>JALPQD010000097.1:3553047-5015547 GCA_023101885.1 Typhlomys cinereus
GACACTTCACTTGCTAGACAGCAAGTCAGTCCCAAGTCTGCTGAAAAGTGCCCACTTCCTAAGCCATCTCCCTCTGTCTTTGTCATAGTTTGAAATGTGTCCCCCACAGTCTTATGTGTTTGGGAAGGTCATGGCACCTTTAGGAGGTGAAGCCTTGAAGAGGAAGGCAGTCACAGGGGTGGGCTTGGAGGTGGATTAGTCCCACCCTATCTCCCGGAGAGGCCTGCTCTTGCACGATGGCAATCTAGCAGTTCTCTGCCTCCGAGATATCCGCAGTAAACATAGGCCTACTCCAACTTCTGCCACCAGCCATGCCACTTTTGCCATGAAAGATGGTATCTCCTCTCTGGAACCATAACAAAACTCACATTATGAGCCAGGCTCCTCATCCTAGAAGACACACTTTTCTTTTCCCCCTCCAAAGTTCTAGAGAAAACTCCAAGGTACATGCTAAGCGTCAATTTGAAGTCAAGCCAGATAAAGGCAAGATTCTGGCCAGGTCATCGTGCAAACTCGTGGGCTGGAGGACACGCCCACCTGTCCCAGGCGTGGTCTCCCATGGGAGGGAGCTCCGAAGAATCAGGGAATCAAATCAGAGGAAACCCACAACCACCACAGTTCTCTCAGCTGTGAGGCGGCTGCACATGTAACTTGTCGTGGGTTGTTAGTTTGTTGCTTCTTTCTTTGAGGCAGGATGTGACTGTAGCTCTGGCTTGCTTCAGCTCTGCAGCGACCCTCCTGCTCCTGCCTCCCATGTAGGAGGATAACAATCCAAGCCACCATTTCATTACGACACCCCATTCCATATACCATGATAGCAGCCCGCCTTTCAACCAAAGCAAATAATGCAACTGATCCAGAGGTAAGAGACAGGAGGAAGTTTTGGTCCTGATCCAACCCCAAATCACTAACTGATGACTGTTCCCATTCTCTAATTATAAAAGTGCTGATACAGGAAGATCTTAATGAGTAAGATCTGCAGGCGACTTTTAAATTGAACATGTTTCAAAGCAAAAGAAAAAAAAAACTTTTTCAATCTATCTTGATACATCCGACTTTAATTACTATAAATCTCAATCCCTGTCTCTATCAAATAGTCACAAAACACTTCCAACCCATCTCATTTCTTTTGTCTTGAGTCTAAAAAGTCTAAAGAGGAGCTGGAGAGATGGCTCAGGAGTTAGGACTCCGTCTCACAAGGTCCTGAGTTTGGATCCCAGGTCCCACATAAAACCGCCAGGTGGAAATGGCCACAGCCTGCACTTCCAGCTGGTGGGCGGAGCCTGGCAAATCACAGAGCGGAGCAAAAAGGAAGTAGAAACAATCCAGGATAATTCCTGAAGTCACCCTTGGTCCTCCCATGGGGACACAATGTTCTCTCTCTCTCTCTCTCTCTCTCTCTCTCTCACACACACACACACACACAACACACACACACACACACACGGGGATGGGGTAAATTTGGCACTTTATCTTAGCTGAGAAAGGATCAAGTCCTCAATCCATCAATGCTTTTTGAACAATCCAGCAGTCATGAGAAAACAACTTACACCCTTACTTCCTACCTTGGGCCTTGTACACGGTCCCATTTCTGGTTCTTGTCCCTAGGGAGTCCCTGCAGTCCTCAGGCTCTTTGGAATGATCCAGTATCTTTCCACATAAGTTCACACCTGTTTCAAGAACCAGCTGAGGTAGGTTTCTGTAGGCTACAGCCATTTCAGAAACAACAGCTTCCTGACCGCATCCACCTCCTGAGGGGGTCCCCGAGGGAGCAGTTGTTGTTCACACAACAGCTTCCTCCCCGCCTGTCCCGCTTCCATCCCCTACCTGTCCAGGGGCTATTAGAAGTCACAGTGCTGTTTCTGCATCTTCCATCATCTGCCTCCCCTCCAGGAATGTGACCCCACCGTGCAGAATTTGTCCTTCGAGGACCACTAGGAAGTCTGTTGAAGTCTGCCTTTTAGAATTGAAGCTATTTTAAAACCCAGACATCAAAGGATTTGGACGGAATCCAAGCTTTCCTGTCTCACGGCAACCTCCTTCCAGAAGAGATTCCAACTGTGGAGAAGGGGGAAACTTCCCCCTTCCATGGACCACTAATTCCCCAAACTGCTATTGGTCCTCCTCGCTCCAGGCAGGAGCTCCTGGAAGGCGGCTGGTTATAATATTTTGTCTGAAAGCGGATAAGATGGAAGGCGTCCATGGCTCCAGGTTACGACCTCCAGGTCTCGTCTATATTCACACTGACATCCACAAATGGTAACAGGAGCAGCAGTAGCACCCATCGATGACTAGGCTTAAATGTCAACGCCAAGACGTGGCCACAGGATCGCATGCTCACGACAGCTCTATAAGGTCTTTCTGTGATTATTATTTGACAAATGAAGAAACTGGGATCCCAGGAGGTGGGGTGAATGGCCCAAAGTTGCACCTTGGAAAGTCACTAATGTCAGGCAAGAGCACAGGGCTTGTGGGACTCAATACTCTAGGGTGAGTGGCACAGTGGGGAAAGCAGGGGGGGCACACAACAGCAAAAGGGGGTGATGGTGAGCTGGAGAGCTGATGCCTGACTGAAAAGGCACCTACTATGCAACCTTGGCCAGCTGTGGATAACTCTGTGGCAATGCAGGCCTAGAACATCCAGAATTTTCCATTTTCTGAGAGGACATTGAATTCTGATTTTATCTCAAACTTTCTAACTTTAAAATTCTGATTGTTGGCCCCTGATTCAAGATCTTTATAAATTGTTTTGACCAAATATTGGGCAGACCAAAAATTAGGCATCTGTTGACAAGCAGGAACTGTTATCTCCCACTCCTCCTGCTTCTTGTGGGAGAAACTTTAATGTACACACACACACACCCCTCACAGCTTTCTCTTACGATGAGTGACTTTTAAAGTTAAAAACTGGGGGCCGGAGATGGCTCAGGGGTTAAGACTCTGCCTCGCAAGCTCTGCCTCGAAAGCAGAAGGTCCTGAGTTTGGATCCCAGGTCCCATGTAAAAACATCAGGCTGAAATGGCAGCAGCTTGCCTTCCGGCTTAGGGGGTGGAGGCTGTGAAATCCCAGAGGGAAGAAAAAGAAGAGGTAGAAGCAATCCAGATTGATTCCCGAAGTCACCTTGGTCCTCCACAGGGACACACAGTTGCCCTCCCTCTCTCTCTCTCTCTCTCTTTCACACACACACACACCACACACACACACCACACACACACACACACTAAATGGGCATGCTCCTCTGTCTCTTCCCTGAGAGCCTGGCAGGTCCCGGAAGCACCGTCTTTGTCCTTGTAGAGGGAGACGGAGATGTCTCCATGGGGAAGAGACTCTCACAGACTTCCTTCCTTGAGCACAGAAAGCCATGTTCTCCATACTCCTTTCTTGATACATTTGCTTCCAGTGACAAAGACCTGTCAATCTCCAGGGCCAGCCGAGGTATTCCAAGTATAAGAACAAAGACTTGGCGCCAAAATGAGGGTGGCCATGAAGGGAAGGAACATAGACTAGGTGACCCAGAACAAGTGTTCCCAGAACGGTATCCAAGGGGTCGGGAGTTTTTATTAAACAAGCAAACAAACCAAAAGCTCTTACAGCAAACCGGTTGGTCCCCAGGAAGAACACAGAATACTGACTCGTCAGCCACTTCCATTGGGTTTAACAGGTAGAATTGCCACAAGCAGAGAAAGGCTTCTGCTGTGCTTATTTATAACCATCACAACATTGGCAATCTGAAGAAATCTGCTGCGAGGTCAGCGTGACCCAGGTGACTTCAGCCCTTATTATGGATGTAGTCCCTGGGGGGGAGGGATTTTGTGACCTCACTTTGTGACATTTTAAAACCCTTCCTTGGCTCCACCACACGGGTGGGCTGAAACAAAGGTGGCTTGTTATGTCACAGTTCTTTAACCAGCCAGATTCAAGCAGTGGTCGAGCCAAGCTCACTCTGGAGGAGGAAGGCTCCTTCCTTCCCCCTTCCAGGGACAAGGTGCCCACAATCCTTGGCATCCCCGGACGGGCAAAAACCCCCTCTAGGCTTTTGTCTCTGCATGGCATCCCGAGTCTCTTATGATTGAAGAACAGTATCCAGTTGCTTCCAGCCCCACCCTAATTCAGTGCAACCTTGCTTCTGCTGGCTACATCTGCAGAGTTCCTGCTATCAGTAAGGATGGGAGGACATGAATTGGGAGCTAGTCTCTTCAATAAAAAAATAGATGATATATAGATATAGATAGATATATACTTTTTTTCCTTTTAAGACGATGCGTTGTTGTGTAGCCTCAAACTCCACAGTTCTCTGAGTTCACAGCTTACACCACCATGCCGGGTTTAATTTTTTTCTTAAAAAGTGATTTTTTTTTATCTCCATCATCTGATTCCTGCATTTATCTCTATACTGAGTTTAACTGGGAGGAGAAAGGAATGCTTGTTGATTCCTAAAGCCAGCTCCACCATCTTCAGTGCAATCCATTATGATCTCAGCCCACATTCTCATTAGGTCACTTCCCTCCTCCAGCCTTTATTCCTTTCTTCTTGTCATTTCTCCTTCTCTTCCTTTGTGTATTTTAACCATTCCCTTGCTAGATAGATCTCGGACAAATGTGGCCCTGCTGGGATGGAAAGGCGTTAAGGTTGATTAGACCTGGATTCAAATTCCACCCAGCTCCTCACCACCCCCTGTGCCTGGTCCTCCGTAGCTGCTCAGTAAAGGCACCGGCTGAGTTACGCAGCAGATAGAGGAGCCGAGGCACGCGCTCTGCTCCCCTCGGTGCATCGGAAGCACAGAAGGGCAAACAGCACACAGCACACGGCCCACGCCCAACGAAAAGGACATTTCACCATGAATCGGCAGCTCTGTGGGAGCGGCTCTGGGCTCTGGATCTGGCCTGTCCCGAAGGCCACAAGTTAAAGACACGTGTGCAATCCTGAATGTCCAAAATACTTAAAGACTTGGTCCCCAATCTGTGGGGTACCTGAAGAGCCATCACCTCCTGGAGGGCTTTAGGCCATTGTGCAACTCCATCAAAGGACAGGAAGAAAGGAGGGAGGGAGGGAAGGAGGGAAGGAGGGAAGGAGGGAAGGAAGGAGAAAAAGGGAAAGAAGGAGTGATGGGAGAAATGAGACAGAGAAAAGGTATCAAGCTACTATTAGAAGTATCTTCCACCAGAGGGCAGCAACGTCACACACTATAGAGCTATGACTCTAGCCCACGGTTTTTTTTGAGGGCAACCAAAAGTCTGGTCCGTCGTCCCCCCCCTCCCCCCCCCGTGGCAGCCTATGATCTTAATAACACTTGGAAGGTGGAGAAAGATCTCCCTCCTACTGCTGGCAAATTCATCCTCCCAACATCTCTGCACTGGGCTGCTTGCCCGCATTCTGACGCGGGAGTCCCCTGTCCTCCATACCAAGTCCCCCATGCCCACCTTGACCTCGCCATGCTCCTCACCCAATACACCCGCCGCTTTTCTGATGAGCCGTGAACACACAGATGGGGTCTTCCGCTGTCCAGTAACCGATGTCCACCCGGGGCACAGCAAGAACTCAAATGGCAACTGTTGATAAATGACTGAAAATCAGAACTGGAGGTGAGAACATCCTCTAGGGAAATGGATTTCCTCCGCTGGGTGTGGTGGAGCACGCCTGAAATGCCAGCACTTGGGAGGAGGAGACAAGACTATCACAAGTTCAAGGCTGGCATAGAGTACAAAATGAAGTGCTATGGAAGAAGAGAGAGGGGAGGGAGGGGAAGGGGAGAAAGAGGGAAGAAAGAAGGAGGAGAGGGAGTAGGGGGGAGGGAAGAGGAGATCAGAAATGACTACTTCAGACTAGAGAGGAGGGTGTGTCTGGGGTACAGCTAAGTGGTACAGTTCGTCTACCCCTGCAAGAAAAGAGCTCCGAATGGCTGTTCACGAGTGGAGAAAACTTTAGTGGTGAAAACCAGATTCCTTCAGTCTTAAGTATCTCCCCAGAGGCTTCATTACCACAAGGTGGGGTTTTGTTGTTGTTCTAGATAGAACACTGACTTCTCCACGTGACAGGCAAAGCGTACACTTCACGGGCCATCCAAACGCGCACACAGCCAATTTAACTAAAAGGAACCGTTACAACCCTTTCCCAACAGCAGTGTCTGTTTCCTGTAAGAGGCAGGATGGTGTCTGCCTGAGGTCATGGGATGTGACATTGGATAAATCTGCCTTGATCTGACCACAACCACCAGGTGTTTCCAGCGGCCCTGCACGAGGCTGTTTCATTCATTTTAGCTGGATCCCTTTCCTAGCAATGAAATGCACGATGAAGAGTTGCTAAGAAATAGATCACTTTTGAAAAATACAGAAAAATGACTAACTTAGAGTACATAGTAAATCATGCAAATAGCTAATAAGATAATGGCGGGGATTACATAGCAAAATAACATGATGTTCCTAGAAAATTCCTCCAGGAGCTTAATTACTGTCTTGAACCCAGCTTACACTCATGGCCAAAGGACAACTTTCGGGTATCGGTCCCCTTCTTCCACCCTGCGGGCTTCCAGGGATCAAACTCAGCTCACCAGGTTTTCGAGCAAGCACGTTTGCCCCACTGAGCTATCTCGCCAACCCCATGTGTGGCTCCTTTGAAAGTGGTGTTTGAAAGGCAATTATGATATCCAGGTAAGAGAGTTAAAAATATTTAATCACTGAAATACATGGGCAAAATGACTGATTTACAATTGTAGTAATGAGTAGGGACACATGTCATTAAGCAGATTAACAATGGTCCAGATATCCTACTAAGCATCAACTGTAAGTCCTTGAAAACGGTACGGAGTTCAGGTGGTGCGTTCACAAGCTGTGATTTCGGACGCAGGGTGGGATTCTCATTCTCAAGCCAGGGAGCCCTTGTCATTGCAGTACGCCTAGGGCTGACCAACATGGGAATTTCATCAACAGGTGCGTGTGGCGTTGCACATTGAACCAGTTTATTTTAAAATCTTGCAGTGGGGTACGACTGCTCCTGATAAAGGGAGTTCTCGGGTATTTAAATAAAATTTGAAAACCAAAGAGTAAAAAAGGGAGAGAGACAGTAGTAAGAATCTGTTTAATTCTGCAGCTAAAAATTAAACGAGAAGTAGAAACAGTGTAAGAGAAGAGACAATCTGGGAGTTTTAGGTAATTTGATGACAGCGTCCTGTTGTCTTAAGCTATAAATAGAATAAGGATTCTGTTATATAAAAACTATCAAAAAAGTGTCACTGAAAAGACAGGACTTCGGTGAATGGCCGGTATGACAAATTCTGTGAGCGTGAACCGTAACCTAATCTCACTGGTTCCGTCACCAAACACTGTCTAGCCAATTTCATTCTGTGACCATGGCATTCCATCTGTACCCGAAGCTTTAACCACATGCTTAAGATATGACGCAGGGGGGAGGGGAAGGAGGTGACAAAGCAGAGGAAAACTGTTGAGGATTTTTCTGGAAATATCTGTGCACGCCATAATATATCTGGAGCCAAATTCCTTCCAAATTGATGAGCAGGTTCTGGAGGGAACAAAGAAAAGAAGGGAAAAGAATCAACACACTTGAAAAGGTACCACTTAGATCAAAACAAATGTACCAATCTTAAGCCTGCAAATGTTTTATTAATTTACTGCTAAGTAGAGTCCATATTCCAATATCTGCTCTGAGGTTATTTAAGATTTATTGTGTGGGCAGCACAGTTCTGAGAACTTATGATATTCATATACATAGATCAAATCAGAGTTAAGAAAAGACTTAACTTTATCATTGAAATATAGTATGATAAATGATGCCCAATCATTTGGCATGCATATCAGCACTGTTGCAGTTCACCTGCATGGTTGCTGATAAATGACCATCAAATGGCTTAAGGGAACAAGGGGTTTGTTTTCTCTTACAATTCCTGGTTACAGTTCTCAGTCCAGCTTGACAGGAGAGCACGCACCAACACCAGGGCCGAGGGAACTGGCCACACCATCACCACATAACAGCTGAGAGAGGGACAATTCTTACTTGCCAGACCAGCATGTCTGGCCAAGTGAACAGAAGGATGCCAACTTTCTCAACCAGCTCTCCGTGATTTATTCCAGGGCCTAATCCCACCTACCATGGGCTGGGCCTTCCCCAGCAGCTAGACCATCTCCTGCGGGTTTGCTCTGGGCTTAACTCAACCACTAATTCTCTATAAATGTGCCCAGAGCTCAAACCCTCAACAGTCAAGTTGACACTGTGCCCAACTATGACAAGCACCTGACTCCATTCCTTCCTGGCACTGAATCTCAAGAACTCCAGATAACTGCACTATGCCGGACACTATGCTAACGGTATGGTGTCGCGATGCTACGGGTAATTTCAGGATTCTTGCAGATCCTCTTTCACTTGGCCCAAGCAGTTACCGAATCAACGCGCTAAGTAAATTCAGAAAGATGCCAGTGCTGCTGAAGTCTCCTTTTCCCCCTCATAGAGTTTCTGTCCCACAGGCCTGAAGTGCCTCAATGCATACGGAGCCCCTGGGGAAAGCAGACAGCCATTCAACTCGGAAAACCTTTCAGGTGGCTCCAAAGAAGCAGAAGGGAGATCAGGATCAGACAGACGACTTAGAAATGAGTCGAAGCTCGCAAAATCAAAGGAGGGAGGAGCACACATTCTGCCCTTGGCAATAAAGCCGTCTTTCAGCTGTGTAAGTCGCGCGGATGGCTGAGCAGTGGTACTGCTGGCTGAATCGGGGAATTTCACATCCACGGGTGAAGGCAAACAGCCTGGCATCTCACTCTCCCATGAGAAAGCCGAGCGGGAGCGGGGGATGCCAGGGTCCCTGTGGTCTGTTTACAGGGCATCCTTCACTTAAATGCTATGCTTCTATTTTCACACTTATCTATTCTGTGTGGGGCATGGTAGGCAGAGGGTGGTACATTGCGTGCATACCACCGCACGTGTGTGAAACCTGGAGGACAACATGGGAGAAACGAGTTTCAGGGACAAACTCGAGCTGTCAAGCTGAGGCCAGAACTTCCCTTCACTGAGCCATTTTGCTAACCTAACTCTTTTTTAAAATGTTTGTCGTTTTACCATCTCTCACATGGAGATGGTGCATTTTGATCATGCTACCCCTTTCTCTCTCCCGCTCTCCCTGGACATTCCCCTAGTATGTCCACCTCCTGCCTTTATGTCTGCCTTTTTTAAAAATTGAACTACAAGATAAAATAACATGTGGGCAATAAAAGAAAATACATTTAGGATGTGGAGAGTTGTTACGATTGAGCTCCCAGTTCCACGCGGTACAGAACCCTTGATAAAGCTAAGAACAGCAACTTCGCCCATCTCCTATGATACCGTGATACATAGGACTAGGATACAGTCCTATGACGGAGTGTCATAGTTGGGCACAAGGATCAACTTGACTATTGAGGGTTTGGGCTCTGGGCACATTTGTGGAGAATTAATGGTTGA
The DNA here is from genome assembly GCA_023101885.1 of Typhlomys cinereus. Classification (NCBI taxonomy): domain Eukaryota; kingdom Metazoa; phylum Chordata; class Mammalia; order Rodentia; family Platacanthomyidae; genus Typhlomys; species Typhlomys cinereus. The sequence continues at coordinate 3,562,492 of JALPQD010000097.1, forward strand.
GTTAAGCCAGAGCAAACCTGCAGGAGATGGTCTAGCTGATAGGGCAGGCCCAGCCCATGGTGGGTGGGGCTAGGCCCTGAACAGATGAATAAAATACTGAGAGCTGGTTGAGGAAGTCGGCATCCTTGTGCACACTTGGCCAGACATGCTGGTCTGGCAAGTGAGGATCGTCCCTCTCTCAGCCATTATGTAGAGATGGTGTGGCCAGTTCCCTCGTCCCTGGTGTTGGTGCGTGCTCTCCCGTCAAGCTGGATTACCGACTGTAACTGGACTATCAGTAAGAGAAAAATAAACCCCTTGTTCCCTTAAGCCATTTGATGATCATTTATCAGCAACCATGCAGGCGAACTGCAACACTGAGTAAGTTACGGTGTGAGCACACCGAGCCCTGACCCACAGGAAGCAGTCCACATTGTGGGCACACGGAGCCCAGTCCACGGGAGGCCATCTCCACCGTGGACACATGGAGCCCCAACCCAGGGAGGCTGTGCACATTGTGAGCTCATGGAGCCCAGAATAAGAAGCTATTCATTCATGTTGTGAGTACACAAGCATGGAATAAAGGGTTTGGGCAGGCAGTGCCGTACCATTCAGCTGTTCACAAGTCAGATCACTGAATGTAGGAACAGCCTTGTCTCTTCTCTGATGCACATGCAACATAGCAGCACATCGAGGGGCAGCGTGGCCCCAATTCTTATGCTTTCTGAAAGGCATCCTCTTTCCAGAAGGGGATGTTGTGTAGGCTTAGACCCTACTAGGTCGCGTATTCTAGAAGATACCGTCACATTTAGCAATGTCAGCTTAACACGTAGGAGTCACGCCTCTCAACATGTCTGTTAGCAGTTACTTAATGTGGGGAGACCCGCCTTCACTGTGGTGGTACCATTCCCTAGGCAAGGCGGTCCTGGGCTGCATGCACGGGCGCTCCTTGCTCTCTGCTTCCTGCCTGCGCATGCGATGCATCCAGCTACCTTGGATGCATACATCCCTGCTACAATGGACTATGCTCCAGAACCATGAGCCAGTTTATCACAGCGACAGGAAAAGTAACCGAGACAGAATCAGGTGGTCCACGTACTTCTCCACAGGGCAGAACTGGGGGAGATAATTGCTATTAAAATGCTAGACATAAAAAAAAAACAGTTTCAGTGACTTCTCAAAGGGAGTGTGGTGTGGTTATGAGAACTAGGGTAGCAAACCACATGATGGTGCTTTGATGAAGTCTGGGGGCGAATGGCATCCCAAGCTTGCTAAGATTTCCACTGACAATCAGCAGGTGACACCCCGTGTGCCCCATTACTCCTGTGAGTCTGTCCTGTAATCCCACCCTATCTCCAGCACTGGCCTTGGATGAGAACTTGTTCTGATACTGTTAACACACAGTTACCTTCAGCTGTCAATCACATAGATGCTTCAGAGCTGAACCTTTAGGCACAAGGAGTTATCTAGTGAAGGCAAGCCTGAAGGGGACTGTTTTTATGACGTGACTGATAGGGGAAGACCCCAACCCACAGTGGGTGGGACCATCCCATTCCCTAGGGGCATTTGTAACATGATAAAATGAAGAAACCATAGCAGCTAAGACAACTGACCTGTTCTTTGACCTGTTTATAATGAAACCCATTTGTATCCATAGGAAGAGACCCTCCTTATCCTGAAGTTCAACATTACATAAGCATGCATAGTAATTATATCCAGCTCCTTCCTCAAATGCATAAAATTAATATATAAAATTAGAAAACAATGTACTATACCTCTTAATTATTGAGTCACGTTATTTTCTTCTAATCTTAAAGAGAAAATGAACAGGAGATAGTGTTCAGATATCTAGAAGTCTATTATAATTCCCCACCAAGCTACAAACAGTAGTGCCCTATGCACATCTGTTCTCTAAATCATAAACAACAGTGAGAAATAAATACAGTATGTTAAAAATGATGTCATACAATCCCATGAGCAAAGTAAACATATTAGTTAATAATCTCTGAAAACTACCCAGCAATTAATAAGGCAATACTGTGGACACCGAGTCGGCATTCTTTTCCATGAACTACACGTTAAGTTTACAAAGCAACAGAGACCACCCACATGGCCGTTTCCAAGCCCATTTTTCAAGAAGACCTTATTGGCTCCATAGTTGCTATTGAAACCCAGCAAGAGACCCTGGATTCCTTATACAATGGACAGTTCTTTTTCCATTAATCATCACACTGCTTCTCAGTTGATCAACTTTTAAAAAATATTTTATTTATTCATTAAGAAGGAAAGAGGGAGAAAAAATGGTAGGCACACGGTGCACTGGGCAGAGGGCAGAGGACAACTTTCAGAAGTCAGTCAGTCCTCTCCTTGCACCATTCAGGCTTCCAGGAATCGAACTCAGGTCACCCAGTTTGCAAACAGGCACCTTACCTGCTAAGCTACCTTACCAACCCTCAGCTGATCATCTATGTTACAGAAATACACCACTGTGTTCTACAAAAACACCATCCACTTGATTAAATTCTAGCTTTCAGCTACACGCTGATCATCATTGAGGTCAGCAAGAACTTACGATTATCCATGGCATGTAACTGCAAAAAGAGCCACATTTGTTCTGGAATTAGTTGCAACAGGTGGATGGTAACTTTGAGAAGTGATGACAACGAGCAGATAGAATTCACAGATGACTCCCTGCACTTACAATGCAGTAGGTGGAGTCAGGCAAGCAGAAACCTCAGTTTCATTCTCTATCTGCAGTGGGGACATGGCTGAGTCAGTAAAGTGCTTGCCACACAATCACAAGGACCTGAACTCGACCCCCAGAATCCACCAAAAGAAGAATTAGGCTGGTGGCACAGGTTTGTACGGCAGCGCTGGGGATGAGAAGACTGTGGATCCCTGAAACTCACTGGCCAGATGGCCTGGCCCACTTGGTGAGCTCCAGATCAGCAGGAGTCCACAAGCATGCACACCTACACAGACACGTGCACACACACCTACACGGACATCTACACATATATCTACACAGACATCTACACATATACCTACACAGACACGTGCACACACACCTACACGGACATCTACACATATATCTACACAGACATCTACACATATACCTACACAGACACGTGCACACACACCTACACGGACATCTACACATATATCTACACAGACATCTACACATATACCTACACAGACACGTGCACACACACCTACACGGACATCTACACATATATCTACACAGACATCTACACATATACCTACACAGACATGTGCACACACACCTACAGGGACATCTACACATATATCTACACAGACATCTACACATATATCTACACAGTATCTACACAGACATCTACACATATACCTACACAGACACGTGCACACACATCTACACGGACATCTACACATATTACCTACACGGACACGTGCACACACAACCTACACGGACATCTACACATATATTACACAGACATCTACACATATACCTATACAGACACGTGCACACACACCTCACACGGAATCTACACATATATCTACACAGACCTCTACACATATACCTACCCAGACATGTGCACACACACCTACACCGGACATCTATACATAATCTACCACAGACTATCTACACTATAATCTACACAGACATCTACACATATACTCACACAGACATTACACATATATCTACACAGACATCTACACATCTACCCTACACGGACCACCGTGCACACACATCTACAGCATGTGTACATGCACTTACACAGAACCGTGCACACACATCTACAGGCATGTGTACATGCACCTACAGGCACCCACATGTGCAGCTCTACAGACAAGCGTACATGCACAGACATGCAGACTTACCTACACAGGCAAGTATACATGCATCTACACAGACACAAGCACATGCACCTACACAGACACGTTCACCCACACACCTGACATACATCATGCGCACACATATGCGCACGCACGCGCACACACACACACCACATATACACATATCGCACGTACCTTACACACAAACACATGCACGCCTATGGACACAGCATATTTTGAAGCAATAAGCACCACGTAAGTCTTGCTTACTTTTTCGCACGGTCTTTGCCTGACTGGACACCATACTGGCAGCTTCAGATGGCAGGCCGACATACACTCCACCATAGTTTCTTTTAAGAAAATAAATTAGAACAATTTAAAAGGTGCTCCAGCAAGAAGCGCCAGAAAACCATTAATCACTCCATTTGTACGACATAAACGTACACAAAACAACTCATCCCTTTCAAATACAATTGTTTTCCATAATAAAGAGGAGCTATAAAAAATAGAAAGCTGGATTGAGTAGGTAAACAGCTTAGATATTTGACTTGTGATAAGAAGAAGACAATTGGGGTAAGTTAACAATGATAAATATGAAGTTACATAGTAAAAGAATCAGTCAGCGCTTCTCACAAATTCCAAGCGCCCATCCATCCGTTAGGCAACAGAGGTGCACAAAAGCTTTTCCTCACAGGGAGGGATGGGGGGAGTGTAGAGAGGAAGAGGAGTCACTCAGTGCAAGCAGCCAGGAGCAGCCCCCCACTGCCCACCGATGGGAACGGGCGCACTGGCTGCTGGCCCAGGATGATGCCCAAGCTCGAGGGACAGCAGCAGAGACCACCATGTGGGCCACTTCCTTGTCAGGGGTCAGCTCCCACCGCAAGCTCATCCTTGCTGACATCCGGCCCACTGGCCCGGAGCTAGCGAGGATCGAGTCCATGCAGAACAGCAAATTACTACATTAAAGCCAACTGCCCCCCACACTCACCTCCTCTTGTCATCTTCTGTCATCGATTCTTCCACTCTGAAAGGCCAAAGATGCAAAGATTATTTGTTTGGGGTTATTAACGAAAGGATTGTTGGGGCTCTGTCATGGTTGGGCACAGGTGTCCACTTGACAGTTGAGGGTGTGAGCTCTGGACACATTTGTAGAGAATTAGTGGGTAGGTTAAGCCCAGCGCTAACCTGCAGGAGATGGTCTAGCTGATAGGGCAGGCCCAGCCTATGGTGGGTGGAGCTAGGCCCTGAACAGGCAATAAAAAACAGAGAGCTGGTTGAGAGAGTTGGCATCCTTGTGCTCACTTGACCAGACATGCTGGTCTGGCAAGTGAGGATCATCCCTCTCTCAGCCATATGTAGAGATGGTGTGGCCGGTTCCCTCGGCCCTGGTGTTGGTGCATGCTCTCCCATCAAGCTGGACTATGAACTGTAACCAGTAATCGTAAGAGAATAAACCTCTTGTTCCCTTAAGCCCTTTGATGATCATTTATCAGCAACCATGCAGGCGAATTGCAACAGGCTCAGTGGGTAATGGGGCCTAAGCAAAACTGATGAAATCAATTGGATCCCTGGAGCCCACATGGTGAAAGGAGAGAAATGACTTCCAAAAGCTGTCCTCTGGCCTCCACACACACTATGGAATGCATGTGAGAGCCTCTCTCTTTCTCTCTCTCTCTCTCTCTCTCTCTCTCTCTCTCTCTCTCCCCTCTTGCTTCCCCATGTCTCCCCTCTCTCCCTCCCTTTTCCTCTCCTCTTTCCCCTCCCTCTTTCTGCATGTGTCTCCTAGTACTGTTTTTTAAGGAGTGGTAAGTTAAAAGCACACTTTGCAAGTTTATTTATTATCACCAAGTACTTCTACATGCAGCATCATTCTGACTTACTTCCATCATACACTAAAGGCTCAGATACTTTTCCACTTTCAAAAATGGACAAATCCAGCAAATGCCAAAAAAAAAAAAAGCCCAACTGCCAAGCTGAATGGAGAACTGAGGGCAGCTGAGATCGGAAAGGCCGCCTGGGCTAGAAGTCAGGAAGCCTGGGCTCTCCTCGATGGTGGTGCCCGCTCCTAGGGCTACTGACAGACTGTGAGCAAGTAGTACAGGCCTTATCCGTAAAGGAAAGGGTTGACCAGATCACACACACACACACACACACACACACACACACACACACACACACGAGCTGCTGCTGGTCCTCGCTGTGATCTGGGGGTCTCACATGCCACCTGAGCAGCAGGGCCATGGGGAGTGAGGGTGCTCTTAAGGTCAAAGGGCTTCATGCCGTTTGTTTCCCTTTAAGTCACGAGCCAATGAATACACAGTCTATTGCAAAGGAGAAGGAAATGTTCCAAAAGAAAGACCTTGGGGCATCTCTCTTCTTTAGAATGCAGACTCTTGCTGGGGAGGCAGCTCCCCTGGAGTTCTTGCTGAGCAAGCATGAAAATCTGAGTTCTAGCTCCAGAACCCACGTTTGAAAAAAAAAAAAAAGAAAAAAATTTAAAAATCTGGTCAAGGAGATGCAAGCTTGTTATCAAACCTAGCGCTGGGTCCTGGGACTCCCTGGCCCACAGCCTAGATCAACTGGCAAGTTCCAGGCCAATAGGAGAGGCTGGGTCAAAAAAATAAAATAAACCCACCAAGATGAAGGGCTGGGAGATGACTCGGTGGTTAAAGTGTTTGCCTCGCAAGAAAACAGACCTGAGTTTAGATCCCGGATCCCGTGCAAAAACACCCAGCAGATACGGTGGTGGCCTGCAAATCTGTCCCTGAAAGACGGAGCCCAGGACACACTACAGCAAAGCAACAAAGAAGTAGAGCAATCCAGGGCGATCCTGATGGTCCTCGGGCTTTCCCAGGCACACAGTTCAAGTGCCCACTGGTGAATGAGCGAGCGAGCAAGCGAGCAAAAGAGAGAGAGAAAGAGAAAGAGAGAAAGAGAGAGGGAGAGAAAGGAAGGTAGACAAGGAAGGAGGAAGGAAAGAAGGAAGGAGGGAGGGAGGAAGGGAGGAAGGGAGGAAGGAAAGGAGGAAGGAAGGAAAGGAGGAAGGAAGGAAGGAAGGAAGGAAGGAAGGAAGGAAGGGAGGAAGGAAGGAAGGAAAGGAGAAAGGAACAGCTCCTGAGATTGTGATACCTAAGAGGCTAATTTCTGGCCTTCACACTCACACGTGCAGACAAGTTGCTCCCTTTGACATTTTCATTCTCTCTCTCTCTCCATGTGTAAGAGGATCAGGAGGCTGCCCTCGGAGGTCTAATCAGCACAAAAGGTTACTTAGAGAAATACACCCAACACTGCAGCAGTTCTATGCATCCAGATGACCCTGTGCAGTAAGAGAGGTTTCAGTCAAGAACGCTCACCGGCCACATAAACATCCTCACCAAATCTGGCTCTACATATGGTCTCACTATGGCTTCATGCACTAAAAAGTCAAGACTGTTTCCAACGTCTTGTGCACGAGCCTGAGATTTTCCTCATTGCAAGGGTTGACATCCACGTCAGGATTGATCCAAACTCCACCCAGGACTCAAATCTGCCACATCATTATCAACGTCTCTCACCTCTCACCAAAATCAAATCCTTCTTTAATTAAAGAGAGTCCAAGTGTCGCTCTGTTAGAAATGGTGTTGTGCCTATTGTTGTGGCTTAATAAGGGGACAGTTATCACTCTTAATTAGAATGGATTTGGAAATCTTTAGTAGAGATAATGGGGAAATGAAGGTGACAAATGGGGAAGATTCATTCCAATTGCTTACCTGGGTCCATTGCCATGCAGCTCTGCGTGACGCAGGCTTGGATGAGGGTCAGCTCATGATTTGGTCATTCATTCATTCAGGTTGGGTTTTGTGGGGGGGTTTGCCTGCACACTCACACACATGTGTATGTGTGTGTGTACCTGAATAAGAAGGTACTTGAGTGTGTGCCTGTGGAGGTCCAAGGGTAACATTGGGAATCATCCTGGATTGTTCTACCTCCTTATTGCTTTGCTCTGGGGTTTCTCAGGCTCCACCTTCCAGGGTTGGAATTCCGGGCCTCTGTCATTTCCACCAGGTGTTTTTACACGGCAGCTGGGATCTGAACTCAGGTCCTTTTGCTTGAAAGGCAAAGGCTTTAACCCCTGAGCCATCTCCTCAGCCCCACGCTCTGTTTTTATCTCCTTATTTTCATCCTTTCCCCTTTTGCCTAATTCTGGTTAAAGTCTATTTTAATCTCTCAATGCAAGGGAATAGAAAGTGATAGTAAATGTATCGCTTCTAATTATCTAAAATCACCTAAAACCTAATCTGTGTTCTCAGCATGACCAGCCTGCACACCGGAACTGGCCAGAAAGGATATTTGTTGGCTAGATAATTAAGCTTCAGATACAATACAAAATCTCTAAGAACATCATCAATAATGAGTTAGAGGATGTTCAGTCCCAGCCTGGAGAGATGGAACATAGCTTGTTAAAGCTTTTGCCTCGAAAGCAAAAGGACTTAAGTTTGGATGCCCGGATCTCACAAAAATGCCAGAAAGACATAGTAGCAGTGTCATAGTGAAGCACAGGTGTCAACTTGACTGAGGGTTTGAACTCTGGGCACAGTTGTAGAGAGTTGATGGTTGAGTTAGGCCAGAGCAAACCTGAAGGAGATTGTCTAGCTGATAGGGAAGGCCCAGCCCATGCTGGGTGGGATTAGGCCCTGGATAAATCACAGAGAGCTGGTTGAGAGAGTTGGCAACCTTCTGTATACGTGACCAGACATGCTGGTCTGGCAAGTAAGGATCGTCCATCTCTCAGCCGTTATGCAGTGATGGTGCGGCCAGTTCCCTTGGCCCTGGTGTTGGTGTGTGCTCTCCCGTCAAGCTGGACTGTGAACTGTAACCAGACTGTCGTAAGGAAATAAACCCCTTGTTCCTTTAAGCTGTTTGATGGTCATTTATCAGGAACCATGCAGGCGAACTGCTACAAGCAGCCTGCAATTTGGACCCTGGAAGGCAGAGTCTGGAAACCCCAGAACAAAGTAATAAGAAAGTAGAGTAACCCAAAATGGTTTCCCATGCTTCCCTTGGGCCTCCACAAGAGCACTCACTCAAGTGCCCTCTTACACACACACACACACACACACACACACACACACACACACACACACACACGCACGCACACACACGCGCACACACATACACACACAAAGAAATCCAGACCCCAGAACCTTCAAATAAGCCATGAAGCCTTCCACTGTACCTACACCTCCATGTATAAGGCTGACAATTCATCCATTTTCCCACAAATAATTACTTTTAATTCTAAGACTAGAGACTTAGACTTTAAAAAATGGCACCATTGGACTGGGATATAGCTCAACTGATAGTCAGAGGTCCAGCGTTATGTTGCAAGATTGTTTCCTCCAAACGAAGGACCACCTTTTCAGCCGACACTATAAAGATGGCACCTGCTGACCACTGACATCCCCAGAGACAGAGGGGACTGCACCTGGATGCCTGCACATGCGCACACCTGTGCTCTGCTGGCCCTCACACGCGTGAGGTGGAGAGGGGCCCCAGAGCGTATAAGCTGAGGAAGATGAGTTGAGGGGGCTCCACTGAGGCAGCCGCAGGGAAGCCGCCAGCCACGCTGTGGTGAGTTGCCTTTTTGTCCCTGTTTCTGTAGTAACCCTCACCCTGCTCCTGTCAGCAAACCCAACACACTCATAGGTCCGTCCAGTAGGGACTTGGCGTAACAGTTACTTCGGTTTGTTGTGGAATTCCTATCTGGGATGGGATGACAGTTGTGTGGCGTCTCCCCAGAAAAAGTGTTCCCCAGGAAGTGTGCTAGTGTTCACTAGCTTCAGAAAAAACCTCCAGTAGCCACTAGGAATCACTGATCTCTGTAGAACATGTCAATCAACGACCCAGGGTTGCCCTGGACAGTAGTTACAATAGACTCATGTGGAAACGGTCCAGATTGAGGCTAAACAGAAGTGGTAAACTGGTCTGAAGTTCCAGGCGTATCTAGCCTGTGGTCCAAAGGCCACGTAGGACTCAGAAAAGCTGTGAAAGAGGCCAGACACTAAACCATACGCTTACATAAACTACGGGAAATCTCCTGGTGGAAGGCAGAGTGCAGAGAACCGTGAGGGAGGTGAAAGCGGTGGGGTGCGGAGGCTCTTACCCCAGGGCACGGGCCATAGCAGGAGGAAGAGGCAGATGAGCATAGCGGTACCAAGGGCCATTGATGTTGCCTCAAGGCCACTGGTCCCCTAAAGAATGCACTTTCCAGTCTGTCTACAGGTGAAGCCACTGTAGTGCCCATGAATAGCAGAACCAGCTGTGGGGTGCAGACTGAGCTCAGGGAGCAGGGGGGCAAAGACTGAATTTACAGCAGCTCCCTGACGGACTGTCATGAGAGAGGTCACTGCAATGGGCCATTTCCCAAAAAAGCCCATCACAAATGTGCACAAGGACACATGTGCACAAACACACAAGCATGTACACAGACACACAAACACATACATGCACACAAAAGACACACACATACATACAGAAACACATCTACATCTAAATAGCCACACACAAAACATATGCATACGCCCAAACACAAACATATCCACACATATATACAAACATACATGTGTATATGCACTTTCAAATGTACAAACACACAAACATGCATACACACGCAGACACATGCACACACACAAACACATATACACATGTAAATATGTACACAGACAAACGAAACACCTATACAAAATATATACCCACATATACAAACACATATACACAAATATGTACCCACGTACAAACACATATACACACATAAGCACACATGAACATATACATGCATACATGCCCACACATTCTAGTGTGGAGGACTAACTTACCTAAAGATCATTTCTCTTTTTTTATTATTTTTCCACTCATACAAACTTAATAGGTACCCCAGTCCCCTCCCTCCCTCCACCCATCCCAGAACCCCCTTGCTGGCTCCCCCCATTTCCCCTTGCTTTCTCCCAGTGTCCTTCTTCCCTCCCAATCCCTGGAGCACTAAAGATCATTTCTTAAGAAGTTATGGATATTATCTTGGGGTACCTCAAAATGAGAATGTGGAATTTACCTTACATTCAGGAACTTGCAGATTCCATCTCCTTTCTAAGCTCAAGTCTTATTCAGAATGTCCTAGATGGGAGCCCCTGAGCGGCCCCATCTCTGCAACACTTGAAGGAATCACACTATTTTCCCCTGGCACAGCTCTATTATTTTAAAGATTCTGTCATCAGCTTGCCTAATCATTCGTGCGTTATTATTTTCTTGGCTGAGAGCCAAAGTGTCTGAGGAGTATGGGAGAACCACGGTAAAGGGATGCCATTTGAATCAAAGACAAAGTTCAAGTTTGGTGCCCCATGCAAGGCCCCGTGGGCGTAGAACTCTGTTGGGCTTTGGAAGTGACAACGGCTAATGTTGCAATGTTAATACCGTCAAGCTGGGAACTGGGCTGAGACCAGAACACCTACAATCACATAAGCGCCAGGTAATCTCCATGGAGCCACTGAAAACAGTGGCCACTAACGGTGCATCCAGAAGGTTCTCAGAACAGGCAACATAACTGTTTTCTTCAGGTCAGTAGAGCAGAGAATGTCCTGGGATCCCCCTTGGGAGAGAAGAGCCTGAAGACTGAACCACCCAGGGCTGGACGAGACAGTGAAGGCGGATTCACCACGAATGAACCAGCAACGAGGCCAGGCGGCAGTTCTGCGACGCTCGACCACGTCCCCAGGAGTTATCATGAGCTTGGCCTGCCCACGATCTCATCCCTGAGAAGAGGAGACGACTAATAATTCACCTCCCGATCACAGCCTCCGTAGGAGGAGGCGCGAGTCAGGAACCATGTGCAGCCTCCTCCCAGCAGAGATAGAACAGGGGATCAGGGAACCACAGCACCCACACTTTCACATAACTCTCAGCGTGTGCTGAGAGAGCCTGAGTGCAGAGCCAGAGGAGACAGGGGACGGGGCTCCACACACCAGATCATTACGGAACTCCAAAAGGTCAAAGGTTAAGCACCACCACATTACCTCCCACCTCTCTGGCCCCCCACCCCAAATTCTGGAGCTTACTCAGGACTAGAAAGATGCTCAGCCAACCAAGTGCCTGCTGTGTAATTAAGCAAGACGACCCGAGTTTACATCCTCTACATTCACATAAAAGCTAGGCACGGAACCGGGTGTCTGCAAAATCCTAGTGCCAGGGAGGGAGGCTGAGACCGGGGGATCCCTGACACCCCTTGGCCAGCCCGTCTAGACAGTCGGTGTTTACTGAGAGACATATCACAAAGTTAAGGTTGCGAGCAAGAGTGGAAGACATCGACTTCTGTCTTCCGCATGCTTGCACATGCACACGTACCCCACACAGACACGTTCATGTGCACACATACAAAAAGGGCCGTGCCAGTTACACCGTCATGGAGCCAGAGGCTGGGGGCAGTGGTGAGGAAATCAGCGTGAATTACTCAGTGGATCCGAGTGTTCGGGAAAGGATGGGGCAGGCCCACCAGGTCACTTTCCCCTTGCTGTGCCAAAATACCCCACAAAAGCAACCTAAGAAAAGAAGAGACTTTTTTTGGCTCACAGTTTGAGGGGACAGTTCATCGGGTAAGGAAAGCCTGGTGACGGGAGCTTGAGGCAGCTGGTCACAGGAAGTACAGAGAGGTGAACGCTGGTGCTCAGTTCCCAGGGTAGTTACAGGTGTCGACATGATACCTGAAGGCCCGAGCTCTGGACACGTTGACAAATTAGTATTAGTAATTAAGTAATTAGATTAGAATTAGTAATTAAGTCCTGAGCAGGCCTGTAGAAGATTATCTAATTGATAGGGAAGACCCAGCCCATAGTGGGTGGGACTTTTCCCTGGATGGGCAGATTAAGATGGAAGGAGTTGATCTAAGGAGTTATCATTCCTTGGTATATTTGGACAGGCAGGCTGTCTTGGCAAGTAAGGTTCGCCCCTCTCTCAACGGCCTGTGGGTATGGCGTGGCCAGGTCCCTTGACCCCTGGTGTAGGCATGAGCTCTCTTGGCAAATTGAACTAAGGACTGTAACCAGACAGTCATAAGACACGATGAAATCCCTTGTTCTCATAAGCCATGTATGCTCAGACAAACTGACAGCTTGCTTTCTCCTTTTTATGCAGCCCCCCTCGCAGGGTAGGTCTTCCCACCTCACTCAGCCCAGTCTGAACTCATTCGCAGATGTGCCCAGAGGTTCGACTTCTAGGTGATCCTAGACCCCGTTAAGCTGACCATCAGCATTAACCACTACAGCAGCAAATCAAGAGGGTCGGTCCCTCTCCCAGAGACCCTCCTCCCTGCCGCTCCCCCATGACGCTGGGGCTGGGGCTCTTAAAAAGCGTAGTATTCTCCTCTCCACCTGAGACCCTCAAGTTCTACCCACAGGGGCTGCTGGAGAGAGACCACAATGCCAAGTGAGTGAAGGGGCAGAGCCCAGAGCAGGCGATGAGCTCAGCTCCCTGCTGGTCACTGCGACACAATGGCTACGGTGTGGCCCTGCAGCCATGATTGCTGACAGGGTCCAGTATTCAGATCCGGCAGCTCCTGCTTCTGAGCTCTGGGCTCAGCTCCAGGAGCCTTCTTGCCCCTAAGCACCTTTATCTCAACATCTCCAGCCTTCAGCAGTCGTCACCCCGGGCCTGGGGGCAGGAGGTGTTTCCTGCTGTTGCCATCTCTGCTGCTTTTGCCTTTTCTCCTCACACTCCTGACCCTGGATGCACCTGATTAACCAAATCCAGACAGTAGATTCTATTTCCATGGTCCATGTAGGGGCTGAGCAGATGAGTCGCTGGTAAAATGCTGAGACCTAAGCTCAATTCCCAGAACCCAGATGAAAAGGAAAGGAAAAAGCCAAGCATGGTGGTACATGCTCGTAATTCCAGCACTGGTGGGATGAAGACAGATGAACCTCAGGGCTGAGCCAGCTGAGCCTGATGGGCAAGTTCCAGGCCAATGAGAAACAAGACAGGAAACATTTCTTAGGAGTAACAACTAAGGTGTTTTCTTGCCTTGACACACATGCAGATACCAAACATACAGAGGTGCCTACACACACACACACACACACACACACACACACACACACACACACACAGTCAATGTGTTTTTCCTGTTTGCTGAATGGCCAACAATACCTCCCTTGGTAGCAAGAGCGGGGTTCCTCTCTCACCCCTGGATGGAATGTGCCTTACTAAAGCATCGGATATACTCCTTGCTCATCAGTTCCAGCTGCTTCAAAGTCACCCACTAACTGGAGGGTGTGATATGCTGTGGGAAGATTAAGGTGAGAAAAAGGAGAGGGATTCTCACCACACAGAGGCAAGACAATGCTAGAACATAGCTGGCCATGCCCACCTAACACACCCTGCTTCAGACAGAGGATTCCATTCTTGCCAGACCAAAGATTCCAGCACAGAAGTCAGGGGTTAGTCCCCCACACGGATAACACTCCTTTCCGGCTGAAACTGGAGTCAAGACCTGATGAAGTTTCCAATAACTCACAGCTACTCTCTAAGGTGTACCTGCCTCCTACACCACCAACCAGGCAAGGTCAATCTTTGTGGGAGAGGCTCCCCCAGGACTTGGTGTTACCCGGTCTTGAGTGGAAGCACTGATCATCATCGTAAGATTCCCCGGGGTACAGCTTCACCTTCTGCGGATCAACCAGTGCAGAAAGGAAATTCCGTGGGGTTCCACTTGGGCTTGCGACTGTGACAGCCCTGACTTCACAGGTCAGAGGGTCGCTGAGGGATTCTACCAGCTGACAAATGTGCTATTCCAATTATTTCCACCTCAGAGAACTCAGGAAGTGACCAGAAACATCTACAGCACCCGCAGTAGCTTTAGCCCCATTCTATTTTCTTTACTGGACTGCACAAGCCCACTCAAGGCTGGATGGATAACAGCTGCAACATAGGCCCCCTGGGGACTAAGTCAGTGTCTCTGAGCATGAGTTCTAGTCAGTGTGCACGGCTGCCTGTGGATAACCTGGCAGTCCGGGCGCCTTCCTGGAGGCGACCTGCCCTCTCCTTCAGACAAGGAGCTGAATCAGCCTTGGGTCTAGAGACTGGGATAAGACCTTGCCCTTTTCCACTGTGGTGACTCAAAACAGGACTCTGGTCCACAGGCCCAGGGTTTTCTTCTCTTAGAAATGAACATAAATTTCATATTGTGTGTCTTACCATCATAATTTTAAAAAGGCAGAAAAGAAACATATCTAATCCAGAGAGGGGGAGAAACATTTAGAAGGCTGTGCTTCTGACTAATCCCTAGAGAGACTATAATCAACAATTGGGCTGTCACTGAAGACTGTTCTGGAATAAAGCATTTTAGTCGTCTCTTACCTTCGTGGGCTCCATGATTCAATGTGCTCATGTGTCTAGGACATTAAGTTCTATTGCCCAGCTTCTGTTCCTTGGGACATGAAAGAGTATCTCAGTGGCATAATCACTGCTATCACGCTCCTCCCAAGGATGCCACTCTAGAGGTTTGAGGGGGTACCCCTTCCCTCATGTACTTCTTGGGGGCATGTCACCCGGGACAGACTCGGAATAACTTCCTTCCTGTGCCAGGAAAGTCCCAGCACACTCCTCTCCTGGTTAGGGCAGAAGCTTCCAGGTCTCAGTGTCAGCAACCAAATAAATTAGACTTGATAGTTGTCCCACTCATGAGTCAATAAGGAAGACTCAGTAGAGTCTCTCTGACTTACACCACATTGACAAGAAGTCTAGCTCAGTATCTCCTCCCTCCTGCCTGCCCTTACATCCTTATACTCTATTCCCACACATATATTCCCCAAATCTTCGGTCACATGACTATGTCATTCTCAAATTATCCTGCAGTGTGGGTCTTTGCTCCAAGACAGACCTATTTGTGGGTCTCGGCTCCTCCCACCACCACTACCCTAACTTCGTAGATCAGGGAGCTGATATCACACCTGAGAATCTAAGAACTATGAACCAAACTGCTGGAGTAAGTGTTGAGGACTCCGTGCACCCCTACAGCAAGGCGAGCAGCCCAGGGGGGTGCCCACGTGCTACACTGGCAGCTGTCTGGCACATTCCCAAAGGCCCTATCAGAGAAGCAAAGTTTCTGGCTGGCAAAACGGAGCAAGGAAATCAGCTCTTCCTCATTTCACCCCAGTTCCAATCTGGGCAGCCTACTGCTCTAGGGAGAAGAAAGGGGAACTGAAGAAGCTACCGCAGCTGTCTTCCATCTCGCCAGAGTCAGCCGGAAGGGCTGTAACACACTCCATCTAGCTCACAGGGAACCAAATCTAACCCATCAGAGTGAGTCCATTCATGCAGCACAGTTGCGGGAGGTGGGGGTGTTAGGGTTTATGGTTGTGATAGTTAATCTTGGGGATCACCTTGACCCTACTTGGCATTCACTAAGATCAGTTGTCAGACTCCCTGAAAAGATTATCCAGATCAATACAAAGACCAACCCTAGACGTGATTAGAATCTCCTAGTAGCGGACTAGATAAAAAGAAATCATAGAACAGAAGACCTTCAAGAGATTCTCTGAAGCTGTGCTAGAAAATGCTGTTCCCTCCTGCCGAGTGGTGTCTTCGACCCTCCAGCTCTCCAACCCTCCAAGTCTTCAGCATGACTGAAGACTCTCCAGGAATCCTCCAGCCTTCAGCCCTCACCCACCGGACTACTGGACTGAGCAGCTACTGGCAGCCATCGTTGGGCTACCTCGGCCATACATACTCAATAAATTCCCTTTTTATATATTCATTCTGTTGATTCTGTGGTACTAGAGAACCTGACTAATACAATGGTTTAAGGTTTTTTTTTTTTATTGTTGGATTTGTTTGGTTGGTTGGTTGGTTTTCTGGGGGCTACACATTGAGCCCAGAGCTTGGCACGTGCTGTACAGCAGCCTCCCACTGAGCTGTGCCCCGGTCGGAGCACAGGGAGAAGGAAAGCTGAACAGAGGCAGGAAGGCCAACCTCTCCTCTCCAATGGTACCGGCAGCCACCACTCAAGTCCTTTCAAGGTCTAGAAGAGTGGAGATTTAAATACACTTTATCACCTGTGAGCTACAGATTCAAGTTCAAATTATCCATGACCGTCATCAATGCCCCAGAATCAATGAGGGCAGAGAAGGGGAAAGACCCAGGGGAGACTAGGACCACACTGTAGTGGGAATGACAACAAGGTCTACTTCAGAGTGCGCCAGAAACCCTCTTAGCAGGAAGACCCAATTCTCTAGCCTAAGAATGGTGGCACTGAAGGATTTGACACCATTTTTAATGGGGGGGGATGGCTCAGGGGCTAAAGCCTTTGCCTAACTCCCCAATGTTATAACCCCTTGGGCTTCCACAGGCAAACATACTTAAGTGCCTTTTTGTACACACACACACACACACACGTACACATACCTAAAAAAAAAAATAGTAGAATGTGACATAATACTTGAAAAAATGTGAACTAGGTTTAATCATTGTCTTGGTTTAAAATGTGTCTCCCACAGGCTCCTGGGTTTGGGAAGGCCATGGTACTTTTAGGAGGTGGAGCCTTGCTGGAAGAAGACAGTCACAGGGGGTGGGCCTTGAGGTTGGTTAGCCCCACCCTGCTTGAGTTAGTGAGTCTATTCTTGAGCTAGCCAGTAGCAGTTCTCTGTCTCCACGAAGAACATGACTTAGCTGGTCTCCAGCTCCTTCCAGGCAGCCATGCCTTTCCCACCATAATGGACTGTATCCCCTCTCTGGAACCCTAAGCTGAATAAATCTTACTTTCTCTCTTAAATTATTTGATTTGGGATATTGTCTCACAGCAGCAGAGAAAGAATAACCAATATAATTATCAGCCATGTACCATTTTAGGAACATGCCTAAAAAGTCCTAAATCACAGAAGCATTTCCTAAGAACAAGGAATGTACTAATCACTTTGAACTAGACTTTTAAAATATGGGATTGGTGTGATAGCTTAGAGGGTAAGGCATCTGCTCCTAAACCTGGTAACCTGAGTTCAATTCCTGGAAGCCCATATGGTAGAAGGAAAGAACTGACTTAGGACAATGACCTCTGACCTCCACCATTGCATCATGGGATGTATGTTAGTGCCCTCTCCCTCTCTCTCAAATAAACAAAAAAAAATTTAAAAAAATACACAGATTTCATTACAATGAGTTCTGTTTTTGAAAAAGAACAGGTGTGTGAGGAAGAACGGTCAAGGTTAAAACTAATCATCGATTACCAAAATAATCTCTGAGACTAAGAACACAAGCTTCTAAGGCTATGACTCAGAATTCTGGTCAGCGCATCAATGTGTACATGAACAAATACTGAAGTTGGAGCAGGCCACTGTGACTCAAATCCCTCCGGCTCTCGACATTTGAGGGGCGCTGACACACGCTCAGCTGACACCTGAATCATGATTCGCTCTTGCCAAGTAAGATGGCTTCTAGTGACGATTCTCTTCCCAAAGGCGACCTGCCAACAGGCATGCCAGGAAGAGAGAAAAGGAGACAGAGACCCAGAGAGAGGGAGAGAGGGTGAATCTGAGCATGCGCAACTGAGAAGGACGATCACAGTGTGGAAGCATCGATTCTGCTTCCAGAAGCTTCCTGAACGCGCCAGAACCCGCAAGGTGTTCTTTTCCGTGTCTCAGATCAAATACGCCCACTGATCCTGAACGTGTTAAAAGTCAAACACCTTGCTGCTTCATTTTCTCCCTACAGACATCTAGGCGAACCAGAGACAAATGCCTCCTTAGCCATAAATAAGTCAGGGTTCTAGAAGGTGCGATGCTCCTAGATGTGCCAAAACTTGGAGCTGCTCCTCGCTCCCAACAGACTTTCCCCTGCCCAGCTGCTCAATAATGTACTTTGTGAGCGCTTAATGTAGAGCAAATGCATCTTTCACACATCTTACACTAAGAGTTTTCACTCCAACAATAAGACCACTTTCATGAAGAAATCTTATCCAAATCGAATCCATCAAATGTAAACCACAGGCCGGTCTGGTGGGATAGGCCTGTGAGCCCAATTATTCAAGACACTGAAGAAGAAGGGCTGCAAGTTCAAGGTCACTCTGGGCGACTTAGTGAAACTCTGTCTCAAGAGTTAAAAGACAGGTTGGGCTACGGCTCAATGGAAACACACTTGACTAGGATGTGTAAGTCCCTAGGTTCAATCCCTAATAGCGAAGGAAAAAAGCTTATACGCATAAGCCGCATACTTGCACAAACTTACACATAATGCATGCCATTTTTCTTCTCTAGAAATATATGGCAATCAAAATATTTTCAGTGTTATATTTACTTGACTTCTGGGTTAAATAGAATAGTCATCCTCAATGACCTAAAGGGTTCAAAGGTAAAAGAACGGAATCATGTCACATTCAAAAACAAGCACAAATGATCATACAGCAGCGGACCATGCTAGTGAGCGTTTTCTAACTCATCCGAGCTGCAGTGTGCTAGAAAACTGAGAAAGTCTTCGCTTCCCTTTGCCTTCCAGAACAAACAAATTTACGTGGCAGAAGCACCATGTGTTTTTTACTTATTCATCAAGAAAAATACTCTAAATATAGAGCTATTCTTATTAGGGCTGTTCTGAGAAACAGGAAGACAGCCTGTCGTTTCTGCTTTTTTTCCCCCATATTTGCCAAGCCCCTGTAGAGGCTAAACCTGCTTTGATTTGTAAACAGCATGAACTTAATGTGGAAGACTCTGGAATACACGTGCAGTTCCCTCTGTCTGTTTTTCTCATGAAAATCTTTTGGAATGGGTCTGTTGTTTACTTTTATTACATTTACTTATTTACTGAAAGAGAGAGAGAGAGAGAGAATGTGAGTGGCACTTGCCTGTCCCACAATGCACATGTCAGAGGACAACTTTCCGAAGTTGGTTTTTCTCCTTCCACCACGTGGGTTCCAGGAATTGAACTCAGGTTATCAGACTTAGCGGCAAGTGCCTTTACCTACTGAGCCAACTCACAAACCCTTGTTGGTTTTGTTTACTTTATTTTTTCATTTGTTTGATTTTCAGTTTGGGGTTTGGAGCTCGCTTTTTATTTTTGTTGTGTTTTAATCTGGTCTCTCACTCACAGTGATCCCCCTGCCTCCACCTCAGGAGTACGAGATTGTACGCACAAACCGTCGTGCCCATCTGGAACAGATTCATCAGGCAACAAATAATTACTTTTATCTGTACTATCATTTTCCACACAAAATTCTAAACATTTCACCGTCTCCAAAATGCCCAGCTGCCTCTTCAGGCGATGATTTGAACTCTTGTTCTCCAGTTGGTGGCACTATCGTTTTTTTGTTGGGGGGGGACTATGGTACTTTGAAGAAGTGGGGTTCTACAGGAACCTATGGAAAAGGAAGCCACAAGCCTTACGGGGGTAGCAAACTTCTAAGGTTTGGCTGTAAGGGCGTGACAGCATGTAAAACAGAATCAATCACAACTGGTTAAAGGGAAAAGGAGGAGGGATGGAATCAGATAGTAAGAGGTAAAAATGACATGACTTTATTATATCCCTGCGTGAAACTCACAAAGAATAAAATTCAGTAAAGAGTTGGCACCTAGCTAGCAGAGGCACATCACTAAGTAAGCCACTGGAGGTCATACCACCCTTGATTCCTGCTTTACTGTTTTCTATGCCACACGCTCCTGCCACCAGGAACTTAGTGGCTCCACCATGTCTTCTAGGATGGGCTGAAACCTTCCAGACAACAACGTGATTTGTGACTGCGTTAGTATTTCACGGCTTAAACCCGGGTTCAACCTCCTCCATTTGCTCACTGTTTCACGACTTCTTTGAGCAATCACCCTGCAGTCTCTGTCCTTGGAAAGGCCCCTTGGCCAACACTGGTCTCTTCTTTTCTTCCAAAATGTATTTCAGGGGAGCATGTGTAATATTCACATCAAAGGCATGCCTTCAGCTCCTCTTCACAGAGGCAAGGGGTCAAAGGTTAAATCCTCATCTCCCCACCCTTCCACTGACCTCCTAATGGCTCTCTTCCCATGGAATCATGGGGTTTGCCTCTGATCAGCTGTGGAACTATCATTTGCTATAAGCCAAATAAGAATGTTCGGCCAAGCCTGCCTTTCCTCAGGGGTGCTACTCTGCTCAAAACCTCAAGGGCATGTGACTTGTTTTCTGTGCCCCAACATCTCCTAGCAGGGGATGGAGCCAGTGTGTGTCTTAGCTCCCTTCAGAGTTCTCCAGATGTTGTCAACTTCAACGTTCAAACACGCTCCTCTGTGGAGTCCTGTCCTTCTACTGTAAAAACTCCAAAAGCACTAAAGATTTTGGCCTTGACCCGGAGACTTTCCTTTCTAACCAGTTTGATTGGTCGATCTTAAAATCCAAGAAATCACCCATCCTACCTCCTGCCTTCTGTGTTGGCTACCTGTGATCTATTTTTTTTTTCTACTTTTACATATGCCATCAATGTTTTAAGTTATTTTAAAAGTAATACATAATTGTACACATTAGGGTACACTTATGAGATTATGAAGGGTACAGCGTGAGATTCTGTTACACCAGGACACAAATGATCAGCATGACCATCACAGAGATGTTTCTTTTCACCATGACTGTGTGTTTTTTGCATGGGGTGATCATGTAGGTGGACACACACATGTTTTATATATGCAGGTTTTGCGTATATGGAGGCCTGGGGGTATTATCAGAAATCATCTTCAAACACTCTTCCACCTACTGTTTTGAGGCTGGGTCTATAAACTCTGAGCTCATTCACAGGGCTCGCCTGGCTAACCAGTCTGGGAGATTCCCTCAAAAGACAATTGTCCCTCCTACTATACCAAGAGGACAGACCACTGGATCCCCTAGGGCTTGCAGCCATGGTGGGCAGAAAGGGCTGGAGTGACATCTGAGCATCTGACATGGGAAACAGACAGAGGATGGGGGTCATGTAAGGATTCATAACTCCATATCTCAAGAAAGACAGCTTGCCATCCCGTTTTATGTTGGTTTGTTCCAAGGAATTCTTCTCTAGGGACACCACCTCTGTAACAACAAAATGGCTTTGTCAAGAAAGGAATCTCAGGGCTGGAGAGGTGGCTCAGGGGTTAAGCCTCTGCCTTGCAGGCAGAAGGTCCTGAGTTCGGATCCTAGACCCCAGATATAGACGCCAGGTGGAAGCAGGGGCAGCCTGCATTTCTGCCTGGTAGGGCGGAGCCTGTGAATCCTGGGGCAGAGTAAACAAGGAGGAGGTGGAGGCGTCCATGGTGGTTCCCGAATTCGCCCGTGGTTTTACACACACACACATAATACACACACATACACACATGCACAATTGAATAAAAAAAAAAGGAATCTTAATGAAATGACACCTTGGAAATTTTAAGTGAAAGAAGTGCTAGATTTATCTTGTTCATCTAGAGGCTGTGCCTTTCTTTTCAACAACAAATGCTGACCTGAGTTAACTCATTTAATCCCGCTTCTCATCTGAAATATTTGCAACAGTGTTTGAATCTTTAAAATCAAGATTTCTGGAGGGGAATAAGAGAGGGTTATAGGGGTGAATATGGCAGCACCCAGTGTAAAATGTTACTGTCGATGGCTGTCTCTGATAATAGGATTACAGCTCATTTCTTTCTCTTAAAAAATGTATTTTGGGGCTGGAGAGGTGGCTCAGGGGTTAAGCCTCTGCCTTGCAGGCGGAAGGTCCTGAGTTCGGATCCTAGACCCCACGTATAGACGCCAGGCGGAAGCGGGGGCGGCCTGCGCTTCTGGTCCTAGTAGGGCGAAGCCTGTGAATCCCCGGGCAGAGTAAACAAGGAGGAGGTGGAGGCGTCCATTGTGGTTCCCGAATTCATCTGTGGTTCTACACACACATACATACATACACACACATACATACACACACACGCACACATGTATACACGCACAATTGAATAAATAATAAATAAAAAAATTAAAAAAAAGTTTAAAAAAAAACAAGGAAGAGAGAGGAAGAGACTAGATGTTGAGCTCTGTACCCATATGCATACACATACATGTACACACACACACACACACATACACACACCACACAAAAACAACTTTGCTATACTTAACAAGTTTCCTTCTCTTCTGTTGCTTTGCTGTATGACGACGACACCTAGAGATTCACACACGCTGCACGTGCATTCTGCTACGGCGCTACGGCCCCAGACTGCTTTGGGCCTTTTATTTCGAGACAAAGCCTCGCTCAGTTGCTCAGGCTGGCGCTGAGCTGGTCTTCCTCCTGCCTCGGCCTCTCAAGTAGCCGGGACAAACCGCCACGAGGTCCGGCCGGGTGTTTCTGTGATAGAAATATGCATCTTTAATGTTTCTCTTTCCTCTTTGACTCAGTTTTATTCCCTCCGCCCGACTGAAACCACAGTCCCCTCGGGATGGATGTGGCCGCTGGACCACACCTCCTCTTCCATCCCTGACCGCTCATGAGCATCAGCCTTCCTCCGCTCGAGTTCCTTTCCTTCCTTCCCGACTCAGCCACTCAACACACCAATCGTTTCATGCCGTACGATGGCTGTATCACCCCTTTCCTCTGCCAGGACCCCCACCTGCTGACTGCCTTCTGGGGCCTGCCCCCTCCCCCCAGGAGTTACTGCTCTAGATCATCTCATAATCATGTCACTCCTCCAACTTCAAGATTCCTCGTGACTCTTTTTTTTAATTTTTATTATTATTATTATTATTATTATTTATTCAACTGTGCGCATGTGTGTGTGTATGTGCGCGCGCGTGTGTGTGTATGTGTGTGTGTGTGTGTATGTGTAGAACCACGGACAAATTCGCGAACCACCATGGACACCTACACCTCCTTCTGCCCCGGGATTCACAGGCTCCGCCCTACCAGGATCAGAAGCGCAGGCCGCCCCCGCTTCCGCCTGGCGTCTATACGTGGGATCTGGGATCCGAACTCAGGACCTTCTGCCTGCAAGGTGGAGGCTTAACCCCTGAGCCACCTCTCCAGCCCTCCTCGTGACTCTTGAAGCATAAAAACGAAGCCCAATGGGTCCCGTAGGGAAGCCCCTTTCAAGAGCTGGTGCTGGCCTACTAACCTTGCCTCACACCCCTCCCGCACCTGTACCCCAGGGGCACTTTGCTGGGTGGCCGGGCTCTGTTTTTACATGTTCTGCCCTCTTTGCTAAGTTTCCCTTGTAGCCCTTCTTTCCTCTCTCTACCACCTCTTGCTTGTCCATCAACTTACAGTCAACATCATATTCCATTTTCTCAATCTTTAGCACACTGTTTCAGTTGCCAGTAGACAGCGATCTACAGAGGCACATTCTAATATGTTTCAGTTTCTTGCCTACAGAAAATTAGGCCATCGAATAAACGGAAAGATGGCAAAATTGTAGCCCTTGCTCAGAGCAGGACTACTAACACTATTGTACCCACAAACCTTTTCGCCCAAGAAATTTCTACATACTCTTGAGTCTACAGGTATTTAAAATAGGCTTACACATTTTTACTGATAGCAAGTTACCAAAAAAATAAACTTTAAAAACATTCTTTGATATATCTATATATTACCGTTTATTGAAAATGAAAGAAAAATTGCATACTAATGAGATGAATGTGCTTATTTATTTTTGCACAAAGAATTAAATCTTAGCTAAGAGCACTTGAGCATCTTCAATGCTTTTCAGAGCTAACTGACATTTTGGTTTTATAATCGTCAATGCTAAGAATTCAGCTTTGTATAAAAATGTAGTATAAAAAGTTACAGATACATCTAGGGCCACTTTAGACATTACTGGAAATTCTAATCCTGAGCCAAAATTCACTTTGGGAATCTGAAGTCAACAGGTGCGACCGCAATTTTAAAAATCACACATTTTAACAACCCAAAAACAAATGCACTGCTCTGAAACATACAAACTATGGAATGATAGTAGGAAAATACCGACAACTAAACCACTGCTTTGCTCTAAGAGTAGGAAATGCACAGTCAGAACACTATCATTCTCAACTTATGACAGCCCTCGAGACTAAGCCGGCTCTTTCCAGCAGATTTCATTGGCATGTGGTGGTATGCTGCTTTCTATGTGCTTTCTATGTGCTCCGAGCTCTACAGTGAAGTCACGTGACACAACCCGGGCGAATACTGCCTGAAACACAAACTCCACGTGTGTTTGTTTGTGAATTAAATTTTTGTCACTGTGAATTTAGAAACCTTTGACTACTGCCAAATACTGTTTTGCATCCTCCACATGCAGTCGTGCGAGTGTCAGAGGCTAGACCCTAGGGAATTAATAGGTTAGTTCCTTTTTCAGCACTGGGGACCAAAGCCGGGATCACACACCAGTCAAGTAGAGACCACTGAGCCCCATCCTCAGCCTGGGAAGTGATTGGCTTCTGTTAGTTTTCATACAAGAACATTGCAAACACCGAGCACCCTCCCCTTTCCCACCCCTCCTCTTCCAGGAAAGTAATTTTTTTTTAATGCAGACTAAGGAAATGAATGTAGAATACATTATAACTCCAAGTCTCCCAAAGACTTCCATATAGTCTGACCATTCTGCTCACTGCCATATTTGGAATTCTCTGTTTTCCCTCTTTATTACACTCTGAAGCCATTTTTGGGGGGTTTGGGATTCGTTCATTCGAATTTTTTTAAAAATGAGCTTTCATACTAAAAATGTTAGGTCAGTTTAACAGCTCTTCATTCACTTGCAGTATCACCTAACACTACAGTCAAGATCTATAAATCTATAAAGATATATCAAAGAATGTTTTTAAAGTTCATATTTTTGTAACTTTTATCAGTAAAAGTTTGTAAGCCTATTTCAGATACCTGTAGACTCAAAAGTATGTGGAAATTTCTTGGGCGAAAAGGTGCTGTAGGTTAAAACACACACACACACACTTAGACTATATATTCTCTGTAAGTAAAGGAAATGTAATACCTTTCAGTTTCTCCAACTGAGTTTACATTTATTTATGTTCCAGGACATTCAATGAAACGCAGAACAAGAGAATAACAATCTCAGAAACGAGGATTTTGAAAAGCAGTCAAATAGTGTCTTGTATGCTGGAGCAATTCGTCCATAACAAAATCACTACTAAGCTCAATTTTACTATTACTTCCCATGCTTCTAGAAGAAGAAAGTCATCAAATCGCTTTTTCCTTTAAAAATGTGGACTTGATCAATTATTTATTCAAGCATGAGCTGTGGGCTCCTTTCCACTTTTATGTTTAAAGATTTCAGGGCCTTGGGAAAAGTTGAGGAGCAGAGTTGGGGTGGTCCAGGCTGGCTGGGGTCAGGTGACAGCTGTGATCAGTTCTAGGGTCATGGTTTTTATGTCCCTTCTCAAACAACAACACACATTCCTCGTTTTCAAAACTGAAAACTCAAGAAGAGAACCCGCCATGTTCAAAGTATGTCACTAAAGACTCTTCGCTACAGTGAGTGAGACCCTCGGAAGGGAGAGAATGTGAATTACTAAAAGATAAACAGAAGACATGTCGTAAGAGGGTTTATTTAAAGCATCGTGAAAGTCGAAAAGGAAAAGACACACCCACGTGCTGCTGAACCCCAAGAAACACCCTAAAATCTCGCCTTTCAAGAGCAGATGGCCCTTACAAGCAGCATCGGGAAGGGCCACTGGAGGTTGCTGTACATTAAGAGTTGATTGCCCTCCACAGGTCCTCGTGTCAGGCTGGGTCCCCAGGAGCTATGGCCTAGTGGGAGTGCCCTAGGTCATCATGGGCACACCCCTGGCGCAGATTCTAGGACCCCCCCTCCCCCGCCCCGCTCACTTATTCTCTCCCGACCACCATTCTGTCTGCGGGGTCTGAGCATCTTCCACCCCCGCCACGCACGCTGGAAAGTGAAAAAGCCAAGTTGTCGACTTGAGCAAGCCAAGCAGGTCAATGCGCTTTGGCATCTGAACCTTCAAGGCTAAAGAAATGATTTTCTCTTATGAAAGCCGATTGTCTCTCCAGAACGTGGTCAGACTCCGAAGCAGCTGACTCGCCATCACACGCGCAGAAGGGACCCCAGGAGACATGGGAGGGCCCGTGAGAAAGCTCTCCTCCAGCAGGTCCTGAGCTTCCTGCCCGGTCCCTGCCTTTCCTACAGTCGGTTTAGTGCTAGGAACATTCCTACTCCCGGGGGATTCTGGGCTCCGTCCAGGGGGCAAAGGGTAATAGCTGAAAGGTTCCAGCAAAGGCCAGAGAGTGCGGGGCAGCGCCTAGGGAAAAATCAATACAGCGACTGTTCACAGATATGGAAGGAAGGACTTGAAGGGGAGGCCAAGCCCTCTGATTGACAGGGACAGGGAGGGGCGCAGGACACACTGTGGCTGTGTTTTATGAATAAACTCAAACACTACACTTGAAGTTTTAAACAATCAATCGCTGCTTCTTTCATGCCTAAAGTCTCAAATAAAATGACTGTTTACTTCCCCCAAAACCTCACAGTCCCGCTTTAGTCTTTTCTGAACTCTTTGTAATTCAAAAAAAAAAAAATCCAACTCTATTTTTAATGTTGGACCGGTGACAGTTTTCAAACTCCATTGCTCCCCCTTTGGCCCAACATATGTGCAAGCTACTAAGAAAGTCTGGGCACAATGAAGCCGGCAAGATGGCTCAGCAGATAAAGGTCCTTGCATTTAAACTTCATGTTCTGGGTTTGCCCCCCAGAGCCTACGTGGGAAGAGGAGAAACGACTTCAGAAAGCTGCCCTCTGATCTCCACACATGCCCTGGCATGCCTGTGCCTGCTTCCACACTGGATCTCTCTCTCTCTCTCTCTCCTCCCCCTCCAAAAAAACATATTTTAAAAAGGCTGTCAGCTGGAGAAATGG
This sequence comes from Typhlomys cinereus, assembly GCA_023101885.1. Classification (NCBI taxonomy): domain Eukaryota; kingdom Metazoa; phylum Chordata; class Mammalia; order Rodentia; family Platacanthomyidae; genus Typhlomys; species Typhlomys cinereus. The sequence continues at coordinate 3,590,109 of JALPQD010000097.1, forward strand.
CTCAGAGGTTAAGCCTCTACCTCACAAGCAAAAGGTCCCATGTAAAAATTCCAGGTGGAAATGGCAGCAGCCTGCACTTCTGACTCTGGAAGGTGGAGCCTGGGAAACCCCAGGGCAAAGCCAAAAAGAGGCAGAGCAATCCAGATTGATTCCCAAAGTCACCCTTGGGCCTCCACAAGCACACACACACACACACACACACACACAGTGTTCCCTTGTACACACACACAGTCGCACACAAAAGAAAAGGTTCTAAAAGTCTAGACTTCTTCCTGGGCCAGCAGCAAGATGAAACCTCAGCCCATTCATTCCACAACCCTAGTGCAAACCCTCCCTCACTCAGGCTAAGCTCTTCCATCAACTCCATGTGAATAATAAATCTATACTGGCTTGCCACAGTGCGGCTCTACCAGTGCTGACATCTAGCCAACTGGGATAGGAGGGTGGATCCCGACCCCCACAAACACTCTGAAACAGTGAGCTGCTTATTATACACAGACCACAGGTAAGAAGATGCAGAGACTGGTACTGAAAGGGTATCTGAGGACATTAGATGGATGGATGGATGGATGGATAGATAGTTTTCTCTCTCTCTCTCACTCTCACACACACACACACACACACACACACACACACACACACACACACACACAGATGTCTCTTTATTACTTGCTAAGGCCTAAAGATCAACTCAGTGTTGACTTTATAGAAGGGGTATCTCAGTCCATTTTTTGTGACTACAGCAAAACACCCGGGCCAGGCTCTCTATTTAAAAAAAATAAGAGCTTATTTGGTTCATGGATCTAGAGGGCAGGCAGTCCAAGAGCAGGTTTGTAAGTGTTTGCTCAGCTTCTGCTGATGACCTTCTGGCTGTAAGACATGGCAGATGACATCACATGGTGAGACACAGCAAACATGCTCCGTTGGGTCTCTCCCTTCTTACAAAGCCACTAACACCATCATGGTGGCCCCACCCACATGACCTCAAGGAGCTCTACCTCCCAAAGGCTCCGAAATATCAATATAGGAATTTCAAATATGTGTTTATGTATGTTTGCATGTGTGCGGGCAAACATTTTAAGGCCCAATGTGTGTGATCCAATATTAAAAATAGTCAGACTTTTTTTTACTATTACAAAGAATTTGAAGAAGACTAGAGGGGATTGTAAAGTTTTCTAAGAATTACATAACCATTTCATGTGGGACTTTAAGCGCGCACGCGCACACACACACACACACACACACACACACACACACACACACACACACCAGGAGCCACTTGCTTTAAACTCCAGGTAGAGTCCTTCAGTTTATTACTAATATGCACACGTGTGTACATGCATACAGAGGCTCAAAGTCAATATCAGGAATCATTATGATTTGCTCCTCCACCTTATTCTTTTTGAGACAAGGTCTCGAACCAAACTCAGATCTTACTGATAAGACTAGTCTGGCCAGTCATTTTGCTGTGGGGATACCCCAGTCTCTGCCTTTCAAGGCCAGAATTAAAGACAGACCATCACACCTATCATGGGATCTGGGGACCAGAACTTTGGTCCTTGAGTTTGCAAGGCAAGCATTTCAACCTCTGAAATGCTCCCCGGTCCCTCAACAAAGAAACTTGAGGATTAACTTTCCAGCACATGAACTATTGGAGGGCACACTCGCTCATGCTGTGGCAGAGGGTTCAGTAACTCAAGGGAGTATCTTGGAAATATTCAGGGTGCCTGTGGCAAATGCATGGCTCCAGGTTCCCTCTCTGACTAGCTCCAAGACACTGCAGAGTCCTAGGATCTATAGAGTGCAGGGTCTACATACTGGGCTCTTGCCTCATCGATTGATGTTAACTAGTAGTCTCTAGACACACTGGGAACAGAAACACAAACGCGCCTTAAAATTCTGAGCTAGAAGGCCGGGGTAAATGAAGGTCTAGCATGCAAAGTCACAAATAGGGCAGTCTTCAGCTAGCGCTGCAGACGATAATCATTCCAAGTCACAGTATGGAAAGTGTTTTCTCGTCTTCTCTATCAGACCTGTGGGCGCATAAAGGTCACAAAGGTAAAAAGTATTATCTTCCTCAAAAAGAATTTATGGAGCTGGTGGGATAGCTTAGTAGATAAAGACACCTGCTCACAAAACCAGCGATCTGAGTGCAGTTGCCAGGAAACCCACACGGTGAGAGAGAACTGACTTTCAAAACTGTCTTCTACCTGCGCACCACAACATATTGTACATGTAGTTTGTCTATCTCTCTCTCTCTCTCTCCATTTCCCTCCCTCCATCCTTAAATAAATAAAACATATTGTAAAAGAGAGAACTTAACGTATCACAATTTTCAGTACTTACACATCTTTAGCTGCTCCTGAAGGGCCTAGGGAAAAAGAGAAAAAAAGATCTGTATTAGTGGGATAGTACTGCTATAGATTAAGTCCATCAGCTAATAAATTATCCTCTAAAAGAAGAGTCAAAGATTTTTGAACCAATAAAAAAAAGCAGGAGCAAGGTAAATCCTAAGATTGAATTCTTGACTTTTCTTTCTTAGTTTAGAAGCTATTTTTAATAATTGCCATAAATCACAAGGCATCGTTTCCAAGAGATTGTGAAGAGCCAATGTCCCAGGCTGGGGTGTGGCCCAGGTGTCACCGTGCTTGCCCAGCCTGCTCAAAGCCCTGAGTTCTGTCCCCAGCGCCACCTAAGCCAGGCATGGTGTCACATCTGGAATTTCAGCACTCGGGAGGTGGAAGTAGGAGGATCGGAGGTGCAAAGTCATCCTGGATTTCATAGCACATTCAAGACCCTGCTGGAGGGGTGGGGATGGGGGGATTGGGGAAGATAGCTCAGTCAGTAAAGCACTTGCCAACAACAGAGTGTTTTGATAGCTAAAAGAAAAAAGACAGGTAACACCGTAAATCTGTGAAAATGAACATATCCTTTTGTGGTTTTCTTTTCATGGAAAAGGAGAGTGAGATGATCGCGGGGTTTGCTGTGGTCAGGGGGAAACACAGAGGTGTGAGAAACTTTGATCTTCCGTTTTACAGCGAAGAAAGCAGTTTCTCTGTCTCTCTGTCTCATCTCTCTCTCTCTCCTTTCCACATTTAATGAGAAGTGCCTGGGACCATCAAGAGAGAACACAAGGTGCCCAGAAGTTGCCCCCCCCCCCCGCTCCCAGGGGGGCAGAGGCAGTGGGCGGGTCCAGCAGGGAGCTGGCCGGCCGCCTGTGGCCAGGGCTCCGATGCTGGTCAGGACGGCGTTCCGTGTCTATGTCTAGTAGACGTAGCTGCTCTGGGCTGACAAATAATGTGATAGGCTTATAAACAGCAGGGTGTTGTGCAATCAGGCCTGGCTTCCACTGCACCTTGATTGCACCAGGCAAAGGGCACCAGCAGGTCCTTTCCCTGCTGGGCCAGCCATTTAGCAGCCCAGCAGGCTGGAGGAAAATGAATGGTATCACCTTCCAGAAGGAAGTGAGCAGGCCTGAGCCGCCCTCACATGGGCCTGTCTTCAAAGGGCAGCATCTGTTCAGGCTGTAGCTCGGGGGGCGCCGGGCAAAGTCAGTCAGTACAGTGAGTTCACACAGTCAACGCAAAATGTGCTGTTTCCAAAAGGAAACTGATGTGCGCTTTAGGAGTCAGGTCACAAGGTTGGAGCACTAGTTAACCCTTGAGGACCTACCTAGCATGGAAGAGGCCCTTGTTCAATCCCCAGGGCTGTCAGAAAAGAAAAGAGAAAAATGATTTAAAATATATATATATAGAGAGAGAGAGAGAGAGAAAGGGATGTTTCTGAGATGGCTCGGTGGGTAAAGTCATCTGTGTGCAAACCTAAAGGCCCAAGTTCAAACCCCAGCCAGAGCCCATATGGTGGCAGAAAAGAAAGAACTTCTCAAAGCTATCCACTGATCTCCATGTGTACACTGTGGCCTGCTGTCTTCTCTCTCTCTCTCTCTCTCTCTCTCTCTCTCTCTCTCTCTCTCTCAGCAGAAGGACATTTGCTCTTAGAAAAGCCTTACATGCTGCAATTACAAATGCTTAGATTAGGGAAGGTCATGCTTTCTGAAAGACAACTACTGTGTGTGCCTTGTTCACGCAAGTTCACAGTGATCGCGTGAACCTGTCATCACGTGCACTTGGAACCACCTGGAATGATGTTATGACTGAATTTGTGGCTCCTCAAACATTTCATTCATTTGAAAATGCATGGCTAATCCAACTTATCCAAACATTTTTTTTTAATATCAGACCCTGAGATATCATAGAAAGATTTGGTCTCAGGCCAGTGAGGGCTCAGCAGATCAGGTGCCTACGCACAAACCTAGAGACCTGAGTTCAATATCCAGAAGTCGACATGATAGAAGGAGAAAACTGACTTCAGAAAGAAATTTGGTCTTTTTGGGGATTCTTACAACTTTTGGAATTTGCTGTGCAACATGATAATGAAGAAGGGCTTTTCTTAGTGATGAAGAAACAATTAGCCAAGTCGCTACATAGTTTCAGGATGGAGACTGGTAATTAGAAAGACCAAGCCTTGACTTTAGAAGCTTGGATCCTTGCCCCTCTATCCTCCAGGGAGGGAAGAAAGACTGGAGAATCACGGATGATCCATGAATTAATTGTGTCTGTAGAAACTATCTAAGGGCCTCTCAGTTCAGTGCATTTTGGGGTGAATGAACATATCCAGATGCCAGGGACTTCACACGTCCCGTGTACACTGGGATAGAGGCACCTCTGCTGTCATGCTTCCAGAGCTGGCTGGGCACACTGCATCCGGCTGCTTATCTGAATTCATGACAAAACAGAAGCACGAGTGAAGTATCTTCCTGAATTCTACAACCCACCTGCTATAGAGCGCCACCTAGTGGAACGTGGTGTTTAGGACACTATCTTGACAAAGGGATTCTCATTTTCTGAAGATAAATGCAAGCATAGCTAAGGATAGTAAAATTATGAATTCTCCATGGAAACGAAAGTACAAAACATTGTTCTCGTCTACTGAGGCTTTTGGAGTCCCTTCTGATCTAAGGCTGAATCCTAGGGTTGGTGGGTTTTTCATGGATATGAGAGATTCATACAACATTGTCTCTTAGGTAGGAAATACAAACTGGAAATGCTGATTCTCCTCATGCCACGACTGGTTGTCTGAGCATGCGCTGGAAGCTAAGAAGACCCTCTCATTCCCTTATCTCCTTCTAACAAATCAGATGTCCCACACCCACGCTTGAAACCTGGTCCTCGGATCTTGCTTATCATTCATGTATGGAAAGAAAGCTTCAAGAAGTGGCAACGGGAGACTTCGCTGTCTCCAAGCAGGAGATTGTGATCTTTTCCCGCATCCTCTCAGCCCCCTGTGTTCTTATCTTGTGTCCTGTGTGATTTTTTTTCCTCCTGCACTTGCATTTCTCTGTCCAGAGGTAGCTGTGAGGTTTACTTGATATTGAGTAAGATAAGAAGGTTTTCGTAAGTTCTAATCTAGCAAATTATGGAATCTGAAGAGTAGAGTTGTGGGGATTCCCAAACTTGTAGTCAACAGAAATCTAGGCATTCTGGTAGGCTTGTGGGTTGATTGCCTAGTTGCCTGGCTGGCTAGGTGGTTGGGTGACTCGATGGATGGATGGACGGATGGATGACTGGATGGATGGATATGGATGGATGGATGGATGGATGGATGGATGGATGGATGGATGATGGATGGAAAGAAGGAAGGATAGGTGGATGGAAGGAAGGAAGGATAGGTGGATGGAAGGATGGAAGGCAGGATGGATGGATGATGGATGGAAGGAAGGATAGGTGGATGGAAGGAAGGAAGGATAGGTGGATGGAAGGATGGAAGGAAGGATGGATTGATGATGAATGGAAGTAAGGAAGGAAGGAAGGATGGATGACTGGATGGATGGAAGGAAGGAAGGATAGATGACTGGATGGATGGATGACTGGATGGATGGAAGGATGGATGGATAGATGATGGATGGAAGGAAGGATGGAAGGAAGGAAGAAAGGAAGGAAGGAAGGAAGGAAGGAAGGAAGGAAGGAAGGAAGGAAGGAAGGAAGGAAGGAAGGAAGGAAGGATGACTGGATGGCTGGTGGATTGGTTAGTTGGTTCGTCAGTTGGATGGGTGGTTAGCTGGGTTGGACAGTAACTGGCTAACTAGCTGTTGGTGGACTGACTGGTTAGTTAATGGGATGGCTGGCTGGCTAGTTGACGGACCAGCTGTCTGGCAGACTGGTTGGTTGGGGGTTGGCTAGTTGGCTGACTGGCTAGATGGTTAGTTGGCTGGCAAGTTGATTGGTCAGTTGGTTGTTTTGAGACAAGGCTCCACTATGTAGCTGAAGCTGTCCTCAAACTTACAGCCTAAATCAGCCTCAAATTCCCAGCCTCGACCTCCCAAGTACTGGGATGCGGGTGTATACACCACGGCCGGCCCAGAGGTCCTGTGTTTGTCACAATGGCTAACAGAGGGCAGTCTCATGTACTCCTTTCTGTAGAGTGACCAGGAGCCCTGGTGGTTCCTGTCAGAAGGGAACATCACTGCAGGACACTGTCGGTGCTGGAGAACAGGGTGGAGGTCAGGAGAAGAAAACCTCTGATAAGCTTCATGCTTGATGGATCACCCAGAGCCTGAACCATTTCTTTCAGCAAACGAGTCTTTACACTCCAGATACAGTTTTTAACAATATTTCCCAGTGTTAATTCCATCTCATCCCTGAACAACTACAGAAAGGAACATTTTGTGTTAGTTTCCTGGGGCTGCGACAGCCAATCGCCACAGATAGAGCACTTGAAAACCACGGAAGCACATGCTGTTCTAGAAGTATGAAGCCCAAAGGTCCAGGGGTCTGCAGGAAGAGGGGCGCACACGGAATCTACTTTGGCCTCCCCCAGCTTCCAGGACAGCATGTGCTCTTCGGCATCCTTTGGCCTCTGACTACACGACCTCTCCTCTAAATCCACCTTCCACTGTGACTCTGGCTTCTTTTCTGTTTCCCAAGAACACTCTGATTCTGTTTTTGTTTTTTTTTTTCATATACCCCAAATCAGCCTCCAACTGTCTGTGGATGACCCTGAACCCCTGGTCTTCCTGCTTCCACCTCCCCAAGGCTGAGTCTCAGGCACAGAGCATCGTAACCAGCGGTAAAGATACTTATTTGAGTTTAGGACCAATTCAACCACCTAGTACTATCTCCTTTCTTCAAAACCCTTCACTTGATTACATTTTTGAAGACTCTGCACATTGGCACATTCCAGGGATTTAGGACACAGGCACAGCTTTCATGGGATTACCATTTAACTCATTACAACTTCTTACCCCATCTTGCCCCTCCTTAAAAAAATGGGGGGCTAAGGAGATGATTCAGTGGTTAAAACCTTTGCCCCTCAGGTAAAAGTCCTGAGTTCAGATCCCCAGACCCACATGAAAATGCTGCATGGATATACATGGTGGTGGCTTGAAATTCTAGCCCTGGAAGACCAAGCCTGGGAAATCTCAGAGCAAAGCAATGAGGAGGCAGACAAATCCAGGATAATTTCTGAAGTTACCCTTGGATCTCCACAGGCATACACACTCAAGTACTCACTTGCACACACACACAACACACACACACATGCATGCAATGCATGCACAAAAACAGAAAATTAAAATAAATAAAATTTGAAGGTACATCTCAGTGGCAAAGCACTTGCCCAGCATATACAAGACCTGGTTTAATCACCAGTACCAGACAAATTAATTAATTAATTCTTTTGAAAAGATGCAGGAAAGTTAATATTTTAAAGGGACTATATTCAGCATAGCGTTATCTTACATTCAAGAAACACAAACAAAATGTCTCTCCCTGGCAAATGAGCCAGTCAGCCAGATGTGAGACATCTCATCAGTTCAGTAGCTGCGAGGAGACTCAAGCAGCATTTTGGTTCCAATAGGCAGAGTTCCTCTGGTGTTTATCTTGTGCATAAAGAAGCCACACAATGACATGCCTTGACAATACTATTCAAGCTTATACACCTGATACAAGGTATATATTCCTCACACATGCCAAAATCTAACATGAAGAAAATATTGATCTCTACCCCCTACCAACCCCTTGGTGCTGAGGAGCAAACCCTGCATGTAAGCACACTGAGCAAGAGAGCTACCACTGAGTCATGCCCCCCATTCCTTTATGGCTTTATTTTTACACCTATTTATCCTTCCTGGGTGGACAATTCTCTCCTTCTACTGTGTGAGTCTATGGACCTTGGACCTCAGGCCTTCAGGCTCAATGGCAAGTGCTAATGTCTGCTGTCTCACCAATCCCTGAGCACTTTTTAAAAAACTATTTATTGTGTGTGTGTGTGTGTGTGTGTGTGTGTGTGTGTGTGTATTCGCGCGCATTGTGTGTCCCTGTGGAGGGCCAAGGGTGGCTTCAGTAATTATGCTGCATTTCTTTTACCTCCTTTTTGCTTTGCTCTGGGCTTTCCCACCAGGGCCAGATGTGCAGGCCATCACTGATTCTCCCTGGCATTTTTTACATGGGATCTGGGATCTGAGCTCAGGACCTTCTGTTTGTGAGGTAGAGTCTTAACCCCTGAGCCATCTCTCCAGTCCAAGCAAGGATTATATGCATTTTCACACTAGGAAAAAAAATTAGCCTATTAATGTTTTTTAATCAGTATTCCTTCTTTTTCTTTATGGAGATTATGAAATATATTAGAAATATTTATTAATAAACTGCTAAATCACATAAGAAGTCACAGTCTACTCTTCAAATTGCATGGTCTTCAAATGCAGACAGACAGACAGACAGACAGACACACACACACACACACACACACATACACGCAGGAATACACTCATGCATCAAAAGGGCTTTGTAAAATGAAAAAAGTATAAATTTACAAATGACTTCTTATAGCATAACAATCCACATAAATGACCAAGGTTCTTATGAGAAAAAATAAAAACATGCAGAAATGTTCTCCTCTGCCTTACCAAAGAAAAAAGTCCTGCTGAGACCTATATAAACATTACTACAGGAAAATAAACACAATCCTCTCTAATTCTGACAGTTCACTATGTGTACCCCTGACCCATGATAGTTCTAGAACTAGGTCATAGTCTCCATTTGCCAAAAGAAATAGAAGAACAAAAAAAAAAGGGGGGAAGAACAGCTCATCAGTTCAAAGCAATGCTTATTGTTAAGAAGCCAGGAAAAAAAAAAATCCAGATTCGTAAGTCTAATTTCTTCAAATAGTGGAGAGAAAATTTCAGGTCAATGTGTCCTAGAAGTAGAAAATGATGTCAATGAATGTGGAATCTCTTGCTGGAAATCTCTTTGTTTCCGTGTTGTTCTTGCCAAGTGGTTATCCTTCAGAATGGTAAAAACTTAAAATAGCTGAAGGTAATCAGATAAAGCAAGAGCAGACTTTTAGTTGCTGCAACAATATAGCCACGGCTTGAACTATAGGGAAGTTACATTTAATTACTGCAACAACATAGCCACAGCTTGAACTATAGGGAAGTTACACTTAATTACTGCAGCAACATAGCCACAGCTTGAACTATAGGGAAGTTACATTTAATTACTGCAGCAACATAGCCACAGCTTGAACTATAGGGAAGCCCCTCCCTATGAAACCCTCGCTATGAAACGGGCCGACTCACTCTGGATACCTATAAGAACCCCTCACATGGTCACAGTATCAATTCTAGAGAGCAGAAGGAAGCAGCTGGAAGTAGAACTGGAATCTGCCCTGCCCTCCATGGCTGTGCCAGCAGAAGTAGCCACGTGGCTTTTTGGTCAAGGTCTGTTCCAATGTGGAATGTTCAAGAATATGTAGACCTTGCATTCCTCCTACTTAACTCTCCTTCGCGTTATCCAGGTCACAGTCTCTTTCCGTTGCTATAATGAACACATGACCCTAACAACTTAGGAGAGCCCGAGGTTTATTTATGCTCATAGTATTTCAGTTACAGTTCATTAGACAGATAGGAGAGTTCATACCAATATCAGGAGCCCAGAGAAGTGGCCACGCTACATCCACAGGAAGAACTGGGGGGAGGGCATCCTCTCTAACTTGCCAGTCTGCCAAAGCCAACCAGTGCGTCTCCATCTAATCCATCTGCCAGGAAGGGTCTCATCCACCGAAACTGTGCCTTCTCACATTCCACTCTCCTCAAATATCTAGTTGCGACTTAAAGCTAATTGCCACAACAGTTTTACTTGATGGCCTATCTCCATCTTCCTACATCCTCCCTCTTCAACCAGTCTTCCAAGAATCTGATGTCAAGACCACCACTCCTGGGGCAGAGCCCATGGCCTCGGGTACAGGCTATGTATGCACAGTCCAATGGCTAAGGCGGCTGTTTTAAGTCACGTGTGTAGACCCCTTTGGCAGCACTTTCTCTCCCCATGCAGATCGTGACGTCCTTAGGAAAGCTGCACTGAGGATAAGATATGCAGAGCTGCACTCATGACATGCAGGGCTGCAATACTCTGTTAATATCATTAAACCCACCTACCTTAAAGAGGCTCCTGTGTGGCACCAAAACCCAGACAGCGTCACCCAGTTGTCCAAGGTCACAACAGATGAATGACTAACACTGGCCTCTGCTGTGGACCTTCGGACTCCAAAGTCCGCTCTCAATTCTGGGGCTTCACTGCCACGCCCCTCCTTCATCTCCCCAGTCCAACCATCCCTACTTCCTTCTTGGGAACCACGGCAACCAGCCATCTCACTTCTCTAAGACACCACTGGACACTGCAGATGTCTCCAGCGAGGGGTAAGACTCCCCAGCAGAGCACGTACCTCACACGCAGGAGGTCCTGGGCTTAATCTTTCTGCCCCCTTCCCCTTTCACCCCAGGGAAAAAGACCTGCACCTGCTCCCCCACACGATGTTTATCCAAATTTTACAGACAGTAAAGACTCTCCTCTGCCAAGCGCGCTTCCCAGACTGCCTGTGGTTTTAGTTCATTGCCCTGATTGCTGCACTGGTCACAGAACACTCGCACACAATCGAGGACTTCATTTTTCCCTCTGATTTCATTTCTCAAACATACTCACTCGTTCAACAAATAGTTTCAGAGAGTTTCCCCCACCTCTCCCTGCCCTCCCAAAAAACCCATTGAAAGTTTGGAGATCGGCACAGGGGCTAGAGGATTGTGAAGAAAACCTGAGGAACTATCAAGGAGGCTGCCAGTGGGGGAGGGGAACGAAAAAGCCATGAAATAAACATGAAGCCAGCAAAGACGCTTCAGACTGGGAGGAGACAGGAGAGTCAGGCATGCTTGAAAAACAGAAGGAAGGTGCTGACCAGCCTTCTACTGAGAAGGGCGGGCAGGAGAGAGCAAGATGAGCTCTAAATTGACCACTTTGATGATAGCATCAAAATTTTATATCGTTTCCCACCAGGCCTGGGCTAATGCCAAACTCAGTTGTTTCCCTCCATGAGCCCCAGATACCATCCGCGGATGTCAATTAAGGCTGAACCAATGTGGCTCCTTCAAAGACCATGTAATTGCCTCCCTAATGGACAAGGAAATAACTAATCCAAATAATTGGGCCCAAAAGCATTATATTAACTCCCTGGGTACGCTGATAAAGTAATTGTTAAGCTCCTCCTCCTGTGAGTACTGGAATATAAAAACAGAACCAGAGAAACATCCGTGGCAATAAACTGCCCACAAAATTATGCTCAGGCAGTTGCCCGTGGCCTGTATCTGGCAAAAAACTACAATGAACAGATTCGAATATGTCAAACAGTTCTACGGTAACTGTCCAGTTGGCAAATCATTGGTTTGCATTGATTGGCTATTGTAGACATTTGGAGCTATTGGAATTTTAAAGAGCTTTCTGACATATGTTAAAAAAAAAAAAAAGGATTCTCTGGCTTACATTACATAAACTTAATCATCTATAGAATAGCCTTTATCTAAGTGGCTTGTGTGTATGTGCAGGTGCAGGTGTTACCTAGAGGTCAGAGGTCAATCTCAGGTTCTGAGATTCTCTGGTTCTGTTCATCTTTTTTATTGAGTGCATATGTGTGTGCGTGTGTGTGAGAGAGACAGACAGACAGACAGACAGACAGACAGACAATCACAGGCATCCATGCAAAGGAAGGTCAGAAGACAACTTATAAAGTCACAAAGTGACTGACTCCATCCCTTTTTACATAGTGCTTCAGCTGCAGCAAAATATCTGACCCAAGGGGAAAGGTTTAATTGGTTCACAATTCCAGCTTACAAACCATCATGGTGGGAAAGTCATAGTGGCAGGAGCCCAAAGCTTCTGGGTTGTAGCACATTACGAATCAACGCCTGCTTCCTTGCTTACCCTCTCGATCTCTATACAGTCCTGATCCACCTGCCTGGGGAGCAATCTTGCCTGCTTTTTTGACTCGCTTCCCACACCAATTAATGCACTCAAGACAATCCCTCACAGTCATGTTCTAAAGCCAGCCTCAATTTAGAGACTCAGTCTCTAAGCGCATCCACACACCTGCCTCCTGGGTGTCAGGTTGATACTTCACAGAAACCATCACACGTGAGTTCCTGGGATTGAACTCCAGTCTTCGGACTTTTGCTGCAAGCACCTTTACCAGCTGAGCCATCTTAAGGGCCCCAAAGAGCTCTCATGCATTCTTTGTGCTCTCTCAAGGCCATCTGGGTTTATAGCTCAGCTCCTCCCCCAGGAAGTCTCCTCTGATCATTTGCATCTCCTAGCACTGGGTCACATTCCCCTGGTCACAGGGAGCATGACCCCATTTGCTCTCCTATGCTTAATCCTTCCACTTAGATGCTTAGCTTCTTGACAGCGAGGAGGTCGAAGTTCATTCTACGACCATCCGCCACTGTCCTAAAGTTCCTAATAGAGTGTTGTGCACACAGGGGGAACCAAAGGAAAGCTTTAAGCAAGAAAGAGATCTGAACATTCAAGGGGCTGCAATGGCTGGCTTTCATCATGACCATGAGCCTGCTTAATATGCAGTTTCTCCACCAATGTGGCGCACAGAATCATGGGTACTCAAGTCCATGACTGTGCATCAATGTACATGAACCAGGCTCACCCGGCTAAAGTCAAGAGAGGCGACAGTCCGGATCACTCCAGAGAAGCAAACATCCACGTTGGCCTGGATTATGTAGAGAATAAAATGGGGCTAACAATGATGGTCTCACAGTCCAGGATACAGTAACAATGTTTTAAGACATGAAAGTAGATTTGTCATTTTCTGGCAGAGAAATACTCAAGGCAAGCCACCTTGTCTTCTAACACACCAATAACTTTTTACGGCAACACGGTAATCACATTTTACAGGGTGCTTTCCTCCATTATCAGATTTGGAGTTTCACACACGCCCTAGGAAACAGGGCACATCCGATTACCCCCCACAGCATAAAGGATTAGAAGCTTAGGAAAGTAAATCAAAATGTCCACAACTACAACCAGCAGTAGAGCTCGTGGAAGCTTGACCTGGAAGTCAGGGTCACCAACCTTTCCTTTGCCTCTCTTTGCTCTTTCAACACTTAAAAATGTTTCAGTAAGGATGTGTGTGGGGAGGGGGAGTGGCTCAAGGGTTAAAGTCTTTGCCTCACAAGCAAAAGGACCTGAGTCCCCTAACCATTCCGGACCAGGGTGACAGTCTGCTTGTAACTCTAGGTCTGGAGTCAGAGCCTGGGAATCCGTAGAGCAAGCTGGCTAGACAGACTGGCCCTAATGGCATGCTCTGGGCTTAATTAGAATCACAGCAATAAGGTGGAAGAGTCATCACGGATGATGTCTGATATTTTCTTAGCCCTCCACAGGTACACCCACCCATGTGTGCCTACCCACATGCAAGCACGTACACACACACACACACACACACACACACACACACACACACACACAGAGTTAAATATGGCTGCTGAAAAGTACGACATATTCAAAAGAAGGAAGTTCCATAGTATAATGGTTAGCATTCTGGGCTCTGAAATATTCAAAGGACAGCTGAGATATCTCAGAGCTCTTAGATCCCAGGAGAACGGGCCCATCTAGTCACCAAAATTCACATTGCTTGGGGCCTTATAGGTTTGCAGGCTGGTCACTGGAGTATGGGACAGATTTGAAACCGATCTCTGTGTTGTGTGCCATAGCTCACTCTTCTACCTCTCATCTTCACGATTTCCCTTTCTGAAACTACATTCCTACCACCAGCCAACAGAAAATAACAATGGCCAAATCCCAGAGTCGGCAGCTGGACACACAAGGAGGGCCATGTTTGAGAACAGCCACTCCAGGGGGACAAGCGCCCGTCTTCAGAGAGCAGACCTGAAAATGCCTTCTCCTTACTGGCCAATGCCATCCATGGCTCTTCCCTGAATGGCAAGCTGGAGAACAGCTGGCTCTCACACGCGTCTTTCCAGACAAAAGCAGCACCAAAACCATGCACTTGGAGGGATATTTTTCTGACATAACTACACTTTCATCCACTGAGGGATATGCTTCTTCATGAAAAGAGAGCAATCAAAAATCTGTTACGAGAATAATTTTCCCAAAATCTTCTCTCTTTTCTTTCTTTCTTTTTGTGTGTATAGAAGAGACACTTGAGCATATGCACCTTGGGAGCCCAAGACCGACCTCAGGAATCATCCTGGATTGTTCGACCTCCTTATTGCTTTGCTCTGGGGTTTCCCGAACTGCAGACCGCCACCATATCTGTGGGGCATTTTTACATGGGATCTGGGGATTCCAACTCGGGTCTTTTTGCTTGTTTGCCATCTGAGCCATCTCCCCAGCCCAAAATATGTTTTTTGCTTTATTTTGTTTGGTTTGGTTTGGGGACATAGTCCAAGTTGACCTGGCTCGCTGTACAGGCCAGACTATCCTTGCCTGTGCATCCATCCTCCGCTCGGTTTCCTGAGTGTTTTAGGCAGACACCACTAGGCCCAGCAGCAGAAAACAGATTCTTAGCTTAACATTTCAAAAGCATCTTCCTATCATTCCAACTTTCCCTAACCTACAATTTGACAAACACTTCACTTTTAAGGAAATATTGCAGGTCCTTCCTCAAGTCTATTCACTATTCGTTCGTTTGCTTTTTAATGTGGAGAACCATTCTTGATCCCTTTTACAGAGGGTGCACATGTCATGGGTTGCAGAGTGAAGTGTAGAGGGTCACAATTGCTGGTGCAGTGTGATCTTGACACAGCGTCCTGCATAAACTAACTCAGTGTCACAGGAATCTGAGAGATTAGCTTTCCAGTGGCGGTCTGCCTATCGCGGGTTTTAATTCAAGACAATAAAGACAAGCACTAGAGGAAATTCTTCTACCACTAGAATCCCACAGGTGTTAGTCCTTTCTCTTGAAACAGAACATTCCACATGTATCATCACCGACAGTCAAAAAGGAGAAAAAAAAAACGAACCGGACCAATGAACTGTGCACATTCCACAGTGACTCCCATCATGTGAATGCTACTCTGCCCTGCATGGTGGCCCAGGTTTATCAGCTCAGCTAATCGAGAGGCTAAGGCAGAAGGATTGTAAAGTTCGAGGCTTGCCTGGTCAACCTGGTGAGACTCTGTAAAAGTAAAAAGGGTTTGGGAGAAAGCTCAGTAGTAGAGCACTTGCCTAGCAGTTCAAACCAAAATCTCATGGAAAGAGGGAGGAAGGGAAGGAGGGAGAGAGGGAGGAGAAGAGGAGGGAGGGAGAGAGAGGAGGAAGGGGAAGAGGGAGGGGAGTAGGGGAGGGAAGGAGAAAATGGAGAGAGGGAAAGAAGGGAGGGAGGGAAAGGAGGAAGGGAGGGAAGGAGGAGAGAGGGAGGGAGAAAAGGAGGGAGGGAAAGAAGAGAGTGAGAAAAGAGAGAGGAAGGGAGGAAAGAAGAGAAAGGGAAGAGGAAGAGGAAGAGGGAGAGGGAAAGGGAGAGAGGGAGAGGAGAAAATGAAGGTGAAAGGGGAGAAAGGGAGAGGCGGGGAAAGGAGGTAAGAGGAGAAAAGACAAGAGGAAAGGAGAGAGAGGGAGAGGATGAGGAGGAAGAAGAGGAGGAAGAGGTAAAGGGAGAGAAGACAAAAGGAAGGGTGAGAGGGAAAGGGAGAGGAGAGAAAGAACTATCCAGACTTCGGGTCTGGGCTAAAGGAAATGACAGGCTCAAGGTTACAAAGTCATTGGCAGGGAATCCACATCCATCTAAGAAATACCGCAGCAGCCGGCTGCGTTGCGCTTGGGGTGGGCTGTGGCGTCTGCTTGAACTCGTCAAAAGGACCCTTGACACGGATCAGCAGCGAGAATACCCGCAGGGAAATCCCGACTTCTCTTCTATCAGGTGACATCGCCGGGTTCCGCAGAGGGGGTGAGCTTTATATTAAGTCACCCCGACACACAGCCTGTCGGGCCAGGGGAATCTAGAAACCCCGCCTTGTCAATCAACAAAACGAAGTAGTGCACAACCAAGTTTTTGATGTTTTTACACGTAAAACGGATCCGGAGAACCGGCAGTAAAGGGGTTCTGCCAGGCTTACCTGGGCACCCCCTCTACTGCAGCTTCCCGGAGCCCCGAAACACAGCCCGGTGGGTGTGGAGCTTGCAGACCGCCACCGCTGGCCTCGGAAGCTGTCCACAACCCCGCCGCTCGCACCCCAGAAAAGTCCAGACTTGCTCGGCTGCACTTTCCCGGGTACAGGGTCTGTGTTCCCAGGGTTTGGGGGCGAGGCCTGGGAGGCGCGGGAGAGGAGAGGGACCGGGGTACCCGGGACGCGGGTGGGAATTCCCGTCCCCCAGAACGGTGCTGAACCCAGCAGGCTGCAGAGCACGGCAGCCGCGGTGCTCCCCGCGCCCCCCGCAGTCGGCTCGGTCCGGGCGTCACCGCCCCCGCACGCGCGGGGCACCGGCTCGGCTCTGGGTCTTTCCAGAAGCAGGAGACGCGTCCCCCTGTCCCGACGATGGGGAGCCCCGATCGCCGGCCGCGCGCCCTCCGCCGCCGCGTCTCCCGGGCAGCCGCACCCCGCAGCCCCGGCTCACCTCGGCCCGAGCCCGCGCTGGTGGCGGTGGAGTTCCCGCAGCCCATCGCGCCGGCCGCGGCGGGTCCTGGGCTGGAGACGGAGACCGAGGCGGCGCGGCCGCAGCGGGAGGCCCGCGGGGAGCGCGCGGGGTCCGGGGCGCTGCGCGGGGCTGTCCCCTCGCCGCCGCCGCCGGGGAACGCCAGCCGGGGCGGAGTCCTCGGGGCAGCCCCGCGCCCCCGCCCCGCGCGGGGACCCCGCTGGACCCACCCGTCACCGCGGCAACCGCGGCGCCGGCCAATCCGCAGCCGCCGGCGCGCTCCTCGGCCGGGCATTGGTGGGGGTTCCGAGGGGGCGGGAGTTTGAAGTGGGGGAGAGGGCCAGGCTGAGGGGTGTAGCGGGGCGTAGCATCCCGGTAGAGCACAAGATACCCACCTGCCCACTCCGCATCTTCCTTTTTCCTTCTTCCTTCCCTCCCCTCCCGCCCCAGGACATGAATAAGGGAGTGGGTAATGGGAGGAACCCCTGTTTTGAACCTCGTGGATGCCCCAGGAAGGATGGATTGATCTGAAGCCAAACCCTCTCCTGATTTGGGGGGGGGGGAATGTAGCAACTCTCTCCCCTCTCCCCATCACCCAGAGTTCTTCCCCAGGCGGGTCAGATGAATCCACTCTACTTTAAACTGAAAGTGTTGTCTGATCTACAACTAGATTCGCATCCTGCTCTCTGGTTTAACACAACTGTGAATGCATCGAGTCCCTTTCGACCTAATAGTTGGGCAAGAGTAACTGGGGTCACACCACGCTCAGAGTCTGCTGGGACCGACTTCAGGAGAGATCCCCACCTGGGAAAAGACAGAAATAGACATCTGCAGAGTACCTCGAAACGTGCCTGATTTTCATCGATACCAGCTGCTATTACTGTGAATGGCAGACCTATTAGCCCAGATTATAAATTCCTTGAAGGTGAAAATCTTTTGTCTTCCCGTCCTCCTGGCTCCTGAAACAGACACAATAAATGCGTTAAGAGGCAAACTCAAGCCAGGAATAAATAAAAGTTCCATTTTAAACTCACTTGATATTTATAGAGAGCCCCGCTTGTGCCAAGTCCTTTGTTAAGTTCCGGGGATATAAGCATGTGGGAGACAGTCTCACCACACAGACAGATTATAAACAAATTAGCTATGATGCAGCAGGAATGCCAACAGAATAATGCAGAGTGCCACACTGAGAAAGGCTTAAAAGATGCCCTAAGAGGTAGAGTAACCCAAGGCTGATTCCCGAAGTCACTCTCAGTCCTCCACAAGCTCACACACAGTGCCTTCTATCAGAAGGCACACAGGGAAATCATAATAAAAATTTTAAAAAGACGTTCTACATACATTAAAAAAAAGACTTACTAAAGTGGGAGAGATGGCTTGGTGAGCAAAAAGAACATTAGCTGCATGCACCTGAGACCCTGAATTCAAATCCCCAGCATTCTAGCAGGTCTTGACTGCATGGACCTGTAGCCCCAATATTTGGGGGGGGGGGTTGGAGACAGGAGGATCACTGTGTCTTGTTGGCTGCCAGCCTAGCTCCAATTGCATTGAGAGACCCAGTCTCAAGGGAATAAGACAAAGCATGAGAAAGTGGGTAACGTCCCACATCATTCTCTGGCTTTTGCAAGCATGTGTATACACATGTAAGCATATAGCGTGCACACACACACACACACACACACACACACACACACACGACAGTCCTAAAACCACAGTGTATATACCAAAAACTTCATCCAGAATCAAAGCTCCAGCAGCCTTTTGAACATGATCTTCGATCTTTGACACGTGGTAGTGAGTTTTGAGGATACAGGGTACACCGTGTAGAAATCAAGTATCTATGCATGTGCTGAAGTGCTGTGAACTGAGGGTCTCTACAAGTACTGCACGCTGCTTACTTTTCTTATTCCTGTGGCAAAATGCCTGCCAAACAGCAACTTAAGAAAGGTAGAGTCTGTGTTGACTTTGAGTCCGAGAGGAGTACAGTCCACCACAGCAGGAAGTCTTGGCAGCAGAGGCATACGGCAGCTGGTCCTCATGGACCAGGAAACAAGGCCTGGGCTAAGTAACTTGCCCAGAATTCCAGATATTCCATCGTCCCAAAAGGAAACCCCAAGGCTTATATCTGCTCACCCACTTTCTCTAGAGAGACTCCGCCTCCTAAAGGTTCTATAGCCTTCCAACCAGCACTATCAATGGGGGACCACAGAGGCTACTATGAACCTATGATAGACATTTCCCACTCAACCTGTAACATGCTGCTCATCCACCTTGGCTTCTACCATCTTTGCTGAGTGGTCACCCCAAAACAAATCCTACACTAGGTGTGGGGAGCATTGTCAAAAAGACAAAAGAAATGCTCTTGCTTGTTCTGTACTATCTGATACCAGAAGAATAGTGACAGCAGATTTTGACCTCCCTGACTCAGCCCGACAAGCCCAGCTAACCCTTGGCATCTTCTCTGTCCGACTTGGTGACACTGAACAGTGATGCCACCCAAGGCCTCTCAAGTTGATGACCAGAGATCAAAACCAAGAGCTTCGGTAATCTTGGCTAAGTACTGACAAAAGTCACTTTGCAAGGTCACCAAATGTCATCCCCCATCCTGCAGCAAAGGGAAGAAGCGACCTCACTGTGTCTATGGACAACTTTTATTCAAAGGACAAGTCAAACAAAGGCATTCAATGAAAAGATCCATAAAAAAAGTTACTCTCTAATAGGGTAAAAAGATCCAATGCAGTACCTTCTTTTTAGGGACATATTTTTATTTTATTTTGTGTAGATACAACTTCATTGCATTTGGATGTTTCTAAACAAGTCAAAAGAAGACTACTACTGCCCACCCCGTTTCCTGACTGATCAGTATTGGCTACTTTCTCTACAGCAGAGTTTGGACTCCCACAACCCATGTTAAATCTGGACAGCGGTGGTAACTGCCTGTGTAATCCCAGCACCAAAGAGAGAAAGACAGGCAATGCCCAGAGCAAGCTCAGTTACTCAACTGAGAAATTCTGTTCTACTAATAAAGGTAGAGAAGTGATTTTCAAAGAAGGCATTGAAAAGCCACATATCAACTTCAGATCTCCACATGCACATTTACATATGTGTACATGTACCTGTATACACATGTGCCCTCATACACACACAAACATCGCACATGTACACACACACACACACACACACACACACACACACACACACACACCGGAAGTAAGATTCATACAGCATAAACTAACCATAGGAAGCATAGGACTCAGTGACATTCAGGGCAGACTCCACGATGCTAACTCCAGAACATTTCCATCACTCCAAAACATAAGCTTGGCTCCCATCCAACAGTCCTGACCCATTCCTCACTACACCCCTTAATCTGCTTTTTGCCCCTAGGAATTTACTCATTCTGAGAAATGCATGAAAACAGAGATGGTACTTTACACCTGCTGTTCTGTGGAATTTTTATTTGAACAGAACTCATACATTGTTTTGTCCTTCCATGGACTGATCAACTCAGGGGCCCATGGAGATCCGAAGTAAATGATTTGTTTAGAGTCACCGGGTTTCTGTAATAGGATGACACAAAGAGGAGGAAAGAGGGGAAGATTTCCAGCATGGGAAACCTGTCACCAGGCATCTACTCAGCACCATGATTAAGGTTTAATTCGCATGTGAACTGAACAACATCATGTCCTTTTCTTGGAAGCAAATTACTTAGAAAATATCCTCACTCTCTTCAGGGAACTGAGAGCATTTTTCCTTGGGCATCGGATGCTTGGGATAGAACAGACACCTATTAGCCTCCACGAGTGGATGAGTATACGCAATGACGGAAGCAAGGTCCAGCCGAATGCAAAGCAAGAACAGGAAGCGATGTGCCTGAACTTTGTTTGCACTCTGAAAATTGAGACTGAAGCTTTAAATCGATAGATAAAACATAAACATTGGCGACCCATGGAATAGTTCCCTACATAAAGTGCATTATGTAAGGTTGAAGTCATAATGAATATACCTGCCTCAAATACTTACCTCTTTTTTAGGGTGGACAGTATTAAAAATCTTTTCTTTAGCTTACACATATATTTTCCATATTATTTGAATTATTGTTATATTATGTTGTTATGTATTAATTATTCATCTTTGGATTTTTGAAATATGATCGAATAATTGTTTCCATTTTTGTTTTTCATTTTTCACGTGTATATGGAATGGATATTCATGGGTGTATGTGTGTTCATATACATATGGGCACATGTGGAAATGTGTGTGTCTCTTAATTCACCTGAAGATCTGAAGTTAACACCAGTGATCACCCTCCATTACTTGTCTATCTTAATTTTTTGTAAGGCAAGGTCCCTAGTCAAACTCAGGGCTCATCGACAGGGCTGATCCCATTAGCCAGTTCGCTCTGGTGATCTCCAGTCCCTGCCTTCCGTGGCTCAATTTACAAGTGGGTCATCACGCCCCCCCCCCAGCGTTTTTAACATGGGTTCTGAGGATCTGAATTTTTGTCCTCTTGCAAGCACATTAACCATTCACCTATGCCCCCAGCCCAAGCTGAGGAATTTTTGATGATTTAAAAAAACACAAACACTTTAACAAGGTTATATATCCATTTATAAAATTAGCATTTGGCCACAACTATCTACCGATGGTAGTCCTTTCATTTGTATTTCATTTGAACATCTAATATTTCAAGATCAAAGCACTATGAAATCCTAGAGAAAACCAGAACAGCAGTCTTCGCACACATACACCATGTCTTTATCACAACCGACTGTCACTTTCAAGTTCAATTTTCAAATACTGAATTTTAACAACTGTGTATTTGCCTTTCTAAGCAGGGAAAATAAAAAAGAAGCCTGATGTTGGAATTCCAAGATACACATTTCTCCTGAAAAGTCCTCTTCTTCTAAAGGAAATCCTACCTCCCTGGATTCTTACTTCACAGGCTACTTTAAATGAAACCAAATGAGCTGCATTCTGTCCTCTGATGATCGCTTGATGAATGCATTTGAAAACCAAATCAACGCATTCTAGCATGCATGCAAAGGAGGATTTTCTGTAGCTGCGACATCCTCAACATCCAAGTTTCAGGCAATACATGGAAATCAGTCAGGCTTTTATGCTAGAATCTCAGAAATTGGGCTAACGCAGCCAGAATGTCAATACCGTGTCTAAGTTGCTAATTGGCCTATGAAATGGCTCGGTTGCCATGACTAACCAAACAATATCCAGAAACGGTTATGATTAAATTGCTTGGAAAAGAGGGAGGAGACTGGAAGGTGGAGAGAGGAGGCATTTAATCATTAGCTGAGGCAGAAGGCATTTGGACCCCAGCGCCTGGAAACGGAACTCAGAGGGATTTCTGAAGGAAGCGACTTCCTGACTCAGGCGGGCACAGTGAGCAGAGGACGTGAGGCAGTATGAAGAGGTTCAGTGAACACAGCATCTTCTCCGGTTCCAGTGGTGGCAGAAGAAAACAGAAATGTGCTCATCCACTGCTGGTGCTTCCCAGCTAGACTTTCAAACTGAAGATTTCAGACAGCACATCTGGATGCAAACCCCACCCCCATCAAAGTCACCTTCTGAGCCCCTCCCCCTGCCGTTTCTTACAGACTCGGTTTCCCTTTTTAAACTTTATTTATTTATTCACTTAGTGTGACTCTGTGTGTTTATCAGAGGGCATATGTATCCTTGTGAAGACAAGGGTGACTTTGGAAATCATCCTGGATTGCTTCTACCTTCTTCTAGCTTCCCTCTGGGATTTCCCAGGCTCCATCCACAAAGGGCAGAAACGCAGACCACCACCATTTCCACCTGGCGTTTTTTATGTGGGACCTGGGATGCAAGCTCAGGACCTTCTGCTTTCAAGGCAGAGTCTTAACCCCTGAGCCATCTCTCCAGCCTTCAGTTTCCCTTCTTGACGTTCCTCAGCCTCATCTCATTCCAGGTTATAAGCACCCATCACAACAGCTACTCCTAATGGCTCCATGAATCAGACTTCTTCTTGTGAGATTTTTGTACCTTTCATTCAAAATCCAGTTTTCTGCATATCTTAGTGATAACTCTCTTGACGGCTTGAAATTACGTTTAAGTTAGAACAAGGCAGGAAATTGAAGGCTTAAGACTTTGGAACCACCCACAAAGAGGTCAGTCCCCTGCCTTGTCATTGAGAACAGAAGGAGATAAAGTTCCAATACTCTTTATGTCAATGGTATTGACGTAATCTATGCAACGGACAAGACAGATACAAAAGCCAGATCTTCTAGGTGTAAAGTCTAGGTCACCACTTCCTAGCAAGTTACTCTTTCATTCTGTTTGTGAATGAATGCTACTTGGATCCCCCTATTAGTTAAAAAAGGGCAAATGAGTGTATGTCATAGTTTCTCTCCTGTTGCTTTAATAAAATATCTGGCCAAAGCAACTTAAGAATTATGTTGGCTTGCAATAAGGACAGAGTCCCTCATGGCAGGGAAGGCAGGACAGCAAGCTCGCATGGCATCCAGGTTCAGGAAGCAGAGAGAGGGAACAGGAAGTGGGGCAGGGTTATAAACCTCCTGGTCAGATTTCCTCCAGGGAGACCCTATCTCTCCAAGGGTCCATAACCCTCATGAACAGCGCCACCATCTGGTGACCAGGTGCTCAAGCACGTGGGGGAAAATTCACGTGTGTGTGTGCATGTGTGTGTGTGTGCACGCAGTGCTGTGAAGCAGAGAATGCCTATTCTCATTCATTTACCAAGAAATATTTTCAGTGAGCCATTATAGATTGCAGCATCCTCAACTAAATGGTGACTATTCCAAGATACCAGACAAGAAGCCAAACCTCGGTCTGGAGAGGAAACGGACTAGCCTTAAGGTGCACTCTGACACACAGTCCCATAGGAGGGGCTGGTGACAAGGACATATGGCAGATGTCCACGCCATATCCACAGAATTTCCGAGGGACATACACGCTTCCTCACTTGCCAGACATCATGTCTGTCCAAGCAAATGAAGGAAGGCCAGCTAACTGAACCAACTCCCTCCCCTGCATTTTGTCCACCTGCCAAGGGAACAGTCCCACCCACCAAGGACAGGATCTTCCCACATCAAGTAAATAGTCTCCTGGAGGTTTATTTAGGGCTCGTCTTAAGGATCAATTCCTCACAGGTGTGCCTAGAGCTCAGCTCTCCTGTCAATGTGACAGCTGTATCCACCTATCACACTCCCCTTCCTCCATCCAGCCCCTTCACACTCAAACTTGGATCAAGGTCCAGTGTTATGAGCTGAATATAAAATGTCTCTCCACAGGCTCATGTTTGAAGTGTGCTGGTCTGGGAACATAGCTCAGCTGACAGAGAACTTGCCTAGTATGCATGAAGACCTGGGTTCAAGTCCCAGCATCTCACGAACTGGATGTAGTGGCTTATGTCTTACACCACAGCACTTGAGAGGTAGAGGAAGGAATATCTAAGGTCAAGGTCACCCTTGAGCTATACAGAGTGTTTGAGGCCAGCCTGGGAAACATGAGATGAAAAAGAAAGAAAGAAAAAGAAAGAAAGAAAGAAAGAAAGAAAGAAGAAAGAAAGAAAGAAAGAAAGAAGGAAGAAAGGAAGGAAAGGAAGGAAGGAAGGAAGGAAGGAAGGAGAAGGAAGGAAGGAAAGGAAGAAAAAGAAAAAGAAGAAAGAAAAGAAAAAAGAAAGAGAAAAAAAAGAAAGAAAGAAAGAAAGGAGGGAGAGAAGGAGGGAGGGAGGGAGAAGAAAGGAGGGAGGGGGAGGAAAGGAGGGAGGGAGGAAGGAAAAAAGGAGGAAGGGAGGGAGGAGGAAAGGAGGGAGGGGGAGGAAAAGAGGGAGAGAGGGGGGAGGAAAGAAGGGAGAGGGAGGAAAGAAGAGAGGGAGGAGAAAGGAGGGAGGAAAGGAGGGGGGAGGAGAAAGGAGGGAGGAAGGGAGGAGGAAAAGAGGGAGGGAGGGAGGAGGAAAGAAGGGAGGGGGAGGAAAAGAGGGGGA
This sequence comes from Typhlomys cinereus, assembly GCA_023101885.1. NCBI lineage: Eukaryota > Metazoa > Chordata > Mammalia > Rodentia > Platacanthomyidae > Typhlomys > Typhlomys cinereus. The sequence goes on from JALPQD010000097.1 coordinate 3,615,078, forward strand.
GGAGGAGAGGGGGAGGAGGAAAGGAGGAAAGGAGTAAGGGAGGAAAGGAGGAAGGGAGGAAGGGAGGAAAGGAGGAAGGGAGGAAGGGAGGAAAGGAAGAAAGGGGGAAGGGAGGAAAGGAGTAAGGGAGGAAAGGAGGAAGGGAGGAAAGGAAGAAAGGAGGAAGGGAGGAAGGAGGAAAGAGGTGTCCTTCCATTGTAATTAAGCCCCACCATGAGGTCCTACACAAGACCCAATTGGGGCTGGGCCCCAATATGAACCAATGAGATGTACGGGACCAAAAGCTCCAATCAGGTTTGCAGAAGCGTGGAACTACCCCATCTTCCTAGACTATAGATAATCCTGACCCCGCGGCCATCTGTGGGGCCTTTGCCCCGGTGGTACTCGGCATGTGGAGTCTGTGAGTTCTGGCTCCATTGCCCCTCATGGATTCATGCCAGGAGTCCACGAGTTCTCCAGGGCTCTCTTGCCCCTCAAAGATTCACGCCCACGAGTTTCATCCTTTCTCTCCACTTAATTTTCTACATGCGTTCTGCTTTAGAATCCAGGATGATTCCCAAAGTCATCTTTGAGCCTCCGTACGCACACACATACACACACACACACAAAATAAAATAAAATTAGCAAATGTAAAAAAAGTTAATCTAAGTCCAACATGTTTGACGAGGTCAATAGAGGAGATCAAAGATTGTTCAAAGCAATCTTGCTTCCAAGAAAAAAAGCGATTTCATTCAGCATCTCCTAGCTCTCTCCTCATTTGTCTCCCAAGCACTTGTTTTCTGAAATATACGACAGAGAAGAAAAAGTAATTGGAACAAATTATACCTTCTGAGTCCCACATCACTGCAAAATGCACAGTCCTGGTTGGACGTCTCTTGCCCGTGAGGACTCCCAGGCTGCTTGTAATCATGACCCAAATTCCTCTGCACAATAAATTGGAAGGAATTCCTGTCTATTGTCACCCAGTAAAATTCTTCTCCTCCATCGTTTGCCAGGGAGGTATCCAAGGTCAATTCAGGCTCTGGTGAGAGAAGCAGGGCCTCGGTCTCCCATCAGGAGTGGTGCGGCTCAGTCAGCCTCACTGGGAATGACCGGAACAAGGCTAGTGGCAGAACAGTGAGGTACATTCAGGCACAAATCTCCCTATTAAACAGCTCCAGTGGGGTGCCCTTCATATGGCCCCCTATGGAAGTCACACCCCAGGAGCACGTGGAGAACTTGAGAACGTAACTCTGGTGTTCTGTAGTCCAGCAACGCTGGTCTGGTAAACCTCGGTCAGCTCTTCCCTAGCTTTAAACGATCAGCAGATTAAGCAAGGTTCTTATTTAAAAGTATAAAATCGTTGGCTTTTGCCTCAGAAATTCGAATGAGGCAAGTCTCACACAGGCCTAGGAACCTGCATCTTAAATTAACTCACACACCCCCATTCCTCACCAGTTGACGCAGGTGCCCACAGAACAGGTGAGCATTGCCTTAGCAAGTTCATTATTACAGGAGCTGAGGAGTCATTCCTGACAGTCTCTCATCCTTCCCTTCCCCTTCATGGCCTAATTCTAAATTCTTACACATTTCAAATTAGCCAAAAAAAAAATTCAGATTTTTCAAGTTACTAGAGTTGGGCTATTGGGATGATCATATTATGTTATCATGATATAAAAATACCACACATGAAAAGGCCCATGTGTAATTTTTCTGCAAGTTGATGGCTCTCCACCTGAATCTATCTTTTATCACTCTCCTTTCTTCAAAGGAAAAATTGATTTTTTTAAACCTCTTCTCTGGCTGTAAGAATGTGGTTGTTTTCCCAGCAATGGAAACAAATTCCATTTGGTTCCTACCTATACTGCTGCCAGTAGCCTTTCTCAACCCCCATCTCTGTCTCTGTGATCTGTCTCCGTCTCCTCTGAGTCGGACATCTTCTGGGATCAGCAGGGCGGTGGGCTGTTCGGCCCCACTATACACACTGCCAGGCCTTGCTACTTTCCACTGATTGATAAGCCACGGGGCGGGTCAACCTGCTTTGGGTCTTGTGCCCATCCTTCTTTTTCCTGCCTGTCAGGAGAACCCAGCTTTCCCTGGCCGGCTGGTTGTCTCCTGTTCAGTTGGGGGTTCCACAACTGGGAAAACACTGTCAGAGGTGGATTCCCTTGGGATTCTGAGCCATGCTAAGCCACCAAGCAGAGAGGCTGGCTAACAGTTGTGCTCTGGCCCAAGCCAGGCCCAACCACTTCTCTTCCGAGGATCTAAATCTTGAGCAAAGTGGGGAGGTGGACTCTCACCTCAATGACTCCAGTTTGTATCCTTGGCAGGTGTCAACTTGACAGTTGAGGGTTTGAGCTCTGGGCACATTTGTAGAGAATTAGTGGTTGAGTTGAACCCAGAGCAAACCTGCAGGAGATTGTCTAGCTGATGGGGAAGGCCCAGCCCATGGTGGGTGGGACTAGGCCCTGGAATAAAATACAGAGAGCTGAGTTCTCCTGTCAAGCTAGACTATGAACCGTAACTGGACTATTGTAAGAAAATAAATCCCTTGTTCCCTTAAGTCATTCGATGGTGATTTATCAGCAACCATGCAGGCCAACTGCAACAAGTCTTAACGTGACAGGTCATCCTGCAGAAAATGGCATTTGCTTCTGGAGAATGACAAGCTGGGAATACAGGGAAGCCCAGGGAACTCCGGGGAGCTCACTGACATGAACTTGCTTCCTAGAAGGTTGTTCAGAGCCTCCCCCCTTCCCCACTCTATTGACATGGGCCTCTATGAAAATAATCCCTCATGGCTTCATCCCTCCACAGGGAAAACTAGTCAAGGTGATCCGCCAGTAGCCAAGTCCCAAGTAAAGATGATTTTGATAAGAGAACATATTGCTAATCTTTTTCTTAAAGCAAAATAATTGTAACTACTTTGCCATCATTTATCCATTATCTGTGAACATCAGATATTCATTGAAGGCTCCAATACAGACCTGTAAGTACCATGTTAGATTGCTGTATTCTGACATTTTCACCTCATCTGTACTCAGTTCTATATTTTCCTTACTTGCCAACAGTTGCCCAGGAGACGTTTTTCTGCCACATGTGCGCACTCGTGTGTGAAGTAGTACTGGTAGTAGAATTTAATTGCATCTTTTTAAAAGAAAGTCTCTTTAGGAACACTTGTATCCTGAATTTCTCCCCCTTATTAGACAAGAGGAAGGAAATGCGGTTTTGATCCCCAAAGGACAAGATTTTTCTGAGTAAAGAACATGTGTATCTTAGAGCATGGTGTATGATGTCAGTGCCCAATGATTGCTAGACCTCCCACACTGGTATTATGGTTTGGATCTTAGGCATCCTCCAAAGGCACATACACTTTAAAAGCTTGGTTCACCAACCCCAGGATACTGTCAAGAGTAGTGGAAACAAGTAGGAAGGTATTAAAGCCCATGGGGTTGGGGGAGAAGGGTGGGAGGGGGGCAATAGGGAGGAGCTGTGCCCTTGAAGGAGACATCAGGATGTGCCTGTCCTCTCACTTTTTTTGCTTCCTAATTGGCAAGAGGTGAGCAATCTACTTGCCATTCACGTCTTCCAGGATGGATCGCCCAGCCACAGGCCTAATGGCAGTTGAGGGTTTGAGCACAGGCTGAACCCCTGAAGCCATGAGCCAAGCGGAAACAGCAAAGCAGAAACGAGCCAAGCAGATGTTGTAGATATGGGGCATTCAGAGATTCACCATTGACCAAAAGTTAAAAGTTTAAGAAATGAGAGGCTTTATTGGGAGAGACAGAGAGAGAGAGAGAGAGAGACTGGCATACCAGGACTTCATGCAAGAACAGAGCTGAATGTGAAGCCCCGATTTGTGATTTTACAACCTATTTAAAGATTTTTGTGGCGGGAAAACAGACAAAGAAATAATCTGGTTTGACAGACCCTCAAATGCATTATGTATAAAAATACATGTTCTCAGAGTAGTCATTTTGGCACCTGTACATCTGCTTGCATATCTCATATAACTTTAAGTTTGACATTTATGTTCTCAACTAAGGGGGTTATTCCAAAACACTGGGAAGGAGGGGGACATCTATCTGCACTCACTCGTGAGCAGCTGCCTGTCAGCAGGTTTTTAGTTAAAGAACTTTTTGGTTTTGTTTTTATAGGTATATAAAATTTGCCTTTTTTTAATATTCCCTTCAACAGCAGAAACTGTTTTGGAAGCCAATTTATATCAGGTATCTTGTCCACAGGGATGAATCAATGCAATCAGAAATAATGAGGTTCAGGGTGGGGGAAGACCTTGAAAAGGAAAAAACAAAAATACCTGGGCTCGAATCAGTCACTTGAACGAGGCCCAGTGAGACAGCTACATAGGTAGGGGAGATTGTTGTACAAGTCTGCCCACCTGAGTTAGATCCCCAAACTCATATAAATCTGGAGATAGAGAACCAAAGCCGTACAAAGTTATTCTGACTTCCACACACACACCATGACATACCCCCACACATGCGCACCTCAAACACATGCATCGTACACACACAATGATAATAATGACAGATAAATAAATTAAAAGATGGCTCATTCAGTAAAGGCACTTACCACACAAGCCCAATGACCTGAGTTTGATCCCTAGCACCTGCATAAAGGTAGAAGGAGAGGGCTGGAGAGATGGCTCAGGGTGTCAGACTCTGTCTCAAAAGCAAAAAGTCCTGAGTTCAGATCCCGGGTCCCACATAAAAAATGCCAGGCAGAAAAGGCATTGCCATTCCTGGTGGGGAGAACCTGGGAAATCCCAGAGTAAAGCAAGAAGGAGGTAGAAACAATCCAGGGTGATTCCGGAAGTCACCCTTGGCCCTCTGATACACACACGCGCACACACACACACACACACACACACACACACACACACACACAATAAATATAAATAAATAAACAAACAAATAAATAAATCATATTTTTTAAAAAAGGTAGAAGGAGAGAATCAACCCCATGAAGCTGTGTTGTAACTTCCACATACACCGTGTGGCATGCTCAATGCACACCTGATTCACATATCACATACAATAATAATAAATAAATAATTTAAAAAGATTCATTTGAATGAAATATATGACCCTCAGAACACAGGGGAGTCACACATGCCACTTGTGGTGCCCAAAGTACTAGAGTCTGGCAAAGTAAGCTACAGCTAGATCATGTTTGTGGCCCGTGTACATGTGAACATAGGATAAATTAATAGAGCGAGGGTTTGGGAAGGTGAGACTCATAATGCATTCACAGTGGGGTTACCCCAGGAAGTATAAGGAGAAAAGGGAACTTTCTCCTTTTCATTCTTCTGCGCTAATTATTTTAACCAAAAGCACGTACCACTTTGGTAACTGAAATTAGCTCATCAACAGTGGAAGCATGGGAAGTTCCCAAGGGATGCTGATCACCAGCCAAAGTTTCAGGGACCATTGCGACAGGCGAACGAGACAAGAGTCTATTAGTTTAATTTCTCAGTTAAAGGGATTAAGCTCTCCCTCAAGACAGAAGTTCTTCCAATTATCTGTAACCACCAAGCCTCAGGCAATAATAACACCTGCAAGTCCTCGTCTATTCAGCAAGTGAGGAGAGAGAAGAGATGCTGAAGAGGGGAAAACAAACAACTCATTGAAATGTGGAGGTGGAAACATTATAGCCCAGGGGGACAAATACCTGAAACCTCTTTCGCAGGACACATTGGAAGGCCTCAAGGCAAACAGGTCCATCTTGTGTCCCCTCCCCACTGTCCACCCCAACTCATGTAACTGCGATGCTCCTTTATAGGAACTGTCACAGTGAAAGTGGTTCCGAACTGAGTGTCACAAAGCTAAAATGATGGAGTCAGATTTGGGAAGTCTGAGTTACCTAGGGTCAAATTGCATCAGCTCATTATACCTGAGTATTCTCCTTGCTGATTGGAACACAATGTTTGCGGTCTCATTCGCCTCTTAGCAAAACCCTTATGAAACTATGAGCCAACACGGAAGCCAGTTATTAATGGAATATTTCCATGCTTCTTTAAGCTTCTGTGGTCTCTTCTACTGCCATTTGCTGTAAGAACATTCTTTATGGACTCCTCTGGCAGCAAGAATCAAGATCCTTGTCACGGTCCGTATCTGTGACTTTGAAGGCCAGACATTGCTAAGCCACAGCACTGCCCTGAAGTGGGCATTTCCAGTGGGCTCTGGGAATCTCTCGGAACTGATGTGCTTCTCTTGGCCTTGCTGGTCGTTGGGGAAATTCCAGTTCCTGGACTCTCTAGCCAGGTCGCTGCAATGGTTTAATGTTGTTGCAGGTGCCACTTGCCGACACAGCAGTCTTTCCTAGCCTCGCCTCTTATACTGAGAGATCTCCAGGGCTAGAGAGGTAGCTGAGTTGGCAAAGCACTTGCCTTGAAATCATGAGGACCTGAGTTCAATCTCCAGAACGTACTGTTTTTTTAAAAAAGAAAAAAGTTCCCCAAAACCTATTTTTTTAAAAAGTCCATGGTAGTTAATATTTGTAACCCAGTGTTAGGGAAGCAGAGGGGCAGATCTTTGGGGCTCCACAGCCATCAGCCTAACCTAGTTGGCAAGTTCTATCTAAGTGAGAGACTTTGTCTCCAAAACAAAACAAAACAAATACAAAAATAAGCAAAGAGCACATCTCCATGCACACATGCTCACACACACAGAAAGAAAGAGAAGAAAGGAAGGAGGGAAGGAAGGGAGGGAGGAAGGAAGGGACAGAAGGACAGAGGGAGGGTGGTAGGGAGGAAGAAAGAGAGGGAAGGAATGAGGGAGAAAAGAAGAAAGAAGAAAGGTAGAGAGAGGGACAGAGGGAAGGAAGGAAAGAAAGAAGAAGGAAGGAAGGAAGGAAGGAAGGAAGGAAGGAAGGAAGGAAGGAAGAGAGGGAGGGAAGGAGGGACAGAGGGAGAGAGAAAGAGAAGAAGGAAGGGAAGGAGGGAGAAAGAGAAGAAGGGAGGGAAGGAGGGAGGGAGGGGACAAAGAAGCAAAGACAATTATCAACTGAAAATGTCTGACGTCCCAGCTTCCTTTGAGACTAGAACATGTAGCATAGTTCTGCCTAATGAAGTGTAGGCAGCCAACCTGTACGTTCCTGAATAAAATAAGTAACTGGTTGGGCCCTCCTCCCCTCCTCTTTGTGTTGTTTTGGCTCATGGTCTTGAATTTGAACAAGAGGTCCGGGGGATCAACCCCAGGATAGGCTACGTGAAGATCTGCGAGTTGACAGGAACATGGAAGTTGCTAGCTGCCCGCCCCGAAGTGATGTTACTGACTCGCTGTCCCAGCCCTGGACCGGCTACTCTAGACACAAGGCTGTAAACTTGTGTCTGAGCTGCCACGTGGGATTTCGGAGGCATCTAGGGAAATGGACAACTTAGCTGTCGGAATATTTCCTTCACTCTCACTCACATGTTCTGCCTGCTGTAGTCACTGCTTTTCTTGTTGCTGTGGCGAAGCACTGGACAAAGGCAGCTTGAGGACAGAAGGATCTATTCTGGCCGCGTGAGGGGGCGTCCATCACAGTGGGAAAGCGGGGAGGCAGGTGAATAAGGCAGCTGGTCACACTGTGGCTACAATCAAGAAACAGAGAGAAAGAGATAAATTCCTTTCTTGTCTTCTTTTTGTTCAGTCTAGGGACCCCGGCCCATGAACTGATGCTGCCCACATCAAGGGTAGATCTTCCCACCTCAATGAATGGAATCTACAGTATGTGTGTGTGTGTGTGTGTCTGTCTGTCTGTCTGTCCATATCTGTGTGAGTCAGAGGGCACTGTATGTACCTGTGGAGACCCAAGGGTGACTTTGGGAATCGCCCTGGATTGTTCTACATCCTCTTGTTTTACTCTGGAGTTTCCCAGGCGCCCCACCCCCTTGGGATCCAGGATCCCAACTTAGGACCTTCTGCTTAAGAGGCAGAGGCTTAAGCCCTGAGCCATCTCTGCAGCCCCTAGTGAACAGCATCTAGATCATTCCACACAGACATGGCCAGAAATTTGCTTCCACGGTGACTCTAAATCCAGCCAAGCTCTCAACGAATACCTATTATCACCTCACTGGGCTCGAGTTCTCTAAAGCTTCCTTTTCTCTCCCCTTGCTCCCTTTGTGTCTTCACACTCTTCATTTTGGGGATATCTTCCCTACTCCCAAGAGGTTAGTCCTATCTTTTCATGTAATTAATAGTCTTCAAATGTAAAACAGGAATAAAAAGACTTTAGAATGTAAACTCCCAAATATGACATACCTACATGTACTCTCATATAAACGAATGACAATACCATCCGGAAGAAGCTTGATTTACAGAGAGCCTTGAAATTGTCAGTCTTTTACCAGGCATCAATCCATTTGGTTTGGTTCATTAAGCAAAAGCTAATTGCAAGTGTATTATGATCCTGCCGCAGAGTAATGTAATAAACACTGAAGGACAGTCAAAGGAAGCAGGACTCATCTTCTGCCCCTGAGCTGTGGCTTCAAAGACAAACCATTATGCAATTGTATTATGAAGGCAACCAGCTGGGGAAAGAGAAGACATTTCCAGAAATAAATGATCATTCAGTGGAAATCGCACCAGTTAGAACCATCTTTTAGACAGTTTATTTTTCTAGAAAAGCTTTGTTTCAGCAAATAAGCTTTGGGGATGAAGTTTTTTGAGGGCAAATAGTAAGTGTATTTTGGAACAAGGAGAGTTATTTATAAAAAAAAAAAGGGGGGGTTATGAATATCCATGAAGGAAAGTGCATGTTTCCATAGCCAGCCCTCCGTTCTAAATGTCTCCTTATTTTTCCCAAATGACCCGTTAAATCCTAAATACATACAAAGCTAGATTCCAGACCATCCCTGAGAACCAGCACTAGAAAGCAGTCATGCAAGTGATTTCTTTGCCGTATCCCATTTTCATATGTACCGTTTATCCCCTGAAACTGTAATCGTATCAAATGCAAGGAGTGGCCTTTAGATAAGCCCCCATGGGTGCTGCAGGATGACTCAGTAGGTAAAGGCAATTGCACACAAACCTCCTCAAATCAGAGTTTGATAGCTGGAGCCCATATGATAGAAAGAAAGAACCAACTTGCAAAGTTGTCCTCCGACCTCTGCATACCTGCTGTGATGTTCAGGATCTCTGTCTCTCTCTCTGTTTCTCCCCTCTCTCTCCAAGTACACACACACACACACACACACACACACACACACACACACACACACACACACGTCCCTAGACTGCTAAAACAAATGCTTCAAATGTGAAGGGTTAAAACATTTTAGAATTACACCACAATGTGAAAGTACATTAAAGGCAGACAAACTGGGAGTTGGGAAAATGGCTCAGTGGTTAAAGCCTCTGTCACACAAGCGAAAGGACCTGAGTTCTAACCCCCAGATCCCACTTGAAAATGCCAGGCAGAAATAGTGGCAGCTTGTACTTCTGGTCCTGGAAGATGGAGACTGGGAAGCCCCAGGGCAAAGCCATAAGATGGAAGAGAAATCCAGGACGAATCCTGATCTCACCTTTGGGCCTCCACCAGCACACATACTCAAGTGCCCTCTTGTACACATGCATGTATGCCAACACACAGGCAAACAAACACACATGCACACGCACACATGCAAAACAAATTTTTTTAAGGCAGATATAGAAGTGGTATAGAAGTGGCTTTGTCACTGTCCTCAGGCAAATGTGGAAACAGAACCCAATGGTTTTTCACTCTGCACTCGGGGAGTCCCTAGAGTAGGCCACACACCTCACACCTAGAAGCTGTAAGTTGAAAGCCACTGGAAAGCGGCCCCCAAAAGTACCAAAGATGGCTTTGCAGAGGAGCACTTTGATTTTTTTGAATTAAATAAGCAAATATATTCCGGGGTAAAAGTAGCATTGGCTTTGTTATATAAACATCATGTAACAGTGGTACCTTTCCTGTGATACAACAATTGATCTGTTTGTCCCTGAAAAAAAATTCAGTGAAATCATCAGTTTTAGGGTCAGGAGCAACAAGGTTTCTTAAGCCATGAATACTGCTAATAAACACCCTTGCCCACAGGAGCACATGGTCACAGTGCTGTGGAACAGTCCTCTGAGCGCTACGACCATCACCTACATGCAGGAGACCCTCCACATCTGGCCTGTTGACTGACAGATGTCATAGAAGGTGAGATAGGGAAGGGCGTGGAATTCTCAATCTGAGATTCTCTAGGATCCCACCTCTGCCTCCCAGCCACTCGTGTGCAATTCTGCCCATATTTCACATGGGTTTGGGAGGTCCTAGGGTGTATGGGAAGTTAACTGAAGGAGGGCTCCATCCACGCTGGGGCCGTCATCCGTGCTGGGGTGAGACGTCATGTGCCACGACTGCTTTTCCATCACTTCGCCTTTTCAGTCACTCCTCAACCTTGGAAGCCCACTGAACTCATTGGGTCATCTAGTTGGTCTTCGATGGAACTGTTCATTGGTTTGATGTTGGTTCCCTAAGGGGGGGGGGGCAGGTGTTTTCCACCAATGGAAGGTGGAGATCTCGCAACATACAGATGTCTTTAAGACATCTCCTAGACTTTCCAGAACAATCCCAATGACAAATACTCTGGACCATTATTCATATCCCTGTCTTTGAACTATCCATTATTTTTCTATATGGTATTCCTACTTCGCAAGAAACCCACCCAACTCCTCCTGACTTTATTGCTAATTTCCAATCAGAATATCAGAGATACACATGAGACCTTTCAAAACATCCAAGATTAGCCAGGCACAATGGCCCAGACGTGTAATCCCAGCACTCAGGAGTGTGAGGCAGGAAAATTGCTATGAGTTCAAGGCTAGAGATACTAGAGAAATCCTGTGTCTAAGAAACAAACCAAAGCAACACAAAGCAAAAATCAAGCAAATGAATAAAAACTAGTGTCCTCTTCATTATTAAAATAACCAATGTCCTTCTTCAATTCTGATCTTAGGAATCTATCTAATACATTATGCACAGCAGTAAAATTATACATAGTCATGAGTACCAGAGTTTATCTGCACTAACAATTCAGGGTTTTGGTAGAGAACAATGGAAAGGAAGAAGTTTCAGATTTTTTTCTTTCATATCCTAAAACCAGGATCCATATTGAAGAGCATTTCATAGACGTGCTCTCATTTTCCTGCACTGAGAAACACAGGTTTTAAATTTTCAGCTGGCCATGATGTCTCAAGCCCTGGCTTTACATGGCCTTCAAAGATTTTTAAAAAGCAGTTTATCTGGATCTATAACTACATTCCAATGGTGATTTAAATTCTGCCTCCAGAATATTTTAAAAATGTTTTTACTTGACACCGAGAGAGAGTGCATGTAGCACAAAGCCCATGGGAAGTGAGAGGATATTAGGAAGCCAATTCTCCCACCATGCAGATTCTGACAATCAACTCTGGCCAGCAGGTTTACACACAGACTGCTTTACCCAGTGAGCCAACTCGACAACGCCAGAAATCTTTATTTTCTTTTTTTTAAAATTTTTTTTTATTTATTCAACTGTGCGTATGTGCATGTGTATGTGCGCGCGTATGTGTATGTCTGTGTGTGTGTGTGTGTGTGTGTGTGTGTGTGTGTGTGTGTAGAACCACGGACGAATTCGCGAACCACCATGGACGCCTCCACCTCCTTCTGCTCCGGGATTCACAGGCTCCACCCTACCAGGACCAGAAACGCAGGCTGTCTCCCCCCCTCCTCCCCCTCCCCCCTCCTCCCTCCCCCCTCCCCCTCCCCCCCCCCCCCGCTTCCGCCCGGCATCTATACGTGGGGTCTAGGATCCAAACTCAGGATCTTCCGCCTGCAAGGCAGAGGCTTAACCCCTGAGCCACCTCTCCAGCCCCAGAAATCTTTATTTTCAAATCCCTTTACTTTTAAAAAAAAAATGTAAAATGCACATATCATTCAGCGAACCATTTAAAGGTTAACTAGTGCAAGTATAGTCGCTCATATTATGTGATGCTCACCAGAACTTTAAAACCATTTTTTTAAAGTTCCCTTTCCCTCCTATCAGTCGCTGGCGACCACCCTTTTTACTTTCTGCCTCTATGAATCTAAGTTCCCTTTACGTTTAAACCATATTTCCTGTCACTATACCACTCATATCAAACCTTGGTATTGTTTCAAACATAAAATTCAGACAACTTGGAAATGTGTGTGGTGAAACATTAAATCCTTCCATTGCCAACCCCACAGTTCTGACATAGTTACTAGCCATTTCAGGTGCATATCTACACCTCTGTTTATTGTGGAGAGAGGATGCAAATCACATTCCCCTGAGGTGTCTCTCGATCGGCATGTGTCTGAACTTTGTGGATCCTCCATTCTGTGCTATTCACAGAGCATAACTCAAGGACTCTGCCATTCCCCACACCTCCCATGGGCAACTGACAAATAGGTTAAGTATCCCCCAAAGACCTATGGGTTGGAAGTTTGGTCTCTAGCCTGTGGGGCTTCTGGAAAACAAAACCTTCGGGAAGTGGGGTCTATGGGCATAAGGATAGGTATCCTTGTAGGGATCTTGGGGTCCCAGCCTCTTCCTGACCAGAACTCCCTGTCATGTATTCCCACCATAATGTACTAAGCCACCCCAAGTCTGTGGCTATGCGGCCAACCGACCATGAACTGGTACCGCCAAAACTGTGATCCAAAATAAATCTTCCCTCCTAGGCCTAGCTATTAAATCACGTGTATTTGACAAAGTTGATGTTACTTTTTTCCAAAATATATGCATAAACTTATTTGATTCTCTCAGGCATCTTGTCACAGTAAGGGAAAGCTAACTAATGCACAGCCCTTGTGAGGATCAGAAAGTACATAGAGAGGTGGTATGCAAGCTTGGAACTCGTTTGTACTTTTCTCAATTCTCACTCCAAAACAAGATGACTTTATTAAGAAAAGAGCTGATAGTGAATAATAGTTTACTTAAACTGTCTATTAAAACACTTTTTCCATTGACCAAAGAAAAAGCAGTTTGTCATCGGTCAACCCGTCCCAGGGGCTCCTCCAAGGAGCTTCTGATCCTGTTTTCCTGGCCTTAAATCCCCCTCCATTTCTAAACTTTATTTGTGTGTGTGTGTGTGTGTGTGTGTGTGTGTGTGTGTGTGTGTGTGTAGGACCAAAGGGGACTTCGGGAATCTTTTTACTTTGCTCTGGGATTTCCCAGGCTCCTTCCAGTAGGGCTGGAAGTGCAGCCTGCAGCCCATTTCCATCTGGCATTTTTATGTGGGACCTGGGATCTGAACTCAGGACCTTCTGCTTGCAAGTTTTAACCCCTGAGCTATGTCTCCAGACCTCCCTCCCCTTCCATTTCTAAAAGAGGCCTCCTCTTTCCAGGCACTCTCCAGAGGTTTTCTCCCCACTTTTCTGGAAACCCCAGAAACCACACCCAACACTGGCAAAATTGTCCTCATCAAAGTTCCCTTCCAAACTCAATATCACAAGCCCTTTCCCTCCACCTCAGCTAAGTTTTTCAGTCTATGCAACCAACCCTGGGACTCCGGCAGGCTCATGTCCTGTGGTTTCTCTTTCCGGATTTTTCCCAACTCTGTAAGTCATGATTATATGTCAATATTCTCTCAAGTTTCCAGTTGGATCGGATAAATTTATAGAACAACATGGCCATTCCCAGGCCTTGTGACAACTACCCCCTGCCTGACTTCATGAGTAACTAATACGTCACCAGATGCTATGACAAAGCAACCCCAAATCTCAGTAGCTTGTTGCATGCAGCCTCGTGAGGACGGTCTCGGTTGGTGGCGAATCTTCCACGTGGGTCATTTGCCATTAACCTTTTTCTGAGGGCCATTTCCTGTTTCTGAGTCACTCTTCCTGTGGGGCAAGGTTTGTCTCCCCTTAACCCCAGAGCTCTGACCCCACCATCCTGGCACTCTCTCTTGCCTCTCTTCCATCTTACTTGGTTGGGATGCTGAGGTCTGTCTCTCCCTGTGTGCCCCCTACTCTTCTGTTTATCTGCATGCATGTCTTAAAAGTCTTTGGATAGCTGGGCAGGCAGTGCACACCTGTAAGTCCAGAACTTGGGATGCAGAGGCAGGAGGGTCAGAGGTTCAAGGCCATCCTTAGCTGCACGATGAGTTTGAAGCCAGTCTGGACTACATGACAGTCTGTCTCAAAAGGTCAATTTATAAAAGAATTGACGGATGAACTTAAAATCATCTCAATGAAGGGGCTGAGGTGCAGCTCAGTAGTAGAACTTGCCAGACATGATGAGGCCTTGAACTTTATTTTGCAGGACAACAATAAACACCACTTCAGTGAAGCATAAGCCCATATAAGACCCATTTGTACAGAACTTTCTACTGCAACACTTGGCCCATAAGTCTTGCTCTCTGCTTGCGGGAGCCGTGGTCTAAATAATTCACACATGCAGTTAAGCGACCTCAAGCCTGGCAACTTGCAAGAGTATATCTCTATACCAGTGTGTGCTTTCTCCTCCAAACATACCATATCTCTGATTTCCTTCCCATTATCTGTTCCTGAAATCTCCTAATTGGTGTTATTTTTTGTTTGGTTGTTTTTTAGACTTTATTTTATTTATTTATTTATTTATTTATTTATTTATTTATTATTTATTTATTGTGTGTGTGTGTGTGTGTGTGTGTGTGTGTGTGTGTGTGTGTGTATCAGAGGGCACTGAGTGTCCCTGTGGAGGGTCAAAGGTGATTTCAAGAATCATCCTGGATTGCGTCTACCTCCTTCTGGCTTCACTCAGATTTTTCCAGGCTCTGCCCACCAGAGTCAGAAGTGCTAGCCCTCTGCCATTTCTTCTGGCAACCTGGGATCTGAACTCAGAACATTCTCCTTGTGAGACAGAGTCTTAACCGCTGAGCCATCCCTACAGCCCTGTTGGGTTTTGTTTTAATTAACCCTATTCATTCTCTTCGCTGCCTTTCCTGTTCTTGCCTGTAGCTCTCTACCTAACTCACAACCACAGTCCAAGCTGACACTGGAATTTGTACAAGTATTTCCAAGAAACTAGAAAGAACAAGTCACATAAAAGACAAAACAAGAAAAGGACTCAGCGGTGAGGCGATGGCTAATGAAGGCTGTGAGAAAGGCTCGTCGCCCAGCCCCGAAACACAGAGACTATAGCAACTGATGATTGGAAACAATTTTAAGTTTCTGAGAAATACTAAAATTAGCTAATAAAAGCTAATAATAAAATCATATTTTTTCTAAGCAGTGGCACATTAACAGATATATTAAGTGAATAATAAAGTTCATAAATTGACATAAAATTATAGGACAATATGGGGATGAAGAGATAGTTCAGTGGATAAGGTGCCTGCTCGCAAACCTGGAGACCTGAGTTCGATTCCCCAGAAGCCCATGATGGGAGAAGAGTACTGACTTCTGAAAGTTGTCCTCTGACCTCCACCCATTATGCCCCATGGCATGTATGTGCACCTCTTCTCTCTTCCTTTCGGTCTCTTCTCTCCTTTCATTTCCTGCAAATAAATGGATTTTTAAAAATATATAACAATATGATATGAGATAAAGTTGTCATTTCAGGGGCTGGAGAGGTGGCTCAGGGGTTAAGCCTCTGCCTTTCAGGTGGAAGGTCCTGAGTTCGGATCCTAGACCCCACGTATAGATGCCAGGCAGAAGCGGGGGGGAGGGGGGGAGACAGCCTGCGTTTCTGGTCCTGGTAGGGCGGAGCCTGTGAATCCCGGGGCAGAGCAAACAAGGAGAAGGTGGAGGCGGTCCATGGTGGTTCCCGAATTCGCCCATGGTTACACACACACACACACACACAAATTGAATAAATAATAAAAAAAAATTTAAAAAAAACCAAAGGCTTAAAAAAAAAGTTGTCATTTCAAATTAGTAATGAGAAGATGTATTAGGGTGGAGGACACCTGGGTTGATTATCTGCGAAAAACAAAGTAGAATTCATATCTCATGGTAGTAGATTAAAACTGATGAGATCAGTTTTTATTGGTAAATATTGAGTATAAAAGTTTTTCTAGGGGCTGAAGAGATGGCTCAGGGGTTAGACTCTACCTCACATGAAAAAGGACCTGAGTTCAGATCCCAGATCGCAGGTAAAAATGCCAGGTGGCAGAGGTCTATACTGCTGGCTCTGGAAGGCAGAGCCCAGAAAATCCCAAACCAAGGCTAAAAGGAGACAGAGCAATGCAGGATAATTCCTGAAGTCGCCTTTGGGCCTCCACAGGCTCATACTGTGTCCTCTGATACACACACACACACACACACACACACACACACACACACGCATGCACGCACGCACGCACACACACTCAAAAATTTAAGAAAAGTTTTTCTAAATATGTAACAATCCCTAGAGGTTGAAAAGAATATTAAATTTCATCCTTTGACAGTTAAGCTGCAGGTTAGTGTAATGTCCTGTTACTTGGGGGAGAAGTAAGATGGGTAAGAATTGATGCATTGATAAAGTCTGTGTTTCACGTGGGAAGATTGTACTAATATATTTTGTTCTTGGTTTCGGTGATGAGGTACATTAAAGTAAGATGCAGAAGCTGGATAAACCTTGCACTAGTTTGCAACCTTTAATAGCTCCTAAGTTATTTTCAAGATGCAAAGTTTCAAGTTTATATGCACATATGCACATGTATTTGTATGTGAATGTATAAAATATCAGGAGGGAGAAATACTTGACTGTCACACTTTGAATTCAAGTTGTCCCTCACGGGCTCATATATTTGAAGTTATAGTTTGTTTTCATGCTTGGGAAGATAGCAGCACATTTAAGAAGTAAAATCTTGTGATTAAAAAAAAAAAAAAACCAACCGGAACTGGTCTGGAAGCCACGTCTTTGCTGGACAGCTTGCACAGTACCAGAAAGTACTATGTAAGCTGCTGGCGTGGGAGGGGGAATCAGTCAACAGTCTCCATCAATCCGTGAAAGTTGTGAGCTGCAATCACGCCGGCCAAAGGGGACCATCAGTGTAATCGTGGCACGAATGCTCAAGGCGGGGACCAACGGCTTTCTGCTTGGATTTAAGGCCCACACTGATCAGTAGGACTCACATTCCTGGCACTGCAAACCAGAACAAAAACCGATGAAAGGGGAAGATATAGGCCCTGGGAGGAGTGTAAGCTATTAAGGTTTAGCTGTAAAGATGCTATATTTTGAACGTGTGTCATTATACCCATAGACTGGATAAGCACTCAGCACTCAACCTAGGTGCCTCTTTCCACAATGAAAGGTGTTTATTATAAAAAAAAAAATCGCAGCTGGCTAAAGTGCAGAAAAGAAGTAACTGCAGACTGCTCAGCCCTGAACAGATCATCTAAGCCTTCATCACCTCATCCTCAAGGCATCTTAGAAGAGGTCGCAGCAAGATCATAAGAGGCCAAAGTGGGGCAGGAACGCACCCAGACATCGTCTTCTGAACATGACAGGGCTTCATATCCATGAATTCGCTGCAGCTATGTGTATTTCCACACGACCTGCATGGGGTTTGTCCTGTCGACATTTTACCATGGAACGGGAAGATCTCAAGAGCTTCCACACCTCCTCAGAGATTGATGAGGGTGAGTGCTGATGGGGAGCAAAGAGGATGCTTTCCTCGATGGTGAATCCCCGGATGCATGATTTAGGTTCCAGCAACTACTAAGGCACAGGCCACGGAAAGCAAACAAGATGAAATCCAGCGGACCCCACATGCGAAAAGACATGAAAAGGGGAGGGAGATTGGCGGGAAGAAGAAGGGTTGTAATAAAAAGAGGAAGGGAGCTGGGATTGGATACTACATTCATATAGGAAACAGAAAAGAATGAAAAAAGAGAATCTTGCTAGAGGAAAGTGCATCACCGAGGCGGGACCTACAGGTCTGGTAGCCTGGCCTGGCTCCCTCTCAGTTCATTTTTGCCCTCTCTGCCCCTTCATGGCCGTGATGATGTGAACTGACGTCCTGCTTCTGCCTGCAGCCACGTCTCTGCTATTCGATCCCACCATAATGGATTATATCCCCTCTGGAACCAGCATCTCCCTGTAGTTGGTTGTGTCTGGTTGTCTCGCAGCAAACGAAGGGCAACTGCAACCTTGACCACCGGAGCACATTGACTTTTAGACTTGAAACTGTGGCTGAAACACTGAGAGAAGATACTGTCTGGTGTATTTGTCGGTTCTTTACACATTTAAAATCTTGCTGTTA
This sequence comes from Typhlomys cinereus, assembly GCA_023101885.1. Classification (NCBI taxonomy): domain Eukaryota; kingdom Metazoa; phylum Chordata; class Mammalia; order Rodentia; family Platacanthomyidae; genus Typhlomys; species Typhlomys cinereus. The sequence goes on from JALPQD010000097.1 coordinate 3,633,236, forward strand.
ACAGAGTTTCTCAAAGAAGGCTTTGCATAGGACTGGAGAGATGACTCAGGGGTTGAGACCCTGCCTCGCAAGCAGAAGGTTCTGAGTTTGGATCCCAGGTCCCATGTAAAAAACGTTAGGCAGAAACTGCCTGTACTTCTGACCTCTGGTGGGCAAAGCCTGGGAAATCCCAGAGGGAAGCAAGAAGGAGGTAGAAGCAATCCAGGATGATTCCTGAAGTCACCCTTGGTCTTCCACAGGGACACACAGTGCCCTCTGATACACACACACACATACACACACACACACACACACACACACACACCCTAAATAAATTTAAATGTATAAAAATATATTTACATAGAGAAGGTACATGGTGAATACAAAGCAAGACATTAAGCTTCAGCTGGCTTTCTCTCTGCAACCATGGGAACCACGCCCCTCTTTAGACCTTAAGAGAACTGTGCCTACCTTCTCCAGGCTTGCTTTGTTCTTTTTCTAAAACTGATGCTCCAAAGCAAGCATTTTTATGACATTTAGTAAAATAGAGTACAAGGATAAATATTAAAGAAGTTTACAATCATCAGTAAGACTGAAAATACATCTTCCTCCTTTCTAGGAATAGTGATCTTTTTTTTCGTGTGTGTGTGTGTGTGTGTGTGTATGTGTGTGTGTGTGTGTGTGTGTGTATTTGTATGCCAGAGAGCACTTGAGCGTGTGTGTCTGTGGAGGCATAAGGATGACACAGGGAATCGTCCTGGATTGTTTTCCCTTCCTATTGCTTTGTTCTAGGTTCCCCGGCTCCACCTTCCAGGACTGGAATTATAAGCTCCTGCCATATCCACCTGGCTTTTTTACTGGCACCTGGGGATTCAAACTCTGGCCCTTTTTTTACTTGTGAAGCAAAAGTTTTAACCCCTGACTCATGTTCCCAGCTCCAGTTTTTAATTTTTTTCTTTAAATTTTGTCAGATAATTACAGGAAAAGTACCCTGAATCCTTTTTTTTTTTTTTTGATCTAACTTTATTGAAACCTGTTACAAAACATACAATTCAAATAAGAACCATTGTTTTGGGTTTTAAATTCTATAGAAATCCAAGTTATATTTTACTAGAAAAGAATGTAAGAAGCATTAGTTCAAACTATAGTATAAAAACAAAATTTAAAACTGATGTTTACTAATGGTTTCTTCCTAAACTTTACAATTGTTACAGTTCTTTTAAAGATTTGCCAGTTTGCAATCTGAGAAGACCCACACATAAACATGAAAGATACTCACAAGATACTTCAACCTCAATCTTTAAAAACTAGTGGAAATGAGAAGATACTTAGTTGCTAAATGAAAACATTCACATTTTTTCATATCAAGTAAAATTATATAATATTAAGGGGAAATCCTCTCGTCTTACGAAATACAAAACAAATTCTCTAGACTCTCCTCTGTTGAGACCATCAGTTTGCTATTAAGGCTTGAACTTCAGCACAATTTTTGGAGAAAAGGGAAGCCAGAACCCAGCATATGAACTGGGTAAAGTGAACATTTCCTGGAGGAAGCTGCTGTTGTACTAAGCATCTCCCAGTTTTCAATCTTTTATTTTTACTTTTGGTAGTCCTAGGGACTGAACTCAGGATCTCTTCCATAATAAACAAACATTTTACCACTGAGCTGTATCTCCAAACTCCCTTTCATCCCCCTGCTTTTTTTTTTTTTTAATGTTTCTATTTGAGACAGGGTTTTCACTAAGTTGTCCAAGCTGGCTTTAGACTTTTGATCCTCCTGTCAGCCTCCCAAGTATCTGAGATTAAAGGTCTCTATCACCAGCCTAACTGAAGCTTTTTAAAAGCCCATTTTGTCCCCAGGATTTATTTTGAAATGGACCAAATAACCCTGAGAGCCCCAATGGCCACCTTCATGTTAAGGCAATGTTTCTAACTGTATTCCACTTCTTACTGATACCCTTGGAATTCCCCTACCTCTTGGAATTCTGAGGCTTTCTGTACTACAAACCCCCTCCCCACTTTTAAGTTTTCAGTAAAGCATTTACATATGTTGAGGAAAGTATTTAGTAAATATTCTTTAAGTCCCAATGTTTATATAAAGCTCAGAAGCAGGTAATATCCCCAGGACTGTTTAAAGCTGGCTGTTGTGCCAAATACATTGAAATGTAGAAAACAATATCCACTTTACAAACACCCTAATTTAGAGCAAAGCTATAGAACATAGCAAAACTCTAAAAACTTACACAAACTTAAAGGTTAAAAAGAATCATTTCTGGCCTCACGAATCATGAACCTACTGAGACTCAAGCATGGTATAACAATTTTGTACATTTTTCCAGCCTTTGCAAAAGTCTAGTATTTTGACGGACAGGTCAATCAGCATAGATAAATCTGTTGCCCAGGAACACAATTTCTGACCGACCTGTTAATAAAAAAAAATCATTCTGATTTTAATATTCAGAGGAAAGCCATGAAGTGGCTTCCAGCTCAGTAGAGGCGTTGACTAGACCTTGGGTAATGTTCTTCCATATACTCAGTGCGCCAGAGGAGTGTCTTGTGCACCTAGGGGACTCTCAACACTCACCGATCTTTGGGACAGTTTTCCATAACCACCTCTTCCAGCATTGTAGTCCTCCCGATACTCATCTCGAACCTGGCCCCCAGAGCGTCCCCGTCCATACTGCCTGCCTTCCTTAAAACCTGCATCCCAGTCTGTACGTCTGATCCGGTCATCTAGACCAGTTCCATTTATGTATCGCATGGCATTTTCTGCGTCGGCTCTTGAGTAATGTTCAACAAAACAGAATCCACATGCTGTTTTCTTCATTTTATCCAGACCCATTATGATCTTTTTTATGTCACCACTTTTGCTGAAGAGCTCATAAATTTGTTCTTCAGTTGTATAAAAGGAAAGATTTCCAACATACAATGTACAGCTTTTCTTCAGTAGCTTTTCTTGTTCTTCATTGTCACCCTGGAAGTGCTGGTCCTGGTACTGGCTGAGCTCCACGTAGGAGTCGCTGCGCAGCGCCTTCAGAAGGCCACCTGACATGGTGCAGAGAGGGGACCGACTGCGGCGCCAACTACCCTGAATCTTTTGAAATTGTGTGATTTTTTTCTTTGTGTTGCAGACATAGGAGAATCATATTCCCCCGTAATTTTTTCCATTTCCATGTGTTTGCTGGAGGAGCGTGTGTGTGTGTGTGTGTGTGTGTGTGTTTTCATGTTTTCATGTGTGGGGGTGCACATGACTGCATATGTACATGGAGATCTCAGGGTGACAGTCAGGAATCATTCTCAGTTTCTCTTCTACCTCAGTCTCTGGAGTCTGGGTCTCTAATTAAACCCATCATTGACCTATTGGGGTTAGTCTGGCTGTTGAACTTCTCCAGCCCTCGACCTCTTTACTATATGACTTAATTTGTTTCAAAAACACAAACCTTTGCTATACGGAAGCATTCAGAAACACTTGTGCAATGGGCAAACTAAGGCCCAACATGAGGAATGGGATGGCCTTTATATGCATGTTTTCAAATTAAAGATTATCAGAAAGGCTTATTTTTCCTTTCTTTCTGGCTGTACTCAAAAAACAGTTGTTATTTCATGGTTTAATGAAGTTTAATAACTTAATGTAAAGTGATTTTGGACTGATTCCCAGCACTGTCTATAAATTAAGGTTAATTCATCCAAACGACTGAACACAGCATATGCTATCCACTTTTTTTCTATGGAAAATTGAAAGAAAACTGCTGGCTGTGGGAAACGTTTCATTTACTAATTAAGAAATGGCTTCTCTTCCCTACAAATGGTAGAGTAGAGCAGATTTAAAAGCCAGTGCTTGCTTTGTGCCATTCAACATCTTAAACATGTGCCTGGCTTGACACTCATGCGTAAGTTACTGGATGTGTCCCTGGTTTCTGATGAGATTACTCTCTGCTCATTGGAGACCATACGCCTTAGTGCTTCATTAGCAAGGACAGATTTTCTCCATTAATGCAAATGCCAAAAAAAAAGCCCTGGGAAGATGTGGAGCTGGAGAACAGCACCGGCCACTACAATCTGAGCCAGCGATCTGTCTGCACAGATCTAATAGTGGGGCTCAGATTGGGCGTCTTCTCTTCACCTTCCATGCCCAGTGGACAGCGGCCCTTCTCGGCAAGGTTCATGCCCTCCTCACTCCTCCCTCCTCACTGCTCCGCACCTCCTTCGCTCAGCTCCATCCATCTGGCTGTCATTTCCACCCATCTCTACTACCAACGCTATCATCACACATCTAGGCAAAGCCAGTGGGCCTTTCTCCCTTTGCTTATCCCACAAAGGCTACCGCGGCGGCCACGCCCCATTCCCCAATCTTCTCTGAGCTTTGTTTTTTTTTTTAAATTTAATTATACATTTTAAAATTTTTTACCAGTTCCCTCCCTCCCTCCTCCTCCCCCTCCCGTTCCCCCAGTGCCTCCCCCCCAATTCCCAGAGAGTCCTTTATTGTGTACGCCTAACTCTCCACTGGGTCCTCCTCTCCGATGACATATAAGGACCCAGTGGCATTTCCATAAGCCCTTTCTCTTGTTCCCCTTAAGCATAAGATCACTACTATGGCTGTCAATCCCTTGCCTCCAGGGGTCTCGGTGCCCTTAACAGATGCTAGACTTAATGAGGGCAACAGTGCGCTGGACATTGCGCAGGGCATGCAAAGTCCCATTATGATTGCTTTGGCCCCAACTATTGTTGAGAATCTTGCAAATCGTTGCTCCTCCCATCCTTTTGTTCTTACAATCTTACTGCTCCCTCTTCCGCAAATGTCCCTGAGCTCCAGGATGGGGAGAGATTAGGCTGGCCTAGTTCTATGTGATTGATATAGTCTCTGAAGTTCTGGATTGTGGTTTGTTGATTTTCTTTTGCAGTTTTGCTGCTCCTGCAATTCCCTTCACTCCATTCTGCTGGGCACTGTATGTCACCCCCTGGCCAGAGACAAAAAGCTGTTAAACTGGAGTCTTGTTGTAATAGCACATTCAAGGGTAGATGTAATAAGAGTAGGAAACCTCACTGAGGGAGGGGTCCATCACCCATTTGCAAAATGATTACTTTTTATCTGCTAGACTATATGCCCTCCCCTTCTGGTGAGATCAGGAAAGAACGTCTGTGAACTTAACCAGGTTTCTCATTACTTACTTGCAGACCTTGATGGAGGCCTATTTTCTCTGCTGTAACATGGTCTCCTCTCTCCTTGTTTCTGGTGTGGCCCTCCTAACCCATCTCTCTTGTTCATAATCCTTGCAATTACTGTGTTACATAGGTTTACTTTTGAGTGTCTCAATGTGGGCTGGGTGAGTTTGGTACTAGGAGCCACCTATTAGGGAGTACATACAGCGCTTAATTTTCTGGGTTTGGGATACTTCACTTAATATAATTCTTTCTAATGACATCCATTTCCCAGCAAATTCCAGTAATTCATCATTTTTGATGGCTGAGTAGTACTCCATTGTATAGATGTACCACAGTTTCCTTATCCACTCGTCAACTGTTGGACATTTAGGTTGATTCCATGACTTTGCTATTGTAAACAGTGCTGCTATGAACATGGTCGAGCTTGTGCTATCGAGGCGAACCTCTGCTGCATGGGGGGTTATTCCCAAAAGTGGGATAGCAGGGTCATGCGGCATTTCAATCTTTAATTTCTTTAAGAATCTCCAGACGGCTCGCCAGAGTGGCTGTATGAGCCTGCATTCCCACCAACAATGTAGGAGAGTTCCCCTCTCTCCACATCCTCTCCAGCATTTGTCGTTGTTTGTATTGTGGATTTTTGCCATCCTGACCGGGGTGAGATGATATCTCAGGGAAGTTTTGATTTGCATTTCCCTGATGGCTAAAGAAGTGGAGCATTGTTTAAGATATTTGTTAGACATTTTAATTTCATCCCTGGTAGAGTTTCTTTTAAGTTCCAGGGCCCATTTTTTAATTGGGCCAGTGTTTTCCTTGGAGTTTAATTTTCTAAGTTCTTTGTGCACTCTGGACAGTAGAGCTCTGTCAGATATGTGGTTAGTGAAGATTTTCTCCCATTCTGTGGGTTGCCTTTGAGCTCGTGTGACAATCTCTTTATCTGAACAGAAGCTCTTTAATTTCACAAGATCCCAAATGTTGAGAGTTGGTAGCAGTGATTGTGCCATTGGATGTCTGTTTAGGAAGTGTTGGCCTAGCCCAATCAGCTCGAGGGAGTTCCCTATCCTTTCAACTATGGTTTTTAAAGTCTCTGGCCTGATATCAAGGTCCTTGATCCATTTGGAATTAAGTCTTGTACATGGTGACAAGTACGGGTCCAGCTTTAATCTTCTGCATGTGGAGATCCAGTTTTGCCAGCACCATTTGTTGAAGATGCTGTTCTTTTTCCATTGGATTCTTTGGGCCCCTTTGTCAAAGACCAAATGGCTGTACCTTTGTGGGCTTATATCTGGGTCTTCAATCCTTATCCATTGATCTGTGTGTCTATTTTGGAGCCAGTACCAGGCTGTCTTTATAACTATGGATTTGTAGTATAGACTTAGGTTTGGTATGGTAATACCTCCAGCTGTGTTTTTGTTACTCAGGATTGTTTTTGCTATCCTGGGTCTTTTGTGCCTCCATATGAACTTTGAGATTATTTGGTCAACTTCTTTGAAGAATTGCTTTGGGATTTTGATTGGTATAGCATTGAATCTGTATATTGCCTTTGGTAGGATGGTCATTTTTACAATGTTGATTCTGCCAATCCAGGAACAAGGGAGGTCTTTCCACCTTCTGGTGTCTTCTGCAATTTCTTTCTTTAGGGTTTTAAAGTTTTCATTGTAAAGGTCTTTTACCTCCTTAGTTAGGTTTATACCAAGGTATTTCATTTTTTTAGGGGTTATAGTAAATGGTATGGTTTCTCTCAAGGCTTTTTCACTTCTTTCATTCTGGGCATATAGGAAGGCCTCTGATTTTTGCACATTTATTTTGTATCCTGCCACCCTGCTGAACTTCTCAATTAGTTCCAGGAGCTTCCTGGTGGAGTTTTTGGGATCCCTCAGGTATAAGATCATGTCATCTGCAAATAGGGATAGCTTGATTTCTTCCTTGCCGATTTGAATCCCTCTTATGTCCCTTTCTTGTCTTATGGCTTCAGCTAAGACTTCAAGTACAATATTGAATAGAAGTGGTGAGAGTGGACAGCCTTGTCTAGTTCCTGATCGAAGTGGGAATGCTTCCAATTGTTCCCCATTGAGCATAATCCTTGCTGTGGGCTTGTTGTATACAGCTTTTATTATATTGATTCTCTGAGCTTTGTAACAGCAGCGACTCTGTCCTCTCCTTAACTCAAAGGCTTTCAGCTTTCAGGTGACCCAACTCTCCATCTCTGTTTTCTCTCTAGTCATTTGACTTCAAATACCACCTGGACCAGACAGGGTGACTCACACTTGTGATCCCAGAAGTCGGGAAGCTGAGGTGAGAGGATTTCCTGGGAGCTTCAATCACCTCTGGGTTCCATGAACTCAGGGCATCCTGGGCTATAAGGGAGATACTGTCTGGAAAAAAAAAAAAAGCTGCAATAGAACTGCAAGATAGCTCGGTGGGTGGATAAGGCGTTGTGCTTGCAAACCTGGTGACCTGAGTTTGATCCCAGAAGCCCACATGGTGGAATGAGAAAACTAATTTTCAAAAGTTGTCTCTGACATCCATGCATATACCATGGGATGCATTGAGCACCTTCACTCTTTCAAAAATAAATGAATAATATACATATATGTGAATAATATATATATTAAAACTCTAAAACAAATAAGTAAGCACACACACAGAGACACACATATGGCATACCTTCTCTCTCTCTGAAATAAATGAATTATATATATTTATATATGTACATATTTTATATATGTATATATTTATATGTATTCTATATTTCTATATATTACATTATATATATATATATATATATATGTATATGGGGCTGCAGAGATGCTCAGGGGTTAAGACTCTGTTTCACAATCAGAAGGTCCTGAGTTCGGATCCCAGGTCCCACATATAAACACCAAGCAGAAAAGGCTTTGGCCCTAGTGACAGAGCCTAGGAAATCCCAAAGTGAAGCAAGGAGGTAGAAGCCATCCAGGATGATCCCTGAAGTCAACCTTGGCCCTCCACAGGGACACACAGTGCCCTCTGTTACACACACACACACACACACACACACACACACACACACTAAATAAATAAAATATTTTTAAAATAATATATATTTAAAACCTAAAATAAATAAGTAAATACAAAAGAGAGGAAAAGAGAGACATGAATACCGTGGTTCTGGATTCCCACCCCTGCTAATCCCAGCTACAACCAATATAGATCCAAACCCGTGTATAATCCCACTATAGAACCAAGACAAAGCCATGTGCTTTTTAGCTGCTCATTCCCCCAGCCAGCTCCAGACTCGCTTTCTCATGTGATTTCCCCCCTTTCAGGTAGTTATGCCAACACATTCCCAATTGCTAGGACCCGAAAGTCTCGAGTTCAGTGAGCGGCCCTCACGCTAGTCCTGCATCCAGTCCTTTCACTGTGGATGTTACTGACACCCCGACACCCCTTCAAAACCACCGGAGACCGCATTGCCTCTGATACCTACACAGCCCAGCAAGGATGAGGTTCCTGAGCCCCTCTTCCTAGAATCATCCCCCACCATCTCCCCCCTCCTCACTCGTGGGCTTCTCCTCCCGCCACCCCCTCATACCTGCCTCCCTCATCCCCAGCTCTGGACTCTGCTCATAGTGACTCCACCTGAAACAATCATCAACACGCTTTCACACAGCTCCTTCCCCGCTTCCCCTCAAATCTGATCTGCAGGTGCACGTGTGTTTGTGGGAATTATACATGCACATGCGTGCACACACACGTGGAGGCCAACCTCAGTGGTAATTCTCATGTGCCATACACCTTGTGTCACTAGACAGGGTCTCCCACAGGGACACAGGGCTCACCTAGTAGGTGAGGCTAGCTAATGGGTCCCCAGAGATCTGCCTGCTTTCCCTCCCCAGTGCTGGGATTGCAGACCTGGATTTAAAAAAAAAAAAAACTTTATTTATTATTTGTGTGTGTGTGTGTGTGTGTGTGTGTGTGTGTGCGTGTCAGTCAGAGGGCACTGTTATTGTTAGTGGACAAATATCTATATTTGCTTTTGATTCCTTTGAAATGGAAATGCTGGCACATATGACAATTCTGTTTAATTTTTTGAAGGCTCTTCTGGTCTTCCATAGTAGCTGTACAATTTTATGAAATCATATTAGGTGATTAACAAAGGTTAAGATTTTTCTAGACCCTTATCAATACTTGTTACTTCCTGCGGTGTTTTTATATTTTATTTATTTCAAGGAGTGGAGGTCAGAGGGCAGCTTTCAGAAGTTAGTTCTCTCCTTTCACTATGTGGGCATTTGGGGATCACACTCGGGTAAGCAGATTTGCAATCAGTCGCCTTACACACTGAGCTGTCTCTCGGGTCCTCTTGTCTTCTTTTGAGACAGAGTCTCCTTCTGTAACCTCAGCTAATCTTAACTCACAGCAATCCTCCTGCCTCAGCCTCCCAGTGCTGGGATTACAGGAGCTAGGATAGTATCACGGAGCTATATTCCCAGTCCTTTAGATATTTATGAGGCTGACTGGCTGTATTCCTATTCAAGTCCTTCAATTAAGTAAATTAAAAGCCCACTTTCTAATTGTGCTGTCTTGTTGGTTCCTAGGCCAGTTTCTGATATTAATAATCCCTTGTCAGACATATTATTCACAAATCCCATATTTCCTCTCATTTATATTTTTCTGCTGTAATTAAATCCTTGAGCCAGGGAATCTAAGGAAGCTAAGGGGTTCTTATTCATGCCTGTGATTCCAGGTTGTAGTTCATCACAGCAGGGGAGTTCACCAACATCAGGGGCTGAGAGACCTGACCACATCAAACCACAGTGAGAACAGAGGTAAGCAAGGACCAACGCTGCATGCATGTTTCCTGACATGCCAGCTTGCCAGTCTTGCCAACCAGCTCTCTCCACCCTATCCACCTACCCAGAGAAAGGTCCCGCCCACCATGGGGTGGGTCTTCCCGCACCAATGAGGCAATGCACCTGTCTCCTGCAGGCTTGCCCAGAGGTCTGCCTTAATAATTCCACACAGATGTGTCCACAAGCCGCTCTGAAGTGTGGATTGACAGCTGAGACCGTCACAGTTGGGCTCAAGTCGCTCTGGTTGGCAGCATCATGGGATGGACACAAGCTTTTAGTTTTGGTGAAGAATAATTTATTTCTTTTTTTCCTGCATATGTTTTTAGTGGGCATCTTCCCAAATGTCATGGAAAATCCACATTTGAGCCTTTGATCCATTTTTTAGTTAGTTGCAAAATATAGTAGAAGATAAAGATGCATCATTATTTGCATGCGAATATCCAGCTTTCCTAGCACCTGTTATTAGAAGCCTGGCTTTTGATCATGGTATCTCTGTCCAAGATCATTTAGCCAAAATATTCGAGGGTTACTCCTGAGCTTCCTATCATAGTTCACTGTCATGCTAGGAAGCTACTATTTATACTGGTGTCGTGAACGCTCTGTCTCAAGATGTTCTTTCTCATTTTGCCTCTGTGGGGTCCCTTAAGATACCACATGAATTTTAGGATGATTGTTTTCTTCTCTTTTGTCTCAGCAGGGTCTCATGTAGTCCAGGCTAGCTTCTGACTTGAGATACTCCTGTCTCAGCTTCCCAAGTTCTGAGATGGCAGGTGTTCAACACAAGCTCGGACATTCTATTTCTTAAAAAAAAAAAGCAATTAAAATCATTGGGATTTTGGTAGGAGTTGAACTGAATCCGATGATTGTTTTGGGTAGCATTTTGCCTGTAAATCTTTCATCCCCTGAACACACGCTATCTTTCCACTTATTTAAGAATTCTTTCATTTCTGGGTTGGACAAATGGCTCGGGGATTAAAGTCTTCGCCTTGCAAGCAAAAGAACCTGAATTCAGATCCCCAGATCCCACATAAACATGCTGAGTAGATATGGTGGTGGCCTGCAATTCCTGGAAGGCGGAGCCTGGGAAACCCCAGAGCAAAGCAATAAGGAGGTAGAGCAGTGCAGGGTACTTCTCAGTGTCACCCTTGGACCTCCATAGACACACACAGTCAAGTGCCGTCCGATACACACACACACACACACACACACACACACGCATGCATGCACATAACACACACAAAAAAGAGGTTTTTGTTTTAGCAATGATTTAATTACATATGAATCTCCTCATCTGTTACATTTACTGTAAGGTATTTTATTCTTTTGAATGCAATTGGAAGTAGAGTTTCGTTGTTGTTTTTTTTTTTTTTTTTTTTCCTTCTTTCAATGCTGTATAAAGAAACGCAAAGATTTCTGGCCCTCAACCTGGTAACCTGTAACTTTGCCAAACTTGCTGGCTAGTGCCCACTGTTTGGGTTTAGGGCGGAATGTTCAAAGTTTCCTGTATATCAGATCGTGTCCTGTGTGAGAAGAGACATATTTACTTTTTCCTTTCTGATTGATTCTATTTTTATCATTACTTTATAAATTAGACACTGAGTACCTCAGACAGGAATGTGTTCAGCTGCAAATAATTCCCGATAATTTACCAGGGCTAGACTAATGAATTGTTTATTTTCCTAAGAGGTCTAAAGTCCAAGGATGTGCACAACTGTGTAATATAATTAAATAAAAAACGTCTCTTCTTGTTTTCCTCCTCTTCCTCTTGGCATATTGGCTATCCTCTCTCGCCCAAGATGACAGCTGTGTAAAGGAGGGGGTTCCAATTCCCATGTATCTTCTGTCTTCTAGTTACAGTGGATTCTTTTCAGTCCACTTGACTTTACATCTCTTTCTGCCATGACCTACTGTAAGTCCACCTGACCCAACAGAATGAGATTTCTATGAATATTTTGACGAATCATGATTCGTACCTTGGGGCTTCAATGGTACATAGGGACACCTAGGTTGAGGGTATCATACCAACCTCCTTGAAACAGACCTATGTTCTGCAAGTCAGAAGAAGTGATGGATCATGGGAAGCAGTGGGATCCATGGAAGAGACACAAAGTCAAGAATTCTATCTAGGGAGTCTAACCCTAAAGCCGGTCAGCCTCCCAGATCCACAGAGATTGAGGAGGTTTGTGACGACAGTGCCAAGCTGGCTCAGCCTTATCTTTGAGCACAAACAGGAATGGAAGGCTGAACTATGAACTCCCCCCTCAGAAACTCCACTAGGGACCCCAAGAACACATAGATCCTGACAATCCCTTTTGGACCCATGTATTTTGAGATATCATTGTTGATAACTTTGTTGACAGTATGACTGATTTTTGTATTTGGTATAGGATCATGTGTATCATTTGGTATAGGATCATTATAGCAAGTAAAGATTTGTTGAACTGGATTACATGGGAATGAAGAATTAAGTCTAGACTTTAACAACCACTGTAATGAGAATATGCAAACTATACAAGAATTCAGCTTGATGTATTTCAATTGATTTGGAAGGTTGCTTTTTCTTATTTTGAATACTAATGATATTTCTTTAGGAAAAAAATCCGAGCTCCTTGAATAAGTGGAGAAGAGAGATTTGAGTCTATCGATGCTTAGAACTTAGGGAAAATAATCAGACCGCTTTGAAGTCCTTCTTTGAAATAAGACAAAGAATGAAAACTATGTACAAAATTGGTGTTTCTGTATTTAAGACTGCTGAGATGACATCTAACCCGTATGATATGACCTGACAAATCTTTACTAAATGTAACATACAAGATCCTACACCAGATACAAAAAAAAAAAAAAAAGTCACACCACAAAAAAAGTTAGCTTAATCTAGGATGCCCTAAGTGTTTGCAAAATACCAGGAGACTTGCTTAAATGTCTCACAGAGGTCTTATGAATCTTTATCACAATCTCAAAGGTGTGTAAGTGTGTCCAGAACATAAACAGATTGACCCACTGATTGAAGCAGTGCACACAAGTGGATGTGACCACAGTAGGCCTTAGAAGCAGGGACAAAGTGGGTGGGATTGTTCGGGCTTCAGGAAAAGACACTTTCCCAGTGATGAAAGCAGGGGCAACAGGGTTGGTAGACAGAGCTGAGATCTGGGTCCAGCCACAGAGACAGGCAGCTCAGCAAGAGCTCCATCCACAAAGTCCACTCCCACTTTGCCAGTCAGACCGGACATTCTGTAGGCTGGTCTCTCCAGATGTACAGAGGAAGTTTGCCTAGAATGAATAAGCCCTCCTGTTGGGGAACAGGAGAAACCCCGCTGTCTCCGTGCTGTGTGTGAACTCACACCACCGGGGCTCTTACCGCAATGTCCGCCAGGCCCAAGTCAGTCCCATCCATTTGTGTTCTGTGCTTTCGCTGGCAAGCGCACGGGAGAAATTCTTTCACGGATGGGCTCAGGTACTGTCCTTAGCTTTTGCAGCAACCAAATCACTTTCAGAACTGCCACAGCTCTGTGTTTTTGTCTTGTACCTTAACCTCATGGACACTGTGGGTTGATTTCATGAAAAAGATAAATTCTCAAGGGTATTTTTAATCTCTTCTGGGATCACCGAGTGCTAGCTAAAAAGGAGTCTCGCGGTATGACGGGATGCTTTCCTCCTTATCTAGAATTCCCTGGACAGCAAGTGCTACTTTGCCACTCGGCTATAATCATTTGGTCCTTGTCAGTTCGACATGTCCCAGATTTCAAAGGGTACAGTGTTTCAACCTTGTGTTTGTTTGTGAACCTTCCTTGTGCAGAGCCATAGGAACATCTTGGTCCCTAGAAGCGAAGAGGGAGGCATGGACCTTGGGAGCCAGTTCTGAAACCACTGCTCAGGTGTTTCCCTCCCACCACCCCCTCCATTGTTTCCTGTCCCCACACCCACCAAGATATTGGGAAGATTTCTTTTTATTTTGAAATCCCGGCAACTAACTATAGTTTAGGTCCTTCCTTCTAATAGGCTGCCGTACCACTTTGTTTCACTACAGACACCAAAGTCAGTGAACACTATCCGAGCACCAGCTGTATGCAAGTGCAGCATGAGACACAGTGGAAGCGACAAAGATACAGAAAACGTTCTTCATCACAGAAGAGTGGAAGTGGGTGGGCGCAGCAAGGGATCTCAGGGCACCGATGAACTGCTTCATTTCAAGGAGCTCGAAATGAGCTATGCGTTCCACAGGAAGTGCCTAGCTACAGGGAAGTCATGGGAGTCGTGTGGGGGAAGATTCCACGGGAGGATCGCCAGCTGGCTCTCAACACCCCACTACAGAGACCCCTCCATGTGCTGTGCCGCTCTGCTCCTAGGAGCTACAGGTCTATGAAAGATGATGGATAGAGTAAAATGGTGGAACATAACACACAATGGAATTCTGTTCAGCACTGAAGACGAGTGAAACTTGCAGGAAAATGCATGGAAATGAGCAATATTATACCGAGTGAGGTAACTTAGGACAGAAGACAAACACTGTGTGTTTTCTCAAATATGGATACTAGATTCAAGATTCTAAGATGTCTTTGCTCAAGTTGGAGCGAGGATAAGTAGAGGCCTGGAAGGGAGAAAGAAGCTATAAAAGGTGGGAAGGTCTTTGAAAACATATGTTAAGAAAGTAGGTGGTTTGAAATGTGTCCCCCACAATCTCATGTGTTTGGCAAGGTCATGGCACCTTGAGAGATGGAGACTTGATGGAGGAAGGCGGTCACAAGGGGTGGGCCTTGAGGTGCATTAGTCCCACTTTACCTACAGGAGAAGTCTGCCTTTACAGCAAGTGGTCTTGCAGCTCTTAGCTCTCCAAGATGCCTGCAGTGACATGGATTCTTCCAGCTTTGGCCAACCAGCCATGCCACCTCTGCTTTGAAAGACTTTCTCCCCTCTGGAACCGTAAGCTGAATAAATCTCCCTTTCTCCCTTAAGCGCTTGACTTTGGGTGCTTTCTCACAGCAATAGTTAAGAGTAACTGTTACAATAAGGATGATTAATACTAGAGGGTGGAAAGGTTTAAATGAGGTGGAATCGAGGAATACAGGAGAGGCACAGGTTGGGAGAAGAGTCAACCAAAACTAAGGATATATAGAAAAACCACGTGGAAACCTACCACTTTATAACTAAAATGCATAATTAAAAAAAGAAGAGTGTTTGAACAGAGGCACCTTCCTAGGTTGAACATGATGTTAAACATAAACCCCAGCGCTAGGCCTGGGCCATCTCTCTTCTTACGGTTTGAAGACAGGAAGCCTCGGCCGCTCTCAAAACAATACAAGCTACTACCATCACTCTTGGTGGCCCATCAGAGCTAGATGATAAGACCCCACAGCTCCAGATGCCACCCACTTTGAGCACAGGACACAAGGAAATCAAGTTGGAACTGCCAGGACGCTTCCTGCCTGCCACCCAGTAGAGTTCACTGGAGCCTTGCTCCAAGGGAAAGAATATGTCTGATGCCGTAAGCCTGATCAACGTACAACTGCTGATAGTCAAAGGACCGTTAGCCAAACTACCTCCTAAACAGTTTTTGTTTATACCGCAGATGAGTGTCAGCCTTGGTCAGAGAAGCTTCTTTCTGTTGTAGGCAGGTTAACGCAAGGGCTCATAACTGTTCAAAATGCTAAGGATAAATGACTTTTTCAAAGTTCATTTTTTTGGATAATCAAAGGTATGAAAAGACATCAGAAATGATTTAGGACTGGGGAGATGGCTCAGGGACCTTCTTTTTTTTTTTTTTGGCCATGCAAGCCAAAGGACAATAAAATACTGGATGGGCGGGGCAGCCAGCCTGCTACCAGAATATAGAGACTGGGAATCTGGCTAGCCAGACTGGCCCTATCTGTGAGCTAGGGGTCTAATGAGAGATGCTTCAAATAAATAAGCAATTGAGGACAGCTCTTAATATTAACCCAAGTCCTCCATACACACACACACACACACACACACACACACACACACGCGCGCGCACACACGCACACACGCACAGAAATGGAAAAACAAATTTAAATCAGGTATAACCCCAACTTTCATGCAAATGCAAAATGAACATTTGTTAAGGATTTTACTGAATTCATTAATCAAAGAGGAAGCCAGTAAAACATCGCAATCAGTGCAGAGGAAAATTCAGTGTCACACTTGCACAAGTAAATCACAAAGACTAAAATCGCTTTGCAAATAGAAACAACACTGTTGTGTGTGTGTGTGTGTGTGTGTGTGTGTGTGTGTGTGTGTGCATGTGGTCTTCCCAGCCAACAAGTTGTACTCACATTCCTACATCTGGGTACAAATGACTGTATAAAACCTGCCAAAGGGGGTGGAGAGATGGCTCAGAGGTTAAGATTCTGTCTTACAAGGAGAAGGTCCTGAGTTCAGATTCCAGGTCTCGCGTAAAAAAAAAACGCCAGGCAGAAACAAGGCTGCCTGCATTTCTGGCCTTAATGAGCAGAGCCTGGGAAATGCCAGAGCAAAGCAAGGAGACAGAACAATCCAAGATGATCCCAAAGTCACCCTTGGGCCTCCATAAGGACACACAGGTGCCCTCTGATGCCACACACACAAGCAAACAAACAAACAAACAAATAAATGAATGAATATTTTTTTAAAAACCTGCCAAAGACAATGAAAGGCGTGGAGATCCTATAGAGCAAGACAGCTCACAAAGGCGTGCTGCACACACCTTGCTTTTCTTCTCACTGTCTTCCTTTTCTTTTTTTCCCCACGCTGGGGATTGAACTCAGAACCTTGCATATGCTAAACATGTGCTGTACCACTAAGCTATACCTCTAGCTCAGCGCCCAGTTCTTTTGTCTTTTCTTCTTTCTCATGGGTCTCACGGTGATGTTGTCACACATGTATACAAGATACTTCAGTCGCATTCCAAAAGCTGTCCTCTGGGTTGGGGAAATGGCTCAGGGGCTAAAGTCTTTGCTTCAAAAATAAAAGGATCTGAGTTTTGCACTCCAGATCCCACATAGGGACGTGGGGTTGGCCTATAATTCCAGCCCTGGACGGCAGAGCCTCAGAAACTTCAGAGCAAAGCAATAAGGAGGAAGAGCAACCCAGGATAACTCCCAGTCACCCTTGGACCCACACACTCAATGCCCTCTTGTATACACACAAGCAAAGAAAGCAAAAGTTGTCCTCTGACCTCCACATGCATCCCATGACATGCACACACACAATCACATATATATGCACATAACAATAGCAGTAACAACTAGATGCCCCCACACTAATACGTAATCATAAGTTAAAAAACTAAAAATAAAATTCACAGTGTATTAAGCTCAAGATCTTGAAAGTTAAGAGTCCAAAATGCATGGCACCTTTCCTGGTAAGGAACCACTGGCTTCATGAAGATTGACATGGTACTGGCAGAACATATGTGAGGGAGACGGTCCCCGTGAGACAGGAAGGCAGAGACAAGCTGTGGCATGGGCAGGTCTGTTCTTTATAGCAGCCATGCCGTAGTCAAGAGTGCCCTCCCATGCTATGGAATCCCTTCCAAGAGTACATCCCCCAATGATCTGAGGACCCCCCACTTCACTTCCAACACCTCCATACTGAGGATCAAGCTTCTAACATGTGAACCCTTGGGGGCACACTCAAGCCATGTCCCAACCCTAGTGGTTTAAGAGGGAATGGAAGTGGGGGTGACATGGAAAATAAGAAGAAAGCTTCCACATAATCAGTAACGTAGATTATATAATTATTGATCTTAAGCACCCAGACTTGTTCCGCCTCGGTTCATCCGACTTCTCGGCAGCCAGCAAAGTAAATGCACCTATTATCTTTGCTTCAGAAATAAGACAATGAAGCTGGAAGAGATGAAGTTGTTCTTCCAGGGACTCTTTGAGCTAATAAGTCCCAGTTACTGAACTTAAACACAGGGTCTTGTTCCAAAGCTGATGTTTCAAATTCCAATACAAAATTCCTCTGGAGGATTTAAAGGATGCCTGACGGGAAGAACTTAAAACAGAGGAAGGCCTTGTTTGGGCTCGTGGTTTGAGAGTGTACAGTCCACCACAGGGGAAGGTGTCCGTGGCTCCTAGCCACAGCGGTGGGAACATGAGCGTCCATCTCTGCAAGTCAGAGAAACAGAACCTGGGCTGGAAGCAGAGCCAAGCTCTAGCCAGCACCTGCCCATGGTCTACTTCCACCAGCCAGGCAAGCTGCACATCCCTTTTCAAGGACCCACAACCTCTCCTAACAGCGCTACCACCAAACCACAGCACACTTGCCTTTGTCCTTTCACCGCCTCTGAATTCCTACAAATGACTTAATACCCTGCTTTTACCTAGTTTAGAAGCGCATGCCCACTCAGACCTCCCAGAATGCAGCACGAGCAAAGTGCAAACACTTCAGCCACACAACCTTTTTTGAGGCGTATGCTTTAACCACTGAGCCATCTTCTCTGCCCTTGGAATGTTTTTTCAAAAGACTTCCCGGCTGGAATTCCAGGACATAAATTGTAGCTGCTTGGGCTGAGAGAGGGTCAGGGACCGAGCGAAACAGAGACACAATCCTGAGAGCACTTTTTTTTAAAATCTGACTCTTCTTCAGATACATAACATATGATGGTGGGTCCTGACAAGACAGCGAGTATTGTGACAAGCCCAGAGACTTTTTTGAAAACTCTCTGTCAAATCTTCTTATATACTACAAGCATCTATCAAAATGACACTCTCCACACCCTGCCAACATTACTAATTCTCTAAAACAATCATGCAATTCATCACCTCGGATGGCAAAAAAAAAAAAAAAAAAAAAAAAAAAGGCAAGACAGTAAGTTTGGCATCCTCTCTCTTGACAATTACATGGCTTATAAAAAGAGAAGGCACGTTGGGAACCACCACTATAATTAAAGGAAGGCAGCCGTTTCAAGTTGACTCTCAGTAAATATAGACGGGAATGTCTTTGGGGAGTTCAGATCTGTTTGTCAAGCAGTGATAGCAACTCACACAACGTAAATGAACAGCTGCGATGTCTAAGACTGGGGAAATTTAAGCAGAAAACCAGTAAAAGTTATCGCCGTTGCCATCGTCACATCAGGCTTGTTTTTGAGCACCGAGTCGGGCTTGGACACATGCATCCTCGCATTTCATCCTCAACGTGGCCTTCCAAGGGAGAGACTGGGTGAATGCCGACAGAACAGCTGCAGCAAGCTCGCAGAGCTGGTAAGTGGTGAAGTCAGGTCAGAGTCTCAAGTAGAGCTGTCTCCAGCGTTCTTCAATGCAGCAGAGGCTTGTGGGTAATCACTGAAGTGTGAGGATCTCTAATGTACACATGGAGCCCAGGCTGTGACATTCATGTACCCAGAGCTTGGCTTCCCATCTTCTTGCTCACTGGAAAAGTGTGTGTGTGTGTGTGTGTGTGTGTGTGTATGTGTGTGTGTGTGTGTGTGTGTACTAGCCTGGGATTCATGACACGTTGTGGAGTATTGCTTATTTCCAAATCTTCAGCAGAGATTTCCACTGTTAGTACTTTGATAAGGAGAGACATATTCTAGTATTGTTCACTCCATCATAAATTAGAAAAGACAAAGGCTCAGAAGACTACAACTTTCCACTGTCATGCAGAAAACCTCTTGACAACAAATCTCCCTGAAAGAGATCTCCAGGTAGTTGCTAGTATAGCTTAGTAGTTTCCAGAGCAAAGTCTTGGCCTTCATCTTCCTCTCCCCCAAACTTATAGTTCAGGAAGGGTGTACTAGTTACTTTCCATATTGCTGTGGTAAACTACCTGGCTGAAGCGACTGAAGGAATGAAGGGCATGCCTTGGCTGACTGAGGGTAGGATCCATCGTCTCCCAAGCAGAAGGACATGAGTTAAGATCCCAGGTCCCACATAAAAACGCCAGGTGGAAATGCCGGTGGCCTGCACTTCCCACCCTGGTAGGTGGAGCCTGGGAAATCCCAGAGTGAAGCAAAAAGAAGATAGAAGCAATCCAGGATGATTCCTGAAGTCACCTTTGGTCCTCCACAGGGACATGCAGTGCCTTCTAGTACACACACACACACACACACACACACACACACACACACACATGCAAAATGAATAAATGAAAATAAATTTTTTAAAAAGTGATCAAAGTAGTTAATATCTGCTGAGTTTTTACTACAGACTTTCAGCACATCATGCTGAAAGCACAATAATGCTATCCCCAACCATAGGTATTATTAATTCCCCATGTTAGAAAAGAAGAAACAGGCCCAGAATGGGTAAGAAGTTGCTGAAGATAGCACAGCCAACTGGAAGTGGAGCCAGGGTTTGAACTTGGTCAGGACTCGCCCATTCTCTTGATTTGGTTCAAACCAGACATGTCTGATATACAAAAGGATTGTGCTCCAATTCGTTTAGAAGTAGAGCATGTTTTCTCAAAGAGACAATATCTAAAGATGACATAGAATCCAGACGAAGCCCCACAGGCCTATTTGGGCCTTGAGTTGTTGAAATTCTACCCCTTTGCAGGACAAGTAACAGGAAGAAGATTTTTCGACAGTCATGCTATGAAAGTAAATGCGAGAGTAAACTCAGCAGCTGGAGAATCGGTTTGGAACCTTAACTATCTATGCTGAAGAACCCCCGAATCCCTGAAGGAGGAAAAGAAGGTAAAGAGCATTTTTGTGTAGATTCTGAAAATTTCTCTGAGCCAATTTCCAGCCTTTAGAAATGAAAGCTGTAGACCATGGAGTCTCCTCTTGATTGATCTGACAGAAGCACTAACACACGCTTCTCACAAAAGATACAGGTCATGCTAATTCTTTCACTTTGGCATGGGGGGGAAGGTCTGTGATAACGGAAGAGGTGGAGAAATGGCAGTCCCGCACCAGCCGAGATCTGATGCACACACATGGAAAGCGTAGGGGCCGTGGATCATTTCTCTCAGCAGGTCGGGATGGGTAACCTGGGGTCTCACAGGAAAAGGTCTTGAGAATTGGAGGTGACTAAATAAAAAGGCTAAAGTGAAGAAAGGTTAAAATGTAAAATGAGGGGTGGAGATGTGGCTCAGTATCAAGGACATGAGAAGCTGGAACCAATCCTGAGAGAGAAAGAGAGAGAAGATAGACAGACAGGCAGACAGATGTGTAGATAGATGATAGAATAACCTATTTCTGTGTTGCAGTTACTCTGCACGGCTGCTTATAAATTTACAATCAAAGGGCTTAAGAGAACAAGAAACTTTATTTTGACTTAAATTTCCAGTTTGGCAAAGAACCCACACCAATACCAAGGGCCGAGGGAACTGGCCACACTATATCCATATAGCTACAAGAATGCTGAGAAATGGACAATCCTTACTTGCCAGACCAGCAGGGACTAGTCCTACCCACCATGGGCTGGGTGGCTGCAGGCTTGCTTGGGACTTAATTCAACTACTAATTCTTTACAAATGTGCTCGAACCCTCAAAGGTCAGGTTGCCACCTGCATTAAACTATGGCGTGTGTGTGCACAGAGAGAGCAAAGTAAAGTTAGGAAAAATTGACGTGGAAAGAACCAAGTCTGGTTCTAAGCTTGACAGAAGCCACGTTATCAAAATAAGAACAGCAGTGGTGAAGACAGAGGAATCTGCTGGTATCCTCCCGAAACCATTCTGTGCACACCACAGACGTGCAGGACAAGCAGAGCCTAAACTGTGGAACTGTTACATCTGGTTATGACTTCGCTTGCTCGTTTCTCCAATCAGAAAGGAAAACGCAGACCCTTTGCTTAAAACTAGCCAAAAGATCCTGAAGGTCCCATCTTAAGAGCAATTGCTAGGAAGTGTCGCTCTTTTCGAAGCTCAATAGATTCTGTTTTTGGTTTGGGTTTTGTTTTGTTTTGTTTTCCTGACAGCACCAGCGATTGAACTCATCATCCCCTGAGTACTAAGTATCCCCCACCACTAAGCCACTACCCCAGACCTAGTAATTGTTCACTCTACTAAGTATTTTTCTATATTTCAGTTTTCACTATGTCAAGTGGGCTTTCAAAAATGCCAGCTGGAAGCTCAACTGGCTATAAAATCCACGTCAAATTCCAATCATGACATTCTGGAACCATCCAAACGTGCCAATTTTCAGTCTCTTTTTAATACAAAACAAAATGTCTTTAAATGTGACAGGACTTTTTTCAGCATGTCAGAAATACCTTATAGTTAAAAAAAAAGGAAGAAAACAAACAAAACCCTGTAAATTGTCAATGTGTTTATATGAAAGGTAATTTTTTAAAATATATTTAATTTTTCTATTTGAAAAATAAGCACATAGGGAAATCAACAGTCTTTATTTGGGTTCTGTAAAAAGCTTTTGCACAACAGTGGGAATTTTTCTTTTCTGTCAACATTTTTCTTTTCATGAGAGTCAGGTTCTTAGGACAGATTTCATTATTTCAGGACCAACTAATTCATGGTCACAAACTGTGAGAGCCTGAAGGAGCCTTCTGGGTGCCCTCAAGTAAACGGTCCCCTTGGAAACTGCCACATTTCTGTTCCCTGGTCTAGTATGGTGGCATATGCCTATGTCTGTAACCCTGTCACTAGGGGAACAAGAGAGTGGATGCTGAGTTCCAGGAAAGCCTGAGGTATACAGCAAGACCTGTCTTAAGAAAGAAAAGGAAGAGACAGAGAAGGTGGAAAAGATGAAAATGGTAAAGAGTGAAGGGAGGGAGGAAGGGAGGGAGGGAGGGAGGGAGGAAGGAAGGAAGGAAGGAAGGAAGGAAGGAAGGAAGGAAGGAAGGAAGGAAGGAAGGAAGAATAGGGAGGGAGGGAGAATAGAGAGGAGGAGGAAGGAAGGATAGACGAGAGGAGGAGGAAGGAGGAAGGAAGGAAGGAAGGAAGGAAGGAAGGAAGGAAGGAAGGAAGGAAGGAAGGAAGGAAGGAAGGAAGGAAGGAAGGAAGGGAGGGAGGAAGGAAGGGAGGGAGGGAGGAAAAAAGGGAGGAAGAAAAGAAAGAAGGGAGGGAGGAAGGAAGGAAGGTTGGTTTTGGCAGTGACATCCACGCTTCCTAACTCCTGAGTCTAAGGAATGCTGAGTGGAGAATGTTCTAGGAGCTCCGAGATGCTAGTGCAGAGGCTGATAGTCTCGACATCATTCTATACCCATCTCTGTGGTTCAGGAGGGAAAAAACCTCTCACCAGACCCAGCAGCCACTTCTAATGCTTCAGACTGTGGCAGAGAAAGAGAATCCAGAGCCGAAGGTGGAAGCAGAGAAAGTCTTGAAATATGCAGGACTTGATCGGGTTACCTCGTGGGAAGCGCGGTGAAGAGGAAAGGAGTACACGGAGAGCTCCTGAGAGGAGCGGGCGAGCCAGGGCACCCCGGAAAGCCCCTCCTAGCTGCTCTGATGTGCATCCAGCTCGTGCCAGGGGGCGCGCACTCAGCAGATCCTTGCTGAAGGACAGAAGGATTGGCGCAACGGGAATCTCATTCTATTAGTGGGCGCTCACAGATGGTCTTGAAAGACTCCATCAGTGAGCACCTGCTGTATGCCAGGCATTGTTTCATGGATTCATGCCACACGTGTTTTACTGGGCAACTGCTGTCATTTGCTAGACATTCTGTTAGAGCCTGAGAACGAACAAAGAAGAGATGGCGTTGGGAGAGAAGCTCACCAGTTGACTGGGGTGCATTATCTAAGGGCCCCGGGCTGTTTGGCAGCACAGGGACACAGGAAAAGCACCCCCTCCTTCTGGGACAGTTGAGGCAGGCAGAGGCCTCGAGCCACAGAGACTCGGGAAGAGCAGAGAACTGGATGAGGAGAAACTACAGGCAGCTCATTCCCATGGGAGGAAAACAATTCTACGGAGCAACGACTGCAGGAGAAAAATGGAGAAAGATGAGGCTGGGTCAGCATAAAAGAGCCCGGATTTCAAGTGAAGGGCCAAGTGGAACTGGGCGTGACCTTATGATTGGGCCGTGTGCTTCCTTCCTGTCTCCATCCCTCTCCTCCTAGAGACAGTCCCACTTCTGTGGCCTCAGAGATGTGGCTGTGACCTAAGTGGCCCCTTGTGGCACACACACACATGCATACATGCATGCACACACATTTCCACACATGTATGCATACACATGCATGTATTCATGACAGCAACTAGAGTCCCACAGGATGGGAAGATACGTTCCAAGATATGCTCATTAGAACCTTTCCCAGGAGTTTTCCTTTGTCCTCCCTGTACCCCCAAAGCCTTCAATTTCTGAGCCCACATGATCCTCCCTCCTCAGTCAGTTTCTTGAGCAGTTGGGACTAGGAACTAACTACACCGCACCTCACCTGGCTTGGGTTTCTTCAAGGGAACCTACAGCTGCCTCCCAATGTGGTTCTGGCCACCCCAAGACCTAGATTCACGGGAAGAGTTTGAACGAGAGGTGGGGAGATCTCTGGGGATCTGGGTTCCTCGAGGCGATGGTTCTCATCTCTTTACTTGGGCGCTTCATCCTCATGTTGAGGAAAACCAAGTCTTTTTGTCAACTGTAGCGACTCCCAAGTGCGCCTCCCTCTATTGTATACTCACGGCTCCAGTGCCCCCTCAGGCCAGGTCTCATTCCTGCCACCACTTGAAATCAGTTACAATCACAATTGGATGGTAAAGCAAGCTCCAGCCAATGGGGTGATGCCCAGCACCTCCCTCTACGACAGGGTAAAAGGACCGAGCAGACTGCCTGGTATGTGATCGATGCCTCATTCAGACATGCCACACTCATGCAGCGAAGTGCCCTGGGAGACATCCTACCTCTTGGTGGTCTTTGACATCAGGTCTCTTCCTTTCCAACACTACAAAGAAATGCAACCTGCCTCCCCGCAATGTTTCCAGAGGGAGTTTGGCCTCTGCCACTTGTAGCTGCAAGAGATCTGATTAATATAGACACATCAGCAGCTGCTTATAGATAGAGCATGCACCAAGAATTCTCACGCTCCTGTCACAGGCAAGTAAACTGAGGATCAAAAGGTGTGGCGGTTACTCTGCATTGCTGCCAATAAACTCATAACCAAACAGCTTAAAGGAACAAGAGGTTTCATTCTGGCTTATAATTGTCTAGTTACAGTTCCTTGTCCAGATTGGCAGGAGAACAAACACCAACACATAGGGATGAGGGAATTGGCCACACTAAATCCACACATCCACAGGACTCCTGAGAGAGGGACAATCCGTGCTTACCAGACCAGTATGTCCGACGAAGTATACAGGAGGATGCCAGTTTTTCTCAATCAGTTCTGTCCATCTTATTCACCTTCCCAGGGACTAATCCTGCCCACCATGGACTGGGCCTTCCCCACCAACAAGACAATCACATAGGTTTACTCTGGGCTTACCCCAACTACTAATTCTTTGCAAATGTGCCCATAGCTCAAACCCTCAAGGTAAAGTTGACACCTATATCTAACTATGACAGAAAGGTACACACTAGCCCTTAAGTCATGTGCAATATCAGGTAGGGCTCAAATTCAAGTCAGTCTAATCCCAAAGCCAGCAGCCTTTCTACTTTCCACCTAATCCACTATGGAATATATTAATGCTATGTTCTATGAACCAGCATGTTCACATGCTCAGTGACCACAATCCTTAGAGCCAGGACGTGATCTCTCTGGAGTAGTTCCCAGGCTTGGACTATTCCTACTTTACAAGTTGCTGGTAGCAGCGGACCTGCTTGCTAATTTTGCAGGAGTTCAGGATCAGTGACCTTCTGACTAGAACATTATTTTTCTAAACTTTGTCTTGCTTTAAGAGTTCAGATGGAGGGTCAAGTTTTAGCTCCCAGCAGGAGTCCCAAGGAGGTGATAAAAATCAGGCTCAGAACTCAAGAGCAGAGGCCTTGTGACCTTTTCTCAGGCGTGCTTCTTGTTTTGTCATTTAGCAATTTTCACTTATCCTCGTCTTTTTCTTTCATTGCTTTAGCGAAAATGTCCTCCTCCTCCTCCTCCTCCTCCTCCTCCTCCTCCTCCTCCTCCTCCTCCTCCTCCTCCTCCTCCTCCTCTCCTCCTCCTCCTCCTTCTCTTTCTTCTCTTTCTTCTTCTTTCTGCTTCAAAATTTCGGTGTTTATTTCAGTATCCCCATGACATCTCTGACTTTAGTTACATTTCTGCTGCTTCTGTGACAAAAGATCCTGACAAAGGCAGCTTCAGGGAGAAAGGGATTATTTTGGCTCATAGATCCAGCGGGATGCAGTTCATCAGGACATGGCAGCAGGCAGAGAGGTCACGTGGCAAGAGCAGGAAGCAGGCTGGTCATATCACAGCTGCCCTCAGGACGCAGACAGGGAGCAAGAAGTGGGACTTGGCTACAAATCCTAATAAGCCCACTTCCTCCAGCAAGGCTCCAGGTCCTAAAGGTCCCACAGCCTTCTCAAATAACACCAGCAGCTGGACGATCAAGTGTTCAAACTCAGGAACCTGTTGGGCCATTTCACACTCAACCACAACAGCTCCCAATCCTGTTGGGGAGGGGGAAACATGACAGCTGCTGACCAGAAAAAAATTCACTATGCTGTAAATGCAAAACACCTAGGGAAACCTTGGCTTTGTAAACAGAAGTGGGGAAAAAATGAGAGAGAGAGAGAGAGAGAGAGAGAGAGAGAGAGAGAGAGAGAAAGAAAGAGAGAAAGAAGAGAGAGAGAAAGAGAGAAAGAAAGAAAAAGAAAGAGAGAAAGAAAAAGAAAAAGAAAAAAAGAAAGAAAAAGTGCACGACTCTTTCAGGTCTTCACATGTTTTTATAAAAACTTTGCACAATACTCCTTCACACCAAAAAAAAAAAAAAAATCTTGCTTTAGTGTAGCAGTTACCCTGCATAGTTGCTGATAAAATCATGACAAAACTGCTTAAGGGAACAAGGGATTTATTCTCTTACAATAGTCCACTTACAGTTCTTAGTCCAGCTTGACAGGAGATTTCACACTAACACCAGGGCTGGTGGAACTGGCCACACCATCTCCACGTAACAGCTGAGAGAGGGACGATCCTTACTTGCCAGACCAGTGTGTCTGGCCAAGTATACGCAAGGATGACAACTTTCTCAACCAGCTCTCTGTATTTTATTCACCTGTCCAGGGCTTAGTTCCATACACCATGGGCTAGGCCTTCCCCACAGAAATTAATCTTATAATTTAAATGTATTTACTTACAAAGCTCTAAAAGTTCTCATAGATAAATTTAAAATGTTCTCTCATTAAAACTTTAGTTCCGACATTTTATAAGTTCAAAGCTTCTTAACCTTAAGAGTCTATTGAAACAAAATAAGTTAAATGCTTTAACAGATAAAATATCAAAATAGAGGCATCATGACAATGAGAAAACATCAAATAAAGACCCAAGTTCAGCAAATCGATTACTGCATCCTGTACTTCAATGTCTCTCTTCTGCTGGTCATCATGTAGTCACGGTGGCTCAAAGATGCTAGGCGATCCCAGTCCCTGTTTGCAGCTCAAAGTTGTAGAAGCAGAGTTCTTCTGGACCAGGCTGAATCTCCACTCTCAGTCATCCTCAGCATGCATCCCACGGTTCTGGCCTCTCCAACAACACTCTGCATTTGCCTCTGCAGCTGTAGCTTCAACTTCCCTTGCAGGAACTCCATGCCTGTCACCTGGTGCCAAGATTCTGATGCTGTCCATGAATCCCTTAGTTGTTCACCAAAACCAGTACCACCTGGGGATGCTGGCAGATTCCGCAGCAAGGTTGAAACATAGCTTGGTCCGTTTGAGCCACAGCTGTACCAAGCCTTGTATGCTGACTCTGATAAAGACCTTTTTAAGCAGCCAAAACTTCTGAAGGGCTAGAAATGGCTTCCGCTTGGGTTTTTGACCCCTGAAGGAATCCAGGTTTTCAAACTACGGAACCACCATATGGTGATGTTCATGTCTTCCACCAATCCAGTGCAAAGCACTAGGTTTCCCTTCAATGGCGTTCATATCTCCAGCAGCGGCAGCTGTTCTGCCGTCTGCCCTTTCCTCATCCAGAGCATCCAGGTTGCCAACACAGCTCTCCTCTATCAAGCAAACCAGTCTGTCATCTTTAAATTCAAGTTTTCCCTCAATCCTGTGTTCCCGTATGGTAATGGTTTTGTAATGTTTCATAACTACAGAACAAAGATAATCATAAATCAAGATAATGTTGCAAATACTTTGGTGGAAGCATCAGGCAGATAGTTCACAGCAAAGAAGAGACACCTCTGCCACACGCCTCAGGTACTATGTGATGACATTCTTTGCCTTGGGGTTGGGAGAACTTAGGGATCTGGTTGTGCACTCCAATCACTTACCCAATAAGCCACAAGGATATTGGGTCACAGAGTTGGCAATAAATGGCTAGTTAGGAGACCTACACAACCCAAGACAATGTTTCTCTTGACTCACAACATTCCAAATTCTGCCCTGATATTGATGTTCTAACTAGTCACTCAACCTTGCAGGTGCAGCTTCTTTTCCAGAACATTCGTTCACAGAATGGTTCTCCTCAGACTATCTCCAGGCGGCTTTCTATCAGCACTACTGGGGCTGAAACACTGGTGTTGTATCCTGTGTGGAGAACCTTAAGCTCAGCATTCCTGCTCTGAAGCAGAATGTGCAATTTGCCCAGCTCTCTGTATTTCTGGATCTTTTAAATGCCTTCGAAGTTCCATAGCTTCTGCATGTGGTTACCAAACTCACCATGGATTTCAGTGTGGGTTTAAGTTTTGCTGTCTAGTTTTCATTTTGTTGTGTTAATTGTTGAGATTCTATTTCCAGTTTTCTGGGGAATCTCTACACTGGGATGAGATGGAATCTCAAAGCAGATTTGTGTGTGTGTGTGTGTGTGTGTGTGTGTGTGTGTGTGTGTGTGTGTGTGTGTGTGTGTGTGTGTGTGTGTGTGTGTGTGTGTGTGTGTTTTCATGTT
This sequence comes from Typhlomys cinereus, assembly GCA_023101885.1. Lineage (NCBI taxonomy): Eukaryota > Metazoa > Chordata > Mammalia > Rodentia > Platacanthomyidae > Typhlomys > Typhlomys cinereus. The sequence continues at coordinate 3,662,072 of JALPQD010000097.1, forward strand.
TGCATGTGGGGGGATGCACATGACTGCATATGTACATCCTGGATTGCTTCTACCTCCTCTTTGCTTGCCCGCTGCAAGCACTTGCAGGCCTCCGCCAGTTCTGCCTGGTGTTTTTACATGAGACCCGGGATCCGAAATCAGGACCTTCTGCTTTGAGGCAGAGTCTTAACCCCCGAGCCATCCCTCCAGCCTAGTATTTTACCTTTCTCTGTTGGTTGTTTCTCAGTTTTACTGTGTCCTGAAGTGTTTTCCTCTAGCAGTTTCAAAGCTTCAGGTCTTAAAGTGTTTGATCCATTTTTAATTGATTTTTGCCAAGGGGTAGAGAAATGGATCTAGGCTCATTCTTCTACATGCAGATATCCTTTATTCTAATGTATTTGTTGAGGAAACTAGCTGTTTTCAGTGTATATTTCTGACACTTTGGTGAAAAATTTGGTGACTGGCTTTATTTCTGGGTTTTCTAGTCTACTCCTCTGGTTCAGACTGTGCTGTTTTGTCCCTGTGGTTCTGTTATGCAATTTGAGAATAGATATTGAAAATTTGCCATTTTAAAGTGTACAGTTCCATGGTTTTTAGTAAATTCATGAAGTTCTACAACCACATCAATGATTTACTCCAGAACAACTTATTCTAGTCTCTCTCCCTCTCCTTGTTCTCTCTGCAGTTCTGGGTACTGAATCTAGGCATTTGCATGTGTTAGGCAAGTCACTCCATAACACAGGTATATCACCAGCCTCTTTTTAAAATTATTTATTCATTTATTTATTTATTTATTGTGGTGGGGGGGGGTGCTGTATATCCCTGTGGAAGACCAAGGGTGATTTCAGGAATCATCCTGAGTTACTTCCACCTCCCTTTTTGCTTCTCTCTGGGATTTCCCAGACTCTGCCCATCAGAGCTGGAAGTGCAGGCTGCCGCTGTTTCTGCCTGGTGCTTTTACCTGGGACCTGGGTTCCAAACTCAAGACCTTCTGCTTGTGAGACAGAGTCTTAACACCTGAGCCATCTCTCCAGCCTGTTACCAGCCTCTTTAGTTTTTTGTTTCGTGACAGGGTCTTGCAAAATTGCCCGGGGCTAGCCTTAAACTCATTCTGTAGCCCATACAGGCCTTGAATTTGCCATCTTCCTTCTTTAACTTCCTGAGAAGCTGCAATGACAGGCCCATGTTGTTTCTGTGTATTTCCTATACATGTTGTCAAGGTTCACACACAATGTATCATGTATGAGTATTTAATTTCTATCACTGTCAAGCAGTATTCCACTGGCTGGACTTGCTGCTGCATCACACCATGATGACCAATCGGCTGTCACGAACAATACTGTGACATTCACGGTTAAGCTTTTGTACAGACAAATGTTTTCACATCTCTTCGCCCTAGACTGGGAGGGGTTTGTTGCGCTGTGCGACACTTTACTAACCGTGTTACTGAATCCCTTCACTTTACTCAGCAGATTTCCACCGAAAGCCAATTAAAAACAGACTTTGAGCTTGGTGCCAAAGACCTAAAGATATATGACTTAAAGATTCAAAATTTAAGGTCCCACGGTGGAGTCAAAAGAGACATTTATGAGGATTACTAAGACGAGCGCTAAGAAAACCATGTCTAAGTCTCAGAAATGTTTGCAAAAAGACGCACGAAATGGACCTACAGGGATCTAGAAAGAAATCTCATCTATCCTTGGAGCACTATTTATAAATCCCAACAGATATTAATCTTTGTGATTTGGGAACAAGACATCAGAATTCTGAGAAGTTTCAAGAATTCCTAATATTATAAGCTGTCTTTGCTATATTTCCAATATTCTATACTTTTTGCTTCTCTGTAGGGGGTGCCAAGGTCCAGGACCCGCTCCCTTGAAGCTGGATGGCATGATGCCTTCTGAGGTGGGCAGTTGCAGGGGTGACCTCTCCCCCACCCTGTGAGAGATGATTCTGGCCTCCTGTTTATTCTTGATCAGCAGTGGGTTCAGCTGTCACATGGCCTGGCTTGGGACCAGTTCTGGGCCAAGGTGTTTTCCTGAATGTTCCTCCCTTGATTGTCTTACAATCACTGAGACATATCACGTGCAGATCTAAAGAACAAGAAGACTACTACAGGATCACAGACCCTGACCATAGTTTATAATTAACTGTACTTGGACACAATATGTGTGCTCCATAAATTCACTATGTGACACTTCTATTGTTCTTGTAGTTTCATAATGTATAACTTGTTCTCATAGTGTACGCGTAAGTATTCTGTAAACAAGAAATCTTTTTTTTTTTTAACTGTGCTGTTTTATGATTTTGGGATAAATACCAGTGCTTGCAACGAATAAACCCAGCTTGGATCTCGGTATCCTCATCTGCTCTGACCCAGCCTGTATCAATTCCTACTGCTCCTACTTGTGTTCCCACGGATGCTTTGAGACCTAGCCTTTTTCCTGGGAAGCAAGGGTCAGTGCTGGCATTTATCCTTATGAATATGCAAAATTTATCTAACAAATAAGCAAGGGTAGAATAAATAAGAATTGTTGCCTGTGGGGAACAGCAGAATCCTGGGACAGGCCAGTAGGCATCACTGGTGGCATATGAATAAATGTAACCCTGGCTCGCTGGTGCGATAGTGGCATGACTGTTATAGGGGCAACCATCTATCTTCTGTTTGGACTTAAGGCCTGCTCTACTGGAGAAAATTCATGCCTGGCACTGTAAACCTGGTTAAAAGCCTATAGTTGGGGAGATCATAGACCAAGGTAACCTGCTACTATTGTTTTGCTAAATGGACACGTCAAACTGCCTTCTAAATATTTATGTTTACACCCATAGATTAGTGCTGTCAATCTTAGTCAGCAAAACTTCTTTCTGTGGTGGGCAGTGGTTAATGCAGAGACTTATGACTGGCCAAAATGCTGAGAATGAGTTACTATGGAGTACTCAGCTCTACATGAGACATCTTACCAACCCTTTCCCACCTAAGAACGTAAGAGTCGGAGGATGTGGGGGAGCAGAAAACTGCTCTTGTAGACAGGGCATAGCTGTTGTGCTCACGAACTCTTGGCAGCTGTGGTTATCTGCACGAATCTTCAGGAGGTCCAGCCAATCAGCATTTCGGCATGGATACAGGGTCTGACGCAGTTGAGGAGCTAGTGACAGTTGATAGGTGCAGTCAGTTTTCTGGGGGTGCAGCCTCTGGCAGGATAACCATGCTCCAGTGAATGGCCCCATACCCACGCATATGCAGGCAGCACTAAATGGATTCAGTGGGTTATCTAAAAAAAAAAAAAAAAGACATGAAGATGAAAGGGGGAACATGTTGGGAATGAGAAAGATTGAGGGGAGATGGGGTGCATATGATCAAGATGCATTGTATATTCGTATACATATTATTTGTTAAAGAACAAATAAAATATTACTGAAATAAATAAATGTAGTTTTGGTTTCTCCTGATAAGGCATCTTCAATATTCCATAATTTCTCTGCTGAATTTTCCATTGCAGAGATACATCTCTATGAAAACATGTTACTTTTTGAACATTGCTCGAAAAGTCTTCTTTAATAAAGCACACCAGATAAGAGATACTGACGTTTATTGTATCTGCTCTACGTGACTGAGGCTTAGCAGCAGAGAGGACCACCGTGCAGGAGAAAGAACCTCCAGCAAGGCTGACGGCCAGGGAGGAGGCCGCCTTCCTCCTACACTCACCCGTCCTGAATCTCTCAGACATTAGTGCAGAGCTTGGGGTGGGATTTCCCTAAAATCGTGCAGCCTGTGTCCTGGGCACGGTCCCCATAAGTAAAGTAGACAGAAAAACCAAAGAAAACATCCAGTATCCACTTCAGGCCTTCACACCCACACACGTATAAACACATATCAGCTCTCCCAGGTACACGCAAAAAAAGAAAGGGTCCAAATAAACAAACAAAACAGAAAGGTCGTTTTGCTTTGGGCCCGTCACTGCTCTGAGACTACGGCCTTGATTCTTATCTTACTGGGAAAAAGAAAAGGCAAGGAGCAAGAATATCACCCTCCCTCTTTTCACTGTGGCCTCTGTCGTTGGCAACAAGCTGTCCTTGTCTCTGTCCAAGGCCAACGTCGCCAGTGACTTGGACTGGCCCCTTTCTGTGTAGTCAAGGACTTCGGTCTTTGGGTTACCACTTCCCTCTCCTGTGAGTCCAACCCCTCACCACTCCTCTGCTGCCAACTCATTCCCATCCCTCTGAATATAAGCTGAGAAATGCCGTCTTCTATCCCTACCCTTCAGCTTTTCTTTAACTTAATTGGAGTCAGGTTTCTGTCCTAATCGATCGTTATAGGCAGGACACATAGTCGAGCGCCTATGGACATAGTCTGGATGGGTATCGTCACTGTCATGTCACAGAGAAGCAAGGCACAGGCAAACTAAAGAAACTCTGCTCAAGTTGTATCTGTGAATTTACCACAGGTATGTACATCTCCACAAGACCTGCATGGGGCTTGTCCTATCAACATTTCACCATGGAAGAGGAAAGATTTCAAGAAACCCCATGGCTCCCTGAGAGACTCATGAGAATTAACACTGATGGGGAAGAAGAAGAAGAGATGCTTTCCCCAATGGTGCCCTCACTGATACATGATTCACACTCCAGAAAGCGCTCAGGCACATGCCATCAAAGGCAATCCGGATGGAACTCGGCGCCATGCACATGTGCAAAGACATTAAAATAGGAGGGAGGACTGGAGAGATGGCTCAGGGGTTAAGACGCTATTGCGCAGGCAGAAGGTCCTGAGTTCAGATCCCGGATTCCACATATAAAAAAAAGTCAGGCGAAAACGGCCTACAGTCTGCGCTTCCAGCTCTGGTGGATGAAGCCTGGGAAATCCCAGAGCAAATCCAGAAGGCAGAAGTAATCCAGGACAATTCCTGAAGTCACCTTTGGTCCTCCACAGGGATACACAGTGCCCTCTAACACACACACACACACACACACACACACACACACACACACATACACACACTAAAATATTAAAATCGAAGGGAGACTGATAGGGAAGAAAAAAGATCTTAAAGGGAAAATGAGGAGGACACGATCGAGGGTTAAAGCATAAATATATACATTCATTGTCCTCATGTACTGTAAAAGAAAAAAAATTAAAATTTGAGCTTAAAAAAAGAAATTTTGCCCAAAACCTGCAATATCTCCTGCAGCAAACAAAACTTCTTCCCCATGTGATTAGTAATACAACCCCCACGTCCCTTCCAAGCATCTCCTTTGTTAGAAAAATCTCTAGAATCAACTGAATTCCATCCCTTGTCCTTGAACACACAGGGACTTGCTTTCAAATAAGGCTGTTCTTCCAAGTTCACCACCATCTCCCCGCTAGCTGTTCTGAAGATCCGACCTCCAGTCACTTTGAGCTGCCTTCGACGCTGCGGATCAGTTCTTTCTAGAACACTTTCAGGAGGCATTGCAGCTGTTTCCCAGTTGTACAACTTCTAGGATGACGTACTGATTCCCTCATCTTCCTTGCACCTCGGTAGGCCTGAATCTTCTTAGGGTTCGGTCCTCCAACCTCATCCTTTCTCTGTTTTCAGCCCCTCAGAAGCATCCACTTCAGTGGCTGAAATACCATCTGCACACTGAGGCCGGGGCCATGTGTGTGCTACGTTTACCTCCCCAGGACCCAGAGCGAACCTCACAGGTGGTGCCCAAATAAAATCATTGTATGAATCTTTTTTTTAATTATATTTATGTATTTATTTAATGCGTGTGTGTGTGTGTGTGTGTGTGTGTGTGTGTGTGTGTGTGTATCAGAAGGCACTGTGTGTCCCTGTGGAGGACCAAGGGTGACTTCGGAAATCATCCTGGATTGCTTCTAACTCTTTCTTGCTTCACTCTGGGATTTCCCATGCTCCACCTCCCCCCTTTGCTCACCCCTCTCCCCCACCTGGAAGTGCAGGCCGCTGCTATTTCTGCCTGGTGTTTTTAGGTGGGACCTGATATCTGAACTCGGGACCTTCTGCTTGCAAGGCAGAATCTTAACCCCCTGACCATCTCTCCAGCCCTCATTCTAGCTCTTGAACTGCACAGAGTGCATTCACACCCCCAGACTGTGCCCTGCGTGAGTGCAAAAGGCATTTCACAGGCATCTTGCAGTGTGGTCGGTCCCACCACCAACCTCCTGCATCTGGGGCTTCCCATCCCAGAAATCACAAGATCTGGGCCCCACTGTCTATGCCTCACACAGTCTACCCCCGACACACTCAGGTCTGTATAGATTTCAACTTCTTCTCACCATTTCATCTGCTACCCTAGACTTTGACCTGGATCTCACAATCCTGCTCAAATGATTACCACAGCATCCTTAGAACCTAAAGAAGTTCCTTAAAGATGTAAATCAGCCCTTATATCTCCACTGCTCATGGTTAATCTCTCCTGCCACGCCTGCTGCTCCTCAAACTGTACCCCAGAGCCTTTACACCTGCTTTTCCTTTCAGACTTTGGGAAATCCTTGCATGCTCCTCTATTCCTTCATTAAATGTTATCACATGCTTATCCATTTATATTTACCATGATGATTATCTCTCCTATTCAAACACGAGCTGTTCTTGGCTTCAGGTTACATCCTTAGCTTCTAGAGAGAGTCAGCACTTAGTAGGTACAAAAAACTTTTGCAGCATTTTGAGATCAAATGAAAGATGCATGGGAACCATTTAAAAATTCTGGATTACCACACATGTGCCAATCATGTATATAGTACATACAGGGTATGTCTGTCTCTCACTGTCCCCTCTGACCTTCATAGGGTCAAAGGTTATAGCTCTGTCCTTTCTCCCCAGGACATAGCAACTCCAAATCATTCATCTTGCATCTGATCATTCAATCTGCCCTCACAAGGATGTCCTGTGCTTTAAAGAAATATTCAAGAATTTTCATGTTTACGTAATTAAGATACCAAAGTAAGCAAGAGACATTGCTTCATGCCCAGCTGTGCACCCCTGTGCCATGAAACAGTGACTAGGTAATAGAATGAACTGAGCTCACACAATTTATAAACACATCCCAGGTTTTGCTTTGTGACTAGTAGACTTGAATTTGGGGTACATTGTCCCCCAGAAACAATGGTAAGAAAGACACTTAAGTACCAAGAACTCCTATTAAGGCCGTTTAGCCCATAATCTAGTGACTGTGGTAGTCTATAGTAACGTAAAGTAATGAGACAAAACTTATAACAAGGAAACTACCAAGACAGGGCTTTGTAAGAATTTTTACTGACCAAGAATGTCAGAGTCCTCTGGCCGCTGATAAGCTCCAGGAGAACATGCAACTCCTTGAAAGTTCCTGAGCGCACAGGGTTTAAGAAATGGCTGTGGCTGATCTTCTCTTCTGTAAAACACTGCTTGCTTGTGCCATTTGAATTTCTGTTTTGTTTTTTTGTTTTGTTTCGTGGTCATTTATCTTTATAAAGGCTGAACACAAAAAGTTCTAGGCCACACCTGAAAACTGCTGGCCCTGCTGTCATTAGTACCAGTTTCAATAAAGCCTCTTTCCCTTCTTAAAAACTTATTCTAGTGTCAGAGTGGTGAATTCCTGGAGGGCTGCAATCCTACAACAGTGATGAAATCTAAACAAGTAATAGAATTGTGTAAAAATATGACCTAACTCTGAATATTGATTTTCAGGGAAAGATTATTTTTTTAATTTATTCAATTATGCATGTGTGTGTGTGTGTGTGTGTGTGTGTACGGGTGTGTGTGTATGTGTGTGTGTGTGTGTGTGTAGGCAAATTCGGGAACCACCATGGACGGCCTCCACCTCCTCCTGGTTTACTCTGCCCCGGGATTCACAGGCTCCGCCCTACCAGGACCAGAAACGCAGGCCGCCCCCACTTCCACCCCGTGTCTATACGTGGGATCTAAGATCCGAACTCAGGGCCTTCTGCCTGCAAGGCAGAGGCTTAACCCCTGAGTCACCTCTCCAGCCTCAAGGAAAGATAATTTTAACTGAAAGATGAGCTTGATACGAGGTTTCTCTTGTCTCTTTATGTGTCCAGGTTCTTGTGTTTACGAGTCAAAGACTGAAACCAGAACAAGCAGGAGAGGATTAAGGCAGAGTTTGTTATCATGTTCTTCCTGTTGAATCTGGAGACATCGTATTAGGCAAATCTTACTGGTTTCTAAAGTAGGCAGTTGAGACCTCTGCTTTAATATCAAGAGATGTCAAGTTCTCTTTGCTGATCTTCCTCCTCCTCCTCTCTCTCCTTCCTCCAGCCTTTATTGCATGATCCTAACCAAATCACTTCATTCTCTGGGTTTTTTTTTTTTTTTCTTTCTCTTCACGTGACCACACTGAACTCGATTAGCGTTTCCTTCCAATTCCGAAAATTTTTTATTATAAAATTCTCTAAAACGATAAACCAGGATGAGACCTAATTATACAGCCCAAATCAAACAGCAGCGGCTTCTACACATCACAGACGACTCAGTGCTTAGCTTTACTTTTTCCTCCTTAGACTTGGGTCGTCGAGCTTTCTAAACTGCTCCTGGGCGGTCACGCCTCTAAGAGCGGGAAGAGCCGCAGATCTGTTCACGCCTGTCTCCTCCCACTCGGATACGGGCTTATCTTTCCACCACGCAGCACCCCTTCTTGGGCTTTTCCGGGCGAGGGCTGTAGCGCCCCAGGCACTGCGGAGGGAGGCCTTGGTCGCGGGGCGGAACATCCAAGCTAGTGCCAAGGATCGGCGGCTTTTCGCAGAGGCTCGCCACACTTCCGGTGGCCGGCCAGGCGCACTCGCCACACTTCCGGTGGCCGGCCACAGACGCCACGCTTCCGAATGGCCGGACGCCCTCGCCACACTTCCGTTGGCCGGCCAGGCGCGCTCGCCACACTTCCTGTTGATCCGGAGTGGCCGGGGGCCGGGCCGGGGGGCGGGCCCAGGGCGGGGGCGGGGCCGCTGGGCGGGCTGGGACCTCCGGCGAGTCTCTCGAGCCCGAAGCTACCCGGCTGCCGGCCTCGCGCCCCGAGAGCTGCCTTCGAGGTCCCGCTGCGCCGCGCCCACCATGCCCGCGGTAGACAAGTTGCTGCTGGAGGAGGCGTTGCAGGACAGCCCCCAGGTACCTCCGGCCGCCTGGACCCCCACGGGGGGCGGGCCGGGCCCTGGGATTCCTCAGCGCTGCGGTGACGGTCCCACGACCCCCCTCAAAACTCGGCTGCTGCGGCCAGGCTGTCTGCTGGTCATCGGGGTGCCCCGGGCGTGGACCCTCTTGTGCCTTGGGGAAAGCGGAGCAGTGACTGTCCCGGGCTCCCAGGGTGGTCGGCAGAACGAGACGAGAAGTTTTTTTTAGCAGCGGAGGAAACGTCAGCGTTATTCCTCCGGGCCCCGCGATCCCTGCTCCCGCTGCGATGTCACGAGACCGGGTGGGTTTAGGGCCAGAAGGGGAAGCAGAGGATGCCCGGATCCGTGCTCATCCCAGGCCGCCCTTCGGCTGGGTCGCGTTTGTGGACGTACAGTTGCAACACGTGCCCCATATGTGGCATGGGGGGGCCTCGTAGCACCCTGGAGATGAGAGTCAAGTGAGTTGGGGGTGAGAACTTGTGTGCAGAGAGATGGACGAGTGCACACCGAGATTGGTTCATTAGCTCGAAGTCAGCACAACTTTCCCCAGGGAGCTAATGCTCCTCGACGTCTTCCTATCCCCTCCTAGCTGCATCCCTGGCGTGTTTAAAGAAGTATTTTTATTTCCTAGTGTCGCAGCCTTGAAAAATTAGAATAGGATTACATTGTTCTTCATTCACAGTTGCCCCCCCCCTTACCTGTGGAACGAATCGTGCCTTCCAGATGATCCTTTGAAGAGCTTACCTACATGCGTCATCTGTCCCTTTCAGAATAAATCAAAAGGGCTTTGTGCACCTGTGCGTTTTTTTGTCAAGGTCCTGTGTAGACAAGCAAGGAAGTGTGAGCAAGCTGTGATTATTGGTTGGTTGGTTGGCGGGAGGCATTCCTGTATAGCTCTGGCTGGTTGGAAACTTACTATATGGACCAGGATGGCCTTGAACTTCAGACACTTCTGTTCTGTGCTCCTGAGTGGCAGGGATCATCGCATGTGCCAACCCTACCACTTCATTTTCATTTTTTTATAAGTTGTCATATACCGGACTAACTTGAAAGGCCTCTTTAAACAGCTCTGTACTTTGGATGTTTCATTTGGAACAAAGCCGACAGCATTGGGCCCAACCTTCATCACCTATTGTCTGGAACCTGAACCCAAGTATGTAAATTCATAACAATCATTGTGAACAGAGGTTTCCATTTGCTTTGTAGTTGGGGAAACTGAAATGCAAACTTAGATTGCTTTCCTAGCCAAACACGGTGTCGGCGGTGGCCTGCTGCCCTGCTTCTCCCTTTTGTCCTCATAAACAACACAATCTGTACTTTTAGGGTACCCATGAATGAATATGCACCATTTCTGAGTGATCTAAAAGATGTGCCCAACTGTGGGGGATGAATAAGGACTTGGGGGGAGGGGATGAGTGAGTCAAGAGATCTGAGTTGCAATTCTGCCTCTAACACTAACTTACCATGTGATTTGGGCACAGTCACTTAATCCCCATTCTTTGGCTAACTGGTTTTTCTCATCTATAGAAGCTGGTTAGAAAATAAGAGACATTGAACAGATGCTATCTCTTGGTCTTTGGTCTTGTGGAGGAAGTGTGGAAGCATTTTCATTCCTATCTAATATTCTTTTTAATGCAGGGAATTTGTTACTGCTGTTAAGACTGGCTGTGCATTTGCTGTGCAGAGTAGAAGCTACCTTTCAGAAGGTCTTAACCCGCAGACACATCTAGCACTCGTATGTAGCATGTGGCCTGTGCAGCTTTACTTCAGGGAGCTCAGAGACTTGGAACTGGAAGAGAGTTAGTTCATTTCATTTCTTTTTTTTTTTTTTTTTCATTTCATTTCTTTACATGAGAGTTAAAAATAGTAGCAAATTCAGGAATGTCCCACGTTTTCCAAAGTTCACACCTAAGAACCATGACATCAAGTAACAAAAAGGAGCCTTAATGTTTTAAATAAAATGTGATTTCGGGTTGGGTTGTGGGCTGGGCACGCCTGGCTTGGGTCATGCATTTTCCGGTCCAGCCTCTGCTCTAAATGCTTTCCCTATTTTTACTCACTTAATCATCTTCATAGTCTTTTGAAGTAGGTCATCTGTAATATTCAAATGACCAAGGAATAGAGAACTTGCGTAACTTGCCCAGGACTATATTCTATACAGTGACAGAGCCTGATTGGCGCCTAGGCAATGTGCATACATGCGCGGGAGGCTGGATGCAGCGCCTCGCTCAGTGCTAGGCAAGCTCTCGACCCCCGAGCCACCTTTGCAGACTTGGGGATTGTTAAGTCAGTCCTGTGACCTAGCATCTGCCTTTCCTGTCATTGGTGGCCCTTACTGTTTTTTCACCCGAAGGAAAAGATCCCGAGAACCCCGGTACTGTTTGTTTCCTCTAGTTTTATGTAGAAGGGCTGTGAGGGTTGCTTAAGTAACCTGGTTGCTCAGAAGTAATTAAAAGAACACAAAAGCTTTTGTATTTGAACTTGAGTGCCCCAAGAAATGCTGAATAGCAGTTGACTGACCTCCACGCAACTATTCATTTCCTTCTCTCGAGTGAGCAGAGCTGCGCTTCATCCTGTGACAGCCCTGCTCTGCGGGCTTAAGTGTGTGCTTTCTGCTGACCTCTGGTACCTCAGTGTCACAGGGGTGAAGCGACGTACCCCCATTGCTGTTCATGAGCCTCTGCCCCGGCCAAGCACTGCTAGGTGCTGGGAAAGTGACCACTCTGAGATAAGCGCCTGCCCTTGACTGGCTGCCATTCCATTCCCAGGCCAGATAAGCAAGGGACCAGCTGTCCCTGTGCAGCAGGTCCTGCCTAACAGATAAAGCACAGACACAGGGTTGTGTGTCCCCAGGCACATCTTGCGTCCTTGGTCAGGGACTCACTCTTTCATCCTGTAAGTAGTGGTCTGCTCCGGAGATAGGTGGAGAAAGAAGCGTGATGGCTGCGCTTTTCGGTGCTTTGCTTCTTTCTCTTGTCTCTGAAACAGATTGGAAAGAATTGGTTCAGAGATTATGCAGTGGCCTGGATGCAGCCCTCTCCAAGCAAACCAGGCGTTCCTTATCCCAGAGAGATACCACTCAATGTAACAGCAGTGGTTTCATGTGACTTCATTGTGAATAGAATTTTTCCCATGGCTCTGTTTCTGGCACATTTTTCCCTCCACCAGACTATGGGGGGTTTATAAAAAAACAACCCTTTGTTTTAAACCTTATATTTTAAAGAAATAGAACTCAATGCTATTGAAATTGGGCCATGACATGGTTGTGTGCTGTGAGAATGTCTATAGCTACTTGATTAGATAACACCCAGGATGTTTACTGTAGGGGAAAGAACAGGTAGAGCAAAGATAGGACTGGCAGAAGGGGAGGTTTTATTTTTCTGGCTGCAAATGCTCCCAGGAATGTAGGGTAGTAGCATTAAGTTAGGGATGGAATGAGACTGAAAACAGCTCCTCAGTTGGGTGGTCTGGTGTCCATGCGCCTGCATGCTTCTATAATTGACTGCTGCTTCTGTCTCTGAAGATGGTACACAGCAGGCAGGCTTTTCCTGGGAACCTTTGCAGCTGCCTGCCTTGCCCGGCTCCTCCCGCTCCTTCGGATTGTCTCTCTGATGCTCTATGCGTGCATTGAGCGTCCCTGGGGAAGGTGTGTCCAGGTGTGCCCGGGGCAGCTGGGTGCTTCTGTTCCCCCCAGAGGTGATCCTGGCCAGATAAATTCAAGAGGAAGCTGGGCATTTCCAGGTAGTGTGACACTCACATGTCCTGAATGTTCAGACAGAACCTGACCTGGCTCTCTGGCAGCTACCACAGCTGGAGACGTGACAGCGGGATGGTCAGAGGGATCCAGCCCCCAGCCCCTGTCCTGGACAGTGGCTGCCGAGCGAGGCCAGTGCCGGGGATGGGCCTGGGTTTGTGTTCCGGTGAGGGAGGTGAAACCCTCTTCTTAACTGCGTCAGCCCTCGGCTTCATCTTCTATAAATCAGGATTAATGTACCCAGTGTCTGCTTATATGGCTGCTGGATTCGAGGGATGACAAATGTTTGCGACCTGAGCTGGTCCCAACAATGGGGCTTTACGGAGTAAGTGGGAGTTTAGTTCTTCTGCTGTCTCGTGGAGGACGCTCTTGCAAGTCTTCTCATCTTCTGTTTTAGTCCAGAGTAGCAAAGCAATAAGTATCTAGTTTAAAATAAAGTCGTCTAGTCGTATCACTTCTGTATGTGGCTTATAAAAAAGGAAGGCATTAGCATCTTATGACACTGGTGGATCTACAGCTTTGAGACAGGAGCACAGCGATGACTGTGCTATGAGATGATGCTTCTAGATAAGCCTCTCGCTGGAGTCATGTGTAAGCACCGGGCGCCCAGCATATGTCATAAGCATCCACCAGCACTGCCTGCCGGCACTGGCATGCGCCGTGCGTACGCCCAGCATCTCCTGAACTCATCAGCAGCCTGTGCCAGCAGGCCCTGCAGTTACATTGACCCTGATGTAAGTGTCAGATTCTGACCAGATTCAAGGTGATCACAGCGCCCTCCAGAGACCCCATGGACTCCACCCTGCAGAGGGCCTGTTGCTTCTTGTCAGACAACCTGGGGGCCCTCCTGGTGTAGCAGATGATGGCGAGGTGAAAGGACAGACTGCTTGTCCCAGCACCCCTTTGTGCTTCAAACAAAACTTCAAGAGATGCAATAAGGAATTTTAAGTCATCATTTTTACTTTCTAGTTAACATCCATTAATGATGAAATAGAAAAATGTGTATATATTCCTTCTACTTATTAATGAGTGTTTGGTAAAATCTTTGTTGAAGCCCTGTTGTAAGATGTATTTTATGGTGTGGATTTTAATTCTAAAATATCTGAAGAATTCCTCTAGCACAGAGCTGTGCCTGGTGTGAGCTCTATGATGGTATTTGCTCCTAGGGCAGCTGTTTGAAAGAGATTTTTCCGTCTTCTTCTTCATTGATCACTTGTGATCTCTCGTTGGCCATTGTTAGTCTACTATTTTTAGCCCGGGGAAGGCAGGATAAGCACACACTGTGAGGTGCCCCAGAGTGTGTGGAGCAAAGTCATGACTAGAAGGTGGGAGTGAAGAGCCCAGGGCTCGGGTTCTTGCTGACGAGATGGCTTAATGGGTAAAGACACTTGTCACCAAGCCTGGTGACCTGATTCTATCCCTGGAACCAGCAGGGCCACAGCTCCTTCTGTGTGTAAGTGAACGGAGGGAAGAAAGACTCATGCAGGTTGGCCTCTGACCTTTACACACACACACACACACACACACACACACACACACACACACACAACACACACACCTCCCAGCATGTGTATACACACGCATAATCCATATATAAAAATTGGTTTTCCTTCTCCGAAAGAGGTGCGTGTTCTTAGCTTGTACCTGCACTGTCATGAAAGGCTGAGATTTTACCACACACCTCTCAGGTGGTTAGTCCCTGTGCTGTGCATGCGTGTGTGTGGGGGGGTGTTGTTCTTTGGCAAATTTAATCTGAGAGTGAGGACTGACTGACTCTTTTCTTCTTTGTCTGCAGACCCGCTCCTTGCTGAGTGTGTTTGAGGAAGATGCGGGCACGCTCACGGATTACACCAACCAGCTGCTGCAGGCCATGCAGCGTGTCTATGGAGCTCAGGTGAGCCATTGCTAGGGCAGTGAGAAGTTGGAGTCAGAAAAACCTCGTTTGAAAAACTGAAAAAAAAATCAGAATGGTTTTCATCTCTTCTTCCCCTCACCTCAGCAAACTGAGGATTATTCGTTTCCATTGTTTAAGAGCATAATATTTCCGCAGTGAGAACCAGGAAGCATAACGCTTCTAATTTATCCTAATGCCCTGGAGGGAAACAGTGGAGCCTCCTCTTGGCCCTTGTGAATGAGTGGGCTCAGCGGCTCCAGGCACGCTTTTGTCTTGCTCCTGAATGGGTAGGCCTGTGTCAGTGGGGGGAAGAGACGGGTTTTCAAGGGCTTCCTCTGGAAGGACTTGACACACAGCTCGGGAACTGGGGTGGCCCCTTTGTTTGGACGAACAAATATCTCTGACTTGCGAGCCCGTGGAAAATAAACTGCTGAGTAGCAAAAGCAAAGCACAGTGAGACGAGAAGTGCCATGAACGTCACCGTCTCAGGAGAGACTTGGGAGTCACTTGTTCCACGTCACAGTGTCGTGACAGGAGGTGGCATGCACTGCGGTTCCTGTGCGTGATATTTCCTTGTCTCGCTGAGGATACGTCATGATGTAAATCCCACACTGAGCAGTGCGTGGCTTTCCACAGTCACCTGTGGTTATCACTAGCATCTTAGACCAGAGGAGGAGTCCTTGTCTTGCCAGAAGCAAGCTTGCAGTTTGGAAGACAGATAAGTTACCGTAGCGCTATAAGTACCAGGGAGGGGGTGCACCTTACCTAAGGGTAGTACTGGTGTCTTAGTTGGCTTTCTGTTACTGTGAGTTTTTCTGGGGTACCAAAGGGAAGAACCTCTCGGATCCATCGTTCAGGCTAGAGATACAGAGTACAAACTTTGCAACATTGCGCAAAGATAATTTATTCATTAGAACTAAATTTTGGGTTTGTTTGCACTGCTAGAAATTGAACTCTGGGTGTACGTATGCTAGATGCTTGTCGTGGCCTCCTGCCACGACATTGTGACGTAGGAACAAGTGACTCCCATAAAACTAGTTTTAATGTTCAGAAGAATCATGTACTCATGTGAGATTTTGCTGGTCCATTTGCCATGGTAAGATATTCAGAACTTGGGAACATGAGAACGTCTTAAGTTTTCACTTGACTATTTATATCACTTGTTATAATTTCCCCTAAATAGTCCAGGTTTAATAAAATAGAATGTTTTTGACTGGATTTATCTCTTTCTTGCTCACTATTCAGTGACTTAAATATATTCATTAAATATTCTGGCTCCTATTTAAGGCTTAAAAGTGCCAAGAATTGGATGATTGTGTGTCTGCCACTCCCAGGAATCTCCATTCTGCCTTTCGGCGTGTGTCACAACTGTTTGCTGGAGAGTTGTAACGCTTCCTTGTGCATTTTTTTTTCCTTTTGAGCCAGAAATCTACACTGTGCCAAAATTAAGTAGGTCTTGCATTCCAAGAGACTGAAGCCCAGCTTTTAGCTCACAGCACATGACCATCTCGTGGCTGTCCCCTGGCCAGCACCCGCCCTTCTGGCTTGCACAGCAGAGCTGCGAAGCTGCCCCAGAGACAGCTAGGGAGCCGCTGCATCTGACGGGGGAGGGGAGGGGAGGAGAGAGAAGAGGAGAGGAGGAGAGGGGAAGGAGCAGCTTTCAGGTTTGTGGGCTTAGATGATGGATTTTGTTATTTTTGCTACATGTGTATTTTAGGTAATAATACTTCCATGTTTTTATTCAGTCCCCTCCCCCCCTCCTATTGTATTTTCTTGGTTTTATTTCATGCTAGTGCTTAAATGCTTTAGATAGGTTTTAGTACTTTCATTTTGAAAGCATGCATAGAGCAAGACAAGGTTCTGATAGGAAGCAAAGAACCCCAAGCAGTTTTTCACTATTGCATTTTAAAAATGAGGTTTATATAGCTAAGCAAAGATATGTGAGACATATGGTCAATTTCTCGATCCTGATGGAAGCGAACGTTCTTTGGCTCTTAGTTGTAGAAGTGGACAAGTGAGACTTACAGAGTTCTTTAAGCAATTCCCTAGATTGTGGCTAGTTTGAGGGGACTTTTAAGTTTTATTTAGCATAACCTCTGGAGTGAGGCTGCAGGTAAGGTGTTTGGGCGCCCAGAGCAGCAGCCTCTGCTCTGGGTCAGCAGCTGGCAGAGGAGCCTTTATGCACGTGGCCTTGCACCGTGGAGGAAGCTGAGTGCATTTCAATGCCCTGCAAAGCAGAGGCTGGTTACCCAGGATGCTCTTCTGCTCTTCAAACCACTGCACAATAGGGATGTCACTGATGTATGAATTGGTATGTAAATATGGATGTGCACTTCAGCCAGTGCAAATGCTCCCTTAATACATTGCATACGAGCCCCAGGAGTATATGCTTGCACCTGTCAGCCCTTCCGTACTTGCATAAAGGATGGAGCATAGGACATTTCCATCTAAAAACAGATGGTCCAGCTGGTCATGCCCAAGTCCTGTGTCTTTGCTTTCTGTGCTGAGCTGTCGCTCAGACCAGAGCCTGTTTTCTTCAGCCTCCTTGCTCCCTCCTCCTGTTGGCCTTAGAATATGAATGTTAGGCTCACTCTCTTGCTGGGCTACAGCTAAGAAAGTGAGATTTGTGTTCTTACCTAGAGGTTTTCTGAGGGCTATTATAATGGTTTCTCCTAACTATTGCTGTGAGAGAACACCCAAAGTCAAATAAGGGAGAAAAGGAAATTTACTCACCCTAGGGTTCCGGAGGGGAGATACAGCCATGCGGTCATGGCAGAGGTGACACGGCTGGTGGCTAAAGCTGGTAGGCTAAGTCACCCCTGTCCTGCACGGCTGAAGGATGGATTCCTGGAAAGTCTCTCTGTTCTGTAGGCTCCTTTTATCTGGTCCACTACTGGGAGGTTCCAATGAGATCTAAGGAGGTTCTGATTGGATCTAGGGCTGGTCTTTGAATTGTAAATGTGTTGATCTGGATAATTTTTCAGGTGGTCTCAGCTGATCTTAGTTAATGCCAGGTGTGTCAAATTGACACCCAGGATTAACTATCACAAATATTAATTGGATATGGTTTTGGATTTTGGGTGTTAATTTTGTTAGCATAGTGCTAATAATTTGAGCTTTCAGAGTATGAGACTAGAATTTAGTCTTTGCTTTGGCATTACTAATCATATGCGTCCTTTCTAAACTAGCGCCTTTATTTAAATGGGGCTAAGAACAGCACCTACCTTGTGGGCACAGCATGAGGAGCAAGTATGATGTGTGCAGAAGCACAGCGCTGGCAGGTGCTTGGAAACCCTCTAGCGATGCTGCTCATGTCTAGCCAGGGTTGCCTCCTGGGTGTGCTTTCTGACTGATGTCGCAGGGCATTGTAGTCTCCATGCACTCGAGATTAAGTATGAGGAAGACTAATGTGAGGCTTTGCATAATGTGCTTAACTCTGGGCAAGTGGCAGGCCATTCATGAATGTGGTTGCTTCTCAGTGAGCGCCTGCTGGCGGGCACAATCTTAGCTGCCTGGCACAGCGCACCGGACAGACAGGGCAGAGGCCACTTCTAACACACCCAGTGGCAGGCATCTGTGTGATGTGCATTGTACCTCACCGAGCTCCTCAGTGGAGTCGTGTCAGTGGAATCTGAGGTTCCCAACCCCCTGCATCAGTGATATCCCACACTGATAATCCCTTAGAGCTTTTCCAGTATATCCAGAGTGTTTGACAAGAAGGCTAAAGAATTCAGGATGCCTGTGGTCCTTGCTGGGTTTGAAAGTTTGAGGGCTGCAAATTTTCTTACATGTTAACTAGCCCCTGAAGGAGAATGCAAAACTGTTTAAGAGTTAGCTCACATAAAGAAGAAACATTCCAGAATTGGTGGTGTGTGCCTGCCATCTCACTTGATAGGTGGAGGGAAAAGACCAGAAATTTTATTCTCCACAATATAGCCAATATGGGTTTTAGTGAGAACCTGTCTGGTTCCTTTGACCTGGAATATTGCAGCTTAGAGAGACCCAGAGGATGTGCAGAAGGAGGGTCTTTAGGACCTTTAGGATCTAAAGGATCAGTGATCTACAGTCCTTGGGATGGTTCTCTTTCTCTCTCTCTCTCTGTTATAGAAGGAGCACTTAGGTCTGTGCACCTGTGGAGATTGATACTGAGAATCACCCTGGATTGCTCTACCTCCTGTTGCTTTGTTCCGAGGCTTCCCATTGCGTCTTATTTTTACAAGTAAAGTTTTGTCAGGACAAAGCTGCACTTACTCATTATGTGTGATTTCTTGGTTCTAAGTATCAGAATTGCACATGTATATGATTCACAAGTCTGAACTTTATACTTTCTGGCTCTTATGGAGAGTTTGCAGACTATACTATAGAGATAAACTTTATCTCTTATCTCTCAGCAGCTACTAGGCTCATAGAAAGTCAAGTCTAACAGTATAGAGTTTAGACCTGAACAGGGTTGGCGTAACATCACAGCCCTGCCACTAGCTCGCTGTGTGACCTTGAGCAAGTACTTGCATTAGTAATACATGAGAAGCATGTAATATAGTTTCCATTGGGAATTAAGTGCTCCTTAAATGCCATTCTATAATCCTGTGGGCATACCACCTACTTCTCCGTGCTGCCCTCAGACAGATGTCCAGGGAGCTTGCAGAATCCCTCTTTTCCCAGCACTACTCACTCCGAGAATTTATGTGTAGCAGAATTGGAACTTTAAAAACACTGATCCACCAACTACCCTCCAGTCTTTGTATATTTACTGCTGTTTGCAGTGTTTCCTTGTACAATTAGATTTTCTTCTTCCCTCACAGTATGATTTTAAAGGCTTTAAAGATATGGCTTTAAAGGTGGAATTTAGATAAATCTTTTAAGCTTGTGCATGCAGTCATTCATCAAACCCGCTGAGTGCCGCTGCGCTTCAGAACCATTGCTGCTCCTGTGTGTGCGGAGGGCAGGCGCTGCACTGTGCAAGGCCGCCAGTTCCAGTCAGCTCTGCGGGACAAGCACACCAAGAGGATGCCATGTGGAGGCTCCCACGTGACCTTGGGCTGAGGAAAAGTGGGCAGAGCCGTGTTTCCTGCCGTGCCTGCTCTGTAGGGCCGATGAGGAAGTCAGCGAGCAGCGTGGCTGGGATTTGCAGAGGGCTCAGAAAGTAAGGTTTGGCTTGATGGGTCACGCAAAGGAAGGTCAGTCACAAACAAAACTGACTAGCTGAACTCATACTTACCCTCAGAAAAAGAGCGAGTGGAGGCCAAAGCACGTGTGCGCCACAATGTGTGTGTGTGTGTGTGTGCGCCACAGTGTGTGTGTGTGTGTGTGTGCGCCACAGTGTGTGTATGTGTGTGTGAGTGTGTGTGTGCGTGTGTCACAGTGTGTGTGTGTGTCACAATGTGTGTGAGTGTGTGTGTGTGTGAGTGTGTGTGCCACAATGTGAGTGTGTGAGTGTGTGTGCCACAGTGTGTGTGCCACAGTGTGTGTGCCACAGTGTGTGTGCCACAGTGTGTGTGCCACAGTGTGTGTGCCACAGTGTGTGTGTGAGTGTGTGAGTGTGAGTGTTGGGTCAGAGAGGACAACTTCCAGAAGTCAGAGAGGACAACTTCTCTCTATGCGGGTTCTAGGAATGGAACTCGGGTTATCATACTTGGCAGCAGATGACTGCATGAGTCCAAGGTATTTTTTGTTTGTTAGTTTTGTTTTTTAGCAAATTTTAGCTTTTATTTATTTATTCAATTGTGTGTGTGTGTGTGTGTGTATGTGCGGTGTGTGTAGAACCACGGATGAATTCAGACGAATTCGGGAACCACCATGGACGCCTCCACCTCCTTGTTTACTCTGCCCCGGGATTCACAGGCTCCGCCTACCAGGACCAGAAACGCAGGCCGCCCCTGCTTCTGCCCGGCATCTATACGTGGGATCTAGGATTCGAACTCAGGACCTTCTGCCTGCAAGGCAGAGGCTTAACTCCTGAGCCACCTCTCCAGACCCAAATTTTAGCTTTTGTATTTGTCTTGGTCTTGTTTTCTAAATAATGCCTGAAGTGTCTTGTCAGCAAGTGTGGCGGTGCACACCAGTGACCCCAGCACCTGGAGGGTGAGAGAGGAGGGGCTCCGGGTGAGCTCGGCCTGCATAGTAAGACTGCCTCAAAAACAATCACATACGTATTAAATAAATCACAGTATTACTTTTCAAGGCTATTCCAAGATGGCTTTTCTCAGTATATGCTCTGACGACCCTCACTTGGATTTTCCTCCCGACAGAATGAAATGTGCCTGGCCACCCAACAGCTTTCTAAGCAGCTACTGGCATATGAAAAACAGGTAACGCGAAGGGCGGTGACTCCTCCTCCTGTCTCCCTCCTTCCCTTCCTTCCCACCCTAGCGCTTTCTCTGTGTCCTTCTCCCTCCCATGGGTAAATCTTACCTGGAGATCCCAGAGCCAGGGGGGGATGTGCAGAAGCATTTGGTCCCCAGGATCCCCGTCTGCAGGGAGACAAGTGAAGCGGCACTAGTCACGTGGAGTTAACCCCCAGATGAAGACGTGATCGCGTGCAGGTGGACGGGCCGAGAAAGAAGTGGCCTTGGGAAGATCTAGTTTTCCTCAGTGGTGACTCCAGCAGAATGTGCTCTTGGGAGAAGAAAGCTGAGCTGGCGGATGGCTTCCGGAGGGTCTCTTGGATTCCCACATTCACCCAACAGCAGCTTTTATTTTTCTTCTTTTGGTCCTAGAATTTTGCTCTTGGCAAAGGCGATGAAGAAGTAATTTCTACACTCCACTATTTTTCTGAAGTGGTGGATAAGGTAAGATGGCAGCACGGGAGATTCTTAGGATTCTCTTTGCCATTGTTTCATCCTTACTTTGTTTTTATTTTTATTTATTTGTGTGTATGTGTGTGTATACGCACGCTCACTGTGTCCCTGTGGAGAACCAGGGGTGACTTGGGGAATCATCCTGGATTGCTTCTACCTCCTTTTTGCTTTGCTCTGGGATTTCCCAGGCTCCACCTACCAGGGCTGGAAGTGCAGACCACTGCTGGTTCCGCATGGAGTTTTACGTGGGACCTGGAATCTGAACTCAGGGCCTTCTGCTTGCAGGACAGAGTCTCAACTCCTGAGCCATCTCTCGAGTCGCCCCCCTCCCCTTTTTAAAATCTCCTTAAATAGCTCAATGATGACTTTATGGTCTTCTGTGGTGTGTCGCTGGGTTTGGGAGGGAAAGGCTTTGTTATTGATGGCAATAGATGACAAGGACTTCAAAGAATTCAATTTCCTAAGCAAGATATGTAACTTTCCCAGGGCTACAGAATTTTGAACAACAGGAACTTATTTTTTCACAGTTCTGGTATCCGCAGGGCCACACTCCTCCAGGGGTTTTAGGGATTACTTTTCTCATCTCTGGCAGCTTCTGGTAGCTTCCAGTTTGTTTTCGCTTGTGGCAGCATCATTCAGGCCTCTGACCGTGACGCCATGTGCCTGGCCCTCGGCCTGAGCTTCTCTTATAAGGACAGTTGTCAGGGACGTGGAATCTACTTGAAAAATTCAGAATGATCTTTTATTAAGATCCTTCATTACCTTAGATCCTGTTTCCAAATACTCACATATTCATGTTGGACATAAACTTTGGAGGCTGTGTCCATAGTTCAGCCTATTACAATACTGTTCATGCAGTTGTTGTTGTAGCTGTACTGTATGTGGAAAACTGTTGTTTCTATAAGAAATCAAGTAAATCCTAATTGTAAAAATCGTAAGAGGACCAGAGATGTAGTTCAGAGGTAAAGTGCTTGTCTAGTATGGGCAAGGGTTTGATTCCTAGCACTATAAAAAAAAAAATCCTAATAGCTCAAATATATAGATGTCAGGTAGACTTTTCTGCAAAATTGGGCAGGTATATTCACTTCCATTTTTCAAGGAGTTTGCAATATTTATTATAACAGAAAACCGTGATGGACTAAGGGGAAAAGAATGTGTACGTGACATGGAAGCGCCAGTCAGTGGTCTGAAGTAGGACACTGGTTGCATTTTGTGCGTTGAACACACTTATCCACTGACCGGTGCTTGACCTGGTTATTCAGCGAGCTCTGTGGTAGGCACTGGCGCAGACGTTGAAAAAGTCATCGGGTTCTAATTGAGATTCATTCTTTGTGTCATTGAATGGTAAGAAAAGACAACCAGTCTGTTTTCTCCTTCTGTATTTCCAACATATTTCTGACCACAGTTCTGGTGCAATGTCCCTGGAGAAAGGCTCAGGACGCATTAGTCGACAACTTACTAAGCCCTACGCAGCTGCCCTGACTTCAGGTGCCATCATAAACCTGGGCCTCTGGTGCTTCCAGCTGGCCAGCTGCTAGATTGGCCATTTTCTAGAATGACTCACGACTCAGGGACCCACCTAACTACTGTGCAGTTCATTGTATGGGATGTTACAAAGAACCCATCTGACCAGCCAGATGAAGTGACTCGTTGGCAAGGCCTGGGAGGGCACATGGAGCCTTCCTGCATCTCGGGGTCTGCCACCCTCCAGTGCCTCCTAGAGTTCAGTAGTCTGGAGCCCTTAGATCCTGTGGTTCAGGGCTGCGTCCTACAGGTGTGATTAACTTACGCCCCGTCACTCTCCCCACCACAGGATGCTGGTGGGGCGGGAAGGTCTAAGCTGCCAGCCATGACATGGGTTTCTCTTTTGAAGCTGGCCAGAAGTTGCCGTGGTGGAAGTAAAGGTGGCACTCTATCACCAGGACATTCTGCTGTGTCTGTGAGCTCTTTGCCAGGATCCAGGGCCAGACAGCAGGTGTAAGTTTTGAGTGTTCTTGGCTAGGAATAAGCAACAGATGAAATGTGTGTTTTTTCTTTGCATTCCATTAGCATCCTCAGTTTTTCATTGAATTCCACTAACACCCTCAGTATTGGCTCTTTAAAATCTGTTCAAATTAGTTGAGGATCAGAGGGAAAATGTACTTAAAGAGGAGCGACAAGTGATTTTAAAGAGGTGTGAAGAATTTGTCTCTAGTAAACCTGGGGGTGGAGGACAGCAGCCTACTCCACTGAAGTCACTTGTACTTCTGAGTAAAAAGGAATTGCTGAGGAAGCATGGCTGGTTCTCTAGAATTTCGGCTTAAAGTCTTGAGTCACACCCATTTTTCTGGGCAGCAGTGATGATACCTTGTCACGAGTGACTCACCCTGAAGAGGGACACAGCCTGGTGGGCAGCTTCACTGGAGAATGGCCTCCGAAGCCTCTCCATGTCTGTCCGAGACAGTGGGCCACTCCGGGTGGACTGGATCAGAGCAGAAGGACTGGATTTGAGGTGGTTTCCTCTGCCTGGACCAAGACTGCTCGAAGAATCTTTAAGATGAGTTGGTGGGCTCTGAAATCAAAGAATTAGCCACCAGACGGTGGAGATAGGCGAGGCTCATTCTCAGTAGAATGTCTCAGAAGATCTTCCTTGCACGTATTTCCATGTATGGCAATTTCTTGAAAAGCCAAGGCTTTTGGATCACATCCTGAGGTGTGCCTGAGATGGGGATGGGAGCGGGGCCAGTGTTGCCACAGCCCCCCGGGTAGAGTGCTGAGCGCACATCGCTCAGAGCGCGTCACTGTGAGCGTGCGACCTCACAGGCATCGGGGAGGACGGCCATTTCTTAGTAATGATCTTGAAGCAGAGGGATGAGAAGTGGCCCGTGCCACAGTCGTTCCAAGTGGTCCCGTGTATGTCAGATGTCCCCCAGCAATGTGCTGACTACATAAGCTCGTGTCCTTCTGAAGAAAGCCACCGGCAGGAAGCTGGCCGTGCTGACGGGCTCCCCACGCTCTGCTTGCTGAGCACCGTGGACACGCTGGATGTGCGTCAGCGTCCAGCTGTTGCTGAGGCCATGAAGCCTCTTCGGCCACTGCAGAGAAATACTCGGCACCTTCAGGCGCGGTGGGGGCTACTGGCATGGCCGACGTCACGGCTCCTGTCACAGCGGAGGCCCCGCACTCCACTGGTGGAGATACGGAGCGTTGCTGGCTGCTTCCTGCCCAGAAAAGGATTAGTTTTATTGAATCTTTAATTAAGGTTTCTCAGGCAGTCTCTGTGGCCACGGCCCTGACAGACGAATTCACAGGGGGACATGTGTGCACAGAGTGACAGCACGTATGACTTCTGTTACAACGAGGGTCAGCTGTTGACTCAAAAATATTTCCCAGGGTGAAATATTTATTGCTGCTACCTAGTCAGACCCACACAGTCTGGCAGCACCTGTGAGCCTAAAGCACCAGCTTGTGCCCTGCCGCGGAGTGGATGGATTCTCCCCGTGGTCGGCCTGTGTTACAGTCCCAGCCGTGCCACGTGTTTGCCCTTTGGATTTGGAGTTTTTGTACTGTGTGTGCAACGGGTCATAACCGACCCGACTCGCAGGGCAGAGAAGCACAGAACGTGTGCCTGACTCCTTGTGAAGATGGCTCACGGCCTGGAGGGAGGAGGCAGGAGCTCCAGGGTTCTGCCGAGGACCTTCCAGCCATCCGGTTCAAGTCCTCCAGCCAGCAGAGCCCGAGGGCTTGCTGAGCGAGGCTCCAGAAGGATCCCCTGGCCCACAGCCGGTGAGGTGCCAGCAGTTCCCAGCAGACCGGTTTTTCCGGCGTGACTTCTGCCCTTGTGAGCGAGTTGCTCCGGGCCTGGCGAGGCGGCCAGGCGGGCTGAGCTCTGCAGCAGTGTGTTTCCTGCGGGCGATGCAGCCTGGTCCCCAGGCGGGCGGCCCCAGCTGAGGACAGGACTGTGGTCTGGAGACGCCTTGCCTATCTCAGTCCAAGCTCTTAACCTCTCAAGTGTCTTCTGTGATCCCTTGGTGAAGTGATATGTCAGTAATAACATGTATGATCTTCAGCAGAGTTCTTTTTCTTTCAGCTTAATGTTCTCCACACAGAGCTGGCTAAACAGCTGGCAGACTCCATGGTTCTGCCTGTTATACAGTTTCGAGAAAAGGATCTCACAGGTAAAGTCACCAGACTCAGCACGTTTGCTTCAAAATGTCATCTTGAACCCCCTTAACAGAAATTCTTACCGCGCTCATTTCTTTGGTTATGCGGTTGTTCAGAAGTGCCAGCTCCTCAGCCAACTTAAGTTCTTAGCTGGCAGCATGTTTGTAAAACCGGCTTCACTTTTATAAAGAAGGTCACAGACAAGGGAGGAGATCCTTGTAATGTCATGTAGTGAGGACTGCAGGACGCAGAGGGGAGAAGGCTGCCAGGCGCGGGACCTCCTAGGTGGGGTTCCAGCCGTGTGTAAACATGTGCTAAGTGACGGTGGCTCTCAGCCGTGTGTAAACATGTGCTAAGTGACAGGTGGCTCTGAGCCTGTACGACTGGCTGGGGAGTCTGAAGCAGGCTCTTCTGTTTTCCAGAACCGTGAATACTTTGGACTGTAAAGTGCAAGTCTGGGAGACCTGTGCCTTCTCCAGGAGGCCTTTGGGGTGCAACTGATGAATGAGAGAATCTGACTGGTTCACAGCCTTGGGCCTTTTGGACTAATTTTGGTTCTTTTACTGAAATAAAACTTGAGGGCAATTTTGTACCTGTTTGAAATCAAAAGTAGTGAAACATGAACATGAAAAAGAATTATTCTTGAAAAACCTTAGTTGATGTTAGAAAATGAAAATTTGCTAGTGTATTGACCTTTACTTCACTGGCAATATTTGTTACTTTCAGAGTATCACATTACTCTTCCTGCCACTGTGAGACAACGTTCAGATTCAAGCAACCTAAAGAGAGAGGGCGATGTATTTGCTCTAATTCCAGGCAGTGGACACAGTCCTTAGGGTAGAGATCCCGCAGCAGAAGGCGGGCGAGGAGCGGGAGGTGCCTGGTGCTCAGGCACACGTATTGAGGAGACCAAGAGAACAAGCAGCAGCTACTACCAGAAGCAGGCGGGGTACCCACCCTCCAGGCCTGCCCCTATCACGGGCCTCCTCAGCAAGGCTCCACCTCCTAAAGGTGCCAGAACCTTCCCAAACATTAGTAATGGCTAAGATTGCAAATACATGAGCCTGTGGGTACAACTCAGACATTCAAACTGTGATAGACAGTAAAGAACTATATTTGGGAACATTTAAAGTTACCCCAAAAGCAGAAACCGGAATGCTAGATCTGTTAATTTTTAAAAATGTAGTTTTATTGTATTTTTTTCTTCTTAGAAAAAAAAGGGGGGGCCAATATTGAAGATGGAGTTTTCTTTCTCACTCTGAAATTCCTTGTCTTCATGTCACCTGTAGAATTGTAGAATTGCCATAGGCTCCATCCAAGGTTTCTTAAAAAACATGATTGCATCTAGTGTGTATGTGTACATGGCGGGAGTGGGAATGTGCACCCCATGTGTGGAAGGCAGAGGACAACTTTGTGGAGTTGGTTCCCCCATCCACCTTGGCTTGGGTTCCTGGGATGGATTCTAAGTCAGGCTACACAGATACCAACCTTGAGGTTACTTTTTTTTGTACATGTGTGTGGTGTGCATGTATTATGTATGTGTTTTTTGGCATGTGTGTGGGAGGATGTGTGCATGTAATTGTGGAGACCTGAAGTTGACACTAAGTATCTCTCTCAGTCCCTCTCCACTTCATCTATTGAGGTCTCAGCCTCTCGATGAGCCGTAGCTCGCCAGTTCCAGCTAGCCAGCTCTTCCGTCTCCGTCTTCCTCCCCAGCACTGAGGTTTACAAGCAGCTGCCATGGCTAGCTGGCATTTACCTAGGTTCTGGGGATAGGAACTCCACCTCAGATTTGGTGGGTGAGTGCCTTATCCACCAGCTATCTCAACAGACCTCTCCAGGCTACTTTGACAGCCCCAAAACTTCATAAACGGAAGTAAGTAATAAGCGTGGCTCGGGTAGTACATGCCTGTAGCCCTAGGGCTACAAAGTACGTGTGAAGCCAGCCTGGGCTACGTGGGACGCTCTTTCAAATGCACACATACATATATACAGCACTGTGTCGGTCAGCTGGTCCAGGGAAGCTTCCGGCAGTGCTGCTCGGCTCTCATCCCTGGGTTAGAGGCTGCAGTGTAGCTGTGTACTGATGAGCAGGCCCCAGGGAAGCCTCACTGGGCGCTTCTCACAAAAGATCGCCTCGACGTGAAATCATGAAGCTGGGTGTCGGAGGCACCCGGCTGTCATTCCAGCACTCAGGCCGAGGCGAGGAGATTGTTGTGAGGTTCTGGTTCGTGTGAGCTACCGTGTGAGACCCTTTCTCAAGAAAGCCAGATAAAAAACATAAACAGGAAAGTATGGGGTATCATCTTTTTTTGCGTGTATAGTGGTCATGTGTGTGGGTAGTGTGTGCGGACACGTGTGTGTGGAGGTCAGAGGACAACCTGCAGGTGTCATTATCAGAAATGCCATCTGTTGGCCGAAGTGTGGTTAGCATGCTTCAGATTCTGTACCGTTCTCTTTTGTCTTTTCAGAAGTAAGCACTTTAAAGGATCTCTTCGGACTCGCCAGCAACGGTAGGCATCTTCTCAGTTCCTGACATATGGGTTTGGTGATGTGCATGGGTGAGTCTAGACCGTCAGTGTTCCCGCCTTCCGGCCTTTCTAGCTGCTGAGGTGTCTTTTCTTTTAGAGCATGACCTGTCGATGGCAAAGTACAGCAGGCTTCCCAAGAAAAAGGAGAACGAAAGGGTAAGGGTGCTGCTGTGCCGCGCTCAAATGCACTTGCTTTCTGGGACTCTGCCTGTGAATTCATGGCACTAAGACGTGAGATGAATTCCTTTCTCTTTCCTATATGTGGTCCTTTAAGATGACTTATTCTGCCTTTGTAGGTACACTTCCTCATCAAATTCTGACTTCTCCACTCGCCTTATTAAACACAAACTTGGAACCACTGTGACAGTCTAGTCACATAGTGATCGATTCAGTACCCGTCATGTCTCTGCTTCCTGTTCCACTCTGGTCACTTGAGCTCCTTTCCAGGAGACAACCCAGGAGGGGTTAAGCCTGTGCCTCAAAAGCAGAAGAACCCGAGTTCAGATCCCGGATCCCACATAAAAATGCCTGGCAGAAATGTTGTGGCCCGTACTTCCGGCGCTGGAAGGCAGGGTCTGAGAAACTCCAGAGCAAAGCAAAAGAAGGAGAGCAATTCAGGGTGATTCCCGAAGTCACCTGGACCTCCACAGGCGCATGTGCGCGCACGCACGCGCACACACACACACGCACACGCACACGCACACGCACACACAATAATGATAAATCAAATAAAGGTGTGTACCATCACACCAAAACCAAACAAACAAACTTCTTTCCTAGGCACTGGCTGGTGTGTTACCAGCATTGAGTCTCTTCATGCATAAAATTCTCTCCTTATTTTCTTGGAATAGAGTTTTTTGAGTGAATCAAATATGTGGCTTCCGATGTCAGCTGCAGTGCTGTTACACTGATATTTCGGCATTTTTATTTTATTTATTTTTTAAATTTTTTATTATTTATTCAATTGTGCATGTATGTGTGTGTGTACAACCACGGACGAATTCGGGAACCACCATGGACACCTCCACCTCCTCCTTGTTTACTCTGCCCCAGGATTCACAGACAGGATCCGCCCTACCAGGACCAGTAACGCAGGCCGCCCCCGCTTCTATCTGGGGTCTAGGATCCAAACTCAGGACCTTCCGCCTGCAAGGCAGAGGCTTAATCCCTGAGCCACCTCTCCAGCCCCTATTTTGTATTTTTTAAAAACAATATTTCAGTTATTGCAAGGAAGAGGAGCGTGCACAGGCATGTGAAGCTCAGAGGGCACTTAGGGAAGAGTCTTCTCTGTCTTTCCACCATGTGGCTCTGAGGACCACACTCAGGCCACCTGCTTTGCACACAGGTTCTTTATCCACTGAGCCGTATCACTGCCCTACTTGGCATTTTTATTGGAATTTCTCTTTAAGTTGAGGTAGAACCTTATCTCTGTGTTATGTTTGTCACAAAAGTGTCTGTAACAATCAGTATGTGTTGATGTGTGCTCTAGTGGAACTCTCAGACCAGTGAGAACTTGAAACTCTCTCCTCACCTTTAATTAGGTGAAGGCCGAGGTTGGGAAAGAGGTGGCGGCTGCCCGGAGAAAACAGCACCTGTCGTCCCTTCAGTACTATTGTGCACTCAACGCGCTGCAGTACCGGAAGCGGGTGGCAATGATGGAGCCCATGATAGGATTCGCCCACGGACAGGTAGGAGGCAGCGCCTAGGGGAACGTACAGTGCCATCAAGGAGAGACACAGATGTACGGTTTCCCAGGAAACTCCAGAGAGCTTCCTGCGGGACTGGACCCACGAAGCCATGTGTTTAGGAAGCGACGGCTGGATCCCCAGTCTCGTGGGAGAGTCTCCCCAGCCCTCTGGCTCTCATCCAGATGAGGCAAGGCCACGCAGGCCTCCTAGCAGCAGCCATCTCTCCCGCACTCCGCTCCCCTTCCGGAATGGTGCCTCCCAGGGTCGCTACCATGTCTTACCGCATGGGGCTGTGGTGCCCATGCTTTGTAAAGTCGTATCTGGCTTCTCTCCTCCTAGCGAGCAGTCTCCTGACGTCTTTCTTGGGGAGGCTCCAGTCTCAGGAGGGGGCCAGCTGCTGAGGCGCAGGACAAAAGGCCTAGAACAGCGCGCTGCAGCTGGCAGCACCCAGCTGAAACACACCCCGCACCTTACGTCATTTGTTACTCTAGGAAGAGCGCGGTGGAAAGAAACCTCATGCTGATAAGGCTGATCACCACCTTAAATGTACGAGCATCTTTTACTCTGTGTACATTGAAAATTACAAGTATTTAAAAAGAAATACATCAGGCACATTCAGGGAAAAGGATAATGAACACCTTTAAGCATTCAGACCCGGTTCTCTGTCTTCATGATACAGTGTTAGGGGTAGAACAGGAAGCTCGCTGGAGCCGACTTTTACCTTATATCTAAGTGAGTGGATATTCTGCCTGTCCTCAGAGAAAAACTGAAAGATCCAAAAATAAGCACTGTCCATCTAGCACTTCATCGTCGAGCAGTCCTCGGACACTGGCCAGCTCGCAAGACGGGCGCCGTGGCACCTGACCGTCGGTTGTGCCAAGGACTGCACGCTTCTCCAGCCACGCTGCTGGAGGGAGGCGGCTGTGGGTGAGCCCGGCAGGCAGAGCGCGGTCTTGCCGGCAGCAGGTGTCAGGTTCAGTGAAAGGCGTCTTCATTTCAAGACGTGAGCCTGTCACGTCTCTTCCCCTGCAGACTTAAAATGCTGTTGGAAACTCACTTTGAGACGAGCATGTTGTTAATACCAAGAGTCATGTGGGCGAGTCAGGAGCATTCGCTGTCCTGCCTCAGCCCGGGGACACGCATGCACGTGGGGTACCTGCCGCCTTCGTCAGCTGCGGCCGCTCTGCAGCAGGCGTGGCCCGTCTGCTTGAGACTCAATAGGTGTCTCAGCACCACCCACCTTTGTGGAGGTGTATTGACCGCACTGCGGCTCCTCTGACAGAGAAGCCGACTAAGCTTCCAGGGCAAGTGTGCAGAGATGAGTGTGAGGAGACCCCACCTCTGGAAAGTATTACTGTGGGTCTCAGGCCACTAGAAGTACTTCTGCTCCTGCTAAAGCCCAGCACCTGCACGTTCCAACTGCACTGTCCTCAGGTCCTCTAGATGGCACTTTTCCATCGCGTGCCTTGGGGAGCGGGGGTGTCCCACTTTATGTACATGATCCCTCTGAGTGTCGTGCTAGAAAAGGGTCTAAGAGCTAGGCCAGCTGTCCTCTGGGAAAGTCGAGTCATTGGTCCACCTGGAACACCCACAGCTGTGTGGGCCAATGAATGAGCTCAGGCAGCTCACGCTGCACCATTGTCTTGTTCTTGCTGGTTCTGAGAATATGTCACTTGGTGTTAGAGGCAGAACCACGCATAACAACTCAAGAAACTTCAGAATTCACTTTAAAAAAAGGCCGTTACTGCGGATTTCAAAAATGACCAGTTGTACTGATAAAGCAGCAGGTCTGCCCCACGCACTTGGCCTCTGCCCCAACTGTGCCCAGGCTTTTGGCAAGTGGCCAGGCTCTGCCGTCCCCATTGGCAGGTGCACTCTGTGATGCCGAAATGCTGCCAGGCTGTTGGCATAGCCCACACGATCTGGTGTTTGCGGGACACTTCACAACCACCTTCCCTGATGACTTCCAGAACACCGCAATTATATCTTCCAGATCAACTTTTTCCAGAAAGGAGCAGAGATGTTCTCCAAAAGTATGGATGGCTTTTTGTCCTCCGTTGCGGACATGGTTCAAAGGTAATGCCACTCTCTGGTCAGGGTCTTGTGTGCCTGTCGTTTTTCTTGCTGGATCGGCCTCTCTGAGAGGCGGGGAGGCCCGTCTGCTCTGTGGGCTCCTGCAGCGCCCTCCTCACAGCCTGTGTGCTTGCGTGCCGTGGCTGTGGCGTCGGCCGCTCCTGGCTTGGCTGGCCAGATCTCCCACATGAAAGCTCAGGGCATCCCACAGAGTCCACACACCTGTTACTATGATCTCTTTTGTTAATTTGTGTATGTGTGTCTGTGCGTATCAGAGGGTACTGTGTGTGAGCTGTGGAGACCCAGGGCTGACTTTGGGAATCACCCTGGATTGTCCTGTCTGCTTTTTGCTTTGCTCTAGAGTTTCCCAGGCTCCACCTTCCTGGAGAAATGCAGGTCGCCCGCCACTTCCACCTGGCATTTTTATGTGGGATCAGGGCTTTAAACTCAGGACTCTGCTTGTGAGGCAGAGGCTTAACCCCTGAGCCATCTTCCCAGCCCTCCTTTGTTAATATTCGAGTGCTGTGTATTAAAATTGTGAATACAGTTTAGATTTTGCTTTTCCCTCTGAGCTATTGAGATCAGTAGCCAGAATTGTTCCAACTTTTTAGGAAATACCGACTGCCGCATGAGTTTATAATAGGTAAGCAATGCGTTCGTTCTTTTAAATACTCAAACCAGCTGCAGTTCAGCTGTGAGGTTCTCACGTCAAGCCACCAGCCCATCATTCTCTCACATGGTCTTCCTCACACTTACTAGACAGGGTGGCTGCCCAGCTCCTGCCTCTTTCCCTGTTCCCCGGCCTCCATGATGGGAGCTGAGGGAGCCCACGGAGCCCTCTGAGCACACGTGTGATTCCGTCTGTGCTTGTCATGACTGCGCAGTGCAAAACTCTGTGTCCGTGTGCACGCAGTGCCCGGGTAGGTAGTTAAAAAGAATACAAAATGGTGGGAGGCAGAAGCAGGAAAACAGAAATTCAAGGCCAGCCTCAGCTGCGTAGGGAGTTTCAAGGCCATTCTGTCTTGAAACCTCTCCCCACAAAAGGAAAAATATACCAATAGAAATAGTAGTGTGGACTTTTACCTCATGTTGGAAATGGGGGGAAAGTTGCTCATTTTCTTGTAGCTACTACATTTCAAAAATAGTTTAGGAAGTTCAAAATCCAAGGGGTCTCATGTAGGCAGCAGCACATCTAAAAGGCTCTCAGGGTGAAGAGTGAACCCCGGGGAGCAGCAGCCCTGAGCAGCGGGGTCATGGCAGGCTGGAAGCACGTGCTCTTCCCAAGTGCCCCGAGCTGGCTTTCCCCGGAGCTCGCAGCACAGTGACAGAGCCAGAGCACAGTGATGCTGGATGTCACCTTGCAAGCTTGCACTGTCCTCCACTCCCTTAGGAACCTGCCGTCATCACTTGGTGACCGCACCTGTTCTCCCTTATCTTTTGTCGTTTCTCATCCCGCTTCCGTTCTGGAGTCCTGTAGCTCTGTTTGGGGGAAATCACGCGCATCACTCCTTCCCGTACAGATCACGCGCTCGTGGTGGCAGGACGTTACGCCTGTGTTCTGGTGTCACGGGGCACTCTTTCTGTAGACCCAGTACTTGTCTTACGTTCTTAGCTTTGTGTTGGTTCGCTGGGTGGAGACGGAACTCAGAGCCCGTGCGTGGAAGGCGCGCACTGAGCCAGGAGACATCTCCACCCTCCTCGTCAACACTTCATTAAGCTGTGTAAATTAGGTCAACCAAGGTGTGGCACCAAGACCCGCGCCCTGAAGTCAGCCCGTGCCCACCACGTGGCCTCCCTGTGGACCTGGGTCTTGCTGAGTCACCCCGGCTGTGCCCTGATGTCAAGGCCTCTGCTCTGTTGCCTGTCATGGTGTATTTAGTTACAAGGGTAACAGACAGACAAACTGGTAGAATTCCCAAACCGAATTTTGAGGCACTTGAGTTCAGCTAGTCAAAGCATTTGGCTTAAAATTATAAGGGAAAAAATCTTGAGGTACTCACGTCAATAAATAGAGGACTCAGTACACACGCATGCACACCTGAAGACATCGCCTTCTGACTCTGTCACCCCCACTCAACCCTCGCCTCTAGTTCTCATTCTTAGACACGGGCCCATCCGAGACGCGCAGGGCCTGGTGAGGCTTCACTCAGGCGGAAGAGAGACTGATGTTTCCAGCAACAGTTTTCCACACCTCAGCACACAGGAGGGGCTGTCATTCCAGAGCCTGTCCAGTCCTCTCGCCCTTCCACGAGCGTCCTGAGCCAGAGCTGTGCCGTCGGGCAGGATCTCAGGACAAGCTTTGGTGTGGCACCTGGTGCTTCGGTGGCTTTTGTCTCCAGTTGCCATCCCAAGCCCGAGCGGGGCGGTGTTGCCCCTCCCGGTGGCACTTTCACAGAGCCTCTCCTGAAGGCCAGAGTGGCACGTCTGAGTGAGACACTTGGGCTCAGCAGAGTTCATGACGCTCCCTGGGTCACTGCCCAATGGCGGTGTTACGTCACTTCCATGGTGCAGAGGTGACTCCCCAGAGCTCAGATGTTCAGGCTTGTGTGAAGGACGGAGAGGTAGGGGACGGGAGAGCTGCTCGGGAGCGGTACGCTGGCAAGGGCCCGGCGACTGACTGATGCTTCCTTGAAAGCGTTCAGGTGGAGCTGGAGGCCGAGGCGGACACGATGCAGGTGTCCCAGCAGGAACTGCTTTCGGTCGATGAATCTGTTTACACTCCGGACGTCGACGTGCCTGCGGCGCAGATCAACAGGAACCTCCTCCAGAAGGCCGGTTACCTTAACCTGAGAAAGTGAGCGCGCCATGCCCTCTGAGCTCAGCTCTCCCCCAGCAGGCCTGGCCCCTAACGCCCGGGATGGTGGTGGCAACGCGGGGAGGAGCCGCATCCACGGCATCCTGTGGGGGGCAGGACGTTTCTTGAGCCCACATCCCAAACCGCCCCGAGACAGGGCTGCGAGCAGTGTAAGAACCCAGTGCTGGGCGGTCCTGGATGCGACAGGCCACCCTTGTCTACCACTGTGACCCCTTGTCCACTCTAACTGCCGACCGTTACTCCCCGCTCAGCCCTGCAGGCTGGCGGGGGTGGGGGTGGGGGAGTGCTGCGCTAGGACCACACTGCGCAAGGGTTAAGGGTTGGCAGTCCGACGGTCTCCATTGTGACACGAGCCAGGCAAGTGGTCAGGTTTAAGTCTTCTGAGAGAAGCAGAGGCGCAGCCATCGGTTCAGAGCTCCTGGGTGTACCTATGATCCCCGCATCACCTGCACCTATGCTTTGCCACCGCGTGAGGTCGTTCCAAGTAGGCGGGAGGCGAGGCGTTAGCAGTTGCCACTCTTAGAAATCACGTAGTTGCACTTAGCAAATACAGAGGCAAAGGAATGTGATCCTCCCATGATCTGAGGAGCTTCTACCGGGGGACTCCTTCAGTGCCCGTCAGCTTGTGGGGATCACAGGCTAAATGATTCTGGTTCAGACAGTGAGTTGGGAAGCCCAGCACGGCCACTCTGGAGTAGGCATCCGTCTGCCTTCACAGCTGGAGTTGGTACCGATGCTGTTTCTCACGAGCAGGGCTGGTCCCCCTATCATTCAGCTAGCGTGTCTCCTGCCGACTTGCACTTGAATGTATTTTCAAAGCAGTTTTGCTGCAGTGCGAAGAAAGACATTTCTAAACTGCTGCCAGCGAAACACCAGGCAGCACGATCTTGGGGGCCACTCACGTTTCCACAATTCTACAGCAAAACAGGGCTGGTCACCACCACCTGGGAGAGGCTCTACTTCTTCACCCAAGGAGGGAACCTCATGTGTCAGCCCCGGGGCGCCGTGGCCGGAGGGCTGATCCAGGACCTGGACAACTGCTCCGTGATGGCGGTGGACTGTGAAGACCGACGCTACTGCTTCCAGATCACCACTCCTAATGGAAAATCGTATGCTTCCCGGGTCTTAGTGGGGAGAACAAACGTAGTGCTCGTCCCTGCCGAGGGCTTCTAGCACTCGCTCACGCACCAGTCCCGCAGGAGTCACCCGTTAGGTCTTGTTCTTTGGAAGCATGGTCTTAGGTCCTACACAAGTGCAAGTGACCCTGTTAGAACCCGATTCATTTCATTCAAAGAGTCCTAGTGAGAATCCGCCCATACCTGGAGAAGAGATGACAGTGAGCAGATTCCAAGGAAAGGCCGTGGCCACTCACCTGTCCCAAAGGGGCAGGGATGAAAGCAGATAAGGAAATTATCCCAGGAGACTGAAACAAGTGCTGTGAGCAGTACATCCCACTAGGTATTCAAAGTGTGTTTGTTTATTATATACCCCCATCCCAGGGCTCTTAGGATCACCAAAGTGGTCAGTAGCTTAAATGTGAAGCATGTTGGCCACTCGCATGCCAGGAGAGAGCAACTGTACACATCAGCCCTCTGCTGGCGATGGGAAGCAATGAAGATGCCTAGATTCGAGTCGACCCGTGTATTAACTCCTGGCCTCCTAAGATATGAGTCAGGGATGAGACATGAGTTCCGTCTGCCGCAGACATAATGAGCCAGTAGGTCTGATTCCTTGACGAGCGAGGCCATCATGAAAGTAGTGTTGTCAGAATCCCTACCCTCCCTGTGCACATTCTTCAGTTCTTAGAAACACGCCACGTCCTTCCTTGCACGTGATAGAGTAAGTGACTGGACCCTAGTATGGGTGGGTACCCTGGGTGGTCTAAGAGCATCAACAATATAGTCCTGACTGTTGAGTCACAGCTTTGGGCTAGATGTGAGTCCAGCCAGTCCATGTGTATAGTCGAGAAAGCTGAGGCCAGGAACAGCAAACGTCTGTCTGAGATCACGCAGCACATTAACATCAGAACCCTATTTTCTCTCTGTTTCAATATTTTGCCTTGGTGCTAAACTCCATTGACATAGAATATTCCTTGGTATGAGGCTCAGGAAGCGCTGACTTTGGTGCTCTTGTTGCAGGGGAATAATTCTCCAGGCAGAAAGCAGAAAGGAAAACGAAGAGGTAAAG
Source organism: Typhlomys cinereus (assembly GCA_023101885.1). Taxonomy (NCBI): domain Eukaryota; kingdom Metazoa; phylum Chordata; class Mammalia; order Rodentia; family Platacanthomyidae; genus Typhlomys; species Typhlomys cinereus. The sequence continues at coordinate 3,699,030 of JALPQD010000097.1, forward strand.
CTTTGTCTGTTTCACCTCCGTCCTAATGTGGTCGGTGACTTTGGGATTCAGTGTTCTTTCTAATGTCCTCTACAGTGGATATGTGCAATAAACAACATCTCCAGGCAGATCTACCTGACAGACAACCCAGAGGTAATTAGCAGCTGCTTGTATTCCACCTGGAAGGTAGGCGTGGCCTCCTGGCCTGAGCGGCTCTCCTGTGGCTCCCATGCAGGCGGTCGCCATCAAGTTGAATCAGACGGCTCTTCAGGCGGTGACTCCTATTACAAGCTTCGGGAAAAAACCAGACAGCCCTTGCCCCAGGTAACTGAAGGACAACGGAAAACTAGTGTTTTGGAAGGCAAAGTATGTATTAGAAAGTAGAAATTAACAACTCATCAAAGATGCCACTTGTTTAACAATTAGTAACTGGCCAGGAAAAGGTCAATATTTTGTCTGCATTCACACAACAGAAGAGTAGTGGAGCCTACTATTACAGTTCAGACCTGTTTCATTTCAACATCCATGTCTACTGGACCAAGCTACTGTAATCCAAGCAAGGCTTGCACCGTGGGCCCTGCCAGTCAGGAGCGCGCTCACATCCGTACGTATCACAGCACTGTCACCTGTCCACTTTCTGTGCCTGTCCACTGGAAGACCTCAGCACAAGTAGTGACATTCATGTTGTGCATGTGTTAAACTTTCAGATACACACTTTGTAATACATTTTTATGATCACCTTTTAGTGCTTATAGTGTTGCATCTCTTACTACTAGCATTATCTGTCTTTTATTTGCACTTACCATATTTAGTTTTGCTTGAGGTGGTCTTACTAGGTAGCGCAGACTGGGCTCCACGTAGACTATGCCTTGCTCTTGAGTTCTAGGAAGCTCAGACTTAGACGTGTCCAAGTCCTTTGTTCATTTGTCACATGCCAGAGCAGTTATGACAGTCATAGGACAAGCTTTACCTTTGGCCTTGTTGTGCCACCCTGGTATTCACTGATAAGGATGGCTTTACTGTTATGAATAGCGAACACTTTCTCGAATCCAGATTTGTTTGAATGCTGCTTAAGGATTTATTCCAGGATTTCCCATGTTGCATCCTAGTGGGAGTTTCTATGTAGTTCAGCAGGAAATAAAGGGCTGTATCGGTTGTCACACTAATGAAAGTACGCACCAAAGGGCAGATTAAACTTATAGCCATCACATGTTTTGCAAGTTATATCTAGTGGCAGAAGGAAATTCTTAGAATCTGATTATATAATTGTATTATGTCCCGGGCCTGGCCTCCAGTGCCCTTCACAGCCCTCATTCTAGGGAGCTGATAAAATTTCAATCACTGTTGGTGTGATTGTTTTCCTGAACATACTGAACTTGTAGCTTACATTTTTCAGTAACTGATTTTTCTCCCCTTATAAAATAAGTAGATCGTTCTTAGAAAGGACCCCATAGAGGAGCCTAGAGTCTCTGGAGTAAAAAGGACCAAGCCAGCCATGCTGGGGGGGCAGGTGGGCTCTGATGCTCAGAGTTGTGGGAGGAGTTAGCCATGAATACAGGAGTGACGCGGGGAAGGCGGCAAACTGCTGTTCGTGTCTACACCAGCATGCGTGTGTCTACACCAGCATGCGTGCACGGCCTCCAGCACAGCTATAGCGTTCTGCTCGTTTATCAACAAACCCTAGGGAATGTCCACCGTGTCCCAGCCGGGGCCAGGTGATGAAACAGCGACCACTGAGAAGACAGGCCAGAGCACACGGATGCGGACATGCAGTACGGACAGCACTGTGCTGTGGGTGCTGTTAGAACAAACACAGCACCGCAGCCGGAAGCTGCGAGCGCGCAGAACGACCACTGGTGCAGTGGCGCTGGAAGGCAGGAAGAGACCAGGGAGCATTTAGGCAGCAGCACGTGACGGAGCCATGTCAGGAGCTTGGGGTGCTCTGACGGTGCCGAGAGGACTGTTGGCATTTCCTAGTAGCTCTGCTGCTGGGGGAACCGTAGAGCACAGGGGACAAGTGGGTATCCCGAGAGGACATCAGCTGGTTAGAGTGACCGCGTAACCACGATCGTGGCGGAGGTGGAAAGTCGGTGGGTTGGGACGTATCTGGAGGTGAATCCTGCCGGCCATTTGATGCATGAGACTGGCATGGAAGAAGGCGGGGCAAGGGCGGCTCCAGTCTGAGGAACCCGGGCAGTGGTAGTGAAGAGATGAAGAGCTCGGCCTGACTCATCCCATTGAGTTCAGGCCATCAAATGTCTAGTTTGCCAGGAAAGACTTGCTTCAGGTGAGCCAGGAGCTCGTCCTAAGCACGTGGGATGGTCAGGGCAGAGAGCAGGGCCTGTGCCAGAACCTGGTGACCCCAGCGGCCTGCTGAGGAGCAGGATGGTGGAGAGCGAGCGTGTGAAGCCACACGGAAAAGGACTTGAAGGAAAGCTCAATAGAAGACACTGTCCTCAGCTGGACAGAGGTGGAGTCACTCTCCAGCTCTCTGTACCCATTTAGATCCCTCCTGATGTTAGTAATTAATGTTTTCAGTAACGTGACCCCACTGCGACCTTAATTGAGTCATCTCACTTTTGACCTTCTAGGGAGTCAAACTTGACTTTCTTCCTTTTAAGCTGCACGCTGCCCCCAGTGCTTAAGTCGCAGTCCTATCACGCGACAGGCTCTAACAGCTGACGTGACTCCATCATTGTGATCACTGCAGTTCTCACTGCAGTGCTCGCCTATCTCCTTGGCTGTTGGCTGTGTAGTTTCAGTGACTTCTAAGCTGTGTGGTTTTTTCTACTCGTGTTCTACTCAATATGACCAGCTATCATGCAGCTACTATAGTTTTATATAATAAAACATGTTATTGACGTTTGAGAAACAAAAGTACAGACATAAAAATTTTGAAATTGATGCGGCCTTTATCGATTCAGACCATGCAAGAAATGCTGTGATACTCTTTGCCCTTTGAAGAAATTTACTCTATTTCTTGGAAATATAAAAGATGAAGTTAGATTATAGCTGCGAGAGAGAACGGACAGGATAGTGTAGGACTAATCGTTGCTAACAGAACAGTCTCAGGAGCAATGTATGGGCACAGTGCAAAGCTGTGACCTAGAGCCATGGCATTGGGATGAGGCCGCAGCAGCTTAGGTAGCGGGGAGCTGGCAAAACAGTAGAACTGGTGGAAGAAAAGCATGTGCCGTGCTCAGTGCTGACTGGACGGAGGGTGCGTGACAAGACCAAGACACTTTGTTCCTTAGCTATCGCAAGTGCTACTGTGTGCTCATCCTCACAAATCTATGGGAGGTTAGTACATGACAGAACAAGTAACGGTTCAGAAAACTGAGCAGCAGAGACGACCAGAGGTAGTGAGAACACTGAAAAGTTTCAGTGAAGAACCTAAGTTTGAAGGTTTCCTGTAGAATGGATAGAGAGACTGATCGAAATCTCCCTTGTATTTTTTTCTGTAAAAGTCACATTAAAGTTAAACGTGTTCACTTTTTCCCCTTCCTCTTTACACTCCAGTCACACTGTGGAAAATTCAGAGCTAGAAAATGACAAGATTGCAGCAGCCAGCACTCCAGAAACGGAGGAGCTGATTGCGCCGGGAACGCCCATTCAGTTCGATATTGTACTTCCTGCTACACAATTCCTTGACCAGAACAGAGGCGGCAGGTAAGAGCCCAGAGGAGCCAAGAGAGCGAGAGAGCCATCGCTCAGGAAAGGTTCTTCACAGCCTCAGACACCAGGCCCAGCTGACTTAGAGTTCGAGGGCTAATTGCTATAGAGCTGTCAGAATTGCTGACTTTTGGCTGTTTCCCTAGGCGGACCAACCCTTTTGGTGAAACTGAGGATGAGTCATTTCCAGAAGCAGAAGGTAAGGGCTAGTTTGGAGAGCTTACTTCTGCAGAAAATGACAGGGGTGACTGAAATACAGTGCAAGGTCATGTTCGAGAGCTAACACTTGGATAAGGAATGCAAATCATGACCCTTTTGATTTCTGAGAATTTAGGACACTGTAAGGTGTGTGACACAAAAACTGAAGGTTTGGACACTGTTTCAACTTTGGCTGTTCCCATGCCACTGTGAAGCTCGTTACAGAAATATTGCCAAGATTAGACTCTGATCACATTCTATGAAACAGATTCCCAAAGGCTGGGAAGACGGCTCAGCCTTGCAAACAAAAGAACCACAGCTTGGATCCCAAGGTCTCACATAAAAATGTCCAAAAATGCCAGTGGATGTGACACTCCACCTGTAAGGTGGAGCCTGGGACTCCTCAGAACAAGATGGCGGTCAGACCACCATGTGCACACGTTGATGAAATGTGTTCTTGGTAGCTGGGGGGGCAACAAACCTCTGTAACCCTATGACTTTAGAGGCCGAGGCAAGAGGATTTGTGCGAGTTCAAGACCTAACAAAACAGATTTTAGACCAATAAAGACAATTCAGTGAACGGAGCACTAACAGGACTCTGATCTAGCTTCATGTTGGGGGTCTGAAACCACCAGAGTGGAACAGGCCTCCCTTAAATTTAAAAGTTGTGCTTAAGAATCTCCACTTCAAGTAACAGTCTGTAACAGTCTGCATCCAACCCGGCTCCTGGAGCTCTTGGAGCTAACTTTCACGGTCCCACATGAGCTAGACCCTGTCTCAGAAATACTAATAAAAAACAACAATGTATCAGTTAAACATCATCATTTTAAAACATGGTAAATGCAAAGGTGTTCTTTCAAGGAAAAATGGCCTTTAAAAAAAAAATTTCCTGAATTACTCTACGGCTTTTAGCTTTTACTCTGGGATCTGAATTCAGGCCTTCTGTTTTGAAGGCAGAGACTAACTCCTGAACTGTCGCTCCAGCCCAGACAATGATCTTTATCATGTTTCATGGGCTTTCAGTGATGGTTGGTATCATTTAGTTTTGTCAAGCGTGTGCTACTGTAAGAAGCCAATACATAATTTGGGCCTTGTGGCGCAGGCCTGTCATCCCGGCTGCTTGGAAAGCTGAGACAGAAGCATCACAAGTTCAAGGTCATCTCAGACAACGTAGTGAGACAGTGAAAGAAAGTGAAAAAAGCAGTCGACTCACGGGCATGAAGCCCTGGCTCAGTCCCAATACCGAAAAATAAAAAAGCCACTTTCAGCAGTTCTTTAGAATTAATAATAAAAATGATCATTGTTTCAGTTTGTACTTTCTATTACTTTAGGAGATAACACTTTAACTCTTCAGTAGTAAATGCGATGTATCAATTGAGTGACTACCTGTGTCAAGTGTTCTTACAAATTCTCTTCGACGGTAAGGTCTAGTGGAAATGTGAATGCTCATCCAGTATCATCATTCTCATTTTAGAGAGCTTTCTAGTCTACTGAAGTTCCAAAGCAATTAATGCAAATAAGCAGCTTTAGTGACCCTGGGCCTCCAAAAGCCATGTGAGAATGGTGGGATAGGTCTGCAGAGCGGGGCAAGTCACACGAGGCTGGCAGGGCGTCTGAGGTGTGCGCACACCGGGCGTGGACATGACCCTAAGTGGAACACACTTCTTGCAGATTCTCTTTTGCAGCAGATGTTCATAGTTCGGTTTTTGGGCTCAATGGCAGTTAAAACAGACAGCACTACCGAGGTGATCTATGAAGCCATGAGACAAGTGCTGGCCGCTCGGGCTATCCACAACATCTTCCGCACGGCAGAATCCCATCTGATGGTCACCAGTCAGTCTCTGAGGTACCGCCAGTTTCCTCTTCACACGCTTGGGCTCTATCTGATCCCCGCCATCCCTTTGAAGTTACTCTGAAGTAATCCAGTACTTCAGGGAAGTTAAAGTAGCTAACGAATGTCTGTTAGGAAGATAACTGTAGAGAATGTGTCCAGTGCCTAAATAATAACTGCTGAAAAGCAAAATCTTTTTTGGATAAGCTCCAAAATACTATGAAATTAATTCTTCTATTTGCCATATCGTCTCCCACTACTGAAACCTTGAGCTCTACGACTGCAGGCTCAGCAAAAGCAGAAAGCACTGCACAGGCGCACCGTGCGCCGTCTCACCTCTACGGCAGCCAGGCCTTGTTTTTGATATGTGGGACATTCGTGTGTTTCATCGTGAACTTTTGTGAACTCTAAGGGCTTGATACAATGACTCTCTTAAAATTCCAGGTTGATAGACCCTCAGACTCAGGTGTCAAGGGCCAATGTAAGTATTTCCTACATCTTAGTGTTTGTGTGTGCTCTTTAGTGCCCCATGTCCCCTGTACACAGCCTAGACACGAAGCGAGACGTGGTCATTTCCCAGCTGCACCACTGTCTCTCAAAGTAAAACCTTCAACTTGTCCACGGAGGAAAGTCTTGCTCGTTTGAGAATTCATGACCCAGTTATTCACTCTATTTCCTTTTCCTCCAAAGTTTGAACTTTCCAGTGTCACACAGTTTGCTGCTCATCAGGAAAACAAGAGGCTGGTTGGCTTTGTCATCCGCGTTCCGGAAGCCACAGGAGAGGAGTCTCTCAGCACGTACATTTTTGAAAGCAACTCGGAGGGCGAAAAGGTCTTGTTTTTTACATGAGTCCTCAGTATCTCAATATAGACAAATCCATTTTAGGTGGTCGGTCTGTCAGTCTGTCTGTCTCTCTGTGTGCGGCACTGTACGGATATGTAATTGGTTAATTCTGTATTCCACCCAATAGTTCAGACAGTAATATCTCCTAGGAGGGGCCTACTGAAAAGATGGCTGCATTGAAATCTCTCCAAGAAAAATAATGTATTAATTAAAATACTTCAATTAAGAACTTCAATAGTAAGGTGTAACTGCTTGCTAGGTGTATCACAAAATGTTACAGGTACCTCTAATTTGTTCTTTAAAAAAATCACAGCAAAGTTACAATAGAAAAATAGTCTTAAGCCAAACCAAGGAAGAAAAGTCATCAAAGTACATCTGAACTGTTCCTTTGTATGAAAAACACTGAACATATATAGAACTTAAAATACATCAAATTTAACCCTTCTTTCATAAAGCATTTATTTATCATTGTGTGTATAAACACACAAAGTTTATACACCAAAGTGTATAAACCCTTTGGCTGGAGAGATGGTTCAAGGGTTAAGACTGTCTCACAAGCAGAAGGTCCTGAGTTTGGATTTCAGGTCCCACGTAAAAATACCAGGTGGTAACGGCAGGCGGCCTGAACTTCTAGCTCTGTTAAGCAGAGCCTGGGAGTCCCAGAGTGAAGCAAGGAGGAGGTAGACGCAATCTAGGATGATTCCTGGAATCACCTTTGGTCCTCCATAGGGACACACAGTGCCCTCTGACACATATACACACACAAATTAATTAATTTTAAACACTGTGGAATAATAGTTTTGCACATCTAAAATATTTTCGGTACAGCATAAGTTGGGAGCGGGAGGTCAGAAGAGCTGGTTCTGGCTGTCCGTGGAGCAAGTCCTCTGCAGCCGGCTCCTGTCCCCGTGTGGGTGTGAACTGATACAGGGTTACTGTATTCCCTTATCACATTTTTTCTATTGATTTTAATCATTTTCTATCTTTGCCAAAAATTACTTTTCTTATCTTTTGCAGATATGCTATGCTATTAATTTGGGGAAAGAAATTATTGCAGTTCAAAAGGTAAGGTGCCTTTTAGTGCTGGCTTAACACTACTCAAAAGATGCCTGTACATATTAAGATTCTCTACAAGGAAACTGACCTTCATGCAAAGGTGTTCAAGTCTGGAATTTTCTTTAAGCGTCCTAGCCACCCAGCACATAGTCAGATTCCAGTCGCTGGTAACGCACCTGCACTTCCTCACAATCCTGCTGCACCTCCTCCTTTAATATCTTCCTGCTTGCACACTAGTTGCTGAGATGTCTTCTCTTTGAAATGAGGATGATAAAAACTTACATACCTGTCATCTGCGAGGACACCAGGGGCTTACGCTGAGCAGAGACAGACACTAAGCAGAACGTAATGAACACTGAGAGCTCCGCACTATGAGTGCCTTACAGACTTTCACTCATCCAGCCAACAAGTGTTTAAAAGCCTGCTTCATCTATGGAGGAAAAAATAAACCGCTAGAATTACAGTCATAAGTAAGATACATAGCTCCCTTCCCGAGCGAGCTTCTAATGAAGCAGTGTCTCCTAGGTCTTGTTGGAGTGATGGAAATGCCCTAAAGCATAATTCACAGACAGAAATGTGCTAGAGTGACGGAAGAACTGAATATTTACGTTATGCTCAGTCTGTCAAAGAGGGCAGGAAGCACTGCACGCATGAAATAATGGAAGCGTTGCAAGTGTGAATGTCAGAAGTCTGTGCTTTGTAAGACATGATCCTTTAGGGCTGTTACCTGTCCCAGTTACACGTGCACTGTGGCATGCAAGGTCCTCACAGGCAGCGCGCAGACACACTGCGAGACTGTTCCCTGGTACAGCTTTACTCACACACAGTAGTGAGCTAAGTGCTGTCTGCCAGCCCTTAGCTCAAAGACAGGCTCTGTGGAGGGAGTTCCCTGCAGTTTCTCAAGGAAGATGACTATAAATCGGCCACATAAATCGTATTTGTAATGCCTTTCAGTTTTTTCAGAGCAGAAACAAACAAGCCACATAAAGCCCACAGAGCCATGAGGCTGCATCACCGAGCACATGGAAAGCAGAGCCAGAGGGGTTTAAGTGCATCTTAAGCTTTTTCTTTTTTTCTTTTCCCTCTTAAACTCTCCTAACTTCAGGATCCAGAAGCACTGGCTCAACTAATGCTGTCTGTACCACTAACCAATGATGGAAAATATGTACTGCTAAACGATCAGCCAGATGACACTGACGGAAGCCCAAGTGAAAACAGAGGCGCAGAGTCTGAGGCCTAGCTCTCTGGGCCTCTGGGGACGAGCACGCGGGAAGGAGCCACCTTGCTAAGGGTTTTCAACTTCTCTGATGCACAGGCACACTGACCTGGGCCGCAGTGGCAGCAACTACCTATGGAATGCTCCCCGATGCCTTGAAAGACTTGAGAGGGAACATAAGATGGGCGACAACATGCCGGCCCATCTACAAATGTTATTTTATGTGCTTTGTGGTAAGTCCTTTCTTTAGACTTATATTGTTCAGTGTACAGAAAGCTATAGAAAATGCATCATTCACTTTATTTAGATGTCATCCCTGCAGTTTCTAGGATCCTTTTTTAAAAATGGCAAAATCCTGGATTTACAATTTGATACTCAATGTTTCCTATTAATGTATCTATTTTTGTACTCTAGTGAGTTTTTAAGTGCCTGTCATTCTGAAAATTATGTATTTATAACCCAGCTTGTCTCCTGTAGACCTCATAGCATTACTGTGCAGTAAGGTGCTGAGTACTGCTTTGCAATCCAAGCACGGGCCAAGATGCACATTTAGCTTTGGTACCTGTTCAGGCATCGTGGTAAAGCACAAAGCATGTTCAACTGTACAATAGAACCTTACCGAACCAGCTTTCGAAAGCCTAAGGTCCTCGATAGGACTTTTCCGTGGCTGTTCACTGTGAACAGGACACAACTCTACTTGTTCCTGTTTCTTCTGAGCCAGATCCTCCTCAAAGAAGGGACCGATTTAAACTGACTTGAAGCACACCTGGTTGCAGGGCTTGGTATGAAGCATCTGATCACTTCCCAAGTCCTCTTAATTATGATGTAAGTGTGCAGATCTTGAAATCATACAGTGTTCAATTGTAACCAAGTTCAGCAACCTAACTTTGTAATTCTAATCTAGCAATTAAAAAATTACCATTCTGTCTTTCCTTTGCTTACTGTGGTTCTTTCCTGGAACATCCCTAAAAGAAAACTAAAATCTTGATAAGTGGGCCCATACTGCCAAATTCTCCTGTCTCTGCTTCCCAAGGACTGGTATTACACGTGTACAGCATCAGGCCTGGCTGGAACTTTTCTTTAAATGAATTAAACAGTGTTCTTATCAGGACAGTGGCATGTACTTGTAATCCCATACTCAGAAGGCGAGAGGATCATGAGTTTGCTAACAGCCTGAGCTAAAGAAAACTCTGTTAACAGTCTCAAAACACAAAACGGGGCTGGAGAGGTGGCTCAGGGGTTAAGCCTCTGTCTTGCAGGCAGAAGGTCCTGAGTCCTAGACCCCGCATATAGACGCCCAGCGGAAGCCTGTGAATCCCGGGGCAGAGTAAACGAGGGAGGAGGTACAGGTGGCCCATGATGGTTCCCGAATTCGTCCATAGTTCTACATACACACACACATACATGCACAATTGAATACATGATAAATAAAACAATTAAAAAACAAAACAGGTAGAGGGATGGAGCCATAGAGAAGATGCTTGCTGCGTTTAAGTGTGAGCACCTGAGTGTAGATGCCAGCACGTCTGTAACCTCCAGTGCTGAGTAAGAGAAAAGAAAGGCAGCCGTGAACTTGCCAGCTGCCTGTACAGCCAGCTGACCAACGAGCTTCACATTCAATGGCACCATGTCTCCAAAAACAAGGTGGAGCAGTAGACGGCCTCTGCTCACACAAACACCTATGAACCATACTAAAGAAAGGATTACCCCACAGGGTCTATCAGATAATCTGCAAATCAGTGTGAGATTCTATTTCCTGGGTCTATCAGATAATCTGCAAATCAGTGTGAGATTCTATTTCCTAAAATTCAGAGTTCATTAACACCTTATAAATGTCTACAACACAGCTGTAAAAATCAGTAAGTTTTCTAGCCGGCTGCTAGAGCTGCAGTCCCCAGAACTTCTTTCTGGTTTACAATTTTTCCAGGCCAGAGAAGTGGCTCAGGGATTAAGCCTCTGCCTTGCAAGCAGAAGGTCCTGAGTTTAGATCCCAGGTCTTACATAAAACACCAGATGGAAACGGCGGCACCTGTACTTCCCCTGGGAAACTCCAGATCAAAGCAAAAAGGAGGCAGAAGCAATCCAGGATTCCCGAAGTCACCCAGGCAAGAGGGTGGGAGGGAGTGGCATCGACTGATGAGGGGAATGGGAGGGAGGGAAGATGGAGGGAAGCACGTAAGTACTCAATATGCTTGTAAAACTAAAAAATAGAAGATTTCTTTAAATTGCATGGGGTTTCTACAAATATGGGTTCACCTTTTTCTGCTTAACCTTTATTCATTTTTTAAAAACTTTTTTGAAATTGAGAAAGAAAGTGCTATTAAACTTTCCTAAGTTAAGGACTGCATCGTGAATGTGTGCCACATGAAACTGAAGAGAGAATCATGCTGAGTTAAAGTGACCAGAGCTGGTTTCAGTCTAGCAGACTCAGCACAAGCAGCAACAACGCATGCAGTGGTGTCCTTCCAGCTTTCCCACTTCGCGAATTTAGCACCTCAAAGGAAGAAAAAGGCCAGAACAGACATTTCTCCAATGTAAGACTAGGAAGATTCTGTCTCCTGCTGCTACCATATTACTCAAAAGGCTCTTACGCTGGCTGTGGTTGTGCAAACCTATCATCCCAGCACTTGGGAAGCTGAAACAGGGAACTGCAAATTCAAGGCCAATTTGGGCTACATGGGAAGCCCCCATATCTCGGTGAAAAACACACAGTTCTGCATTAACATGCTATCACAGACTTTTGTTTCTAACGTGAACAATTCATAACAGAACGCTTTCCAGGATTAGAACTTAAAATAACTTGTTGGGCAACCTGTAGAATGATGAAGAATATAGAAAAAAGACAAAAGTTCTTTTCCTAGGATATATTTTATAGCTGAAAAGTTTGCTTGTGTGTATACCATTTTTTAAAAATGAGATTCCATGTCTTTATAAAAGGGAACCACAGAAAGTTGAGGTTAAGTCCCAAGGGTTTAGATCTGCAGATGCAGCTCAGAGAAGCTGTTGACTCAATACCGCCGAAAGAAAAAGAAAAACCAGCTAATTTTAAGACATTCATTTTGAACACAAACATCCAAAGAAGGAAAAATTTGAAATTATATTTATTAATGTTTTATTATACATATTGTACTCTTTAGAATTGGGGAAAGGGAAATCCCCACTCAAGTGAGGTAACAAACTTGCTATCTTTTATAAAATCTAATTAGAACTGACATGTTATGGTTAGTTCTTAATTCCTGAGAATTTGAACATCATTAAGTTTTCTGTGAACTTACAATAAATGCTCATGTTACTAAATTACAGTATGTCTGAAAAAATATTGTTAGCAAGGAAAAGCATCATCCAAATGTATATATTAACTCAGGTGTGAACACATTGAAGCCCTGTTAGCCTTCGGTTTAATACCACTTCATATCTTTTTAAAGATTGTATTTCAAATACGTGAACTCATAACTTATCCACACTGCAGAGACATTATCTTTAACTAAACATAAAACAACTATGTCGTTTTATTCTCAATTATAGATGTCCAGGGAGTCAGCATGTGAACTCTGACACTGATAATTAATTCATGTGCATGAGATGAAAAAGAATATAAAGAAAAACAAAAAATACTAGTTCTATGAAATGGTGACTACTTCGATATAATCAAACCCAATATCATTAATATAAACATTAAAATGAAAATATAAATTATTAATTATGCAGCATGCTTTAGGGCCATTTCTACAGTTAGTATGAATTACAAATATTAAATGCCTTTAATGATCCACTGTCCATAATTCTTAAGCCATGTTTACATAATAAACATTTCCTACATATTCTGTTTCTTCTGACTTTCAACAGCGAAAGTATTTTTCTCTTGGGCTAGGAAAGTTCCTCTGACCCTAACCTAACCAACAAGTACAGACAGCTAGGGCGGTGTATACCCATCCCCAAGGCTGGAATCAAAGAATGATATCAGAATTGTAACAGTGTTAGAATTGTAGGATTTATCCAAAGAAATGTTTAGCAGGCAAATGCAATTTTAAAAAAGAAAAAAGCATTTCCCAAAACTGATATCCATGTTATACTTAAAGTTTTAAACCTTCCTATTCACTGTAAAGGCATCATTTTCTTATACACTAAAAAAGCCATGATTAATCAATTTAACATACCTAGCGCACCTTTACAAAAATAAAGCTAGTAGCTTGCTGGGAACTAAATTTACTCAAATTACAATCTTTCATTCCTTTAAATCAGTTAAGTGATTTGCGAGTTTTATCCTTGGTCTCACAGTGGTTAAATTTTTGAATGCCTGCCACAGTGCAGTTATTAATCTTAGTCTTAGATTATACTTCATACAAAGAAAATGTCTGCCCAAACCAACACCAAGATTTCAATTTAATATAATGTAGAAGAAACCTGAGTCTGGGTGTAGAAATAATTCCTTTCTTTCTCTGATATCAGAGTGCCTTGAAATGCAGTGAATCTGCAGCAGGATTCTATGGCTTTATCTGTTTTCTTTGAATATTAAGTAAATCTTGAATTTAAAGCAATTATTCAAGGGTAAATGTTCCCAAAGCAGTGTAAACTATTATAAAATGTCTCATCGAAGACATCAGCAGCTCCTGTAAATCACATGAAATTTAACAATGTGTGGGCACGCCCTTCGGCAGCACATGTTCTAAAACAATTTAAGGACCACCAGCAACACGGCACAGGGCTATGTGCCTGGCCTGGCCTCCACTATCAAAGCCATTTTCACAGATTTCTTTTATAAGCATATTGATAAGTATGCTACATGAATTTCAGGCTCAAATCTTTGTTTTTCAACATGTGTTTACTGGCTGAATATAGTATATGCATTGATTTTCCAATGATATCACATAAATATGGATCAAAGACCTATACGAATTACAAACACATAGATTACAAGAGATCTGAGGCAACGACTTAAGAATTTGGATTTGCCCTTCTACAATTTCATGTCAAATACTTTTCCTAGGATCATCTTCTGAAGTCCAAGCAAAAACCCTAATTTACTTAACTCTCAGCCCTTACAAAGCAGAGCCTTTAGAAACAGGTGCACCTAACTCTAGAGCGCTCTGCCCTCGAGTGTGGCATCATCTACAAGCTTCCAGAAGGCGTGACCCAGGAAACCACCCATCAAGTAACTTTTCACACCCGTCCTCGGATGAAGCAGCAGGTGCTGTACTCTCACGTCACTTCACCACGGGCCCAGCGGGCCCGGTGCTCTCACACAGCTCCCCACTGCTTGGTCTGGCTTCTTCTGCAGACAAGAAGGAAAACAACAATGCAAACAGTTATGTTCACTTTTAAAGTAAATTAAGATTTGGGAAGAGCTCTACTTACTAAATTTCAAATTACAAAGCTGCATTTATCAAGTATTTCTCTACCATCGCAAATCACACCTAGTTTGCATGCTTTAAATTTTTTTTTTAAATTTACACTAAACACTGTGAAAGCCCTGATTGGCTGTTAATGATAATATGAAACTGAAAGATATTAACTGCATGTGGATGAATCTTCAAATTACATGTGCTTTTCTCTAGTGGAATCTCAATACCCCTTCACCTAAGTAAGGCATCCTTCCTCCAGTTCTACCTGGACTGGAAATCACCACCATGGTATAATATCATTACTGGTAGAAATGTGCCTAGAAACTGTATTTTCCTTTATTTATGTATGCACACGTGTGTACATGAACGCACGGAGAAGTGAGAAGTCAGCACTGTCTTCTTCAGTGGTTCTCCATCTTGTTGGTTGGTTGGTTGGTGAACTTCTATAGCCGTCTTACTGTTTTGTGACAGGGTCTCTCACTGAACCTAGAACCTGGTACTCCACATAGACTGGCTGACCAGCAGCTGCACTGGCTGGCAGTGAGTCCCGGCTCTGTCTGCTTCTGCATACGCAGGGCCGGGCCTACAGGTGCATGCTGGCACACATCGTCAGGGTGTGTGCTGGGACCCAAAGCCAGCTCTCATGTGTGCACAGCAAGCACTTTACCACAGAGCCACCCCCCTGCAGCCCACACTGGCCTGGAGCACACTATGTGCATGGCTTAGGCTGCCCTTGAACTCACAGTGAACCTTTGCTTTAGCAAAGGATCTAAGTGGTGCTCATAAAGCAAAAGTATTTCACTGTGATTAAAATGAATTTATGACATTATGAGCAAAATGTCATGTGCACATTATTATTCAGGTGAAACTGGCTTAACTCTCTCTGAGCAATCCCCAGTTAAGTAGTCTTATCCTAAGAGTAATCAGGATGTGGATGACAATACCAGTACTCTCAGTTGTTAAGAACAGCACAAATCAAGGAGTCTGATGCCATGGGGCTGGAGAGGTGGCTCAGGTTAGGTTAAGCCTCTGCCTTGCAGGAGGAAGGTCCTGAGTTCAGATCCTAGACCCCACATATAGATGCCAGGCAGAGACGCCAGGCGGAGACGCCGGGCGGAAGTGGGGGTGGCCTGAGTTTCTGGTCCTGGTAGGGCAGAGCCTGTGAATCCTGGGGGGCAGAGTAAACATGGAGGCAGTACATGGTGGTTCTACACACACACACGCACGCACGCACGCACGCACGCACAATTGAATAAATAAATTAAAAAAAGGCGTCTGATGCCATGAGCCAGAAGGGGGTGGCTGTCTTGAAGCTTCAGGCCCTAGAGCCCAGCCATGTGCACTAGGACAAAGTCTCAGAGTAAGAAGTGCCTCAGCACAACCCTAGCAGTCACTACGCTTTTCACGACTTAGATCACACCAGCTCAGATTCTTCCAGATGAATCATCCACTTTATTTCAGCCTTAATATGAACCCAAATGTAATACGTACAAATTTTCATTCAATATACCTATTTTCCAGGTAGCAACATGAATTTTTCAAGCACTGCCCTTACTACTTAGTTCAGATTCTAAAAATTCTAAAAATTGAATATGCTTCTAATAATACTGATAAAGCAATATTCTACAAAGGCAACATGACAAGAATAAATATTAAGTTATCTATCCCCATAAATAGCCTCTATTTGCTATGGAGGGAAGGTTTGAAAATACAGCAGGAAAAGTAAAAGAAAAAAAAGAAATACTTTATATCTTAGGAAAATGTTATACAGGTAAGAAAAAAGAGAACAAACATGATAACTCTAAGAGTCAACTAATTCCTATACCTAACAAAAACCTTACAAGTAAAAAAATAAAGAATTTTATAACTTCCATGACAAAAAAAAGAAAAGAAAACACCCATTCCTTTGGACAGTGTCAAGAGTGAGAAGAATGCATCATGGAGACACCTGGACCCCAAACAATGCTTGACCCACCAAGTGCACCTTCTCCTTGCTCAGTGGGGAGCATGATGGACAGTTTTCCCTAGAAACTTGCTTCACCAACCTAACTACTGATTGCGGCTCTTTTACAATGGCTCCCCGGGACTGACGGTGGAAGGGGAACAAATGCTGCTTGCTGTGATGCAGAGCCGGGTGATTTTACGCCTCTGCAATCGTTCTCCCATCTCAATGTCCCTTCAGCATAGCTCTGTCTTCAACACTTCACCACCCGCAATACGGCCAAGCAGTGAAAAAAGATGATCTTGTTAAACCTTATCTCAGCTTAAGGGCTTTCAGAGAAGGGACAGAGCGAAATAAATGGAGACTTCAATTCCACATATGATACATATGGGTATTAGTTTTGTTTTTTAGAACCATTATTTTGTAAAAGATAGAGAAAACTAGAACTACCACCTAAAACAGGACATTAGTGGGTAGGGTAAAAGAATTACTGGTTTTTCCACATTTCTGCAACCCACTGACCTTCCTTCTCTTTCTTTTCTTGGTTCTCTTCAGCTGCAGTCTTGTCTGCTCTGAAGAAAATTCTTGCACTACTCAGTGAGAAATACAGCAATTCAAATTCCTGCATAAGTAAATTGAAATAAAAGGGAAAAAGGCTCACTGCAAAGTATAAAAAATATTTGGTTTTTAACATCTCTTATTTTAAAAGCTGTAGTAGAAAGTAAACTTAGTAATCCATCTACTTTTATGATCAAGTGTCTTCCACATATTTATTCTAAAATGTTCTCTTTTCACCATTACTCACATTAACTGGTTCTATGTGACTTCAGATACCACATGTCAAGCATATCAAAGAGTCAAAGCTACTTGGCTCTCAGCTCCTCTACCTGTAAATAGACATCCAGGCGCTTCTGAGTGAGATTCATAGTTTGCAGAAGTTTTTCATCTTGACTAGTTGACTGCACGTTCTGTTGCTTAGCAACGGCTCTTATCTCCTTTATATATTTCTCTCTAACAGACTGGAACCAGTGAAGTGAATCAAACTCCTGGTACTGATCCAAAAGCTTTAGAATATAGGCCACACCTACAGTCATTGGCAAAACCAAAGTGAAATCTCAGTGAGTGCAGAAGTTCTATCTTATTATTTCAACAATAACTCCTAGCACCAGCCCAACCATTTTGAATTAACACTCTTTCAAATCCCATTTCAAAGCATAAATGAACAAAAATAACATGACCATGAAGATCACCTGGAGAACAGCCATACGTTCAAGATAAAAACTTCCACTCAAATAGCAGAACTGGTGGCCTGCACTTTAGCCCTGGAAGGTGGAGCCTGGGAAATCCCAGCGCCAAACAGTACGGAGGGAGAACAATATAGGATAATTCCTAAAGTAACCCTTGGGCCTCCACAGGCACACACAATGCCCTGTTACACACACACACACACACACACACACAAAATAATGAACTTGTTGGGACAGTGAGATGGCCCAGCAGGTCAAGGCACTTGCTGCCAAGGGAAGGCTGACACCCACGCATTCTTTGACTGCCAGTACACCCATGACCACATATGCACCCAAAATAAATAAGTAATGTAAAACAAAACAAAACTAAACTAAAACAAACTTTCACTGCTAAACACAAAGTGAAGAAACTACAGGGAAACATATTCAAAACATAAAAAACACAATAAAGAAAAAGCCTGAATATTAGGTGGAAAATGACTAACGATAAACTACACCAAAAGAACATTAATGACAGTTATAAATAATGAAAAATAAGTATTTCCAATGAGACAACCCTGTTTAAAGACATTGTAACAGTAGGCACTGCTCACAAAGGACATATAAACCTACTTTCAAGCAAATGTTTCTAAAAACCGATTTTAAGGTAAACACACAAGTGACAGAAAATAAGAAAATAGTCTAAGCTTACCCATGGCAAAACCATCATCAGTAAAGGCAGCTCCTATTTTATTTTTTTTATTCAACTTTTCCTTGCAACTAATGGAATGTTCTACAAAGTTGAGAGTCTAAATAAAGAGATAAGAGAGAAACAGCTAGTCTGATAAAATCTTCAGAATTTAGTCACTGTAACAGACATGGAGTTATGGAGTCTCTTCTAAAGTTCCCAAAACATTCGCCGCAAATACACTGTCTTTTGGTGAAGGTACAAATATGTGAGTGACCCTCCATGCCTCCTCCCTCCAGTCCTCCACCCTCGACCTCATTCACCAACCTGTCAGTGACTCATGAGACACTCTCATGCACATTTCCGAGATGAGAACAGTCTTTAGAAATTAGGTATCCTACCCAAAGTCAGACAGGAAGTCAAAATGTGAAGTAGAAAACTGGTCCATTTTATCTCCAAACCCAGGTACTAGTAAGCACATGCAATAAAGTCCTTCTTTCTGCCACCACAATCCATCCTAATACTACTTACTTACTTTGCAGTCCTGGACAAAAGGGCAAATTTCTCAAAAGTTATTTCTTTTAGAAACTCAGTGTTTACAAAAAATCTTATCTAATCAAATCATTTACTCAAAAAAGATAACATTTATCAAACATACCAGTAGTAGGTAGTTAAGATTTAAAAAAAAGTGGGCTAGAGAGATGGCTCAGGGGTCCTGAGTCCAGGTCCCAGATCCCACATAAAAACACCAGGCAGAAATGGCAGCAGCCTGCATTTCTGGTTGTGGTGGGAGGAACCTGGGAAATCCCAAAACAAACCAAAAAGGGGAGAGAAAACAATCCAGGATGATTCCTGAAGTCACCCTTGTGCCTCCACAGGGACCCACAATGCCCTCTGATACACACACACACAAAACAGAGTTTTTTTTTTTTTAAAAATTCATTTCACGGGGCTGGAGAAGTGGCTCAGGGGTTAAGCCTCTGCCTTGAAGGCGGAAGGTCCTGAGTTCGGATCCTAGACCCCACGTATAGACACCAGGCAGAAGCGGGGGCAGCCTGGGTTTCTGGTCCTGATAGGGCTGAGCCTGTGAATCCCGGGGCAGAGTAAACAAGGAGGAGGTGGAGGCGTCCATGGTGGTTCCCAAATTTGCCCGTGGTTCTACACATACATACATACATACATACATACACACACGCACACACGCACAATTGAATAAAAATGAATAAAAAAATTAAAAAAAAAAATTCATTTCACATTTGAAAATACTCACTAGAGGAGGTACAATAATATAGAAATTTCGGAGATGTATGTTCTTTGGTCTTCGAAATTCTGGAGCAAAAACATCTACAAGCATTTTGAAATATTCTGTGCCTTCAGCAGAATTTCGTGTATGATCGCTAAGGACTGAGTCCAAATGCCTAAAAAGCAAAACAAATACCCTTGGTTCCTTGATTAAAAGGTACGACTTCTTAAAAAAAAAGCCTATCTCATTACGTTAGACGACAACACCCCAAATATGACATTAAAATTTCTGCATGGTTTTTCTTTGATTTCAAAATGAGTTCAATTTTCATGAGTAGAAATTAATCAGTATCATTTAACTAAATGCATAAAATAGAATATTCTGGGACTTATGAGAGCCTTGAAGAGCCCCATATCATTGTCAATACATTCTGTACCGCTTAAATTTATTTATTATAGCTTCTTCTATATCTAATTATCCACAAATCTGGTCCTATTTTAAGAACTTAACTTCCCTTATTATCTTCAGAATCATTAGACACTTCTGTTGTTGGACTTCTCACCAACTACTACTAATTTCAAACTTAATCCTGAGGCTGGAGAGATAGCTCAGGGCTTAAGATTCTGCCTTGAGAGTAAACAAGGAAGAGGTGGAGGTGGTCCATGGTGGTTCCCGAATTCGCCTGTGGTTCTACACACACACACACACACACACACACACACACACACACACACACACACACACAAAATTGAATTAAAAAAAAAAACTGCATATTCATTAAAAAAAAAAAAAAAAAAGATCTGCCTTCAAAGCAGAAGGACCTGAGCTCAATTCCGGATACCACATAAAAATGCTAGGTAGAAATGGTGGCTGCCTGTCCTGCAATTCCTAGCCTTGGGAAGCAGAGCCCAAGAAACCCTAACTGAAACAATAGGGAGTAGAGCAATCCAGGACGGTTCCTGAAGTGCTCTCAAGTGTACACCCATATACACACATGCATGCATGTGAACACATAAAAAAAAAGAATTTCAATATTAAAAAATCTCAAGCTGTGAAAACATACTATATAACACCTACATAACCTTAAACTAGATAATACCGTTTTGATTTTTCTTTTTTTTCTTTGTGTGTGTGCGTGCGTGTGTGTGTGTGTGTCAGAGGGCACTGTGTGTCCCTGTCCCTGTGGAGGACCAAGGGTAGCTTCAGTAACCATCCTGGATTGCTTCTACCTCCTTTGTGCTTTACAATGGGATTTCCCACACTTTGCCTTCCACAACCAGAAGTGCAGGCCTCCACTATTTCCTCCTGGCATTTTTACATGTACTCCGGGATCCAAACTCACGTCCTCTGCTTGCAAGGCAGAGTCTTAACCCCTGAGACATCTCTCCAACCCAATAAACCATTTCTTAAGAGCTCACTATATTTGTTTCTTGTTTTCAGAAACACTTTAATATTGCACCTCATATCATTTGTACCTCATATCACTTATAACATAAACACTTCATTTAGCATGAACTGTTAAGAACTGAACCCTTCCCCAAAAAGCCACAACATATCATTGTATCTAAGAATAAAATATACAAGAGGGAAAAATCTTAACAGAACATTATCCTTATACAATCCATATCTGAGTCTCCACAATTACCTCCCAAGTATCTTCACAGATGATCCTGTTGCTGTTTGCAAGTAAAATGGGAGGATTGCCACCCATTACATTTCATCTTCAGGTCTCTTCATTCTAAAATAGACTAGTCCCCTTACCACCTTTGTCTTTCATGACATTTGCTCTTTTTAGGTCAGGTGTTGTGGATTTTTAAGATTGCTTCCTCATAGTATATTCAGAGTAAACATATCTGGCAAGAACATAAACTAGGTATTTGCAATTGAACCAAGAGGCAACATGGTATCAATCTGTTCCATTACTGGTGATACCAAATTTAATCAGTTGGTTAAGGTAGGAAGACATCATTTCTTTGTGATTAATAAGCAATTTTTCAAATGTATTTAGTTCTCCAGAGACGCCTTATATTTAACTACCATGATGGCGGTACAATTGGCAGCCTCCCCTAAGTCTTCTCGTCTCTCCTATGGTAGCTGCCATTCTTCTGCTTTGAAAAAACAAACGAAAACTTTTGTTCTCTTCTTCTTCTCATATTTTCACCATGATTTGTCACATATTCAGTGATAAACTTTCTACTTCTATCATTATTCTTTTTGATAGAATCCTCTGCACTTTGTCCAAGGATGTTCTGAACAAATGCCTACCAATTCTGCCTAGTACTGAGGTTACGTTATGATACAAAATGACTAGTAAGTCTGTAGACTTGCACTCTCTGGCCAGCAATTACATCCATCAAAACCAAAGTTTATTAGATTTTAGCTCCCCAGTCCAGTGTTTGAAAGCCAGCAATCTGCAGTGGGGGCACAGTACCACACTAAGCTAGAGAACACCCAAGGAAGGACTGTAATTCCAGGACGGTGCTGGTCGACAGAAACAGCTTTAAAGTAAAAAGGAACGAGTAAATTTAATTTTTGCGATGAAATACTTGGCAGTCCTTTTCTTGCACTAATTCCTCAAAATCAGTTGTTTGGACCAGCTACACATTGGAAGCTCAATCATAATGTGAGACTGTGACCAAGACAACTTGCTCCAGAGGATCGATTTCTGGTGATGCTGGAAAGATCAAAGAATATTGTAAATTTTTAAAAAGTGTGATCTACATAAATTGAGACCATGACTTGTAATAAAAAGTGTCATAGAAATTCTTTACTGTCTTTTAGTCTTCTGTTTTTTATAAATACATTTTGAAATTCCTAATTTAGATT
This sequence comes from Typhlomys cinereus, assembly GCA_023101885.1. Taxonomy (NCBI): domain Eukaryota; kingdom Metazoa; phylum Chordata; class Mammalia; order Rodentia; family Platacanthomyidae; genus Typhlomys; species Typhlomys cinereus. Next base: position 3,721,092 of record JALPQD010000097.1, read on the forward strand.
ACTCCAAAATTATATTACCTTGCAGCTTTTAATGTCTCTTCAGAAAGACCTTCTTCTTTTACTAATTCTTCAAAATTTACAATATCTTCAAGATCAGGCACAAATCTACATAGAAATTTTGAAAAGAATTCATTGTAACAAGTAAAACAGATGCTACAGACACAGAAGACAAAGTGGTAGGACTCTAAAAGCTGTAGCTGTGCTTTTAGGAAAACTCTGTACTTCAGTAATACTGTTATCACCATTTCAGTTCCAAATATAATATTAAATATGATCACATTTTATCCCAAATAATGTAATCTTTAGAATTAGTCATAAACTATAGTAATAAAATAGGGCTGGAGAGATGGCTCAGGGGTAAAGACTCTGCCTTGCAAGCAGAAGCACTTGAATTCAGATCCCAGGTTCCACATAAAAACACCAGGAGGAAATGATGGAGGCCTGCACTTGCAGCCCTGGTGAGTAGATCCTGGGAAATCTCACAGAGAAGCAAAAAGGAGTGGAAGCAATCTAGAATGATTCCAGAAGTCACTCTTGGTCTGCCACCGGGACACATAGTGTCCTCTGATACACATGCATACGTGCAAAATAAAGTTTAAAAAAAACTATAGTGATAAAATCAATTAACTATATAAACTTAAGGAGGTAAATATTTTCAAAATTACAATAAGGTCATAAAATTTAAGGAGAAATAAAGTATAGAAGTTTATTCGAATATTTGGTTTATTGAACTAAGTATACTCCAAGGGCACGAGGGTATTCAGTAATGAGAACTGCCCACAACCTCAAAATACATTTATCAAGAATAAACAGTTTCTCTGTGATACCCCAAGAGAAATTACATTACTTAAGTTTTAAGAGACATGAACAAGGCAAAATGTTTGCATCCATACCTGATGGCATTGCTGCTACAATGAAGACCACCAGATCTTATCATTCGTATATAGCCCATAGCATTACCTTTAAATGACACAAAAGATGTTCATATAAGCAGCTCAAAGAACCAGGAATAGTTACAGATAGTAGTCAACTGTAAAGTTTCTACTCCTAAATATCAAAACATTCTGCTATATTTTTACTAGTTCTTGCTCCACAAACAGCAAAACTATTACAGATTTCTGCATTTGAACGTATACATTATCAGCATTAGATATTTTGAAACAGATGTAACTTTTTGCACGCATGCATGTGTGTATGTTATCAAAGAGCACTGTGTGTCCCTGTGGAGGCTCGAAGGTGAGTTAGGGAATCATGCTGAATTGCTTCTACCTCTTTTTTGCTTCATTCTGGATTTCCCAGGCTCTGCCTCCCACAGCCAGAAGTACAGGCTGCTGCCGTTTCTGCCTGATGTTTTCATGTGGGATCCAGGATCTGAGCTCAGGTCCTTCTGCTTTTGAGGCAGTCAATCTTGTCAATCCAAAACAGATCCAACTTTCAACTAATTAACTAAACTCTATTCATCATTTGCCTCATTACAATGATCAAACACATTAAGATTACAGTAATTTCTCTACTCCCACATTTAGAGAATTTGTTTTTCGACTCCCCTTTCTACACCCCAGTGCATATGTCTCTCTCACACTCAGAGTGTAAAGTCGTAAGAAGAAATCTGTACGGGGCCAGCGAGATAAGATAGTTCAGCAGGTAAGGTGCCTGCTTGCAAACCTGGCGACCTGTGTTCATCTCCAGAAGCCCATATGGTACATGTGTACAACTCTCTCTCTCCCCCTCTCCTCCCCCTTTCTCTCTCTAATAAATACATAAAACACTTTAGGAAAAAAAAAAAGAATTCTTTCCTTGAGGGCAGGAAGATGACTCAGCAGCTGAAGTGTTTGCGCACATGGACCGGAGCTCAGATCCTCAGATTAGATTCCAGTAAGATCCCAGGTGGGCCTGAGGGCAGAGACTGAGAATCCCCAGAGCAGGCTGCTAGTTAGGTTAGTCCAGACTAGCAAGCTCTGGATTTAATTAGAGATCCTGTCTCAAAAAAAATAAGGTACAAAAGCAACCGAGGATTTCAACCTCAGGCCTCCACATGCATGTGCACACAAATGCACAGGCGCCTCCCACATACACACTTGCACAAATGCAAGCATGTATACACAAACATATGTACCCCACACTCACATACATATAAAAATGAAGAAAAACTTGAAAAGAAATATTTATTTGAATCTCTCAAATTCAAGCCTGGACTATTCAGATCACTAGATTTCTACCCAGAACTGATATCTATGTATCTAGGAATTTAAAATTTTAATTATGTTTAAGTCAAACTCAGGACCTCTCCCCCAATCATATTTCCTGTCTCAGAAACTGGTAATTCTATCCTGTTGGTTGCTTGAGGCAAATTCTTTGAAGCCATCCTTGACCCTTCTTTCCTTCACATTTCATATGTAGTCCCTGGGCGAATTACATTGGCTGTTTTGAAAATGAAGCCAGGGAGCTGAAGAGATGGCTGGGGGTTAAGTCTTTGCCTCATAAATAAAAGGACCTGTGTTCGAATGCCAAATGAAAACACCAGGCGGATGAACAGCAGCCTGAACTTCTGGCCTTGAAGACAGAATCTGGGAAAACCTAGAATAAAGCAGTAAGAAGTAAGGAGGTAGAGGAATCCAGGTTTATTCTCTTTGTCACTATTGGGCCTCAACAGGCACACAAAGTGACCTCTTCCACACATGCACACACACACACACGCACACACACACACACACACACACACACAGAGGAAGGGAAGGGGAAGAGAGGAAAGGGGAGTTAAAAGGGAAAGGGGGAAGGGAAAAAAGAAGAAGTACAAAGAGGGGAGGGAAGGAATATGAGGAAGGAAAGGGAAGGAGTTAGGGAAAGAAAGGAGAGGGGGAAGAGGAAGGAAGGCAGAGGAAGTTAGGGTAAGGGGAAGGGAAAAAAAAGCCAGAATCTATTTAAGGATATAAATCATTAGTATAACACCTGCTTAAAACCTGTGGACAGAGCCCCAGTACCAGGGATGGAAGAAGGGCAGTCTGAATCCAGTACTTTTCACTACCTGTACAGTTACTGATAACCGTACTACAAACCACCCCATCTCGCCACTGTAACATGCAATGGCTGCTTTTCCCCCACTTCTAAAATTAGTATCCCACCACACCCTTCAATTTTTATCAAGACAGGGTTTTGTACCTTACGCTACATTGCGGCCTTTCCTAAACATCGTACAACACCTGTGTCTCAGAGAGAAACCTACTCTTTATGTGGTCACAGTCTTGCAGAACCGAAGCACCATTGCTGAGCCCTGCCAGGTCTTCATTAACTTCATTCCAGCCCTGCTCCAGGCTACTCATCAAAAATACTGGGCAGACTCAGGGTTTTTGCACTTCCTGTTGTCTCTGTCTGGTATACACTTTCTCTAAATATGTACAGGCTTATGTAACCTTGACATTATCTATGTCCCTGCTATGACTTCCTGAAGTTTTTCCTAAATATCACTGCACGGAATTGCACAGCTCCACTGCACTTTATTCAGAACCTATCACTGATATTTATCTTTCTGTTCACCTCTCCAACTATGAGGATCTATGAGTATGACACTGCTCTATTCCTAGTGCCGTATAATAGGAATTGTGCAGACAAATGAGCTGAAGTGAAATTACTTGGGAAAAAAGAACAGATAAAAAAGAGGCCATAAACATTTCATAACTATTACAGTTAACATGTCTTGATGTTCATACTATACAGCAGATATCACTACCTATTTTAAGGCCTGTTCCAATTTTTACTTCTTTACTTGTAACGTGCCTTTAGAAAACATAAACACCTAGGTTTGACTACTTTCCTCAGTGCAAGGTTAGCTGAGAATGGTGGTTAAAAGCAAAATCTTAGCAGCCGGATTACCCAGGTTCAAATCTGGTTCTAACGCTTGCTTGGCATGGCGTAGATCTAACAATATAAATTCTTTCTATGCCAGTATCTCATCTGTTAAATTAAGCTCCAGAAAGGCAGAGACTTACAGTTACATAACTAGTATCTAGAAACATTATTATCCTAAGTAAATCTTGGTACATATTCAATAAATACTAGTAGTTTCTATTTTAGAAGGTAGATTAACACTAAAAAACAAAAAAAAAAAACACTCATATGATGCCTAGGTAGCATGTCCCTTTAATTCCAGCATGCAAGAGGCAGAAACAGAAGGACTGCTAAGATCTTGAGACAGTTGCCCAGACCTAGATCCTGCCCCAAAAATAATAAAGTAAAAAAGATAGATTCAACATTTTGTTTTGTTCCTAGTTATCTAATTCTCAATATAAACTGGACTCAAAAGCACTTTAGAGAGTATTCTATAAACAAATAAAGAATTGGTATTTTTAAAGAGAATGAAGTATAAAATGTCAGAATACAGTGTGAATGGCAGTAATCTAGGTGGCTTTGTCCACTAATGAACAAACAACCCTTTAGTCCTCCTGTCACTCAGGTGTATTGAGAAGACACCGACTAAAGCCTATGACGTAATGTATTCTTAGGATAAAATTTTACTTTCACAAAATATTTAATATTTCTCCATTAACAATAAAGAACTGATTTGGACCTGAAAGGCATTTTGAACAGCAGAGTGATGTAACCTAGGAGGTGAGCTATTCATTAGGCGAACGTTAGCCGTGTCATCAGGAGTTGCTGTGTCACAGCCTGATGAGAAAACTATCCCAGTGGAACAAAGTTACGCTGCGGTAGTCACGTGACAAGCTGCCCATGACTAGTAGCTATGAGCTACTAGTACATGCAGTACATATTTTTCTGGTATTTGTATTTTATTTTCCAAACTTTTTAAGAAACTTACCAATCTGGCTGATGAGTTGCCTGAACTGATCAAGGTAGCTCTGTCCCTCTGGTGTGATTCCAAGTTTTCTTATGCCACGATTGAATTTTTCCGCTCTATCAAAAGGATACTAGAGAAATAATTTTAAGACTATCTTTAGGCACCTAAAGCGTAAATGCCTAGCAAATCAAACATGTCAATACCACTGACTTTTCTACAATTTTATATTCCTCTGTGTATGTGTGTGTATGTGTGGGTGTAGAAGAGGGCACTCTGTCTGTGGAGGCCCCAGGGTGACTTCAGAAATTACCCTTGATTGCTCTACTCCTTACTTTGCTCTGTGGTTTTCCAGGCCATTGCCATTTCCGTCTAGCATTTTTATGTGTGATTTGGGATCTGAACTCAGGGTCCTTTTGTCAGGCAAAGGCTTAAATCCTGAGCCATCTCTCCAATCCCTACTTCATTATTGTCATAATTAGGCACAGGTATCAACTTAATAGTTGAGGGTTTGAGCTCTAAGCATATTTGTAGAGCATTAGTAGTTGAGTTAAACCCAGAGCAAACCTGCGGGAGATTTTCTAGTTGATGGGGATGGCCCAACCTATGGTGGGTGGGACTACACCCTGGACAGGTGAATAAAATACAGAGAGCTGGTTGAGGAAGCTGACATCCTTGTGTATGCCTGGCCAGACATGCTGGTCTGGCAAGTGAGGATCGTCCCTTTCTTAGCTGTTACGTGGAGATGGTGTGGAGAGTTTCTTCAGCCCTTTCGTAACGCTGCATGTTCCCCTGCCAAGCTGGACCAAGAACTGTAACTGGACAATTGTAAGAGAATAACCCCTTATTCCCTTAAACAGTGGTCATGATTTTATCAACAACAATACAGGCTAACTGCAACAATTATTTTTAAAGAAAGAAATGACCTAAATCTAATGGACAAATCGATACATTAAAAAAAGAAAACACAAGCAAACAAAAAACACTATGGACCCAAGGTCAAAGTGTTCTGTGTGTGTGGCTGCATAGTGAACGAAAGAGATCATTCTTGCCCTTCTAGCTTGTTTCAGACAAGGTCTTTTCACCACTGCTGCAAAAGCCAGTTAACTGGCCTGCGATCTTCTAAAGAGTCTCAGGACTTTGTCTCCCGTTGCCAGTAGGTGTACTGGGATTGAGACACGACACCAAGTCTGACTTCTACATAGAATCTGGGGACCTGAACTCAAGTCATCGGGCATGGGCAGCAAGCATTTGAGCCATCAAACCATTTCCCTAGCCTTTTCTTTTTATCTTGGCTCGAGGGAATATTCAATGCTACTAAACTTAACTTCCCTACCACCATTAGTCTCCTTACGCGCCACTACTCTATTAGATTGAGAAAATAAATAAATGAATTCACCTTAGAAACATTTGTTCACAGATGCTGTGATTAAGTTTCTATGAGGTTTTGTGCCAGGAACTTACAAACACAAACACAGTATTTTAAGCTAGGTTAAAATACTAAGCATAACGCAAACAACTATGATCTCAGAAATTGAAGGTGAAAGTAGGAGGATCGGAGTTCAAAGAATTCCCTGGTTGCGCACTAAGTTTGAAGTCAGCTCGGGTTCATTACACTGCATCAGCAGTTATATGTCTGCTTGCAAATTCTGAAGACCTGAGTTTGAACCGTGGAAGCTCGCATGGTGGAAGGCGAGAAAAGACTTTAAAAAATTGTCTTCTGATGCCTGAGCTCCATAATGCAAGCTCTCTGTCTCTCCCTTCTTCTCCCCCACCTCATAAATATTTTTTTAAATTTACAAAAAACAAAAATATGCTAGTGGCCACCATCAATCAGAATGTGTGGAGTCCTTTTGGGTCCACAGGTTAATTCATTGAGTAAGGCACTCAATGTTTCAAAAACTTGGCCACCTGAATTCAATCCCAGGAAGTTCACACAAAAGTCACGCTTGCTGTGGAAGCCCACTGGAGATCTCTGAGCTGATTAGAGGTCTTATTTCAAAAAGAGTAAGATCTTGTTTCAAATGAAAGGGTGACTGAGGATGCTTTCTGGTACTCCTTAGACCTCCACATGTACCTGGACACGAATGCACCCACATACAGGCTAACACACACAAATGAAAAAAGAATTATTCGTTAATTGTGTAGTATTGTGTTAGACAATGTGCCAGAAAAATACACAACCATTTTTGCAGAAATCCCTTTTCTATAATTTCTTTCAGAAACAGTCTCCAGTTATACAGAGATATATGTTAAAAGCTGTTGCCTTGTAGGATTGTTTGTAAAAATAGAAGAAAAGAAAAACTAAAAACACATACTAAAAGAAGGCTAAATATATTACAGTACACATCTCTACCATCAACTCTTAAAAACAAGAAAGATTTCTATAAACCATCAAAATCAAAAGTACAAACAGCACTACAGTATTACTCCACTTTTGCAAGGAAAAAGCAAGATACATAAACATGCATAAATATAAATGTTAACACATTTCTTGAGGCGCTGGTGAGATAGCTTAGTGAGCAAAGAGCGGGCTTGAAAATCTGGTAACCTAAGCTTAATCTCCAAATGCCCATGTGATAAAAAGAGAAAACTGCCTTCTGCTTTCTGATCTGCACCCCTGAACCATGATCATGGCATGTCATGTGTAAACTTTGTTTCTCTCATTTTCCAGTAAATAGTTCTTTAAAAAATACAATTATTGTGATATATGAGGGGCATTTGACTGCACAGCTACTAGTAAATGCTTCTAGAAAATGGAACTGGGGAAAAGGTGAGGAATGGCTAATGTGCATATTTAATTGATCCAAAATGAGAGTATTTACAGCTTGTATATTATTTTATTTAATTTTTTTGTATATTATTTTAAAATGACTAAAAGCTGGGCTACAGATTTAATCATCTCTGATGGTTAATTCTATAGAAAACATAAAGGGAAAATTAAGGGAAAATAGAGGATGGAAGCACATGAAATAAAACTTTCTAACTAAAATTAAGTAGTTGACATTACTTGACACCTAAATTGAAGCTTCTAAAAAGTACGTAGCATACCTTATGGTCATTTTGCTCCTTAATTTCCCTGAAAAATCGAATATCTTTAATCAATCTGGACTTGATATGTTCATCATACATGAACTGACTAAATATATAGAACTTCTTTTTCAAAAACTGGTAGGTGAAATTTACCTGTAAAATTAAAATTAAAAAAGTTAAAAGTTTTCAATTTTGGACCCAAAATATTTAAATAACAATGTGTTTTTCATTGCCTAAATTTATAGAAATTTCTATAGGCTTGTCTTCCATACTTTTACTAAAAAAAAGAAAAAAGAAAGGTGCAGAGAAAGAAGAAACTATTCTCATGACAGAATTAAGAGCTGGAGGAAGAAACAAAACCCCAGCCCCCACACCCCCATTTAAGTCACGTAGTTCACATACAGTTCCTGTGTCCCTTTATTATTAAGGTTACTTAACACTGAACTGCATGGCAGTTCAGTAGAAATGGCACTGAACTAAGAACATGATACTCTCTGAACTTTCCTGAGCAGAGATAATGTATTCAACTGCTTATCTGTTAATATTTTTTAGCATCTTTTACATGCAAAGCAATTTATTTTGTGCTGGACATGGTCCTTATTCTCATTAATTTTACGGTCTAGTAGGATGTCAGTATTTTAAATAAGCATTGTCAAATTATTAGACACAACTGCAATACTTTCTAAAAATAAAGTGTGTTGCTATGAGAAAATAGCAAAAGGTCCAACCCAGATTCATAAAATTCTGAGAAAATGAGATCTGCACATGTTACCTGTAAGACTCATTCTGTCCTATAGACGGGGAAGCTCTGGGCTCATTGCTACTCAATCATTTTCATATACCACTAAGGGTTTTTAACAAATTTATACATTTACCCAGTGATAAAAATGGGTATTGATCTTGTGGACTAAACCCTATTCTCTCCTTGGCCTTTTTTCCATTTTTCTATCTCTCTTTACCCTTTAAGTCTATCCTTTCTCCTCTCACTCTACAACTGCCACCCCAATTCTCTTGCTTATATGCCCACTTCACCAGTTACCTACACTCAATTAGTGTTCCTAGCTGATGAATGTCAATATCCCACATCACCAAGAGGCAGGAAATGTCTTTTTTTTTTTCTATCTGGTGATTAACACACATAAAATTCACTGCAAATATAATGTTTTAGATGATGACATAAATTAAGGAGTTCAGAGAGGTTTTTACTCTTAAGGTTGACCTGATCTCTACACAGGTGATTCCTTACTTTAAAATTTAAACTCTGATTTTCTAGGTCTTGTTTCCACATTGGTAATTGCAAAAACCTCTAATCGTGTAACTCAGGGCATCAAAACCTTCAAGGTATACTACAATTACTAACTTCAGATCTGTTTAATGTTCTGTCACTTAAGTACTCATTTTTCTCTTATTATGAAGAAATTAACCATGCCTCAGGACAGGAAAAACAGACTAAGAATTCTGGTCATTTCCTCAAGTTCAAAGAAGATTCAAAATATTTTTAGAAAATTTTTATTTACAAGGTTATTAAATAGTAATCCCTCAAAAATGGTATGATGATAGTAAACTGCCTTCAATAATTCATTTTCAGAGTAACTTTCAGATCAACATATACATACACATTATATACATCTATATTCTCAAACCTCAGCTATTTACAATCATGATCATGAGATGGGAAGAGATCTTTCACAGTCCTTTAAATAACAACTCCTGTCTCACCCCTCATGAAGTTAGTATCAGACATTTTTGCTTATACTATTACTAAAAAAAAATGGATGTCGGGTATAACATCAATAGGAAACAATGTATGTTCACCATAATATACTATAAAAACTATTGCCCACATAACTAAACAGGGGTCTACTATCCCACCAAACCCATGAAACAGTGCTTACTGTTGTATTCATGATTCCTGTGCCATGTGTCCTAATTGAATTAGCAATATGCCGAATATTAATAGTATTCAAATGTTTATTATTGCTTGTCCGTTCAATGAAAATCTGCAATGAAATAAATTTATGCTCAGTAAGAACAATACCTATTCCAAATTCTAATCCATTATCCAAAGAAAATTTAGAGCCTGTCTTGTTAAAAATAATTTAATTGAGGAGTCAAGTGAGATAGCTCAACAGGTAAAGGCACTTGCCACACAATCTGGATCACCTGAGTTTCATCACAGAATCCATGAAAGGTGGAAAGAAAAAACCAACTCCAGAAAGCTGTCATCTGACCTCATGCATATTGTTAATACACATGTCCCCATATATATCATGAGACATATTCACACACAAATAAATAAATTTACAATTTTTAAATAAAAAAGATGAAAACAATATCACAAAGCAACAAAAGATAAACAAGATCTCTAAAGAATTATTTTTGTTTTGCCTATTTTACTAATTTTCACCTTGTAATCAATTTCTTGTCCCTTGATCTTATTATAAAGGAGCCCACATTTAACTTTTTTTTCACAGTAGGCCCATAATTCTGACACTCAGAGAGCTAATTCAAGGCCAATTCAAGCCTGAGCCAGAGACTGTCTTGAAAAACAAAACTTAAATAATAAAAATTTTTTAACTCACCTGATTGTTGAGATTATAGAGATACCGCGACACAAATATGTGAATGTTTCTCATAATTTCCAAAACATCAAGTCCCTGCAACACAACCCACAGAAGCTCCATGACTATTATCATTAGTTAAACTCCTATCAATGTTAGTGACTTACAACATTTCCACATTTTAAAATATTTTCTTAAACTACATAAATAAAAGCTACTGGCCAAAGGTCAAGAGTCTTCTGGTATGTACATCAGGGTTCCCTCATGAAAGGCTGGCTGCTTAAACTTCACCCTCCTACAAGGACAGCAACAGTTACACTTTATAAATAATGGACATCTACACCCACACCCATTTCCCAATCCTTGGGAAAATGTCTTCCAAGGATCTTCTTTACATTTTTCTTTTCCAAATAAACCAATGGGCAGTTCTAAACAATATTTGTAAGATACATTATAGTAACATTTATAAAACTGAATCCTATTTTGTTAGAAGTTATATAAAATTCTTTATATATAATTCTTAAAAAGCTATATATTCTTCTTCTGAGTACCACAAGTGAAAATAAATGAAGCTTAGGGAGTTTTCTAAGGACAAATAGCTAGGAAAAGACAGAACTCTGGGATTTTTATAAAGTCTAAATCCAAAAATTTGTGCTTCTTTTGACTACACCAAGTGACTTCTATATATAGGATCTTGATTTAGATTTCTCCTTTCTTCCAATATTGTGCTAATAAATCTCAATGTTATATCATATATATTGTACCATGGCTTTTCTAAATAGTGTTCAAAGTAGTATTTAATTGTGCCTTTTATGTTCTAACTTAAAAATGAGTTCACCAACTTTTTTTCCCATTAGACTTTAAGTATATACACTGGATTTTTTTTTCTAGTTCTCTTGGGATTTCTGAAATAGTTCAGCATCTAGCAGACTTTCAATAAATTAATATAAATAACTGAAAGGGTATACAAACAGACCCTGGGAAAGATTCTCGTATATAACAAGATAAAAAAGAAAAATATGATCCCAAATTTGGAATTGAAACATGTTTCTTGAAAAATATTAACTGGATTATTTTAGACTTCCACAAAAAATAACTGATAACCTAAATTGTTATATTTATAAAATAATGCCATATTGTAAATTAGCTAATTGAATTAGCAAAGCCAAATGTTTCTGTGAACTCTTTATGGACAAAAGAGATGTCTCAGTGGGTAAAGACGCCTGCCTGCAAACCTGGAGACCTGAGATCAATCCCCAAAATCAGCAGGATAAAAGTTGTCAGTCTGATCTCTACATGCAAGCCACGGCACACATGCACTTGTGCTCTCTCTCTATCTCAAATAAATAAAATAGTTTTAAAAGAGAGCAAATACACTTGCAATTATATAGACAACTGCTTTACTTAGTATTTTCTTCAGCTACTGAAGTTCATTTACTATGCCTAAATTTAAAATCCAATATAGACATTATTCATAACTTTGCAGAAGTCGCCTTACTGTCTTATGTACATAAATTCTACATGCTCAGAAGAAGCCCAAGTGTACCCAGTAAAGCTATGGTAAATGCTTTCATAAAGCCTATTAAGTTGCACCTCATCAAATGTGAGGTTTATGTAGACTTTTCTTTAAAAAAAAAAAATGTTAAGGGCTGGAAAGATGGCTCAGGGGTTAAGCCTCTGCCTTGCAGGTGGAAGGTCCTGAGTTCAGATCCCAGACCCCACGTATAGATGCTGGGTGGAAGCGGGCGGCCTGCGTTTCCTGTCCTGGTAGGGCGGAGCCTGTGAATCCCAGGGCAGAGTAAACAAGGAGGAGGTGGAGGCGGTCCATGGTGGTTCCCAAATTCGTCCATGGTTCTACACACAACACACATACATACATACACACACACGCATACACGCACAATTGAATAAAAAAAATAAATAAATTAAAAAAAAACTTCAAAAAAAATGTTAAATAAGATGAAAAGAAATAAAGACTACCTAAAATAATAATACTAAGTCAGGCAATGTTTAAAATTCTGTGTACAAACCTGCTCCAAAGTCTGGCTAGGAAGATGTGCCTCTGTCATAACCAATCCATAACGCTGAGTAGCCAAATTTCTCATTTCACTGTAAGTGGCCCAATCATGAAGAGCTACTGTTGTGAGATTGTAGAAAGTCTTGTCTAGATAGTGAGTTACGTAAGCTTCAAAAACAAAATCATAAAAATGTGATTCATGAATAGTAGACAAAAAAGAAATGAAACCAAAAAGAAAAAAAAATGCAACTTTGAACATCAATTTCGTTATTTTAAAGTAAGCTGCTAGTCTCAACACTAGGGAGGTTAAGTATCAGATTCAACCAGGAACTCAGACCAAAAAAAAAAGACTAGGTGTGGTGACACATGCCTATAATCCCAACACCAAAAACTGGCACAGCAGCCTCATGAGAATGAGAATAGATTGGGCTACACAATGAAACCCTCATCTCCAAAAACTGCAGACTGGGAAATAAAAATGCGGAACACATACACAGAAAAAACCCTTCAGGGTTTTCTTTACTCCACAGCAAGCAGGACAAAGAGTTACAGGGTAGACTCCAGGAGGAAAGGCAGAAAACTCACCTCGGATGTCAATGAAACGATTGAAAAACCGAATTGGATTCAGAGAGAAAAAAAGGGCCAGGTCCTTCATGCCCACCCGGAAAGGGTTGCGGTCATCCAGCTTTAAGTGCGTATGCACAGAGAGTCGCAGATCCTTTTCTATTTCTTTGCACAACTTATCCAGCAAATGCTATTCACAAAGAATTGACAGTTTTTCAAAATGTGTTTCAATGACATTGTTCCCCTACATACTTAAATACTGACTATAGTAAGTTTATAATCAGGGTACTTATGAAAAAATGTCAAACATTTTTTTTACTTAATGCTCTAAACCCTCAATGGTAAAAATCTTATTTCTGTTAGGAAAATAGAAATCATTGTTCTCCCCATTTTAAAGCAATGTTTTGTTTTGTTTTGAAGTCAGGAAGCAGTTAAATAAAAACAACACCCCATTTCCATGAATACTTCTAGTTCCCATGAAAAGCCATCACACATGGCTTTACTGTAACGAACGTGACTATGCAGCTTAAAGCAAAACTTCATGGGAACTAGCAGAAAGGTCTGCAAATGTGCAATAAAGAAACTAAGTTTCTTTATGATATTCATTTAAAAAAATCTCAAAACTCATTGTATTAAAAATAATTACATAAATGGTCTTTTCCTATCCACCACAGAGTTCCAAACACTAACCATTGATTTATTTTACTTTTAAGTACCATGTTTATGAGCTAGGGCACTTGTCCAGCATGTGCAAGGTTTGATAGCCCAAGGAGACAACAACAAAAGGGAAAATTTAACATAAGAAATAATGATTTTTTCAACATTTTATTAAACTATGTTTGTACTTTGATGTCTACTCATTCTGAATTGAATTCCTCCTTTCAAACAAACAATATCATCAGATGGTAACTTAATTTTTAAAGGTATCTGTATTTAGGGGCTTTGTTGCTCATTCCATTCATTCATTCATTCATTCATTCATTTAGGTTTGCTGAGTCAGTGTTCTCATTCTTTATCCCAAGCTGTCTTAAAACTCATTGAGTATTATAACCCTGGGTTTTATACACAGCCTCACCCTCACGCGCTGCCTCAGCCGCACAATTGCTAGGTTAAAGGTGCAAGCCACTGGCCCAGCTTTAAAAAATGAGTATTTATTAAACATATTTACTAAAAACAGGAAGGAGCCCATTATACTGTAAATATTTTTTGTTATATAAGTATTTAATTATGTAATTTTCCCTTTTAGGGAGTTCACCATATAAAATATCAATGTCAACTTACCAATTAGCAGCCCTCAACATTCAAACTGGTTTTGTATATGTTTCTAATAAGCAGAAGTTTAAATTCAAATATACCATTACTAGAATTAGGAATTCCTGAATTCTGAGAATGATTAATAAACAAGTTGAACTATAAACTAAGTTAGCATAATAGTGATATCGTAACTGAAAATGCTTCCTTTGCTCTGTACAGTAATCTGTAAATAATAATAATCTGTTGTTTTTGGCTTCAGACAGTCTTGCTAGGTAGCCCAGGCATGCCTGGAACTTACCATGCTCCTGCCTCAACATCCTGAGTCGGACTTCATGTTTGCAACTACCATGCCTGGCTTATAAATAAGTTTTGGGGGCTGGAGAGGTGGCTCAGGGATTAAGCCTCTGCCTTGCAGGCGGAAGGTCCTGAGTTCGGATCCTAGACCCCATGTATAGACGCCAGGCGGAAGCGGGGGCGGCCTGCGTTTCCGGTCCTGGTAGGGCAGAGCCTGTGAATCCCGGGGCAGAGTAAACAAGGAGGAGGTGGAGGCGTCCATGGTGGTTACCGAATTCGTCCGTGGTTCTACACACACGCACATACATACACACATGCGTACGCACATACATGCACAGTTGAATAAATAATAAATAATTTTAAAAATTTTTAATAAATAAGTTTTGATTCAATGAAAGTCTGCTTCAATTTAAGACTTTTTTCCAAGCAATTCCTTCCCAAGTATTGCTCTTAAGTTTTCAATTTCAAATGTAATCTTACCTCATTTAAAATTTCCATAATCTCCTTGTCGTAACAATCCAGAAGCTTCTCATAGGAATCTAAATGTCTTGCATGCATCATGGCAGGAACGCAGTCTCGTAAAGCACTGAACATGTACTTGTGAAAAAGTTAAATGTACATGAACTTAGGAAAATCAAGAGTTCTAAACACTACAACAAAGGCTTATTATAGACAAAGACAAAAACTTTGTTCTAAAGGAAGAATTATTTTTCTATGACTGCCTTATCTTTTTACTAATAACCTAAAATGCAAAAAAAATCACTCATTTTCTTCTATCCATAAACAGACTTGAGTACAATAACTAAATTGAAAATGAGAATAATTAGCAATGTGTGTACTGAGTATTAAAATTAAACAAAATTAACTTCATAAACATTAACATAAAATTTAAGCTGTATAAACATTTATTGGATATACATAACAGCACTGTTCAGAACATTAACTTCAAGATAAATAATTAAACCAAATGACCTAATTTTTTAAAGCTGAAAGATGACTAAATTTTTTTATTATTTTTTAAAAGAAAACACTTCCAAACAAGCCTTTGGCAATCTCTAAGTTTTCTTGGTGACCTTGATAATAAAAATGCTGATATTATTCTTTACTTACATGTAATCTAGCTGCATCAACAGCATTTTCATACACATCATCTAAATATATTGGGAAGACAGCTCGATGCCAGTATAAAAAACAACAATCACATTGAGTTTGCACTCTGTAATGTAAAATAATCAGTAATCAGTGAAACCAAAATTGAAATATCTATAAACAATATACAAGAATGACTTTATACACTCTAAAGGGGAAGAAGCCTCTTGTTCATTTTGCATTCCTTACATTACTTTAGCCGACATTACTATGGAAAGTCAAAAAATAAGTATTTTTCAAATTGATTAAAATTAACATAACATTCTAATACCTCACCTTATAGGAAGTACACATACGCTTTCATCTAAAGACTGTTGAAAACAGTTCCGGCAACTTTCAATAGAACATACACCTGTTACAGGACCTGGTATGACTACACTGAACACTTGTATCACATGAGTCATTTTACCTGTCATGTGCAGCCTACAAACCTTGCTACTTAAATGACAATTTTATGCCTTATAGTATAGTGAAAGGATCATGAGAAGGTTCAATGTGTCTTCCAAAAACTGGAAATTAAATGCCAGTAAGTTATAAAAATGTCAGCTTCTCATAACAGTAAAAAGTATGAATATACATGGAAATTATGCTGTAACCACAATTCAGCTATGAATAAAAATTCAGGAGATTCATTTTCCTTTAAAAAAAAACCTACTGCTTATCCAATAATAAGACAACAGGGTCACAATTACCTGCCAAAAAAACCCATCATGAATCTTGAAGTAGCTTACAAAAATACAAAGCTTTATTATAAAGCGCCATTTCTCAAAGTTCGTAGTAACACTCGATAAAGACTCACAATGTACATCAGACTGCCAATGCTGAGTATGCACTGGTACAGCTCCTGTGAATTCTTCCAGAAGATTTGTGTTTTTTATAGAAGCAAAGCTAAGTAAGAACTGTGTGCAATCACGTCTCACTTTAGAGACACTGTTACAGGAAGAAACTAATCTTTATCTGGATCTTATCTCTAATTTTGCTCTGCTAGGTAGGAAACCATCTGGTCTGATGGCATACCCTGAAATCTCAGCACTAGAAAGGCTGTGGCAAGAAGATAATGAGCTAGAGGCCAGCCTGGATTATACCATAAGATCCTCTTGGGAGCAAAGGAGAAAAAAAAAAAAGGAAGGGGATAAGAGGGAAGGGAGAAAAAGGGACAAGAGAAGGAAGAAGGAAAAAGGAAGAGAGAGGAATGGAAGAATGAGGACGTGGAAGAAAGATCACTGCTTCAGTCAGTGCGGTCTTCTGGTGATTATGTCACACACCCCGCCCTACTTGCCTTTCTCGAAGCTCACTGATAAGATCCAGTTTCTTCATGACTACTTGAAGGGGAAAGAGTTCTTCATCTTTAAACGTTTTCTATCAACAAAAACAATGAAGTGGTCAAAATAATTCTTGAGCTATATGAATATATAAATATGTAATAAATATATATATAATAATTAAGGAACTACAAAATCTCAAACCTTATGTTTACTTCATAAAGAATAACAGTGAACTTACCATTTGTGTGCCAACACTTAATGCCAAAGAAACAATAAGTCGACGCTGTTTTGTGCTTGGTCCATTCAGAGTATTTTCAGCCAAAACTAGAGCAGAGAGCACATCAAGGCGCTGTTCACTATACTTTTTATCTGAAATTACTCTTTTCTTAAAGAGAAAAGAGAAAACAGAAATTACTAGTTTTGCTTTTAAAATAACAAAAACTCTCAGGACAGATTTTTCTGTTTCTTTGCCATGACCAAGTTCAGAAGAGCATGGACAAATGCTTTCCCTGCTGAATGTCCCACGATGTTCTGAACTCCTGTAATGCTCTTCATCAGCATTTGCTGTTCAGGAACAGCAAAGATATTGGCAATTTTAAAATAGCCACAATAATATAATAGGAAATCACTTCCAAAAGTGATGCATCAATTTCAAAAGTGCTTTTTAAATAAAAATTTACTGACGTACTACATACTGAAATTTCAGAATAAAAATAAAGTACCATGGAGATAAAAGACCAATAATATGCTAGCAGGAATGGAATAAATAGGCTGTATCAGAAAAGAACATCGAGATAACAGAATAGAAAAGTAACACATTATACTGAATGTATAGTCTGCTTACCTTGGCTACAGAAATAGAATTAAGAGCCTGATGCTGAAGGTGTTGTATTATATGGGAAACTGAATCAGCCACAACCATACTTCTCCTGTAAAACATATGGTCTATTGCCTAAAAAAGAAGCAAAGGTAATTTTGTGAAACATAACTTATAACTCAAGAGAAATTATAGAAGAGTGACGTCATTGACCTCAGGCATGAAATTTGTAAATGAGACGGCTGAGCCAGCCAAGTGGCACCACCAAAGCACGAGAACCTGAAGAAAACTGCCAGCACCCATGAGGAAAAACAGAACCAACAAAAAACCACTGGTGTGGTGGAACACGCTTGTGATCCCAGCGCTGGGAAAGCGATTGTGGGGCGCTCGTCAGCCAGCCTAGCCCAACCTGCAAGCACCAGATCCCAGCGACACAAGGTAGATGGATGGCTCCTGAGGAATGACTGACGGTTGACTTCTGACCCCTACATGTGATACACCGTGTTGGAAAATTCAACTACATTAAAATTAAGAGCATTATCTCTCAAGTCATTCACAAAGAAAATTAAAATGGAGCCCATGAAATGGCTTAGCAGAGTAAAGCTGCTTGCTGCACAAGCCCAACTACCTGAGTTCAATTATGGGAACCAGCGAAGTAAAAGGAGAACAGACTTCCTTCCAAAAGCTGTCTTTCCATGCTCTATGGCAGATACATATCGACACAAGCACAAAATAAGCAAGTATTTTTAAAAATGTAAGTCACTGCATGTAAAGGTGTCTGCCAAATACAAGAAATTAGTGTTCCTTTTTTATATAAAGGCCTCAAATGATGGAAGATTTTTTTTTCTCCCACATAATCAAACAGAACAAAATTTTCTCTAAAGAAACGCAGTAACTGAAGACATTCATCATAATTAACAATTAAAACATAATCAAAACCAATTAAAGCCACCACCTGACAAAACAGTACAGTTGTGGTGGCAAACACCTGTAACCCGAGCAGCAGCTGCAGCAGGAGGGCGGCCATGAGTTAGAGGATAGCCTTGGTGCCTTGGTTTTAAAAAAAGAGAGCTGACACTGGATAATAATTGGGTAATATATCTTTAAAAAAGGAATATATCCCAAAAAATAAAAATAAGAAATATATCTTGAAAAAACCAAAATACAAATCTGAAAGCATTAATCTTAAAAAATAAAACCTTAATGACTTTAACTTAAAGTTCATTATTAACAAAACCTTACCAGAAAATCTAAATCTTAAAAATTTCAATTTTTATAAACAATTGACTGGGCTCTCCTGCCCACAAGGAATTTTTATTTAGTATATGCTAAGAAACATTTTATATTTTCATTAACTGTTCTGTAATTCTGAATCCACATGACCACTTGTACAGTTCTAATTACAAGACTACAGCCTATTCTAAATTACAAAATGAATAGCTTCATGTTAACTAACTTCATGTGCATGTGAACTCTATAAAATATACTGTCATGGGTGTTTTATAAAATCATGCAACAGCCTCTTAAAACTTCCATGAATGCAAGTTTCTTAATAATACTAATAATAAGCCTTAATAATAATAGTAAGACTAACTTTCCCATTAATTTTTAATAAAGTTTAAATACATATGCATCTCTACTATTTCTTAACTTTATAATGGCATAAAAGTATATCTATAGATCCAGTTTTCACTTTCAGTATCAATAACTACATAAGATAATCAACATTTTATTACAAAACTGGCATTGAGTTACGTGATTTTCCAGCTGCAGGTCTGCTGGTGTTAGCAGGCATGGCTGTGAGCACGCTCCAGCTGAGCTGTGCGCAGGGACGGGTTTTCAGCTGTAAGTCAAGGAGGGCCTGCATGGCTCACTCATGACAGGTTTTCAGAAATTTCTTTCAATTAAGAGGTAAGTACACTTTCCCATACATTTCTGTACTAATGCTATCAAGAATTCAAATTTTGCAAGATCATTATAATTTAGGCCTGGGTTGTTTCTCAATCGTGGCAGTAAGGTAAGATAGTTTTAGACTTACCTTGAGAAGTTCAATAAGCCTGCATAACGCCTTAACTGAGGTTTTGGTCATTGGCTTCTGCATGGACATGTAGAGATTCATGGTGGTTTTAATAATGGTACTAATACTATATGCATATAAGAAGCCCTGTAAAGAAGAAAAACATCGAGTAGAATCACAAAGAAACACTTTAAGACTTCATTCTCTGTGTGTTAAGTTATTGTTCAACTTGCCAATGACTAACGTTTGTAAAGTTTAATTTGTGTAGTGTACTTCAGTGTACACGTGTGTTTGTAGGTACAGGTACACGTGTGCGTATGTGTGCAGAGGCCGGAAGTCAACATCAGGTGTCTTCCTCAGTCAGGTTTTGTTTTGCTTTGTTTTCTCCACATCTGGTTGAACTGGCTGGATGGCCAGTGAACTCTTAGACATCCATCTACTGTGTCCCAGGTAAGACTGCAAGTACATGCCACAACCAGCTAGTGATGAGTATCGGAATTCAGGTCTCATGTTTGTGTGGCAAGAATTTAATGACTGAGCAATCTCCCTAATCTCCTAACTTGTACTTTAAAGCCAACTCTTAAGATTTACAAAGAGGGGGTTGGGGATTTAGCTCAGTGGTAGAGCGCTTGCCTAGCAAGCGCAAGGCCCTGGGTTCGGTCCCCAGCACCGAAAAAAAAAAAAAAAAAAAGATTTACAAAGAGGGCTGATGCAAGAAATCAGCCACAAAGACACCAGCCCACAAACCTGGTGATCTATGTTCAATCCCCAGGAGTCTCATGTGACAGAAGAAGAGAACTGAGTTGTACAAGTTGCTCTGACTTCCACCGTATGCTATACCATGTGTTTGCTTATTCTCTCTATCTCTCTCTCCCCCACCCTTTTTCTCTCTCATAGAAAAAAACTAAAGTATTTTAAAATATTTTTCCTAACAAAGTTTTATACTGAACTTTAAAACAGTTCCTTAAAAGTTTATTGAAGAGAATCAAATACCAACAGTTTATGCTGTTGACATTATAATGATAATAAGGTTTATTATTTTAAAAAAATCTTTCCATTAAAAAGAAAACCCTTCAGAAAAATTGTGTGGCTGCCACCTTTGTCCTGCCAGCCACGAAAAGAACAAGATCTCTGCCTCTCGTCTGCTAGGAAGAGAACATGACCGCTGGCTGCCGACACTCAAAGAGTTAAGAAGTCCAAGGGGTAAAATGCCGAACTTCACAGCTAGTACAAACATACGAAGAAATTCCTCAGCCTCAAACCAATTTCTTTTCCTCTTTACCGAAATCAAACTCTACAGCTGGACCCTCCCTCTGTACAACCCAATAATATGAACAGAATCTCTCTGCCTTTTGTTCATCGACTAAGTATATGTCTACTGAGGAATAAAAAATACTTAAGAGAAACAAGAATAGATAACAGGAACAAAAGAATATACCTCCACTATGTTTGTTTTTTTTTTTTTATTTACGTCCAAAGAGTTTAAAGCTTGATAAGAAAATATCGAGACAGAGAATCTTTGGGTTTGTAAAGGTCCAAAGTTTGTATCATGTAGAGAAAAATGCAAGCAGTGTAATTACAGAGATGGCAGAAGTCCAACGCCAATACCTCTCAGCCTTTTTCTCCTTCTGACCAAAAGAGTGATACTCAACAGAGGGACAAGTGGGAGTTTCTGTGAGTCAGTAACAGCTCTGTGAAGAGATTTGCTCCATTAAGGGAATGAAGAGGTTAAATGAAGGGTGAGGTAGGCAGTGAGGCCACAGTTCAGAAAGCCATAGTCTTCTCACAGGCCCATCACACCACACTCCATGCTATTGCAGCCCTGACGAAGCCACAAAACAACAGAAGGAATAGTGCAGGAAACATGCTTTCCATTTGTTTTGTTTTTGGTTGGGGTTTGCAGTACAGAATTCCTAATCCTGTTATCATCCCATTCACTGTTACTGCTAAACACAGAACATGTGGACAACTTCTTACTGGGCTTTGTCTCATGTAGACAGCTCTAAAAATATCATGGAAGGCATCAAACAGCTGATGGATGGATGGATGGATGGATGGATGGATGGATGGATGGATGGATGGATGGAGGATGGATGGATGGTGGATGGAAAGAAAGAATAGATGAACAGCACCAGAGAGATGGCTCAGTAGGTAAAGCTGCTTGCCACACGAGCCTGAGGACCTAACCTCAATCCCAGGAACCATGCAGTGACAGGAGAGAACTGACTACCAAGTTGTCCTCTGACCTCCACCTAAGCATTTGGGCCCAAGAGAACTTACAAACACAAACCTGGGAAGGAAGAGACCAAAAGGAAAAAGTGAAAAAACAAAAAAGAAAGGAAAGAAACAGGAGACCAAGATCTGAAGGAGACAGAAACCCCGAGCAGTGAGGATGGGTGACTTCTCCAGAACATGTCTTAACTCTGTTCAAGACAAAGTCAGATTTCTAAACAGTATTCCACAGGGAAGGAGAGAAACAGGGCTCCACAGCCTTTAAGGACAGTACTGGATTCTAGCATAAATATCATCTAAATTCTGGGTTGGAACCCTCACTCTCCCCACAAAAACAATATGAACTGGAAAAACCTCCCAAAATATCTCAAACCACACCTGGATTGATGTGATCTGGTGGGAAGAACCTGGGAAATCCCAGAGCAAAGCAAGAAGGAGGTAGAAGCAATCCAGAATGACTCCTGAAGTCGCCCTTAGTCCTCCACAGGGACACACAGTACCCTCTGATACACACACACACACACACACACACACACACACACACACACACGCACAAGCACCTGAATTTTAATCCCAGCAACCATATAAAATATGTGCATGGTATAGTGACATGCACCTCACGCCTAAGGCTGGAGATTGGAGACAAGTGAATCTTAGGATCTTGCTGGTAGTTAGTCTAGCCTAAATGGCAAGGCCCAAGTACAATGAAAGAACTTGTCTCAAAATATAAAGTAGAGAATGATGTAGGAGGCACCTGACATCAACCTTTGGTTTCCACACAAGCCTGCAAAAGTGAGAACACACACACATGCATAAAAACATGTACAACACATACATATAAAATAATCAACTGGGGAAAATATGTGCTCTTTTAGGAGACACACATTAATGTAAGATACAAGTAAGACTGCAAATACAAAGATTAAAAAGATGCGCCACAGGGGCTGGAGAAGTGGCTCAGGGGTTAAGCCTTTGCCTTGCAGGCGGAAGGTCCTGAGTTCGGATCCTAGGCCCCACGTATAGACCCCCGGCGGAAGCGGGGGTGGCCTGCGTTTCTGGTCCTGGTAGGGCGGAGCCTGTGAATCCCGGGGCAGAGTAAACAAGGAGGTGGAGGCGGTCCATGGTGGTTTCCGAATTTGCCCATGGTTCTACACACACAAATACACACACGTGCACACGCACAGTTGAATAAATAATAATACAAAAAAAGATGCACCACAGACAACCAAAAGAAAAATTTTATCACTATGTTAACACACAGACAAGTGATATATGATACAAAAAAATATTGGAGATAAAAATTGTGTCATTTTCTCTGGCAGGGAGGAAAGCAGGACAGCTAGAGATTAAACCAAGACCTTACACAGGCTACTAAGTCTACCACTGAAATACATTGCCCCAAATAAAATAGGTTTTTAGTAATAAAAGGGTTGACACAAGGAAGATCAAACAATTCTAAACACTATGTATCTAATATCGAAATATGTAAAACAGAAACTAGTGAAACTACAAGACATTATTTGTAGACAATCCACTAACAGGAGAACACACACAAGTGTTCTGTCACATGCCAAATACCGTGACTGACAAAGGCACTCTACATTTCACAAACATACATGAATGTGCGTCAAAGCTGGCCACGTGCTAGCTCTTAACTAGTTTCAAACCACTTAAATTATTTTATTACTACTATAAATTATCAATAAGAAAAAGGAAATTGCCATAAATTTGTAAACTAGGAAGCATCTTTCAAAAACCCTCAAAAAAAATCAGTCACAATAAAAATGCTTAAGTATTATGAACCAAAAACAAAAGTGCATCATATCAAAAGTTATAGGAAACACCTAAAAAATCATGCTTAAAAGGGAATATAAAGTTTTGAGTGAGTATATTAGAAAATAACCCAAGTTTTATGTATCTAAATAATCAAATCAATGTATTTAAACTATAATATACGTCCTCTTTATTTCCCAGTTTTATCAAATATAACTTCTTTTTTTTTCCTAGGCTTCTATGGAGGTTTTTTATTTTTTTTTATTTTTTGTAACATTTTTTATTATTATTTCCGCTCACACAAACTTAGTAGGTACACCGGTTCCCTCCTTCCCTCCTCAAATATAACTTCTATAAATTAAATTAACAAAGAACTTTGTGCCCAAAATATTCTAAGTAAGAAGATGCAGCTACCTGTATAAAAACATTACATCTATTGGTGAGGTCTTCAGCAAATTTATCCATTCTCTGCTCTTTAGATAAAATAGACTCCATCTTCATCATCCAGGAGCTCACAAAGACGTAGTAAGACTGCACATCTCTAGCAAAGGAAAAGATTGAGGTTACTCAGCAAAGAATATTCTTCTACTTCTTCATTCTGATTAGAAAAAAATATTTCCAAGAATGATTTCACCTTTAAAAAGAGAGCATATTATCCAACATATCCAACAAATATTTACTGAATGCCAACAGAGTTAAGTCACTGTTTTTAGAACTAAGAACAAGCTACAAATCCCTGTCGACTAAAGTTCTTATTTTAAAAAGGCAAGCTGTATAGTGAATTAAAATAAATCAAAATAACTGAAACATGCTATTAAAAAAAAAACAGAAGGAATATGGACTGGGGAAGATAAAATTTGAAAAAGAATACCCAAAGTAGATTTACTATATAGGTGACTTATACATGCAAGTATGTGAGAAAAGACTAAGTAAAGTAACAGGTGCAAAAGTCTTAAAAACTTTTGCAAACATGTTTGGCATGTTCAACTGATTAAAAAAACTCAGCATGATTAAAGCACAGTTAAGAGGGTAAGAAGAGAGTGGGGACTAGAGGACAGGAAGGTGGGGAGGGAGGAAAGTCTTATGAAGAGCATGGCATTGAGTGGCAGAAGTCACTGAAAGGTTCGAACACTGGCCAGTGTGTCAAAGATAACTATAGTGAAAACAATGGCTTTCCTAAAAAAACAACTATGAAGCTACTGCAATAATAGCAGCTTGAACAGAGAACAGTGGAAGTGCCTGATACACCCATGCACACACACGCACATGCACACCACACATACGCAAATAAAATGAAAAAAAAAAAAAAAGAAATCTTACAGAGTAGACCCAGGCAGGACTGAAGCCTCCTATTTCAGGCCCCATCATCTATTTCTATTTCTCTCTCTCTCTCTCTCTCAAACTCTTCTTTCCCTCTCCTTCTCTCTCAAACACACTCATTTTCTCCCTCTTTTCTCTTCCCAAACCTTAGGAGGGACTAAGATTTCCATTTTACAGAAAAGGAAATTGACACACAGAAGTAATGCGCTCACATAACTCGGTAACTGCTGAGTCGAGATTGAAACTCAATCTAGGAAGCTAGAAATCTAGGAATCATGAAAAAAACTCATCAACAATAAATTTCTCTCCAGTACTCAGAATGAACCCCAAGAACAACAAAAGACAGACAGACAGGAAAGGAAGGAAGAGGGAAAAGAGGAAAGGAAAATGAATCCTATCAAATCTTTGCTGGATACCTCAGAACATACCTGTAATCCCAGCACTCAGGAGACTGAGGAGAAAAAAAATAAAGAACTATGGCAATAGACACAGCACTCAGCACAGGACCAGAGGTTTGTCTGTTAGTTCTGTCTGTCCAAACTACAGCCAGATGGCAATGACTTTTGTCTCTTAGAATAGGTGAACTAAGGGGTCTCAAAAGAACATTCTACAAAGGCTGACTAACTGATTAGAATTTCAACGGCTGTGGAGGGACTGGGATGCTGCTGGTTCATAGCTAATCACCTTGAGCGCAAAGGGCACTGCCTGACTGTGACTAACACCCGGTGACTACCGCAGGAAACCTTTTGGAATGTATTACACCTCACCAGACCACTACCTTCCAACGACCGCAAAGCCAAGTGCATCATCACATAGCGCCTGAGACCTGCAGGAGGTATCGCCATTTTGCTGCTACCCATTCATCTGATGCTCTTACCAATGCGTGTGCAAAGTATGTTAATTCGTGAGCTTCTCTCTTCTGTTGCTATTAAAAACTTCAAAAAACTGTTACCATGTTGCAACACAAAATTTGAAGTAGCCTAAATCTGTTTCCAGGCCACAGTGCTCCTGTTTGTTTAGCTCCAAAATAAATTACTATCTTCTTTGAAATGAAAGCTGTTTTTTTTTTTTTTTTTTTGGTTTTGCTTTTCCTTTTAACGTCATTGGATACAAAAATAAAATTGCTTCAGTTTGGGGTTTTTTTCCTCCATTTTCATATAGCTGTATATATGAGGTACATGCATGCTTATATGCATGAATTGTTTTTGTACATGTGTGCATACCTGTGGAGGCTAGAGATGGATGCTAGGAATCAGCCTCCTTGATTTTCCGCCTTATTCCTTTGAGGCTGGGTGGCTAACCAGAGAACAGTACAGGTAGTCTGGACAGCTAACTTGCTTTGAGGGTTCCTAGTCCCTGCCTCCCTGGACTGGAATTACAGGCAGGTAATTACAGGAAATAGGGAGGGATCTGAACTACAGTCCTTGCCGAGTCACGAAAACATTCACAAATAAAATTTTATTACCAGGTATTACCAGGTAAACATATTCCACCATCCCTTGAAACTTTATTCCCAGCGCCTCTGGGCTGTGGGTCATCTACACTCTCCTACACAGCTCCAGTGAAGGACGGTCCTTGCCTCACAGCAGCCTACACAAATCTACCTTTTATAGGTGCCGAAGAGCTAGCATAGGGATGAAGCCTCTTTCTAACACATGCATAGTGGGTGACTTCATAGAGTTTATTTCTCTAAGCTTAATTTTTTAAAATCTAAAAATAGGGTAAAAACAGTTTGGAGTAGTGCTTCAGTTTAGGGTTTCAAGCTAAGTTGCCTAGCTCTTCCTGTTACTGGACAAAGGGTATGTTTAAACCATTAGCCTGCATGGTTGCTGATAAATGACCACCAAAGGCTTAAGGGAATAAGGGTTTTATTTTCTTACTGATGGTCTCATTACAGTTCATAGTCCAGCTTGATGGGAGAGTATGCACCAACACCAAGGCCGAGGGAACTGGCCACGCCATCTCTATGTAATGTCTGAAAGAGGGATGATCCTTACTTGACAGACAAGCATGTCTGGCCAAGTATATATAAGGACGCCGACTCTCTCAACCAGCTCTCTGTGTTTTATCCAGGGCCTAATCCCACCTACCTGGGCCTCCCCCATCAGCCAAATACTCTCTTGCAGGTTTGCTCTGGGCTTAACCCAACCACTAATTCTCCACAAATGTGCCCAGAGCTCAAACCCTCAACTGTTAAGTTGACACCTGTGCCTAACTATGACAATTCCTCTGCACTGCATTTTTCTCATGAAATGGCGTTAACAAGAGAAACTACTTCACAGGAATTTTTTAGGTGATGCAAGTAAAATACCTGAAGGTTACTGACTTTTATAATAATATTCTATAAATGTTAGTTATCTGTTTTTCCCACCTAAGGGAACTGTTACAGGAGCTTACATGCGAGAACATCCTGGGAGCCCTTTGCACAACCACCTCTAGAAAGTGAGAAGGTCCACATCACTGGCACGCATCACTACTACTGTCCATTACCTTCCCTTTTTAGTTCAGCCTTTTGGAGCCAGAGATAGAAAATTTGCTCTTTCTGCAATATGAGTGTCTTTCTGGTATTTAAAGCAACTCACCATGCACACAATTCAATGCAACTACCAACTTTCTTACTGTAGATAGGACCATAACCTGAACACTTTGTATAAATATAATCTAAGCACATATTAACTCCAGCATGCAGTAAAAGATCAAACTTCTACAAACTTCTTTAGCATCCTGCTATGAAAGTTGATCTCTGTATTTGTCTTATATCAGATTCATCTCTTTAATCTAAAGGTATACTATTGTCTCTATCCCTTTCCGAGTCTGTTTGCTAGTTTGCCTGCCCTGAGCAGACCTGCCTGCAGAGGTTCTCTGTCACCTGCTCTAATTCCAGGGCATGGGTTCTAAGAGATGCTTTAGAAGATAGAGCTCTTATGCCAAGCATCCGTCTCCTTCTCCCTTATGTGACAGAGTTCAAATAATACCTAATTATCAGTTTCATTAGAAAGTAGTTAAGTATGCTTATTACACATATAAAATGTCTGACTAGCATAGAGTCAAGGACACACTTGTGGGTCATTTAACTTAAAATTCATCAGGGTTCCTATGATTTTAACAGTGTATTCAAAGAAGAATGTGCCCTGAGCTCATTACTCAAGCTGACCGATGCAGGCACCAAGGCTCTTTGCACAATTTTCTGTTTTATGCATGATTGAAAATGTACACAATTAAAAAAACAAAAACAAAAAGACTTAGGAAATAGCTCAGTGATAGGACTTTTGTATGAGGTCCTGGATTCAGTACCCAATACCATTAAATAAATAAGAAAATAAATAAATAGACATATATCTCAGAAGCAGAAACATAAATATCTTTTTGGAAGCAGGCTTCAGGTACAGAGAGGGATTGGACTACGGGCAATTTCAAGTTTTAGCCTTTCTTTTTAAATATGTGCACAAATACATTTATTTTGCTATGCAAAGAAATGACAGCATTTGTACAGTTGGTGCTGAGCACAGCAATTTTATTCTACCTGAATATTAACAGACAATACACACTGAAATATTACAATGAATAGTCAAAGAGAAAAGGGAACATGAATCCTTGAAAGGGGGAAAAATAGACTTTAAAACATTAATTTAAAAAACTTCTTGGAAAATATATTTTATGGAGAGTGTCTGACATTTGATGTTTATATACACATTTGATCTTATCATTCAAGTGCTTTTAGTATTAAATATCTAAATACCTTCATTACAGCTGTCCGATAAAACTTACTTAGTAAGTGACTGGGCTTTTTGCTGTAGAAAAGTATCCCTGTGTGTTTTAATGGCTTGAAGACTTTTTCTGTCTAGAAGCTTGGCAGCTGCTGGCATTTTCTGAATAAGAAAATTGTCCGGAAACCAAATGATATTTGCAGTCAGAGTAATGGCTGGCACCTGAAATGAAGGCAGGAGGGAAAATCAAGGGCAAGCTCAACAACAAGGTCCTGTACTGTCCCACAGTACACAGAAAGATGGCTCGTTTCAAGAAGAATCATATATTGTGAGACAAATACATTTATTTTGCTATGCAAAGAAATGACAGCATTTGTACAGTTGGTGCTGAGCACAGCAATTTTATTCTGCCTGAATATTAACACATACAATACACACTGAAAAATTACAATGAATAGTCAAAGAGAAAAGGGAACTTGAATCCTTGAATCCTTATATTCACTGCTGTGGCAGTTAGATGCAGGTGCCAATTTTAAAACTGAAGGCTGAACTTTCAGTGAAGAGTTAAGGCAAGCCATGAGCAACATGTGGGAGAGTGTCTAACTGCTGCAGAAAAACTCGGCCCATAGTGACTGGACTATTCTCTTGGCAGGTGGATAAGACCGAGAAAACCGGTTCACTTTTGGCAATCTGACAACCAAGACGGTATTCCCCTCTCTTAACTCTTCCTGTGAATATGGTATGATCAGTTCCCTAGCTCTCCTGCCATGCTAATTATAATCAAGAATCATAAGCTGGAATAAGCCACGTGGTCCCTTTAACTGCTAGGTCGTGAGTTCCTATCTGCAACAGAAGAGTGACTAGAAGTCCTGCATATCAGTGAAGGTGGCTAGGTCTTTATAGTACAGTATCATCTTGACAATACTATATACAAACTAAATTTTCTATTTTGACATGAGGTGTCACATCATCAAAATACCAAGGATATGGGGAAAAATCTTCTAAATTTTAATATAAGAATGAGTGGCAAAAGGAGAAAGAACTAAAAAGCAAAAGAAGGAAGGAAAATTGTAGTATTAGTCACACTGACAGGTGAAGGCAGCCTGGGCACAGTGGCCTGCTCTGGAGGGCCAGCACTCAGGAAGCCAGGCAGGACATCACTGACATGAGGCTGTGGGCTATGAAGTGACGGCCTGTCTCAGAAATAAATGGACAGTTAATGTACCACAAAAATCTGAAGAATGCCCACTAATATACACATTCATATGAAACGGACTTAATATTCATTTACTATGTCACTTAGAGAAATCTGCCTTTAAAAAAATGCTATTCAAGGTGCTTTTATAAATAACACTAAAATGTGTTTTCATTTTAATTTTTAACAGAAAGTTACCTTCTACAAAAGGTGGTTTACTCTCTTAATTTTTCATTTGAGAAAGAGAGTATGTGTGCTCATGACAATGTGAGTGCTATACACATGCTCCGGTGCATATGGAGGTCAGAGACATCTTTCAAAAGTCAGTTCTCTTCTTCCACCATGTAAGTTCCAGAGACAGAACTCAGGCTTGCATGCAAACATCTTTACCTGCTGAGCCTTTTTGCTAGCCCTTATTTATTTACTGGTTTAATTATCACTACTTTTACATTGGCACTTTTTTTTTTTTTTTTTTAGGAAATCAAAGAGGTTTGGGGCTGTTCATTGTCTAGTTTGGGAAAAAAAGTTCAGATCAATACCAGGAATGAAAGGACCTGGCTCTACCACATACAAAGGAATTGCCAAAAGAAGGGCAAACCTCACTTGCCAGACCACAAGTCTGCCAAAATACGTTGACATCTGTACATTGATATTTTTAAGTACCTAGTTCTATCAAAAAAAAAAAAAAAAATTTAAATCCCCCCAACTGACAAAAAAAGTTCTAAGTTCTTACCTTCTTACAAATATCCAACAAAGACTTATAAAACTTTTTATCAACAGTTCGAAAAATTTGAAAATGTAGTACAAAGAGCCCACAAATTCCAACATATTTGTCTCTCTGGTCAATTTCAGAAGGTTCACCTTATAAAGCAACAACATGAAAGAGAGGCTTAGCAAATAATAGTTGAAAGTATGCTTTTAAGGAAATGCAAGCATTATAAACAAAAACTCATACAAGAAATTTACATTACCAAGTTTGGCCTCCACATTTGCAAATATTGAGCGAATACTATGTGCAAATTCTTCTGCAAAAGCGCTATTCTTGGACACTGACACTCCTCCATTGAGAGAATCAAACTGCTGCTCTATACAAGCCTGGACAGGAGACATTTGAAGAGAAAGTAGGACTCACAGAGTAAGCTATTAAACATCTAGGAAATGTTAATTTTACCCAAACTTGGGTTCTTACCGCAATACCTTAATGCTTCTTATAAGAAAATGTGTTATGTACTTATATCGTCAATGCTACTTATATGGCACTTAAACCTCAAGTGCCCAATTTTGAATGAAGAAACAGTAAAACTCAGAGATGTAATGAAGACACTACTAATGATGAACCAGAAAGTATTTTTATTTTACTTTGTACTTTAAAAGCTTTTAAATTTTACTTATTTTGTGCTACAATTATTCTTCCTTTGCTATAAGACAGTACTCAAGACTCAATCAAGTTAGGGGAGAAAGGCAAATTTAATGGGCTAAGACACTGGCACAGCAGAAGGCATAAAAGAAGGCAGAAGCAGGAGGCCAGTACAAGATACTGCAGTCACCAGGAAGGCAAGCAAAAGTCAACACCAGGAAGCAGGAGTAGGCTACCAAACCTCGCGGGTCACACTCTGTGACGTGCCTTTCTCCATCTCTTAGAGGTGCCACAATCTTTCCAAATATTAACACCAGCTACAGGTTCAAATACATGAATGGGGGGCGGGGGGGAATCAAACCATGAGTGTGTGCATGCCAAGAGTGCAAGAAAGAAACAAAGAGACAAGGGAGGGGTGGCAGATGGCGACATACATGCCCCAACACACGCATGGAGGTCAGAGGACAACCTCTAGGAGTTGATTGTTTCCTTCCACTTCATGAATTCTAGGATCAAACTCAGATGGTCAGGCCTACATGGCAAGAAACTTTACCCACTGAGTCAACTCACTGGTCCTACTTTACATTTTTAGGAGTACTTTGGGGGCTCAGTAGGTAAAGTCCTTGTCATGAAAAACATAAGGACCAGAGTTCAAATAGCACCCATGTAAAATACTAGGCTGGTATGGTAGTACACAAGTACTCAACAGAAGGAAGATGGGGTCCCAAGAAGAACTTGGTTCTAAGATTTGAGTTAAGAGACTCATTGTTTCTCTTCTTTTTTCCTTAGGGCAGGGTCTCACTTTGTGGTCCAATCTGGCCTCAAACTTACATTCATCTTGACTCACCCTCCCCAGTGCTAGGATAATTGGCATGAACTACCTACCATCTGAGCTCCTATTATTATACCATGTGTAAAAATATTCCCTTGAAAAGAGTAACAAAAGAACTGTTAGAAAACAGTAACTGATAAAATTATGCTGATAAAACTCAAAAGCTGGAATCAGTCTGTTAAAACTGTGAGATCTGGAGAGATGGCTCAGAAGTTAAGAATCTGCCTCACAAGCAGACGGTCCTGAATTCAGGTCCCACTAAAAAAATGCCAGACAGGATAAAAAACATCAGATGGCAGTAGCAGCAGCCTGCATTTCCTGCCCTGGTGGGTAGAGCTAGGAAATCCCAGAGTAAAGCAAAAAGGAAGCAGAAACAATCCAGGACGATTCCAAAAGTCAACCTTGGTCCTCCACAGAGACAAATAGTGCCCTCTGATACACACAGACACACACGTACACACTAAAAAAAAAAGAATAAAAATGGATAGTCCCTATGTAGAGGAGCGCAGAGAGAGGAAAACAGGGCAAAGCGAAAATAAATAAAACGCAGTGGATTGCTTCACTTAGAAGCCAGTGTCAATTAAAACTATGATAGAAGTAACAGATATGTGACACTTCCAGGTATTGGCCAAAAGAGGTCTCAATGGTCCCCCAAACAGTATAGGCTTTTGCCATAAACTGACGATAAGACCCTATTCCTGAAGATGAAACACACATGGATCACAGGACACAGACAAAAAACAGCAGCTGGAACTGGTTTGGGAGCTTCCTCCTTGCTCTGTAGTTTACACGGTATCAGAGTACTGCAGAAGTTACTGAGGGCAGGGGACTAATCAAAGGTCTCATCAACCTATGAGATCTGCAAGTTACATAAAAATCACCATGACAACAGGTAACCATCAGTATAACAGTGGCAGACTATCAAGGAAACAACCATTCTGATCGGATTTAAGGCCTGCTTGTTAGAATGGAATACATTGCTATTACTGTAAACTAAAACAAGAACCTAGGTCACAAGGGAAGAGCAGACTATGTTTAGCTAGGAAGAGTACACCAAACCACTTTGTAAATACCTGTTATCGTACACACGGATTGGAAGAGCTCTGAGCACTCACCTAGAAGGCCTCTTCCACAACAGCATATGTTACTACTGAAAAGTTACTGCCAAAATGCAGAGTGTGTCTGCAGGCTGCTTATCCCTAAACAGGACATATAAGCCTCATGCACACCCTCCCCAAGCTCAAGAGAACAATAGAGAAGAGAGGGCTGCAAGACTATAAAAGCCTGAAGTAGAAAGGTGGTAGGCCAGGCATTATCTCCCAAACATGACATAGTCTCAATATATAAGATTTCATGGCAAATACGTATATTTACACAAAAATTGCACAGGAACTGTCTTATTAAAAAAAGAAATATACTACTTCTATACTGTCTGACATGGTGTGACTAACGAAGTAATTTTTTTTTAATTCGCTTGGAAGGTGCACATCCAAATCACATTCCCAAGCCAGTGTCGTTACACAGTTCAAGCTGACCTACAGTTCACTTTGTAGCTCAGGCTCACCTTCAACTTTTGAACTTTGGAGCCTCCTGCTTCACCTCCTGTATACTGGGACGTAAGCGTGTCTTACCTTTGTATGTAACCTTAAAACCTTTCAACCATAAACAATCACGACACTTTCCACACTACTTACCTGGAATATCACTCCCTCAAGCAACTGTCCTTCTAGTTTCAGCAAGAACTTTTCAAATGGCTTTAATTTTTCTTCCTGAATTCCAAATTTTGAAGGGTTATGATGGACAGATTTCAGTAACCTTTTAAGACATAAAGAAAAAGACCTTAGGGCTGGAGAGATGGCTGAATGGTTAAGACTGCCTCACGAGAAGGACCTGAGTTTGGATCCCGGGTCCCACGTAAAGCATCAGGTGGAAAGAGTGGGCAGTGTCAGGCAGTGGTGCCTGTGGCCTGGGAAATCCCAGCGCAAAGCAGAAAGAAAGCAGAAGCAATCCAAGATGATTCCCAAAATCACCCTGGGCCCTTCAAAGGGATACAGTGTTCTCTGATACGACACACATACATGCATGCATGCACACACACAAAAATAATGTAAAAGAAGAAAAAAGATCTTAAATCTACCTAATGAATTCTTAAAAGTTAAAATTATTTTCCAAGAAATTAAATTTTTATCATTCTAACTTGGTATCTTGCATGTGTAAATTTGAATGGAAAAATCCTAATATAATTTTCATATGCTTCCTTTATCACTTTACATTGGATGTCTGGTACTCAGATATTTAGCAACTATAAAATGATTGAAATTTTTAAAGTTTCAGTAAATGTAATAAAATGAAACCAAACAGGACAAAAACCAAAAAAAAAAAAGCAAGTCCTAAGGCAGGCACGTTACCATTCTACAGTGCTCATAGAGTGCTTATATTCTATCGCTTCAACATAAAACCATCTAAAATGAAATAATGGTATCTTCATAAAACAATGCACATGAGCTTCTTATATACATAGGTCCCCAGGTCATTTAAAGAGTCTGAATTATCATGTACTTTTGCTTTTACAAGACTAACATGATAGCCACACAAAATGAAATATTTAAAATATTTTAGGGGCCAGTAACATAGCTCAGTGGATTAGGCACCCACACAAATCTGGCAACCTCATTTGGATTCCTGGAAGCCCATGTAGTAGGAGAACAAAACAGACTTCAAAAGTTGTTCTCTGCCCTCCAACGATTCACCATACTTAAGTGCAGTCATGTTCGTTCTCTCTCTCTCTCTCTCTCTCTCTCTCTTTCTCAAGTAAATATTTTTTTAAAAATACTCTAGCTGGGGCAGAGAAAATTGCTCAGGGGTTAAAGCCTTTACCTTGAAAGCAAAAGGACCTGAATTTAGATCCCCAAATCTCACATAAAAATGCCAGGTGGAAAAGGCAGAGGGGTTCAATTCCGGCTCTGGAAGGTGGAGGCTGGGAAACCCAAGAGCAAAGGAGTAATGAGACAGTCATCCAGGGCGATGCCGTCACTGGCACGCACTGAAGTGCCTCTTGTGCACATGCCTGTGTACACATACACTCATTCACAACACAGGCAAATAAATTGTTTAAAAATTTAGTCGATATACCTTTTATACATAGTCCAGTGGTCCTTCAGTGTGATATGATTATCAATAATTTCATCCAGGGTAAGCAAAACTGTTAGCAGTTCTCCCAAGTGCTCATACATAGTCTGTCAAAAAACCTTTAATGATTATCATTTAGTCACTAGTTAGAAGTCTCATGTGAATTTTTAAAGTAAAACACATTTAGAATAATTATTAAATTAGTGAAAGCAAAGGGCAAATCAACTTATTAAGCTAGGTTCGACCTTCAAATGACACTACTAGCCCTCAGTAGAGAACACTGTGCCCGATACTTCTTCCTTAACTGAGGCATGCAGATTTAGTCATAACTGTCCAGAGACCCCTGGGGAATCTGTGCTGGGTTACTACTAAGAAAACTAAGAGTTACAGTTGAAAAAATGCAAAAGGAATCTTATTATAATTCTTACACTTCCCAGTCACATAGACTTCAGAATAAAATATGGTAAAAATTAGTATCATAGGTCAAGAGAAAAAAACTTTTACCTGAAAATGAACTCCAGTTGTCTCTATAATTTTAGGTGCAATCCTACAATAAAATTAACACCCAAGTTTTAAAAAATTTTTCTTTTTGGTCACAGCTTATTCTTAATTCAAAAAATAAACAAAAGAACAAGTTCTTGAAATTTTAGGATGTACTTATTCTGGTTGCGGTCACTAAAATTGAAGCAATCTAAGGAATTCTACCATATTCTACTTTCCCAAGAAAACTGGGCACCCTTGTCATGGTACATGACAACAGATGGCCCATTAATATCCTTAATTATTTCGAGCTAAAGGATATTTCTTGAGATAAAAGTAGAGAGTGATATTTGTCTCCTACTAAACCATTAGAATCTCTAAATTGCCAACTTGAATCTTTTAACCCTACTCAAAGTGGCATTTGGAGAAAAGCCTTCTCTTCAATTTCTCTGTAAGTTCTCAGTGTAAATGAAAAGCAGTGCACATAAAAACACACAAGTTCAACTTTACCTCTTTTCTATATATTCAATTACTTAATCACAAATAAAATATTTGTGTTCAAACTAGACAAAGCTATTCCAGAACACAGAATGCATATGTGAAAATAAAAAATCTAACAAAAGATTAAAAAATAAACCTTCATCTTTCTATGTGGGGAATGAGCTCGCAGAACTCAGTGCTACAGGGGTCAGGGAGCAATGCACTCTCTCCTGTCATCAAGATTCCTTCAGCAAAGAGCTAGAGCTTATAGAAACACCAAGCTGAGAAGTACCAGGATGTGTGATAAATACAGTCAACACAGGATGTTACAGTCACAACAATGAATGCATTGGTCGCCAAAGAGAGGATTAAGCTGTAGGAAATCTTGGCGAACATTGCCTTTAGCTCTCAGTTATCTCTCATCACTGACATATACCTTAATAAATAAAGATATAATTGTGGAGTATGTATAGGAAAAATATAACTAGGAAACGTTAGTCAAGTGGGCTGGAGAGATGGCTCAGGAGTTAAGACTCTGCCTAGCAAACAGAAGGTCCTGAGTTCAGATCCCAGGTCCCATGTAAAAATGCCAGGCAACCTGGTGAGCGGAAGCTGGAAAATCCCACAATGAAGCAAAAAGGAAGTAGAAGTAATCCAGGGTGATTCCTGAAGTAACCCTTGGTCCTCCACAGGGACACAGTGCCCTCTGAAACACACACACACACATACACATACACATACACACGCAATCAATCAATCAATCAATCAATCAAGTTAAAAAAAGAATTCCAAGTGTTTGGTTAATTTATGGTAATAAGAATAAAAAGGCTTCTATGAAAATTTGATCATTTTTCTTAATTTAGGGTAGTAGTCCCACTTTTTCAACGTAAGATGGCCTAGCTCCATCCTAAGACGGTATATGGGTTTTTTTTAACTTTTTTATTATTTATTCAATTGGGTGCGTGCGTGCGTGCCGTGCGTGCGTGCCGTGCGTGCGTGCGTGCGTGTAGAACCACAGGCGAATTCAGGAATTCAGGAACCACCATAAACGCCTCCAGCTCCTCCCTGTTTACTCTGCCCCGGATTCACAGGCTCCGCCCTACCAGGACCAGAAGAAGCGCAGGCCGCCCCCGCTTCCGCCCGGTGTCTATATGTGGGGTCTGGGATCCGAACTCAGGACCTTCTGCCTGCAAGGCAGAGGCTTAACGCCTGAGCCACCTCTCCAGCCCCTAAGACTATATATGTTAAGAAAGTAACATGTGGCCAGCACCATGGCTCAGAGGGGACAAGGTGCCTGCATACAAATGTGAATTTGGGGCTGGAGAGGTGGCTCAGGGGTTAAGCCTCCGCCTTGCAGGCGGAAGGTCCCGAGTTCGGATCCCAGATCCCACGTATAGACGCCAGACGGAAGCGGGGGCGGCCTGTGCTTCTGGTCCTGGTAGGGCGGAGCCTGTGAATCCCGGGGCAGAAGGAGGTGGAGGCGTCCATGGTGGTTCGCGAATTCGTCCGTGGTTCTACACATACACAGACACACACATACACACACACACAGAGACACGCGCGCGCGCACATACACCCAGTTGAATAAATACTAATAATAATAAAAAAATTAAAAAAAAAAAAAAAAAAAAAAACGAATGTGAATTTGGTCCCAGAGCCCACCAGTGAAGGACAGTGTCCTCTGCTCGCCACGTAAGCTGCAGCACATACAAGCCTCTTTGGCTCTTTTCTCTCCATTCCACCTTCTCTCAAATAAAGTATTTGAATTAAAAAAAAAAGTCACATGTGAGTTAATGAGACAGGAAATCTTTAAGAAAGGTAGGAAAAGAACTCTATATGTATTCTAAATTTTTAAAGATTTTTCTGTAAAGATTTTTCTGTCAGCAATCTCATTCAGACAGATAATAGAATCAGGCAACATGGTGAAAACTATCTACAACCTATGAAATAATAACATTTAACAAAGAAATTCACACTTTAGTCTTTAAATATGAGTGTTCAAAGAATACTAAATGATATTTCAGATAGTTTTTTTAAAAAATATTTTCTTGAGTCTCCATTATAAAAGAAAAAAAATGTGTAAAATCCATTACTTGTTGCTGATATAGAGGGCAGCTAGCTGGTGAACCACATTCATCACCACTTCATAGGCACCTTGTCACAAAGCAAGAAAGCTCCTGAAATGACATGAGAAGCACACATTGTAAGGCTGCTTTAAACATCACCATTTTTGACTGAATTCTATAGTACAAATATAAAAACCAAAGTTTTCCAGGTACTCTCCAATTACAGAGCAGTGAGACTGCAGTGTCCCCCAGTCACACTTCACTCACCACCTGCATCCTAGCGTCACTGCTGCTGCTGCGGCCACACTACTGTCCTAATCATCACTGTACCTTGGGCTGCATGTGATGTGTGGGCATGATGAGTGCAGGTGAGTGTGCAGTGTGTGAATGCACAGAAGGCTCGCGCTGAGGCTGGGAGTCTTCTTCCATTACTCTGCACCTTATTCAGGCAGGGTTTCTAGCTGAACACAAAATTCCAGCTAGTCTAGTCAGCTCGCCTCGAGGCAACTTCGACTTTTCAGCGATGAAAAGCATTTCCAAATTGAAACATTCTGTTAGAGCATCAAGTGTTGCCCAGATAGCAGCATAATCCTCTCCACTTACAGCTTTCTCTGATGCAATGCATCTTTTTCCAGCTGGTGTAAGTTTAAATTCTAAAAGACATGATGACAAATTGTTCAAAACTGAGGTTATACAAAAAGAAGGCTGGGAGATAGCCCTAAGAGTAAGAGTACTTGCTGTGCAAGTATGGGGACTGAGTTCAAATCCCCACACTGAAAAAAAAGCCAGGCATGGCTATATGTGCCTATAACTCCAACAGGAAGGCAGAGACAAGCAGATCCCAAGAGCACTCTGGCTAGCTGGACTAGAAGAAATTGCCAAGCTCTGTGTTGAGCTACAGACTCTGCCTCAATAACATGGAGAACAGGGAAGACACCCAATGTCTTGCTCTGGTCTAAGTGCATGTGCAGGCAACCCAAATACATATATATACACACACACACACAAATTTATAAAGAACACAACATACACATAACCTATCATATATGAAAACAAGGAAAAATGGGGGGAGAGAGAGAGAGAAAGAGGAGGGAGGGGAGGGAGGGAGAGATGGACGGAGGGAGGGAGGGAGAGAGGGAGGGAAGAGAGGGGAGGAGGGAAAGAGGGAGGGAAGGGAGAGAGGGAGGGAAGGGAGGGAAGGGAGGGAAGAGAGAGAGGGAAGGGAGGGAGGGAGGGAGGGAGGGAGGGAAGGGAGGGAAGAAAGGGAGGGAGGGAGGGAAGAGAGGGAGGGGAGGGAGAGAGGAAGGGAAGGAAGAAAGGAAGAGAGGGAGGGGAGGGAGGGAGGGAGGGAGGGAAAAGAGGGAGGGAAGAGAGGGAGGGAAGGAAAGCAAAGACTTATTTTGATACCTTAATTTCCTAAAAATGCTTAGAAATTAACACACCAGATAAAAGGAACCATAAAAACAGAAGAGTTAGAAGAGAGACTTTCTGAAGCTATGCTAGGACCTCTCTCTGTCCAGCGGCCGCCTGGCTTCTTGGACCCTCCAGCCCTCCAACCCTTCATCATGACTAAAGTCTCCTGGAGTCCTTCAGCCACCACCAACTGGACTACTGGGCTGGGCGCTACTGGCAGCCATTGTTGGACTGTCTCAGCCATATCTCATAAGCTAATTCAATAAATTCTCTTTTTATAAAAAAAATTATTCGAGAGCTGTGATTTACTACATTAAAAATCCCAGGCTAATTGTGTCACTCTCAGAGTACACAATCCTTAAAATCTAAACTTTTCAGAACATGGTAAATTATATGTAATTTATGCATACTTTTAGAAGGAAAGGCTCCAGAAAAAGTAAACTCGCTTACCTGTAAGAATGAAATAAATCTCCCCATCTGAATTTGGCAATCGCCTTCCACCATGCTGGAATCTGAAGCTTTAAAAAGCAACATGAAGATTTTATTTCAACTTTTTAACTTAAACTCAACAGAAAAGAAAGTGATTTTTTTTCCCATTAAGGCACCTTTTAATCTGTATAGTGCTGAAAACAGAATTTTCACAATGAAGGGAAAATGATGTAATTCTTAATCATCCAATTTAAAATAGCCCTCTGTCTTGGTACTTATCAAAGGGAATTATTGATTTAGTTATAGTAGTCTATAAATTATGACAATGTAAGTATTAGAGAATTTACTGTTGCTTCACTTATTCAACTAAAAAGCCTAACAAAAAAATTTGAGCGCTTATTTTTTTGATTTCACATTATATAATCAATCATGCTAGTTCTATACAATGATCTGGCAAATTTTTGTTCAATTGTATTAAAACTATCATCTTTAAAAAGAAAAAAGGGTATCGGCATATTCTGATTTTGAAATTTTATTACTTACCTCCTTCTCCATAAAACAAAAGACCATTGTAAAATTTAGCTTCAGCCTGTATAAGAAAAATTACAGTAATTTTAAAAGCTGAATTCAAATTCCTTCGCTTTCTTAACTCTCTAATAACAGGACACTACATCATTTATATATAAATTTATTTGAATAAAACTATTTCCCAGTAAATTCAGGTTATCTTGAAAAATTTACACTAAGAGCTACATCCTGATTCCTTTAGCTTTTCCTATCGTCATTGTCTCACATCTTACCACTAGCTCAGTCAGTAACCACAGAATGTCAAAAAAAGAAAGAAAGATGAAGGGGCCCAGGGACATGAGTTTGACCCCAGAAACCCCACTAAGTGAAGAAGAGAACTGACTTGCAAAAGCTGTCCTCTGACCTCCTCCCGTCCACCATGGGATACATGTATGTACCTTTCTTCTCTTCCCCTCCTTTCGCTCCCTCTCTCAAATGAATTTTTCTTAAAAAAGATGAAATTTACTGATTCCCAGCAAAGTTTAGTGGTTCTAAATCCATCTAAAAAAATATTCAAAACTTTTTTTTAAAAAAAGTAACTTGGGTTAGAGAAATGACCTAGGGGTTAAGAAACACTCTGTCTCCCAAGAAAAAGGTCCTGAGTTCTAATCGCATGTCCCACGTAAAAATTCCAGACCTGCACTTCTGGCCCTGGTGGGCAAAGCCTGGGAAATCCCAGAACGAAAGCAAGGAGGAGGTAGAAGTAATCCAGGATGATTCCTGAAGTCACCTTTGGTCCTCCACAGGAATACATGGTTCCTCTGACAGACACAAATGTGCACATATGCACTTGCACGTGCGCGCGCACACACACAGATGCAAAATAAATAAAACTAAAAATAAAATGTCCATTTTAGTGAGCCAGTATGGGACCAATATTGCCAACTGTGAAGGGAGGCAGGCAGACCTGCGCTCACACTGCCACTGCTAGTGACACCCTCAGAAGCCTTGGTTTCTTCAAGGGTCCCTACCTGGCTCCCTGAGTGGTAAGAATGGGAGCACCCCTATAAGCGGTCCTTCCAGTCAGTATCACCAGCGTTGACTGCATTACTTTAAATGGGTCACACAGTGGTCACTACTTACTACGCGCTGCATGCATAAGCCTACCTTTGCTTTTAAATGTTAAAGTTTTAAGTAAGAATATAATTACCTCATATTTTAACTTCTTGATCTCACAACAAAGTGCAGCATAAACAGTGATGACTTTGTTTAAGACCTAGTTTCATGAATGAAAAAATGAAACACATAAGAAAATTATAATGGACAATGAAAGCATTTTTAAATGCATTTTAGGTTTAGAATTCTATACCTTGTTTTCAGTCTTTATGAGTTCCAAAAGGGAAGACTGCTCATATGGCAAGAGCTATAAAAAACAAAAGAAAATCAATGAAATTTTAAATCCATAAAATAGGATTAAATGAATTATATTAAACTCGCACTGTACTTTACATTCAGTACTAGCCTATCAAGCCAGCTCTCCTGTTTCAGACTATTCAACAGACAACATAGTAAGGACAGTAAGCATAAGCCCAGGAAATGGCCTCCACATGACAGTCATGACTCTGGTGACACTTTACAACGAGTGGTGGCTACTCACATGCTCAGAGCACAAAAACACAAGGCAAAAAAAAAAAAAAAATTAAATAAGGAAACAACTATTCGTCATTTCTTAATTCATGACATAGGCACAGAAAGATACTACAGCTATATAAAAAAATAAAAATAAAAACCCATGAAGGAGCCCATGAATCCAAAACAATTAAAATCCAGTGTGGGTTCATTTATCTTCTACAGCCATATGAATTTTCAACCTTCTTCATAAAGCCTTCTTGATCATCATGAATAAATTATTTTCCATAAAGTGAAATTTCATATCCCTCTTCTAGTCACATACTAACAAGTATTGATCTACGTAGATTATATATAACCTCCCTCAATTAGTTTGCAACTTTTATTTACAGAGATTTGTCTGAATTGTAATTCTTATATAGTAAGAACACAAAATAGTTGTTCAGTAATAAAACTAAAAAGAGGTTCCAAATAAAGCAAGGCAGACTGCATATATGATAAGAGTCAAGAGAGGTAAGAGAGCTCTATAGACAGATGATCAAAACTAAGAGATAACATCTTCCTTTCAAGAACATGGGAACAGAGGCTCAGATTCTTAGGATCTCAACTAGAAGAGGCTCTACAGAACTTGCCAAGCGTAACTTTTAAAAAAAGATCTGGTCTGTGATCCCAGCAGGTGGACAGATAA
Organism: Typhlomys cinereus; assembly: GCA_023101885.1. Taxonomy (NCBI): domain Eukaryota; kingdom Metazoa; phylum Chordata; class Mammalia; order Rodentia; family Platacanthomyidae; genus Typhlomys; species Typhlomys cinereus. Next base: position 3,764,089 of record JALPQD010000097.1, read on the forward strand.
CAGTTCTGCCTAAGCTACAGAATGAGTTCAAGGTGCAATTCAAGACCATCAGCTTGGGCAACTCAGTGAGACCCCTGTCTCAAAATAAAAAGCAAGATGAGGTCTGTAAATACACCTTAGTGGTACAGTGTTTGTGTCGAGCACGCATAAGGCTCTAGGTTGAATCTTCAATACTGTCAAAAAAAAGAAAACAAAACAAAAATCACTGCATGACAGTGACACACATGAAACCTGTCACCCTTAGAGGAGAATAATTTCCTAGTGAAATTATTAATTAATAAACACAATGCTTCTCATAACAAAAAGAGATGGATAAAATGTTTTTAATGAAAGAATAAGCCTGCAAGACAGAAAGGCTGAAATAATTTCAGTTTATAAATACACAGAAGTATTAGTATATTTGGCCCAATAGACAAGGGCACAGGTTCTAGAGCTAAACTGGCTGAGCTAAACTGGCTGATCCTGGTTTGCCACTTAACAAAATGTGCTATTTACTTGACTTAAACAGCTTTTCCATGTCTTTGGTTTCTCATCTGCAAATGGAAATGTGATCTTTATAGTGCATACACAGTGCAGGAATTAAAACTTAAATTCATCTTATTATATTGTGCTTTAATTTAAAATGGCTCACCAGGTCAAAACACTTGTCATGCAAGTCCATTTATCTTATCTGAGTTTGATTCCCTGGAACACACGTAAAGGTTGATGGAGTTGTCCTGCAACCCCCACAACTCGTGTTGGCACATTCACACACACATACACACCCAATAATAATAATAGATAAAATTTGGGATATCTTTCTGAAGATACACAAATATCCAAGACACATGAAAAATGTTCAACATTAGGCATGAGAGAAATACAAATCACACAGAGACATGATATTTCAAAGCCCCTAAGATGTTAGAATTTACAAAAGACAGAAAATAACAAATACAAGTATGATGTAGAGAAACTGAAATACTCATGTATTTACTAGTTAGAATGTTGAATGAATCACATGAGGGAAAAATCTGGCAGATCCTAAGAAAGTAAAGAATAATTCCTGTATTAACCAGTAATTCTACTTCTAGGCATAACATGGTTAACTATTATTAGTGATAGGAAACCACAGCTACATTAAAAACTACATATATATATATATATAGCACATTGTTCCTACACATTTATCCACTGATATATGGATATACTCTATATAATGAAACAAACTCATCAATAAAAAGAAATAAAAATTTTAACACAGGTAACATGGATGTGCTTTGAAAATATGCTAAGTGAAAGACGCCAGATACGAAGCTCACATGCTGTCAGAGAAATGATTAGTAGTAACCTACAGCTGGTAGATGCTGATTTAGGACAGCACAGTGGGTGGTCTTCCAATAGCCACAGGTTCTCCTTGGGAGTGCTGAAAATGTTCTAATATTGACAATGGTTGACACCCAGTTCTGTGAATCTACTATAAGCACTGACTTGTACAAGCCCAGCATGGGGGTTCACACCTGGTATCCCAGCATTCAAGAGGTTGAAGCAGGAAGATTGCTGTGGATTCAAGGCCAGAAGGGCTACATAGTAAATTCCAGATCAACCTGGACTACGGACCCAAACCACCCCCCTAGCCCTCACAGTAGTGAACTGAATAGTACATGAGTTACAACTCAAAAAAGATGACAGAAATTAAAAAAAAAGGATGACCTAGTTACATATGTAGTGTGCAAGTGCTCAGCAAATATTAGTCACTGTTTCAAAGACAATATAATAGAAAGCATCTCAAAGTAGAACAAAGTAAGGATGGCTTGTTTTAAATACATTAAAAAATTATTCCCACCTTAAAATTCCAAATACCAGTTAAAGAAACTTTCTGGAAATGATGGATTTTATAGGATATGAGTTATATGGGCTTATATCATGTGATCAGCAAAATTCAATGAACACTCTTACTCTATGTGTATTGACTATATGTAGAATAACCTAAAAAAAGAAACAAAGCCTGAGTATCCCATCCAGTCTGCATTTTCTTGATAAAAATAAAGGGTGATGACATTTTGAGTTCTTATCATTCTTCCAAAATCCAAATTTAAAAAAACAACTGTGTGGCTTAGAGGGGGGAAAAATTAACAATTTAATTCTCTTCAAGTTTTGTTTCATTCTTAAATTGCAAGTAAAAATGCATTTTTTACTTTTAACAATGACTTTATCTTCAGGTAGTATATCCCGAGAATGTTTACATAAGTAAAAAAAATAAGTTCAGAACTGGAGAGCTGGCTCAGTAGATGAGGCACTAATCTTGGGAAGACCCAGCCCACCCTGTGTGGGACCATTCAGCCAGTGGCAGGCAAGACAGAGAGAACTGGTTGGCTCTGGCAGACTGCAAAGCCATGAGATTTGGAGATCAGCCACTCACAACCCACATAAAAAGTTGGGCAGGTATAGCAGGCTCATGCAATCGCAACAAGAGAGAGGCGCAAGCTGGCTGCCTAGGCTAGCCAATTGGTAAGTGCTGGGTTCCACTGAGACCCTGCTTTAACTGACAGACCCTGCTTTAACAATAAAAGTGGAGAGTGACTGGCAAAGATACCCGCTTTGATCCTCTACATGCCCATACATAAATATGCACGTGCACGTACACATACACATACAAAAAAAAAGAGGAATTCGAACCTTTAGTGCTATAGGATCGAGATTGAAATCCCAAACATCTCCAATTGAATCATCCAGTGCATCCTCAATTCTTCTCAATTGAGATGTATACTCCTCAAGAAATTTCCCATAATTCTTAAGCTGGACTTCAGCATGGATTTCTAAATTCAAATTTTAAAACAGAATGTTACAATTACAAGGAATAAATTACAGAACACTTAAAATAATCTCAGAAGCTGAAGCAAAGTACTGTGAATGATGCTGGAATGCCTGAACTTCCTGAAATTAAAGTTCCGAAGTTAAACAAAAATTCACTTGGAATTTTCTCCAAATACGTAAAATAATTTTAAAAGCTATAACCCACTTACCATATAATCTGGAGTCTCTAACCAGTCTAATGCCTTAGACAATTCAATGCCCTGATACTGTGTGTGCACTCAGGTAATAGCATGACACACAGGTGTCAACTTGACAACTTATAACTAAATCTTTACACAAGAATGACCTAAATAAGACAAGCCTGTAGATTAACTCATGACTATCTGTGGATCCATTCAGCCAGTGGTGGGCAAGACAGAGAGAACTGGTTGGCTCTGGCAGACTGCAAAACTATGAAGAACGCACCGGTTCTTGCCCACTGTTCTTGCTGTGGACATGATGTGCACAGCCATGTCGCTTTTGCTGGTGCTCACCTGCCCACATGATCAACTGTAACCTGTAACAAACCCCTTGACTCCCTAAAGTGTTTGGATCCAGTGTTTATTACAGCAACAAAAACAAGACACGTATGCTGTTTTTGTCATGCAGAACTCTTGTTATAAAAAGTCAAAAACTTAATCTGAAGTAGGTACAAAGGTCTGTGTTTTTACAGAGCAAATTATAAAATATTAACTTTATACACAAATAAAATACTTCAAAATACACCTAAAAGTCTTTAAATGAAAATTTTAAATCTGCTATAATGTATTATGTCTATACTGCCTGATGCTTACCAGAACACTTAAATCATTCAACTATCAGAATAAAGTTGAAAAAGCCAGAGAAAATACACTGGATGACTACTGTGCTGTTTGTAGAATTTCATATTAATAGATCACTTTAAAATGAGAGTAGCTGAAGTAGCTGCATTTTTAAAGCCTTTTCATTAAAATAAAAACAATTATTTCATCTTATACCTAAGAATTCACTTCTAATTCCCGAAAGCCAAAAATGGAACTCTTCTATTGATATGTATGGGTTTATTCAATCTGTGTCATCTTAAAAAAAAATTCTCAGGAGCTGGACAGGGGCGGCCTGCGTTTCTGGTCCTGGTAGGGCGGAGCCTGTGAATCCCGGGCAGAGTAAACAAGGAGGAGTTGGAGGCGTCCATGGTGGTTCCTGAATTCTCCCGTAGTTCTACACACACAGGTTCTACAAGCGCACACACGCACAATTGAATAAATAATAAAAAAAATTTTTTTAAAGTTATTCTTAAAAAAAATTCTCTTCAAATTAGTCATGTGAAGAAACTGTCTGATTCACACCATATTAAAATACTGGCTTAAAATACTCTGTTCCCTTTTATTTTCTAAGTAATGATCTGAATCAGGTGAATTGACTTAATTCATTAAATGCCCTACCTCATTATAGCACTAATCTAGATAATTGTGGAAAATAATTAGATGTGATTCATAATCCAAAAATTAATGAAAAACAGGCACAAAAAACTCTCTCCCCTATGGCCAGCATAATCGCTTAAGAGTCTCAGATCACATACTGCCATCTAACTTTGTTAACAGGAGAATGACCACTCAAAAGCTGCATCTGACCAGTAATTCCAGTTCTTAAAGACGATGCTTGAAAAACCTGCTAATAAGTCACCTGGTTTGTCTGAGGATTCACAAGGTAGAAGTAAAGGGAAAACCTGTAATACCAAAGTTCCTTGCTGATAAGATAGTGCAGAGCTGTAAAACTTGAAAAAGTTAAAAGTACAAAGACTTGCCAGAGGAACTACCTACAGACTGCGCTGTTTCAGTTTTCTTAATTTTTTGAACTATCACACAAAACAGTTTTTCTATGACATTTTCATACACATGTGTTGCTACATTGTGTTCAAATCCATCTCTTGCCCATGTAAGTTTGCAGACATAATGTTTCTTGGTAAAATAATTCAAAGATCAGCTATTTTTTAAATGAATCCCAATTCGAGGGAAGGTATGCATTTAAAAAAAAAAATCACACTTTATCTCTCTTCTCTCAAAACAGATGAGAAGCACCGAAGACAAGAAACCACTGCCGCGACAGCAAGTGGAGTTCCACTAATTAATTTGGCCTCCGCGTTTCGCTGAAACAGAATTTTTGAGGCTTTTGGGGTTGGACTTCTGAGTTTAAAAAAACAATTGGACGATGCGATTTTCTGAAGCAAATGTGAAGCAGATCTGCGTGTCTCTGAAACCTGGGCAGCTGCATGACGCCCCCCGGGCGCCCCTGGTTCACAGCACTGACAATTAGCGAAAGGTCGGGAAGGGACCCTGGCGATCGTCACACGCCGACTCCGGCCGCGTCCTGCTGCTCGCTCGCTCGCTCGTGCAAGAGCCGCAGCCCCAACTTGCAAAAGTTGGTTTCAGCAAAGCAAAACAGGAAACCGAAAGAGGAACCCCGAGGCTGCGAGCAGCGGGCGCGCCGAGAAGCGGAGACACCGCGGGGCCGCCCCGAGCGCGCGGGGCTCGGGGGACCGGGCTCGGCGGGCGGCCTCCCTCCACCCCCGGGCGCGCCCTGCACAGCGGGCGCTGCAGCGGCCCCCGCACCGCGGCCTCCGGAAGGGACCCCCGCAGGCCTCTGCCGCGGCCGCCACGAACCGGCACGACCGGCGCCGGGAGCCGCGGCATCCCGCGCCCGTCCCGCCCCGACGGCTGCGCGGCGCCCGCCCCGCGGCCCCGGCTGCGGCGGCCCCGCCCGTGGCCTCGCCCCCGCGCCGCCTTACTCTGCGAGCCGTCGTCCACGCGGTCGAACTCCCAGTCCGGGGACAGAGTCTCCACCGCCATCGCCGCCGCGGCGCCTCCCACCGACACTGCCCCGAGCTGCCTCGGCAGCGACGCCAGCCTCACCCCAGCGACTGTCGCCGCACGTGACTTCCGGTCTTGGCCCCGCCTCCGCACGCAAGGACCAGTGGACTCCCGACCCTGCTGACCGCGGGGGCCGCTGGGAAAGCGAGTCCCTGGCGCCATGGCGGTTGTAGCTGCCAGCATCCTGTATCCTGCATCCTGCCTCCTGCTGTGGTCTTGCTGTAGTTCAAACGCGGACATGGTCGCCTTCGCTTTCATCTTGCTGTGTCCAGGGTGTTTCAATATGAGGGAGTAGTGCCCTCAGTCTAACCTGAAAAGGGTGGAATTAATGGGGCGGAACCACATAGAAAGGCTTAGTCCTCTAGGAGATCACCACTGTCTTAATATTTCAACCAAGACACTAACCTCAGAAGTCCTTTCCTGTCGCCACTCATCGCAGGTCCTATCCCTCTCCCACGTGTCCTGTCAGTAATGTTTTCAGAGAAAAGACTTCTGGGTGGAAGGAGTGATTAGGAATGCCCTACAGGGAATCTGGCTACTGGACTTGAATAGCACGTATCACTCCTCTCTCCTTGACTGGAAGAAGCCAGGTGTGGATTGTATTACTCCAAGTGCACACCACACTAAAGTTTTCGGAAAATGAAATATGGTAGGGAGTTTCCTAACAGGTATTAATAAGTAATCCATCAAAGAGTAATAATATAAAACTTAAGACATCCATACTGTGAATTCCTAGACAGCTATAAAATGAACTAGATCTGTAGTATCATTTAAAAAAAGAGCAGAAGCACTTCAGAAATACTGCATATTTGGAGCTGGGAAGATGGTTCAGGGGTTAAAGCCCAAGTCCCATGTGAAAAATGCAGGGCAGATACAGAATTACACTGACCTGTAATTCTTGCCAAGGAAGGCAGAGACTGGGAAATCACAGAGCAAAGCAGTAAGGTGGAAAAACAAACCAGGATGATTCCTAAAGTCACCTTTGACTTCCACAGGCACAAATACTCGAGTGTAATCTTACACATACACACCCACACACACATATACCCATCTACATGCAAACAAATGCGCACATATACACAGAGAGACACATATACACACGCTGCACATTTGTTTACATATTGGTTACATTGACAGGCATTTATATATTTTCATGTGTTTGTAGATGCATAGTAATAACTCAAACCACATAAACAGGACAAGCTGTAATTATATCACAGAGTGTGGTTCAAAACAAAGAATATCACACCAGATAAAAAAAAACATATCACAATGATGAGGAGATTAGTGCATCAAGAGGGCAAGTCAATCTTAACTGAGTATGTTTCCAGTAACATACCTTACAGTAAATAAATCTGACAAAATTAAAAGAAACATATACTTACAATTGTATTTGAGGATTCCAACAGCTTTTTCTTCCTATTTGATAAAGATTAATAGGATATAGAATAACAAAGAACAAAAATCTCTATTGCCTTATCATAAGAAGAACAAAAATCTCTATTGCCTTATCATAAGAAGAACAAAAATCTCTATTGCCTTATCATAAGAAGAACAAAAATCTCTATTGCCTTATCATAAGTGATACTTATAAAATACCCAACAACAGCAAAAGCAAACATTTTTTTCAAAGTCCGAGAGGCATTCAGCAACATGTGTTATTTAATATGTCATGAACCAAATTCCAGTAGATTGACCATTATTGTTGTTTTTCTATCCACAGTGGAATTAGAGTAGAAACCAGTAATAAAAGCATTCTCAGATCATAAATATTTTCACAAGCAGACTATAGAGCAATATACTGAAGGAAAGAAAAACTAGTCTCAAAGAGCTACTGTATGAGTCTATAGATCATTCTTGAACAGACAAAAAATAACTGCAATGACAGAGAAGAGACTGATATATTCTCATTTGTCTATTACAGTCTCCTTACCATCTCATCCAACAGGGGATGGGGCATTCAGGGTTCAGGGATGAAGAGTACATGTGCTTACAAGGGGTAAAGAATGAATTTTCTAGATGATGCAATATAGAACTGTCTTTTATTATCTGTTTCTCACACAGACCTACACAGGGGTTAATGCTGATGTGATTGTATACAAAATAAAGTCAAGTTTGCTATATCTTGATTCAAAATCACGTGGTAAGTGCCCAAAAGGTCCATGTGCTGAACACTTCTTCCTTAGCCCAGAGTACTATTGTCAGGTTAAAATCATTTGAGAGATGGAGCCTAGTGGTAGATCTTCAGGTCGTGGGAAGCCTGCCCTTGGGAACCACAGTAGGAGCCCGATCCCTTTCTCCTCCCCGATTTCTTGTATCTTGGCCACAAAGGGAACTTTGCTTCACCATGTACTCCCGACATGATCTGCTGCTTTGTTACAGACCCGAAAGCAACAGAGCCAACTGACAGTGGACTGAAACCCATAACTCTGAGCCAAAAATAAACATCCTCACTTTGTAAGATGAAGAGTTCATATCCGTCTTGATGAGGAGCTGACAACACTATAGGTGCTCACACACCTCTGGCTTCAGAAGTCCAACATGTCCACTGTTGGAATTTTCAGTACCTCTTTTCTGTATCTTCCACAGTTTGGGTGACATTCTTTAGGTTCCATATGGTAACTATCGGCAGCTTGGGGCTTACGTCATTCTGTACTAAATCTAGGGTAAGAGAGAAAAGAGCACACTTAACGGACAGCTCAAAGAAAAAAAAAAAAAAAAGACTTATTCCCAGAATAAGTCTTGCCCATGCAAATTAGCCATTGCAGGAATTTGTGAAGGCTTTCCATCTCTGTGACTGAAAGGATGAAAAGGTATACCGATTGGCCTAATCTGGGTCACATGCTCCACCCTTAGATGGAGCGGCAAAGGAAGGTAGGACCCTGTGGGCATCCCAAGGGCTGAGAGTAAAGAGTGACTGTTATCACAGACATGGGTTTAGTTGCCAACAGGTTGGAAAAGTAATGCATAGTGCTCACTACTGAGATGCAAATCACAGTCACCATTTGTTAGGTGTAGAACAAGTCATTATTCACTATATAATGATGATTTTTTTTAAAAGAAGTAGAGCCTGGTGATATAGCTCAGGTCAAGTACCCACATGCAAATCTGCCGACATGAGTTCATCTGAATTCGATCCCTGATCCCAAAAGCCCACATGGTGGAAGGTAAGAACTGACTTCTGAAAGTTGTCCTCTGACCTCAACCCAAACACCATGACAGGCATGTGTGCATATTCTCTCTCTCTCTCTCTCTCTTTCTCATTATTTAATAAGGAAATTGAAGAATAATCTGTCTTCACTAAGGAAAGCAAAGAAAGGAAACAGACCTCTAGAGAAAAGATGAAAATCAGTCGGCTTGGACGGTACTGATTTATAAAAGAAAATCTCTCACAGAAAATGTTTTAGAAAAATCCAAAAGCCTATTTTTTGATCATCCAAATTTTGATATTTGAATATATCTCTATGAATTTTTTCTGTAATCAATTGGACATCTCCACAGGTACTTTACACAAACATCTTACCACAAGCTGCAAGTCCACAAGTGAACTGTCTTGCACTCTAAACCCATTTCTTCTCCTGTGTGTAACTCACATCTCAATCAATGACTTCATGCCCCACCTAGAAGCTGTGGTTAGGTACTATGGAGAGTCCTTCCTTACGCTCTCTCCCTCTGTCTTCCAATTAGTTACAAGTTTGGGGGAAAAAAATACAAAGTTGTCAAGATCAACATGGAGCCTTGTGTCAACTCTACCAAGAAAGTAATAAAGCCAAGAGGTTATGAAGGAAAGATTCAGCCACACAACTGCCTAATAGTGACCATCATAGAAGATTCTGCCACATTCTCAGATCTGCACAGAGGCCGCTGGAACCTTTTGCAGAAAGGACTTTTACAAGAAGATCTGCTGAACAATCATCTAATCTTGGACAGACACCACCCTTCTTACTTAGCAATCACTGGGACCGAGGATGATGGTCCCATAACTGATGTAATTCTCCTCCTCTATGCTTTTATCTCTCTCAATATGGCTATTGTTTATTGTGATGTTCTGATACTCTGAAATAGAGAGGATTCTTTGGAAAACTCCTCTCTGATTTTTCTGTTTGCTTTTTTAGGTTGTTAAACAATATTAAGCTGTTACACCTGGGTCATGGGATTGTTAATGACTTATTGCTTCTGTCCTTGTATGTTTCACAGTTTTATTATATTTAGCAATAAATGAAAGAAAAAGACTGAAATGTTTTCCATCACCTAGTTAGCATGGTGTATGGCCTCCTGCGGTCTCTTGCCATCTCTCCCTTCCCATCTACTCCCCCTAGTTTCAATGAATGCCCCGTTGTAGCCCCACTGGCTTACAATGTGCTCAGAGACATCTCTGCCTGGAACTGCGATGGAGGCTGTCAGAAGGGATCAAATACTCTCCTTTATTCAGAGACTGCCCCCAGCCCTTTAAAAAGGTATTGGATTGCTTTGTAATACATCCTGTAAGGAATATATTTAGCATCTAAATAATATCACCATATCAAAGGGATGGACTCATTCCAGGAATGATCTGCCTTCATGTCCCCCATCCTGAGTCTCCGACTGGATCAATAGTGAGAAATACAGATTCGTGTGCATGGAGAGAAGCATTTTGAAGTCCAACAGTTGAAGCTGTCAATCACAGTGTCTGCTGTTGAGCATCTGTCAGTGGACATGCTCCAGCTTGTCGTCTCCTTGGATCTGGTCTCAAATCTCTCTCTACCAGTGAAAGGTGAAGTGTGTGTGTGTGTGTGTGTGTGGTGTATGAGAAGGTGTATTTTAGGGTCTAGGAAGGGTAAAGCACTTGTTATGCAAGAAGGACAACCTGAATTCAGACCCACAGAGAGCATGTAAATCCAGAGTACACCTTCAATCCCAGCACTCTTCTAGCAAGTGGAAGGTGAAGACAAGAGAATCCTTAGAAGTTGGTGGACCACCCAACTTGACTCACAAAGCAGTGATCAACATGATGAAAAGTGAGTAACAAAGTTGTGCTCCACAGGTACACTGTGATACATGAAAAAGAATCAAATGTAATTCTTGGGAATGAAAAGCTCCAAAGGGAAACAACAAAACGAAAACTCAGAAGAGCCTAACTGACAGACAAGAAGTGAAAGAAAGAATATCAGGGTTTTCAAATGGCGGTGGCAAATTGTCACATTCAGTCAGTAACAAAGAAAAATAAGAAAGAATGAATACATCAAGATGTTTGGGACATCATTAAAAGATAAAAATTACATGTAATGAGAATGGATGAGGGACTTGAGCTATAGGCTACAGGCATTGTTGCAGTTCACCTGCATGATTGCTGATGAAATCAAGGCAAAACTCCTTAAGGGAACAAGGGTTTATTCTCTTACAATAGGCTGGTTACAGTTCTCAGTGCACCTTGGCAGGAGAGCTCATGCCAACACCAAGGGCCAAGGGAACTGATCACACCATCTCCACGTAGTGGCTGAGAGAGAGACAATCCTTACTTGCCAGACCAGCATGTCTGGCCAAGTATACAGAAGGATGCCAACTTCCTTAACCAGTTTTCTGTATTTTATTCACCTGTCCAGCACTTTGTCCCATCTACCATGAGCTGGGCCTGCTCCATCAGCTAGACAATCTCCTGCAGGCTTGCTCTGGGCTTAACTCAACTACTAATTCCCTACAAATGTGCCCACAGCTTAAACCCTCAACTATTAAATTGACACCAGTACCTAACCATGACAGGCATAAAGCCCATTCAATTAAATAGCTAAAAATTTCCCAGGATGGGACGCGTGCGCGGTCGGCCGGGCCTCACCGCGACCTAGACTCCATCCAGAACAAACCCACGGAAAATGGCAAAGAAAGCCTGACCCAGGATAACGACTTTCAAAATATGATCATTACCACGTTCAATACTATGAAAGAGGAAATCCGGGAGGAATTACATAATCGAATCAATCGCTTTGAAGAGGAACACAACAGACACTTGGAGGAGTTGAGAAAAACAGTGCAAGAAACAAAAACTGGCATAGAGCAGTTAAAACAGACTCAAGCAGAGTTTAAAACTGAGCTACAAGACAAGTTATAGTCAACCCAGAACTCCACAGAGAGTCTTACCAACAGAACTAACGAAGCAGAAAACAGAATTTCAGACCTTGAAGATAAAGTGGGAGTACTAACCAGCTCAATGGAAGAGGTTGTTAAAGCCAAAAAGATACTTGAGAGAAATATCCAAGAGATATGGGACACCCTGAAGAAGCCTAACATGCGTATTCATGGAATACCAGTGCAAGAATCTCAAAATACCACCCCTGAGGAAATTTTTCAAACGATCATCAAGGAAAACTTTCCTCATATAAAAAAGAGAGGCCTATCCATATACAAGAGGAATTCCGCACCCCAAATAGATACGACCAAAACAGAAGCACGCCACGGCAAATAATAGTTAAAACACTCCACATTCAAGATAAAGAACTGGTGCTGAGGGCTTCAAGGGAGAAAAAAACAAGTCACTTTTAAAGGTAAACCTATTAAAATAACAAATGACTTCTCAGTCGAAACAGTAAAAGCAAGAAGAGCTTGGAGAGACATACTTCAAGTATTGAATGATCAAAAATGTCAACCCAGGCTGATTTACCCTGCAAAACTATCTGTCATGATCGAGGGAGAAAGAAAAATCTTCCAGCACAAAGACAACTTGAAGGGATACATGTCCACCAAACCCGGCCTTCAAAAAATGCTAGAAATGATACTCAAGCGTGAAGAAAAAAACAGGCATATCCAGGAGAACAGAAGGCAAGTATAACACCATTAAAAGTGAAGCAATATACTTATAAAAACTACTAAACATAATAAATGTCTGGAATTAAAAATAGTTTCTCCATTATAACACTAAATGTTAATGGAATTAACTCACCGATCAAGAGACACAGATTACAAACTTGGATTAAAAATCACAATCCATCAATCTGCTGCCTGCAGGAAACCCATCTCACCACAAAAGATAGGCACGCTCTAAAAATAAAAGGCTGGTCAACAATTCTACAAGCTAATGGAAGCAGAAAACAGGCAGAGGTAGCCATTATGCTATCAGACAAAGTGGACTTCAAACCAAAGAAAATTATAAGAGACACGAATGGATACTACATTTTAGTCACAGGTACAATTCACCAGGAAGACTTCACAATATTGAACATATATGCACCCAATACGGGCCCCTCCACATTCATTAAGAAAACCCTACAGCATCTAAAGCAAGAAATCAACCCCCAAACGATAATTCTTGGGGACTTCAACACCGCCCTCTCAACATGGGATAGATCAACAGGTCAAAAGCTTAACAGAGACACTTTGGAATTTAATCAAACCCTGAAAGAAATGGACCTTACAGATCTCTACCGAACTTTTCACCCACGAACCAAAGAATACACATTTTTCTCAGCAGCACACGGAACTTTCTCCAAAATAGATCACATATTGGGCCACAAAACGAATCTACACATATACAAAAAAGTTGAAATTCTAACCTGTGCCCTATCAGACCACCACGGCCTAAAGCTGGACATCCACAACATATCAAACAAGAGAAAATACACTAACTCCTGGAAACGTAACAATATGATGCTGAATGAGAACTGGATTCAGGAAGAAATTAAAAAGGAAATTCAAGATTTCCTAAAAGTGAATAATAATGAAAACACAACTTACCAAAATCTCTGGGACACAATGAAAGCTGTTCTAAGAGGTAAGTTCATAGCTCTTAATGCCTACATCAAAAAAATGGAAACATCAGAAATAAACAACTTAACAATGCAGCTTAAAGCTTCAGAGAAACTAGAGCAATCTGATCTCAAAAGTAATAGAAGAGAGGAGATTAGCAAAATAAGGGGAGAAATATCTGAAATCGAGATTAAGAAAACGATAGAAAAAATCAACCAGTCAAAAAGCTGGTTCTTGAAAAAATCAGTAAGATTGATACACCCCTAGCTAAATTAACCAAAAGCAAGAGAGAGAAAACCCAAATTAACAAAACTAGAAATGAACATGGAGTTATCACTACTGATACCCAAGAAATCCAGAGAATTATCACATCATATTTCAAAAACTTATACTCTGTGAAGTTTGACAACACAAAAGAGATGGATGAATTTCTTTTTTTTTAATTAAAAATTTAATTATACATTTTAAAATTTTTTACCAGTTCCCTCCCTCCCCCCTCCTCCCCCTCCCGTTCCCCCAGTGCCTCCCCCCCAATTCCCAGAGAGTCCTTTATTGTGTACGCCTAACTCTCCTCTGGGTCCTCCTCTCCGATGACATATAAGGACCCAGTGGCATTTCCATAAGCCCTTTCTCTTGTTCCCCTTAAGCATAAGATCACTACTATGGCTGTCAATCCCTTGCCTCCAGGGGTCTCGGTGCCCTTAACAGATGCTAGACTTTATGAGGGCAACAGTGCGCTGGACATTGCGCAGGGCATGCAAAGTCCCATTATGATTGCTTTGGCCCCAACTATTGTTGAGAATCTTGCAAATCATTGCTCCTCCCATCCTTTTGCTCTTACAATCTTACCGCCCCCTCTTCCGCAAATGTCCCTGAGCTCCAGGATGGGGAGAGATTAGTCTGGCCTAGTTCTAGGTGGTTGATATAGAGTCTCTGAAGTTCTGGATTGTGGTTTGTTGATTTTCTTTTGCAGTTTTGCTGCTCCTGCAATTCCCTTCACTCCATTCTGCTGGGCACTGTATGTCACCCCCTGGCCAGAGACAAAAAGCTGTTAAACTGGAGTCTTGTTGTAATAGCACATTCAAGGGTAGATGTAATAAGAGTAGGAAATCTCACTGAGGGAGGGGTCCATCACCCATTTGCAAAATGATTACTTTTTATCTGCTAGACTATATGCCCTCCCCTTCTGGTGAGATCAGGAAAGAACGTCTGTGAACTTAACCAGGTTTCTCATTACTTACTTGCAGACCTTGATGGAGGCCTATTTTCTCTGCTGTAACATGGTCTCCTCTCTCCTTGTTTCTGGTGTGGCCCTCCTAACCCATCTCTCTTGTTCATAATCCTTGCAATTACTGTGTTACATAGGTTTACTTTTGAGTGTCTCAATGTGGGCTGGGTGAGTTTGGTACTAGGAGCCACCTATTAGGGAGTACATACGGCGCTTAATTTTCTGGGTTTGGGATACTTCACTTAATATAATTCTTTCTAAGATGGATGAATTTCTAAGTAAACACAACTTACCTAAATTGAATCAGAAAGTTGTGAATTATTTAAATAGTCCTATAACATATAAGGAAATTGAGGAAGTAATCTTGAATCTTCCCACCAAAAAATGTCCTGAACCAGATGGATTCAGCACAGAGTTCTACCAGACATTTAAGGAGTTAATAATATCAATACTCCTTAAACTGTTCCATCAAATAGCAAAGGAAGGAACACTACCAAATTCCTTCTATGAAGCTAATATCGTTTTAATCCCAAAACCTAATAAAGACTCACTTAAAAAAGAAAACTATAGGCCGATCTCTCTGATGAACACAGACGCAAAGATTCTCAACAAAGTCTTAGCAAATTGGATTCAAAAACATGTTAAAAAGATCATTCACGGGAACCAAGTAGGCTTCATCCCCGGCACACAAGGTTGGTTCAACATACGCAAATCAATAAATGTAATTCATCATGTAAACCAGTCCAAAGTCCAAGACCACATGATACTCTCGATAGATGCAGAAAAAGCTTTTGACAAGATCCAACAGCCTTTTATGATCAAAACGCTAGAGACAGTAGGAATGGAAGGAACCTTTATCAATATAATAAAAGCTGTATACAACAAGCCCACAGCAAGGATTATGCTCAATGGGGAACAATTGGAAGCATTCCCACTTCGATCAGGAACTAGACAAGGCTGTCCATTCTCACCACTTCTATTCAATATTGTACTTGAAGTCTTAGCTGAAGCCATAAGACAAGAAAGAGACATAAGAGGGATTCAAATCAGCAAGGACAAAGTCAAGCTATCCCTATTTGCAGATGACATGATCTTATACCTGAGTGATCCCAAAAACTCTACCAGGAAGATCCTGGAACTAATTGAGAAGTTCAGCAGGGTGGCAGGATACAAAATAAATGTGCAAAAATAAGAGGCCTTCCTATATGCTCAGAATGAAAGAAGTGAAAAATTGCCTTGAGAGAAACCATCCCATTCACTATAGCCCCTAAAAAAATGAAATACCTTGGTATAAACCTAACCAAGGAGGTAAAAGACCTTTACAATGAAAACTTTAAAACCCTAAAGAAAGAAATTGCAGAAGACACCAGAAGGTGGAAAGACCTCCCATGTTCCTGGATTGGCAGAATCAACATCGTAAAAATGACCATCCTACCAAAGGCAATATACAAATTCAATGCTATACCAATTAAAATCCCAAAGCAATTCTTTAAAGAAGTTGACCAAACAATCTCAAAGTTCATATGGAGGCACAAAAGACCCAGGATAGCAAAAACAATCCTGAGTAACAAAAACACTGCTGGAGGTATTACCATACCAACCCTTAGTCTATATTACAAATCCATAGTTATAAAAACAGCCTGGTACTGGCTCCAAAATAGACACACAGATCAATGGATAAGGATTGAAGACCCAGATATAAGCCCACAAAATTACAGCCATTTGGTCTTTGACAAAGGGGCCCAAAGAATCCAATGGAAAAAGAACAGCATCTTCAACAAATGGTGCTGGCAAAACTGGATCTCCACATGCAGAAGATTAAAGCTGGACCCGTACTTGTCACCACGTACAAGACTTAATTCCAAATGGATCAAGGACCTTGATTTAAGGCCAGAGACTATAAAAACCATAGTTGAAAGGATAGGGAACTCCCTTGAGCTGATTGGGCTAGGCCAACAGTTCCTAAACAGACATCCAATGGCACAGTCACTGCTACCAACTCTCAACAGTTGGGATCTTGTGAAATTAAAGAGCTTCTGTTCAGATAAAGAGATTGTAACACGAGCTCAAAGGCAACCCACAGAATGGGAGAAAATCTTCACTAACCACATTTCTGATAGAGCTCTACTGTCCAGAGTGCACAAAGAACTTAGAAAACTAAACACCAAGGAAACCAATGGCCCAATTAAAAAATGGGCCCTGGAACTCAAAAGAAATTTTACCAGGGATGAAATTAAAATGTCTAACAAATATCTTAAAAAATGCTCCACATCTTTAGCCATCAGGGAAATGCAAATCAAAACTTCCCTGAGATATCATCTCACCCTAGTCAGGATGGCAAAAAGCCACAATACAAACAACGACAAATGCTGGAGAGGATGTGGAGAGAGGGGAACTCTCCTACATTGCTGGTGGGAGTGCAGGCTCATACAGCCACTCTGGTGAGCCGTCTGGAGATTCTTAAAGAAATTAAAGATTGAAATGCCATATGACCCTGCTATTCCACTTTTGGGTATAACCCCCCATACAGCAGAGGTTTACCTTGATAGCACAAGCACAACCATGTTCATAGCAGCACTGTTTACAATAGCAAAGACATGGAATCAACCCAAATGTCCAACAGTTGACGAGTGGATAAGGAAACTGTGGTACATCTATACAATGGAGTACTACTCAGCCATCAAAAATGATGAATTACTGGAATTTGCCGGGAAATGGATGTCATTAGAAACAATTATATTAAGTGAAGTATCCCAGACCAAGAAAATTAAGTGCCGTATGTACTCCCTAATAGGTGGCTCCTAGTACCAAACCCACCCAGCCCACCTTGAGACACTCATAGGTAAATCTATGTATTACCTACAGTAATTGCAAGGATTATGAACAGGAGGGATGGGGTTGGAGGGCCACACCAGAAACAAGGAGAGAAGTGACTATGTTACAGTAGAGAAAATAGGCCTCCATCAAGGACTGCAAGAAAGTAATGTGACACCTGGTTAAGTTCACAGACTTCGTTCCTAATCATTTACAACTAAGGGGGTATGAACTCACCAGAAGGGGAGGGCATATAGTCCAGCAGATTAAAAAGTAACCATTTTGAAAATGGGTGATTGACCCCTCCCATTGCCAAATGCCATATGACCCTGCGATTCCACTTTTGGGTATAAGTATTACATCTACCCTTAATGTGCTCTTATAATAAGACTCCAGTTTAACAGCTTTTTGTCTCTGGCCAGAGGGTGACATACAGTGCCCATCACGATGGAGTGAGGGGCATTGCAGGAGCAACAAACCTGCAAAAGAAAATCAACAAACCACTATCCAGAACTTCAGAGACTCTATATCAACCACCTAGAACTAGGCCAGACTAATCTCTCCCCATCCTGAAGCTCAGGGACATTTGCGGAAGAGGGGGCGGTAAGAGTGTAAGAGCAAAAGGATGGGAGGAGCAATGATATGCAAGATATTCCACACAAGTTAGGGCCGAAGCAATCATAATTGGACATTGCATGCCCGGCGCAATGTCCAACACACTATTGACCTCACAAAGTCTAGCATCTGCTAAAGGCACCAAGATCCTTGGAGACAAGGGATTGACAGCCACAGTAGTGTTCCTATGCTTAAGGGGAACACAGGAAAGGGTTCAGGGAAATGCCACTGTGTCCTTGTACGTCATCGGAGAGGAGGGCCCAGAGGAGAGTCAGGCATGCACAAGAAAGGACTCTGGGAATTGGGGCGGGAGGCACGGGGGGATGGGGAGGGAGGGGTGAGGGGAGGGGGAGGGAGGGGTGAGGGGAGGGGGAGCAGGGGTTCGGGGGGAGGAGGAGGGAGGGAGGGAACTGATGTACCTATTAAGTTTGTATGAGCTGAAATAATAATAAAAAATGTATTAAAAAATTTCCCAGGATGTAGCTCTGTCAGTAACAGAGCTACAGTGTGAAACCCTGGAAAACAGCAAAAATGAAACAAACAGATTGTGTCTCGTGGTGTGACATACTCCTGAAAAAAATCCCTGGTAGAAGGAGAAAGATCAGGTGGTCAAGATCATCCTGGGCTACATAAAACCCTGTTTTAAAGGTGGGGTGGGGGCAGACAGTGAGCTGGATCATGGTTTAATGGTACAATGGTCACCTAGCTTGCACAAGATTCTGGGTTCAATCCTCAGTACCACCAACACATGCACACACACATACAAACGGTAGTACAATGTTTGTGTGTTCACATGTGTGGGGGAGTACATGTGTGTGCAGACGTCACACTATAGGATTTTTTTATATACTCACAGATTGGAAAAGCATTCAGCACTCAACCTAGAAGCCTCCTTCTTTAGCAAACAACTCAACAAAATAAATGAAAGAGAAAATAAATGAGTGTGGGCTGCTTGTCTATATATATATATCTTACCCATACCCACCCCAAGTCTCAGGGAGCATCACAGAATGGGGGTGGTAAGAGCATGAAGTGAGACATTATCTCCTGGGATATGACAAAGTTGTGATATACAAGATTTCATATCAGATGTGCATACTTACACAAGACTTACATGGGATCTGTTTCAACATCTCACCATGAAAGTCAAAGGAAGATCTACACCATTATGAGTGACTGATGAGGACTAAAGCTGATGGGGATTGTAACGGTTACTCTTACCTGTTGCAGTGAGAGAGCACCCAAAGTTGAACAACTTAAGGGAGAAAGGGAGATTCATTCAACTTACAGTTCCAGAGGGGAAGTAGATACAGTCTTTCAAGGTGATGGAAGTGGCATGGATGGCTGAAGCTGGCAGGCAGGCTAAGTCACAGCAGTCCTCCACATAGCTGGAGCATTCTGGAATGTCTCTCCTATATTCTGTGGTTCCTTTTATATGGTCCATTATTGAGAAGTTCCTATGAGATCTATGGAGGTTCTGATGGGATCTAGGGCTGGTATAATCTCTTCAGGTGGTCTCAGCTGATCTTTCCAGGTATGGTCTCAGCTGATCTTACTTAATGCCAGGTGTGTTAAGTTGATAGCCAGTATTGACTATCACAGGGAAGAAAAGGAGGATGCTTTCCTCAATGGTGTACCCACTGATCTATGATACTTGCTGGAGCATAAAAGGTATCATATATATGTCATCAAAGACAAACTAAATGAAGCACTGTATAAGTGAAAAAAATTGAAAATAAGGAGTCTGGCAGGGAAGATGAAGGATTGTAAGGGGAAAGGAAGGGGGAATAGGACTTGAGACTAAGGGGTAAAACAAAAATATCATGAATTCACTATATTCATGTATGCAACATTAAAAATTAAAGAATGGAGAAAAACATTGCATTTCCTACAAAGTTGCTAAAGTTGTAAAGTATATTTAAGCAGACAGTTACATACCCCAAAATACACATTTATTTATGAAAAAAAACTGAAGAAATTAGATATATAAATAGGAGCTGGGAAGATGACTTAACTGTTAAAGTTCTTGCCACACAGGCAAAAGGACTAGAGTTGGAATCCCCAGATCCCATGTAAAATGCCTGTACCTACAACCTAGGAATATAAAGAGACTGGGAATCCCCAAAACAAGTTTAGCATATCAATGAGCTCTGGGTTTGAGACAATATTGCAAAAAGAATAAGGCAGAAAAGTTATCAAGAATGATTTCTGATATCAATCTCCAGTCTCCACACTCACGTTTACACATGTGCACACATACTTATGCATACACATGTGTTCACACATATGCACATATATTAAAATGAAAAAATAGACATAATGATTAATTTTGACTTTCAACTTGGCCAGATTGAAAAGCATCCAGACAGACCAGTACAGTACAAATCTGGGCTAGATAGACCATCTCCAAAACAGTTAACTACAGGAAGAAGACCCACCCTGGATGTGGGCAGCACCCTCACTGGATGGAATAAAAGGAGGGAAGGGAGCAAACCAGACATTGTCTTTCTTCTTGCTTCCTGTTTGCCCTGATGTGAGTTGTTCTGCTTCACCATGCTCTCCCCACCATGAAGACTAAAATCTTTCAAACTGTGCGCCCAATAAGTCTTTTCTCCCATAAGCTGTTTCTGTCGGGTATTTTATCAAGTCTGATTGACACAGAAAGATCACACTTGACATAATGAATGTTGACTACATATAACCAACCCTGGCCAACTTTATACTAAATGTGGAAAACTTTAAGCATGTCCTCTAAAATCAGGAATGAGACAAAGGTGTTCACTCTCACCAGGTTTATTCAATATTGTCCTTCAAATTTTAGCCATAGAAATTGAGCAAGAAAAAGAAATAAAAGAGGTACAAATAATAACAAAGCATCAACTTCATTCCTGTTTGCAGGTGATATGGTTTGATATGTAGAAAATTGTAAAGACAAAAGACAATGAAAGAACTAAAATTTTCAGTCGAGTATCATCAGGACCTGGGCAACACACAAGAATCAGTTGCCTTTTAAACACTAACAATGAACTTTCTGAGAAATAAAGAAAATCTCATTCACAGTAACCTAAAAAAAAAAAAAAAAACCCTTAGGATCAAAGAGGTGAAAGACCTCCACAGTGAAAATTATATTTAAAAAACACAAAGGAATAAAATGAGACTAGAAAACAGATCTTCCATGTTCATGGATCATAAGAAATAGTGTGATTAAAATGGGCATATTACCAATAGCAATATACAGTTTTGAGTTAATCACCATAGAAATACGAGGTAGAAAATACTATGAATACTAGGAAGAAAATACTATGAATGCTAGGAAGAAAACCCTAAGGTTCACATGGATATACAAAAGATGTCCATCAAAGCAACCTGAGTAAAAATCCCAGTGCTGGAGGGATCATAATTCCAGATTTCAAAATATACCACAAGCCATAGTAACAAAAACAGCATGGCCTCCATATAAAAACAGACATGTAGATCAATGAAATAGAATAGGGGAAGAGCAAGTAAGCTTCCTTATACAGCGGTAGGATTTTCAACAAAGGAGTGCAAACCGTTTCAGATTCAGCTAGAGACTTTGTCCCAAAAAGGTGGAGTAGCAATCCCAACGTCAGCTTAATGGACTCCACAAGTGATTGCACCCACTGACAAGTGCACATATGCATATACATCACACTAATAGTGATAATAATCTGGAGGCAGAAGAGGAGCTAATAGGAAAGAGAAAAGCAATAGTGGAGGGGAATAAGGAAAACAAGGGTACTGAGCAGGGTGGATTTGCAACCAAGTGCCATACCTGTGTATGAAAATGACTGAGAAACCCACTCATCTTTGCAATGAACGAGCTCATAATAAAAGATGAGAAAAAAATTTGCACGCGCAAGAGAACTGCTAGAAATAAGACGAACCACGAAGCTACTATTCCACTGGGGACAAATTGCTCGGCTAAAGCACGCGTGAGCCTTTCTTCCAGAGAGTCCGTATCCTACAAGTTAGGTGTCGGACTTCTAGAACTAAGGTTTTTTTTTTTTTTTTCCTTCCTGTGGTCATGCCTGTTATGGATGAGATTTAGGGCCTCCGAATGGCCATTAACTAATGAGGCGCATCTCTAAATGACTCGGATGGGCTAAGTGGTAGAAGGTCCCACAGCTAGTGAGCGCCTTGGATGGAAACAAGGAAAGGTCCGATAGCTACCAGCTTCCCTCCGAGGCTGGGTTCCAGCGGATTCCCCGCCCCGCAGCGCCTGGGAATGTCACACCCCCCCCACACACACACACCCGCCACGTGGCATGGGATTGGTCACTGGGGCCCTGCCAGCCAAGAGGGCGTGGCTATCTGGCTTAAGGGTGGCGCCAGCTGCTCGAGGGGGCGTGGCCGCGAGCCGAGTGCGGGCTCTTCTTGACCAGAGCCGGGAGAACCCTGATCCGCTGATCCCGGCGGCAGGCGGTGCCCAGCGGAGCCCCGCGCCTGTTCCGCGCGCCATCGCCGCTGCGCGCTGCTCTCCAAGCATGCTGTGGCGGGGCAGCCAGGCGCTCCGGCGCTTCTCCACCGGCCGGGTGAGTCCAGCCAGGGTCGGCGTCAAGTCTCATCTGGTCTTGCTCTGCAGACCCCCGGGGGCTCAGGGGCCTGGGACGGGGTTGAAGGTGGGGAACGATGCGTGAATCTGGCTTAAAAGGTCCCGGGTAGGACTTGTCCAAGGAGCCATTGTCTTCTGCGAGACTTGTTTTGAACGTTGTCAGGTCTGGATAAGAGAGATGGAGACAGAATCTGTCTTCTTTCCTTTTGCATTTCGATCGTAAGATTTCCTGGCCCAGAGATGGAGCCAAGCTGTAGATGGGCGTGAGCGCCGAGCAGGGCGGTGCAGGGCCCATCAGCCAGGCTGTTCCCGGGCTGTGACAGGAGACATGTAGGATTATCCAGCGCTGCGGGACAGCCACGCTGGAACTGTCTTCAAATGCACAGCAGGAACGCAGCCCGGCCCCGGCCCCGGCCCCGCGGTTTGGAATTGCATCAGCGCGTCCAGAAATGGAACTAGAACCGACACGTTGCAAGCTGCACTGCCTTCAGCACTTGGAGGGGCCCGGCGGGCGAGAGGTGCCTTTCTGAGTCTAGTCTGGACAGATTCCGAGCTGGGAGGGAGGAAAAAGAGTCTGTCCCGCGCACTGGATCGCTCATAAGTTAGCAGTTCATCCTGGCAGAACTGTTAAAGACTTTGGCTTTTGTACTGGTTTTGCCATATGTGAGAAAACCTGGAGTGGTGCTGAGAATTGGTCCAAATCAATGTAAATGACAGTTTTGTTTTTATTCCTTAGATAAGTTCAAATAATCAGAATTCATTTTGTTCCTCACAATCAGTTCTGGTTCCTCTGGGGAATAGTCGCATTTTATAAAAACCCTGGGGACAAGGCTAGGGCTTTTGCCTGCTCTCCTAAGAAGTGCCCAGATCCCCTCCTTAGCTTCTCCCATATTGCCAACTGGTGGGGGTGGCTCAAAGGGCAAGGGGCTTGTGTCTGGCTGGGCCGAGAAAACTTTCCATGAGCTGTTGAGAAACGGAAAAGAAGGCTTCAGGAACTCCTTCTCAAATGGAGTTTGGAGACGATTTTAGTGATAAAAGGTGACTATGCCAGAGTGCCTGATCCATACATAAGGAAAAGCATGGCTAAGACGGGTGGGGTGGGGGTAGTAGTGGGGTGGGGTGACAGGGATGGGGACAGGCAGTTCCCGGTGAGGACTGAACTCAAGAATACACCTGGAAAGGCAGAAACAGGCAGAGTCCAAGAAAGAAAGCAGGTTTTTCCACTACCAACAGGAAGACATTCAAGGTCTGTAGAAAATAGGATTTACATGCTCTGGACTGTGCTCTGCAGAAATTATTTTAAATCTAAGCTGGTGAGACGGTTCAGCAGGTAAAGGCACTTCATCAAGCCTGACAATCTGAGTTTGATCCCCACAGCCCACATGATCGAAGGAGAGTACAGACTCTCACAAGTTGTCCTCTGACCTTCGCATACAGTGACAAGCACACACATACACACACACACACACACACACACACACACACGCACACACACAATACACATAACCAACCAATCAATGGAAATTTAAGCATTTTTAAAAGACTTATTAAAGTCAAACGCACACATAAATAAAAAGAAAACTTAAGAACATGAATATGGGAGAAAGTATTGTAAGGAATGGGGGGTGCAAGGAGGAGAGGGAGATAGGAAAGGTAGAAGGGAAAATAATCAGACTATATCACATACATGTATGAAATTGTCAAAGAGGGAAAAGCTCATCAATAAGGAAAAGTGGTGGAGGGGAAGAGCATAAAATGGAACATCCAGTTTGGAAAAATGGGAGTTTCTTACAGAGTTAAACAATATACCTACCATATGCTGCTGAAATCACACTCCTAGGTCTTTGTTTTCTTGTTTGGTCTTGTGGTGTTAGGGATGGGACCCAGAGTCTCATGCATGGTAAATAAATGCTCTACCACTAAGCTATACCCCTCACCCTATACTCCTACGTTTTCATCCAAAAGAAATAAAACCTTATACTTACACAAAAACTTATTTGCAAATGTTTCCAGGGACTTCATTCATTATTACCCCAAACTGTAAAGACCTCAGTTGTCCTCAACTGTTGATCACATAATCAGACTGTAATATATCCACACATATAATGGATTTTACCTGTAGTGGGGGAAGGAACTGTTAAACACACAGCATTGGATGAAAGGCAAATATTTTGTTAAGTATAAGAAGTCAGTCTCAAAAGTCTATTTATGATTTTGTTAATCTGATATTTTGAAAGGGCTAAAATTATAGGAACAGAATTTTGGTAGTTCTTAGGAGCTAAAAATAGTAGAAATAATATTTATTAATGAGCATAAGTAATCTTAGTGGGTGCTGGCAGTCT
This sequence comes from Typhlomys cinereus, assembly GCA_023101885.1. Taxonomy (NCBI): domain Eukaryota; kingdom Metazoa; phylum Chordata; class Mammalia; order Rodentia; family Platacanthomyidae; genus Typhlomys; species Typhlomys cinereus. The sequence goes on from JALPQD010000097.1 coordinate 3,789,058, forward strand.
GTATCTTGATTGTGGTAGTGATAACATAGTTGTCTTCCTCTAAATTCATAGGAATGTATACAAGAAAAGGTGAATTTCACTGTACTTAAATTATACCTTTGTTTTAGTCTATTTCCATTTAGTGTTATACAGGAAGCTGGGAACTTTCTAAAGATATAAAAAATTTTGCTCCCAGTTCTGGAACTTCAGGAGGCTGGTGGCAGCATTTGCTTGGCTCTAGACAGGGTCTCAGAGAGCCAGTGTTATAATGGTGGGGGCTCATTGGAGAACAAAGGTGAAAAGTGTCTGTGAAATGTTCCCTGAACACCGACTTCTTTCTGGGAGTCACTTTAGTCCCCCATGTCAGGCATCCTTCCGCGTATCTGATGAGACAGGTTCCTGGTTGACATCTTTCATGTTGAAAATCTTTTAATCTTTTAAAAAAAAACCCACAAAAGTGTTGAAGGCTAGGGATGTAACACAGTGGTCAAACACTTGCCTGGTGTATATATAAGACCCCACCTTTGATACCCAGCACTGGAAAAAAAAGTGGCCAAATATGCAAGACATTGATATTAAAGCTTTCTTTATATAATGATACAATGAGAAAATCAAGTTTTGTGAGCTTGTCACTTACAGTAGCATCCTGAGCCGTGTTAACTCTTGCACAGATTTTGCTCTCTTTAGTATGAGCATTTTTGGTACAAGCCCTAGGCTTTTACACTATTCCAAACATATCCTGAGAACACAATTTAGGTCAGTCTTGAGGTTGGCCGTTACTTTCTCTCTACTGGCTCCATTTCAAACACAAGAGACCTGTCTCTTCAGAGCCCGTTCCTGCCTCGGCAGAGTTGCCTGAGAGACCTGCTAATACCAAAATGATCCCGTGTCGCTCTGCTGCTTAAAGACTCTCGTTGGCTCCCACCACAACTAAAGCCCAAATGACTGGACATGAACAAAACCCTCCACAGGACCTTTCTTGGGTGTCATTTGTCACCTCTCCCCGACTTCCAGTACTGGACGCACTGTACCAATTCATTCATTTCTTTGTAATGAATGGCGGCTGCTTCTGTCTGAAACTTCCTGGGGATCTCCTGTAAGCCCCCCTCTTTTCTTGGCCATCTCCCAAGAAGACACCTCTTGAGATTCTGCTCAAGAATTTCCTGCAGGGATGTTTTTCTCTCTCTGAGCCGCACTGATGCTGCTGATATGGATTAGTAATATATCTTTACATGGCTGTCCTCCATGTAAAGTACAGTGGAATTCTGGGAACAGAGACCTTTTCTCCAGCCTTAGTGTAGAAATCCCAAAGAGAAACGCCTACAGAGAGGCCAAACAGGTAACACAAATGAGGGGGTGAAGGCAAGATGGAATGAAAGATGAGGTTCAGGTTCACAGAGGCCATGGCTGTTTGGCTCAGGCTGCTGAATTTTTCTAGAGCACTCAGATGCTCAGTCTGCTAATGGGAGACTCCTTGAAGTCATAGCAGAGTTGGTTTTTGTTTGTTCTGTTTTTGTATTTGTGTGCCACAATCCGCACAGTGTGGCTCTCTCTGATGGGCCACATGAGAAGCAAGAAGTAGTCATGTCCCGTTTGAAACACAGTTTCAGAAACACACAGTTTTAAATTTTTTCAGTGTTAAAAACTCATCTATGGGGCTATCGGGATAGCTTAGTGGGTAAGGTGTCGGCTCACGAATCTGGAAACCTGAATTTGAGCCCCCTGATAGGAAAGAACTGACTTCCTACATCTGTCTTCAGATCTCTACTAGTATACCATGTCTTGTTTATATTAATATTCTCTCTCTCTCTCTCCTCTTTTTTTCCCTTTTATCTCTCCTCTCTTTCTCCCTTTTATCAAATAAATAAATAAATAAAATGAAAACAACTTACCTAGAGCTGGCGGTGTAACTCAGTTGTAGAGTACAATCTCCAATTCAATCTCTAGTACCTTTAAAAGAAAAAGAAACCTTACAGCTTCAGTTTTAGCACCAAATTCAGGTACTGTTTAACTGAATGTAGTATTTTCAGTGACAACAACGTGGTTGATTTGAACACTCTTTGGGAGCTGCAGAGATAGCTCAGTGGCCACATAGGCAAAAGGTGCTAGAGTTCAGATTCCGAGATTCCAAGAAAAAAAAAAAATACCAGATAGGTGTAGAAGGCTGCCTGCAATTCAAAGTGCCAGGTAGGTATGGTGACCTGTTTGTAATTCTAACCTTAGAAAGCTGAGGCTGAACGTTCCCAAAGCAAGCTGGCTAGCCAGACTCTTAGCCTTATCAATGAGCGTCGGGTGAATCAGAGACCCAGCCTCAAAAGGATAAGGTGCAAGAGCAACTGAGAATGATTCCTGATATCGACCTTGGGCCTCCACACTTGTGCACACCCATGTAGACTCACTTACACACACACACACACACACATACACGCACGCACGCGCGCGCGCACACACACACACACACATACGGGAAAAGAAAGAAATGCCGTCTCTTTCAGAAAGTATTGAATCTGGACTTGAACTGTAATTAACAAGGTGTCAGTCAAGTTGCACACTACATCGAACTCAGCTAAGTCTCTTGACTTCTGTGTGTTTGGGGGAATCCCCTTTCTTTGACAGTGTCAGAATCAAATCCAGGGTCATGCACTACCCCTAAGCCAGCACCCCAATTTCTTTTCAGTGTTTTGAAAGTAGCCTTCTAGGGCTGATGAGGTGGTGCAATGGCTAAGGGACTTGCAGCCAAGCCTGACGACTTGAGTTCAATCCCCAGAGCCTACATGGTGGGAGGAAAAAATGGACCTGCCAGTTGTCATCTGACCTCTCTAACCTCCTCATGTGCATCGGGGCACTCATGACCCCACACACATATATACAAGATAAATAAATTAATGTATACATATTTTTAAAATTTTTAAAATTATTTATTCACTTGTGTGTGTGTGTGTGTGTGTGTGTGTGTGTGTGTGTGTGTAGAACCATGGGCAAATTCGGGAACCACCATGGACGCCTCTACCTCCTGTTTACTCTGCCCCGGGATTCACAGGCTGCGCCCACCAGGCCCGGAAATGCAGGCCGCTCCAGCTTCTGCCTGGCGTCTATACGTGGGGTCTAGGATCCGAACTCAGGACCTTCTGCCTGCAAGGCAGAGGCTTAACCCCTGAGACACCTCTCCAGCCCCAATGTATACATATTTTTAATGTAGCTTTTTATATACCCTAAAATACCAGGCACCAATAATAGTATGCAACATAGTTAAGCTTTTTTTTTTAAGTGTGTAGGTGTAAGCATGCATGTGTATGTGGGTATGTGTAGAACAGGGCATTGTGTGTGCTTGTGGAGAGACCCAAGAGTGACTTCAAATATCATTCTAGATTGCTCTTACCTTTTCTTTGTTTTGCTCGGGGGGTTCCCAGGTTCCATCTACCAATGCCGGAAGTATAGATCATAGACCAGTGTTTTTACCTGGGATCTGAAATCTGAACTCAAGTCCTTTTGCTTTCAAGGCAAAAGCTTAATCCCTGAGCTATTTCTCTAGCCCCAAAGTTAAGATTTTTGCAAGACAGCCAGAAAGTAAATTCTGTTTCAGGTAGCAGTGTTTATTATAGGATACAAAGAGAAAATTCAGGGAATGTTTTGGTTTTTGTTTGGCATACGTGCATGTATCTGTGTGTATGTGTATTGGTGGTGTGTGCATGCGCATGCGAATGCGAGGTCAACCTTGGGTCTCATCCAAGTCCCATCTTACATGATTCACTCTCCAGTGCCTATTCTCCAACGTCTCCTAACTACATATTCAACTGTCCCCATCGCTGAACTATTTCGTAGGTTTATTTTAAAAACAAGCTGAAGTTGGCACTGATTGGCCAGAGCCTCTTTGGACAAGAAGTCTATAGCCACCTCCGAAAAGAAGGCCATCGAATAGTGGGAGTGTTCACAGTTCCAGACAAGGATGGAAAGGCTGATCCGCTGGGTGAGTGTGTCTTGGGATGGCTGGGTCAAGAGTTCTCAAGGGTGGGTGGGGACTGACAGTGCATGTGCCCTCTACTTAATGATGACAGGGCTTCTGTGTCATGTCCTGGGGTAGCTGCCTGGGTCCCGGTGAAGTGAATGTCCCAGCAGGCAAGAAGGGAAAGAGAGAAAGCAGAGGACAGGATGAGTCCCTTATTAAGGACACCGTCAAATTTTGTCCCATGGTCCAGAGCTAATCTAGAGCACTTGGATTTGCAGGAGAGCCTGAGAAATTCAGATTTTATTCCAGGTAGCTACACTAGGGGGCTCCATTGCTGCAGGGTGAGAGGGGTCAACTTCCAGGCAGCTGTGGACATAGATTTTGGAATTGCAAGCCTGAGACTCAAAAACCTTGTTTCAGAATGTATCTGGGAACAGCATGGTTTATCTGGGGGCAATGTTGTCTTCTAGAAGGATCCTTGATCTTTCCCAGCCTTCCCAAGCCTTTCCTGAGAGCTGAGCATGCATCTCCTTGGGGGTCTGCAGTTCATCAGAGAGCATGGGTTTCTGCACCCTTGGGTGGGAAAGGGAGAGACTCCAGGTTTTCCCACGGGGCCAAAGCCTGATCATGATTAATGTGGATGTGAAACACTGAATCTTGGCTCCAAATATAAAGCAGTGGTTTTTAGAGAGTAGTATTAGGAATAAGCATTCCATTAAAATATGAAAATATTACCTAGTCACACACTGTTGATTTCAAATATATTATGTCTTTAATATATCAATAAATGTCCCATTACAAAGATGGATGAAGGGGCTTGGAAGATGGCTTCATGGGTAAAGCGCTTGCAGCACAAGCTTGATGAGCCAAGTTCGGTTCCCCAGATCCCATGTAAATAAGCCAAATGCAGTAGCATAGGTGTCTCCAAACCTCGAGTTCTATGGGTAACAGGAAGCAGAGGTATGAGCATCTCCAGAAGCTTGCAGACCAGCCAGCCTCACAGCAGAAGTGAAGAGATCCAGTGTCAAGTGAAGGGAAAAGGCATGGAACAATTCTCGAAGGTTGTCCTTTTACCTGCATGTGCCATGACCCATGAGCTGAGGCCTGTGTGTGCCTACACTCACACATACACACACATACATACACGCACATACCTATGTACACACAAAATAGAAAGTTGGACAAAGTGTGATGCAATTATAATACATCAAATTCTGATTATAATCCAAATTGTTCTTTGCCATATTTTATTTGTAAATGTTTCCTGAAACTATAGACTTACTGTGCATTAACCCACAGTAACATAACATCATAGCTTTTAGAAAATGACAACAGTCTCCTTTTCCTGCTCAGCTCTGGCCGCAGAGAAAGACGGGACCCCCGTGTTCAAGTTCCCTAGATGGAGAATCAAGGGCAAGACCATCAAGGAGGTGGCAGAAACCTACCGATCGGTGGGTGCCGAGCTCAACGTGCTTCCCTTCTGCACGCAGTTCATCCCCATGGATGTGATTGACAGCCCAAAGCACGGCTCCATCATTTACCACCCTTCCATCCTGCCCAGGCACAGAGGAGCTTCTGCCATCAACTGGTGAGGTCCCTCTAGCAGCAGCAGGGACAGGGGGCCATGTCCCTTACTTTAGCAGCAGGGATGGGAGTCATTCCATGGTCCGCAATCGTCTTGGTTTTCACGTACCTGATCGCAAAAGTAGGTGCGCTGGAACAGCTGTGAGGGCCTGACCGGCTGCTTTTACTGCACAGACTCCCCGGAGGTCTAGAGATGCTTCACAAGCCAGGGGCAGAATGTCCTCGCGATGGCATCCAGGGATCGGTATCGGCTCAGCGGGTTAGACGCTTGCTTGCAACTAGGTGACATGGATTTGATCCCAGAAGCCCACATAGTAAAAGGAGAAAACTAGCATTTAAAAATTAGCTTTTGACCTTCATCAGTGCCCCATGGCATGAGTGCACAATGCTGAGGGTCGAAGTGGGCCTTCGTGGTCCTCATCTGTACATCTTCCTACTATCCCTCATTGTCAGATGATTAAGTAGGCGGAAAACCTGCACTGGGTTGGTTGTATTTAAAGTGTGATTTCTTCCTTGCTGTCATAAATAATACAGCAGCTCGCATTTTGCACTTAAATGCAAACTTTTTCTTATGTCTTTTCTGGATGTGGAATCATTGAGTCAAAGCATCTGAATGTTTTCAAGGCTCTTCATAATGAAAAGAGGGGTCCACTGACTACTGACTCCTGAAGTCTTGCTTGATCCATAGTTAAAGAAGAAAAAACTATAGTTGTGTGTGCACTGCTGACCAGCCGCTTTATGGCCACTGTTTGTTGCTCTTTGATGTGTGTTTATTGGTATTTGCCCACATATCCGGGTTTCAGTTTGTACTATAAACTCTGGTACAGTCTTGCTGTAAGCCAAGTTATATAGATTGGAAGAGAGAGTTGGTTTAATCAACTGGTTTTGCTACAGCATGTATAGACAACAATGTTTCTAATGTTTCTTCTTGAGCAAGGTCTATTCCTCCTTTATACACCCTAAATTTATCATCAGTTTCCTCTCTTCATGTGCTTATATTCTGTGTCTTTTATTTTTTATTTTTTATTTGTGTGTGTGTGTGTGTGTGAAAGAGAGAAGGGGGGGCACTGTGGTGCCCCTGAGCGTCCTCTATTTTCTCTTCCACTGTTATTCTGCTAATACAAGGTCAAGTCCAACATGGGGGAAAAAACCCAAAATATGTGTTCCATGAAGTTAAAATATTAGCTTGTAAACATATTGAACATATGGGTGAGACAGCTCAGCCCCAAACTAGGAAGCAGACAGCTAGCAGGCAGTGTGTAGCTGCGATGAGGGACTCTGGATACTTTTTAAAGCTCTCTCCAAGACTGACTCGCTAGGGGAGGAGCGCGGACCAGCCGTACAGCCCAGGCTGCTTCCGTGAGCTTGGACAGTCCAGCTCTGCTCCAGGCCCCTTCGGTCCCCATCTGCTTTGCCACCGACTACCTTGTCTTTTCAAATCACAGTTTCGCCGCTGGGGTGATTGAGCTGACAGAATTTTAACTGCAACCCCTCTTTCTGCAGGACTCTGATTATGGGAGACAAGAAGGCTGGCTTTTCCGTTTTCTGGGCAGATGATGGTTTAGACACAGGACCCATCCTTCTGCAGAGATCATGCGACGTCCAACCTGACGACACCGTGGATTCACTTTACAACCGATTCCTTTTCCCTGAAGGCATCAAGGCTATGGTCAGTATATTTATGCCACTGAGAAGAATCTGGGAAAAGTTGACAATTTCAGGAGTAGTTTACTTTCCCTAAGAACTTCTCAAGCCTCCGTGGATCGGGAGTTTGAGGCTGGCTTCAGCTACAAAATCGGATTTTGTATTTAGCAGTGGTTGGTGTATTTAAGGTGGAACTCTGAACTTTGCTGACTTCTTGCTCAAGTAGTTTGGAATGGATGTGATAGCACTAAAATGCTTCATTTCTTAAATATTTGAATCTCCAACTCTATTTGTAATGACTAGTTAGAAACAGATGAAAAAATCTTAAGAAATTTTGCTATATAATTTGAACTTCCTTTAAAGGTTTTTTTCAGTTAGTTTATATTGTTAACAGGCTGAAATATGATCTTTGGTTTATTCAGATATGCTCTGAGTGAAAAATCCAAATCATGTATTCCATGAAATGAAAATATTAGCCTGTAAACATATTGAAAAGTTTAGTGAGGAATTTCTATGCCATTTAATCCCCTTCCCTCAAAGTTTGGTAGTAGAAATAACGAGGTTTTATTAAGTAGTCAACATTGATACCATAGGGAGAGCAAAGTTTTGCTTAGGTTAGAAAGACCTATCTTCAAGCTCACATTCAGCAGCTTACAGAATGACAATATCAAGTGTCTTGACGTCTTTGCCCTGGTTTCTTCTGGATACTTCCTGGCTTGTAGCATTATTGTGAAAACATAGGGCATCATTTACATAAAGAATCTAGCACATGGCAGGTGCTCAAAGTGGCACTTACAATCAAAATGACTACATACATTTGGAAGGCATTTGTCCAAACCTGGATATCATACCTCATGGTGTCATCAGTGAGGTACATGGAATGAACTATGGCTTCTTCCATATGTTCTTGGACCAGATGTTGAGCAGCTGTGAGCTCTGAAATGATAGACAGAAGATGGATGGACCAACAGACAGACAGATGGATGGACAGATGGATGGACAGAAGATAGATAGATAGATAGATAGATAGATAGATAGATAGATAGATAGATGACAGACAGATAGCCAAATAGATAGAAGATAGACAGACAGACAGACAGATAGATAGAAGAACATGGGCGAACCTCCCAACGAAGAAGTTGCATGCATATGACACAGATGAGATTGAAGAGGCATCTGGAGTCAGTCAAGATCACGGGCATCTGAAATCACCATGCTGGATATAATAACCCATCTCCTCCCGCCCCCTCCCCGTCTCTCTCCCTGGGGATTCAACGCTGGGCCTTATGCATGTTATGCACACGTTCTGCCCCTACACGGCACCTCCAGGCCCAATAATGGAGTCGTTTTTGAGCACAGGCTTGCTGTTGGCAGTGTACACCCCTGAATGCCAACTCCGCTTCCCGATTCCTGTGAGCCAGTCGTGTCCAACTTTTGAACACTGTAAAAGGACATTGTCCTCTGCAAACTTCACACTCGAGCTCTGTGCAATGGAGTTACCAAAAAAAGTTGCCAAAAAAAATTTTTTTTTAAAATTTTTTAAATTTATGATCTTGTGTTTACATTCTTAGCTCTCCTTGGCCTCGTGAGCCACATGCCCGCCGGCTGTCTCTATGATCTGGAGCTAGGTGCTGACTTTCCCTTAAGCCATAAATTCCTTATCTGTAAAATGGGAATATAACAGCCATCTTGCATGATTCCTGTGATATTTCTGAAGGCTCAGCTCCATAACGTCGCCGTCACACTCTATGTGCTTGGAGTGTACGTGGGCCTGAAGAAATAAATGGCAGCTGTCTGTTACAGTCCTCCCTCCTTTGCTGTGACTCAGATGCAGAAGGACTGAGTTCAGATCCCAGATCCTACATAAAACCGCTGGGTAGAAATGTTGGTGTTCTGCACCTCTAGCCCTGGAAGGCAGAGCCTGGGAATTTCCAGAGCAGAGCTATAAAGAGGTAGAGCAATTCAGGATGATTGGATGATTCTTGAAGTCACCTTTGGACCTCCATAGGCACACACACGTACAATAAGATAGATAGATAGATAGATAGATAGATAGATAGATAGATAGATAGATAGATAGATAGATAGATAGATAAAGGATGTCATGACCTTCCCCAAACATTAGTACCAGCCAAAGATTCAAACACATGAGGGGAGGGAAACTGACATTAAACCATTACACTATCATCACTGTCTGTCTTTCTGAACAGATTTAGGTAGTAATTCAGCTAGACACGAAGGTCAGTGAAATATGCCTTTGGGGAATCACTGGGGTAGGACATGGGTGATGTTTTTGACTTTAGGTAGAAGCCGTCCAACTCGTAGCTGATGGGAAAGCGCCTCGTACTCCCCAGCCAGAAGAGGGAGCAACCTATGAAGGTATCCAGAAGAAAGAAAATGCTGAGGTACTTCCGTCAATTACACATTTCAGGGTTCACAGCCCATGGCTTACAGTGGCTCCCAACACCGTATTTCCTGACCCCAGAGCAGCCCCGCCCTGCCAGCCTGCCCCACACTCACCCGTTTGTGCCACCGTTGGAGAGAAATGTTTCTGCTGCCTCTGGACCTCACAGGCTGTGTTTGTGCCTGTCTAGATTTCCTGGGATCAGCCGGCTGAAGTTTTGCATAACTGGATTCGAGGCCATGATAAAGTCCCCGGAGCCTGGGCAGAGATAAACGGGCAGGTATGCCTGGGGAGTGGGGGGGGGGAATTCCCCCAGACAGGCTTTGGTTCATGTTTGTGAACTGTCAGGGTTTGAACTCAAGGCCTCGGCCATACTAAGGTGGTGCTGAAGCACCGAGCTACACCCCCAGCCCCATCTTAACTTCTATTTAGAAACAAGTTAAGGCTTACCTTAGCTACCAATGCTTCACCGACGTGCCCAAAGCCTCGCTCCAATTATCAAGCTGACGCTTTAACCTAACACAGCAGTGAAGCAGACACTAAGTGTCTGGGTGTCTCCTGGGACCTGTGGGGGGTCTCATAAAGTGCCTAGGCCAGCCTGGAATTTATGATCCTCCTGTCTCCACCTCTTGAGTAGGTGGAATTATAGACATCGTACCACCAGGTCTGGCTACATATGACCCATACTTCCTTTCTAACTGGGATTACAAAGAAGTCTGTGCTGCCCCGATTCTTCCCTTATGACAGGGTCTGTCTCACACACACACACACACACACACACACACACACACACACACACACACACACCCTGTTGATTCTGCATGCACACTAGACATTCATTGTTGTTCCAGTTTCCCTTTGTGTTGCGGATAAACACATGACCAAACAACTTAAGAGAACAAGAGGTTTTATTCTTGCTTACGATTCTGGTTATAGTTCATAGTCCAGTTTGGCTGGAGAGTTCACACCGACATCAGGTGCTGAGGAAATTGGCCACTACATATTCGCAGGAATTGCTGAGAGAGGGACAGATTTTCTCAGTTACCAGAATCCCTATATGCCGCTATGTCAAGGTGTGTCAAACTCCTGACCCAGCTCTCTCCATTTTATCCCCGCACCCTGAGCTGGTTCTTTCCACAGTCATCTCCCGCAGGCTCGGCTCTGGGCGTCCTTTAACTACCAGTTCTTCACAGATGCGCCCAAAGTTCAGCCTTAGTTGTCAAGCGGATGCCTGCATCTAACTAACGCACTGGGAAGCCGACATCAGGTGCAGCCCCTGCTTTGCAGAGGCTGCAGCTTTGCAGAGAAAGCCCAGGAGGAGACAGATACCACCAACATCCCAAGCCAGGTGCCGCAGCCACAGGAATTCCTAGAAAGGCTACTGGAGCCTGGTGAAGCGCGGACCAGGTGGAGAGCAAGGCAGAGAAGCCCAAAGTTGGAGAGTTTGGTACCTCCTTTAATAGGATTTTGAAGGGCTTCGGTATAGCTCAGTGGTAGTGTTTGTCCAGCCTGCGTGAGACCCTGGATTTACTCCCCCGCACAGCTAGTAATTGATCAATCAACCAATAGACTTTAAAAGAGTGAAAGGAGGGAAGAGATGGGATAGGTGGAGGGGGGCAGGAGCAGGGGCGTGGCCTCCTGTCCTGATTCTCAGGTTTCGTTACTAGGACGTTTCCTGATCACACCCAGAATCAACGAATGACCAAGGGAGGCACTGAATGCCAGGTGACCAATGAGGAAGTCCGAAGTCTGATTGTTTCCATTAAAATTCTGCTTCTTCCATTATTTGCTGTGGAGCTTTGGGCAAGTGTCTTAAACCATCAGGGGCCTTGGTTCCCTCGCCATGACATGGGATTAATAATCGTGCCTCTCTTGAAAGCTATTGTGAAGATTAAATAAGTTCAAATACTCACGTCACATAAGTACACAGTTGCTACCAGATGAGTTTTGGTTAAATGCTAACTGTTATAATTGAATAAATGGCAGCCTCTATTTGTGGAAAGATAGTAAAAAACCAGTGTCCATTTTCTCCCGCTCACCCACCCGATCCCACATTACTCATCCTGATCACTTTGCGCTGAAATAGACTACATGTGTCCTGGAGCTCAGTGGTAGAGTGACTGCCTAGCACACGAGAGGCCCTGGGTTCAGTACTAAAATCCTCCCCTCTATATAGCTACAAGTCCTACATTTAGAGTAAAAGGCTGAGCTTTTAAAAAAATGTTTTATCTAGGAGAAAGAAGGAGGGAGGGAGAGAACGCTCAGATATGTATGCATACCGTGGCACATGGGTGGCGATCAGAAGACAACTTTCAGAAGTCAGTTCTCTCCTTCTATTCTTGGGCCTCAGGGAATTGAACTGAGGTCATCAGGTTTGTGAGCAGGGATCTTATCCACCAAGTGATCGCACCAGCCCAAGGCTGAACTTTTTGTTTTTATTTTAATTTCAGTCATGTTTCTATCAACTTGAGTGCATGATGGCTATAAACCCATGCTACCTGGATGTGGGACATTTTGAAACTTTGTGGGGGGGGTGGGGGGGAGGTAGTGAACATGCAAATATGTGTTGCTTATATGGAGACCAGAGGTGGATGTCAGGTGTCCTCCTCAATCACTATCCATCTTCATTTTGGAGACAGGGTCTCTCACTGAACCTAGAGCTAAACTTGGCTGCCACTAAGTCCCAGGGGCCCTCCTGTCTCTGCCTCTCCAGCTTTGGAATTACAGGTGCAAGCGCAGATCTTCACCCATCCAGCCATTTCTCCAGTCTCCACCTGGGACTTGCAGACTAGTTCCTGTTCCGTCTCTACTGATGCTTAGTTCCCTACTTCCCTAGCTCCCTAGTTCTATTCCTGTCCTAGTAGCTGTAATGCTATAGGATGTAATGGTGTCTCAGAGTATAGAGAATTGCAACTCCACCGTGTTTGCGGGGAGCGAAGCTCGCCTACAGTTTTGCTTCCTGATTTTACAGCCTGGGTTCCGTCTCTCTATTAGATGGTCACGTTCTACGGCTCGTCGCTCCTGAGTAGCTCCCCACCCCCTGGAGAACCGCTGGAAATTAAAGGTGCTGAGAAGCCTGGTCTCGTTACCAAAAACGGACTGGTTCTTTTTGGAAATGATGGAAAAGCAGTGAGTGTCCAATGTGGCCACCCGGGAAGTCATTTTCTTGTCTTCCTTCTACAGCCATGGTTGTCAAGGAAATAGCTGCACCTGGCTTTGTTTTGGGAAGGGGATGCTTGTGACGTCCAGTGTCCCACTGCCCTCTGGTATAGCTGGCACGGGTCTGCTCCGACCAGGACCAGGGTCCTTAGGACGGCCCATGGGCCTGCACAGCGGGCTCCGTGCAGAGAGACCTTGGGATCCAGCCTGGAGAATAAGATGTGGCCCCCTGCTCTCCCATTCGCTGGTCGGGGCAGGATGGGTCTTCCCACTATGCCTCAGTTTCCCTGTCTGTAAAGCAGTTATTATGATGACAACCAGTCCAGGACGCTAAATCCAGCGACGTGACATTTATTACCCGGGTGGTATTGGGCATATATTTAACCACTACTTCTGATCCGGCAAAGCAGGCTTACAAATGGTACCTACCTGTCAGGATCTCCAAGATGAAATAGATTTCAGCACATTCCTCCACACAGAAGGGGGGATGGGGGGCATCGGAAGCTGGCGGCCATAGGGGTATCATTAGTGAGAGCATCAAGGGAGTTCCAGTAGATTATAGTCAACCACCCATGTCTAACGTGTGGGTTGTCCTCAGGTTTCCTGCCCACTGAGAAACATCTGCCCTCTAATGTGTGACTTGTGTCTTCCACCATTAAAATGTCACTGCAGCTCATAGGTGTCTACTTAGGGTTTCTGAACTTTCCAATCAAACTGGCCTTTATTCCATAGACTACGTTAGGTCTCTCCTCCCAATAGCCTAGCTTGGGGAGGGTTAGGGCCCCTCCCTCCCGGTTTCCATGCCTGCTTTCTTGCTGTGTCTGTAGCTGATGGTCAGAAACCTGCAGTTTGAAGATGGAAAGATGATTCCCGCCTCCCAGTACTTTTCAACGGGCGAGACATCCATGCTAGAACTGACAGCTGAGGAGATGAAGGTGGCGGAGACCATCAAGGTGAACCTGTCATGTCCCCACTGGGACCCTTCCCTTGGAAGCTCCCATGCACGTTCCTAAAGCGCCAAGCAGCAGGAGTGCAATTTTCTTGCCTGTTTCTGAATGAGTTGCAATAGGAAATCAAGTCCCCAGGGTGCATGTTCCCATACGGGAGAGGTAAAGGGCATGGAGTTCTAGGTTGGCATGGAGGGTAGAGGTGAGGTTGGGTGAGGCAGATCAGGAACCCAGCTCCTCCATCTTCAAGGTCACTCCGAGTTCTGCCCCAAGGGCGAAAGCACGGAGCTTGCTACAGCCAAAGCAGGAGCTGGGGAGGGGGCGTTTGCGGGTCTCTTCCATGTTTACTGGCCATAGCTGATCGAGGAGATGCCCAGAAAGGCCGTGGGGTCACAGCTCTCTCTAGAAGAGACTAGTGACAGCTTTTCAGACTCTGTCTTTTGTTTCCACGTGGTATGCCTCGCATAACGGTGTCCTTCTTTGTGTAGGTCATCTGGGCTGGAATTTTAAGCAACCTCCCTGTGATTGAAGCCTCCACCGACTTCTTTAAATCTGGAGGGCGCTCAATGGATGTCGTGAGGTAAAGTCGCCACCTTGGAACACATATGACTGACTCCTCTGGGACTTTGAGTTGGAAATCAAATCCGGATGCTTCTTTCGGGGTGTAGTTACCGTCTCTTTCCTTCATTTTTTTTTTTTTGGTATGTTTTGCATGTGTGTAGGGGGGGTTATCAGAGGGCACTTAAGTGTGTTTGTGCCTGTAGAGACCCAAGAGTGACATTGGGAATCATCCTGACTTGCTCTGCCTTCTGCTGCTGTGCTCTGGAGTTTTCCAGGCTCCACTTTCCAGGACTGGCCGCCACTGTTTCCACCTGGATCTTTTCCACGGGACCTGGAATCTGAACTCAGACCTTCTGCTTGCGAAACAGGGTCTTAACCCCTGAGCCATCTCTCCCGCCCCCCTGACATTTTTTTTTTTTAACGTGGAATCTGGGGATTTGAACTCCGGTCCTTTTGCTTGCGAGACAACCACTTTAACCATAGAGCCATCTCTCTAGTCTTTCATCTCCTTTAATGACCCTTTCCATGACTGACCACACTAGTCCTTTTGTCACTTGTCCTGTTGTCTCCCTCCCTTCTTCAGTTCTGCTGATGCTTTGCTACTTTTAAATTCCTCCTGCAGCTTTATATTTACCCAGGAATGTAGACAGCAGTTGGATATCAGTTTGCAAGCTCAGGTGAAAGCCTTGTGATTTGTGGGCAGAGCGATGGAGAAATGAGAATCTCCTAGCTTCCACGCATGCCTAGACAACCCGTCTGTGACATCAGGGGAAATCAGTCTTGTGCAGAATTTCTCAGACAATGCGAAATCCCTTTGGCAAGGTGGCATCCTGACCACTGCTTCCCTCCAGGTGGCACCCTACACCTTCATATGCATGCATACACATGCGTATGCCCACATACATGAACACACATGTACACATGCATGCACCCCCACTTCACATACACATAAAGTGGGGGGAAGCCAAGAGTTTTGGTTTCTCGAGTTGTAGGTTTCTCCTCCAATGATTCATGATTTTCTAGAAACTTCTAATTAGTCTAAGAAGGTATTTCAATACTTATCATCATCACCATCGCCATTATTGCTAACAAAATACCTACAAAAATCACTCATTTTCTCTTCTTAGAGTGCCTGACATACCTTTG
The DNA here is from genome assembly GCA_023101885.1 of Typhlomys cinereus. NCBI lineage: Eukaryota > Metazoa > Chordata > Mammalia > Rodentia > Platacanthomyidae > Typhlomys > Typhlomys cinereus. The sequence continues at coordinate 3,804,428 of JALPQD010000097.1, forward strand.
TCATCTGTTGTTATTAGTCTCGATGACCTGCAGGTACTGAATCGCTTATGGAGTGTGAGTGATTGGAGGACCATTGCTGCGGTGGGCTTCCCATGCTGGATCTAGACAAACTTATAGCTGCTGCTTGGCAGATTAGCCGAAGAAGTCAAAGGGCTCTAGGTGCTAGCTAATATCTACATTTCACATGTCATACAGACCAACAACTGCTTCATTCTTGCAGATGATCTATGGAACACATTCCAAGAGACACTCATTTCTCATAATCACTACAGTTGGGATGTTGCTTTTTCCTCTTACTCCTAAGTTCAATGGATAGGAAAGGAATAGACTTATGTGACGCTATCTTGCTAGGAAGTAATTAAAATGCTTTCCCTGGATTTATTTTATTTATAGTGGTGGGTAAAGTTAGAAACCGTCCTTTGAGACAGATTTTTCATTTTCTTGACCCTGGTGGTCATTGTCACAATGATCTCTTGTACACTCACGTGAGGCTAATGAGCAGTCCCTTGAAGCCCCTCCTCCCTTAAAATGGACACATCCCATGATCTGACTGTTACTCGAAGGCTGGTGGAAGAGATCAGACAGAAGTGTGGCGGGCTGCAGCTGCAGAATGAAGATGTCTACATGGCCACCAAGTTTGAGGACTTCATCCAAAAGGTGGTGAGGAAGCTGAGAGGAGAGGACCAAGAGGCCGAGCTGGTCGTGGATTATGTAAGCGTCTCCTTGAGGTTCCGACTCCTGTTACTGCGATCCAGTGCCGCTAAAGAGTCTCCGTCCCCCACTCACTGGCTTTACATTTATCATCTTTTCAAACCTGTTGCTTGAGAGGCAAAGGCTTTAGCCCCTGAGCCACCTCCCCAGTCCCTCAGATTTTAATTTTGACCAAGTTTTTTTGTCCTGTGCTTTCTATGCCTTTTGTGGAATGCATTGCCCTCTCTTCCTTCTTTGGGTTGACGGTTAACAGCGTCCTGCATGCTGCTCTCATCCCAGCTTGTTCTTTTGTTGTATCTTTTTAAATTTTCTCAGTGGTTGCCCTGAGAATTACAACTAATAACTTCTTCTTCCTCCTCCTCTTCATCCTCCTCTTCCTCCTTTCCTTCTCCTTTTCCTCATATACCACCATACCTAGTGTGTACAGTACTGGGAATCAAACCCAGGGCTTCGTGCATGCTAATTGAACATTCTATCAGTGGAGCTACATCCCCAGCCTCACAATTAACAAATTTTCTTAAAGTAGTCTAGCTCAGCTGAATACCAATGTACGATATAGCTCTGCAGCTCTTAGTTTATGCTATTATTTTGTACATCAACTCTACCTTTGTACCTTATAGGACCATGACACAGTTTTGTAATTATGCAACTTTTTTTCCTTCTATCTGAATTAAAAGAGTGAAAACACGGAAGTATTTATACAGACTACTGATAGAGTTCCTCCTTCCCGGGCTCAGTTCCTTTAGTGTGGCCTCAATGCCCATCCAGTGTCCTTTCATTTCCACCCAAAGGCTCCCTGTGGGTGGTGTGAATCATCTCGGTTTCTGCTCACTTGGGAAGGCTTTCATTTTTCTTTAGTTTTTTGGAGGATGTTTTAGCCATGGGAGGCGGCTGTCAGACACCCATTTTTATTGGAAGCTTTTATTGGAAATAGCCTCAATCTTCTGGTGAGTCGGTGGTAGAGAGAAGGACTCAGGCAGTGAGCATGTAACCGAGAAAGTGAAAATCGGAAGTCAGGGGAGAAAACCTAGAGTGACATCAGGGTGAAAGGCAACTTCATGATGTGAACTTTCAAAGATCGGGCTGCGATGGCCAAGGCTGCCACCAGAGGGCGCTGTCGGCGCTGTCCAGAGGCCTTGGTGGCGCTTTGAGTACAAGCCCATGTAGTGGCCCCATCACACCATGCCTGTCCCTTCTGACCTGAGCTGTCACGACAGCCCGTGCACTTGGCTTCTCCCTCTGCATTAGTGACCCTGACTCTATATCGCTAGCTGGCATCATCCCAGGACGCCCAGGAACCCACTGACACTCTTCATGGATTCTCAGGTCTCCAAGGAGGTGAATCAGATGACGGTCAACATGCCTTATCAGTGCTTCATAAACGGAGCGTTCACCGATGCCGACAATGGGGAGACTTATGACACAGTCAACCCCACGGATGGGTCGGTGAGTAGAGTCAGGGCCCCGCGCGCCGAAGCAGGTACTGACTACAGAACTCTGCCCCCAAGCACTTCTTACACGATGTGTGTTCTCCTCCGCCATTCAGTTGGCCACTGGTGAACTCCAGTCCTTTGCCCCTGGATGGATCGATCTTTCCATCATGAGATTCTTTGGATTTTATATGTAATGCTTTTTTTCTATGAATAGAATATGAATTCTGAGACCCACATTGTTAGCTCTCTTTGGTGACCTATTTTGCTTGCCCTGAAATAGATCATATGCAAAGTGTCCTACGCGTCTTTAGCGGATGTTGACAGAGCAGTAGCAGCAGCCAAGGATGCCTTTGAAAACGGCGAATGGGGAAAGATGAACGCCAGAGAAAGAGGAAGGCTCATGTACAGGTGTGTTTCCTAGAAAAGCAACTCTGCTGTTAGCTCAGCGTTGAGGCGCCTGCTTGCAAACCTGGGAACCTAGTTCAATCCCTGGAAGCCCACATGGTGCATGTGCTCGCTCCTCTCTCTCTCTCTCTCTCTGTCTCTCTCTGGTAAATAAGTAAGAGTCAGTGAAGATGCCATGGTTTGGAAGGGCCTTAGGCAGGGTTACAGCAAGAGACGCTGCTATTCCTGCCAGAACCTGTGGGACAGAGTCAACAATGCCTAGAACCTGGGCTATAGCTACAGCTGCAGATCTAGAGGATCGGTAGCCACGTGGCGCCTCTATGGTGATCTTAGGTGGGGGACCATTCATGTGGGAGCTGGGAAACTTAAGTCCTTGGCTACATCCTCTACCGGTTCACCACTGTCTTCTCAGTGACCAGGTGATACAGCCAGTAAAGGTCATCCTCTAAGGTCAGGAACCAGAGTGCAGAATGGGAAATATCCCACGCCTGTTGTCTTTGAAGATAAAGTTTACATCTCTTAGATGGAATAAGAAGAAGGAGGAAAAAAAGCTAAGGCCCAGAAGGAATATGATAAAAGAGTAACTAAGTATTCTGGGAGTAATGAGATACAATTATTCATTCAGTTTTCTGCTTACCTAAATAAAGCCAGTTATGAGCTGAGTTATGAGGTCCCTCTGAGTGAGATCTGGGGGAGATGTCATGGTGTCGAAGCAGCAAGCCTGATGCTAGAATGGCCCAATAGAGCTATTAAAGGAAGGAAGGAAGGAAGGAAGGAAGGAAGGAAGGAAGGAAGGAAGGAAGGAAGGAAGGAAGGAAGAAGGAAGAAGGAAGGAAGGAGGGAAGGAAAAGGAAGAAGGAAGGAAGGAGGGAAAGAAGGAGGGAGGAAGGAAGGAAAAAGAAGGAAGGAGGGAGGAAGGAAGGAAAAGGAAGGAGGAAGGAAGGAAGGAGGGAGGAAGGAAGGAAGGAAAAGGAAGGAGGAAGGAAGGAAGGAGAAAGGAAGGAAGGAAGGAAGGAAGGAAGGAAGGAAGGAAGGAAGGAAGGAAGGAAGGAAGGAAGGAAGGACACAATGGAAAGGCGATTCTGACTTCCTCTCAGTCACCCGCAGACCTCACTCGCCTTCCCAGAGAGGCACCACCATGAAGAACTCCGCAGTGGCGCCTGTAACTCACCCCGTTTCTGTCTTGTCCTCTTCAGCTAGTTTTGAAACTTTCTGGACAAAGCAGAAACTCACAGTGATGTTCACAGGTCATGGGTGTGGGTGACACTCTGACATCTCCCTGTATTCATGGCTGTGGGGGCGGGAAAGCACCCGTGTGCGGTGACACCCTCTGCTTCTCCCGGGGACCAAGAGCCGGAGCCCAGCCTGGGCGAGGCTCCCACCGAACCCCACCCAGCACTGCATCCACGACAATCCTACTGAACTTCCGGATGGAATCATGCAGCTTTACTTCATAGCTGCCTTCCCTTCCGGACCAGTCTCCTAGGGCCAGCGAGCAGGTCCCTTGAATCCCCCGGGGTCCTGGCACCCACAGCTACTTAGGGGCTCAATCCGTGTGCCGAGCAGGTTTCTCCCACTGACCCCGCAGACTTGCAGACTTACTGGAAGAAAACCAGGAGGAGATGGCAACCATCGAGGCGCTGGACTCCGGGGCCGTCTACACCCTGGCCCTGAAGACTCACGTCGGGATGTCTGTGCAGACATTCAGATACTTTGCGGGCTGGTGCGACAAGATTCAGGTTAGTGCGGGTGTCCTCTGCTCCCAAGGGAATGGGCCTGGTACGCATCTATATGTCCGCAGCAGGCGTGGCCTCCAGCGCTGCGTCCTGTGTCTTCCCATGGCAGGAACCCGCTCCCCGGAGCCCTTTTATAGCATCGATGAGGGTGGAGTCTCAGACCTGCCCACCCCCATCGGGCCCTGCCTCCAACACTTAAATTTCTAATGCACAGGCTCCCTTGCCGCTCATGGGGCTCCACATCTGGAGTCTGCGAGATCTCTCCAGGGCTCTCTTGCCCCTCAACAGATTCACGTCTGTGACTTCTCTTCTTTGTCTCCTTTAATAAACCCTGCTTTAATCCTCCAAAAAGTTTCTAACACACGAGTTATGGAGACGCTGTTAGACTGAGGTAGCAATGGTTACACCAACTGTGGGAGGTAGATAGCTAGCCATGACCCACTTATTACAGGTAAGGACACAGGAATGGAGGGTGTCTCAGTTGGTGGAGCGCCCGTTTAGCATGTATGGAGCCTTGGCTCCCATCCTGAGCATCCTATGAACCGTATGTTCATGTCTGTCAGTTCAGCACTTGGGAAGCAGAGGCAGGAGGATTGTGGTCATCCAGGGGTACAGTGAGTTTAAGGGCCACATGTGATCCTGTCTCAGAAAAACAAAGCGCACACAGGGAAGGACAGGGAAGCACAAGGAAGCACGGGTCTTTCCTGTCACCTACAGCAGAACCGAGAGCCAGACTTGAACTCAAGATTTTCCGACTCCAAGGTCTAGCAGTGGTCTTTGTAATGCATTGCACCCTCTCCCAGGGGCACCACGTACTGTTCCGGCTGAATGGGAGAAGCCTGGGGCTGCGCAGCGCAGGATTGCAGCTGCCACAGCTCAAGCAGATTGTTGGAAGGATTTTGGTAAAGGCACGTGGACAGCCACTATCCCATCCTCCCGTGGCACTAAGCTGATAAGCAACACACGTGTGATGGCAAATGGAAACCACACTTGGCCTCGCTTTGAGGCTGCAGAAGGAAATGGAAGGCTAGCCAAGAGTGGGATGCAGGCCGTTCAATGGTTCTACGTGGCCTCTGCTGCACCAGCCACCACGGCCACATTCCTAGCAGCCAGGAGGAAGTAGGAAAAGGAGCAAACACAAGAGGACTTTGAAACGCGCCCCTGCCCTCCCACTTCCTCAGGCTGTGTCTTCCACAGGCCCGTCTCTGTCCGTTAAGAAGCTGGAAACATAATCGGTGGCCGAGGCACATGGTTGCCCCTTCATAAAGGGCTGGAGAGACACGGTCCATTGCTCAACTTTGCCACTTACCAGGTGTCGTAGGAACAGGTGTCAACTTGATGGTGGAGGGTTCGAGCTCTGGGCACATTTGTGGATAATTAGTAGTTAAGCCCAGAGTAAACCTGCAGGAGATTGTCTAGTGAACGGGGAAGGCCCAGACCATGGTGGGTAGAACTAGGCCCTGGACAGGTAAGTAAAATACAGAGAGCTGGTTGAAGAAGTAGACATCCTTGTGTACACTTGGCCAGACATGCTGGTGTGGCAAGTAAGGATCGTCCCTCTCTCAGCCATCACAGTGGGCATTACATGGTCAGTTCCCTCGGCCCTGGTGTTAGTGTGTGCTCTCCTGTCAACCGGGACTAAAAACTGTAACCTGACTATGGTAAGAGAATAAACACCTTGTTCTCTTAAGCTGTTTGGTGGTAATCAGCCACCATGCAGGTGGCTACACTTGGTGAAGTCTCTTTACCTCTCCCAGCCTTCTCTCCCCTCTGCGAAATGGCACAGGATTGTATTAAGTCTGGAACATGGAGAGGTCACATATCAGCGACGGTTTTATTTTTGTGCTGCTAGAGATTGAACACGGGGCGTCCTGAAACGTGCGAGGCCAGTGCTGGGCCGAGGAGCTGGAGTCCCAGGTCCCAGCAAGTGCTCAGCTCAGCTCAGCCGCAAGACATCGGCAGACATTTAAAAGTGGAGGCTTGTCCCTTCTGACTATGAGAGAGCGTTAAGATGGGCTTGTCTCTGGCTCAGGAGCATTTGGTACCAAACACAATCTGCGTGAACAGACGTCTGTTTCTCGTCTTGACGTCACATAGCGTGCATGTCCCCTGGGGCTCAGCATCCATGAATGTGTCTGACTGTGTGTGATGCACAAGCTGCTAGCGTGTGGGAAAGGACACTGGGCCAACAAGTCACATTTTCTCCACGTGTAGAAATCGGGAACGTTGGTCTGGAGAGGTGGCTCAGGGGTTAAGCCTCTGCCTTGCAGGTGGAAGGTCCTGAGTTCGGATCCTAGATCCCACATATAGATGCCCGGCGGAAGTGGGGGTGGCCTACGTTTCTGTTCCTGGTAGGGCGGAGCCTGTGAATCCCAGGGCAGAGTAAACAAGGAGGAGGTGGAGGTGTTCATGGTGGTTCCCGAGTTCGTCCTGGTCTTACATACGCACACACACACATACACACGCCCACACACACATACACGCACAATTGAATACATAATAGAAATAAAAAAATATATTTTAGGGCTGGAGAGGTGGCTCAGGGGTTAAGCCTCTGCCTTGCAGGTGGAAGGTCCTGAGTTCAGATCCTAGATCCCACGTATAGACGCCGGGCGGAAGTGGGGGGCGGCCTGCGTTTCTGGTCCTGGTAGGGCGGAGCCTGTGAATCCTGGGACAGAGTAAACAAGGAGGAGGTGGACGCAGTCCGTGGTGATTTCTGAATTCGCCCACAGTTGTACACACGCACACATACATACACACACATACCCACATGCACACATGCACCATTGAATAAATAATAATAATAATAATAAAAAGAAATCAGGAATGAAGGGGGACTAAGTTGGAACTAAGTTCTCTCCCGGTGTCTCACAGTCTTCTTGAGAAAGAATCAATATTTCCTTCTTGAGCAAGGAGCGATTTCTGTGATTTCTTGTAGATTGAGTGGCGCCTTTCATATTAGCTTAGAAAAATAAGAGCTCAAAAAGCTGGAAAGATGGCTCAGGGGTTAAGCCTCTGCCTCACAAGCAAAAGGACCTGAGTTTGGATCCCAGGTCCCAGAAAAAACGCCATGTAAAAATGCCAGACCTGGACTGGAGAAATGGTTCAGGGATTAAGAGTCTGTATTACAAGCAGAAGGTCCTGAGTTCAGATCCCAGATCCCACTGGGAAAATGCTAAGCAGAAATGGCTGCAGCCTGCACTTCCCGCCCTAGTGGGTGGAGCCCAGGAAATCCCAGAAGAAGCAAGAAGGAGGTAGAAGCAATCCAGGATGATTCCCAAAGTCACCCTTGGCCCCACCTTGGTGCGCTCTGATGCATGCACACACGTGCGCGCGCTTACACACACACACACACACACACACACACACACACACATACACACACAAAGTTTGTTCTAAAAAAAATTAAAAAATGGTTTCTCTGAGATTAGGTATGAAGTTGAGTACAGTAAGCATCCTCCTTCCCTCCTTCCTTCCTTCAGGGTTCCACGATCCCAATCAACCAGGCCCGTCCTAACCGCAACCTGACCTTCACCAAGAAGGAGCCGCTGGGGTGAGTCACGGAGAGCCTGGGGGTGCCCGAGGTGAGCAGCTGACTCAGGCCCGGCTTTCTCCCCGCAGCGTCTGCGCCATCATCATCCCCTGGAACTATCCGCTGATGATGCTGGCCTGGAAGAGTGCGGCGTGCCTGGCCGCGGGCAACACCCTGGTGCTCAAGCCAGCGCAGGTGAGACTCACGGGCGGACGTGCTGCTCGCCCATGCACTCCAGACAGACACGTGTTTCTAAGCAGAGTGTCTGAACAAGGAGACATTGCAGGTCATGGTGTCTTCCCACGGACCGTGGGTAACTTTTCTTTTCCTAACAAAAAAATATTTGTTGGGACTGGAGCGATGGCTCAGGGGTTAAGACTCTGCCTCATAAAGCAGAAGGACCTGAGTTCGGATCCCAGATCCCATGTAAAAATGTCAAGCAGGAATGGCGGCAGCCTGTACTTCTGGCCCTGGAAGGCAGAGCCTGGGAAAGCCCAGAGCAGAGCAAAAAGGAGGTAGAGCATTGCAGGATAATTCCCAAAGTCATCCTTGGGCCTCCACAGGTGCATGCATACACAGTGTTTTCTCTCTCTCACACACACAAATGCATAACACAAATAAACAATAAATAATAAAACATTTATTTAAGAGAGAGAGCAAGCACATGTATGCATGCATTCTATAGCACATAAATGGAGATCAGAAGACAATGTTCAGAAGTCAGTTTGCTCCTTCTAGCATGTAGACTTCCAGGGATCAAACTCAGGTCGCTGGGTTTGCAAACAGGCAGTTGCCTCACCTGCCAAGCTATCTCACTTTTCTTCTATTATTGATAAATACTCATTTTTAATAGAGACTTCAGGTGCTGTCTGAGGTTCCGTAACTTAAAGTTCTCATGAACACAGGCGCAAGCACAGCGTGCATCAGGGCAATCTGTGAATTTTATTCAAGTCAATTCAATATTTGCAAAGCACCAAGTGCCAAACTGTTTGGGGCGATGTGTAGAGGAATTAATGCTTCCTGGCAGATTGGCTGCAAGCCCAGTACCCAGGAGGCTAAAGCAAGGAGAGTGTCATAAGTTCAAGTCCAGCCTGGGCTACGGAATGAGATTATATCACAAAAACAATCAAATATAACATGTAGGCACTCATATTTAACTATCCAAAATCTTGCAAACATGTGGAAGATTAAGGAAAGACATGGAACAAGCAAACAAACAAAACCAAGTAATGACGGCAACCATGAGGCCCAAGGGTGTCCTAACTTTCTGACAGGTGACAGTGTCTTTGAGAAATATGCTGGGCCCCCCCCATTCATCACTATCCTGGGACTCATGTGGCCCGAGGGCTGGAGCACACACTTGAAGCATATTCACATGTAGGTAACAAGGAAATATTTTAAAACACACATCGAGTGATCTCAGGTACTTTTCCAAAGCATGAATGCTACAATCCTTTTTCCGCCTATTCTGAGAAGGGCTTTTCGTAGCTCTGTCTAGCCTTGAACTCACTGTGTAGCAGAAGCTGACTTTGAACTGATCTTCCTGGCTTCACCTCCCAAGTGCGGGGATTACATGTATGTACCGACACATCTGGTCAATTCCTTTTTTTCTTAAGCAATTTCCACTCTGTAGAGCAAAATTCTGCCTGTTAACGCAGCATTCTGCTCCATTGTACAGACAGGATGTTTGTTGGCTGATCCTCAGTAGGTATTTAGACACGTCGCCCTTGGACTGAGGAGTTGGCTCAGTGATTAAAGCCTCTGCCTTCCAAGCAAAGGGACCTGAGTTCAAATCCCCAGCTCCCACATAAAAATACTGGGATGTAATTTCAGCCCTTGGAGGCAGAGCCAGGGATCCCCCAGAGCAAGCTGGCAGCCAGACTACCCTAATGGCATGCTCTGGGTTTAATTAGAGACTCAGTTCACAATAAGGTGGAATAGCAGTAAAGGATGATTCCCTATATCGCTCTTGTACCTCCACAGGCACGCACTCAAATGCACTCCTATACATACACTCACATCTATACACATTCACACCCACCCACATGCAAAAACACACACACACAAACGTCCCATGCATACATACATACATGAAAAAAAATTAAAAATAAGAATAAATGGGCTGGTGAGACTCTTGTCTCACAAGCAGAAGGTCCTGAGTTCAAATCCCAGGTCCCACGTAAAAAACGCCAGGTGGAAATGGCGGTGGCCTGCACTTCTGGCCCTGATGGGGAAAGTCTGGGAAATCCCAGAGTGAAACAAGAACGAGGTAGAAACAATCCAGGATGATTCTCGAAGTCACCCTTGATTCTCCACAGGGACACATGTGCCCTCTGATACACACACACACACATACACATACACACACACACACACACACACACACAAATAAAATATTAAAAAAGATAAATAAATGTTTATTTTAACCTTTTGTGGTTATAAATGATGCTGCAGACGGCGACCTTGTAAATGTGCCATCACACACATGTGCAACATGATTATTGACACATCCCCAGCAGCAGCACTTAGAGGACACACGGCTCCAGGCATGGCGGCACACAGCTGTGATCTCAGCTCTCAGAACCGGGAGGCAGGAGGAACTCAAGTTCAAGGACAACCTGGATTGCAGAGTGAGACCCCACTCAAACATTTTTTAGAAAGCAGCAAATGATTCCTGCACGTGTGTGACAGCAACAGGCCTTTCCTTGGGAGTCCTGTCAGTTCCCCAGCACTGGAGAGTCCTGCTTCCCTTAGCAACACCAGTCATTAGAACGACAAGAAGCTACTTGAGAGAGGAGGCAGGAAGTCTTTGCAAAGAGCTGGAGGTGCAGCTCAGAGCATCTGCTTCACCTGCGCAAGGCTCTGCAGGATCTCTAGCACCCTGTCTGTCATCGTAGCATCCATATCTGGTCCGGTTTGGCTCACATTCCAACCTAACTGACTAGCTCGGAAGCCAGGCAGTGGTACTGCCTAAAGGGTCCACACTGCGTCTGCGTGTAGCCAGGAGGGCCACTGGATCATATCCAGTGAGAGCTCTGTCATGGAGGAGGCCAATGAGTCTCTAGAAGACTCTTAAGATGTAGACATCCATTGAGCTCACTAGCTCAGGCATAGATTTGCAGCAAAGACACAATTTTTGTCCATGTGGAAATCAGTTTGGCTCCACTTGTCATTTAAGGTTCATGGTTTAAAATGGCTTGGTGCTGTCTGTAAATGCTGGCATTCAGGAAGTTGAGGCAACCCACACATGCATGCTAACGTACATATAGACACATACACATGCGAAGAGAGATGTGCATGCACACAGACACACACACACAGATGTACACATACACACACACATGCACACAGAGACATACAAGCACAGGCACACAGACACACAGAAGCACATGCACACAGACACACACACCCATGCACACAGACATACTCGTAAACACACAGAGACATACAAGCACATGCACACACCCATGCACACCCCCCCTTTCATTGGCCCTGTAGCTCACGCTCTTCCTCAGAACACACATGTGTCTTGTGACTGAGGCCCTCCAACCTCCGTGCAGACTGAGGGACACACCATTATCCAGACCACAGTAAGTAGTCGCATTTGACATCTGTCGGTTAAACACAGGCAGAAGTTCCAGCACTTGCTTCATACATCTGTGGATCTTTTTGCCTATTCCATTTTCAGAGTCCAAGCTAAAAAAGCATTGAGTTACAACACTGAAAGGTTAGTGTCTGGGAGTCAGGGCAACACACACAAGGAGCTCTTTGTACCTTCCTGGAGACTTTGTCAAGGAGCTGAAATTACATTAACACAAAAACAAAGCAATGTAAAATCCTCGAGGGAGCTAGGTCTTCAGGCCAGGCTGTGAAGAAGGTAACTGTTGTCTGCTTTGCCAGGTCACCCCCTTGACGGCGCTGAAGTTCGCAGAGCTGTCTGTGAGAGCAGGCTTTCCGAAGGGAGTAATCAACATCATCCCGGGCTCAGGTAAGCCCTCCCCCCTACCACCAAGGACCCTCAAGGGGAGCCAGGAGCTTGTCTTCCTGTGGCCTTCTTGTCCTGACCTCACTACATTAACATGCCGCACAGTTCACTGTACAGAAGCGCGCTTGCCACGTGCTCAGATCCTCTGAGAAAAAGGCCAAACATATGACAGGTGTAAAGGGATCAGATAATGCTGGAGAATGACCCCAAGGGGGGCCGTTTTGATCATCAATGAATACTTTGGAAGAAAATAGCCATGTCATATCCATCAGGATTTTGGGGAGTGGGGTTAACTGTTACACGAAGGACATTATTGTAATGTTTGCAATTAATGCAGAAAAGGTAAAAACTCAAGTTAGAAATGCAAACCTGCTCTGGCTGTGATTCACATTTTAACTCGCATTTCCTCCCTGGCTCACTAGGGGGCGTCGCAGGCCAGCGCCTCTCCGAGCATCCAGATGTCCGCAAGCTGGGTTTCACCGGCTCCACGTTGGTGGGCAAACAGATCATGAAGAGGTACTGGTAGGAAGCCTCTGACCAGGCTTCCGTTTCGGCTTAAACGGAGCATTTTGGAGTAAGGAAAACAAGAGCTGGGGAATGCGGCTCATTTGGAGGGATGCTGCTTAACGTTCAATCCCCGCCGTGGTGGTGCCTGCCTATAATTCCAGCATTGGGAAGGAGGAGGCAGGAGGATCAGAAATTCATCCTCAGCTGCATAACAAGTTTGAGGCCAACCTGAACTACGTGAAGACCCTGTGCCTCCCTCCAGACCCCCCCCAAAAAAATAGAATGAAAAAACCCCACATCAAATACTGAGATATCTGATTACGATACGAGATGTTTCTATGCTTTAAAAGCCCACAATAAAATCAGAGCTATAGACAGGGGGCGTAGCTCAGTGGTCAGTCATTTGCCTACCGTGCACAAATCCCCAAGTCTCATCCCCGATACCACTGGAAAAAAAAAAAAAAAGGAACGAATGAACAAGCAGACAAACAGCAAATGAGTAACAAAGAAATATTGAAGTTCTGTCTCCTTCTGGGAGCTTTCAGGACCTAGCACAAAAAGTCGTACTAAAGTTGTGGCCCGAACTTTTAAATAAGAATACTTATGATGGCCAGGGTGTGGGCTCAGTGGTAGACTTGCCTAGCATTTGCAAGATTCTTGATCCTATCACCCCTGAAACCAAAGCCAAGCAAACTAAACATATAAGAAAAAACTAACAGATTTCAGAAAATTCATATTTCATCCCCAGGGTTTTTCGCAGCTTGGCAGGCCAAATTTATATAACCAGGTCCATAAAGAACACGGCTTTACCTGTGACACCCTCCTGTTATTTGACTACAGAATTTCCTAAAATGATAGAAAATTTCTAATATATATACAAAAGATCACAGAAAAGAACAATGAATTCCACAAGTTCAATTAGTTTCCACAATAGACACTCTGCTATTTGTTTTTTATTTCTTTCCTTTTTTTTTTTTTTAATCTTTTTCTTTCCTTCTTTTTGAGAGAGGGTCTCTTTGTGTAACTCTCCATTCTCTACATCCTGGTTTCTGGAGTTACAGTCAGGGACTATCATACCTTGCTAAATAAGTTTCATATTTCTAAAGTTCAGTTGTGTTTTTCATGACAGAAAGGAGGAGGGAGAAAAAGGAGGGAGGAAGAGAGAGAAAAGAGAGAGATATAGAAATTAAATGGTTTTCCTTATTTTTTTTTCCTCAAGCTGTGCTGTGAGCAACTTGAAGAAAGTTTCCCTTGAACTTGGAGGCAAATCCCCACTTATAATATTCAGTGATTGTGAACTGGACAAGGCCGTGCGAATGGTAAGCAGTGGGTCAAATCCGAGAAGTAGGTGCCTACTTCTAGAATATTCCATCTCCCTTGCTGGAGGCTTTCAAATGAGATTTCGTTTTTGTCTCATGATAAGTAAAGACCATCTGCTGTAGTTTCTATACTTCTGCTGCTCCAAAATACCTGCCCCACGCAACTCGAGGGAGAAAGGGTCACGATTCCAGATTACAATTGGGACGCTCCCGTAGCAGGAGCTTGGAAGAGCCGCATCACATCTGCAGCGAGGCGGAGCTCACGTGTGTCTAATTCCAAGCTAGCCCTCTGTCCATTTCCTGAGCACCTGCCTAGGGAATAGTCCTGCCCAGAAGTGGGCTGGGCCTTCCCACATCCATCATGCAGTCAAGACACTCCCTCACAGGTGGGCCCGGAGACCAACCTGAGTCTAGAGAATCCCTCTTGGGGGGGTCAGAAGACTTGCCCACTAGTGTGCTAACCATCATACCATCTCATTTTTAATCCAAAGAGTAATTTGTGTGCGTGCGCGCGTGGTTGCATTGGGTGGGCACACATACAAATGGAAGAGGGATTTTTTTCCCTATAACATACTGAGCTGTATTTTTTTTTTTTTTTGTACAAACGCCTGTATGTATGTGTATGAATGAACAAGAGGACACTTGAGAGTGTGTGCCTGGTGTGGCCAGGGGTGACTTTAGGAATATCCTGGATTGCTCTCTTTATTTTTTTAACTTTATTTTCTCTGTGTATATGTGTGTGTATGTGTGTGTGTCAGAGGTCAGAGGGTACTCTATGTCCCTGTGGAGGACCAAGAGTGACTTCAGGAATCGTCCTGGATTGCTTCTAGGAAGTACAGGCTGTCATGGTTTCTGCTTGGTGTTTTACATGGGACCTGGTATCTGAACTCAGGACCTTCTGCTTTCAAGGCAGAGTCTTAACCCCTGAGCTAGATCTCCAGCCCTGGACCTCCTTATTGTTATCTCTGGAATTTCCCAAGCTTTTCTTTCCAGGACCAGAATTGCAGGCCACTGCATTTCTGCCCAGCATGTTTATGTGTGATGTGAGGATCTGAACTCAGGTCCTTTTGCATGTGAGGTGGAGGCTTTAAACCCTGAGCCGTGTCTCCAGTCCTGTGCTTCATTTTTAAAGCACCAAATCTCATTCTCAGTTGTATAAAATGAATAAAGTCTGCTAGGGGAGAAATATAGGCAGGCATAGAGGGAATCAGTGTGTGGCTGGAGATTCAGTCTTTCCCCTGCCAAAACACTAGTTACTACAAGTAGTTTGGTTTGGACCACATCAACTCCACAGCATAGGAATGAACACTCTAAACAAGTCCTGCTTCCCACCATGTGCTATGTAACACAGGAGGTACAGATACTAGCTCAAGCAGCTAGTGGAGCTCCAACTCAATTTAGGGAGGTTTTCTGGAGGTGAATCGGCAGCTGGATTTAGAAACGGAAGATGCATAAAACTCTGAGTCTTAACAAGTTGCTGTTCTCTCTCTTTTGCACGTGTATTAGGTGTTAGTGTGTATGTGTGTACATGTGTGTATGTATGTGTCAGAGGGCGCTGTGCGAGCCTGTGGAGGCCCCAGGGTGACTTCGGGAATCATCCTAGATTGCTCTATATCCTTATTGCTTTGCTCTGGGATTTCCCAGGCTTTCCTTCCAAGATCGGAAGTGTAGGCTACACACATTTCTGTCTGGCGTTACATGGATATAGGTTCTTGGCCTTGAGGCTCAAGGGCTTAACCCTTGAGCCATCTCTCCAGCCCCAAGTTGTTGTTTCTTTAAATGCCTTCATTTCAAATATGTCGTAAACATTTTTTTTAAAAAGAGACTTTTCTTCTTATGGGGGTGGGTGAGGACTGCTTTCTAACCATTCTTAATTTACAGAGATTTTAAAGTTAAAATGTAATATGTTTATACTTTTATATATCATATTAATGTAAATACTGCATTTACCTTTGTAGAAGAGAGCTAGGTGTTTGGGGGGTACATACCTGAAATCCCGGCACCCACGAGATGATGCAGGAGGGCAGCCTAGGCTACACAATGACTCTTGTCTCCAAAATTTTTTTCTTCCGTGGAACAACCAATATTTTATTGCAACACAGAATCTGGATCCTTGATTACATTCGTACACGTATGTTTTTAAAGTGCTCATAGGATGTCCACACTAGGTATCTCCTAGAGGTTCCCCTTGCTAACACATCTACTAGGACCATCTACAACTTCTCTACACTGTCTGCGGCCTTCTGATACCATGGCGTTTCCCGTGGGCGGTTCTACTGCAGTCTTGACTTTCGGAGCAAGGCTAATGCCCATTTCTCTCCCACTGCTGAAGGGCATGGGAGCAGTGTTTTTCAACAAAGGAGAGAACTGTATCGCAGCTGGGCGACTGTTTGTGGAGGAGTCCATCCACGATGCATTCGTGACAAGAGTGGTAAGTTGGCTTCACACTCACCCGATCGGCTTTGCAGTAATGGTTTTCACTCGAGGAGCATTTCTAGGATTATTCGTGACTCTTTTAGATTGATACTGTGACGGGAGTACTGGTTGGGGGGTGCACAGAAGTAGAACAAGTGCATGCAGGAGGTATGTGTTTCGTCACACACATATGCACACAAACACATATGTAACACACAATGGGTTGATATTTTTACAGCCACAAACTGACATACCTTCAGATGAAAGTGTATTATGTCTTGAATTTGCATCAAAATAATCTAGAAGTAAGAAAGCTGGTGGCTGAAGTTAAGGTGGGCGATAAGCACACGGGCCCACGAGCCTTCACATGATTCCTCTACTTTCAAATGTGCTCAGAATTTTCCATGGTAACAAGGTAATGAAAGGTTTATATAAAAACACTTCATAGGGGCTGGGAAGATGGCTACACGGTAAACTTGAGGCCAGCGTTGGTCACCCAGTGAAGCTGAGACCAGCTACACAAGATCCCGTCTCAACAAACATTCCAGCAGTTCTTCGGACACAGCCAGACCATGACAGTTTCACAAGGGTAGTCTGCCACACTGAAGGGAGAATGCTTTAGAAAGTCTTTCGTTCAGCGACCCAACCCTGAACGGGCCTGATCTCATGAGCTAAGCGGGGTCTGGTGGTTAGTATTTGGATGGAAGAAAGTCTGTCGTGACGCAGAGCGTAAGTTCGCTCTATCCATGAAAACCCCAGGCAGTGTACATGGCTCCTGCTGAGAGAGAACAGGAGTTGAGAACGTGGCCTTTCGAGCCGCAGTACGTAGTCACAGGCCCCTTGAGGCCTTGGTTTCTTCTTCCATAGGGTGGTCGCAGTAAAGAGCTACTCCTACAAGGCTGTGAATCCCAGACGACGTGTCTACAGATCGCTCAGTATGACCCGCCACATACAGACAGTCCAGGGTGTCCGTTGTTATGACTAACAGTGAATTGTGTTTTGTGGTCGGGTAACACGCAGGTGGAAGAAATTAAAAAGATGAAAATTGGTGATCCACTTGACAGATCCACAGACCACGGGCCCCAGAACCACAAGGCCCACCTGGAGAAGCTTCTGCAGTATTGTGAAGCTGGCGTGAAGGAGGGGGCCACGCTGGTGTACGGGGGAAGACAGGTGCAGAGGCCAGGTACGTTACTAAGGCGGGGGTGACCCTGGCTCCCGCCTGCCTTCCTAAGAATGCATGCAAGAATTTTCATTCAGCACCATCTTACTGCATACGTGGCATTATAGTGATTATAGTGTGGTCAGAACTGAGTTTTCATGTCCAGTTTGGCCACTTGGACACTGTGGCATACTGGCCAACTGGATTTTCCTGCGCCTCGGTTTGCTGCTACGTAGAAGGAGATGAAATATGCACACCTGGCTTTATGAGGCTGTGAAAATAACAGATGTGCCAGGTCCTTCTCTGTCCCGGAAGTGAGTGCAAGGCACTTGGTAACTGTGTTACCAAGCACTGGTGATCTTAGTTCTTGGCATTCCAGAATTTAGATCTTAGCCGGCTGAGCTTGGGAAGGCTTGTTCCAGTTGTCTAGGCAGGACCTGTTACTGAAATCTATGCGTGGCGTCACAACGTGACTTTTAAAAATGTATTTATTCGAGGACAAGAGCCCAAGCACATACATGCATGGTGCATGGATGGAGGTCAGAGGACGGTTTTCAGAAGTCGGTTCTCTCCTTCTATCACATGAGCTTCCAGGAATCAAACTCCAGTCTCCAGGCTTGCAATGGCACCTTACCTACAGGGTAAGGTGCTTTCGGCACAAGCCAGATGACGGGAATTCAATTCCCAGAACTCACATAAACTGCCAGATGTGGCAGCTGCATCTGTAATCCCAGCATTCCTATGGAGAGAAGGAAGGTGGAGACGGAGGAATCACCTGGAAGCTCATGGGTCAGCCAGTCTGAAGTGGGGCAGAAGTTACAAGAGAGACCCCACCTCACACCAGAGTGGAAGAGAACCAAGTCCCAAAAGTTGCTCTTGGACCTCCATGTATGCACCATGATACGCAAAAACTCTACACACACGAAATATATAAATAAAATGAGTAATTTTTAAATGACAGAGTAGAGAATTCTCCATTTTTTTATTTTTTATTTTTTTTTATTATTTATTCAATTGTGCGTGTGTGCATATGTATGTGTGCGCGCGCATGTGTAGAACCACGGACGAATCGGGAACCACCATGGACGCCTCCACCTCCTTCTGCCCCAGGATTCACAGGCTCCGCCCTACCAGGACCAGAAGCGCAGGCCGCCCCTGCTTCCGCCTGGCGTCTACGTGGGATCCGGGATCTGAACTCAGGACCTTCTGCCTGCAAGGCGGAGGCTTAACCCCTGAGCCACCTCTCCAGCCCGAATTCTCCATTTTTTTAAGTGACAGATGAAATAACAAATTCAGGAAGGAAAAGACTCCCCCAGAGGCAGAGTTGTTAGATAAAGGTTAGATAGAAAGATAAGGAACCAAAGCATTCACACCCAAGATTGCTTGTCAGCTGGGAGGGAAAGACACAGATTAACCCTGGAGGGAAGTGGTTCACAGGAGCACAGTCATGGTGGGACATCCGGGAATCACAGATCTCCTGATAGGACACCATGTTAAGTGAAGTGATTCTGGCTGAAAAAAAAAATTAACCCTTTGTTACTGGTAGTCGGGGTCTGGCCTCAGTGTTCTCAGGTTCTTGGACTTTTATTTGAGAATGGAATAAAAGCTCACACAGATTGGTAAAATTAAAGAGGGAAATTTTCTTCAGAACACAGTGATAGTCAAGTCAGGGCACACTGCAAAGGAGCAGGGACCACATGAGTGAAAAGATTTGAGGGTTCCAAACTACTGCCTGAGGTCTCTCTTTATGGAGTTTAAAGGAAGGAGGGGCTGGCTGCGAAGGGGGTGATCTGGGTAGTTTGTTGTTTCTATTGAAAGTTTTGGTCATCTGGTCACTTTTTCTACTGCCCCGGTACCTTCCCGCAGTGCTTCTGATTTTAATCACACACACACCGTTATGCAGAGGCATGGCATGGCAAATAGGGGATTCTCCCTGAAAGCCCACTTGAAGGACACAGTTTGCCTTGCTTGTGCATGTACCCCAAACCCATTTAAGCCAGATCGGCTCTAGTTCTTACCTGGATGTACTGGATATACTTTAGGAACTATCAAAGTTACCAGGGGAGGAGAGATCTGCTCCGTTGTTTAGAGAGGCTCCACACACAGTCTGATGCAGGCGGGGTGTGGGGTTGCCAGGTGCGTTATTTGGAGAAGGATGCATGGTAAGAGCTAAGCTGCCAGCCAGGTCATTGCTAGAAGTGGAGGGGGTGGTATTTAGCGCAAAACCAAACGGAGCCCCAGGCTCCTGAGCTATTATTCCCTGTGCTCGCCTGCCTCACCCGCATCACGCCATTAAGTTGGAATTTCAATTACTAAGGAATAGAGTCATTATTTAACAGTTTGGGCTGCTTAAGAAAGTTGGATGGGAGCATGAAAGCCACACATCACAAACAACACCAAGCACATACTTAGTACTTACAACTGGCTGAGACGGAGTACTTGGGAGGGAGAGAGGACAGGAAGAAGACAGGAAGGGAAGAAGAGAGGGAGGAAGGGAGGAAAAGAGGGAGAGGGGGAAAAAGAGGCGAGAAGGAGGGCTCATGGCATATGGTGGAAGGCAGAGGACAGCTTTTGGGCGTCAGTTCTCTCCCTCCATCTGTGAGCTGTAGGGATTGAACGCAGCTCCTCGGCTTTGGCAGCAAGCGCCTTACACACTGAGCCATCTCACCAGCCTCTTACTTCTTACCTTTTTACTCAATTGTATAGAATGCCTGGGAGTGAAAATTGTATCTAAATCTTGCTTTAAGACATTTCAGCAAGGAAAAAGTAAATATGGTGAAAGACTAATATTTATTTTAGTAATTATATTCTCTATTTTTTCCATGTACTTGAAAATTCATAATAAAGACATTTAAAAAAGAACCTAGGGATGTCAGCAGCAGACAGAAACTGAAATTCCTGCTTTTACCTAGGTTCAAGGCAGGGAATTGTAATTAAGGAGAGGACGATTAATTGAACATTGCTTAACTTGTAACTTAACATCTTCTCTCCTTTCTTCCCCAAGGCTTTTTCATGGAACCCACAGTGTTTACAGACGTGGAAGATGACATGTTCCTGGCCCAAGAGGAATCCTTTGGGCCTATCATGGTCATTTCCAAATTCCAAAATGGGTATGTTCTTTAGGCGCCATTTTAACATGGGTTCTGACTAGATGATTCCTCACTCTGCTAGAGTGTGGACCAGTAAACATGCCGTTCCCCATCCTGGAAACAGTTCCTACAGTTGAAAATCAGAAACACCAACTGGCTCTGATTGTTTGGAGATAGGGTTTCATTGTGTAACCCAGACTGGCCTTGAACTCACAGCAATCCTCCTGGCTCAGCTCCCGAGTGCTGGAATAGCAGGCATGAACCATACCTGGCACAACTGTCCATTTTTGTAGATCATTAGCCTATGTTTGCTTCTCGGCTTAAATGAATGATGGACAAGATGAGTTTTGCTTTTTTCACAATAAACACCCCAGGTGTCTGACCTATAACAACTAGTTTTCACATTTGCATTCCTGGGGGAAAATCTCACTTTCCTGGAGATAGAGATCCGCTGACTCCAGAAGCCCAATGCTCAGCTTCCTAGAGAAATGTTAGTCTCCACTTAGTGAACTTCATGCAACCTTAGAGGTGTTCACCATACCAAGGAGGAGAGCCCAGGGCACTGTAGCTCACAGAACCATATTGAACTAGATTCTGACAGTGCTCTGCTACATCCAGGCTGGATGAGATGTTGGGAAAAAACCGGCTAGAGTTCACGAAGACTTCTTAGCCGTTGGCAGACACACTGTAAGTGCCCTGTGAGGACGCAAAGCTGCAGTAACCTTTCCACGCTCATCCAAGGATGCCTGCTACCCCTTTCTTCCCTGTGAAGTCTCCTGAGGTGTCAAACATGCAGACATAAGTCCTGGTTATCCAAGAGCTTAGCATCCATGGAGGGATGGGTAAGGTGCTGGGCAGTGAGGACGCAGGGCACGGATGGAGCAGGGACAGGCACTCTGCCTCTCATGGGAACCTGCCCTGGTGACTTGAATCCCTCATGAGACTACGCTGGGTCTCAGTGTATTTGAAAGGGCGGGCTAGCATGGTGCCTACCTTCTGGGGTCATTCTGAGCATGAAGTTAGTCATGTACGTGCTGGGACTGCTGTCACCGTTCTGCTTCCCGTCACTCTGGAAATAGCGTGACAACCCAGCACCAGCCCCCGGTGAGAAATGACACCGTGTCATCATAATGGCCATGAAAATACCTTGGCAAAGTACCATGTTGACACACCTGTGCTCTCTCTCAATAAACGTAGCACAGCGTCTTCTTCCTCCAGTTTAGGAACAGATCCTAGAACATTTGCTAGGACACCAGATGAAATATTGACTGACTTTTTCCCCCCTGTGACAGATCTGAGGATTGAACCTCAGTCTTTATGTATAAAGTCAGACTTTATGTATAAAGACTTTATGTATAAAGACTTTATGTATAAAGTCAGGCTTTATGCATGCTAGATATGCTCTCCCACTAAGGTATATCCACAGTCAAGGACAATGCATTTTTAAGGATTAAGATGAACACTCGAAGACTGGGGATAAGGCTCAGGTGGTAGAGGATTTGCCTAGGATGCACAAAGCCTGGGTTCGAATCCACATTGCATAACATTGAGCCTCTTAGCACATGCCCCTAATCCCAGTACTCAGGAGGTATAGGCAGAAGGGTCAAAAATTCAAAATCATCCTTGGTCACATATCAAGTTCAAGGCCAGCTAGGATACATGAGACCCTGCCTCAAAAAAAAAAAAAAAAAACCCACTAGAAAAAAAAAGCACTTGCCATAAAATCACAATGATCACAGTTTGGAACCCAGATCCCACATGAAATGTGAAGTGGGCATGGTGACCTGCCTGTAACTCCAGTGCCAGACTAGTCCTATAGGTGAGCGCTGGTTTAACTGGAGACTCAAACTCAACCCAGGAAGGTGGAAGAGCGGTCAAGGATGATTCCTGACACCACTCTCAGGCCTGCACATGCACATGCACGCACATGCATGGGCACCCGCATACACGTACGTGGGCCCACTTACACACACACAAATACTCATATACACATGCACACCCCCATCGACACATTCACAAGAAAATGAAAAAAAAAAAAAAGAGATACATTATGGCAGGCACATATAAATGGGCCCCACTGAGAACAGAGCAGGTTCATCTCTCAACATTGGGAGAATATATGCTGGTGGCTCTCCAAACCCTGGGTTTCACATCTGCAATTTGGTGTATCTCTGATTGAGTGGGATATATATATATGAGATCAACTGTTACTACTGCAGAAACATGACCGTGTAACTACTTAACTGCTACTTCCATTCTACTAGATAGATAGTGTTGGAACTGTAGAGAGGACTGGAAGTCCATGGGAGGAAGTATAGTGTAGAAGCACATAGAATATCATTTTGTGTCATGGACTCCAGTGTCTACAGACTGTGGTGTTGAGAAGGACCCTGGAGGCAAGCCACAGAGCTACTAAATTCTGAGTCCAGGAGATAATCACCTCTTTTAAGAGATTACTTCCAATTCCTAAGCATATGTTACTGAACTCACTCATTTGATGATGCTACATACTTCAACCTGGCCCTTGGGGCATTCCTGACCTCCACCTTATGCCCAGCGAGCCGCAACACTGAGACTGGATCAGTAAGTCTCCCCGACGACACAGGACTATGCTCTAGGCACTAATGGCTCATTTCTCCTCACAGCAGCTGGGCAGAATTTTCATCATTTGTCTTTCACGAGAATCAATGAAGGCGGAGTCATCTGGCCAAGTTCAACAGGTGTTTTGGCTGCAGGCCTTCTCACAGACCCTCATGTTGTCTTCACAGCAGGACAAGAGGATTGGGGAAGGCTTTGGGGGTGCACGGGAGCTTTGGATTGTGTATAGAGATCTAAAAACAGGCAAGAATGCAGAGGGCATGCTCTGTGGATCAGGAAGCGGGGAGGTGTGAAGAAGACTGAAAAGAGGACGAGGCTCTGGTTTCAGAGGTCACTGTACAGTGTCGGGGAGAATGAGTACTTTCCTCTGGGGCTTTCTGGGTAGGCCTTTGTAATAACTGAGGCAGACAGAGGGGGGGTTTTTACTGTAAAGAAAAATTTCGGGGACTGGAGAGATGGCTCAATTGATAAAGTGGCTGCTATCACATAAGCACGAAGACCTGGGTTCGGAGTTCCAGAACCCACACAAAAAGACTGGGTGTTGGGGAGATGGTTCAGAAGGTAGCATGTTCGCAGTGCAAGCATGAGAACCAGAATTTGCATCCTTAGCACCCATGCCAATGTTATCTGTAATCCCTGTGCTTAGGATGTGGAGACTGGGGACCCCCTGGGCAAGCGCCTAGCGAGCGGAGCCAGATCCACAAACTCTGGTTTCAGGGAGAGACGCTGCTTCAATGTGGTAGACCAACTGAGGAAGACAGTTGAGGTCTGCATATTCTTGCATAGGTGTGTGTATGTGCACGTGTACTTGCGCACGCGTGGCGTGCACACACATATACCACAGAGGTAGGTAGGACAGCACATGTTGGTAACCCCAGTGACTGACAGATCCCTGAAAGTCATTGACAAACCAGCCAGCCAGTCCAAGCAAATCAATGAGCTTCAGGACTAGGCTTTTTAAAAAAATGAATATATAAATAAAGGTGGAGGAAAATGATCAAGTAAAGATACCCAACATTGGCCTTCAGGCTACACATGCATACATGTGCATACACACCTGCATGTATACAAGTACAATCTACACTAACAAGCACATACATCATATACATTAGAATATCATACACATGAATTCAAAAAATTGAGGACATCAGATGAGAATGTTACATTTTCCATTCAATGAAGTGTCACATCTTCTTGAAAATGTCCTGCAGGGATATCGATGGAGTGTTGCGGAGAGCAAATAACACAGAATATGGCCTGGCCTCTGGAGTTTTCACCAGAGACATCAACAAAGCTATGTATGTGAGTGAAAAGCTGGAGGCGGGAACGGTTTTTATCAACACGTACAACAAGACGGATGTGGCCGCCCCGTTTGGAGGAGTGAAGCAGTCTGGCTTTGGAAAGGACTTAGGTGCGTAACAGCTTGGCTTGGGGGAACGTCTTTGGTGGGTTATAGCTTGGTTTTTCTGCTACAACGCTATTGTTGCAACCTAAGAAAAAAATGTGTTGTTTCATACATTTTTTTATCATGTGTGTATGGGGTGTGTGGCTTGTGCATATGCTTTGGGTACGGGTGGGCACATGTGTGGGGGCATATCAGTGTGTGGAGGCCAAAGGATGGTACTCTTCCACCTCATTGTTTTGAGTCTGGGCCTCTACTTAAATCTAGAGCCTGCCATTACGGATATGTGCTGGCGAGCTTGCTTTGGGAATTCGCAGGCTCTGATTTCCACGGCTGGATTTGTTTGTGCAGCAAGTGTTTAATCACTCAATCATCCTCCCTGCCTCCATTTTACTTTGCTGAAGGGTACTTCCTACATGGCCACCAGAGCTGGGTCTATAAAGGTACTGGTTTAAAAAAAAAAAACTCAAAAATCATTTATTAAAGAAAACATACAGGGGCTGAGGAGATGCTCATGGATTAAAGCCTTGCCTAAGCAAAAGGACCTGAGTTCGGATCCCAGATCCCATGTAAAAATGCTAGGCAGACAATGGCAGCAGCTTCCAATTCCAGCCCTGAAACGTAAAATCAGGGAAAACCCCAGAGTAAAGCAATAAGAAGGTACAGCAGTCCAGGATGATTTTCAGTGTCACTCAGAGGCCTCCACAAGTATGTGCACTCAAGGACGCAGCGCGCACGAACGCACACACGCACGCACATACAAGAGAAGGTGCACAAGTTATATGGAAAAGTGTTCCTTCTCAAGAGATTCTGAAAGGAAAAAGACACTGGTGATGTACTTTAGCTCAGATCTGTCTGGTTCTTTCAACACAATGTTCATGACATTTGGCATGAATTTGGTTTAGCTTTGTGGGAATAAACGGAGCCAGGAAAAGAAAGTGGGTGAAGTTCACACCAAGGTGCAAAAGCAAATCCCGTCTCTGAGCACTCATTAGTCAACATGCCAACGGGCAGATTATTAGGACTCCAGGCTTAGAGTGATTTGGTCTAAGCTGCTGCCCTAACACCTCTCAAGCACTCATCCTAAAGCTGGGCCAGGATCTATTCTAAATACTTGACCTGTGTGAACGTGAGCTGAACCTAGGAGGTAAGACTATGACCTCATTATTCAGGTAGGAATAGGAAATAGGAAAACAGGGCTCAGAATGGTTGGGTGAGCTGCCCGCAATCTCAGAGCTGAGGCACCTGCCAGAGAAATTCATGGCCGGGCAGTCCACTGCAGAGTCCACCTCGTAGTGTGTGTATAGCCCTCCATTTGTTTCAAAATGTAAAATATGAGCATTAAGGATGGTGCTGCATGTATGTAATCCCAGAACTTGGGAGGAGTTCAAAGTCATCCTTGGCTAAATGGCAAGTTTGAGGGCTGCCTGGGCTATAAGACTCTGACTCCAAGGGGAAAACAAACAAACAAAAAACCAATATGAAATGTTAAGTGCTAAAGTTACAGTTATGTCAATATGTTTGACTTGTTTATTACATAGTTTTATTTCCTGATAATTTTCAGCAATGTGTTTATAGGAACAAAAAGTAGGTTTTGTCATTGGATCTAAAACACAGTGGGAGGTTTTCCTGAGATTTCTGTTGTAAGTGAACAGCCATTTTCATAAGTCCTTTGACAGTGTAACTAACAACTAAAGACCTGGCTCACTATAAAACATGACAGTTTTTCCCTCTCTGTAAATTTTAAAAGCTTCTTAGCTCAGTGACTTTCGATCATGATCGTATCTTGGATTAGAATCACCGAGAACTTAAGGGGAAAAAATACAGGCTCTGACCCCGTGTTCTGGGGTTCCAGCTGGGGGCAGGAGTTTGCAAAGCTCCTTGGGTAATGCCAACGAAGAGTCTGACAGTGCTTTTGTGGTCATGGGGTCCGTAGCTACCACCCTGGTCCACAACTCTGCCCTTAGTGGAGATCCATCCACTGTACCTGCTCAAAACAGAAACTGGC
Source organism: Typhlomys cinereus (assembly GCA_023101885.1). NCBI lineage: Eukaryota > Metazoa > Chordata > Mammalia > Rodentia > Platacanthomyidae > Typhlomys > Typhlomys cinereus. The sequence goes on from JALPQD010000097.1 coordinate 3,830,730, forward strand.
AAGAGCAGGCTAGTGTACTTTTGCTAAGTCATGCTCTCTTGTACCCGTCTTTACCAAGTCCAAAGCCAGTGTTTCCAATTGCTCCTTCCTGTGCTCAGCTCTGCTTCATTTAACGTAACCGAAAGAACAGAGTCCAGCCACTGGATGCACACAGCATAAAGGTGGAGCTCGTCAAGCAGAGAAACGAAGGAAGAAATCCAGGGCTGGAGCTGACCAGCTAATACTCCAATCCTTGAATGCCTGCGAGTGTTGTAAGCCCTTACTATTACTCAGTGCGGTTCTCGGATCCGTAGCATCTCACGGAAGAACAGTCAGGAATGCGTAACACCAGGGCCTTCCCTGAACGTGATTTATTCCACTGTAACGTACTAAAGCCTTCATCTGAGTCTGAGAAGCATTAGTTTAGGTCACATCTCATTGACTTTGTGATTTCCACGCGTGTCTAGAATATTGCAACATCTTTTTAAATTTTAAATATTTTGAGAGAGAGAGGAAAAAAGTGCAGGCACGCATGCCACACTTGTGGAAGTCAGAGGACGATTTTCAGAAATGAGTTTTCCCCTTCCATCTTGTGGATTTCTGGGGATGGAACTTAGGTTGCCATGTCTGTGAGCGGGGGCCTTGACGGCTGTGCCGTCTCACCACAACCATTCTGTGCTCGGTCCCCTTCCCTAGGTGAGGACGCACTAAACGAATACCTTAAAACCAAGACCGTGACGCTGGAGTACTAGCGCCGTGCCAGCCTCAGGAGACCCCGGACTGCTCAACTGGTCAACTCTTCACATATGGAGGAAGCCTCAAGTGCTGAGGAAGAAACCGGTCATCGGAAACTACACACACACACACACACACACACACACACACACACACACACACACACCAAGAAGAGGGCCAGGCCGCTTGTCCCAACATTTGCACATGTGCCTGTTTTTTTAAAACACTTTGTATACCTTCCCATGATACGCAGTTGTGGGGTTGGTACATATCCCTGCACTGCTAAGGTGTTTTATCCCTCTCAGGACCATCTCTCCACAACCATCTGACTCAAACATGTCACTTCACGCAGGTAACATTTGCTAAGATTTCTGTAATGCTGCCCTCGGGACTGTACCTATGGGACACAAAACATGTTCTTTGACTTTTTTCGCTTTCAAGGAAATGTATCCTCTAGAGAATGTGAAAGTGACTCTTCGCAGTAAGGATACATCTTTGTGCCTTTGATGTTTTACTATTTTGTAATCTACTGTGAAAGGTGGTCAGCCACCAACACTTCTTCAGTATCTGCCTATTTGTCACAAGGTCCTAAATTATGTTCTGAGAATACTAAATTGATTGACATGGTCTTTGGCCCTTTATAAACTAATAAGGAGCTTTTCAGGTGGGTTTTACAAAGTCATAATCAGAAGAAAGCGAATGGCAGTGGCGACTGATTTTTGGCCCTGTCACACCAATTCACTAGCTATGAGACTTTAGGAAAACTATGCGACCACTCTGGGCCTCAATTTCCTTCTGTGGAAGTGCGGATAGCAACGCTGTCCTCGGAAGCCTTATGACAAGGACTTGAAGCAGTAAGAAGAGCATCCAGGACCAGCAAGACATGTAAGGCGCATGCTCAAAAACCTGGCGACCTGCGTTCCATCCCAGGAAGCGCACATGATGGAAGGAAAGTTGTCCTCTGACCTTCACCCATGCACCATGGCATGTACTCTCTCTTTTCCCCCCTCTCTCAAATGAGTAAAATATATTTAAAAAGAAAGGCATCCAGTACTGGACTTTGCAGATGTGGATAAGTATCCAAATAAATTCTTACTTCCAATACTATTTTAAAAGTATCATGGTTTGAAATGTGAGTTGTCCCCCCACAGGCTCATGTGTTTTAATTGTTTGGGAAGATTATGGTACCTTTACGAGGTGAGCTTTACTGGAGGAAGGCAGTCACAGCGGGTGGGCCTTGAGGTTGGTTGCCCTGTCTGGCTTCAGTCAGTTAGTATACTTTTGCAGTTTGCAGCTGAGTCTCTGTGATGGATGTGACTCAAGTTGCCTCGAGCTGCTGCCAATCAGGCATGCCTTTTCCGCCATAATGGACTGTACCTCCCCTCTGGAACTGTTAAGCCGATTAAACCTTCCTTTCTGCCCTCAAGTTGCTTGAGGCTTAGAGGTGTCTCACAGCAGCAGAAACTGTGACTGATATATAGTGATGAGTTAACTGAATGAATTGGTGAAGGAGGGAGGAAAGAAGGGAGAAAAGAGAGGGAGGGAGGAAGACGGAAAGCAGCAAGGAAGGAAAAACCTGCAAAAGTGTTAGGAGAACCCAGTTTCTTCCAGTCCCCACCTTAGGTCTGTCCTGATTTTCTTTCCCTTTGGGAAGCTCTTTGACCTAATCGGCTGACTCCACTCTAAGAAAGGTGTTGGACTGAGAAATCTTAGATTTGATCATCTCTGCTACCTCTGCTCTCTGAAGACTTGGAGTGCTTTCTTAGGTCTGAAGCACCCTTCACTTCTGACCCCACGCCTGTCGTCTACCCTGTGACTCCATCCTGCTAATCACTGCCATGTGCTGCTGATGGTCACACGGAGCTTCACCTGGAGCCACTCTGGTCTCTGCTGCTACCCATGTGATGTTTGAAAATGAACTGTTTAAACTCATTTCACAAGGATTTAGGTGCGGCTTTCTCCAATCAACAGAAGGGCAGACAAAAAGCCCTGCTCTTCTGGGTTGCATCTGCTTTACCCGCCAATGTTAATTTGTTAATTGCAGTGGCAGTGTTATTAACTGCAAGCTTCGTTGAGAACCTGACAGAGAATGCTATGTCACTTCTGCCTCCAAACTGCTGTGTGCACATGTCGAGAACCCTTGGAGATCTTCCAATGGTTGCTTATGGGCTTCAGTCCAAGAACTTTAGCTCTGAGTCAAATTCTACAAAGTTCTTACCAACTGGAGTTTTCACATCTGACTGGTGATCACAGCCAAAGGTTCTGCAGAATTTGTAAGATTACTGAATAATTAAAGCTGACCCGCAACCCACTATGGGCTTCATACAGAAAAATTAAGGCATCCCTATTTCGAAAAGATCACTGGTACTTTGCTAAGTGATAAAGCTGAGCTTCAGCCCCTGACCTAGGAGGTGGGGGCGCCATAAGCACGTCTCCCCCCTAACGCCCCCTAATGCCCTCTCACCTCTGTTCATCCCCACGCCTCTGTTCCATCATTTCCCTGGGCTCAAGCTTCTCCAGCTTTCCCTACTCGCAGCTGATCTGCCGTTCTCCCTGGGCTTTTGTCTCCTGGGACTCAGGCTGGACACCCCCCTGCTCATCCCCAGAGCCAGCGCTCTCGCCAGCAAAGCGCAGCAGCTGGCACTTAACCAGGCTTGCTGTGAGCACTGCGCTGGGCACGTCTGGCATGTGATCCTGTCTGGCCTTCAGCGTTTTGACCAGTGAACGATGAGGTGCTCCTTCTCTGCTTCCAACCACTACCAAGCACAGCTGCATCTTACAAACACCAAAGTCTCCCAGGGAGCTTTTCCAGATTCCTCCCTTGCGTGGTTCCTGTTCAGAATTCAAGGGGCTGTCACTGTTTTTCCCCAAAACTCCTTAGGAGCCCAGCGTGCTTCTGAGTGAACTAGAGCTTACCTATCTCCCTCCTCTCACCTGTTCCATTTCCCTCTCTTCTGCCCTGATCATCCTGGCCGCCCTAATGTTCAACCCGCTTCAACTGCATGTCCAGTACTCACTGTCCCTTGTCTTCCAGTGGTGTGCTGGAGCCATGTAACAAGCGTGTGCGCGCACGCGTGTTGTGTGTGTAACGGACTGCAGAGATCTGCATATACACCCTTCAGGCGTGATCTCCAGCTAGCAATCTGACGTCACTGAACATGGTGCTGGGAAAAATGCATGTGATCAATGTGACCAGCCTGCGCCATCACCCACTGCCCGTCACCTCCCTGCCCACAGGTCGTGGCTGCCTCACTTTCACAGTTCATCTCAAGCGCGCGCACACACACACACACCCACACACCCACACACACTTTCACAGTTCATCTCAAGCACACACACACACACACACACACACTGGCCTAACACAGCCATTCTGTCCTTTTGCCCCTTTGCCCGACATTCTTTCAGAGCACTTATCGCTACCTGGCTGTACTTACCTGCACTGTGTCTGCGGGCACAGCAGCTCTTCCAACAGGGGCTTGCTTTCTTCAGCGTCCACCTCCCATGCCTGACACACGGGAATGGCTCAACAGACATCTGCTTTCCTGTGGAGGGCTTAGGCCATCTGCTCAGACCACATGGCTAATAAAGAACCTGCACAGTAAAGCTTGGGGCCTTAATGGAGCTGAGCTAATTTTTATTCCCAGTATCTAAAACGGGGCACAGATAATGGATGGCTGGTGTATACTAAGTATTTCTCAAACTAAAATTACATACATAAACACAATGGATACTTGCAAGTTTCTGGTAGAAGTGGCTAGGACTAGAGTGAAGGACCCAATCATCCTGGATTCCACATAAAAACACCAGGCAGAAATGGCGTCAGTCTACACTTCCAGCTCTGGAAGGTAGGGCTTGGGAAATCCCACAGCAAGCGAAAAGGAGGTAGGAGCAAACCTGGATGATCCCCAAAGTCACCCGTGGGCCTCCACAGGCACACACAGTGCCCTCTGATAGGCACAGACTCAAAAGAAATAAAATTTTACAAATGTACGTTGAAATGGCAGTAACTGCAATCCCGGCCATAATCCCCTGTGCATGTCGTGACCCGAGCAGGTGAGGTTGGACAGGACGGCTGTGGGTTCCAGTCCAGTTTAGGCTAGTTAGGACGCCTTGCCACAAAGACCAAGGATTGTGAACAAAGTCACTTAATTAGGATCAATCCTACAAGGAAACGCCTGAGTGTTTACCATCTTCTAGTGTGACATGTTTCCTAGGGCGTCGCCACCACTGTGCAGTGCTCACAGCCTCCTAACACTTCATGTGTACTGAACCCCACTTTCATGTGTACTGCGTGCACACCACGTTTCTTACAATAATCCCGTTGCGAAGACACTGCTGTCTCCAGCTTACAGGTGGAGAAATGGAGTGGCCGGGTGGCAGTGTGATCTGGACAGCGAGTCTTCAATCTGTGCTGACGGCAATGAGAGGCCCGCGATGGCCAGGCACGGACACTGAGCTAAAAAGGTGGAGGGAACTGCCTGTCCGCTGAGGAAGACAATGCGCTCTGCTGCAAGCCAGGGAGTCTGAGGAGGTTGTGGTGTCTCGGGTGACCTAGGTGCACAAGCTCTGCTCCTCTAGGTGAGCTGCTTTCACCTCAAGCTCTGCTCCTCTAGGTGAGCTGCTTTCACCTCAAGCTCTGCTCCTCTCGGTGAGCTGCTTTCACCTCAAGCTCTGCTCCTCTCGGTGAGCTGCTTTCACCTCAAGCTCTGCTCCTCTCGGTGAGCTGCTTTCACCTCAGCAGTTGGTTCTTGATGGCCTCAGGACACCCAAATCCTTCTCCCAAGTAGGAAAGAAGCCATCGCTCTATGACCCTTCCTTTCAGAAATGGCAACACCACGCTGCTGAAAACCAACAGCACACCCCACCTTCTCTCGGGGGAGATCACCTTACGTGCCCCTTCTGAACCACTAGCTGACAAGAGTTAGCTGTGGAGAATTTCAAAGATTCCAACGATAAACTTTTGAACAAACTCTGCCAATAAAATGTATTATTTTTTCCTGCAAGAATATGAATCAGGATGATGAACTGATAATTTAGGCTGAATCGTCCTTACTGACACAAAAGACAAGAGAAAACCAGTTCATTGAACATTTATTATATATTCCAAGTGAGCAGATGCTGAGGGGAATACATAAATCTCACAACAATAGGAGATACACAACAACATACACATTTACAAGGGACAAGTGCCACATTCGATACACATTTAAACATCAGGAAGAGTCAAAGACACTTACACCTCCTTTTCTGATTTAGTCTCTCAGATCTGGATTGGGGCTTTTACTTTGTGTGCAAGCACGCGCACCCACCTGTGCATATATAAAAGAGCCTTTGCACAGCCATTCAGATGCTCAGCTCCACATGGAAGTTTGATTCCCAAATGAGACACTGTTCAAAGACTCCAGAAAAGGAGACTAAAGCAAAAGAGTGCTCCTGTAGTCTGTCACCATTTTCCCATTCAAACTACTATTCTTGGGGGGAACCCCTAAAACAAAGCAGTAAGGAAGTAGAGCAATCCAGGATGAATCTTGATATCATCCTCTGGTATACACATTTATGCAAAAAAAAAAAAGTATCTTCAGTAAAACCATAGAAGAAAAATTCCCAAATATGGAGAATGGGAGGGCTTGGAGATAGTCCAGTGGTTAAATCACATCCCCAAATCCTATTTAAAAAATGCTGGGCTGATATGGCAGCAGCCTATAATCCAGTCATGGAAGGCAAAGCCCGAGAAAACATTATATATATATATATATATGAGAGAGAGAGAGAGAGAAAGAGACAGAGACAGAAAAAGACTGAGACAGAGACAGAGAGACAGAGACAGACAGACTTAGAAAACAAAATCCTAATCAGGTAGAGAGTTAAACAGAACACCAAGTTAACAGGATTAGAAAAGAAATTCCCCACATCATGAAATAGCCAAAGATTCTAAATATATAAAACACATAAAGGCTACCAAAAGGTAAAAGAGAAAGAACAAGTCAAATATAAAGGCAAGCTTATCAGAATAACAGACAACTTTTTATTGTAAACTTTGAATGCCAGAAAAGGTTGGGCTGACATACTTTAAATTCTGAAAGATTACGAGTGAAATCCAGACTACTATATCCAGCAAAACAGTCATAACTTAAGAACAGAGAAACTCTCATAACCAACTCAGGCTAAAGGAACTTATGACCATGAAGCCAGTGGTACAAAAGATACATTGGACAGAATACTTCAGATTGAAGAAAACAAGGAAATCCAAGAGATTATAGGGAAAAAGTAAACAATGTCAGATTAGTGCCTAAACAAAGGATAAATAACAATTCCTCCTCTCCCCAAAAACCCAAAATCCACAAAATGACAAAAAGTTAGTGCACATTTCTCAATAATCTTCACCATCAATGGTCTCAACTGCCCAAACATAGGACACAGGCTAGCTAACTGGACATGGAAAGCAGGATCCATTTCACTCCTAAAAATGGACACTGCCTTAAAGTGAAAGGATGGGCTAAAGTGCCACAAGCAAACGGAACCTGGAAACAAGCAGGAGCTGCGATTCTAGCAACTGACAAAATAGACTTCAAAGTACAACTAGTCAGAAGAAATGTAAATCACTTCACAGAAGAGATGTAGATTACGGATGAAGGTATGATCCATAAAGAGGACACCATAGCTCTCATTACTGGGCAGCAAATTCTGTAAAACAAATACTACTAGACATGAAGCCACAGATAATCCCAAAACAGAAAATAGACAAATTCAGCACTCCATTCCTCCCCCATTTTTAGCCCTGTCTTGCTTCACTACTCGTACTTCCACTGCAACATTGAGGTAGGGGTCAGAGGGTCTCCCGCTCAGAACCCTCCCCTACTTTAGGCTGTTTCTCCATCAACTGATCCTTTTCCACTCACTTTACACAGTGGACTCTTCATCAGTCCAGTTCTCAGCCAGTACCCAGCTCTCACCTCTGCAGTGGGAGACTCATACCACTCATTCCAACAAGACTTGACAGACGAGTTCAAGGTGATGTGGTTCTTGCCTCTGAGATATGTCTTATCTGCCATGTTTGCTCATCAGCAATGAACTCTACATTGGTCACATGTTCTCCAGATCTGTTCTTTGGAGGCATGCCTGGGACAGCATCCCACCAATAGGATGGAAGGAGCCCCCAGCTGCTACTGCAGCAATAGCATTGAATGAAAGGAGAAAATCTGTAAGCTCAGAGAATAATCTTTGCTAGCAATTGTATTTGACAGCTACCACAAAGAATCAAAGCTGGTGGCAACCAGTGAATGAGGGGACTTCAATCTAAGGTGACCTCAATAGCCTGGCAAGCTTAGGCCAAGATGGCGCCCAGAGGAAGTCAGAGAGGTGCGGTCCAGGTTGTTCTGAAGAAATTTTGATTGGCTCTTGGGCTTCCCTGTGTGTGGACAGCATGTGATGGGCACGTGCTCTCCTGTTACTGCTGCGGAGTGACTGCTTGTGCAGCTCGCATGCCGGCTTGACCTTTAAGATGATTGGCTGCTTCCTGCCCTGCATATCCCCTTGCCGTTTTTGCCTTTATAAGATGATCGTGAAGCCTGCAATAAGCAAGATCCTGCTTGACTAGACTCCCTGTTGCACCTGATTGTCCTCGGGAAGGAGGGCTGGGAGCAGGCGGACAGCGCACTCACCTTTCCCCCGTCCCCTTCATGGGAGACCCACGGGGCCAGCCCACTGGAGGGAGCCAAGATCCCCGAGGACCCCCACATTCAATCACAGTGCACATTCCAAGATTCTGATATAGTGGACCTAGATGCAGGTGTAAAAAGGGGGTTTAGGAAACCATTCCAGTTGATGTTCTTGGCAGGAACAGCAATTGGAGCAGGTAGTAGCATCAATGGCCACAGAAGACTTGAGAGTAAAAATAGAGGACCTAAAGAATGTACAAGCGAAGGAAATGGATGCATTAGCAGCCTTATCAAGCTCTTGGAAGCAGCCACACATGCAATTAAATCAGGGCAAACAGAGCAAAAATTACTGAAGGCATATGTAGATGGACAGGGAATACCAACGCAGAAACAATTAACTCTGATTTGGTCAAACCTGAGAATGTCAGCACTAAGACAGGAGTGTGAGAAGACGAAGGAATACTTACGAGAAGCAGGAGAAGAAATTAAGCTGTTATCTAGGACGGAAAAGGCCAAAAAATAGGCAGTTCCTCACCATATTAGATGAAACAGAAGAATCATATTGTGAGCAAGGACTGTGTACCATTCACGTATTATATATATCAAAACAACATATGGTAACAGCGTACCCCACGATCCCAATAGGTAGGAAAATAGGAAAGCAGTTTGTAGCACCAGCAAATAGGGAAGCAGTTTGTAGCACCAGCAAATAGGGAAGCAGTTTGTAGCACCAGCAAATAGGAAAGCAGTTTGTAGCACCAGCAAGGCAATACTTGTGGATTGATGGAAACGGGGGTGGGGAGGTGGAGGGATGGGGTGGAACCAGGACTTGTCCCTGGACCCGAACGATTCAATACCATTAACCAAATCCTTATACATGGCCACAGCAATGCCATTACATACGTTCCAGTTGGCAGAAGTATACATAGTGCAGAGACCTCTAACGATCTATGACACAAGCAACCTAAAGTTGGTAGCATGTGGAGAGGGACTATAAAGCCAATGTGTACTTTTGGAATAGTACAGCACAGGACACAAGTAACTCTACGATACAGAGCATGGATGGTTGTAATTCATTCGCCCCTATAATAAAACTAGAAGTTACATCAGGAAACTGGACGGTGTCAGCAACTGCACAAGTAATTTTGGTGCAGGAAATTACACAGTCCATGGGACACTTTGGGGGCCCAATGGACTACTTCAATGTAGCACAGAAAGAGTAGAGCAAGTTGTAGGAGAGGATGAAGAAATACATAGATTATAACAATGATACATTCCAAAGAATAGATAAGGAACTAACACAGCACATACTCACCATGATAAGATCCAATGAGGATTTGGTGAAAGTTAGAAATGAAATGCAGACAGATACATTGATTAAGGAACACAACTAGCCAAATGATCAATGTCATTGGTATGCAGAACTCCTACTAAAACAGCATGTTTGCCTGACCTGAACCCATTTCACTGGCTCAGGGGACTGATGAAGTATGCAGTGTTAGTTTTGGTAATCTTGGTACTAATATGCAGCAGTCCAAAAATATTACGAGCTATAATAAAATGCTGTTTCAAAGCACTAACCTTCAGAGCAGTAAAAGAGGAAGGAAAAAGAAGATATTACAGACAAAGAATAGTGTTAAGGAGAGTAGGGGACTATAACCCAAAAAGATTATATGTTTCAGAATGCCAAGAGGAAGACAGATGAGAATTTGCATGATACCATGGATGTTGCAGTCTGCCTGTATAGTTGCTGATAAATGATCATCAAATAGCTTAAGGGAACAAGGGTTTATTCTCTTACAACTCCTGGTTACAGTTCTCAGTCCAGCTTGACGGGAGAGCACACACCAACACCAGGGACAAGGGAACTGGCCACATCATCACTGCATAACGGCTGAGAGATGGACGATCCTTACTTGTCAGACCAGTATGTCTGGCCAAGTGAACAGAAGGATGCTCACTCTCTCAACCAGATCTCTGATTTATCCAGAGATCCCACCCACCATGGGCTGGGTCTTCCCCATCAGCTGGACTCAGGTTTGCTCTGGGCTCAACTCAACCATCAACTCTCTACAACTGTGCCCAGAGCTCAAACCCTCAACAGTCAAGTTGATACCTGTGCTTAACTATGACACTCCATCCCTTGTCAACTTGACACAAAAACAATAGCACTTTTAAACTGTAACCTTTCCTTGTCCCCACAGATGTTAAAATAGAAATACATTCCATGGACAAACTTAAAATGTTCTCATTAAAACTTCAGTTCCAACATTTTAAAAGTTCAAAGTTTTTTAACTTTAAAAAAGGCTATTAAATCAGAGTAAACAAATAAAACATTGAAACAGAAGGATCTTGATACAATAAGAAACATTTAAATTTATAATAAAAGTTCAGCAAATCACCACATCCTGTACTTCAATGTCCATCTTCTGTTGCTCATCACCTAGTCAAGGCGGCTCAAAGATTCGAGGCATTCCCAGTCCCTGTTTGCAGCTTAAAGTTGTAAAAGCAGAGTTCCTCTGAACCAAGCTGAATCTCCAGTCACAGTAGTCCTCAGCAGCAGTCCCACAGTTCTGGCATCTCAAACACAATTCTGGGTTCTCCTCTGCAGCTTTAAGCTTCACCTTCGCTTGCAGGAATTCTACCCCTGCCACTCGGTGCCAAGCTTTTGCTGCTTTGCACGAACCCCTCAGTAGTTCGTCCCAAACCAGTATCACCTGAGGGACGCTGCCAGATTCCGAAGCAAGTTTGAAACGTAGCTTGGTCCATTGGAGCTACAGCTGCACCAAATCTTGTGCTCTGATGCTGGAAAAGCCTATTCCAGGCAGCCAAACTTCCAGAGGGCAAGAAACGGCTTTAACTTGGGCTTTCCACCCCTGAAGGAATTTGAGTTTCCAAACCACGAACTTGCCATACGGTGGTTTTCACATCTTCCACCGTCTCAGTGCAAGTCACTAAGTTTTCCTTCACTGATACTCATTTGTCCAACTGCAGCAGATATTCTGCTGCCTGCCCTTTGCACATCCAAACCTTTATGGCTGCCAACACAGCTCTCCTGTGTCAAGCAAACCAGTCCATCGTCTTTAAATTCGGCTTTACCAAAGTCCTTGTTCCCCCATCACAAATTGGGCCCAAACAATCTCTCTCAGCAATTGGCCCACTAAACGCTGAAGAACGGTATTTGTAAATCCACGAAGTGAAAATTTTCAAGAATTCCCAACTTTGTCCAGCAGAACCGTTCAAAAGCCACAAAATCCACATAGTCAGATTTATCAGCAAACCCCACTCCTGGTACCAAATTCTGTTGCAGTCCGCCTGCATAGTTGCTGATAAATGATCATCAAGCTTAAGGGAACAAGAGTTTATTCTCTTACGACTCCTGGTTACAGCAGTTCTCAGTCCAGCTTGACGGGAGAGCACGCACCAACACCAGGGACAAGGGAACTGACCACATCATCACTGCATAACGACTGAGAGATGGACGATCCTTACTTGTCAGACTAGTATGTCTGGCCAAGTGAACAGAAGGATGCTCACTCTCTCAACCAGCTCTCTGATTTATCCAGGGCCTAATCCCACCCACCATGGGCTGGGTCTTCCCCATCAGCTGGACAATCTCCTTCAGGTTTGCTCTGGGCTCAACTCAACCATCAACTCTCTACAACTGTGCCCAGAGCCCAAACCCTCAACAGTCAAGTTGACACCTGTGCTTAACTATGACACTGATATACCCAGCAGGACCAAATTTCTTCATGGACTTGTGGATATTAAAGATGGAGTACAAGGAATCAAAAATAGTGACACAATTGATGGACATAATGACCCCACAGAGTGCCCATTTTGCATCAATAGATTTAAGATGTGGTTAGGAATACGGAAAGAAGAGGAACCAGTTGGATACACACTGACACTACTGAGACACCTACTCTACCACCAACCACAGATGAGAAGAAATCTGAGACACATAAAACCATTAGAAATCAATGTCATAGAGGCAGGAGCACTGCTGGTGCTGATGGCATCCGGTGGAAGACCAACCTTCAACTGGATTTACACACAACTAATAAAAATGAGCCTCAAAATGTGATCCAGCTAACAATGTATTATTGGAATACCTTGGATGTAACAAGGAGGGCCCCCGAAACAGCAGACGACAGAAATAGAATACCAACATTGGAATACTTCACAATAAGGAAAACAATGATGAACCTCACCAGGAATGTGTGCTGGCAACTGGCCAGAGGGTACTGTCATTCAACACTGTCACGTCCTGTGCCAACCAGGCTGGTAAACAAGGTCCCAACCTAGCGAAGAATTTCAAGGAAGTACCTTCTGGAAACGGGACATGGCTTATTTTGAAATAAATAATAAAGATATGATACATATGGGAGTTGTCAGGCCTGCAGCCTGCTCTGAGGAATGGACAGTTGCTAAGGGCCTGAGCAGTTACTAGGGACCACTCCCTTTAGAGTCTTGCCTCTTATCTTTGACAGACAAGTTCCTCTCTTTTTGTGATTGTGTGTGCCTCCTATCTCTGCCAGATGAGTTCTTCCCTTTTTTGTGGATTGGGAGCTCTCCTATCTTTTCCCAAGGCTCCTTTTTGTTTTTACCCAAAAAACTACCTAGGATATCACCTCCCCCTAGGTTCCTGCTTTGGGAACTACAGATGTCAAGTAATTTGCCTTAAGTCTTTTGTTTTCTAAATACAAACCAAGCCTCTTTTTAATTTTAAATTAAAGTTCTAACTAGAATTTTATGTCTAATCATACACAGTAAACAGGCTTGTTAGCCAGAATGTATACACTGATTGTAGAGAAATTAGAGAATAATTTCAAGAGTCCTAAAACATAGATAGAATTCTCTAAAAATATGACTCTTGTGAAATTAATTCAGAAATTCTACATATATGAGACTATGCGATCTGTTAACTAAAATTAGTACACAACTACTTCTTATAAAACACAGTTAATAGAAAATGATTCTTAAAATTAACACACAACTATTTCTTATAGAGCATATGAGTTAATAAAAAGAATAAGTAAAACAAATTCTAATATAGTTCTTACCATTATAATCTAATATAGGACAGCTTATATGATAACAGCCAGAATCTAATATCCTCAAAAAGAAAAAAAATTAATGTATAATATACACCCCCTCCAACAGATTCACCCTTACCATTTACAAAAATATATAATAGATATAACACAAATTAATAAGGAGCTCAATCTCAGTGTATTTTAACTAAATCGCAAATGAAGTCTTTGTTAAATACAATAGTACAGACTTAGACCCTGTGACTGTTTGACTAGATATTGTAAGATAGATAAATTTAGAGAGACTGAGGACTGAGAAAAACCTGATGGAGGCTGGGAAAAAACCTGTTAAGATGTGATAAGGATTTGTTTGTGTCTTACCTTTAAACAATGAGTTAAATTCTTAAAGAATGTTTATACTAAAGGTGATTCCTGCTGATTAGAAGCGTAAGTGTCTGTCTGCAGGTGCAGCATTTTCTGCCCCAAAATCTTTTAGCATAAAAGCTGTTACAATATTCCAATAAATAGATTCAGATTCACCCAGCCCAGAGAGTTGTGTATCTGTTTCTCATTTGCCGAAGCCTTTCCCACCTTATCGAGGGGAGCCCTGGATTCGAGGTTGCAGCGCTTGGACTGTAACACAACACAGCAAAGGAAAAACCACCGCCCATTGGGGCAGGTATCATGGACTGAGGTGATTCCCACGGAACCTGAGAGATTCCCCAGGAATCAGGGGATGGACTGTGGAGAGCATGAGGAAAGTTTCAGTGAGGAGGAAATGGATGTGGACTTAGAAAGACTAGTAAAAGACTATATAAATGAGGAAGCCTACGTGTAATATTAAAATGAGGTGAAAACTGTGTGTCATAGGTAAGTGGGTCGCTGCATTGGCCTAGCTGTGGTATGATAAACAGACATGTACCCCTGAGGGACCCTCACCACCCTAGAGGAAAGTTCCGCAAGGCAGGCCGGTACACGCCTGTAGTACAGCAATTCAGCTATAGCCATCGCTTAAGGCTAAGCACAGCCTTGAGCTAGTTGCAGATGCTCCCCACCCTCTGTGACCACAAACCATCCAGTTCAGGGAAAATCTGTTGAACTGCCACCAAGAACCAAGAATGGACAGCCTGTGATTAAGCAGGTGGTCTGAACCAATCACAAGGAGCCAACCCCACCTAAGCTCCAAACCGACCAATGACTGTAAAGGTCAGGCCAAAATTCCTTAACTGTCTCTAAAACTCTATATAAATCCTCAGCTTCTGCTGCTCAGGGCCGCTTCAGCCTCTCCTGCGTGGGAAGTTGCTGGAGCTGCCCAGAGCGCTGCAAATAAAACCTCTTGCTTTTGCATCGAGAACAGTTTTGGTCTCTGTCGGCAGCCTCGTGAAAGACTGGGCTCTTTCATTTTGGGGTCTCTTTGGGGGCTCATTCAGGATAGGAGACCCCCGAGAGACTGCCCCAACACCAGCATCAGAGGTACATGAGCGCTCTGGTCTGTATCTAATTGTGTTCTGTCTAGAATTGTACCTACTTGTGTTTTGTCTAGAATTGTATCTACTTGTGTTTTGTCTAAAACTGTAACAAAGTTTCATTTTCTTGAACGAGAATCAGGTTCGGGAAGGTCAATAACTGCGACACAGACGGGCCATATCGCAGAGACCGCGGGAGTCCTGGAGGATGCTCTGGACTCTTACTGGGAGGACCGGAGCATCCTCAGTCTGTAGGGGAGAGGACAGGAGTGTCTGCTCCCCACCTGGGAGGACCGGAGCGTCCTCAGTCTATAGGGGAGGGGACAGGAGTGTCTGCTCCCCACCTGGGAGGACCGGAGCGTCCTCAGTCTGTGGGGAGGGGACAGGAGTGTCTGCTCCCCACCTGAGTTCGTCTAATCTGTTGTCTGTAGGTTGTCTGATCTGCTGTCTGCAGTATTTGGGTCTGCTTTAAATCAAGACTGGAGGTCTTTCATTTTAGGAAGGTCCTAAAGGGACTTCCTGACTCGGTCTGTGTCTGTGTTTTCCAGAAACCAAGTCTCTATCTTGGATATCTCTTCATATTCTGTCTTACTGTTCTCTTTTCCTGTTTGACGGGACGAGAGCTTTCCGGGTGACTCACTAAAATGGGACAGGTATCCTCGACTCCACTCGAGTTATTCCTGACCCATTGGGAGGACGTTAGGGACAGGACTGCATTAGATATAAAGAAAAACAAACTGCAAACTTACTGTTCTTTTAAATGGCCCTTCTTCAACTTAGGATGGCCACCGGAGGGAACTTTTCACCGTCCCATGGTGTCAGCAGTCCAAAATGCTGTCATGACCGCAGAGCCACATGGCTACCCGGACCAGATTCCCTACATCCTCGCATGGGAGTGCATTTTAGTTGATCTGCCCACATGGGTCCAGTCTTTCTGCCCCCTCCCACAGCCCCAAAACCCTCACAGGTGCTCACATTGAAGACTAAACCCAGAGAAAAACCGCTGATTCTTCAAGATTCCCTCCCTGAACCCCTCCTCGACCCCCCTCCCTCCTATCCACAGAACCTTGCCTCACCAGACCCTTCCCCCTCCGTGCCTCCTGACCCCCCTCCTCAGCCTTCCCTCTACTCTCCCTTACCAAGGGGAGATGGCCCCACTACTGGAACCCGGAACTACCGGCGCACCATCTCCCCAAGGCCCGCAGACTCTACATCCGGACCTGCGGGGCTGACCCTACCCCTCCGGGCCTATGGCCTCCCTGACGTCCAGGGCAACCAACCTATGCAATATTGGCCATTCCTGTCCTCAAACCTATATAATTGAAAGACTCAGACCCCCCCTTTCTCTGAAAACCCTGCAGGATTAGCCAACCTTATAGAAACCATCCTCTTCACCCATGAGCCCACATGGGATGATACCCAGCAGCTTCTGAGGGTCCTCTTCACCACAGAGGAGCGCGAGAAAATCAATGAGGCCTGCAAGTTAGTTCCGGGCGAGACTGGGAACCCCACTACAGATCTTGCCTGAATCGATGCTGGGTTCCTGACCACCCGGCCTGAATGGAATTACAATTCCCCAGAAGGTAAGGAGAGGTTACGGGTCTACCGCCAGACTCTGTTGGTAGGCTGCCTCCAAGCGGCCTACAAATTTGAGCAGGGTACATGATGTGAGGCAAGAAGAATAAGAATCGCCGCGGCCTTCTGGAGCGGCTGCTGGAAGCCTATCGCCAGTTCACGCCCTATGACCCATCTAAGGAGGAAAATAAAGGCACGGTCAGCTCCTGACATAAGGCGAAAACTCCAGAGGATGGAGGGCTTACAAGAAAAGTAACTCTGTGAATTAGTCCAGGTGGAGAAGCGAGTCTATAACAGGGAGATGGAAGAACAAAAAGAGGTAAGAAAAGAGACAAAATAAAAATTTAGAAAAAATCTTAACCACAGTAGTTGAGAGGAGATACCCAGGGCAGGCGGAGGGAGGCCCCAGAAAGCCTCCCCTCGATAGGACCAGTGCGCCTACTGCAGAGAAAAAGGACATTGGGCTAAGGAATGCCCTAACAAAAGAACCAGGCGACCTCCTGCCGCTACAAAAGAAGTCCGCACTCTGCAGGAGGGCAGTGACTAGGGGGGAGGGGGCTCGGAGCCCCTCCCCGAGCCCAGGGTAACCTTAAAAGTGGAAAGGAAGCCTGTCAGCTTCTTGGTAGATACTGGAGCTTAACGCTCAGTACTTATGAGCCTGTTGGGCCCTGTGTCCTCAAGAAAATCCTGGGTACATGGGGGCTACAGGCTTAAAACAGTACTCATGGACTACCTGAAGAACGGTGCACCTGGGAGTGGGCCAGGTACCCCACTCATTTATGGTGATTCCTGACTGTCCTTACCCCCTGTTTGGGAGAGACTTGCTGAAATGGGGGCCCAGATATACTTCCTCCCTGAGGGACCACGAGTCCTGGGGCAGGTGGAACCCTGCTACAGGTTCTAACCCTCAAGCTAGAGGACGAATACAAACTGTACAAATGGGTCACCTCCTCGGGACCCTTCAAGGGAAGCAAGGGAAGGCATACGCCCGCACATCCAGCACTTCCTGGAGAAGGGGATACTCAGGCCATGCCAGACTGCATGGAACACCCCCTTATTACCAGTCAGAAAACCTGGCACAGGGGACTTCTGGCCGGTCCAGGACCTCTGTGAGGTCAACAAGCAGACCCAGGACATCCACCCTACGGTGCCAAACCTGTACACTCTCCTGAGAACCCTTGACCCCGGGAAGAACTGGTTCATGGTGCTGGACCTGAAAGACGTTTTTTTCTGCCTATCATTGGCAGCCAAGAGCCAGGACTATCTCGCCTTTAAATGGAAAGACCCAGAAAATGGGTACTCGGGTGGGCTCACAAGGATGCGGCTACCGCAGGGATTCAAGAACTTGCCCACTCTCCTTGATGAAGCCCTCTACCGAGACCTGAGTATTGAGGGGCCCAACCCCAATCTGGTTCTGCTCCAATATATAGGTGATTTACTCATTGCAACAGACTCTGAGGCCGAGTGCAGGAGCGGAACCGAGGCCCTCCTGCGGACACTTGGAGAGCTTGGGTAGCACGCCTCGTTCAAGAAGGCCCAGCTGTGCAAGACAAAGGTAAGCTACCTGGGCTATGAACTAAAGGATGGCCACCGACGGTTGAGTCAGAGTCGTGAGGCTGCCATCTTCCACACCCCGCCTCCGACAAGCTCTTGTAAGGTGAGGGGCTCCTGGGCAGTGCTGGGTTCTGTCGGCTGTGGATTCCTGGATTTGCTGAACTGGCAGCACCACATTATCCCTTGACCTGGCCAAGTCAGCCATTCAGATGGGACAAGAAAGAACAGGAGGGGCTCGAAGCTATAAAACAGGCTTTGTTCTCTGCCCCTGCTTTGGGATTCCCAGACGTAACCAAACCTTTCCTCCTATATGTGGCCGAAAAAGGGGTCGCGAAAGGGGTACTCACACAGAAGCTAGGACCCCGGGGGCGACCAGTTGCTTACCTGTCAGAAAAGATCCTGTAGCTTCAGGGTGGCCGCTGCGTCTCTGCATTACAGCGGCTACCGCAGCCCTAGTCAAAGACGGTGGAAAACTGACTTTGGGACGACCTTTGAGTGTGACAACTCCACATGCCATCAAAGGAGTGTTAAGGTCCCCACCTGAAAAATGGATGTCCAACTCCAAGATTGTTGGGCCTCGTCGAGACCCTGGACAAGGCCTGTTGGAACTTCCTGAGCCTGGCTAGAGTTTCATGATCTGGTTAGGCTGCCTCACCAGCATGATTCAGCACAGCCTTGTGGCTGATGCAATATAGCCTTAGGTTGCAACAGCAACTGGTCCATAGTAACGCCCCACTAGCCCACAATAATCTCATGAGACTACAAATCTCGCGAGACTACGCCTTCTACAGTTGGTGCTGTTAAACTGCCTAGCTGAGAGGGCCAATCAGCAAAGACTCACGCTAGGACTTATGGGATGTTGGGTGGGGTATATAAGGGCCTGACTGTTGGAATAAAGTCGGTTCCTGCTTCGACAGAGCTCCCGGCCTGGTGTGTCTTTCCCCAGTGGTGAGGGGGGTCCAGGCCGGTGACCCTCATCATCCTGCTCAGCCCCGGGTTGTGTCTGGCTGGACCAGCACTCCCTTCCGCACTAGCTGCTGAGAGCCCGGCACAGGATGGCTCACTACCAGACCCTCGTGCTAAATCCTGGCCAGATACATTTTAAGAGCCCTGCTGCCTTAAACCTGGCCACCCTCCTTCCTCCTCGTGCTAAATCCTGGCCAGATACATTTTAAGAGCCCTGCTGCCTTAAACCTGGCCACCCTCCTCCTCGTGCTAAATCCTGGCCAGATACATTTTAAGAGCCCTGCTGCCTTAAACCTGGCCACCCTCCTCCCCGACCCTGACATGCCACCAGATCCACATGAATGTTGAGACATCCTGGCAGAGGTCCATGGCTGGAGAAAAGACCTCACAGATGTGCCCCTGCCGGATGCCGAGGTTACCTGTTCACCAATGGGAGTAGCTTCATGGACAACAGTAAGAAGAGAGCGGGAGCGGCAGTGGTCTCAGAGAGGGAGGTCATCTGGGCAAAGGCATTATCTCCGGGGACCTCGGCAAAAAAGGCTGAGCTCATACTAACCAAGGCATTAGAACTGAGCAATAGAGGGGCTGGAGAAGTGGCTCAGGGGTTAAGCCTCTGCCTTGTAGGCGGAAGGTCCTGAGTTCGGATCCTAGACTCCACGTATAGACACCAGGCGGAAGCGGGGGCGGCCTGCGATTCTGATCCTGGTAGGGCGGAGCCTGTGAATCCCGGGGCAGAATAAACGAGGAGGTGGAGGCGTCTATGGTGGTTCCCGAATTCGCCTGTGGTTCTACACACACACATGCACACACACACTCACAATTAAATAAAAAAAACAAAAAAATAACTGAGCAATAGAAAAAGGGCAGACACCTACACAGACAGCTGCTATGCCTTCGCTATGGCTCACATTCATGGGGCCATCTATCAGCAGAGAGGTCTTCTCACCTCAGAGGGCAAAGACAGTAAGAACAAGGAGGAAATCATGGCCCTCCCACAAGCACTGATGTTACCCGCCAAATTGAGCATTTTCCACTGTCCAGGTCACCAGAAAAGTACCAGCCCAGTGACCAGAGGTAACAATTTGTAGACCAGACCCCAGGGCCGCTGCCTTAGAAGATCTACAACTGGCAAGCCTCCCAATGTTCCCGGCCAAACCCTGAACCCCTTGCCCCTGCCAAAGTATTCTCCTGATGAAATAACAGAAATATCTAAGAACCCCACCAATAGCCTCGCCTCCGAGGGATACTGGAGGAGCCCACAGGGAAAGCTGATCTTGCCACTGGAGGAAGGAAGAGCCTCCTCCAGCAGATTCACCACACCACCCTATCTGAAGTCCAAAGAAACTGGAACTGCTTAATCAAGATTCAGGGGTGCAGTTCAGAGGGGTTAAATCCCTGGCCTCAGAAGTGGGGAAGTGTTGGGCCCATCCAGGATTTGTCCCAGGGCATGGCCGAGCACATGGGACTAAAGATGGCGCTGAGAGTTAGTGTCCTGAACATTACCTGATCACATCACAGGGACCCCTAATTGGTTTTGAGGTATTGGCCTGCCTTCTGTGCTGAGTGACATTGGACTTCACCTATGGTACCGAAAGGTTGTGTTAACTTTTGACACAATTGGGTGCCCATTTGGCACCTTTTGTCTATATAAGCTCCTTTGTTTCCCCCAATAAACTTGAGATCTGCTTCTGACAATCTCCTCGTCCCGTGGCCGAGTCTCTGGGAGACTGAGGCAGAGGCGGAGATGGCCAGAACCTGCCTTTCTTCGTCCTCATAGCCAGGAGCTGTGCAATCGTGTGAATGAGTGTGTGAGTGGGTAGAGACACGCCACGCTGGGGGTGAGTGGACTCTACAAACTGGTGCCCGAACGTGGGGCAATTCCTGAAACAGACAAAAGCTAATCGGGGGTCTCGAGGTAGGTTTTCAACTCTGAGTATGGAGAATGGATCTTACAAGGTTATTGACCCAGTACCATTAGCACTGAAATATGTATTATATAATCATGGTTTTGAAATCCCAGAGCCCCGCATTACCAAGGTGTGGGAATCAGCCCATGACTTGGCTCTGTTTGCCCGAACGTCCAACATTTACTTAAGGAATAAGATAGAGAATCTACCCAGAGAGCGGGAAAAACATCTTAAGATATCCTCCACTTTGGATTTTCATTCTGTGGTGGCCGCATTCAAGAACTGACCCAATCCAGTGCCCACAGGTAGAGCAGACGGAAGGGAAGAGGGAGGGAAGCCTTGAGATCAGGGCTGGGCGGGGATTTCGCTGGGCCATGGCAGGGTGCAGGAAGCCATGCGGATGGTGGGCATGTCTGTCATTTAGAGAATGGTACCCCAGCACTGTATGCGCTGGGAATGGGGCACACAGCTGCTGGCTCCAAGGTGCGCAGACAAATGGTGCGATGGCGGCAGTGGCCAACCAGCACGCAACGGGGGTGGCAGGCAGGCTATGTGCAGCGGGGAAGCGGCACACGGGGAGGCAGTGCGAGCACAAAATGTTTGGGAGCAAAACACAGTGTTGCAGGTGGAGCTACCCGCTCGTCCCAGTGGGGGAAAGAGGTTGTGTACGCAGACTAGCGTGGGAAAATGGCTGCCGGAAAACAGAGTGCCTGGCGGTTCCCTATGTCAGGGGGAAAGGAGGTGGAAACGGTTCTGAAAAAAACCACTTCCCATGCGCCTTCACAGAAACCTATCCCGTATGGCATGGCCCCCGGCAGGATAGACCGGGGAAACTCAGGGGATGTTGAGAAAGACTTGTTTGGCTACTTGAATTTCCTATAAAATATGTGTTTTATGTTTCATGACAACAGTTGTGGCCACCTTAGATTTTATTGCGTGCTTATAATCACATTTTGGTTTTGACTTTATTATTTGGCTTGCCCAATTTCAATGCATGTGTACACTTAAAATATAAACATCATAAGGCCTGAGAACGTACTGATTAAAATATCTTGGTTTTTATGAAGCTTCACAAGAGATGATATTGTGTTTTGACCTAGGAACGTTTGCTTTCATATGTGTAATGTTAACATATCTAACAGCCGAAAAGAAAAAGTAATTTCTAAAAAATTATGAGCTCCCTTCCTTGGAGAAAAATCTGGTTCCTAATTCCAAGTGTACTTCTATGTTCTGTTATAATCTTACAAACTTAATTCGAGTATAATGATTTTTAAGACGGGGTGTACTGTTAATACCTATATTAAAGGACTTTTCTTACAGGATATCTAATGTTAAAACAGTAGGAACCATCAAGGAGAATAAAGAAAGTTTAAAAAAAAATGTATGGTACTTAAATGTATAAAAGGTTTAAAATAAGGTTTATAGGATGAAAGAATCTTAAAATATGTATAGGAGGTTTGAGTTGGTTGCTAAAAAAGATGTTAAAGTATGCCATAAAGGTTTATGGAGTGTTAGGCTTATAAAAAGATTAAAAACTAGAGATGGTGATTAAAAATGTTATACATTATGCTTCTTCTGTGTTATAGAGAAGACATTGAGCCTTGAGAGTTGGAGATTAAGATTAAGCTTCACATATTCAAATGCATTTTAATTGTCTGTCTTGATTAAGCAGGAATTTGGTTACTCATAGAATCCCAACTTCTCAAGGACAACAGGAAGCTTATCCATGGGGCCACAAGCGCCTATCACTCTCCTGGCCCTCGGGAAGGTCTGAGACTAGGGCCTGCAGCCGCCCACCAAGGAGGCTCTTACTTCTACAGCAGGGGGAACTATGTGCATCCTAGGGAGAACAAGTGTTGTTACTATGTCAACAACTCAGGGGTAGTCAAAGATTCCCTGGCAAAGGTCTGAGAGAGTGTGAGACAACGGGAACAAGAGATCAGGGACAGCCAAGGCTGGTTCGAGGGGGTCTTTAATTCCTCCCCCTGTGCCTTACTGGGACCTCTGATATTGTTCCTACTAGCTCTGACAATAGGACCCTGTATCTTAAATCGACTAATTGCCTTTATTAGACAGAGAATAGGTGTGGTCCAGCTTATGGTCCTCAGACAACAATATGATGACTTACAAGACATGGACCATGATAACTATGGAACCATCAGCATTCCATGATTGGAGTGTGCCTAAAGAAAAGGGGGGGAATGGGGACCCTCACCACCCTAGCGGAAAGTTCCGCAAGGCAGGCGGGTACACGCCTGCAGTACAGCAATTCAGCCATAGCCATCACTTAAGACTAAGCACAGCCTTGAGCTAGTTGCAGATGCTCCCCACCCTCTGTGACCACAAACTGTCCAGTTCTGGGAGAATCCGTTGAACTGCCACCAAGAACCAAGAATGGACAGCCTGTGATTAAGCAGATGGTCTGAACCAATCACAAGGAGCCAACCCCACCTAAGCTCCAAACCGACCAATGACTATAAAGGTCAGGCCAAAATTCTTTAATTGTCACTCTAAAACTCTATATAAATCCTCAGCTTCTGCTGCTCAGGGCCGCTTCAGCCTCTCCTGCGTGGGAAGTTGCTGGAGCTGCCCGGAGCGCCACAAATAAAGCCTCTTGCTTTTGCATTGAGAACAGTTTTGGTGTTTCTTGGCAGCCTCGTTTCTGAGTGAAAGGCTGGGTCTTTCACCCCGATGCTGTAATGTGGTTGTGCACTGGGATGATAAAGTGAAATAAACAGTATTTAAGGGACAGGTAGAGAACTGGGACCTCAGTTCGGTAGGGACAGAGTATAACGAGACTGTCTGGTTGGCAGCCGAGCTCCCTGACCCAGCTCCAGCCAAAGTACGCCTTGCTACCCTACCCTGAGGACGTGACTGTCGATCGTCCTGGCACCCCTCAGCTCTGGCAGTGTGTGGAAACGGCCTTCATCCAGCTCCGGTCCCGGCTCGAGACCTGCACCCTGGAATACATCGATCACTAAGCCCCCGTGTGGTGTGGTTATTGCTGGGCAGCGTGGACCTCCGGGGAGGTAGAAGTCAGTGGCACAGGTATCCTCAGGTGTGCTCACCACACCTCTGCTGCCTAAACTGGGATTTCAATTCCACTGAAGGTAAGAGGCAGCTCCGAATCTACTGCCAGACTCTAATGGCAGGTCTCACGGTGGCTGTTCAGAAGCCCATCTGTGGCACAATTGATTCGGGGAGGCCTTAGTCTGTAACCCGAATCCAGGAGGTCCGGTTACAGACAAGCCCGAACAAGTATGGACGTGCCCTGGACATGTCCCAATAGAGGAATCATACAGACGGAGAGATGAACAACCAATGGGAAGGAGGGTTGAACAACCAATGGGAAAGAGGGATGAACAACCAATGGGAAGGAGGGATAAACAATCAATGGGAAGTGGCCACCTAACCTGCCTCTGCAACGGACACCTAGAAACAGATAAATGATTGGTGGCAACACCTGATTGGACCCCGACCCTATATAAGTTCAAGCACTTCCTGAAATAAATGAGTCTGCAGCCAACTTGTCCTCGCCTGACTCCCGGGGTCTGCAGTGCTGACCCCACTCCTGCTCGCCCCCTTGCCTCGAGCCCTGAGGCCCCTGCCGAATTCCCCTTCCTTTCCCCAGCTGGTCCGGTGGGGATTCGGCAACATCTGGCGCCCCACATGAGGTGGTGCTGCCTTTGGTGTAGACAAGAAACCCATTCTGGTAAAGTTCAGTGAGCGGCCCCTTTGGTTCCTGTGCTTACAGCGCCTGAAGGTGAGCAGGTGGCCCCCTTCTCTTCCCCTTTTCCTGTTTGTCCATCATTATCCTCAGAAGATGAGGAACACAATCCCTCGCTTGATTTGCCGGTGATCAAGGAGCCGCTTTTAAAGCCAGGAACACATTCACTTGTTCGGCTTCTCGATCAACGAGCTCCTCTTAACACAATCGCTCGTTTGATTTCCTCACAATCAAAGAGCCCCCTTAAAGCAAGGCTTTTCCCGGCAAGTTCACATGAGAAATTGGTCCCCTCAGAACTCGGAGCTCAGGTTTGATTACATTGAATCGGCCTGACCCAGGGGCATATGGCCCGGGGGAGTAACAAACCCCTGAAGTCCCTCACTAAGCACAGGTCCCTCTGCGTATGTCCTGCGCTGGGTCTCTCTTTTCTTGAACGTTGGTTACCCATTTAGGAGTTTTTACTTTCACCTTGGTTCTAGTCATTGCTTTTCATTTTCTGAGCTTTTTCGTCTTGTCCACTTGCCTCCTAATTATCTCTGCTCCACCAGGGAATCTTCCCTCTCCATAATGGGTAACTTACCGCCCCAGCTGACTGCTCTTAAGGCTCTACTAGACTTACGCAGGATCAAAGGGAAACCAAAGGACTTAGATTTTTGGAAGCTTTAATCTTAGTTTTTGTATTTCTCCAGAAAATGTCTGGGAGACACAGATCTGGATGGAAGACCTCTTCCTGGCCCACAAGAGGGAAGTCCAGGATGGGCATATGCCTCCAGGGACCCCCCTTTGTTCCCATCCTCCTCAGCATCATTGCAAGCCTTAAAGGATCCTCCACTGAGGAAGTGATTAATTACTACAATGTAACTTGTGGAGAGAACCCAAAATTAGCCGTTTGTTCTTCCTCTGCATCCTTCCCCTCCCAGGTGGAGGACTCTGCAGAGGGCTCACATGTCTGTGTGGTGGTGGGGGGGCAACTCCACCCCCTGCCAACCTTCCCTCCTCCTCTTCCCTCTTCTTCCTGTAGATTTTGACTCCCCCTCTTTCCCAGCTGTATTTTCTGCTTCAGACAATGCTGGTCTCCCTCTTATGCAACAATTATTGGACAGTGTTGGGCCCGCCCAGGAATTATCCCAGGGCATAGCTGAGCACATGGGACCAAAGATGGCGCTGAGAGCTAGTGTCCTGGGCGTAACCCTGATCACATTACAGAGACCTAATTGGCTTTTAGAAGTTGACCTGCCTTCCTTATAGAGATACATTGAGTCTGACCTGTAAGACTTACATGCTGTGTTGACCGTCAACATAATTGGCTGGCCGTTTCGCGCCCTGTAGTCTTTTGTCTATTTAAGATGTTTTTTGACCCCAAATAAACGAGATTTGCTTTCACAAACTCCCTGCCGTGTGTTCAAGTCTTTGGAGAGTTGAGGCAGAAAAGCGACAGTGAACTTGCCTTTCTTCGTCCTAACAGCCTGAAGCTGTGCCCTAATGTATGTGGGGGGGGGGGAGAGGTGAAGAACCCTACAATCGGGTGCCCTGTATGAGGAACTTCAAAATCAGACAGAGTGAACTGGACTTCAGGGTAAGTTAGATCCTCAGTATGGGTAACACCAAAAGCAAACTTGACCTGCAACTAGGAGCTCTACCACTTGTATTAAGAAGCCATGGTTTTGAAATTTCAGATTCTCGCATTGCCAAGGTATGGAAGACGGCCTTGAATTAGCAAACCATCCTACCATCCTGTGTGCCCCGCCGAGCCGTGCCAGGGTGGAGAAAGCCGCGGGGATGGTGAGTGTGCCCACCGCTTGGAGGGATTCCCACTGGGCAGTGCCCCAGCGTGGCACGCTCAAGAGGACTGGGAAAAATTTGCCAAGCCATGGTAGGGCGGGAGAAGCCACGGGGACGGCGGGTATGCCCGCCACTTGGGGGAATCCACACTGGATTGTACCCCAGCACTGTGCACACCCCAGGAATGGTGCACAGAGGGAGGGGCTGCCTGCTTGCAAGCACCACGCGGAGCTGCTGGCTGGAGTCGGCAAGGGAAGGGGCTACGCTCCCTTGGGGAGCCTCCTGAGCTCCATGCAAAGCTGCCGGCACAATTTAGCAAGAGAGAGGAGCTGCCGGCCCGAGGCGAGAGAGTGGGGTATCGCCCGCTCTGAGAGTCGCAGAATGATGCGAGGGAGTGGCTGCCGTGAGAGAAGAGTGCATGGCACGCACAGTTCCCTTCATCAAGGAGGAGAGGCTACGCAGGCTACGAGACCAGGGAACAAGCGGCTGCCGAGTGCCCCTGGTGTGAGCGGTTCCCTGTATCCAGATTTGACTCTGTTCAAGGGAGAAGGGGGTGGGGACGGTTTAAAGGAAGATCCCCAATATGCCTTCACAAAAACCTATCCCAAATCCATGCACGGGCACACTGGCCCCCACCAGGCTGGAGTGGGAAATCCAGAGCTGGAGCCCACGTATGCTGAGACGTATCGAGTGCAAGCCTATCCTGTTAACCTTAAATCCAGGAGGCAATCGCCCCACAGTATGGTATCCCTGGGAAGCTAAGGATTTAAAAGAATTGAAGAGGGCAGTTCTAGAGGATGGCCCAAATTCTCCTTGGGTTGAGGCCCTCCTTCAAGATCTAGCTCACCAACCCTGCACTACTAAGGACTGGATGGATATGGCCAGAGCAGTGCTCCCCAGCCCCACATTCATTAAGTGGGCAGCGCTATTTAGAGAAGAATGCAGGATCCAAGCTGAGCGCAATCAGAATGCTCAGCCCTTGGTCCCAATCACTTTCAGACTGTTGTCCGGAACAGCAGATCAATTTTATACTGGGATCCAGTAGGCTGTCATAGGAGCGGTATACCAGGATCAGGCTCATTTGATAGGGTTAGCGGCATGGAAAACACTAGATGAGGGTCCTTCTGAAGCGCCTATAGCAGGCATTGTACAAAAACCTGGTGAGACCCTCCCCGAGTTCATTGACAGGGTGGAAAAAAGTCTCTGTTGTAAACTTCCCCCAGGCTCTCTGAGGGAACAATTTACTAAATTGCTGGTATGGGAAGGGATGAATGGGGACCATAAATAGCGTGTGGAGGGCTTAAGGATAGATCCACGAGCACCTGGATTATCACTTCACAGGATGTTGGGACTCAAAAACACCAGAGTCAGGCACTTGCCGCAGCCCTGAAGACACAGACAAAGGCACTGACTAACACTGTGACTCAGGCATTGGCCTTAAGGCTAGCACCTAGCCCGCAGGGCCAAGACTAGAGGGGAAGCAACAGAGTTTGTTTTCATTGTGGCCAGATGGGGCATTTCAAGAGGAAGAGTCCCCAGGTTGAGGAAAGGAAGCCGAGGGAGATAGGAGGGGCTAAGCCCCCTACAATCCCGTGCCCTAGGTGCCATAAAGGGCTTCACTGGAATAAAGACTGTAGATTGAAATTTGATCTGGAGGGCAAGCTTGTAAAGTAGCTCCGGGGCAGCCTCCAGCCTCGTTAGCCAAAGGAGGAGCACAGGAGCCCTCACAAAGGGAGATAGATCCCTGAGGATCTTACATTGGACTGGTTTAGAAAGGAAAGACCCCAAGCTCATTGGACTGTTCCCTTGGTAGAAGGTTTCCGTCCTAAAATGAGTATCTTTATTAACGGCAAACGTTTCCACTGCTTTATAGACACCGGGGCAAATAGAATGGTCCTAAGGAAAGAGAAAGTTCCCCCTCCTTGAGGCTTAACGACTGGTCCAAAAGTTCTGGGAGTCGAAGGGAACATACAGTCAGAAGAAAACTGTCTCTTGGGTGGTGTGGCAGGATGCTGATGGTTCCAAAGGAGAAGTGTGACCCCTTGTGGTTGTGGGGCTCAATGCCAATGTACTAGGACAGGACATCTTGGGACAGATACAGGTCGTTTTGACTACTGATAATAAGGTCTTCTATGAGGATCTATTAGATCATGCGGAAGTCTCTAGGTTTCCTGAGCCAATAGAAACAGTGCCTGAGAACAAGTTTTCTAACTTTCATAACTATTGGGGGGAGACCCCAAAAGTTACTCAGGTTCACCCCCAATTCTAAGGGCCACTACCCCTTACAGCCCCCAGATTGAATGGGAACCGGGCAAACTGCTCTGGGTGGAGCAGTGGCCCCTGCCTCAAGAAAAACTAAAGGCCCTAGGAGAGATAGTAGATCAACAACTAAAACAAAGCCACATCCACCTGTCTATGAGTGCATGGAATATACCAGGGTTTGTTATCAAAAAGTCCTCTGGGAAACGGCCTATGTTACAAGATTTAAGGCTGATCAACAAACGGATGAAGCTAGTGGGCACCCCCCTTAGAGGAATGCCCTGGATGACGGCCATCCCCTCAGACTTTACCCTTCTGGTCATTGATCTTGAAGACTTTTTTTCTATTCCACTGCACCCTGTGGAGTGCGAAGAGTTTGCCTTTTCTGTTCCATCTATGAACTTTGCAGGCCCCAACCAAAGGTATGAATGGCTAGTGTTCCCACAAGGAATGGTGAATAGTCCAGCCTTTTGTCAGACTTATGTATATAAACTGATTGAACCATTGCTGAAAAATAAAGATATTCTTATATATATTTATATGGATATTATCATCAGACATAGAGATCCAACTAAATTACAATCCCTTATGCAAGAAGTGATTAAAAAGCGGAAACTTACGTATTGCCCTTGATAAGGTCCAACAAGTGCCTCCTTTCAAGGTTCTAGGAACCCATTTGACACTTACATGGGCATCACCTCTCAGAACATTTATAAAGGTGCCTGACAATATTACTATTACTAATAATTGTTTACAACAATTATTAGGAGAGATAAATTGGCTTAGGCCATAGATGGGGATCTCTGCCAAGGCCCTCACCCCCGTTTTTAACCTATTGTCCGGCAGACAACCCGAAGATACAATTACTTCACAGAAAAGCCACTGTCAGATAATTGAACAGTTTCAGGATGCCCTTAGGGATGCCCAATTGGCTAGGTATAATCCTGAAAAACCCATTTCCCTATGGCTAATTTCAGGAAGAGGGCTCCTTATAGCAGCTCTATCAGTTTGGAGAAATTCTACAATGGATCTGCACGTCCCTGGGAAACACCCCTAGAGTTTATACCTACAGATCAATCAGCAGATATGATTAAAAAAAAAAAAAAAAAGGACACGAACAGACATGTAGACACTATGGTAAGGATCCAGCATTGTCTTTCCCTAAAGGCTGACTGATGTAGAATGGCTGACTAAATATCACCCCTGACTGGCTTTGGCATTGGAAGGATACTTAGGAAAGATAAGCTGTCATTATGGCCCATCTAAATGAGTCACGCCCCTTCAGCGCTTACCACTTGCCAAGCCCAAACTCTTTGTTAAAACGCTTATACCAAACACTCCATATGTGTTCACAGATGGAGGAAAAACTGGATCTGCTTACACTACCTTCACCCCAGGAAGTTTAATTCAGCCATACAAACAAAATACCAGCCTGCCAAGGATCAGCTCAAAATAAAGAGCTGTTGGCGGTTATAATGGCATTAAAGGAAAATGAAGAGGCTATTAACTTATTCTCGACAGTCTATACGTTGTAAATATAGTTCCACGGTGTCATAGTTAGGCACAGGTGTAAACTTGACTGTTGAAGTTTGAACTCTGGGCACAGATGTAGAGAATTGATGGTTGAGTTAAGCCCAGAGTAAACCTGAAGGAGATTGTCCAGCTGATGGAGAAGACACAGCCCATGGTGGGTGGGATTAGGCCCTGGATAAATCACAGAGAGCTGGTTGAGAGAGTTGGCGTCCTTCTGTGCACTTGGCAGGACATGATGGTCTGCCAAGTAAGGATTGTCCATCTCTCAGCCATTTTACAGTGATGGTGTGGCGAGTTCCCTCGGCCCTGGTGTTAGTGCATGCTCTCCCGTCAAGCTGGACTAAGAACTGTAACCAGGAATCGCAAGAGAATAAACCTCTTGCTCCCTTAAGTTGCTTGATAGTCATTTATCAGCAACCATGCAGGCTGACTGCAACACACGGATAATAAATGCTCATATAAGGTTAGATAGCAATCCTATATCACTCCTTATGGTGGAACTAAAATCTACATTAGAAGGACAAAAAATACCTATATATTAACAACATTTAAGGAGTCACTCTGGTCTGCCTAGGTTTCTAAGCCCAGGGCAATGTCTTAGTTGATAAATTAGCTTCACAAGAGATATGGGCTCTTAATATTCAAGAAGCCTCAGACTTGTATGGTTTAACTCACCTTAATTGGAGGGGTTTACTTCATAGGTTCCCTCACGTTCCTATAAAGGACTTAAAGAAAATCGTTCAAACTTGCAAGTCTTGTAAACCTTTTCTCCAAGTCCCATCCTTACAGGGGCCAGGGGTTAATCTCTGAGGACTAAAACCTAATATGCTGTGGCAAACAGATGTTACTCATTACGCACTGTTTGGTAAACTTTAATGTCTTTGTTTCCATAGATACATTCTCTCAAGCATGTTGGGCGTCTGCATATACAGAAGAAAAGGCAAAAGATGCACAATCACATTTTTTTACAATGCTTTGCCACCCTAAGATTACCCAACCAAATTAAGAGAGATAATGGCCCTTGTTTTACTAGTCAGACTTTACATAACTTTTTTCAGACTTAGCTTATTACTCACATCACAGGAATCCCATATAATCCCCAAGGACAAGCCATTATTGAAAGAAACCACCAATATTTAAAGGCCAATTACAAAAACAAAAAGGAAAAGGAATAAGCCCACACCAACATCTAGGGTTATTTACCATCAACATTTTAAATTTTCAAAAGGGACAACTTGAATCAAGATTCCAAAAACACTGGGGAAGCCTATCCACCAGACCTTCTGCAAAGGTGAGTCGGAAGACCTCCTAACAGGGCATTGGAGGGGACCTGATCCCTTGATTACTATGGGAAGAGGATTTGGATGTGTCTTCCCAATCAGAGAGTCTTCCCTGATATGGATTCTGGAAAGTAATCTCAAATTCTATCCACAAGAGGATCCTCATGAAGAAGACCCAAAAGAATCATCCCCAGACTAACAAACTAAACCAAGGGGTAAAAAGCCCTTGAGCTTCTTCACATTTTCTCTTTCAGAAACTATCCATGGTGTGCTCAAGGAAGATACTAACTGTAATCTTTATAGGGCTGACCTAACTCAAGATGGCCTGATTCATACCTTACCCAAACTAAAGTGGAGTCAATCTGGGTTTGACTTAAAATCTAGAAAGAATTGTTCTTTTAATAATTGTATCACTTAAGTGTTTCCTCATCACATCTTTTCAGCAGTGTTCCATCAACGAGACCATGCTACAGACGTTTATGGCCCTTGAACATCCACGCCATGCCCCCCACCCCCAGACACGATTCAAGCTTGGAAGCTCGTAAGGCCTTGGTCTAATCTACTACCCACATATCCTGGCATGCCTTCATGAGGAGAGGTCTTTCCGGAGTTGGCAGTCAATGACGGGTAAGGCTCCACACGAGGGTGGTGACCAACCAAAGCCAGACGCAGTCCATTATGTTGGACCCCCTCTGAGGCGGGGTCAACAAGGTCAGAACCAACAATTCTGGCTCTCACTGGCTGCCACAAAGGATAGATATGTAGGAATAACAGACCAGGCAGGCCTGTATTGTCTGTATGGGCCTCATGCAACTTCCCCAAGCTACCTGCTGCCATGCCTGGCGCTGATGCCAACCTGCCGACTGGGAAGGCCAACCCAGACAGGACAACAGACGCTCATGCTGGGACTTTTGGAATGTTGGACATGTGTATAGTTAATTGTAAAACACAGTCTCTACTAAAACAAAAAGAGGTAGATGTTGGGCCCGCCCAGGAATTACCCCAGGGCATAGCTAAGCACATAGGTGCAAAGATGGCACTGAGAGCTAGTGCCCAGAGAGCCCTGATTGGCTTTTAGAAGTTGACCTGCCTTCCTTACAGAGAGACGTTGAGTCTGACCTGTAAGGCTTACATGCTGTGTTGACCTTTAACATAATTGGATGCTTGTTTCGCTACCTATGGTCTTTTGTGTATTTAAGCTGTTTTTTGACCCCCAACAAATGCGATTTGCTTTCACGAACTCCCTGCCATGTGTTCGAGTCTCTGGAGAGTTGAGGTGGAAAATCGGCAGCGAACTTGCCTTTTTCCGTCCTAATGGCCAGGAGCTGTGCCCTAGTGTATGTCTGTATGCAGAACCCTACAGGACAGGATATCTGCCTTCTTTTGTTCCATGTGCTTGTATGTTTATGTTCTGTGTTTACATGTTTTGTGTCTTGTGTCTGTGGCCACTTCAATTTTTTTTATTTCTATTGCATGGTAATATAAACATGTATGCATACTTAAAAATAAGAGCAAATAATTTTGATAACATCTAAAGCCTTAACTACGTATGTTTTATATTGATCACAACTGTTTTTCTAACAGATTGTTTTTTTTTCATGAAAGATTCTCTCGCTTGATTTCGCTCTTTAATAGGACTACAAATAAAAATATCAATGTGCTCTTACAGATTTTTTCTTATCTTCCCAAAATAACAAAGCTACTTTACAGGTTCTCAGATCATCCATTCAGGCTTTGGACATTCCTAAGTTCACCAAAGGCTCGTGGGAAGCCTGGCTGTCCTCCATTTAGAGCTATGTCTTACTAATTTACAATTACTGTTAGGTTTTGATTTGTGTCTTACTAGCTCTTCTGGATCGTTTCTGCACCTGTGTTGCCTACAGCCCCTCCGGCTGCTCCTGCCCTGACAATAACCTCCTTTTCTTTGCCACATACTCGAGTTCCCTTTTGGGACCATAATTCCTTCTCTGCGATTGTCTCAAAATTAGTAGTCAAAGACGGGTAAGTCTCCACATGAGGGTGGTGTCCAATCTAAGACAGGCACAGTCTCCTATATTCCATGCAGCTGGAGGCTCAGATCTCCCCAGCTATCACGGTTCCCACTAAAAAATTTATGAATAAATAAAAGGGTGAAAATGTGGCACCATTGATTCAGGGAGGCCCTAGCCTCGGCTCCCAGGAGGTCTGGTTACAGACAAGCCCGGACAAATACGGACACTCCCTGAACATGTCCCTATAGAGGAACTATACAGGCGGAGGGATGAACCACCAAGGGGAAGGAGGGATGAATGACCAATGGGAAGCAGCCATCTAACCTGCCTGTGCAATGGACACCTAGTAAACAGCAAAAGATTGGTGGCTGCTATCCCCTCCCATGAGCAGAGAGGTGGCAACACCTGATTGGACCCCTGACCCTATAAACTCAAGTACTTCCTGGAATAAATGAGTCTGCGGCAGCTCATCCTCTGCTCGCTTCTCATCTGACTCCCGGTGTCTGTGTGGTGACTCTATGCTGCTCACCCCCTCGCCTCGAGCCCCAAAGCTCCGGCCGATTTTCCCCTCCCTTCCTCAGGTGGCCCGGCAGGGATTCAGCAACAACTGGCTCCCAAACAAGGAATGCCTTCAGTGTAGACGAGATACCTTTCTGGTAATTTCAGTGAGTTTGGCCCTTCTTGTTTTGTGTTCCGTGTGCTTATGGTGTCTGGAGGTGAGCAGATGGCCCCTCCTCTTCCCCTTTTCCTGTTTGTCCATCGTTGTCCTCAGAAGGTTAAGAACACAATGGCTTGTCTGGTTTCCCGACGATCAAGGAGCCCCTCTAAACCAAGGCTCGTCCCGGCGAGTTCACATGAGAGATTGATCCCCTCAGGACTGAGCGCCCAAATTCGATTACATTGAATCGGCCTGACCTGGAGACACCGTGTGGGCATATGGCCAGGGGATAGCAAACCCCAGAAGTCCCCCATTAAGGACAGGATACTTGGATCCAAAACACCTCTTCGTATGTCCAGCGCAGGGTCTCCCCCTTGAATGCTGGTCAACCTTTTTAGGAATTGTTTTCACTTTCCCCTTGATTCTAGTGGTTGCTTTTCATTTCTGTGCTTTCCCCTTGTCCGCTCAACCCTTAGTCACCTTTGCTCACTGGGGAACCTTTCCTCTCCATAATGGGTAACTTACCACCCCATCAGAAGGCACCCAGCTGACTGCCCCTGGGCTCTACTAGACTTATGTAGGATCAAGGTGAAACCGAAAGACTTAGAAGATTTTTTGGAGGAAGCTTTAATCTTAGCTCCTTGGATTTCCCCAGAAAATGTCTGGGAGCCACAGATCTAGGGAAGTCCAGGACGGTCATATGCCTCTCACTCCCTTTGTTCCCATCCTCCTCGGCATCATTGCAAGCCTTAAAGGATTCTCTGCCGAGGAAGTAATTGCCACAATGGAACTTGTGGAGAGAACCCAAAGTTAGTTCTTTGTTCTTTCTCCGGATCCTTACCCTCCCCAGTCGAGGACTCTGTGGAGGATTCACAGGTCTCTGTGGGGGTGTGAATCCACCCCCCTACCGGAATGGATCCCTGTCAACCTCCCCCTCCTGCACACTCATGTCAGGACCTAAGCTCCCCTTCCCAGACACATCCTGTGGAAGACCCCCCCACTTGGATTGTGATCCTCCTCCACCAGTAATCATGTTGCGCCAGGGGCACCTGGGGACCCTCTAGAGCAACACACTTACAGGCATGCCCATAACCCTGTGGCTGCCTTCCCTGTAAATGTGGGACTTAACGCTCAAATGAGGCCATGGGTTCCTACCCCGTTAGGAGACCTGGTGCTAATTAGAAAAGCTGTAAAGGAAGGCGGGGTTGACTCCCCTTATTTTGAACAGGTCCTTTTACAATGGGCTATTCAATTACAAACCCACTAGGATTGGTATTCTCTCCTCAAAACTGCTCTCTCCCTTGGATTTTCTACATTGGAGAGCAGTCTATGATGATATGCCTGAAAGCCAAGCCCATACTACTCTACAATACAATATACAAATTACAATAGATATGCTTGCAAGTAGAGGTCAATACATTGACTCTATTTCACAATCTACCACTGGAATCCCCCATGTACTTTGACCAGGTTAAACAAATGGCCTTACAAAGCCTAAAGGCTTTTTGGCCTCAAAAACCAGAGTCCTTTTTTTCACAATCTTATTCAAGGACCTGATGAAAATTTGGTAACTTTTTAACATGTGTGACCGAAGCAGTAGAAAGACGCACCCCGGATAGGCCAGCAAGAGACGCCTCAATTAAAGATCTACCCTGGGAAGGAGCAAATACACCTACCCGTAATGCGGTCGCTCTTTTCCGTAATGAAAATATTCATAAATGAATAGTAGCTACCAAAGATATCATTAATCCCTCTGCTGCCCCATTAGAGGCTTTGGCCGCTGCTATTAATGCTCTGACCATGAAGAGACAAACAGAGGATCCCCCTGCCCATTTTCATCCATTCCTTTTCATTGGGAAAACTTCCTTTACCACAGGGGACTTTCAGAAGAATGAAGGTCCATGGACTGAATAAAACATACACTTTAGCAATCATACCATTTTTAGAACAATACCTGCAACTCCTGTTTGCATTAAGCCCCCTTTTATGTTTCTATTTACAAACAGTTCTATTATGAACGCAACCCTTTCCTGCGCAGATGCCGCATGTTCCTTGCCTGCTGGTCACATTTCCACAGCACTGCTCTTTTAATGAGGGTTCCTAGCTTACTCTGGGTACCAATTGCTAATGTCTCTCATTACAATACTGTTACCATAATGGAGCCCACTAGGCACCGTAGAGAGATTGGCCTGGTTATTTTTGTTATATCCATGATCATTACTGCCATTGCTTCTGCTGCTACAGCTATGGTTAGCCTAGTCCAATCTGCCAATACTGAGGCAGCTCTGAATGATCTTAGTATGACTACCGCTAATGCCTTTAGTACTCAGAGCCTTATTAATCAACACGTTTATACTGCCACTTCTGTGCTCCAGCAGCAGATTGACTTACACAACCTTGCTAAAGTGGCCTGTGACCTTAGATATTCCACCATATGTCTTACCCAACAGTCAGTTAAAAATATATCACTTGCCCACTAACAGCTATCTGACTATATTACAGGACCTTGGTCTAGAAAGTTTTTAAATTACACAGCCCAACTATCCTTCTTTGACACATCAAAAATTAACAAGACGAGAATTCAAATTATTACTGCTGTGTCCTTTGGCAAACGATTACTGGACAGGATATCTACCTTCTTTTCACACATAAATGTGACTTGGTTAATTTTTGGAGTTGCTAATTTTTACTGCTAATTGTCCTATTTAAATGCATATGGCAAGTGTAAGGACTCAGCATTTACAACACAAGCTTGCTTTACAGGTCCTCAGGGCGTCCATTCAGGCCTCAGACATTCCTAGGGCCACCAAAGGCCCCTAAGAAGCATGGCTGTCCTCCACTGAAGCTATGCCTTAATAATTTGCAATTGATAGGTTCTGATTTGTGTCTCACCAGCTCTTCTGGAACGTTTCTGAGCATGTGCCGCTTACAGTCCCTCCACCTGCTCCGGCCCTGACAACAACCTCTTTTTCTCTGTCATGTACTCGAGCTCCCCTTTGGGACCATGATTCCTTCTCTGCGATGGTGTCATGACTGGTAGTCAATGACGGGTAAGGCTCCATACGAGGGTGGTGTCCAATGTAAGACAGGCACAGTCACCTAAGTTCCATGCAGCTGAAGAGGCTTGGGGTTGCCCCAGCTATCACGGTCCCCACTAAAAAATTTATAAATAAAAGGGTGAAAATGTAGCACCACTGATTCAGGGAGGCCCTAGCCAGGGCTCCTGAATCCATGAGGTCTGGTTATACAGACAAGCCCGAACAAGTATGGCCATGCCCCAGACATATTCCAATAGAGGAACTATACAGGCGGAGGGATGAATAACCAATAGGAAGCAACCACCTAACCTGCCTCTGCAATGGACATCTAGTAACAGATAAAGGATTGGTGGCTGCCCACCCCCACTCCCAGAGTGGAGAAGTGGCAACACCTGATTGGACCCCTGACCCTACCCTATGTAAGCTCAAGTACTTCCTGAAATAAATGAGTCTGCGGCAGCTCGTCCTCCGTTTGCTTCTCATTTAATTCCCAGTGTCTGTGTGGTGACTCCGCTGCTCAACCCCTTGCCTTGAGCCCTGAGGCTCCTGCCGATTTTCCCTTCCCTTCCCTGGCTGGCCCAGCAGGGATTTGCCAACACCCACCAATTTGACCACGGTAGGTGATGTGGGGCAGGAAAAGAATGAAAGTCCAGCCATGATCTAGAGACCATTAGGAAGCCTTTAGGCAGTATACACCAATAGACCCGGGGGCTCCAGAAACAAAAGTAGCAGTATCCATGGCATTCGTTAATCAGGCAGCTCCAGATACAAAGAAAAAGCTACAAAGGTTAGATAGACTAGGGGAGAAGAGCCTTCACAAAGAGGGTTTAGAGTAACAGGGAGAATTCAGAAGAACAGCAGATCAGGGTCATGACCACCATCAGCAACTGACAATTAGAAAATCTGGCCAAGATACTACTTGCCACATCTGCAGGAAAGCCACGCACTTGAGAATGGTACCTCTGAAAATTGGCAGCTGGACATGGAAA
Organism: Typhlomys cinereus; assembly: GCA_023101885.1. Lineage (NCBI taxonomy): Eukaryota > Metazoa > Chordata > Mammalia > Rodentia > Platacanthomyidae > Typhlomys > Typhlomys cinereus. The sequence goes on from JALPQD010000097.1 coordinate 3,868,866, forward strand.
GGGGGGCTAAACCCAGAGGAAATGCCCTAGGCTCAGTAGAAGCAGTGGAGGGGAAACCTGTGGACTTTCTTGTTTACATTGGGGCTCAGCACTCCGTCCTTCTACAACCACAAGGCAAGCTAGCAGATAAAACCTTCTGGTTGCAGGGAACAACGAATGAATCAACATTCATGGACTACTCGAAGAACAGTGGACCTTGGTGTGGGCCCGTTTCGCGCCTTGTGGTTCTTTATCTTTATAAACTGCTGCACTGCCTACAATAAACAAGTTCCTGCCTGACTAAACTCCCTGCCATGTCTGATTGTCTCCGGGGCTTGGGAGGTGGAGGGGCAGGCAGCGCCCTCACCTTTCTCCTTCCCAGCGGCCAGGAGCGGACCCCTGCATATCTGGTTGCAGCCAAGCAGTCTATCGAGGAGAGACCGTAAGTATGGGTAACGCAATAAGCACGCCTGACCCAGAGCTTAAAGCGCTGAGACTCATGTTGAAAAGCCGTGGTTTAGAGATTTCAGACTCTAGCGCTAAGGTCTGGCAGACGGTTCTTGATCTGGCTCCTTGGGTCCCGTCTTTCCAATCTCTTTTCCTGGACCACATGGGCCAGAGTAGCAAATTTACCAAGAAAGAGAGAATTCCATTTTAACGTGCAACTGCCTTTAGGGTTCTATCCTCTGGGAGGAATGGGCAATGATTGTGCCACAGTGGCTTCCATCCCCAGTACACAGAGGTTCCTTGGACTCCTCCTTCCTGCTAAGCATACAAATCTCACGAGACTACAAACCTCACTAGACTACAAATCTTGCGAGACTACGCTTTCTCCAGAGCACAGTTGGTGCTGTTAAACCACCTGGCTGAGAGGACCAATCCAGACAGGACAACTCAGCAAAGACTCACGTTGGGCCTTATGGGATGTTGGGTGGGGTATATAAGCAGCCTGATACTTAGAATATATGAGCCACAAGCCTGAGAGCCTACAAGCCCGAGAGCCTACAAAGCCCGAGAGCCTACAAAGCCCGAGAGCCTACAAGCCCGAGAGCCTACAAGCCCGAGAGCCTACAAGCCCGAGAGCCACAAGCCCGAGAGCCTACAAGCCTGAGAGCCTACAAGCCTGAGAGCCTGCTTTGCCACTCGCCTGACTCCGGAGTCTGTGCTGTTGACTCCGCGCCAGCTTACCACCCCCCAAAGGTCTCCGTGGGCCCCTGTTACACTGTTACACTGTTACATCTGACGCCTCAATGAGCAGCTTCCACAGCGGCCCTTTCCTCGTCTCGGCACCAGTGTGGAGCACTATGCCCCTTCAGCAGTTGTTCAGTAAGCTGGCTCTTTGTGTTTTTGTCTTCACGAGGCGAGTGTGAAGGTCCCTTTCCCTTTCTCTGTGTTTGTCTGTCCGCCCATAGGGAGCATACAGCCGTGGCCTAGGAACCACGGAAGTTCCCCACTACACATTCCTTGTCTTGTCTGTTCCTCTTTAGTCTTGTCTCTGTTCTATAAAAAAAAAAATGGGCAACTTCTCCTCACACTGTAAGGAGCCCCAAATACATGCCTCATTTCTCCCTGTTCTGCCCCCCGCTATGGGCATTAGGGCCGAAACACCTCACTCTTATGAAGAAGGAGAGGATGAATCTATGGCAATACCTCATAAACCTACACGTTTAGATCAGGCAGAGAAATCCCCAATCCCTGTGAGCAGTTCCCCTCTGCTGTACCCTTGCCGAGAACTGCTGTTACTACAACTGGGTCCGGCCCTTAAGCCCTGATGGCGCCATCTCCACTTCTGGCACCCCAAGCTTCTATGCTCCAGACGTACCCACAGTTTTCTAACTTTTGGCAGAGAGAAGCTTTCCCTGTTAATGTAGGACCCAATGCAACCAACCAGCCTTGGGTGCCTACCCCGCTTGCTGATCTTTCCCTGATTCGTAAGGCGGCTAATGAATCAGGCCCTGATCCCCTTATTTTGAACAGGTTCTGTACCTATGGGCCATGCAGCTCCAAACTCATTATGATTGGTATCATCTCCTTAAGGCAGTCTTAGAGCCGGACGTTTTCCTGAATTGGCGCTCTGCATATGATGAGGCAGAAGCACAAGTTCGCCTCAACCTTCAGTATGACCTTAACATCACATTGGATATGCTCACAGGTCGAGGAAAATATATTCATCCTGTATCCCAGTCCACCATAGGTTTGACTGCATATTTTCAGAAGGTGTGTGACCTGGCCTTAAACCCCTAAAGGTTTGCACCCCAAGAGACCCTTGAGTCTTTCATAACCTCATCCAACAATCGAGGGAATCTTTTACGGACTTCCTCACTAGAGTAACAGAAACTGTAGAGCGTATGGTAGATCCAGGCCCCATTTGAGATATGTTAATCAAACAGTTAGCTTGGGAGGGCCTCAATGTTCTTACCCACAATGCAGTGGCTGCTGTCCGAAATGATGATATCCACAAGTGAGTGATAGAACTAGAGATCCGGGGGCTGGCCCCATAATGGCCCTCACTGCCTCCATCGATGCCCTCCTGTCAAACAGACGACGACCTCCTGACCGCCCACCACAGACTATCCCGTCAGACCACATTTGCTGGGGCTGTGGTGGGACAGATCACCTCCTGAGAGACTGCCCCAGTGCTCCTCCCTGGACCCGTTGCCCGAAATGTAACAAGGGAGTCCATTGGGCTCACAACTGCCGCTTACAGCCTTTTAATATCCAGCAGAATGCTAAGGCTAATTTAAACTCTCAGCCACATCAGTAAGAGGGGAGAAATGTCATCCTAAGGTATTCTGGACTTTGCCCGTTTTTCCACATCCTCCTATGACAACCGTATACCTTGATAGTGTCCCAGTTAAGGGGTTGGTGGACACAGGGGCTGATGTTACCATCGTTACTGAGATTGAAGCACACAGGTTTCCCCATTGGAAATTCACACCAGGCCCCTCCATTGGTGGGGTAGGAGGATGACAATCAATTCAGGTTACAATTTGTCCCATTCACTGGAAGGACTTAGACGGTAATCAAGGTTCCTTTTCCCTGATTGTTGCCAATATCCCTCGTAACCTCTGGGGAAGGGATATTCTAGAAGATATGGGTGTTGTCCTTACCACGGACCGCCGAGCCTCCATTGATGATAATCACCCCCAATTCTAGAGTCCGCTGCCCACCATGAGCCATCATCTAAATGGGCACCTGACCCCACACCCTTGACTTGGCTCTCAGATGAAGATGTCTGGGTGAAGCAGTGGCCAATAATTGAACCCAAATTGGCTGCCCTTAAAGCATTAATTGAGGAACAACTTAAACTGGGACATTTAGAACCCTCAACGAGTAGGCACAATACTCCCATATTTGTTATTAAGAAAAGGTCAGGCTGTTGTAGGCTTCTACAGGACCTGAGAGCAATCAATGAATACATGGAAAAGACGGGTACTAACTACTCAGGCTGGCCAGCCGCATCCCAGTGCTATACCACCCTCCCACCATATAGTAATTGTAGATATCAAACTCCCTTGGCACCCCAGGATAGGGATCGCTTTGCGTTTACAGTACGAGAACCTAATATGCAAAGACCAGCCCAGAGATATCAATGGACTGTCCTCCCACAAGGCATGAAAAATAGTCCCACCATCTGTCAGCTTTATGTTAAGGAGGCACATTCCCCAAGATATTTTACTTGTTCACTATATGGATGATATTCTCTTAGCTCATCCTACCTTGCCTTACTTACAAGGAGTGTCCAGGACCCTCTTAGAAGACCTGGCTGCCCTAAATTTAAAAGTAGCTCCAGAAAAGATCCAATCTGCCCCTCCGCATGCCTTTTTGGGGTTTTCTATTTCCAAACAAATACGCCCATTGGCCTTTACCCTTCCCTCTAAAGACGCTTATTCCCTAGCTGAACTCCCAACAGCTATGTGGAACAATAAATTGGCTCAAAACATTTCTACCAATCCCTGACCAGGAAATGTACTCTTTATTTTCTCTCTTAATGGGCCCTACATACTCCTCTAAAAGAATTAAGCTTACATCTAAAGCAACAGCCCTTCTACAAAAAGTTGCCTCTCTACAGACATGAGCCTCACTGGCCTCTCTTTGCAATCATCTTATGGACCCCTGGGGGTGTTCTAGGCATCCTATGGCAAAGAGGCCCCCTTATGTGGCTACACCAAGCTCATTCTGACCTACAGAAAATCACATCTAAATTTGAGATCACCTTTCGACTTGCTCTCAAGGCGAGAAACGTGGCCCACAAAACCTATAGCCATGAGCTTGATAAAATAATCCTTCCTTTCTTGCTCCGGCACTTACAATCGCTTTGGGCCGATTCTATTAGTTTTCAAGAAATGGTCTCCGGCTACACTGGAAATCTTGACAACCACCCCCCACAGGACAAAAGGTTAACTATGCTTTCTCAACTCCCTATTAAAATTAAGCCTTATAGTACTCCCAGCTCTTCCCCCATCCCACATGGGACCTTACCATTCTCGGACTCCAATAAACAAAGATATGGAATCCTCATTCAGTGGCAGGGGAGAAAACACATTACTTATGTCATTCCCAACCTCGGCTCAGTGCAGCTGGGTGAACTCTTGGGGCTCTTAAAGATTTTTACTGAATGCCAATTAGAACCTGTTAATACTTTTTCTAATAGTCAGTACAGGCTGTCCAGACGCCTTCATGTTCTTTGCTCAAGGCCCGTATGAGCCCCTTACATGTCACCATGCAGTTGCTCCGGGATGTATTGGAAGACAGGGCTCGTGAGGTACATTTCTCATATAAGGTCACACACAAAACTTCCTGGAATCCTAGCTAACGGAAATGATTTAACAGATACTATGATCATGACTGTGGACTTAGAGCTTCTTGAACAAGCTAGGGCATTACACCAACAATTTCACCTTACCCCTCAGAGCTTACACAAGTTTCTTCCAGAGCTTACAACGTCACAATGTAAACATTTAGTCAGATCCTGTGCAACCTGTGCCTCCTTGGCCCCACTTGGCCCTCTAAATAAGGGTGGGGTAAAACCCAGAGGTCTCTTGCCTAACGCATTTGGCAAATGGATGTTACCCACCACTTCCCCTTTGGGAACCTAAAATATGTTCATGTCATAGTGGACACTTGTTCTTTGTGTACGCAATAGCTCTTACAGGAGAAAAGGCAGCCCGCGCTATTAAAGCCCTAAAATCTGCTATGTTAGTTATGGGTGTACAATGGACCTGCATATGCTTCCCAACAATTTGGCTCCTTTTTGGCCTCATAGAAAATTAATCACGTCACTAGCATTCCCTATAACCCAAAGGGACAAGCCATTGGGGAAAGATCCAACAAAACCTTAAAGGGCCTTTTGGCAAAGGTCACATCCCCTGAATCCAAACGTGACCCACACTTGGCTCTGACAGAGGCCCTGTTTCACCTTAACTTCCTCACTTTTGATGATTCAGGACTAAGCCCTGCTTATAAACACTGGGATTTCCTGCCTCACAATACCCCCCTGCCTCTTGTCCGATGGAGGGACCCCGTCACGCTGCTATGGCAGGGACCTGTAGGGCACCGCCCTGCATGCCGCCATTCTAAGATGGCGCCAGTTCCCCTTCTCCTCTCAGCAAAACAAGCCAATGCGCAAGCGCCAGGCCCATTTCCCGCTCTAGCCCTGATCGCAAGACCATCACGCCACCTCGGGTGACACGCCCACTACCAATCAGGTGCTGCCACGTCCAAGACGGGACAGAATCCCTATATAAGGGTGGCGGTTTAGGCAGTTGGGGTCTCCGTGCTGAAAGCTAGTGCTCTCCCTCTCAAGATGCATTAAAGCTTGCTACAGAAGGATCCTGATCGTGTTGCGTCGTTCTTGCTGGCGAGACGAGCAGCGCAAAACAGGGACCCGCCCCCTTATTTAACCTGGGGTCGAGGATATGCTTGTGTCTTCCCTCAGGATTCCACTTTGCCAATATGGGTGCCAGCTCGAGATGTGAAACTGGCAACAGAGATTGTGAAGCCTTCCCGGGAAACAGATCATAAAATGAGTAAATCTGTGGCCACTTCAATATTTTTTTTTTTTATTTCTGTTGTGCACTGATTTTTTTTTTTTTGGCATGCCATTTTTAAATACATGTAAGCATACTTATTTTTGGTAACTTCTAAGGCCTTAGCTACTTAGATTCTATATGGATCACAATTGTTTTTCTATTAGATTATAAGTTTTCTTTCGTTGTTTTCTCACTTCATTTTAATTTTAAATGGATTGTAAACTGTTCTTTTATCAATTATATTGTTTAAGTATTTCCTTCAGCACATCTCTCAGCAGCGCTCCATCAATAAGACCACACTACAGGCGCTTATGGCCCTTGAATATCCGAGCCACAGTGCCCCTAGGGACATTGCTCGAGCTTGAATTGCAGAGATTTGTGAAGATTTGTGGTCTAGTCTACTATCTACATATCCTGACATGCCTTCCAGAGGTGAGGTCCTTCGAGGGCCGGTAGCCAATGACAGGTAAGATCCTATGAGGCAGGATGACCTAAGACAGGCACGGTCCCGTAATGCTGGATGCCTTCTGAGGTGGGGTCAACAAGGTCAGAGCAAAGAACTCTGGCTCCCACTGGCTGTCAAAAACAAATAAAAAGGATGGATATGTAGGAGGAATGGACAATGATTGTGCCACAGAGGCTTCCATCCCCCATACAGAGAGGCTCCTTGGACTCCTCCTTCCTGCTAAGCATACAAATCTCACGAGACTACGCCTTCTCCAGAGAAAGACAGTTGGTGCTGTTAAACCGCCTGGCTGAGAGGACCAATCCAGACAGGACAACTCAGCAAAGAGTCATGCTGGGACTTATGGAATGTCGGGTGGGGTATATAAGCAGCCTGATACTTAAAATATATGAGCCTCAAGCCTGAGAGCCTATAAGTCTGAGAGCCTATAAACCTGAGAGCCTGCTTTGCCACTCACCTGCAACTTGCATGACTCTCGGAGTCTGTGCTGTTGATTTCCGCCCCCAAGGGTCTCTGTGGGCCCGTTACACTGTTACTTTGTTACAAAATATCACACCCCATTAGCTTTGGCATTAGAAGGATGCCTAGGAGAGATAAGCTGTCATTATGGCCCATCTAAATGGGTCACGCCCCTTCAACGCTTACCACGTGCCGAGCCCAAACTTCAACGCTTACCACATGCCGAGCCCAAACTCTTTGTTAAAATGCTTATACCAAATGCCCCACATGTATTCACAGACAAGAGAAAAACTGGATCTGCCTATGCTACCTTTACTCCAGGAAATTTGATTCAGCCATACAAACAAAAATACCAGCCAGCCCAAGAATCAGCTCAATATAAAGAGCTGTTGGCAATTATAATGGCATTAAGAGAAAATAAAGAGGCTATTAACTTATTCTCTGACAGTCTATACATTGTAAATTTACTCCCAGGGGAGATAAACACTCGTATAAGATTAAATAGCAACCCTATATTGCCCCTTATGGTAGAACTAAAGTATGTATCGGAAAGACAAGGGAAGCCTATATGTTTACAACCTTTAAGGAGTCATTCTGGCCTGCCCGGATTCCTAACCCGGGGCAATGCTTTAGCTGATGAATTAGCTTCACAAGAGAGATGGGCTCTCAGTGTTCAGGAAGCCTCTGATTTACATGGTCTAACTCACCTTAATTAAAGGGGCTTATGCCATAGGTTCCCTCAAGTTCCTATAAAGGACTTAAAAAAGATCATTCAAACCTCCAAATCATGTCAACCCTTTCTCCAAGTCCCATCCTTACAGGGACCAGGAGTTAATCCCCGAGGGTTAAAACCTAATATGCCGTGCATACAGATGTTACTCATTATGCGCCCTTTGTTTCCACAGATACATTCTCTCAAGCATGTTGGGCATCTGCACATACAGGAGAGAAGGCCAGACATGCACAATCACGCTTTTTACAATGCTTTGCCACCTTAGGATTACCTAAACAAATTAAGACAGATAATGGCCCTTGTTTTACTAGTCAGACTTTACAAAACTTTATTATCACACTACAGGAATCCCATATAATCTCCAAGGGCAAGCCATTATTGAAAGAAACCACCAATACTTAAAGACCCAATTACAAAACCAAAAAGGGGGAATAAGCCCACATCAGCAGCTAGCATCATTTACAATCAGTATTTTAAAATTTCAAAAGGAACAACCAGAGTCAAGATTTCAAAGGCACTGGGGTCGCTTATCCACCAAACCTTCTGTCAAGCTGCACTGGAAAGATCCCCTCACTGGTCACTGGAGGGGACCAGACCCCCTAATCACTATAGGACGGGGGTTTGAATGTATTTTCCCCATTGGGGAGTCCTCTCCAATTTGGGTACCAGTTACATACCTTAAATTCTGCCCCCAGGAGAGCCTTCATGACGGTGACCAAGAAGGGCCATCCAAAAATCAACTAAGAGTGAAAAAAGGGATGGTGGATCGCCCATGTGGTTAACCAATCAGAAAGAAAAAGAAGACATTGCAATAAACGACAAAAAAAAAAAAAAAAGCCTAAGAATAAAGATTATGCCATAAACAACCAAGGGTGGACTGCCCTTGAGAAAGTCTTTTCTATGCTCTGTTTCAGAACCCAACAAGGATCCCAGTACCGACAATGGCCAAAGGATTACTGACGCTACTGTTCTTGCTGATCCTCATAGACTGAATGAAAGCAACGCCACACAGCATCCATGGCCTCAGCAGGTCACGTGGATGATTATCAACTCTCAGACAGGCAACAGCATCAACCAGACTACTAGTACTCAACTACCAACAGCCTGGTTCCCTGATCTTTGTAACTTACGCGATTTGGCCGGGGGCTCATGGGACCGGACCGGACTGAAGAACATGCTGGTCGGCCTGAATGTAGAGGGAAGAGGGGCTGTACCCTGCCCCTCACCTAGGTCACCTAATGACCCGGGATGCTGGCAGACCCCTTTCTATGTCTGCCCTGGTAGCAATAGGACCACAGGCCAATTAAGGGAATGTGGGGGTCCTCAGGACTTTTATTGCAAAAAATGGGAATGTGAAAAGACAGGGACAGGGCACTGGACGTGCCACCAAGGGTTGATCATGGTGAACCGAGTGCATCTAAGCCGTCTGGCAACAAAACCTCTATATGATAGATGCATGTCTTGGCATTGCAACCCCATCAAGATGACATTTTTACCAAAAGGCAAACAAAATGCGGGATGGGAAACAGGGAAAATGTTCGGACTAAGGCTGTATCAAAGGGGCTATGACAAGGGGTTGATGTTTACCATCAGAGGAACTCTTAACCCTATGCCTGTCAAAACTATAGGTCCTAATCAATGTCCACAAACTGGCTTACACAAAGTTGTCCCTACTACATCAGGATATGCTGACACTGTCGTCACCACTAAGCCCCATATCCAGACCATTAGCTTGGAAAGATGTCTCCCACAAGTTATGGATGTCTCTGGAGAATGACATATTATCTATGATACAATTTTCTTACAACATTCTTAACCTTACTAGACCAGACCTTACCTCAGAATTATGTTGGTTATGCTTAGATGGCCAATCACCCCTCCCCCCATAGAGGGTATTGGAACGGTGGCAAACATCTCATTAACAAATACTGATGATAGGTGCATTTGGGGCAAGGGCCCTGCCGGAATCACCTTACCGGTAAAGGCGACCAAAACAATCTGTGTCACTGTTTCAGCCACATTTGCATGGGATAATTGCACAGACAAACATGCCCTCAATTACTCAGGTGAAAGACAATGGGTTGTACCTTAACGAGGGTTTTACTGGCTTTACATGCAGACCAGGTTAGCCCCTTGCCTGTCCTTGGCAGTACTCAATAGCACAGGTGATACCTCTGCTCTGGTGTTTCTTTTTCTTTATGTTCTTTATCACAGTCATGAGGAAGTCGCTGCTTGTCTTAGTCGTCGATGGAGGAGAGAGCCCCTCACCACCCTGGCTATATCTACCTTAGTCGGCCTAGGGGTGGCAAGTACCTCTCTAGGAGCCGCTTCTTTAATCACATCCCAACAGGGGCTTCAAGGTTTGCGAGCCAAGTTTGATATGAACTTAGATAGGGTTGAGGCATCTCTATGATTTCTTAAGTCATCATTAACCTCATTGGCCCAGGTGTATCTGCAGAATCGAAGAGGCCTAGATCTTTTGTTCATGCAGCAGGGGGTATTATGTGCAGCCCAAGGAGAGGAATGTTGTTTTTATATAGATACCTCTGGGCAAGTTACTAAAAACCTTGATGAAATTCGCAAAGGGACTGAAGAGAGAAAAAGAAAAAAATATGGCAGCTGGTATGAGCAATGGTTCAGCCTTTCTCTCCGGCTGACATTCTTAATTTCTGCCCTCAGGGGTGGCTGTCCTGCCTTTGTATTATAGCAGCGACAGCTCTCTTTGTCAGAGATGCTGTCAAACTGACTGTGGGACAGGAACTCCAAGTAACTACACCCCACGGCATCGAAGGGATGTTAAAACACGCCCCAGACAGGATGACTAATACCCGGCTCACTCATTATCAAACCTTACTTCTGAACCTTCTCTGAATTCAGTTCACATCCAGAAATGTCCTTAACCCGGCTGTCCTACTGCCAGTCCCAGATGCAGCGTCACTCCATGTCTGTGAGCAGATTTTAAGCCATTTCCAGTGCGCCCAACTAGACTTACAGGACACCCCATTACAGGATGCTGAAGAAACCTGGTTTACTCATGGGAGCAGTTACATCCGTGACGGTGACAGGTATGCTAGAGCGACTGTCACCTCCGAGGACGCCATCATCTGGGCAGAATCCCTGCCTGCAGGTACGTCAGTGCAACAGGCATAATTGGTTGCACTAACCAAGGCCCTCCAAATAGGAAAGGATAAGAGACTAACATTTACATGGATAGCTGGCATGCCTTTGCCACAATCCATGTCCATGGCGCCATCTACTGGAAGAATGAGTTATTGACTGCCGAAGGAAAGAGTTAAGAACAAACAAGAAATCTGGACTTACTTCAGGCTATTTGGCTACCCAAAAAGGTGACCATCATCCATTGCCCTGGGCATCAAAAAGACCATGACATGGTGTCTGAGGAAATAATCTGGCTGACTGCACAGCCAGGGAGGTTGCCATCCAAAGGCGCACAGTACTACCAATCAAAGTAGTCTCACTGGTACTGCCCGTCTCCAGGCTATACCCTGGAGGATAGCAGAGAAATTGAGGCTGTGGGTCTGTGCTTCGCCCAAAAGGACAGGCCATGGTACCAGGGACCCGGAGGAGAGCGAGTGCTCCCAAAAGCCCTAGCAAAACAACTCATTCAACAGGTTCATCAGAGTACCCACTTGGGAATATGAAAGACTTACAAACTATTCAAACACTCCAACCTTAAAGCCCTATACCTTAAATCCCTGAGACTTGGGTGCCCTACTTGCAGGTTGATAAATGCCAAGACTGAAAAATCAGTCGCCAACCGATGGCAGAGGGGCATTCAACCAGGAGGCCATTGGGAATTAGACTTCACTGAAATAAAACCAGGACTTTATGGTTATAGATATTTACTCATCATGGTAAGATACTTTTTCAGGACGGACAGAGGCCTTCCCCACTAAATGGGAAACAACAACCGTAATCATCAAGAAATTCATAGAAGAATCTTCCCAAGGTGTGGTCCACCCGTAACTTTGGGGTCTGATAATGGACCCGCATTTATATCACAGATAATACAAAGTTTAGTCAAAGCACTGGGGACAGATTGGAAACTACATTGTATTTACCGTCCCCAAAGTTCAGGGCAGGTAGAGAGGATCAATTGGACTTCAAAGGAGGCTCTAACTAAATTAACCCTGGAAACTGGTGAAGACTGGGTGTCTCTCCTCCCCTTTGCTCTCTATAGAGTTAGGAATGCCCCTATCAATTGGGGTTGACTCCCTTTGAAGTTATGTATGCTAAGCCCCCGCCAATCCTACTGAACTTAAGGTCAGACCTGATCGCAGAAATTTCTAACCATAAGTTCCTTTTCTCCCTCCAAGCCCTCTTTCAGATACAAGAAGTTCTTTGGAAAGATCTCTGCGGACTCTATGAATGTCCACAAGAGAAAAGCCCTTCCCATAGAGTGCAACCTGGAGACTTGGCACGCATCAGGAGATTCAACAAAGGCTCTTTAGAATCCACCTGCAAGGGACTATACACCGCCATCCTGGAGACTCCTACTGCCATCAAGGTCGACGGAATCACTGGGTTGATCTATCACATGTAAAGATCTACAACACAAGGACGATGGTGACCCTCCGGCCCCCCAGGGAAGACCGAAAATCATGGAAAGTGCAGCACCACTCCTCAGATCCCCTCAAGACAAGACTCATCACCTCTTGACTCTCTAAGCCTATGTCTGTTTACTGTAATGCCTGTGACTGCACCCAACCCGCATGCTCCCATGATTATCAGCAGCCAATGCAGGGCATGTGATTTATAATTTGATCCAGGATGGGCCTCTCTCCTCCCACCACCTTCCCCAACCTAACCCTTAACCTATGTGACTTGGTAAGGGATATATGGGGCGCTCTCAATCTAATGATGACTACCTCCGCATCAAACGGTACCTTGATTTGGGTAGCCCTGATAAGGGATATGGGTGTACTTATCCAGGACAAAAAACAGGTTGTGATAGTTAAGCCTGGGTGTCAACTTGACACACCTGGTATTAGCTAAGCTGGGCTGAGACCACCTCTAGAAAGGATCAATTGAGACTACTTGAAAGGATTATACCCACCCCAGATCCTATCAGATCCTCCAAAGCTCTCAAAGGATCCTCCCAGTACTGTATCATATAAAAAGGAGCCACCAAGAACAGATCCCTTCTTGCAGCTGTGCTAGGAATCGCTCTTTCTTCTGGCCGCCTGGTTTCTTTGACTCTCTAGCCTTCCAACCCTCCTAGTGGTTGGCTAGACTGAAGATTCTAGGAATTCTCCAGCCTTCAGCCATCACCCACTTGACTACTGAACTGATCAGCTACTGGCAGCCATCGTTGGACTACCTCAGCTACTAGCAGCAATTGCTGTAAGCCATACTGTAAGCCAACTTAATACATTCCCTATATTATATATATATATATGTTGTGTCAATTCTTCATCTCTAGAAAACCTAATACATGGGCCTTAAAACTTTGTTTGCCCGGGGTCAACATCTAAAATGTGGGGGACTATTACTCTAAGGAATGGAACTGTGTGACTTCAGACATGGAGTACCCAAATCTGGGGGACAGACATGATTTAATCAAGTTAACCAGAGGGTCCCCAAATCAGGCATGGGAACTAGATTATGCCAATTAACATCACTTTCACCCAACAGGAAAATAATTACCATTAGAATGCACCAAGGTACTGGGGGCTTATGATGAAAAGAACAGGACCTGACTGGGGCCTCCTGTTCACCTTACAACAGTTCATTAAACCCACCATCCCCAACCAAACCTTAGGCCCAAATAAGGCTTTGGTACCTGCTTTGGCAAAGGGACCCCTCACTGTGCAACCTGGGAGGCTTACTATACAGCCTGCCCAGACTAGCACAACATACCATCCTGCTCTCATCCCTAAAGGGGAACAACTTAAATCCAAATAATGGGACCCCACTTGCTGATCTTTCCCTGATTCATAAGGCAGCCAATGAAATCAGGCCCTGACTCCCCTTCTTTTGAACAGGTTCTGCACCAATGGGCCATGCAGCTCCAAACCCATTATGATTGGTATCATCTCAAAGAGGTCTTGGAGCCAGCCATTTTCTTAAATTTGTGCACTGTATACAATGATCAGACAGACGCACAGGCCCACCTCTCCCTTGCAATCAACCACCGTGCTTGCATCTGACACTGACAAATTTTTCCAATTTCGCAACAGAGAGCTCTGAGCTGGGTCTCATTGGATTGCTGGCTCCTTTAATGCAGGGCACGCAAACTCATACTTAGCTGTCATCCTTTCAAGGGGCATTTTTAGGCCTCTGTGCAATGGGACCCTCATACAATTCCTCTGCCCCTCCCCAGAATAACTTTACCACCTATCAAGGACACCCCTCTTGCTCACGGCAATTCAAAAGGACTGAACTCATTCTCCCTCCTTGCTGGCTACAATGTCAGGGCAATGGCTCTCCATCTCCTGTTTCTTCCCTCCTATACTTTTCAAAAGCTCTCCTGGATAGTAACCTATGCTATCATAGGAAGAATTGTTATTTTATTAATTATATTGCTTAAATGTCTCCTTTGAATGTGATGTATATGGGATGGAATACTTAAGTAACATGATGAACAACCGAGGATGAACTGTCCAGAAAGAACTTATGTTAGAAAAAACACTAGAAAAAGACATACAGATGCTACCTTTCCCCATTAGCTTCTGAAATGTAAGGAAGAGAGTATTAAAAAAAGAGGGGCTGGGAAGATAGTTCAAGAGTAAAGCCTTTTGCCTTACAAACGAAAGAACAAGAGCTGTTCAGATCCTCAATCCCATGTAAAAATGACAGGCAGAAAGGCAGCAGCCTGCACTTCTGGCCCTGTAAAGTAGAGCTGGGGAAACCCCAGAATAAAGCAGTTCTCTGTTAAGCACCGAGTAAGGCAGCAGAGTAGAGCAATCCAGGATGATTCCCAATGTTGCCCGTGGCCAGATACATGGAATGAACTAGAATTCAAATATTTACGGGTCTTGGTGGCTCTGAATGGGTTTTCTAATTTCTGTCTCTCCTCTCCTTATATGTCAGGTTGCAGTGTGAGTTTTGTTTTGTGGGTACCGCTTTAAAAAAAAGACTCAAAGGTCCCCCAAAACAATACAGGCCTTTGCCACTGCTGTTGGTTGCTTTCCAGGCCTCAATATTCAGGCTCTATCGCTGAAGATGCCACACATAAGGGTCACAGGAGACCGGGGAAAAATGAGCTGGAATGGATATAGAAGCTTTCCTCTTAGCAGCTAGCCCCATGGTGCTGGAGTTTTGAGGCAAACTGCCAGGAAGAAAAGCCATCAGTGGCCTCACCTAGATACGAATGCTGCCAACTACAACTCTGGCAAGAGACAACTAGTACAATAGAATAACCAATGGCGCTCTCATTAGTTTTAAGACCCGCCTTTCAGTAGGAACATGTTAGCATTGTAAACTTAGCCAAATACCTGTGGAAGAGAGACTACAGACCCTACATGGGTACAAACTTCTTAAAGTTAATTTTAAATACTTGGGCTGGAGAGATGGCTCAGTTGTTAAAAGTCTTTGCCTCACATGCAGAATGACCTGAGTTCTGATCCTAGATCCCACATAAACACTGGGCAGAAATGGAAGTGACCTGCAATTTTGGTGCTGGAAGGCAGAGCCTAGAAAACACCAGGGCAAATCAACTGAGGCAAAGCAATCCAGGATGATTTGCAATGTCACCCTTGAGTCTCCACGGACACATACACTTGAGTGCCCTTTTCTGTACACACACATACAAATAAAACTATAAACACTTGATAGTACACTACCATCTCAACACATCATTATACCCTTAGATTAGAGAAGCTGTCAGCACTTAACCAAGAAGTATCCTTGTTGCAGTCAGCTTTCATGGTTGCTGATAAATGACCATCAAACGGCTTAAGGGAACAAGTAGTTTATTTCCTTATGATTACTGGTTACAGTTCTCAGTCCAGCTTGACAGGAGAGCACGCACCAACACCAAGGCCGAGAGAACTGGCCACATCATCACCACGTAATGGCTGAGAGATGGACGATCCTTTCTTGTGCCAAACCAGCATGTCTGGCCAAGTGAACAGAAGGATGCCAACTCTCTCAACCAACTCTCTGTGATTTATCCAGGGCCTAATCTCACCCAACATGGGCTGGGTCTTCCCCATCAGCTAGACAATATCCTTCAGGTTTGCTCTGGGATTACTCAACCATCGACTCTCTGTAACTGTCCCCAGAGCTCAAACCCTCAACAGTCAAGTTGACACCTGTGCTTAACTATGACACTCCACCCCTTGCCAACCTGACACAAAAACAATAGCACTTTTAAACTGTAACCTTTCCTTGTCGCCACAGATGTTAAAATATAAATATATTCCATGGACAAATTTAATATGTTCTCTCATTAAAACTTCAGTTCCAACATTTTAAAAGTTCAAAGTTCTTTAACCTTAAGAGTCACAAGTCAGAATAAGTTAAATACTTTAAAACAGATAAAACATTAAAACAGAAGGATTTTAAACCATATGAAAACATTAAAAAGATCAAAGTCCAGAAAATCAAATACCGCATCCTTTTCTTCAATGTCCATCTTCTGTTGTTCATCATGTAATTACGGTGGCTCAAAGATTTCAGGAATTCCCAGTCCCTGTTTGCAGCTCAAAGTTGTAAAAGCAGAGTTCCTTTGAACGAGGCTGAATCTCCACTCGCAACAATCTTCAGCATACATCCCCACGGTTCTGGCATCTCCAACACTCTGGGTTCCTCTGCAGCTATAAGCTTCACTTTCTCTTGCAGGACTCTACTTCTGCCACTTGGTGACAGGCTTTTTGCGCTTTCCACGAACCCCTCAAACTGTTCACCAAAACCAGTACCACCTGGGGGACGCTGCCAGATTCCGAAGCGAGGTTGAAACATAGCTTAGTCCACTGGAGCTACAGCTGTACCAACTTTAATGCGCTGAAGCTGGAAAAGCCTCTTTTCTAGGCAGTCAAACATCCAAAGGATAAAAAAACGGCTTTAACTTGGGCTTTCGGCCATTGAAGCAATTTGAGTTTTCAAACCACAAACTTGCCATATGGTGGTTTTCACATCTTCCACCATCACAGTGCAAGTCACTAGGTTTTCCTTCACTGATACTCATTTCTCCAATAGTAGCAGATATTCTGCTGCCTGCCCTTTGCACATCCAATCATTTAAGGCTGCCAACATAGCTCCCCTCTGTCAAGCAAACCAGTCTATCGTCTTTAAATTCAGCTTTACCAAAGTCATTTTTCCCTCATCACAAATTGGGCCCAAACAATCTCTCTCAGCAATTGGCCCAGTAAACTCTGAAGAACAGTATTTGCAAATCCACAAAGTGAAAATTCTCATTTCCAACTTTGTCCAGCAGAACCATTCAAAAGCCACAAAACCCACAGTCAGATTTATCAGCAACACCCCACTTCCTGGTACCAAATTCTGTTGCAGTTTACCTGCATTGTTGCTGATAAATGACCATCAAACAGCTTAAGGGAACGATTACTGGTTACAGTTCTTAGTCCAGCTTGACAGGAGAGCACCAACACCAAGGCCTAGGGAACTGGCCACATCATCACCACGTAATGGCTGAGAGATGGACAATCCTTACTTGTGCCAGACCAGCATGTCTGGCCAAGTGAACAGAAGGATGCCAACTCTCTCAACCAACTCTCTGTGATTTATCCAGGGCCTAATCTCACCCAACATGGGCTGGGTCTTCCCCATCAGCTAGACAATATCCTTCAGGTTTGCTCTGGGATTACTCAACCATCGACTCTCTGTAACTGTCCCCAGAGCTCAAACCCTCAACAGTCAAGTTGACACCTGTGCTTAACTAAGACAATCCTTTTGCAATTAAAGATGTGTAATGCAGAGAACCACAAGTGGCCAAAGTGCAGAATAAAAGTGCCTATGGAGTGCTCAGCCCTAAGCAGGACATCAAAATCATCCTGGCCTCAAGGTTCAGGAAATCTTGCAGAATTGAGGTGGGATGGTGCTGCCAGATGGTAACCTCTGTTCATGATCGGGCAGCCATATTCAAAAGCTTACAGCAGCATGTCTACTTCTTCTGGGCCTCCCCAATAGTTGGCCTGTCAATATTTCAGCATGGATGAGGAAAGATCTCAGGAGATACTGTGTCACCCTAGCAAACACCCAACACGTAACAGAAACATAACCAACAACATGACTCAAGACATCAGTGTCACATGGGGAAAACCACAAATAAATTCTGGGCTACTGGATTATCAGTACACTTTCATGCCATACTCTGCTCAAGTAGCCAGCTCTTATACACATCCTGACTGGAGACAGGCAAAACTGGCTTCACACACAAGGAAAGACTGTTTTGGTCTGAGACCGGGTCTTGCTATATAGCGTAGGCTCACTTCCAATCTCAATTCTTCTGCCTGTGTCTCCGGATTGCTAAGCTGACAAGCATGTCACTCAGCCTGGTTGTTGAGTAAACTACGATTCTCATGGGGCAAGCTAAGTAATTGTACACCCAGTAACCCAAGAGAACCAACGTCTAGTATTATAACCGAAGTCAAAACCTGGGACTGAAAATAATCTTATGCCCAGGGCTGGGGAACAAGCAGAAAAACTGGAGTTCAGATCCCATGTAAAACTCAAAGCTGGCATAGTGTCTTACCTAATAGCAAACTATGGTCTTAATGAGAACCAGGCTTAAATGAACACATTGGTTAGGTTATTGAGAATCCCCAATTATCATTCTCAGGCTTCTACACACATACACCAATCCACATGAAAAAAACTGTACAAATGGGGAAGACTACCAAACAATTTTCTGCTAAACATACATGTCCATTAAATTATCCACTTGACTGGACTGGAGTTAGGATTAAAAACTTTGCCTTGGAAGTGAAAGGACCTGTGTTCAGATTCCTAGATTCCATGTAAAAATGCAAAGTGGAAATGGCGGTAGAGGCCTAAATACTTCCAGCACTAGAAAGCAGAGAAAACAGTAAGGAAGTAGAGCAATTCAGGCTGATTACCCATGTCACTCTTGGTCCACACATTCTAGCGCCGTCTTCTACACACATACTCAAGTGTATGCACCCATGCAGGCGCGCGCGCACACACACACACTTACTCTCTTGGGGTGGGAGGATGATGGCAAGTGGGTTAAACACTTGGCTTAGAAGTTTGAGGAACTGAAGTTCAAGAACCCAAGAAAAGCAAGATGCAATGGTGCATGTGTAGAATGTCGGGTCTCCTGAGGAACTACAGGAGTTGGCAGCCTCCCGCCCCCCAGCTAGGAAGAAGTGAGGCAGTAAATAGTCTGTGCTGGACTCTCTTCCGACTGTTCTCCTGAGTGTTACAAGCACTTCCTTATCACTAGTGTCCTGCCCTGTGGGGTAGATGGTGAAACAAGACACTTCCTTTTGAACACGCCTCTTGCAGCAGCGTGTCTGCTGGTACCAACCAAACCTGTGTTGACCCAGAGAATCCGTACTCCCTGCTCTCAGCTCCGAAGAAATGTAAACAACCTACGGCTCAGTTCTCGATCCCTCTTCCTGCTGAAGATCTACTGCTTGAACTGCTGCACTAGTGGGGCCTGTGCTGTGTGACTCAGTTTCCCTTCTCCTCAAGTATGCTTGAGTGCAGACTGCAGTTTTCCTGCCTTTAAAAAAAAAAAAAATCTGTATCCAGACTCCTTAACAGGGCAAGATGGGAAGCAGAGATGAAAATAATCTCCAGCAACTACTGGACCAACTAACCTGGTGTATTCAGCAGCTATCAAAGACACTACCTCCAATAGGATGGAAACTAAGGACCAACACTGAGGTTGTCCTCTGACTTCTGAACACACAAGCAACACAAAAAAGAAAAATCATCTTCCAAACATTTACATCTATGTCTAGGGATTCACACTTCTGCTGCCATTCGACCAAGAGGAACCTCTTCTTGCGGTGGGCAAAAAACATCACAGCAACCCATAAAGATCTGATGGTTGGGCGTATGGAGGCCTCTCTCTATCAAGCTAGTATGCCCGCGAATAGTCTATCATCGGTAACTCTCCAACACTGGAGAAAGTTTTGTAGCATTCCCCTTCTCCCAACATACACACACGAACAGGTAGAGCCCCTCCCACACAAACATTTCAATAAAAGCAGAACAAGACAATCCCAATTGAAACAGGAAGCACAGAAAACAAATAACACCTGGCCCACACATGCTCCTTTGGAAAGAACCTAACAATAGGCATTTCTATGATTGTGTCCCACCATACCAGACAGATGGAAAACACTATACAGATCATAGCGTATATCGGCTGCCCCCAGGAGTTTCCAGAGTACTCAGGTATGGAAGACGGGGTTGATGGTGACACAAGACACTTCCTTTTGCACTCAAGGTTTCCCATCCACCCCAGAGCAGGCTGTTACAAGGAACACACATGGTCCTGTGGCTTGCACGGAAGGCCGTGCGCTCCTGGGGGGCTACACGCAGTAACCATCGCTACCTGAGTCGCCCACTAAGTGATCTCAAAGCAAATTCTTCCATTTGGCAAATTCCAACAGTCTTTGAAGTTGTCTGTCCCAATGGAGAGAGAGCTGGGTAATTCTTGTACAACTTTTGCCTGAACTAACATTTAGGCTGCAACAAAGTCAAGCTTTGTAAACAATCTCCTAAGCATGAGGGCAAAAATCAGTCTACCTTCCCCCACTTCCCTCCAAGATACCAGAAGCTACACATTACAAATCTTTAAAAGGCAGCTTTGGGGCTGAAGAAATGGCCCAGGAGTTAAGGCTCTGCCTCGCAAGCAGACGGTCCAGAATTCTGATCCTGGGTCCCATGTAAAAACACCAGGTTGAAACAGCGGTGGCCTGCACTTTTGGCTTAGTGGGCAGAGCCTGGGAAATTCCAGAGCGAAGCAAGAAAGGGGTAGAAGCAATCCAGGATGATTCCCCGAGTCATCCTTGGTCCTCCACAGGGACACACAGTGCCCTCTGACAGACCGACCGACAGACAAGACAGACGGACAGACACAGACACAGACACACACGGAGCAAACAACAAAGGCAGCTTTGGTTTCTCTGAAATAAAACATATCCGACATCACACCGAGTTAAACAAGCAGGAGGCTTATCCTGGAACTGTCTCGAATTCTGAGTTCTTAGATACACAAACAGGACAAAACCTAAGAGGTGGGAATTTTGTAATAGCTAGGTTTTAGCGAACACAAATTCAGAACATGTTAAATCAGGGAATGTCTGGACAGATCACTAGAATTACTTCTTCAGCATTTCCCTTTTTGGCTATAAATGCATAGTATCCCTGGATTCACAAATTCTTCTTTGCTAAAAAACAATCGAGTTTTCCTTTTAGCACCTGAGAGCACCACAGGTACCTGAAATGCAGAACAAGAGCCAGTGAATCACGGCCTCCAGCATTTCTTCTCATGGTATTACTTCTCTTTCTTCTTTTTACTCGCTGGACTGTCCAAAACTTCAATCTTGCCTTTGCCGCCTTCTGAATTTGGAAGTTTAATGTTATCAATGGTGACTTCAGAGGAGCTTCCATCATCGTCATCCTCAGACTCGGAACTGTCTTGGGAACTCTCTTCTGAGCTGTCCTCTTCTTTTGAATCTGACTGATTCATCTCAAATAAGGCCACGTCCTGGAAGAATCAGGTTGAGAAGTTTGCTTCAGTGCTGTTCTCTAAGTGACAAAACAACTCAGCCAACAATCAATACCCAGCACTACCACTCTCCAGAGAATCCACCTTAATAGCACTTTTTAGCATGTCAACATTCACTTCACACACACCAACTTCCTGGGTGCCACACTAGACATTACACGCTACAAAGACACTGACACAGTCAGGGATGACCACTGACCTCAGAATAGCGCCAGCAGTGGGGTGGCACAGGGAGGATGGAGAGCTGAGGTCAGCCTGGGCTATATTATCAAGACCATTTCAAAAAAATTAAAAAACAGAAAACAAACATTTATCCTCATAACTCAATTTCCTCAGGTTTACGTTTTTGCAAAGGAGTCAACAAATAATCTAGAGACAAACCTGTCTGCTGCCTACCTTTTGTTCAGCTCATGTACTAAGAATGGTTTCTATATTTGGAAGTAGTCAAAGGGGGGAAATCACATTACAGTATTTGGTGGAATATGAAATTGTACCACACTGCAAGTTTCTACCATCGCAGATGAACCCAAGCAGCTATTCTTCCCACTGTAGTGAAATGTTCCCTTTGAATTGTGAGCAAAAATAAATCCCCTTCCCTTTAAAAACACTTTTATAAACACATATATGTGGAATTACACAAAATTCAAACTTGAGTGGCCATTAATTTACGAAGTCTCACTTAGTCACTACACAGCAGCACTGGCTGCTTCTATCACAGAACAGGAAACTGAACAGTAACGAGTCAGTGTGGTGCAGAGCTCAAGCTATTTACCACCTTGTCCCTGCCTGAAAATGTTTGCTGATCCCTGCTCTGGGGAAAGACAATGAAAAGATACATTTAAAAAACCAAGTGCAGCCCCAGGCTGGAGAGGTGGATCAGGGGTTAAGCCTCTGCCTTGCCTTGCAGGTGGAAGGTCCTGAGTTAGGATCCTAGACCGCACGCATAGACGCCGGGCGGAAGCGGGGGTGGCCTGCGTTTCTGGTCCTTTGTAGGGCGGAGCCTGTGAATCCCAGGGTAGAGTAAACAAGGAGAGGTGGAGGCGTCCATGGTGGTTCCCGAATTCGTCCGTGGTTCTACACACACACACACACACACACACACACACACACACACACACACAATTGAATAAATAAATAATTCTTTAAAAAAAAATTTTTTAAAAAACCAAGTGCAGCCCAATGAAAACAGAGAAAAACAAGTGAGCGCCATCAGGGAAGGGCTCTGGAGGAGCTCAGCATTGAGGCTGAGGGTGTGAGGACAGCACGGTGGGCAGCTCTCACAAGCACAGGCATGAGGACAGCACGGTGGGCAGCTCTCACAAGCACAGGCATGAGGACAGCACGGTGGGCAGCTCTCACAAGCACAGGCATGAGGACAGCACGGTGGGCAGCTCTCACAAGCACAGGCATGAGGACAGCACGGTGGGCAGCTCTCACAAGCACAGGCATGAGGACAGCACAGTGGGCAGCTCTCGGCATGGCGCTGGTGCTGGCGCCCCGTAGCAGTTCGTAAGGGTCCAGGCAGGAACACTCAGGCTGCTGTGGGCCTTCCATTTAGTACGTGGTAAGAGGAACCCAAGCATGCAAACTTAAGAACAGATTCCAGGACGGGGAAAGCAGCAAAGAACCAGAGGACATGACGAGTCTATTGACCAAGAGGAGCATGACTGAACAGAATCTGGCTGGGCAGCCTCGAACTCATCATCATCCTGCCTTGCCTGGAGAGAGCTGAGACCTCAGGCAGGCTCTCCTGGTCTGTTTGGACTGCTGCAGTGTCTGAGCTTTGGATCGTCTTCACTGTCTAGGTGGCAAAGCACACTGTTGTTTCACAGGAGGAAATGCAAAGAGCAGTTACCATTTGTATCACTTTCCCGAGAGTCCCATCGGTGTTCTCAATGTTGAAGCACCCGGGTGGAGCAGCCGCCATCTCTTCTTGCAGCTTCTGGTTGGCCAGGGCCATCTGGGGAAGAAAGGTCTGAACTTGGTCCAGCACTGCGGAGAGAAAACAGCATATGAACATGTATTGTAAGACCTAAAATCCAGCACTCCCTATAGAATGCTTCACAGCAGTGATGAGAATACTGACAAATCCCTTTAAATTTCCATTTTATTTTTCGTCCTCTTTCCCCGTGTGCTGGGGAGCTTGCCCATGATAGAGCTACCAGAGAGCTACATCTCCTGACCTTCTGAGCTCCTAGAACAAAACCACACACCTCAGCACTTAGTTTTTGCTCAAAATGTTTGGTTTTTGTTCTTCACACACCGGTGAAGCGTCAACTTCTTCCAAGGCCACCACCCAGTGGTCTCCGAGTAAATAGCAGTGCAGCTCAACGGTTCCCACACTGGAGCTGGGGATGCCAGGGGGTGCCAGAGCACACAGATTCCTTCCACATGGGCTCATATTGTCGTGAGTGCGGCAAGTGCCTCTAACACTGAGCCATGTTGCCAGCCCCCGAGACCTTTCAGTAAGATCCATAAGGTGACTGGCAGAATCCCACGCCCAATTCTTACAACCTCCATTATCTCAACCACATTCATTAAGTAGTGATTGCTCTCACCTGCCTAACTGGCTAACATGTTTCTACCTTTCCCTGCCCTTCCTCCTGTTGTTCAGAAACAGGATCTACGAAGCTCAGGCTGGAGTCTACTATGTGCATGACAGAGACTGGCTTCAAACTCACCACACCCCAGTCTCATCCTCCCCGGAGCTGTGACGTCTGGTGCACACCACGTCCTGCCCCTTCTTTTCGTCCTGTTCCTTGCCCTCAGCATGCGTCGTACATGTTCTACAATCTTGCCCAGTGGATGTGCCCCATAACACATACCCACTGACCTAGTTGGGCCAGGAAGTGACTTATTGGACTTAAATTTCAACTGCAGAGAACTCCCTCCTCCCTCCCTTCCATCCTTCCATCCATCCATCCAATTGTGAGTGTGGTGTGTGTGTGTGTGTGTGTGTGTGTGTAGAACCACGGGCGAATTCAGGAACCACCATGGACGCCTCCCCCTCATCCTTGTTTACTCCGCCCCGGGATTCACAGGCTCCGCCCTACTAGGACCAGAAACACAAGGCAGCCCCCACTTCTGCCCGGCGTCTATATGTGGGGCCTAAGATCCGAACTCAGGACCTTCTGCCTGCAAGGCAGAGGCTTAACCTCTGAGCTACCTCTCCAGCCCCAAAGAACTCCTTTTTCTACATAAATGACCAGACACTATGCTAGTACAGAGGCCTCAACGACCAAGGACTATTTAACTTTTAACATTTACTTATCTGGGAGGGAAGGAAAGTGTGCCCAGACATGCCATGGCCCACAGGTGGAAACATCAGAGGACAACTTTTAGAAGCCAGTCCTCTCCTTCCACCATAAGGACTTCTGGGGATTGACCCCGGGTCACCAGGTCTGCAAGCAGGCACCTTATCTGTTGAGCTATCTCCATGTCTCCACATTTAATTTCTTTATCTTCTGATAGAGGCCCAGCATACAACAATGGGACAGGCTGTCTAAACTGTTAAACCAGTGTGGTAGCTAACCAGCAATTTGTGTCCAGAATACCTGGAAAAGACTGGTGAGAACCTAGCAAACAGTCTGTGACTGTGAAACAGTGTCGGAAGGGCTCCAAGGATCATGAACTCCACAAAGCCAGTGCTGGCACCGCCAGCCTTCATTCCTTCTTATACACAGAAAGAGCTGACAGTGAGCTGAGCACAGCAGAATTAAGAACAAGCACAGTTTGAACCATGATTCTCAGAAACTAAGTATTTTGTGTATTTTGGAAAGAATGTGCCCACCCTGAAACTAAGCCAATTCTAGTTCTCCCACTCCAACATATAAATAAAAGTTAAAATGATCAGTATCCCCCCAAAATGATCAAATATGCAAAGAAGCAGGAAAACAATTCAAAAAACGAAACGCAGTAGAAATCTATATTTTTAAAAAATGACAATGGGCTGGAAGATGGCTCAGCATGTGAGCGAACCTGGTCACCTGGTGTTGGAAACTCAAAGAAGGGGAGACTTCAGAAAGTCATCCTCTGCCTCACAAGGCATCTGTCTCTCAACAGAATGCACCTAAATTTAACATTTAATATTCAAATACATATAAAAATGCTAAAAGTTACTACAAATTCATTCTATATATCCATAAAAGCAAAGTAAACTTTAAAGAGGCAATTTTTAAAACTTAAAAAAATCGAAGAAACAGTGTACCCTCACTGTAGAGCTTTTCACACAATCCTCTTCAGACCCTTGTTGCACTGAAAAAAAAAAAACTTGTATTTTCAAAAAAAAGGCATTTCATGAACAAATGTAAAGAAAAAATAACAAGCACAAACATTGAAGTATGAAATAAAAAGTCTTGAATTTCAGTAAAAGGAAACTAACATCTGATACAGAGCAGTGTGAACAGGAGACTGGCTGATACAGAACACTGGCAAATTTGAAGACATAGCCAAAGAAAGAAAATATAGAAAGTGAAACACAAAATATACTAAAAAAGATGCATGGGTCGATCAGTGAGCGACGATCAGCATCATGTGTCATTAGATTCCCCTCAGGGACAGACAGTAGAAATCATCACAAAGAAAACTACAGGGCACCACATCGCCACCCTGATGACTGCCTGGGATGAACAGTCTTAGAAGAAAAAAAATGTTTGAATGGTGAACACACTTCGTATAGCACAGCAATATTGCAGAATGATTAAGAAAGAGAACTGGCCCTGACATAATGTAAGATTTGCCAGGTAAATGAGACTGGCGTGGTGGCTTGGGAGGCTGACACACGGAGGACTGCAGGAGCTTGAGGCCAACCTATACTTACAACATAACCAAGTTCCAGGCTAGCCTGATGAGAGGTGAAATTTTCTTTGGGTGTTAAGAACAAATGTCTATTCATTCCAAATAGGGCTCCAATGACAAAATAGTAACTCCATCGAAGTTCAACTCAGTGAACCAAGGAATTTAGTTGTGTTTTACCTACAAAGCAAGGGTGAGAAGCTCCTCACTAGAGCACAAGTGACTCAAAGGTAGCTGCCATCATCTTAAAGCCTAACCTAACAAGGATCTGAGTTCGGATCCCAGATTCAACATTAAACTACAGGGGCAGAAATGACAGAAGCCTGTGCTTCCAGCCCCTGGAAGCTGGAGCCTGGAAAACACCAGAGCAAAGAGAGGGGAGACAGCAAACCAAGAGGGTGACTTCATGAACCCACAGACACACAAAATGCCCTCTTCTACCTATACACACACATACACACGCACGCACGCACGCACACACACACACACGCGCGCGCACACACACATGCAGGGAGGAGGGGGATGGGGAAAGGGAAGAAGGGAGGGAGGGAGGAAAGGAGGAGGAAGAAGAGATCTATCAGTTGTATACTGACTTGGTACAATGTTAAGATTTGCCACGCTGAACTCTATGGTTTGGTGACCATATGACATGAAGGCGGAGACTGTCCCAGTCACCTAACAGCTTAATTGGGCACAAGAGAGGGACAGAGGTACTCACATGGACTCCTCTGTATCCGAACTGTTTGAAGAGTGGATGTCTTTCTGGAATCAGTCTTAGAGTTGATGAGCAATCTGTCCCATATACCTGAAAACACACAGAGACTTAATTTACAACGGCATTAAAAACAGGGACCCGAGGCCAAGAGTGTAAGTAACCGAGTGACCCTCAGCAAACCTTTCCACCTGTTCTAAGTCCGGACCACACCATATTCTGCAAGATCTTAGGGGAGGAGCTGGGGTGCTGCGCTAGTCCTTCTGGTCCCCTTTATGTACTCACTTGCCCTTTCTTAAGCCCGTCTCATGCATCTCTGATCACCTTCTATAAATGCACACTAAGTTCAGGCCATCAAAAAATCTTTCCCCATCCTAAGAGGGGGCAGGAAGATTGTTAGATACCAGAAGCGGGGAGGTGTACTGCCAGCCAAGACACTCCACTCAGCAATGGGATCTACTACTACCAGATCCACACAGTGCCTGACGGATCAACACTCCCCACCAGCCAGTTAGGATCTCAGGAGAAACAACTCAAAGAATCTCTGTGGGGCAGATGCTGGACAAAAGGAGGAGTGTTCTCCCACTGAAGGGCCACTTATACTACCAGACTGACCTCTCATTACTACCCTAGAGGGAGCTCTGGGATCCATACATGGCAGAGGGGCAAGAAGGGCAGAAGGGACGTGGTTGCATTGGTCAGGTAGAGAGAGTGGGAAAGGAGAGGAATGAGAGGTAAGTGGGATGGACATAAACTCATTTGCTTTTATATGAACAATTCTCAGGAAAAAAAAGTTTCAAAAAAAAATGCACATTAAACCAAATCTTCCCTAGACTAAGAACATCAGTGGAAAGGGAATCTGGTCTGCAAGATGAATCTACACCTGCAGAGCCAGAGATGTTACCGGCTATACAAAATCAGGCAAATTACCTAGTCACAGTGAACGAGCTTCATTTATAAAACATGCTGCTTGGTTCTCCTTCAGGGAAGATGTCCAACCTGGGCAAAGGAAGCTGCCCTTTGGAGAAATTTTGTCACCCCTTCCCACCTTCCCCCCAACTCCTTTCAACTCAGCCAACCCTCCTGCTCATGGAAGGGTTGAGACAGGACTGTCCAATCCCCTCCAGGCCTGACATGTCACTCCTAACACTCAGAACACCTGGATTCTTCAGCCAAAGTCCCAGACTATTCTGCACGTCTCACACTGAGCTTGCTACTGAAGACCCAGCCTACTGGATTAGTGCTAAAAACAGACACTAGCCCCAACAGCTTGAGTCCAAGCCCCCCTTGCTACCTGGCAGCCACAAGAAAGCTACTTATCTCCGTGACAACGCCTGGCCTCAGTTTCATCTATAAAAGGGGGACGAACACAAAACTTGAGCAAGGAGTTCAAGTAAGAACCAAGTATGCTCATTTGGAGAGGAATTAAAAAAAAAAAATCGGGGCTGGAGAGGTTGGTCAGGGGTTAAGCCTCTGCTGGCCCTGGTGGGCGCAGCCTGTGAATCCCGGGGCAGAGTAAACAAGGAGGTGGAGGCGTCGGTTCCCGAATTCGCCCGTGATTCTACACACACGCACAATTGAATAAATAAAAAATTAAATAAATATCTAAAAAAAAAAATCACTATCCAAACTCCTGGCTATCATTTCTAATTTCTTCTGGCTTTTCAAGATAGCATTGACTTAGCACGTGTGGCATTCCCCTCCTCGGAAATTCTATCGGAACTACCGCGTGAATTCTCGAACTGCGGAACCAAAGGCTCGTGGAAGGAAGTAACTTGAAAAGCCTCACTGCGCAGCCGGGATTCGAACCCAGGGTTTCCGAGCCGGAATTTCACTGTTTGAAACGCGGGCCGGATCCTTGACGAGGGCGGCAACGAGGGGTGCTGAGTGCCCAGGACAGGGCAGCGCTGGTCCCCAAGACGCTCACTGCTCCTCGGAGCAGTAACCCCCCAGAATGCGGCGCCGCAATCCCCCAGAATGCGGCCCCGCAACCCCCCAGGCCCCGGGCGTCCGGAGCCCACCGCGGCTCCCCGGCACGCCCGGTCCGCGCCCGCCGCCGCCCCTCACCTCCTCGGCCTTCGCTCCCCACCGTCAGCAGCTCCCTGGAAACCCGGACCTCGGAGGACGGCGAGGACGCAGAGGAGCCGCCCCCGGCGGCCGCCAAGTCCCCCGGCCGCTCCATGCTCCCCGCTCCACGCTTCTTGAAAAAGAACCCGGATGCGCGAAGAAAGAAGGGAGGAGGCGGAGCTAAGGCTGCGATTGGAGGACGCTAGGAAGCGGGCGTGTCCGAGGGCGAGGGAGGCGGGCCCTAAGAGGGAGAGAAGGAAGGTCTAAGGTTGCGATTGGAGAAAGCTCGGAGGTGGGCGGGCCCGAGGAGAACGAGGGGGCGGGCCTGAGGACGGCGAGGGGCGGGCCCGAGGGAGGGCGAGAGGGCGGGGCTAGAGCTCGTGCGGGGCAGCGGCTCGGGCGCGCCCGGCCTTCCCGCGTGAGCGGCTGCAGAGCTCCGCAGGGTGCACGAGGGGGCGGAGCATGAGCTGAGCTCCTGTGCGGCGCGCGTTCCAGCCCCACCCCTGCCAAACAAACGACCCAAACAGAAAGCTGGACGCTCGGGGGGGGGGAGAACGTGTGCAGCTGCCCTCTTCAGCTCCGCGGCTGGTGGTTGTCACGGCCTCACTTGGAGTGACAGTCCCGTCTCAGCCTCCCAAGTGCTTGGATTACAGGTTTGAGCCACCACACCCGCCTTTATTTTTTAAGTAGAATTGTGAATTCGTATTCATCTTTCCGTATATGTACACATCGATGCACATACAAAGATTTTTTTTCATTTTTTCTAGTTTTACAAGCATAATGAGTAGTCCTTACGCCCTCCCTTCCTCCCCTTTGCTCTTCCATCCTCCCTCCATCAATCCATCCTCCTCCCATTTTCCTGTCTGTCTGCTTTCACGGGCTTTGGATTGTCTACCCTAGTGGGGGGCAGGCCTCTGATAGACTGTGGCTTGCGCGGACCCACTGATACGGACACTCCCGTTCACTTGTCTAACCCTGGCCTTACCTAAGGTTTCCACTGCATGTAATTCTTTCTCCTGAGTTCCTCGCTGGTCTGCGGACGATGTGTCAATATGTCAACCATTGTACAGGTTCCTGGATGCAGCGACAGTCCTGCCTTGAGTGCAAAGTCTTGGTGGGCGGTGGGCCTTCCCACCTATTGGGGAAATATTGGCCAAGGATTTGAGGGTATTCCCTACTTTTTCTTCCACAAGTTTTTTGGTCTAACATTGAGCTTTTTGATCCATTTGCAGTTGATTTTTTTGTGCAGGGAGACAAATGAGGATCCTGTTTCATTATTTGCATGTACATTCCCAATTTTGCCAGCACCATTTGTTGAACATACCTCTTGCAATACTTATTACTCAGTATTGTTTTTACTAAACTAGATCTTTTATATTTTCATATGAAATTTGAGGGGTTTTTTTTACCAATTTCTGCGAAGAATCGGGCTGGAATTTTGATTGGTATTGCATTGAATCTGTATAATGCTTTTGGTAGAACAGTCATTTTAACAATGTTAATTCTGCCAATCCAGGAGCATGGGAGGTCTCTCCATCTTCTGTAATCTCTCTCAATCTCTCTCTCTCTCTCTCTCTCTGTAGAGTTTTAAAGTTTTCATTGTATAGATCTTTCACATCCTTGGTTAGGTTGATTCCAAGTTATTTCATTTTTTTAGGAATAGTGGTAAATTACATTGTTTCTCTCATGTCCTTTTCACTTAGCATGTAGGCGTATATGCTTCTCACTTGGCATATAGGAAAGTCATTAATTTTTGAATGTGAATTTTGTATCCCACCACTGTACTGAAGTTATTTATTAGTTCCAGGAGTTTTCTGGCAGAATCTTTAGAATCCTTGAGCATAGGATCATGTCATCTGTGAATAGGGATAGTTTGATTGCTGCTTTTCCAATTCTTATCCCTTTTATCTCCCTCTCTTGTCCTATAGTTCTAGGAGACTTCAAGTACAGTATTGAATAAAACTGGTGAGAGTGGGCAGCCTTGTCTAGTTCCTGATCTGAGTGGGAATGCTTCCAGTTTTCACCATTTAGAATGATTTGTCATTGACTTGTTGTATATATGGCCTTATAATAATGTTAATAAATGTTCCTTGCAACCCTATTTTCTCTAGGGTCTTTATCATAAAAGGGTATTGTATTTTGTCAAAAGCTATTTCAGCATTAAGAGTATCATGTGGTTTTTGTCTTTGCATTTGTTTATATATGTGAATTATATTTATAGATTTATGTATATTGGGCTTTTCTTGATAGAGAGATTCATAATTACTGCTTCAGCTTCATCCCTTGTGGGACTATTTAGATAATTCAATTCATCATGGTCTAACTTTGGTGTGTTATATGTATTTAGAAATTCACCCATTTCTTTGTGATTGTCAAACTTGGTATAAATTTTTAAAGTATGACTTTATGATTTTTAAAATTTCCTTGGCATCTGTTGTAATAGCTCCATTTTCATCCCTAATTTTATTAATTTGGGCTTTCTTTCTTTTGGTTAATTTGGCTAAGGGTTTGTTGATCTTAAGTTTTTCAAAGAACCAACTTTTTGTTTGATTCTTTGTATTGTTTCCTTTTTCTAAATTTCAGTTATTTCTCCTCTGATCCTACTAATCTCTGCATGTCTCTTCTTTTGGGGTTGGTTTGTTCTTGTTTAAAGTTTTAAACTGCATTGTTAAGTGGTTCACTTGTGATATTTCCACTTTTTTTTTTGATGTAGGCATTGAGTGCTATGAATTTTCCCTTTAGGACTGCCTTCGTCATATCCCAGAGGTGTTGATATTTTCATTATCATTAAGTTCTAGGAATTTTTGAATTTCCATTTTTTCTTCTGTCCAGACCCCGTTCCTCATTCAGTAGCAGAAAATACTAGAAAAAATTCTAAGTAGATGTGTGTTGGGTCCATTTGGTTTATGGTTTAATTTAGTTCCAGTGTGTCTCTATTCAGCTTTTGGCCAATTGACCTGTTATTAGTGAGAGCGAGATGTTGAAATTACCTATTATTTTATTTGGATTGATTCGTTGTTTATGTGTTGCAGTGAGGTAAGCCTATGTTTGGAGCATATGTGTTTAGAATCACGAATTCATCTTGATGTTCCTTTGGTGAGTATGTAATATCCTTCTGTATCTCCTATTACTTGTTTTGGTTTGGAGTCTATTTTGTGAGGTATTGGGATGGCTACTTCTGTGTGGGGGGTCCCTGTCCCGCGGATCCTCCACAAGGGGAATGGGGGAAGGGTGAGTGCGCTGTCCTCCCACTCCCAGCCCTCCTTCCTGAGGACAATCAGACGCCACAAGGAGTCTAGTCAAGCAGGAACTCATTTATTGCAAGTCCGTAGCCATCTTATAAAGGCAGTAACCGCAAGGGGAATTCCACGGGGGAGGGGGGGAAGGACGGGGAGGGGCAACCAATCATCTTAAAGGTCAAGCCAGCACGCAGGCTGTATGTAGCGAAATTTCTTCAAAACATCCTGAGCCACGCCCTCCTGATTTCGTCTATCAAAACATCCTGAGCTACGGCCCTCCTGACTTCATCAAAACATCCTGAGCTACGCCCTCCTGACTTCCTCCATCAAAACATCTTTGTCTAAGCTTGCCAGATTATTGAGGTCACCTAGACTGAGGCCCCCACACTCCTGTTTGTTGCTTAGTTGTATTTGCTTGGGTATCTTCAACCATCCTTTGATCCTGAGATTGTGCCTGTGTTGCAAAGTGAGGTGTGTTTCTTGAAGGCAGCATATTGATGGGTTGTGTCTTTGAAGCCATGCCGTTAGTCTGTCTCTTGATTGGGGAGTTCATCCCATTGATGTTTAAAGTTATAATTAAGAATTTTTATTGATTTCTGTTGGGTTTTTTAGTTGATTACTTTTTTGTGTGTGTTGGCAGCTCTCTGCCTAGTTGTCCTATTGGCATTCTTTTTTCCCTTTTATCTTCTTGAGTGCATTGATCAATTTCATCTATCTTGAGAATTTTTCTAGTATTTTCTGCAGGCATAACTGGGTAGATAAGAAGGACTTTTGTTTATTTTTGTCAGAAAATATTTTTATTTCTCTTTCAAGCATGACTGATAGTTTAGCTGGATATAGCAGCCCATGTGATCTTTGATGACTTGAAGAATGCTTTCCCATGCTTTTCTGTCTTCTGCTATTTCCATGGAGAACTATTAATTATAATAGATTTGCCTTTAAATGTGACTTTTTCTCTAGAAGCTCTCAGAAGTATCTCTTTGTCCTATATCTGCGATGTTGTTACTATTATTTGCCTTATTGTGCTCCTCTTTTGGTCCTATCTGGATGGTGTGTGTGTTTATGCATCGTGTGGCGCTCTTTCCTTAGATGTGGGAAATTCTAATGATCTACTGAAAAGATCTGAGCTAGAGTGTTTTTCTTGGGTTTCTTGTTCGAGGATAAATGCATAGATTTGTCTTCTTGGTATCCCATAGTTTTTGAATATTCCTTTCATTTTTTTTCAGACTTTTCAGCTTCTTTCAATTGAATGATCTTATTCTGTCAGTTTATCTTTCAGACCTGATATTCTATCTTCTGCTTGTTCTAGTCTATATGGTATATTCTCTGTTGGATTTTCAATTTCAGTTAGTTTCGCTTTGAATTTCAGCCTGGAATTTTTTTTCACCTGTTCTAAACTTGTTCTTGTTTCCTCTATTTTTTTTTTCATTTCGGATTGTTGTTTTATTATTTTCCTGTTCATATAAGGTCATATGCTTACTCATTTCCTCTCTGAGTTCTTCACATTCCTTGTGTCATCCCTCACACCCTCTATAATTCTTCACAAAGCTTATTGATCGTGTGGATAACATGTCTTCGGAAGACTTTATCCTCATATTGCTTTCCTGTCCGGTGGTGTCCACGAGCTTCTTCTAATTGGAATCTATAGTATGAGTGTTGGTGTTTTTTGTAGGAGGCATATTTTCCTGGTAGTTAGTGTTTTTTGTGGTTTTATGATGTGACTTGTGCATTTTCTGTTAAGTCCATGACTATTTTCTTTGGTAATTGTTTTCCACTCTCTGAGTGAGTCAGATGAGGTTGTCTGGCTTTGGCTGTTGTTGGGAAAGCCTCTGTGGATTTGCATGGGATCTGCTAGTTGTATGATACGGCTGTGCCCTGGCTCTGTGCACCTCTTACCTAGTGTGAGTGTCCCATCCTAGGGCCCTTTATTCTCTTTTTAAACATTTTTTTTTTCTATGTGCTGGAAGTGAACCTCAGGTTGGTTGAAAATTCACCATTTTCCTGCCTGAGGTTTTATGTAGTAAAGACTCCCTGCAGACCCTCATCATCATGCCTGGCTTAAGTTATTTATTTGTCCACAGTAGGTTTTACTAAATCAGTCAAGCCAGCTCAGGCAGGCCTTGAATTCACTCATCCGCTCCTACCTCACTTGGGCCCCTAAGTGAGTTGGATTACAGGTCCAATCGAATTTACTTTTTAAATTGAAAAAAAAAATTCTACATCTTCAAGAGTATTGGCTGTATTTACGTGAAATACTTCTCTGGAAATTTCATCTCAAAAACCTGAAAGACTATTAAAGTGTGTACTGAAATCAGTGACGTAACTCAACTAGTAAAGTGCTTAGTGACCTGAGTTCAATCTCCAGAAGTCCACATGGCAGAAAGGGACTCCTGAAAGTTTTCCCCTAACCTCCACCTGTGCGTGGCATGTATTCATGTCCTCTCTCTCTCTCTCTCTCTCTCTCTCACACACACACACATTTTTTCAAAAATATGCACTGCCAAAAATCCTAGGTCTGAGCTAAGATCAAACATTTTTTGTCCAATTTCTTAAAGT
The DNA here is from genome assembly GCA_023101885.1 of Typhlomys cinereus. Lineage (NCBI taxonomy): Eukaryota > Metazoa > Chordata > Mammalia > Rodentia > Platacanthomyidae > Typhlomys > Typhlomys cinereus. The sequence goes on from JALPQD010000097.1 coordinate 3,903,593, forward strand.
AGAAGCCCTATATTTATCCAACTATAACTATTTACTGTAAGGTATTTACCCCCAAAATGCACCATACCACAGACTAGACGGAAGTTTTAATGGAGTTGCAGAACTGCTGAGCCAATTGTGAGAAAAGGAAGAGAAAAAGGCTGGGTGAGGGGAACAGGTGGGTTTTAAAGCCTCAGGGTTGGTAGGTGGACGATGGGGCAGGGTATAGGTGAAGTCCTTCCCTCTCATGAGGTGATACCCCAGTCCTCTGCCCAGTCCAGTAAGTGTGCGAGTCCCTGACTTTTGACTCCAGCTGCCTCTGAGGGTCAGGAAAGCACTAACTGGCCACTAGGGGGCAGTGACCATCAAACAGAAACTGTCCTGAGCGTGAAGGACCCGGAATGCTAACCCCTATCTGTCTTGCTGGCTCCTGGTCTCTGGAAACTGTTCCTGTTTTCTCTTTTTGTGGGTTTGACTATTGCATATAATGAAATCATACATTACTTGTGACTGGCTATTTCTCGGAATGTCTTCAATGTTTATGTGAAAGAGTTTTGTTTTGTTTTTTTTTAAGTCCCACTAATACATGACTAAATGTATAGAACACATTTCATTTGTGGGGAAAAGGCTGGTGTTTGGGGACAAGGTCTTTATGTACATACAGCCCCTAGGCTGGCCCCAAACATATGCTGGGATTACAGCTGTGTGCCAATAGGCGTGCCACTATGGCCAGCTCAATAGCACACTTATTTAAAATATGTTTAATTGTGTGTATAGTGTGTGTAGTGTGTTCCTGTGAGTGTGTTCGTGTTGTGAGTGTGGGTCTGTGGGTGTCAGACCTTGGGTATGGGTCCTCACCATCTGTCTTGTTTGACTCAGGATTTTCGTTTCTGACACTTGTGTGAGTCAGGCAGTCTGGTCCTGGAACTTCTGGGGAGTCTCCTGTCTCAACCTCCCATCAAGCCACAAGTGCTGGAATTACAGACGTGTGTGTGGCCATATCAGACTTCACATGGGGTTCTGGGGATTCAAGTGGAAACATTTCCCCAGCTCCTTAATAGTGTATTTTCTCTGTCCCCTTGTCCATCTGGACACATTAGAGCTGCTTCTATCTCTTGGCTGTTGTGAACTAAGCTCCAATGAGCATGGGTATGCAGATGTTTCTAATACTTTATTTAGAGAGAGTTCAAGCATGCATGTGGTGGTCACAGGACAACTTTCACAAGACGGTTCTCTCCTTCTACCATGTGGACCCCAGAATTTAAACTCAGGTGCCAAGTTTATTCCCAAGTGTCTCTTTACTTGCGAAGCATCTCATTGGTCCTGGATGCAAACTGCTTTAAGACATTGCTCCAAAGTTCTCGGGTGTATCCAGAAGGGAGGTTAAACGATGCGGCGATTCTACTTTGACATTTTTTAGAAATAATTCCACACTGTGTCCCTTGGGCTATCATGTATTCCCATCAACAGTCCACAGGAATTAACATTTCTCTGCATCCTCGACAGCTCTTATTTTCTCCTTTTATTTTTCTGTTCTCTCTGTCATCCTATCTCCCAGCCTCTCCTCCTTACCCTCTCTGTATCCCTCTCTTCCTCACTCTTTCCCTTTTCCTCATTGTGAAATAGGATCTCACCATGTAGCTCATGGCTTTGAACTTGTGAATCATACACTCAAGTGCTGGGATTTCAGGTGCACACCAAACCCTGCTGCTGCTGCTGCTGCTTCAATCGTGCAATAAGTGAGACTGTCTCTTCGTACTTGCTGTTTGCCTTTAGAGAATTCATGAGAAAGCGAATAGTGGTTCTGAACATTTCTCACATATTCATTGGCTGTTTATATATCTTGTTTGGATAAATATTCAAATGCTTTAGTTTCAATTTTTATTTTGTTGTTTTTATTCATTTTATTAATTGGGTTATTTGCTCTTTATTGTTGAGATTACTGTTGAGTTTTTTTAATCGAGAATGTTTTTATGAATTGTGATTATTGACTGGGTGTGGTAGTGCATGCCTGTAGACCCAGCTCTTGGAAAGTAGAGGCAGGAGAGGCAGGAGCTCAAGATCACCCTTAGCTACATTTTTATGTTGAGTGTTAAGGCCAGGGCAGGATATAAATATTAATAATTCATCATATATATGAATGGTAAGTATTTCCTCTCATTCTAAAGGTTAAATTTTCATTCGGTTGATTGCTTTCTTCCCCTTTCATTCTTTAAATCTTAGTGGAAATACCTACAGTATGCCTAAATTTGCCTGCAATGAGATTCAGAACAGAGGCAGAAAGCGTCAGCCTTTCTGCTTTATTTCTCAAATACAGGATCATACCAGAGTCAGCCTGACCTGGGTGACTTCCACTCATTCAGTAGCTGTGACTTTGGATAATACATTATTTGCCTCCTTTATAAAATCACAACAGATATATTTCAAAGGGTTCTAACAGATTTTAAAAAAAGAAAATAGAATGTATACAATGGTACTGGTAGCTATATTATTATTATGTTAATAATTTAATATTGTATATTAACCAAGTTTTAAATCATAGAGCACCAAGAATCTTGGGAGAAATGACAATAGGCACCAGGACAGAAACACTGACAAGACATTTTAAAAGTTTAATTTTTCCTGCTTCCTAGTTGTTGCTTTGTTTGTACGTTGCCAATAAAGTCAGGAACCAACTTCAGGGATCAAAGGACGTTTATTCTTGCTTATTATTTTCCATACAGTTCATATCAACACCAGGAGTGGAGGAAACTGGCCACACCATGTCCACAGGTATTACTGAGAGAGGGATAAACCTCCTCATGCCAGACTTTAAGTCTGCCAAAGCATGCCTAAGTATGCCAAACCACTGAACCAGCTCCCCCACCCATCTTATCCATCTGCCTATGGGATGGTCCCACACATTATAGGCTGGCTCTTCCCTCATCAGTTAGGTAATCTCTCACAGGCTTATTTAGGACTTGCCTTAACTACCAGTCTTTTGCAGATAAGCCCAAAGCTCAGCCTTCATTTGTCAAGTTGATTACTTTTGTCTAATTAGCATACTAGTTAAAATTTTATTCCGCTTGGGTTAATAGTTTATAGCAGCTTCATATAAACATACTTGCCCTAAACAACAATTCCATTTCTAAGTATTTACTCCTAGAGTGGTTTTGAGGGAACTCCCTATGATTCCATAAATGCAATAGGGTATTTATGCCTCTTGTAATCTGCTCTTTTGAGTGGAATAGATGCAGTGGATTGTTTTTAATGAAATGAATGTTATGGTATGTGACTTTGGAGATTAAGCTACAAAGAGACTATTACTTCTGTTTGAGTTCTTTTCCATCGATCTGAGAAGCCAGATAATGAGTTGTAAGTTACCTACAGGGCTTACCCAGGGAGCAGAAGTTGGTCGCTGGCCAACTCGTGGGGAGGAACCGAGATTAAGTTCAGTGCCACCAAGAAAATAATCTTGCCACTTCCTCGTAGGACAGAACATGAATGCAGATCCTCACCTGGCTGTGCCTTTGCGTGAAACCACAACTCCTACCCGGGCTTGACTGAAGTCTCTCAAGAGAGCTTAGAATTAGTCTTAGGGTTAGGATTAAGCTTCAGGGTGGCTTAGTCAAGCCACTGAACCAGCCCCCCCCCCCAATCTTATCCATCTGCCTATGGAATGGTCCCACCCATTATAGGCTGGCTCTTCCCTCATCAATTAGGTAATCTCCCACCGGCTTACTTGCCTTAACTACCAATCTTTTGCAGATGTGCCCAAGGCACGGGGACCTGAATTTGGATCCCCACCTCACATAAAAAGTAATGATGATGTGCACTTGTAATTCCAACAAAGAGACAGAGACAGGAGGATTCTGAGTGGCGACTGGTGGTTAGTCTAGCTGAATTGAGGTCCATTAGGTCCAATAGTCAGGTCCATTGAGGTACCAGTCTCAAAACATGATTTGGATGAAAACAGACAAAGATATCTAATGTCGAACTTTGGATCTCTCTCTTTCTTTCTCTCTCATCTCTTCACATGTACACCACACACACACACACACAGACACAGACACACACACACACACACTATACAGTTTAAGACATATGAGAAACATGTTTGTTGACTTTCACGCATCTTGTAGGGCTTATCATAGGCAAGCTGCAATGTATGACAAAACAGCAGAAGTTCTCCCTAAATGTTGATTAGATATTACCAGGAAATTTATTTCAAGAAATTGTAAGTGAGGGAAGTAAAATTGTCATGGTGGCAGTTGCCTGTAATCCCTACATTTGGGAGGCTGAGAAAAGAGAACAGCAAATCCGAGCCTGTTTGGACTGCATAGTGAGATCCTGTCTCAACATAAAAGATGGCTTAGGGGTTAACCCTTTGCCTCTTGAATAGGAGGATCTAAGTGCAGATCCTGGATCCCATCTAAAAACAGCTGGCAGAATTGGCAGCAGCCTGCATTTCTGGCCCTGGAAGGCAGAGCCTGGAAATCCCAGAGCAAAGAAATAAGAAGAAGAGTAATCCAGGATGATTCCCAAAGTTACCCTTGGACCTCCATGGGCACACACAATGCTTTCTTTTACACACACACACACACACACACACACACACACACACGCACACACACGCACACACACGCATACACTGGTAAAAAAAGAAAGAAAAAGATGGCATTCAAGGTTTAAAATGTAGCTAATGAATTTGTGTTATAGCCCCACCCTTGAACTAGTTGAGATTGGAAAGAATGAAATTTAATCGAGTTAGGTCCTTCCCCCATAGCTAGAGGTGGGTGGAATTAATCCCCCCAAAGCAGAGTCACAAGGAGACGGGCAGGGTGCAGAGGAAATTCAGGAATCCCTCTGGGTGTTCCTAGTTACCTTTTAGGTTTTTAACTTCTTTTACTAGAGACAGAGATCGACATGCATGCCGTGGCATACAGGTAGAGGTCAGAGGACAACTTTTGGAGTCTGTTCTCTCCTTGCACCATATGGACTTCCAGCGATTGAACTCAGGTCACCAGGTTTGCAAGCAGATGCCTTACGCATTGAACTATCTTACCAGCCCCCAGTTATCTTTATTCTTCCCCCTTATTCTTTACCTTCAAGAGTCTAACCTCACTATTCTAAGTTTTAAACATTTTATTTATTTATTTATTTATTTATTTATTTATTTATTTATTTTGTGTGTGTGTGTGTGTGTGTGTGTGTGTGTGTGTATGTGTGTGTGTGTGTGTATCAGAGGGCACTGTGTGTCCCTGTGGAGGACTAAGGCTGACTTCAGGAATCTTCCTGGATTGCTTCTACCTCCTCCTTGCTTCACCCTGGGATTTCCCAAGCCACTGCCATTTCCTTCTGGCATTTTTATGTGGGACCTGGGACTCAGGACCATCTGTTTGTGAGACAGTCTTAACCCCTGAGCCATTTCTCCAGCCCTATTCTGGTAAATTAAAGAAAAAAATTCATTAGCATGCTCACTTCAAAAGCATAGGTACTAAAATTGGAACAATACAGAGAAGATTACCATGACCCCTACACGAGGATGACATGCAAAATTCATGAAGTATTCCATATTTTAAAGAACCAAATTCCATTAGCACACTGTGTATGGTGGCATACACTTAGAATCCCAATATTCAGGTGGTAGAGACAGAAAGGTTGCTGTGAATTTGGGGCCATCCTGAGGTACACAGTGAGACTATGTGTCAAACAAACAAACAAACTAACTAAATAAATAAATAAATAAGTAAAATTGCCCTGTCTCGTAACCCCTTTAGGAAAAATGATCTAAATTAATTTAATTATCCAATTTTGAAAAATCTCTAGAGACACGTGTACTTAGAGCTGAAAATGATGATGTAAATCACATTGTAAGATACGTATTTGGTTAGTTCTTACTCTCTTTTAATTGCATTGCAAAATCAAATGTTTCTGTCAAGGCAGTTCTAGTTTTCTAGAACCATCACATCATCATTGGTAGTTGAGTGTTCTGAAGAGTTATCTTAGAGTTATTTTGATTTTTCTGCCTCACTTGCTAGAATTTTTAATTATTTTTTTGTGTTGAATTTTTTTCTCACAATGCAAGGCATGATTTGTTGCTTATTTGTGGTAAGTTTGGTTTTGTTCTGTTTTGCTTTGCTTTGCTTTGACAGGATCTCAGTATGGAACCCTGGCTATCCTGGGCCACGTGGACTTCCGGTAAGCCTTCTGCCTCACCCTCTTTAGTGCTGGGATTATAGGTGTGAGCCAGAACTCCTGACCCAATACAGTATTTTATTTTTCGTATGTGTGTGTGTGTGCACGTATCTGTGCAGTACAAGAGGGCACTTGAGCGTGTGTGTCTGTGGAGACCCGAAGGTAACATCAGGAGTCATTCTGGATTGCTCTACCTCTTTACTGTTGAGCTCTGGGGTTTCTCAGACTCTGCCTTCCAGGGTTGAAATTACAGGCTGCCACCATGTCTTCCTGACTTTTTTTTTATGTGGAATCTGGGGATCTGAATCAGGTTCTTTTGCTCGTTTGTGAAGCAAAGACTTTAACCCCTGAGCTGTCTCCCTAATCCTCACTGTAGTTTTTTAATTTTGTGTTAAAGCATGCATGGGGTAGGATTGGGGAGGAGTCTTTGAGCTGCTGCAACAAAATACCTTAGATTAGTAATTTACGAACAATTCAAGTTCTTCTAGAGACTAGAAGTTCAATATCAAGATAGCAGATTTGGTGTTCAATGAAATAGTTCCTACTCCAAAGGAAATAAAAAGTAGTTATTCCGTGTCCGGTAGAATGACCAAGTCTTGAGAACTTTGATCCAGGTTACTCTAGGTGGTGTACATTGTACTCTTAAGTTGTCATGTACTCTTCAAGTTCACTAAGAGGATGGCTCTGTGGGAGGAGAGATGACTCAGGGATTAAGACTCTGCCTGGAAGGAAGAAGGATGTGAATTCAGATTCCAAATCCTTCGTAAAAATGCCAGTCTGGGAAATCTTGGAATGATGCAAAGGAGGTAGAAGCAATCTACTTCCAGGGCGATACCTAAAGTCACTCTTGGGCCTCCACAGGCATACACACACACACACACACACACACACACACACACACACACACACACACAGAAGCTAGCTCTGAAAGTGGGTTGCCACCCCGTCTTGCCCATTTTTGGTCCAATATCAAGTGTACTTCAAAACCTTTGGTCAGACTGGCCCCCTGACTCTGTAAAGGGGAGAGGGAAAAACAGTAAGCAACTAAGGGTGCTAAAACAGCTTGTACCCTTGGGACAGTCAAAGGCAAACCCTTTCCTACAGACAGTACCGTTTATCCGGTATTATAAAAATGCCTGTGATGGGAATGGCTAGCCGAAAGAAAGCCATCCATGGAGAGACAGTCTGCAGACTGCCACCTAGTCATTGCTCTGGGTGCTTATTTTCTATCTGCTGCTTCTCTCTATTACCCCATTACCGCTTTCTGTTCTCTCACCTTTGCTTGCATCTACTCAATAAACTCACTCATTCAAAACTGAAAGCTGTTGTACCATTCTCCAGAACATACAAAACACCGTAAACAGTTTGCTTTACTACAGAAGAGGTTGCAGGAACGTTAGTCATCGAACAAAAGAAGTTCAGCTAATTCTCTTACCAAACACGCCAAGCATACTGCAGGTACCTGGTTACAGCAGAGCAGTTCAGATGTCATGACATTCATCTATTTTATTCTTATTTTAGCTATCGGGTTAATGAAGTTAGAGGCCTGCTAAATTTAGTGACATATTCCAAGAGTTTTCCCTAGTGGTCATGAAGGTGTTAGGTCAGATATATAGGCTGATAACAGCTACTAAAAGAGACTAAAGAAAATCAAGCTCGTTAGCATACGTATGTGATCTCACCTCCAGACACTAGAGCAGAAAGGTCAGGAACTGCAGACTGGCCTAGTTAATGTGGCAAGATCCTATCTCAAAATAATGAATAGGGAGTAAAGTAACCAGAGATAATTTTGGCTAGTAGTGCAATCAGAATGCTGTAGTTGGCCAAAGTCAGTCAGCTGGACCGTCCCTGTAGATGGGCCTTTTCCCAAGCACTTACACTGGAGGGTATTCCGAGAGGGCTCCTCTCTGCCTCAAAGATGGCGCCTTTTGAGTGAGTCCTCATATGCTGTAAGGGGGCAGGGAAGGCATGGCATTGATAACTTCCTCATCATGGCTGACCAGAAAGCAGAGAACTAGACCAGAATCAGCCCCCAATAAGACTTGCAAAGGTCTGCTCCAGTGACCCACTTCTGCCAGTCAGACCCTGCCTCCCAGTGTTTCTGAAACTTCCCAATATAACTCCGCCAGGCAAGGAACAAGCATTCTAAGCATGAGTCAAGTGCTTAGGACATGAGCCTTGGGGGAGCATTTCAGATTCAATTGTAAAATTAAAAACAAAACAGAACAGAACATGCAGTGCCACAGAAAAGGAACGGAGAAAGTGTATTGATGATGTGATTCCATGGTGACCCAGGCTAATTCTGGGCTAATTCTCCAGGAAGAACGAGCATGATCTGAAGGTGGGGCGGAGCTTTGTAATACCTGTGTTTACAGGCAGGTTCGTGGCCATGAGGTTCCCGTTCCCATGAGGTAGGTGACCAAGCAAGCACAGGCTGGTGGGGAGAGCAGTGACCCATGGCAGAGCCTCTGCTCTGAATGTGGGGGTTGGAGGAAAGGGAATATATTGCAAACCACACCAATCTCTTTAATAAGAACACGAATCAATTTAGCTCACTGACTTAGTTTCTGAGAAGGGTTTTGTTAAGGTGCTCAGGCTGGCTTCAGTCAGCATCCTCTCACTTCAGCTTCCTGAGCAGCTGCAATTGTCCACAGCACCCTGCGCAAATCTTTCTTTATAAAGAGACCCAAGTACTTCACAAATGTGCCGTGTGCCTCAATACCTTACAAGTTAGATCTCCTTATATGAATGTGGGCACACAGGTACTAACACCATATTGAGAGACAGGCAGAAATAATTTACTGTTACACAGTTTTCTTTCTGAAATAGGGTCTTACTGTGTAGCCCTACCTGGCCTAACCAACTTCCTTTAATTATTTAATTGTTTTAATCAATTTTAGTCATTTTTGTAGCCTTCATTTTTTTTCTCGGTCTGCAAGATGGTTTGATGGGTAATGGTGCCGGCGTGTAAACCTGTAAACTGGCAGCCTGAGTTTGCTCCATGGAGTCTACATGATAGGAGAGAACTAACTCCCAAAAGTTGCCCTCTGATCTCTGTGTGCACGCTATGACATGCGTGAATCTCTTTCTCTCTCTCTTCCTCTCTCTCCTATGTCCTTCCTTCCTCCCTTCCTTCCTCCCTCCCTCCCCTTTTCTCTTTTTCTGTTTCTCAAATAAAACAGTGAAATATTTAAATTTTTTCTCCTGGGTCAAGTTTCTCAGGTCTTGTTCTGGTGTAACAGAATATCTAACACTGGACTTCGGCATATCCTTAGGATGCCTAGAGGCTGCAGGCCAAGCGAAGCCACCATCTATGCAGTCTGATGCTAGTATTTCGTGCAATGTAGAGATATGATAAAGTGAGCAGAAGACAGCCGCATGCAAGAGTTAAGTCATGGGTGGGGGACAAGGAAGAACGACTTTCACCACAGGGTAACCCGAGTACAGTTAGTACAGCAGCCTTTCCTAATCCCACGCTTCTTTTGATCGATCTGATAAGAACATTTTGCAAGCTTACATAGTTCCATTTCAGACTGTTCCAGGCTCTTCCACTCGCTACCTAGGACAGAAAGATCTCAATTATTTTAAAATGTGTACTTTCATGGGTCATAACACCTGTCATTGCCTTTGAAACTCCCTAAACAGGCCGCTGCACACAGGGCATGAGCTTTTGACTTAATTCACCAAGAAAAGGGAAGGTTAGGCAGCTCCAGAGACCTGGGCCGGAAGCGGCTGTCTTTGGTTTTGGAGCCTCTTCCTTTGCAGGACCTTGGCAAAGCCACCTGATGGGTCCTTGTTCCCTATTGCAACTTTGCAGGACAGTTTCCTGTTCTGACATGATTTCTTAGTTACAGACAAGTCATAGAAGTGGTGAAACTCCTCTGTGTCTCTCACATAGATTTGAAAATAGTGCCTTTTACTTTTTGAGACACTAGGCCTTCACCCCAGAACTTTTGCACATGCTAAGCACTGAGTTCATCTCCAGTCTACGTTTACCTTTTTGTTTTGATACAATGTCTTGCTAAATTGCCTAAGCTAGCCTTGAACTTGCAACCCAGCTGCCTTGACCTCTGCATTATAGATCTGTGTCACCAGACCTGACTTCTTTATCCTAGTTTCTACCCTTCTCGCCCTACTTCAGAACTAGAAGAAAAATTCCAGAGGAGACTGTAGATTTCATGGTAGTATAGGTCTATAATCACAGCTACTCAGAAGGCAGGATGAACTGTAAGTTCAAGGCCCACCAGAGCTACAGTGCAATTGGAGGCCAACAGCCTGAGTAACTTAGTGGGAGCCTGTCTAGAATTAAAAAGTAAGACTCAGTAGGTAAAAGCACAAGCCTGAGGACCTGAGTTCAATCTCTAGGAGCCACAGAAAGGCGGATGGAGAGAACTGACCCTGCAAAGTTGTCCTCTGACCACCATCATATATGCCACAGCACATGCATGCCAGGACTCAGGTACCTTCACCCACTGATCTGCCTCCCTGGCCAGGTATCATGTGCTTCCATTGCATTGTATCAGGAAGTACATACTGTATATTTGTCCCATTATTCATGATGCTTTCTATGGTGATGTAACTTGATTGCTTTGTTACTATGATGCCATGTCAGAGTCCAACATTTTAAAATTGCCCTGTTCCTCCTCGGTAAACATGCACTCACAGGGATTTGTGTAAGCATGTCGTCCCTTATGAAATCTTCCCTGTAGCTGGCATGGTGGTGCACACCTGTAATCCACACTCTAAGGATTGTGTGTTGGAGACCAGCCTGGGCCAGATGATGAGCTCTTCATTAAAATAATAGTGATGATAACAGCAATAATAAGAATACTCATATACATTTGTGTACATGATGTGTGTACATGTGCATACTTGTGCATGTGTGTACAAGAGCACGCATGCAACAATGCACGCAGGAGGTCAGAGGACAATCTCAGAGGTCAGTCTTCACCCTCTGCCTTGATGGAGGCAGATATCTTTGTTCTTTTCCCACTGAATACACCAAGCTAATTTGCCATGAGCATTCAAAGTTCTTCCTGTCTCTGCCCCCCATTTCTCCATAAAAGTGCTGGGATTATGGCTCAGGCTATGGGTCTGACTTTTACATGAGTTGTGGGGATTCAAACTTGAGTTGTCAAATTTGTGTGACAAGCATTCTTACTCACTATACCAACTCGCTAGCCCCTAAGTAGTTTTTTACTACTTAATTTTTGTATCTGTTTATGATTTCCTAACTTTTATTTCTTCTCTCTGCATTAGTTGATAGTCTAAAGTAGAACTTTCTTCTCCATTTACTTATTCATTTATTCATACCATGTTATACTCATGGGTTTCATCTTATTTCGTGGGTTTTAATTCATTGCTGTTTTAATTACTTTTGCTACTAAAGTTGCCCCAGTGGGAATCTTTTGATCTACAAATCTCTCTGCTTTAGATGTTTCCATCGTTCTTTGAGAATTTTCTTAATTTCTTTTGCAACAAGTCATTGACTTGTTTTGTACTTTTCCAGCCCCAGTCCTACAATTAGCCTCTTCTTCAAGGAGCACAGACTCCTTTCAGTGTAGAGAAGGGTATTAGAAAGTAAAACATGGAGGTTAGACATGCCACTGCTACAAGCATGGAGCAGGACACACACAGACATTCACACATACACACAGCCTCTCATATGTCTATATTTCTGTATCTATCTCTCTGTGTTTCAAAGCTTCAACAAAGAAACATGTGGTAGTGGACCAGATAGTAGGTACAACTACTAAATATTTGTGACTAAAATATTTTTTATTTATGTAGTTGACAGAGCGAACAGCAGGTGCCCATGTGCCACGGTATGTGTTGAGTCAGAGGACAATTTTGAAAGTCAGTTCTTTTCTTCCACAGTGTTGTAGTTCGCCTACATGGTTGCTGATAAAATCACCATCAAACAGCTTAAGGGAACAAGGGATTTATTCCCTTATGATACTCCGGCTACATTTCTTAGTCCAGTTGGCAGAAGAGCATGCAGCATTATTAAAGGGCCAAGGCCACATAATATCCACAAAATGTGGACTTCAGAGATTGAACTGAGGATGCCAGATTTGTGTGCATGGGCCTTTATAAACCTACTGAAGACAGGAGGATTTCAAGTTTGAGATCAACTGGACATGCATAGTAAGAACCTGTTTCAAAAATAGTTATTCTATTAGGAATAGAAGCACAACAGAAAAATCAGAATGCTAGAAGAAGCATCATTAAGAGTAAAAGAAGGTTAATTTATCCATTTTTCATGTGTATGTTGGAGGACGCAAATATGTGTATGTATATTCACGTGTGTGTGTGTGTATGTGTGGTATTTGTGTGGATGTGTGGATGTTTGTGTATGTGTGTGTAAGCCCGAAGGTGACTTTGGTGTCTTCTTTGACTTTGCTGTTTGCTTTATTTTTAAGGTAATGTTTCTCAGATGAACCAGAGTGGATTAGCTGGACTAGGCAGCCAGCTTGGCCTGGGGTTTCTCTTACTTTATCTCCCAGAGCTGGGATTCCACCACGTCTGCTCAGCACGTGGGTTCTGGGGATCTTAACATCAGTCCTCACGCTTGCGCCTTATCCCTTGAGTCATCTCTCTGGCCCAGAAGGTAAATTTAAATGCGAGCATTCCTTCAGTTCAGGGGGATAATTATGGAGTATTCAGTTAGGGCTGCTAGCCTGAGATAATGATGGGGTAGACAGGTAGACAGATGAGTAGAGGTTTGTGGTACTCTTTTTAAGTGCTATTTTGAGTGTTGAAACAAAAGAGGAGAAGCTTAAATCCATCTGCTGTGTGTGGATCTGGGCAGGTTTCTGGGAGAGCAGAGTCTTCTTGGTTAAAGAGAACAGCAAGTCCCGAGCCCCAAGGCAAGAACTCTTGGTCAGAGTTGATAGCGATCTAATGAGTGTGGACATAGGCGAACCCCACTGACTCTAGCAGGAGGGCGGCAGGCGGTGGGTGAGCAGCTTCAGAGAACAGTCGCCAAGGTGCCCTAAAAGAAATGTGACGTCAAACCTGAAATTCCTCCAGTTACTCAAAATGTACCCCACACCTTTTTCCTTCATCTTCTTTCTCTCTCTGTGTGTGTGTGTGTGTGTGTGTGTGTGTGTGTGTGTGTGTGTGTGTAGGTGCACCTTCCTCAGTCTTCCATTTTACTCTTGAGTCAGGGTCTCTTGGGGCCTGGACCTCACCAGGTAGGCTAGACTAGCTGGCCAGTGAGCCTCCGGGGACCTATCTGTTTCCCGTCTCTGATGCCCATCTCTCCAACACTGGCATTACATATCCACGCTACAGAAGCTGTAACCATGGATTTTCCCCCCCCTTTTGGCCCTTGTTGTTTTCTGTTCTGTAATCTTGCTTGTCCAGCTGCCGCAGCAGGGACCTGAACCACAGGGGGAGGAAGAACCACTCTGGGCTATTTCAGTGGGAAGGTCTCGAAAAACCTCAAGTCCAAGCTCTATAAAAGATATCCGGAACAAAGAGGGGGCGAGCTGTCAGCCTTGGCTAAGATTCCCACTAATAAATCTTGCTGTTCTGTAATTCCAAGCTAGGCAGTTTTAGAGCAGCCATGCTGGGAGGGTCTCTGAAGGTCTCGGAAGTTATCTTCACTGCTGGGTTTACCCTGAAGAACACACCCTTCACCAATTTCTCCCAACCCTGTGTTCGTGAACAGATGTGGGGATTAGTTTTCATTACAGATAAAGCCCTTCGGTGAGGTGAACACAAGATCTACTGGCTTTGAGTCTTCACCCTCAGCTTCCTCATGTGAATAAATGAAACATAAATGTCCCCAATATGAACAGACCAATGAGATGCAGAGGACCAAAAGTTCCAATCAGGTTTACAGAAACTAGAGCTAACCAATGAGGAAAGCCATCCACCTCCCCCTCCATATGCCTGATTATACCCGACCCTGGCAGCCATCTTTGGCGCCTGCCCCGCATGACACACCACAGTGGAGTCCATGAGTTCTTTCCCAGCTCCTTTTCCTCATGGATTCCATGCCAGAGCCCAGGAGTTTCCAAAGCACCCTTGCCCCTCATGGTACCCCATGTCTGTAGTCATGAAGTTCTGTTCTTTCTTTCCTCTAATAAACTCTGCCTTAATCCTCTACATGTGTTCTGATTTCAATCTTCGATTCCCAGCACAAAAACCTGGACACACACAGCCCCCAGAGTGGCCCCGCAACACGAGTGTGTTCTGTGTCCAGTGCAGGCATCCAGCTTTCTCCTCAGGCTCTGGAGATTCGAACTCAACGCCCTCACATTTGGGAGGCAAGTGCTGGGCCTTGCTGGCAGAACCATCTCCCCAGCCCCACCCTGGAGTCGTGGGGTCCCAGTGAACTCAGAGTTATCCACAGAGATTATTATGCCATCGGTCTGAGGTGAGGCTTGGGAATTTGGCTTTGAGTCTTCACCCTCAGCCTCCTCATGTGAACAAATGAAATATAAAACCATCCTGGAGGGGGGGTGGGAATGAGGACTAATAAGCTGTGTGAATTGTCCCACACAATGTGTTGTGTGCTCCAGAGAGTGATCTATGAAACCCCAGCTTTTACTTTCAAACCTCGCAGGGGACAATAAGAGGATAAATGATAAATAGCAGATAGAAAGAAGCCACAGACAGGTAGGAAAACATGATTAAATCAGGGGTTTGCTTCCAGCAAAAATCGCCTGGGGGAAGCCCCCAAGGAGACAGTCAGTTGCAGTTCCCTATTCAGAGGGTTCTGGCGGGCAGAGCAGCACCTCTGGTGAGACCTTCAAATAAAAGAATACAGCCGTAGAAGAACATCACCACATTGGAGACTTACAAGCATCCCGCAGAAATCCCCGGGGAGCCCCAAGGGATCAGCTGGGGCACCCCTCCTGGGAGGTCTGGCGGAACAGAGGAAGCCTCTAGGTACGGGCTTCCAGCTAGCCTTTCCAACCACAGGGGAACAAATAGCAGCTCTGTCTTTAGTTAGGGGGGTGTTGGGGATGCTTATCTGCTGGCCGTGCTCGAGGACACAGGCTTTTACTCCAGCAACCCACTGCTCTGCCCTCAAGGACATGATGTTGTCCTCTGCCTGTTGTGCTTCCCTCCTTTCTTCACCCTTCAGGACCCAAGGGTTTTGGGGGGCACTTGGAGACCACATGCTCGGGTCTGAGGTGAGGGGTCACCCTCCTCTAGATCCAGCTGCCCAGCAAGTTCACATAGCGCAGGACAGTGTCCCAGTCTGGTGAACGTTGCTCAGTGAGTAGCAGGGCCCCTTGCTTTGGCCCCAGCTTTCTTTGCCACGTCTCCTTACCACATTCGGGACACATGCCTTGTGATTTCGTCTCAGTCCACGTCTCGGCGGAAGAGTGGCAAGCTGGCAGGATGAGAATTTTTAGTCCCAGATTCACTTCCGAATATACACTCAACATCTTAATTGAGGGATATCAAAACGGACCCCTTCTGACCTCCTGGGAAATAAAAGTTCTCTGAAAAAGATATTTCCATATTCAAGATCCTGCGGACTGCTTAGCCGCAGCTGACTAGGACACTGCTTCTGTAGAGATGTGTTGTACATAAAAACTGAAGTTATCTGGGGCTATCTCGGGCCATTTAATAGCCAATTACCTGAACTTTATATTTGACCTTACCGTCTCCTAATTGATAGATACGCTTTTCAGAAGTAGGCTATAGTTGTACTAGTCTATAATCATAGCACTTGGCAGGCAGAGAGAGGAGGATTACTATAAGTAATATTGATACACAGTGAGGTCCTGTCTCAACAAACTAAGCAAGGAGTGGGAAGATTCTCAGTGAATAACCACTTGTTTGCTGTGAAAGCAAGACGTCCTGAGTTCAAATTTCCATCTTCAGGTAAAAGCTGTGCATTGTCTGTGCATGCCTGTAAACCCCAGCATGGGGGAGGGGGAAGAAAACAGGCAGATCCAATGAGCTCGATGCCAGCCAGCATAGCTGAACGGTGGAACTTCAGGTTCAGTGAGAAACTGTGTCTCAAAAAATAAGGTGGAGACCAATAGAGGAAGACACTCGACATCCCCCTTTGGCCTCTGCGAGCACACATATGCCGTACATGTGTGTACATGTGTCGTACACTACACAATGCCCTCCCCCTTCCCCCCTGCCCCTAGGAGGTTTATTTGCAACCATAAAGGAAGACAAAGTCATGCCATTTATAGGAAGATGGATGCAACTTTGTTCAGCAAAATAAGCCAGAGGCAAATAGACAAAATACTGCATGCCTTCTCTCCAAAGTGGGCCTGAACTTAGAATTATATGTGTATCCATGTATGTATGTGTGTATGTATATATACATACATTTCTCAGAATCTCGTCACTAAGCTGAAAGGACCTTTAGCTTCCTAACGAATCCCAAAGCTGAGCGTGCTGGGAGATAACATCTGAAAGAGATTTATTTGCCTGCAGTGCTCTATGCAGCGCCCTCCCCACCCCCAGCGTTCCATCAGCCTGTGGTGAATGCGCTGCTTTGTGACTTTTTGTCTGTCCATGACGGTGAAAGTTCACACAACCTTCCACGGTGGAATATGTCACTCAGGGAAACAGATCGGTGTTCTCTGCGTCATGGTCACTCATGTTTGGCTCTTTGTTGTCTGTCCAACTTCTTGTTCCTCGGCTCAGTTTAAATGTCATTTCCTCCAGAGAGCTCTCTTACTCCAGAGCAAGCAGGATCTTCATCACGCCCTTCCCCTTAGCTTCCTTCTAGCAACCATGACAACCCTGAAGACTACCTAGCCTTGATCTACCTGCTACACATTTTCAGTTGCTAGCTGTCAGGGACAAGAGTCGTCACGCACCAGGAGCTAACCGAATAAGGGGACTGGTCTCCTTCTGTCTCTCTCTCTGTAGCTCTGTCTCTCTTATCATTCTCACTCTTCTGTTTTTTCTTATTTTGGTTTTTTGAGACAAGGTTTTTCATTTAGCCCAAACTGGCCTCGGCTTTGAAGTGTAATTGAACTCTTGATCTTCCTGCCCCAATCCCAAATGCTGGCATTACAAGCATATGCCATCAAGCTGGCTTCAAGGGATTATTTTTTTCGTGTGCGCGTGTGTGTGTGTGTGTGTGTGTGTGTGTGTGTGTGTGTGTGTGTGTGTAAAAGAGTGAATTTGAGCATATGTGCTTGTGGAGGCCCAAGGGTGATATCAGGAGTTATACGAGATGTTCTTCCTCGTTTCTTTGCTCTAGGGTTTCCCAGACTGTCTTCCGGGACCAGAATTATAGCCATGCATTTTTACATGGGATCTAGGGATCTGAATTCAGGTCCTTTTGTTTATGAGACAAAGGCTTTAACCACTGAATCATCTCCCTTCCCCAAGGGCTAGTTCATAACTTGTTTTTCACCTTCAATTATTTTCAGGACTGAAACTGAATTTAAATTGAGTTCCAACTAGAAGTTCCACATATCTCATAAGCCGCTGAAGAGATGACCAACAGATAAAGCGCTTGCCCTGCAAGCCTTGTGGCCAGAGTTTGAATCGCCCAAAGCCCATGTAAAATGCCAGCCATAGTGGTGTACACCTGTATTACCAGCACCCCTTCACTGAGATGGGAGGCTCCCCTGGAATCTTTTGGACCTGCTAGATGAAATACACAAGGCATCAGAAATAAGAGACCCCCCCTGTCTCACCATATGCGATAGTTAAGCCTGGGTGTCAATTTGACACACCCGATATTAACTAAGATGGGCTGAAACCATCTCTGGAAAGGATCAACTGAGACCACTTGATAGAATTGTACCTGCTGTAGATCCTATCAGAACCTCCAAAGCTCTCATAGGATCCTCCTAGTCCTGCATCATATAAAAAGGAGCCACCAAAGAGAACAGATGCCTTCTTGCAGCTGTGCTAGGAATCGCTCGCTCTTCCGGCCGCCCGGTTTCTTCGACTCTCTAGCCTTCCAACCCTCCTAGTTGTCGGCTAGACTGAAGACTCTAGGAATTCTCCAGCCTTCAGCCATCACCCACTTGACTACCAAAATGAGCAGCTACTGGAAGCCATCATTGGACTATCTTGGCTACTGGCAGCCATCGTTGGACTGCCTCAGCTACTAGCAGCAGTTGTTGGACTACCTCGGCCATACTGTAAGCCAACTTAATACATTCCCTATATTATATATATATATTCATTGTGTCGATTCTGCATCTCTAGAGACCTTGACAAATACACCGTGGTTGGATGAAGGAACCAACTCTTGAAAGTGCCCTGAAACATCCACACACATTTGCTTACACTCTTTCGACAAAAAAACCTAAGCCACATTTTGCACATAGAATGATGACCATGGAAAAAAATTGCTTTTCATATGTGGATTACCGGGAACCATCAGCTCTCTCAGAAAAAAAAATGGTGGTAGAATTTTTAGATCCATAGAGATTAGCTTTCCTGGCATTTGCTTTGTATGGAAAACTTACAGAAGCTATCACTCATGGGGAGGGACACTTGTCTGTTAGAATAACAGGACATTTTAAAGGCAGCTAGTTGCTTTATAGTAATACAGTCAAAAAATAATAGCGGACCTATGAAACAGATGAGTGGATAGAGGGGTGTCTGCTGTTTAAGTCTGATAGCCTGAGTTCGATACCTAGAACCTATGAAGGAGAGGATCAGCTCCACAAAGCTGTCCTGTGACCTCCACACACATGCCATAGCGTGCCCACACACATACACAATAATAATATATGAAATGGAAAGTAAAAGTAATAAGGACAAAGGTCAGCTGGAAATGCAAATTAATGCTTTCTCATTTCCAAAGACAAATTTAAAACAACTTAAAAGATTTTAATTGGCTTTTTAAAAAGACATGTTTGTATGTATGTGACGTGCTGGCCAGAGGATGACCTTGGGAGTCTTTCTCAATTGCTCTGCATTTTATTTACTGAGGTGGGGTGCCTGCACCCAGCCAGCTTTTACATGGATGCTCAGTGCTGGGGATCCCACTGCTAGTCCTTCATCCACCAAGCCTTCCTCCGCAGCCCTATTTTCTGCGTATTCAGTTAGGCCACAATTCACTCCATAAAACAGAATGAATGTTCCATCGAAGGAACAAACATTTTCTTTCATAGGCCTAAAAGGGCTGAAAAAGGCAGGAGCATGAAGCTGAAATGGGATTGGTCACTTCAGTTACTTTCCTTGTGAGATGGTACTGGGAGATAGAAGAATAAGCATCAAGTGGTCTTTTCCTGTGTGTGTGTGTGTGTGTGTGTGTGTGTGTGTGTGTGTGAAGGCCATACCATTATCATACCAATTGAAACTGTTTCCAGAGAGGGGTTTTTATGTGTCCAGGTTCTTGTGTTTGGGAGTCGAAGATCGAAACCAGAACAGGCTTAGAGAATTAAAGCAGAATTTATTAGAGGAGAGAAAGAACAGAACTCAAGGATTTGGATTCCAACAGGGGCAAGATAGCCACCTGATAGGCTGCACCAAAATGTGGAGTTCTTGTGTCGGGGATTGAGGTAGGAGAGCAGTGTAAAAGGATTAGAGGTGAGGAAAAAAATAATAACTCAAAGGAATCCATGAGGAGCAAGGGAACTAGAGAGGGCTGGCAGGGTCAGGTATTTACAGAATTAGTCAAGTGAGGGGGAAGAGGGGAGCAAGTGATTTTTCCTTATTCCTTTTTGGTTAGCTCTGGTTTCTACAAACCTGATCAGAACTTTTAGTCATCTACATCTCATTGATCTGTTCATACTGGGCCCAACCCAGTTGACCTTGTGGCCTGACCTGGTGGTAAAGCTTATCTGCAGTGGAGGATTCATCGCATCTTTTCATGAACGCAGGGTTGGGCGAAGTTGCTGACCTTATCTCTGTGACGGGTTAGAACCAGTTCCTCCAGATTAATAGGGTGTATTCCTTCATGATAATCCCAGTGGTGGGGGATGACCTTCAAAGACCTTCCCAGCATGGCTGCTCTAAAACTGCCTAAAAATCACCTAGTTTTGGGAAATAAGTAGTTTACCTTGGTGATAGGGAATGTCACATTAGTGACTCTTTGACTTTTAGCCTGCAGTTGGAGTCTAGTGCTCAATCTAGTCTAAAAACACTGCTCCTTGTCATTTTTATTCAACACCCATGTTCTTGCATTTATTTATTTTTAAATATTTTGTTAATTTGAGAGAGGGGGAGGGAGGGAGAAGAAAGAGAGAGAATGCCAGGCACACCTGTGTCATAGCACGTGTGTCCATCATGCGGGTTCTGGAGCTTGACCTCAGTTCAGGCTGCCCATTTTGTGTGTAGGCACTATGACCCTCTGAGTCATCATCCTGCCAGCCCAACACCCATGTTCTTTGTAGTTACACTTGCATTCCTGAAAGTATTTTTACAAACTTTGTTGTTGTTGTTATCAGCGGTCACTTTATTTCTGCTACAACATTCACCAGAAAAACCTTTACAAGGTATTCTAGAGCTGGCACAGTGCTGTCTACCCGTGATTCTGTTTTTGATCTGGATTTGCCCACCTAAATGTTACGGGTTCCCTCTGGGGTCTTCATGTGTCCAGGTTCCTATGTTCAGGAGTCGAAGATTGAAACTAGGACACACATAGAGGATTAAGGCAGAGTTTATTAGAGGAGAGAAGGGCACTCACGGATATGAATCTGTGAGGGACAAGAGAGCCTAGGAGAACTCGTGGACTCCAGGCATGGAGCCGAAGATGGCTGCCAGGTTAGGGTTCTTTATAGTGTCAGGTAGGCTGGGAAAAGCGGCTTTTCCTCATCGGTTAACTCCAGTTTTTACAAACCTGAATGAAGCTGTTTGGTCTTCTACATTTCACTGAGCTGTTCATATTAGAGACCAACCCACTTGATCTTGTAGCTGACCTCTAGTAGGACTTATCTGTAATGGAGAACTAATCTCCATCTCCTTTCATGAACAGAGGGTTGAGGGAAGTTGGGGGTCTTATCCATGTGAAGGGTTAAAATAGAGTCTGTCCCTTCTGGGTAATCCTGTTATTGGGTGACTCCCTGTCAAGAACAGAACCTCTACACCCAAATACCAATCAAAAAGCCAATTTATTATTTTAGCTAGAGGCTCCAGATCTCCTGGTCAAAAACCATGAGCCAGGACCTCGGAAAGATGGATTACACACATTACATGCACATCTTACTTACATAGAAGATTAAAAAAGGGGGAGCCCTGTCTTACCAATGATCTACCTAGGAATGTGACAGTATCCTAGATAGTTGTCTACTGTTTGCTGAAGAAGGGAAGCAGCAATGGATACGGAGGTAATCAGACACCAAAAGGACTGATGTTTGTGGAGGGCAGAAGCCTTGGACTTTTATCCTTTGTGAGTTTACTCACAGTAATCTCTTCTCTCAGTCCCAATGGAAGGGAGGGGGGCTAAGACAGGCGTTTATTAATATTTTATCCCATTTCAACCCAGCCCTGGGGATGACCTTCGAAGATCATCAGAGGCCGTCCCAACATGGCTGCTCCGAAACTGCCTAAATTCCAGTGCAGGATGAGTAAGACTTTGAGGCCAGCCAGCACTATGCAGAGAGCCTCTGTCTCCTTACAGAAAAAGAAAAAGAAAGAAAAAAAAGGAAGGAAGGAAAAGAAGAAAGTGAAAGAGGAAAGAACAAAGAAAGAAAAAATAAAATGGATTGTTGTATGAAAAAGATTACTGCAGCTGACCAAGAGTGATAACAGAAGATCCTGAAAGGTCAAAGCGAAGTTCAAAGTTTGATTGTAAAGCAGGAGAAAAGTCGATGAACAACACCTCCCAGGAAGACTGCTACTACATAAACCCCTACTGTGATTTTGAATTGGCGGTCACTTTACTTCAAGGCAGGAGAGTCTACTTACCTAAGTGGTTTCCAAATGAATAGCCTGGGGGCCGATGCTTTTGTTTTGCTCCGCAGGGCATCCCGGGCGTGGCCCATTGCCTGAATCCCGTGTGATAGGCGCTCAACAGACACTGAACTAACCTTGATTTTCCCTCGCACATTTGGTTCACCTTTTCCTCATTTTTTTTTCGGTAGGTTTTAAAAAGCAAGTGTGGGCAAAAAGAAAAGCTTGGCACCCAATGACTCTGTGGTGCCCCATCACTTGGTGGTGGCCTTCCCTTGGCACTGGTGGGGCACTATGGGTGGTACGGACATTTCGAATGAATCTCTGACCTCGTCTCTCTGACCTCGGTTTGCAGCGTCCTGCGTTTTGATCCTAGTCTGCAAGAAACCAAACAGGGCAGAACCGAGCACCCGCTCTCGATGCAGAAATGGTGAGCTGTGGCTCGTTGGATGACGCTCATCCAGCAAGCACGAGGCCCGGAATTCCGTGCTCACCACCGGATCGTCTGCACGCGGTGGCGCACGCCTGCCCTGTCCGGCTGCAGCCCTAGGGGAGGTGGAGGCAGGGAGGTCATCCTCCCCTACGCGGCGAGTTCAAGACTAGCCTGGGCCACAGGAATCCTGCACGGGGGAGGGGGAGGGCGGGAAGGAAGTGGTCAGGCAAGGCTCGGGGCTCGTGTGCAGGGAGGATGCGCGTGGGCGTGTGGGGGCGAAGGCCACGGCCCCGCTGCGCCCGGCCGCCTCCCCGAGCGGTCGTCGTGGTGCCGCCTGTCGCCCGCGGAGGGCGCCGGGTGCCGGGGCGCGGCGCGGATCCGGGAGGGCGGCGCCGGGCTCCGGGTGGCCGCGGGCCGGCCACATCAGCAGCGCTCGGCCCCGGGGCGGCGCGGGCGCGGGCGGGCGCGCGCTCCGGGCGGGGCGGGGCGCGGCGGGCGCGCGCGGCGCGGGCAGCGGCGGCGGCTGTCAGCGCGGGGCGGCGGCGGCGGCGCGGGCGGCGCGCGGGCAGGAGGAAGCCGGGGACGACGTGCAGGCGCCCGCCGCATCCCGCGGCTCTCGGCGCAGGTGGTCGAGGAGGGCGAGTCCGCGGGCGGCCGCGGCGCGGGGCTCCGGCGCGTCCAGGTGTTCGGCGGAGGCGGCGCGGGGCCCGGGGCGCCGGGGGAGGGCCGGCCGAGCCGGGGCCGCCCGTGCCGCCGTCGGTGCCCGCTTCCGTGCCCCGAGGGCTGCCGGCAGCGCCCGGCCCGCCGGGCCCGGCCCCGGGGAGCGCGGGGACTAGGCGCGGAGCCCCGCGGGCCGCGGAGCCCCCAGCCCCGGGCTCCGGAGACGGGCGGACCGCGGCGGCGGCGCGGGGATGGATGGAAGGTGAGCTGGGGCGATGAGATGCGCCGGGCGGGTCCGCGCCCGGGACCCTGCTGCGGGCTCAGCGACGCCTGTCACCCTGTGCGGCGTGTCTCGGTCTAAAAAAAAAGATCCTCATTCATGGAAGAGATGACACGCAAAGTACGGGACTAATCTATTACACTTGCGCATAGTAGTACACAGATGTCATCGTTTTGCTAATGAATATTTTCCCTTTAGTCACAAAGTTTTGCAACTGTCGCCACTATGCAGAACAGTGTGGTCAATCCACCAAAGAAACCCTGTATTTGTTAGCAGAAGCTACTTATTTCCCCATTACCCTCAGTACTTAGCATTCAGTAATCTTTAGCTTTCTATGGATTGATTTGTCTATTGTGTACACTTCAAATGGAATCATACATTATTTGGCTGTTTTTGTGCGTGTGTGTGTGTGAGAGAGACTGACTTGCTGTGTGCTCAGGTTGGTCTTGAACTTGTGAGTCTCTTGCCCTGGATTTCTAAATATTGGGATTACAAGTCTGGCATATAATATTTTCGCTAATGTATCAAAGTGCTTTATTCTCTTACAGTTGAATATTTGGCATAGTTGAGTGAAATTTGTTCATTTATCAGTTAATGGACATTTGGGTGGTTGTGGACATATATTTTTGTGGAATTTCTCAGCTTAAACTTTTTTTGAGAAATTTTCAGGCTTTAACACACTAGTTAAAGCATTTTTACTTCCCTACCAAGCAACATATGAGGGAGTTTGTTTAATCTCACCAATACTGATTTTATTATTTATTTACTTGAGAGGTTGGCCAGAGGAAGTTGTTCTTTCCTTCCACCACCTGGGCTTTTGGGGTTCGAACTCAGGTTACTGAGTTTGGTAGCAGGTGTCTTCTTGAACTCTCTCACTGACCCTACACTGGATAATTTTATTGGCTGTTTTTTTATTTTGCCATCCTACTGTGTAGTTTTGATGTGCATGTCAGGCTGTGAATTCAGATTGTGTGTTATGTGTGGGAGAACATGTCTGTTCTGGCAAGCATGTAGTTATCAGAGCACAGTTGGTAAAAGTTGCTTCTTTCTTACCATGTGGGTTCTGGGGTTCAAACTCACGTTTCATTCAGATGCTCAAGGACCGGGTTTTGTGTGCTTATTGCCAGCTTGTGAGCCATTCTGGAGAAATGCTTATTCAGATTCTTTGCTCATATTTTCCTTGGTTATTTGACTTTTTGTTGTTGGACTATGTTGCTCATTTATAAGAAAAATGTTCTAGCTTTGGGGATTGATACTGATCAAACGAGTAAAAGCTAAATGGTATCAATTAGGTCTCTCAAAGTGCCTTACCTGTTAATCGTTGGGCATTTTATTGTCCCTTTCCGTTTTTTATTTTCTTTAGAAAAGCCACGGAAGTTATGGGCCAGATGAGACCTGTTTTATTGTGTATATATTTTGCTTAATTTAAAAAGTTTCCCTTACCACAGATTACAAGTAATTTATGTTGATGGAGAAACAGATGACTTAACTAAAATTTCATGCAATTCTCAGCAAAGTATAGGGTTCAATTTTCCTTATATTGTGAATTTTGTTTCAATTCTGCTTGTGTGTGGGTGGTGGATAGTTTGTTTTTGCTTTTTGTGGTGGTCTCACTGTATAGACCTACCAGGCAGGAATTTACTAGACTGGTCTCAAACTTGCAGCAATCCTTCCCCTCTGCCTGAGTGTAGGATCATAGGTGTGCACCACCATGCCTGATGAAAAATAATTTTGATGGCACTGAAGTTAAGACCCACGTGTGGCTGTATGAATATTGTTTGCATTGTTAACTTCTGAACACAAACTCAGCATCAAGTCTTTCATAGCAAAAAATCACTAGAATAGATGATATGTCTC
The DNA here is from genome assembly GCA_023101885.1 of Typhlomys cinereus. Taxonomy (NCBI): domain Eukaryota; kingdom Metazoa; phylum Chordata; class Mammalia; order Rodentia; family Platacanthomyidae; genus Typhlomys; species Typhlomys cinereus. The sequence goes on from JALPQD010000097.1 coordinate 3,928,774, forward strand.
TGAAGAATTCAAGATCTTTTGATCTAATGTAGTTCTGCTAAGAAAACGTCCCTCAATGATATTCAGTAATGTGTGAAGACTGTTTGCGACCATTGAAGAAAGTGTAGAGGCCGAGTGTTTGGCTTTGGGGAGAGAGATTGGGCCACAGGCTGAGAACAGCATGGGCAAGTGGGAATTTATAGCCAGTGAGCAGGGCTGGAGTGGATTCTCTTAAGTCACCCTAACAGGAGTTCTGCTGAAGACAGGCCAAGGCATTCAGGCATCACATAGGGGCTGGTGGGGGTGTATAATCTGATTGAAAACCCAGGGCTGTTGGGGGTTCTGGGTAAACTGGTTTGACGGGGTTCTCTGCTAAAAATGAAACACTAGTAGTACAAATGGACCTAAGATGGGTCAAGAAATTGAGTGAATACGATTGTGGGAGGAATTTGTTTCTGCTTACATGTGTGCCACTATATTTCAGAAACCTTATAGTAACTACAAAGATTCCCAGATGCGAATAGTAGGGAAACAATTGATTAAAACTATGCGAAGTGCATCCTGACCCTGCTCTTCAACCTGTAAATGATAAAACAGTACTCTGTATGTGTGTGTGTATATGTGTGTGTGTATACGTGTGTGTGTGTGTATCAGAGGGCACTGTGTGTTCTTGTGGAGGACCAAGGGTGACTTTGGGAGACATCCCGGATTGCCTCTACCTCCTTTGTGTTTTGCTCTGGGATTTCCCAGACTCGCCCCACTAAGGCTGGAAGTACAGGCTGCTACAGTTTCTGCCCAGCATTTTTTATGTGGGACCCAGAATTTGAACTCAGGGTTTTGTGTTTTGGAGGTAAAGTCTTAACATCTGAGCCACCTCTCCAACTCCTCTTTACCTTTTGATTCTGCTCAGCCTTTATTAGAAGGAAGCAGCTGTCAGTTTCTACAAATAAGCCACATATGTACTTTGGCTTTGGGTTAGCCCAGTGAGATTATCCAACACTGAAAGTACAAACCTTCCAGTCTACTATGTCCTGTAGCTCCAAGAAGGTTTGAGGACTGGACGTGGGGTGCAGTGAAAACTAGGGACAATTTTGAGAACACAGTCCCTAGGGAATGATACCCAGAACTGACCTGACTTCTTTGCTATGGAGCTCTCATCTCTGAACTTACTATAGTTATGTAATTTAAAATTTCATGGTAGTACTACAGGTGAAGGCAGGAGGATCAGGAGTTCAAAGTTACGTAGTTCCAGGACAATCCTGTTTCAAAAACAAAAAGTAAGCAAAAAATGTATAGAAATAAAAGGTAGACAACTTTATGTAAACAGCAGTAACTGGAGCAGTCAGTAACCTCGCTTTAACTTTAGTGTAAATACATTTAGTCAAGTTGCTTCCCTCCCTCCTGTCAGCCACTAAGAAAACGGGAGTATTGCTTGGACAAAGAAAAAAGTATTAGAATTTTTTTCTTAGTTGAAATGTTAGGGTTAGAACGGCATCCATTTACTTAAAAGATAACTTTACAGAAAACATCTAATGTTACAGTGAGAGTAGTAGAGATGGGGAGGGGAGCTGGACGGGTGAGCCCAGCAATGAAAGCTGCAAGCAGGAGTTGAAGGTCACCCTCAGCTTCGTGGCCAGCTCCAGACTGGTCTTGTCTCCCCAGAACCGCCCCAGAGCAACAACAAAGATACACTCTCCCAGGGCTCACTGAAGACGGATTTATGAAGATAGGGCGAGGAAGGGAGTAAATTAAATGAAAATGTATCAGTCATGAGAGTCGACAGAAAGCTAGATTTTGTTCTTAAAAGAATGGAAAATAGAACTTCCATATGCCTCCCCCCAAGAACTTACAGATAAGAATTTCATGATGTCAGGTTGTTGCTAGAGAATGTGTCTAATGTCACAGTTGCTGTGACTTCATAGAATTAAATTTCCAGACAAACCATGAAGGAAAAATTCTACCAGTGTATGGTTTGGATAAGTGGAAAGAGACGCTATGAAAAATTCATGTGAAAAGTCGAGAGATTTCAGCTCTGATTCGTTTATCTTAATACATGCTTGAGTTGCTCAAAATGTGCTAGTTCTAGAAGTAAGTCTACAGCTATGTATCTTAGCACATTAGTCAAATCTGGCTAAAATGGGACGGCTTTGAAAAGCACTCATTTTGAATTTTATATTTTTATGTATAACAGTTCTATTTTAAGCAGCGTACCATAGGACTAAATTGAAGCTGTTAACTGGTATAGATTTATCCTAAAGGAGTAATTTTAGATACTGGGATTCATGCACAAAGTTGTTCATTTTCATTGCAACATAATTTAGTCAAGAAAATGTCTGCTCTCAGGAAACAGTTCATTAAAATGTGTCGGTCCATGAAGGACTGAAGGGGCTGGTCACTGTACCCCACACATGGAAGTCTGTCCTTCTTCCTAGAATTCAGGTCTTCCTCCAGATGACCACTTGCCTCTGGGTCATGTGAGTCTTTCACTCAGATGTCTCCATTTTCCCTGAAACTTTCTGTCTGGCTGCCATTCACTTTGCCAAGTTGCTTTCTCCCCCCCCCCCCCCCCCCCCCGCTTTCTCATAACCCCCTTCCCCATGTCTTTGATCTTGTATGTTATTAAAGTTCATCATTTGGGATGGTGGTACTTCTGAGCTATTTATATGACTCATAAACAAGGCATTTTTATGATATGGTTATGTTTCTGAGTTTTCACATATCATTTAATAGCAGACAGTGATTCACCTGTGAATCAAAGAAGAGTCTTTATACCTTCGTCCACATACGCTGGTATGGAAGGATGGTGTGCAGAATGTCTAGAAGTCTTTTCCTATCACCAGCTGCTTTTCAGAAAGCCTTAAATTCAAGTCCTATTTCTTATCTTACTAACTTTGTAACTTTGGGCATATTACTTAGTCTCTTGAGACTGTATTCCTGAAATATAAATTATGATTATGCTGCTGGAGGAGTTTAAGTCCAGCCTAGGCTACATAGTGAGGCTCTGTCTCAAAAGGATTTTTGTAGTAAGTTTTATTTTATGTTTTATTGATTTATTTATTCATATATTTATTTGTGTGTGTATCTGTCTCTGTCTCGCTGTCTGTCAGAGGGCACTATATGTCCCTGTGGAGGACCAAGGGTGACTTTGGGAATCATCTTGGATTGCTTTTGTCTCCTTGCTTCATTCTGGGATTTCCCAAGCTCCACCCACTAGTGCCGGGAGTGAAGGCAGCATCCCCCTGGCATTTTTTATGTGGGACCTGGGATCCGAACTCAGAACCTTCTGTTTGGGAGACAGAGTCTTAACCCCTGTCTGCAGCCCCTATAGTAAGTTTTAGAATTCTTTAAACATAGGCCAGAAATGTTTAGATTAATAGTTTCGAAATAAGCTCAGGTAAACTCATATTTCATGAGTTCTGATTGAGTGTAAGTTTTCTTGTATGATCTATTGATTTACTGTCTCTTTTCACTTAAAAATGTATGAATATGATATTTAGATTTAAAGATTGTATTAAAGGGCTTGGGATGTATTTCAGTGGTAGAATATTTGTGTTGTATATATGAGTCCGTAGGTTCAGTTCCCCCAGTACTACTAAATAAGTAATAAATAACGCAACAAAAACCAGTTACAGCTGTTTCCTATTCTAGCCTTATTTTCTTTTTAAAATATCATGGTTCCATGAATCTAGCATTGTAACATAGTAGAATGTATGCTTAACATGCATGAAGTTTTGGGTTCAATCCCCAAGTCCCCCCAAAATAGACAAACACATCAGAATTGTAAGAACCTTCCATGGTTCCCTAAAGATTGGTATTGTTCTAGATATGGGTGTGCTTTAAAATTATTCTTAGTTTTATTCTCTTATTGTTTCATATATGAATATTCTGAATTCATGATATTTTCACACTTTAATCCTCAATCGCATCCCGCCTTCTTTTACCGTTACAACCCTTCTGCCCTGACAGTCTATTTTCATGCCTGTGTCCTACTGGGTTTCCCTTGATTTGCCTTTGATGGTGTGCGCCTGATTGCTTGAAGGAAGGCATCTCTCAGGGAGGTGTGCAGCTTCTTGAGATCTTTCCTCTTCCGCGGTGAAATGCTGGTAGGCCGAATCCTGTGCAGGCCTTGTGGAAATATACACAGCTGCAGTGAGTTCATGAATGCAACAGGATAATATCCAGCTGCAGCTCTCTCCACTTCAGGCTCTTACAATCTTACTGTCCCCTCTTCATGATGTGACTTGAGTCTTAGGGTTTGGAGGGGAAGGCTAGAAGTCCTGTTTAGGGCTGAGCAGTCTGCACTTTGGCCAGTTGTGATTTTCTGTAATGAACACCTTCCATTGCAGAAGGAAGCGCCTAGGGTGGGTGTTGAGAGCGCCTCCATTCTTTGTATATGGCTTGGTCCTTTTGTTTAGTCTGAATGTTAATGTTATGACTATTATGTATTGTCGGAAGTTTCTTTTCTGGTCCTGTATATTTGGTCTGTTGGCCTCTTTAATCTGGATGGGCATCTCTTTTCTTCGCATAGGTAACTTTTTTTCTGTAATATCATTGAATATGCATGCTCTGTCTTTTTCTTTCTACCCATGATCCCAAAGCTGGCTGTTTTGATAGTGTCCTGGTCTTCTGTCTGTTCTATTCATGCGTGTTCTTCAATTTGTCAGTTTCTTTGACTTCCTTGTCAAGTTCCTCCACTTTGTCTTCAAGCTCTGATAATCTCTCTTCTACGTGGTCAGTTCTATTTTTTGAGACTTTTACTGAATTCTCAGTTTGAATGCTTGGGCCTCTTTCAGTGCTTCTGTGTTTGCTTTCAGATCTCTTTGGGTTTTCCTCAGTACTTCTAAATTTGTTTTCAGGCCTTTAACTGCCTTCCTGATTGTGCCTAGTTGTTTCTGTTGTGTTTTCTTTGTCTTCTTTCCTAATTTATTGTGTCCCTCTTCATATTTGTTTAAAATTTATCTATATTCTTTTAGAACTTCTTGATCTTATTTGTAATTAATCTCTAGAATTCACTGCCTTGATTGTTGCTTTCTCTCTTTTTCTAAAATCAATCAGCCTATCTATTTAGATATCTAGGTATCTATCTATTTTGTGTGTGTCTCTGTAGGAGTGGACTTTAATCATCATCCTGGATTGCTTCTACCTCCTTTTTGCTTTGCCAGGGGATTTCTCCAGACTCTACCCACCAGGTCAGCCTTCTCCACCTGGCTTTTTTACATGGGACCTGGGATCCGAACTCCGGACCTTCTGCTTGAGAGGCAGAGTCTTGACCCTTAAGCCATCTCTCCAGGCTGATTGTTGCTCTCTTGATTGCTACCTGATGAGTTACCTACAGTGGGAGGTGATGCCTTGGGATTAGTAATTAGGGGAAGTGACACATTTTCTTGGTTTCCTGTGTTGCTTCTGTTTTTTCAATATGATGTGCATATCTGAATTTGCTTGTTCTCTTGGATTTATATTTCTCATTCACCTATGTCTTCTGAGATAGAGTCTATTTCTTTTCACTCCTTTTCGAATGGGTAGATATTGATTGAGGTTCAGTCTAGAGCCTCTTGGTGCTGATTCTTGGATGGCTGTGTTGTCTAGGATACTGAGCTTCAGTGCTGAGGGGATTTTGATAACAGTCTGTACTTTACTTTTTGTTAATAAAAGTAGAAGTGGTAAACACATAGGACGGGGAATGACTGGGAGAAGTGTTAGCTTGAACATCAGAAAGATAGGTGTGGGACAGTTGGATGCTTTTGGAGTTGACAGATTTTTGATTTTGTTGCAACGTGAGAGGATAAAGGTTGGAGGTGTCAGGTACAGGGAGGGCGATAGGTGTCAGAGGAGGGGGTTATGGGAGACGTAGATGAAAGGTAATGGTAAGGTATAGCTTGTAATCTAGATGGAAAATTTTAAGTTAAAATACTGAATCATAGTTAAGTAATACACGATTCAGAAGCCCACCTATCATGTCCACAAATGTAAAATTAAGTAGGCAAATGAGTTAATAACAAGAAGACAGAAAGAAGTACAAAATAGAAAAAAGCTAACAAAAAACAAAAGGATTACTTATCTGGTTAATTGTTGGTCCATCTGGCTCGAGCTGAAAGGTGAAGTTCACAGAGCGGTCTAGCTCTATGAGAGGAGAATACAGTGTTTCTCAAGTGGTTCTGGTAGTTGTGTAGCCTAGTGATGTAACTCTCTTGTGCTGCGTGCAGAGGTTCTCCAGACACCGTGTTGGAGGCTGACTACCTGTGGCATCCTAGTGGATCCTGTGTTATATTCGTGACAGGTGGTAGGAGGCAGCTGGGGCCTGTGTCCTGTGCAGGTGCCACGGGAAGGAAAGAGGCCTGTGAGGAAAGAGAGAAGGTGGAGACGGTGAGGACCCCACACGGGTGCCCAGGGAAGGAAAGAGTGAATTTTCTTAGGTTAAAAAAAACTTTTATTACATCCAATTAATTAATTTATTCATTGTGTGTACATTTTGTGGTGGTCAAAGACAACTTTTGGGAGTCGGTTCTTTCTTTCCATCATGTGGATCTAGGGATCAAATTCAGGTCTTTAAGTTTAGTGGCAAGGACCTTTACCCGACTAAACCACCCCACTGGCCCAAGGTTCTTAATTGCTATTACTATCATTAGTGTGTTGATATCATTTGATTTGGAAACCAAATTGCCTTTAAGTGTGGCAATTGATACAAATTAGTTACTTGAAATCCTCACCCTCCTCCCCCCAAAAAATCACTGGGTGTAATATTATTGACTCGTTGAACTTACGTATTGTCTCTCTGTGCTGGGCATGGAGCTAGCACACAGCGGGGAGTGCTGTATCAGGTTTGCCTTTCAGGATCTTGTCTGTCTTAAACGGCTTGTAGCCCAGGCTGCCCTCACTTGTGGTCTTCCTGGCTCGGCCTCCTGACTCTGGTATGGAGGGCATCTCCTAGCTCGACTCTTCTTTGTTGCCATGGCCTCCTTGCTCCCGGTCCAGGCGCCCCTCCCGGCCAGCATTGCAGTGTTCTTCTGCGCCTGGTCTCCTTGCATTTCTGGATCTGAGGACCGTGCTGTGGTAACCTCACACCTCTGCAGAGTGAACTTCTAGAATAAACATTGATTCTTTATCCTCTTTATTTACATCAAATACATACCATTTATGTGAGGGGGAAAAAAAAACAGTCAAATAAAACTCCGCAGGTGGACTGGAGAAGTTGGCAAGACTGGCCAGAAGCCGTGGGCAGAGTCCACTGCCTGGCAGCTGAGGTTGTTGGGTAGCTTTGGGAATAGATTTCTCCTGAACTTTGAGTTATGTCGGGAACCTTCTTGTCTCTGTTTTGCTTTGCTTTGTTTTGAATTGGTATCAGTTCTGACCAAAGGGTAGAGGAGAGATTTGATTGCAGGGGGCAAAGATAGTGAAAGTGGGTCATTATTTCAATCTGATGCCAAGATAATTGAGTAACCGGACATGTGTACCTTGCAGTTTACCCGGTCAGTGCGCAGACTTCTTAGGGGCGATAGTGTGTCGCAGCTGACTTAGGGAACGCGCAGTCCGGGGGGGGGGGAGGCATGAGGCCCGGCTCCATCCCTGCAGTGGTGTCTGCACGAAGGTGTCCCAGCTGGGGAGGACACGTCCCTAGGCTGCAACTGAGGAAGCCTTCCGCAGGCAGCTGCCCGGTGCTGCTCACCTACAGCCAAAGGAGGTGAGCTGGGCACTGCCAGGGCACTGGGCCAGAGAAGAGCTCTGAGGTGACCCTCAGAAGTGTTCTGAGTTGGGTGTGTGATAGTTCATAGCCATGGCAGTTATGAAGCATTCAGGTTTTATATATATTGTTTATTAGGAAGAGAGAGCGAGCGGGTGTGTGTCACAGAGGACAACTTTCAGAAGTTGGTTCTCTCCCTTGCTTCTGCCAGGTGTTCTCTTCAGGGATCCAACTCAGGTTGCTTGCAGCTGCCTTTAGTCACTGAGCCATCTTGCCAGCCCAAGGTATTTTTTATATTAATTGTGTGTGTGTGTGTTTTAGTGAGCACTGTGTGTGCCTGTAGAGACCCAAGGGTGATCACCCTGGATTGCTCTACCATCTTTTTGCTTCACTCTGGGATTTCTCAGGCTCTGACTCCCAGAATTGGAAGTGCAGGCCGCTACCATTTCTGCTTGGCATTTTTTATGTGGGGTCCTTCCGTTTTTGAGGCAGAGGCTTGAGCCCTGAGCCATCTCTCAGCCTGTATACTAGTGTTTTCCAGTTTTAGCATACAGAGCCGTGGGTTTCATCATGACATTTTCACACTTACATTGTTTTTTGCTATGAGACATTTTGATCTGAATTGTTTTAGATGGTAAAAATGAAAATCTACATGTAGCGAATAACTTTTTCATAAAAAGAGGAGGTTTTTCTCTTTTAAACTTTGGTATGTCAGCCGCTGCTTTCTTGCTGTTTTTTTTTTTTTAAACTTTGACCCATTGGCAGCTTTCTGCACCCTGCCATTTTGGAGGTTTTTATTTTAACTTTCAGTTTAATTATACAATGACCTGCAGTGTAGCTTTAGGTTTTGGTCTCAGAAATGGGTTTTGCGTTTATAAAATTGAACCCCAACATGCAGAATGTGCTAAAAGGGCAAAATGTGCTTTGGTGTCTATTCTAAAGTAATGACTCCTCATTTGAGCGCAGTTCTAGACTGTAAATCAGGCTCTTCCGACCTATACACACTAGAGACACAGGTGAATAGTTATGCGTATTTCATTCTTCCAATGCTATCTCGTTTTACACAGCAGAGTTGATTCAGATTACAAAAAACAGCTTCCAAGTCATTGATTTGATTGGTTTTTGTCTTTTGACTTCTTGAGACAGGATCTCCTGTGGTCCCTTGGCTTGGCCAGGAACTCACAGTGGAGCCGAGGTTGGGCCTCCATCTTGAGGTCATCCTCCTCCCTCAGCAGGGATTTACAGACACTGAGACGCTACACTTGGCTAAGTGTTCATTTAAACACACAGAGTACAGAATCTGTACTGGAGAAATTAAAAGAGGCCGTAATTATTAGATGAATAAGTTTGGTCCTAAGATTTGAAGTTAAGATGAACCTCTGTTTCCTTGTTGCTTCAGTGAAAAGCAGGTGACTCAGTTTTGTGAAAGGAAAGAAAATCCCAGTTCTCAACCAGGTCAGTGGCCCACCCCAGTAACCCCAGCATCGCGGAGGCAGAGGAAGAACTAGGAGCCGATGGTCATCCCTAGCTTCAGATCAGATCAAAGGCAGCCCGGACTGCCTAGGCCCTGTCTGAAATCGAACAAATGAAAGAACAGACAACACACAAAATAAAAACAGGGCAGGAATATAGCTTGGGTTACTAGCTACTTGCTTGCCAAACGGGGAGCTCTGGGTTTGGTCCCCAGCACTGCATAGAACAGACTTGGTGGCACAGAACTGTAATCTCGGCTCGAGGAAGGTGGGTGCAAGAGGATCAGAAATTCAGGATCATCCTCTTGGAAGCCCACCAGGCCACATGAGATCCAGTCTCAAGATACAAAGCGTCAGACCAATCAAACAGCAAGGCCAGTTTTGGCAGGGCCTGTATTGTTGTTGTTATTAAATATATCGCGTGAGATCTTATATGGGGGGTCTAAGTGATGAGGTAATGATCTGTAAAAACAGTCTGCAAGAGATTAATGAATCATACATTCCAGTTGCAAGAGACAGTTGGTGTTTGGTACTTTTTAAAAATACATGGACAGTGAACCAGCAAGATGGCTGAGCAGGTAAAGAAAGGCACTTGGCTCCGAGCCCAGTGGTCTGAGTTTGAGCCTGGAACTCATGTGGTGGAAGAAGAGAACTTCCTGTCAGTCATCTTTTCTTAACTTCAGAGTAGTCGAGATTACGGGCGTGTGCACTGCACATAGCACCATACTGAATTTTAACTTTTGAGAGGCAATTGATATATTCAATGCAGGAAGCACAACATATCATTCCAGTTACACAGGAATTAGATTGGGAGACTGAGTGGATATTTTTAACTTTTGGACGTTTTTTTAGGGCATAGCTTAGTGAGTGACGAGCATGGTTCACACTTGGCCTTCTGAGTTTGATTCCTGGAAGCCCACGTGGTGGAAGGAAAGTTGTCCCCATGGCACGTGAGCACCTTTCTCCCTTCTTCCCTCCCCCTCTTAGTACATAAAATATTTTTTTAAAAACTTAAATTAAGACAGTGTGGGGTGGTATCTCCTTGTAGTCCAGCATTTAAGAAACAAGCAGAATTGCTGTGGTTTTAAGACCAGTATGGTCTAGCGACCAGCCGGTCTGGGGGGGACGGGGACATAAGGAGACACTGTCTCAAAACAAAACAAAACGAAGTGAAAAGCATAAATGGCAGGCGTTGATAGTCTTCATTGTCAACTTAATTGGATTTCTGAGGCCTGGGAGCAGCTGGCGGCAGGAGAGCTACTACTCAGAGGAGCAAGGAAAGACCACAGGGAGATTGGGGGGGGACCACTGCGGGCCACGGGCTCTTCAGCACAGGGACATGGAGCATGGGGAGGGAAGCCAGCGGCTGAGGTGAGCTGGTTCTGAATGACTTGTCTTTTCATATTTTGGCTGCTTTCAGTCATTGAAAGAAACTGGTGAGGACTTGAATGAACTATTTTTAGATGAAAATAGCTGAAGCAAACTGAGCAGCCCTATCACCAGTGTGCTGTTGGGGTGCTGCATAAAGCAGGTTAAGCAGGCGGGAGCCTTATCTTTATGAGCCTATTAGACAATTAAACACTTAAGTGGGAGGATTCAAAGGGATGTAAGCAAGTCATTCGAATAGTATCAGCCAAGTTTTGTTTAATACTTAAAAGAGAGGAGCAGAAAGCATATTTAAAACTAAGGACACAGAATATCACGGCCAGGACTATGATATAGGCCTGTTATCCAAGCTTTTGGGAAGTGGAGACAGGAAGGTCACAGGTTCGAGGACAGCCGTGGCACCTTACAGTCTCAAACAGCAGCCAGGTTAGCAACAAAAGGGCTAACCAGGGCTGCGCCTCAGTTGGTAGAGGGCTCCTCTGGCCTGGACCAGGCCCCAGCTCCTCCCCAGCGCCGTATGAACAGGGCGTGTTGACACACCTGTGATCCCACACTTGGGAGCTGGAGGCAGGAGGATCTGAAGTTCAAGGTCAGTCTTGACTACATAGAGATTCCAGGCCACGCTGGGCTAACTGAGACCCTGTCTCAAAAAAAAAAAAAAAAAAAAGCTTAATAATATTACCTGACTTGTAGATTATTGTGTACATTTGAGTGTATGAGGTGATATAATGGTTTTCATATATGTATATTAATGCACAATATTTACTGGCTAAGCAAGTATTTTTTTTTGTGTGTGTACATGTTTGCGCGTACTTGTATATAGAAGAGGGCACTGCGTGTGCCTGTGGAGGCCCAAGGACGATTTCAGGAATCATCCTGGGTTGTTCTATACCTTCTTATTGTTTGTTCTGGGGTATAAGTGCAGGCTGCCCCCATTTCATCCTGGCGTTTTTTTATGTGAGATATGGGATTTGAACTCAGGCCCTTCTGCTTGCATGGCAATGACTTTGACCCCTGAGCCATCTCTCCACCACCTGGCTAAGCAAGTCTTTAGATTCCTGATGAAATATGATAATTTTTAGATTTATGCAACACATCAATTGTTCCACAGAACAATATCTTCCATGAGAAGATATAAAGTGTTAGACTACCTTTTTTTTTTTGCATCTCTTAGTCTTTATTGAGTTCCAAAGAGATCGGTTCAAAAGTTTGTATCTTTCACTACTTTGTAAGAGCATATTCTTCTTTAGAACTAACCATAAAAAGGATTTCCCAAAGATTTCTAGATAATTAACAAAATATGTTGAGTTCATTCATTCTTCTTTTTTAAATTATTTTTCATTGTTTCATACACGAATACAGTGGATTAATGATGGTTTCAAGCCTTAGACTACTGTTTGGTGTCTTTCTTAGGAACTATGCATGGCTTACGCCTGCCAACTCACACACTGCTGAGTATTGTTATGTAACAGCAGTCGAACAGAATAGGACCTCTGGTAGAATGGGAAGATATTTTGTCAAGATTCTTCTGATTTAGTAAACGCACAGAGTGTGCTTTTTTTTTTTTTTTTTTTTTGAGACCGTGGTCTCATGTTTCCCTGGCTGGCCTCAAACTTGCTGTGTAGCCTGGAATAACTGAACTTCTGGTCTTCCTGCTTCAACCTCAAAACACCAGAAGTCCTGGGACTAGAGCCATATACTGCCATGCCTATTTTATGTAGGGCTCGGAATCAAATCCAGAGTTCAAGGTTTTCTGCAAGCTAGGCAAACACTCTACCCCATCTGTATACCCAGCCCCCAATACATATCTTTTTCTTAACTCTTAAAAACAAATACTTTTAGTACTAATGCTAAAGTTTTTGTGATTAAAGTTGATTTCATAAGGATGGTGTATTTCTCTTCAGGCCCTTGTCCTTTGATATAATTCTCTTGACTAGTGGTGAGCTATAGCAGGGCTTTCACAGGGAATATGGAGTGAATTTTTCTGTAAATTTAAATGTGTTCAGTGTCCACCCTTCAGACTGAGAATTTATCCTTTCTGTATTTCTGATGTATAAATGTATGTTTATTTTTCATGGAAAGGTTGTTTTTAACTTGGTTAAGTTTGATAGAAACATTTTCTGGTTTTTGAGATTGAGATATTTGGAAGCTGTCACTTTAAAATTTCTTGTTCAGGGGCTAGAGAGATGGCTCAGGAGTTAAAACTCTGTTTCACAAGCAGAAAATCCTAAATTCAGATCCCAGATTCCCCATAAAAATGCCAGGCAAGGACTGGAAAGATGGATCAGGGGTTAAGATTCTGTCTCACAAGCAGAAGGTTCTGAGTTCAGATCCCAGGTCCCATGTAAAATATGCCGGGCAGAAACGGAGGCAGCCTGTACTTTAAGCCCTGGTGGGCGGAGCCTGGGAATCCCAGAGTGAAGCAAGAAGGAGGTAGAAGCAGCAATCCAGGGTGATTCCCAAAGTCACCCTCCACAGGGACACACAGTGCTCTCTGACACACTCACAGACACACCCCCCCACACACACATATAAAATAAATTAATTATAAAATTTTTCTTGTCCGTGCTGGTGAGATCACTCAGCAGGAAAGGTAGCTGTTCGCATGCCTGGAGACCTGAGTTTGAGCTCCAGAAGCCTACATGGTGGAAAGAGAGAACTGATTTCCAAAAGTTGCTGTCCTCTGAGCTCCACTCATATGTCATGGCATGCATGCTTCTCTCTCTCCCTCCCCCCTCCTTCCCTCTCTCTGTCTCTCTCTCTCTTCCCCTTCTCTCTTTCTGTCTCTCCTCCTAAATAATAAATTAATAAAATATTAAAAATATATAGGCAGTGTGTTGTTCAGTATGTTATAGACCCTCCCTAAATTAAAATGACTAGGAGTTTGGCTCCTTATCTGAATTATTTCCGGTGGAAGATGTGACGGCGGCCCCCGTTCCACTGGCCAAGCCTGATGCCATGGAGATGAGACGGATCGTCCTGTTCAGCACCTGGAGAGCCATGGCAGCAGTTAGCGAGATCAGGAGGGAACAGTGACTGGGAAGAGTGATGGGGTCTCACGTTGCTCATATTGACTCTTGTAAAGCATATGGGTGATTTATAAAGCAAGAGCGCACACACGTGTACCCTCTCCAAGCCTAAGAGATAGAAACGGTACCTCCAAGTCCTTGACGAGCGTTTACACCACCCCTTCCATGCTGCAACTTGTTTAATTGCCTTGTGGATTCTTTTTTCTTTTCTTCTTCATCTTGTGGTGTATATGTGTGTTTGTGTCTCTGTGTGTGCGTGTGCGATATGTGAGAGGTGATAGCCTCTCCAGCAGGCCCTCCACCTGGACAGGTGTCACCGCCTTGCGGCCTCAGTGCCCACTAATGACCAGCTGCAGTATGTATCTGTGCTTCTCCTTTCAAGTCTTCTGAGAGAATCTAAGTCCTTAGCCAGCCAGTCAGAGATCTGTCTGGGCGTCTAGGCCAGAGCAGACTTTGAGAAGTGTGTAAGTATATTGCAAGACTTGCACAGTGGAGGACTAAGTGGATATTTGTAATCATTCTCGTGAGTTTCATTTTTCATAAATAACCTAAGGACTGTATTCTTCCATCAGAGTATATTTCTGATATGCCGCGACTATGAAGATGATTCTGATTTTCTATGTGACAGAAATACACTGTGTGGACTTAAGTACTACCAAATGTTTTTACAGTAAATAACATTACCTCATATTTTAATGATGAAATATATATCACGTTGTAAATAATAGCGTTTTTAACATTTACAGTATAGTAACACACCTATCCGCTTTGTGTCAACATATGTAATAGTGGGTACACTTAAGTTGCGACTCCTCTCTATAGCGGTAGAAGGCATCACTTTTTCAGTTTTGCTTTTGTTGTTTTGTTCAAGGCAGGGTCACCGTGCAGCCCAGGCTGTCCTGGAAGCTGCCCTGCACGTTCCTCACTGCCCCTCACTGCAGCGAGCCTTCTTGCTGGGGTACGGGAGGATGCGGCCATTGAGCAGAAGCCATTACTCATTTCAAACACACAGCCACTGCAGATGCATTGAAGATGTTATGCGGCATCCATAACACGACCTATGCATGATAAAAGTATGAAGTCTGTCGAGATAGCTCAGCGTATAAAGGTACATGAACCCAGGATCTAACGCAGTCTTCAGAACCCCAAGGTGGAAGGAGAGAACTGACTTCTGAAATTGTTTTTTGACCTTCACATGCATTCATGTCATGTACATGCCTGTTCTATATATGTCTTAAATTAATAAAAATGTTTTAAAGTGTTTTTAAAACTAAAAATATTCACCCAACATTGAGCAGAAAAAAAAAAAAAAATCCATGAATTCGTGTCAAAGTACTTGCCTGGCAAGTGCAAGGGCCTAGGTGTTGTCCCTGGTATTGGGGAAAAAAAGTTCTGAAGTATATTTCCGTATACAAAGCATTCATATCCAACAATAAAACAAAATGTGTTTTAAGCCCACATTGTCCAGTATCAGTTGACGTTGGCATAAGATACAAACTGAAATATATCACTGAAACTATAAACATAAAGGTATTCGTGTGATTTTTAATACTTTTCTTTCCAGATTGAATCCCTCTGTGGAGCGTGCAAGCACCTTTTCCTTGTGGAGCCTTCTCTGCACCATGAAGGCAGCACTGTAGTCGAGCATCTGGGTGGTTCCGTCTCTGCTGTGGTCCGCACAGACGACGTCTGAGCAGTTCGGGGATTCTTGTGATGACAATATGACTAATAGTAAAGGAAAGTCTGTTGCTTGTAAGTCAAGTGGCAGCCCAGATAGTAGAGGAGGTTTCGTCGATTGGACTTTGAATTTAAATACAATTCAATCCGATAAGTTTTTAAACTTGCTGTTAAGTATGGTTCCGGTCATGTACCAGAAAAACCAGGAAGACAGGCACAAGAAAGCAAACGGCATTTGGCAGGATGGCTTGTCAGGCGGAGCACAGGCGTTCGGCAGCAGGGCCGAGCCGCACCTAGACTACCACGGCTTCTCCGAGCAAACTTTTCATGGCCACAACGGGCACGCGCCGCCCAGCTGCAGCCCCAAGTATGATGACTGCACCAGCTACAGCTACTGCGACGCCAGGGAGGCCGCCGAGACCACGGCCATGCTGCAGAGCGACGATCTGGCCGGCGACGGCGACGACGTCATCGTGGAGACCAACCAAAAGTTGCCGAAGGAATCCAGTGGCATCATGGCCTTGCAGATTCTTGTGCCCTTCTTGCTGGCTGGTTTCGGGACAGTTTCAGCTGGCATGGTTTTAGATATCGTACAGGTGAGTAGCTGAGTAGCTCTGTTTGGCTTTTTTCCTTTCTCTCTCTCTCTCTCTCTCTCTCTCGCTCTCTCTCTCTCTCTCTCTCTCTCTCGCTCTCTGGGTGTGTGCATGTGCGCAAGCGCGTGCAGATCCCTGGAGTTGATATCCCATGCTTCAGTTGCTGTGCACTGTATTTATTGAGTCAGGGTCTCTCAACTGAACCCGTAGCTCCACAGTTCAGCTAGTCTAAACTGGCGTGCTCCCCCAGGGATCCACTACCTTTGCTCCCAAGTGCTGTCCACACCAGTCTGACATTTTTTTTGTGGGTTCTGAAGGTGTGAACTCCAGTCTTCACGCTTGCTCAGCAAGCTCTTAGCCACTGAGCTCTCTCCTTAGCCCTCTTATTTTACTTTATTTTTTATTTTATTTTTGAGACAGGATCTCACTGTGAACCCCTGGCTGCCCTTGAATGTCTAGTCTTCTCGCTGTAGTTTCCCTAGGGCTGGGGTGCATATGTATGACACCACATCTGGAATAACCTAAGACTTTTTTCTTGTTATTATGCTTCTGATTAAATGCTTTATGTAGAATACAAATATCAAGCATTTGTCTTTGTTTGCTGGGACTAGACCTCTGCTTTGTGTATAGTAGGGGAACTGAGCTATCACATCCCCAGCCTTCAAGCATTATTTTAGATATAATTTATTACTTAGAGAAATAAATGGCTGTGAGAAAATATATTACTTCTAAGTGACTTTTATCCTTCAGAAGTTCTTTATTATTATTATTATTATTTCCGCTCATACAAACTTAACAGGTACACCGGTCACCTCCCCCTGATCCTCCTGCTCCCTCCCTCCCTTTTCGCCTCCCTCCCCATTCTCCAGTGCCCCCCCCCCCCATCCCCAGAGCATCCTTTACTGTGCATGCCAAACTCTCCTCTGGGTCCTCCTCTCCAATGAGGTGCAAGCACCCAGGGGCATTTCCCAGAACCGTTTTCTGTGTTCCCCTGAAGCTTAGGAACACTACTGTGACTTGTCAGTCCCTAGCCTCCAGGATCCTAGTGCCTTTAGTCCATGCTAGACTTTGTGGGGTCAATAATGTGTTGAACATGGCGCAGGTCATGCAAAGTCCAATTATGGTTGCTTCTGCCCTAACGTGTGTGAGGTATCTTGCATATCATGACTCCTCCCATCCTTGTGCTCTTACAATCTTACCGCCCCTTCTTCCGCAAATTTCCCTGAGTTTCGGGATGGGGAGAGATTAGACTGGCCCAGTTCCAGGTGGTTGATATAGAGTCTCTGATGTTCTGAATTATGGTTTGTTGATTTTTTTTTTCGGTTTTGCTGCTCTTGCAATGCCCTTGGCTCCATCCTGATGGGTATTGGATGTTACCCCTTGCAGTCCTTGATGGTGGCCAATTTTCTCTTTCCTGAACATGGTCCCCTCTCTCCTTGTTTCTGGTGGGGCCCTCCTTCCCCATCCCTCCTGTTTATAATCTTTATATCCTTCAGAAGTTCTAAAGAAATAATCATTATTACTTTTTTCCCCTCTTTCTTTAGTGCTGGCGATTGAACCCAGATCCTCATACATGCTAGGCAAGCATTCTATCACTGAGCCACAGAACAGTCATTCCAAACCTTAGAGTCACTCTTTATTAAAAGCAACACAAAATAAGTTGGGCGAAAAAAATTTCAATAGCTATTATTATTATAACTATTTATGTTAATTTAAAAAAATGTACATGTGCTCTTTAACGTGAGTCTAAGCCATACAATATTAAAATACGGACTTACTTTTGTCTTATCTCCAGAACAAAACAACTCTCCTCCTCCTCTCTCTCCCACCTTTACCCTCCTCTCAACTTGTTTTTTGTGCAGTTCTGGAGACTGAGCCGTGGCCTCTTGCACATACTAGCCAGGGTTGAGCCAAGCCAACTCGTTCGCCTTTCGAGACGCCCGTTAGCGCACATCGTTAGATGGCATGAACCCTGGACAGATTACTCTTTCCCTTGCTGAGTTTTTGAACCAGGACTTTGACTGTTTGGTATCTAAGTCTGTTTAGGCCCTAGTTCTACCTTTATTTGGAGCAACCTCTAGAGAAACTCCATGAACAACTTATAAAGTTTTGGTTTTGGTTGATGTTTATTTGATAAGTTTAAGTTCTACTGTTTTTGTATCTTGTTATTAGTGATGGCATTGATAACGTGTGCGTGCGTGCGTGCGTGCGTGCGTGTGTGTGTGCCTGTGGGAGTCACAGGATACTTTCAAGGAATCTTTTAATTGTTCCTTGTTGAGACGGGTCTCTCGTTGCTTCTCTGAAGGTGTGATATGCTCTAGGCTGGTTGCCTGCGAGCTTCCGGCTGGTCCTCTTGTTTCCGCCTGTCTCTCAGTGTGTAAGTGCTGGGATTACAGATGTGTGTTACTACATCTGGCTTTTTATGTGGGTTCTGGGGATTGAATTCAGGTAGTCAGGCTTGTGTGACAAGTGCCTTTACTGCTGAGACACTTCCTTAGCCCCAGGATGTGTGTTCTTGATACAACTCTTTGGCATAAAATTGATACGCTGCCTCTTTGGTATAAAATTGATACTCTGCCTCATAATCGTATTTCGATAGCATTGGTAGAATGTTATTTCGTGTTGCTGAAATATTTATATTGTCTTTTCAATTTAGAAATCACTTTCATATCTGTCACTTTTGTTACTATATTTTTCCTAGCGCCATCTGTTGTGATATCCATGGGCTAGACAGGGCAAGTGTCAGCTTCATTCTTTTAAAAAAAATTTTTTTTTATTTTGTGTGTGTGTCAGTGTGCGTCAGAGGGCATTGTGTGTCCCTGTGGAGGCCCAAGGGTGACTTCAGGAATCATCCTGGGTTGCTTCTACATCCTTTTTGCTTCACTCTAGAATTTCCCAGGCTCTGCCTACCAAGGCTGAAAGTGCAGGCAACTGCCATTTCCGGCTGGCATTTTTATGTGGGACTTGGGATCCGAATTCAGGACTTTCTGCTTGGTAGGCAGAGTCTTAATCCCTGAGCCATCTCTCCAGCCCAAGTGTCAGCTTCATTTTATAGCTCAAAATATGACACCTGAAAGGTAGCATGATTCATCCAGTGTCACGTTCTTGGGAGCATGGATTTCACTTCCACTGAGGTGTGGTGGCACTGAGGTCTGGGGGCGCTAAGGTGTTGGGGGACCAAAATGTTGTGGCATATGCTTGCAATTCTGGTCCTTTTAGGGAGGGGTCTGCGTTAGAAGCATCTGAGTAAGAGACAAACTTGGCTGTGCAGCGAGTTCTAGCCAACCTAAGATGTGAAATGAAACTTAGCCTCAGAAAAAGTGATTTCCGGTTTTAATGGTGCTGCATTCTCACACCCTAAAAGGGACCAGAACGTGAAACTCCTGAGAACTGTGGGGACCGATGCTGAATTCCATTTTTCCATCTTGGGAGCATCATGTACCTTTCTGACTCTTGATTTCCTGTTAAATAACAGTCGTTAATTTTCCTTGTGAGGCTGTTGTGATTAACGTTCAGTTTTGCGTGACCTGGTTCTGCTTTGTGTTCTTCAGCACGAGCTCAGCTAACTCCTGCCCTCAGGAAGCGCTAAAGCAACGGAGGGTGTTGGTGCTGGCCGGCCACCGGCCTTTGAGGAGCAGAGGCACGAGGACGCCAGCCTGAGGCTAGTCTGAGCTACACGGCGAGTGGATGGTCAGCGCCAGAGCTACTTAGCGAGACTGTCCCAAGCTCTCAAGGGCTGGGATGCAGCTCGTTGGTAGGAGCTGGGATCTGATCATGATCTCCATCCAAAAGTGAGAAAAGAAATTATATGAGCTTCAGGCTTGTGTGGCAGCACTGGATGAGGAGAGGGTGACTGGCAGATGCCCTGAACTGCAACTGAGTCTTGTAAAGTGTTTCAGGAGAAACTAAATGCTCACTGTTTAAACTGTCCTTTAGAGTGCTGAAGCAAGATCGGAACAACGAAAACAGGGATTTTTCAGACATGTCCTTGTTCTAAAGAGTTTTTTTAGAGTGTCAGAAATATTTTTATTTATTTGTTTATTCATTTATTGCAGCACTGGGAGGTCTTCAAAAACGTGACAGAAGTTTTCATTTTAGTCCCTGCACTTCTTGGTCTCAAAGGAAACTTGGAAATGACACTGGCATCCAGATTATCGACTGCAGTAAGTGTTTTCGTGCCCCAAGTTCTGTGCATGACTTCTTTCTGCTTAGGAGAACTGGGTCAGGAAGAGATTGTTTTCCTGGCTGTCTGGTAAGTTGCAGGACACCTCAGAGTTCTGCCAGGTAGTTTTGACTAAACTACACTCTGAACATTCTCAGGGTTGTTTCCTCTGAGAAAACAGAACTTTATGCATCAACCAAAGAAGTCATAGCCCTTCATCCTTTGAAGCCAACTCGCATTAGCCTCTAGCTAAGTCATGCTAGTAATCATTGGTGTTAAAGCCTGGGTAAGTTGTGCTGTGATCATCAGTGTGCAAGGTCTGGGTTAAATCATGTTATGATCACCAGTGTGCACAGTCCCAGCTAAGTCACACTAGCAGTCACCATCAGTGTGTGAGGTTTGGGCTGAGCCACACTAGCAGTCACCAACAGTGTACAAAGTCTGGACTAAGTCGTGCTAACAGTTATCAGTGTGCGAGGCCTCAGCTAAGTCACTCTAGCAATCAGTGCTCGAGGCCTGGGCTGTCATTCTAACAATCAGCTGGGTGCGAGGCCTGGGCTAAGCCATGCTAGCAGTCACCATCAGTGTACAAGGCCTGGACTAAGCAGAGATTTTTTATGGTTCCGTGATTGGTTGAATGGCACTTAAACCTTCTGTGATTGTAAAAGTAATGCATGCTTACCCAAAAAACAAGAAGAGAGAAAAATATTTTGGGAAGAAAATCTAAATCCGCCCCTACTTCTCTACCTAGAAATGGCCACTATAATTATTTTTGTTCAGATTTCTCTTTTAGCTGGGAACATAGCCCAGTATGTTCCTAGTTCTGAACATTCTCAGGGTTGCCTAGTATGCTTAAGACTGGATTTAATCTCCACTACCATGAACACAAGCACGCAGAGACACCAAAGAAATATTCTATACTTACATATCTCTACTTATGTGTGGTCAGGGATGTCATAATGTATGTAAGTAGATGAGTGTGTATAGTTGTGTATGGAGGTGCATGTAGTTGGGCAGGTGTAAATGTATGTCTGTGCTTGTGCACTGGAAGCTCCACGTTGATATCAGGCATCTTCTTCAGTTGTTCTCCACTTGTATTATTAAGGCAGGGTCTCCTAGTTGAACACAGAGCTCACCAGTCAGCTAGACTAGCTAGCCAGCTTTCTCTGGGGATTTTCTGTTTCTGCCTCCCTAGTTCTGTGCTTCCAGTTGGCTGCCACACCAGCCAAGCAGTTTTGTGGATTCTGGGGATTCGAACTTTGGTCCTCATGCTTGTGGGGCAAGCACCTTTATCCACTGAGCCATCTCCTTGGTCCTATACTGTGAAAGAAGTGAAATTCTTTGTCTTTTCTTTTATAATCTGTGCTCCATTTAATGATATATCATGAATATTTTTCCATTATCAGTAAATGTAGATTCATGCCATTATTTTCTTTGGCTGTCTACTTTATTGTATAATTTTACCAGAGTCTGATTTATTACCCATTATCATATGCATATACTTTCTAATGTCCTATTATTAAAAAAAAGATGATGAATTTTTTTATAAATACATCTCTTTATTTTTCCATTTCTTCTAAGGTTATATAAATTATTATTCAGAATAAATCTATACTTTTAGATATACATATAGCTAAATTGTTTTTTTTAAGTCTAACATTTTCAAAAATACTGCCAGTAGCAGGTTTCTGAATTGCTTTTAGAAGCTCAATATCATTCTCTCACTATAATATTCATTTGGGGTTCATCATTGGAGAATCAAGTCTTGGTTAAAACCATATAGCTGATGAGGTTTCATTTCTATGAGCTTCAGTGAGCCATCCGTTCATTGAATGTTAGTTACAAATCAGCTAAGCTATCGGATAGTGTGATTAATTACAATACCTTTAATATCTAAATTTTTATTGTCATCATTTTGAGTGTGTGTGTCTGCGTGTGTATGTGCCTGTGTGGAAGTCAGAGGACAGCTTTCTAGAGTCAGTTCGCGCCTTCTACCTTGTTGAAGCAGGGTCTCTCTTGTTTCTGTCACCGCACACCCATTGCAGGCCAGCTGGCCCATGAACTTCTGTGTGATCCTCCTCTCTCCACCTGCCATCTTCCCATAGGAATGCTGAGGTTACAGATGGGAGCCCGTGCATCAGACTGTCTATATAGGTTCCAGTATTAAACTGAGATGATCAGACTTGCATGGCACAAGCACTTCAGCCCACTGAAACGTCTCTCCTGCTGTAATTTTTTTTTTCTTTAAAGAAGCCAGAGCAAACAAATCTGTGTGAAGGAAGGAAAAATACTTGTGTGTATGTAAACGTGATCCAGAAGTGGAAGCCCAGCAGCTGTACTGGATGTGGCAGACTCCCTTCTTCCTCTGTCCCTTCCCTGATGCCCCAGGCCACTGTGAGCTCCCCTAGCTTTCCTGGAGCAAAACAGATGCGTGGGAAGGAAACAGATCACAGAATGACTCATCCACACTTTTAGCGAAATGGTTCACGTGTCGTTTGAAATCCAGGCGCATAGCACAGGACAGCAGTGTCCGGCATGCCGAGCTCCTGCGCTGTGGCTGGCACTGTGCTCGCTGCCGTCGGCGTCTCTTCAGCAGCCTTGGGAGCAAGCACGACACTGCTCTTCTATGGAGTAATTTCTGCAGTTACAGAGCTAACACAAAGGAAAATAAGTCACATTCCAGAACCTTCCTTTTTACCTCTGTAGGACAGCTATGTCACGGCTTTATAATCCAGTGAGCAACCAGTTACAAATCAATAGCTTCTTCATAGACCTTGCAGAAGAATTTCTAATGTTTTTGTCTTATCACCAGTACGTAATATTTTGGACACTTAATATTTAATTATTTTGGTGTTCGCTATTCCAAAAAATATGATTATCGCATTTTGCGATAATCCACAACCAAACAGCTTAGGGGAGAGTAAGGGATTTTATTCTGGCTTGCAGTTTTCTAGTTACACTTGTTAGTCCACTTGGCAGAAGAGTTTATACAAACACTAAGAGACAAGAAAGCTGGTCACACCATATCTATAGAATTGCTGAGAGAGGGACAATCTTTATTTGCCAGATGACATATCTGCCCAAGTATACCAAAAAATGCTTTCACCTTAGCCACTGCCCATATAGAGAAATCTACTCACGATGGGCTTGGCTTCCCTCATCAGTCAGACAATCTACTAGCAAATGACTAATTCTTCACACATATATCTAGAGCTGAGCCTTCAGTTGTCAGGTTGACACTCGTAGCTAACTACCACGATCACTGACAGATATAATTCTTATAGTTTCTCTTGTAGCTTCTTGGAGTGCTTGCAGTGATGTCTGGGACGTCAGCCTGCTCAGGTGGAGCTGGATGTCATCGTGTAGTCAGTCTTACCCTGGTAAATCACCAATACGCTCTGTGATCCAGCACGTCGTCATGATAGCTGGTGTTGAGCAGCAAATTCACAGGCAAATAGGAAGCTCCTAGGCTGGTCCCCCAAGAGCAAGCCAACCTGCAACACTGCATGGGATCCGAAAATAAAGATGCAGGGTAACAGGCTGGCCAGAACCTGTGCAGTTTGTGCCACACAAAATGATAACCTATGGGACAAAATAAGAGTGCACTGGGGTGAGGGAGAATGACACCATGGGCAGGTAAAGCGTTTACACAAATGATTCCAGGTATCGTAGGGCAGTGGGAAAATCGGTGGAAGCATGTGACAGAGGAGGATTCACAAGGGCTTTTCCAGATGACGTCAGTAGGAAAGGCTGCCTGAGGAGGCCGTGTGTAAGCTGGAGCCTGGCTAATGCCAGCAAGTCACTCCTGTCAGACCTTGAGAAGAAAAGACCGTTCTAGCACAGTGGTCATTTAGTCAGTGTAATGCCAACCCTGCAAGCTTCTAGACTCAGGTAACCTGTACCCACGTAGGTGGAGGCTACGTAATATCAAGTCTGTAAGCATTCTAGAGCGAATGCAAGAGGAGGCGCATACAGCACATACCCACACAATTGAAGATTACAAACGTTAAAGGAATTCTCTCAATTATCTGTAAGCCCACCATCAAGTTTAGACTTCTTGATCTTCTTGGGTTCTGCTTTGGAGCGTGATATTTGCATAGATCCAGACCCTGGTTTGAGATTCGTTTCTCTTTCTTTTATACCCTTAGCTTTATAATCTACGTATTGAAAGACAGTATTCAGGAGGCTAAGATGTGAGGATTTTTGTGAGTTTGAGGCCGTCAGGGATACAAAGCAAAGATATTTTCTCAAAACTAAGCAGTCAAGGGCTGGAAAGATGGCTTAGGGGTTAAGATTCACAAGCAGAAGGTCTTGAGTTCTGATCCCAGGTCCCACATTAAGAAAAGGCTAGAAGGAAACAGTGGTGGCCTGCACTTCTGGCGCTGGTGGGCGGAGCCTGGGAAATCCCAGATCGAAGCAAGAAGGAGGTAGAAGTAATCCAGGATGATTATCAGAGTCACCCTTGGCCCTCCACAGGGAGACACAATGCGCTCTCTCTCTCTCTCTCTCTCTCTCTCTCTCTCTCTCTCTCTCTCTCTCTCACACACACATACACACACACACACACACACACACACACAAAATAAATAATTAAAAATTTTATAAAAACTAAGCAATCAAGATGGAGCTGAGTGCGGTGGTGGAGGAAAATGTAAACCTAACTCTTGGGAGACTGAAACAGAAGCATGAGTTCAAAATCAGCTTATGGTCTAACACGGCAAATTCTAGTCCCGCCTGGGCAATCTCATGAAACCCCATTTCAGAAACGCTTCCAAACAAACACCACCGTCATCACAGAAAACTCCTTACGAGAGAAAAGTTCTGCATTTAGAGGGATCGCTTGAACACGGATCTGTAGTATTTTCTGCAGTAACTGTTGGTGTAGTAGGACTCGTTAGTAGCCAGTGGTTATTGTAGAGAAAGTGGTTCTTTTACCAGAACCTTATGAAGTATCTTGAAGAGGAGAGGTTTTTCCTTCATGATATATGCTAATCTAACCCTGCCATTCCATTCTTTAAAATACACTGAAACTTGCATGGAAACCGACATGTAAATAGAAGCTCATTCCTTTTATTTTTGGTGTCTTGAAAGCCAGTTACATTTTTTCCTTTGTTACATCTTTAAGCCCAAGGTTTACAGATAAAATTTTCTCCTTATAGTGTGAAGTGCATTTAAAAATATTAAAATAGGGCTGATAAGATAGTTCAGAAATTAAGCTTCTGTCTCAAGCAAAAGGACTTCTGTTTGGATCTCAGATTCCATGTACTTCTGATCCTGGAAAGTAAAGCCTGGGAAACCACAGACCCAAGCAGTAAAGAGGTAGAGCAATCTAGGATGATTCCCAGAGTCCCACTTAGGCACATACAAGCATATGCATACACATATATAGAAAGATTTTTTCCAAAAACAATTGGTGATGAAATCAAGACAAATTAAAACAAATTTTAGGTTTATTTCTTATCCTCGTAGCTCATTATTTCACAATGACATTGAGTTACAAACTGAGTTGTAAACATTTGATCTTATTGGCGTCTACCTAGAATGTATTAAGTGTTTCCCCAGTCTTGGACTTTAAGAAGAAAACTCCAAAACCTTATGTGACTTTCCAGGACAGTGATGTTACACACCCTTGTTCTAGTTACTATTTTTTCCCATCTGCATTTTCTCCTAAGCATGAAAGGTCCTCCTAGAACTCAGTCCAAGAGGCTTCCTTGGCAGGAGAGAATAAAGACATCTGCAAAAATAAAATGGAAACAGAAAGTTATTGGAAAGGGAGTTAAGCCCAGTCTTAGTTTTACTTGTTGCAAAGTGAACTTTGTTCTGATAAATATAGTCAGGCACACAAGCAGTTAAGCGCTTGCCAGCTCTGCCAGGAAAAGAGAAGTTTTGGCTTGATAACCTCAGAGAAAGTGTTTCTAAAAGCATTACTGTTCTCGAGTATTATCTAGCGTTTGTTTAGATTAAAATAATACATTAAAAACATGCCAACGCAGCTTGAAATAGACCTTTGCATGGGGAATTCAGTTGCAGAAGGAATACACTACAATTCTCATTTGCTGTGTTTAATTCGTATATTGCTATTAAGTCTAACAAAGGTAAATTTAATCTCAATCTTTTTTAAAAAGAATTATTTTATTAGTGTCTTTAAGATTCAGTCAAAGGAAAGGCAGGGTATGAACTCAGTCATGTGCTAAACAACAGCAACAAAAAAAAAATGGTCTGTGAGGGGTAGAGAGTTAAGATAGAGTCTCATGATATATCCCCAACTGACCTGGAAGTCATTCTATAAACTGGGGTCACCTCAAACTCACTGTGATCCCTCTGCCTCTGCTGTATAAGTGTTGGGGTTACAGGTGTGAGCTACCACTCCCCGCTTAATATTTTTTTAAACTTTGTTGTGGTTTATGTTTTATATTTGGTATTTTCCTCAAGCATTGGGATATATGAATTTTTTCCTGTTCATATTAAAGAGAAGAACAGGATTAGAGGGAGTTTATCAGGAAGGTCCCTGTTTCAGGGTTATCAGGCTTTTCGCTGAGGAGGTGGGGTGGAAAAGCTGTAGATTAAGGATTGAGTCCCTGATAGGATAGTTCAGCCTTCAACTGAAGGGAACATGAAAGTGAGGGTTTAGGGCCGTCTGAGATAGGACTATCCCGGACAAGAGGAAGCCTAGTGGTGGGAATGCTCTTAAGTAAGAGGGTGCTTCTTAGGGTGCTCATCTAATGTCAGCACCCATTCCAAGCTACTGAGTCAAAAGACGGTGGAGGTTACTAATTTGCCTTTTGAATAAACTCTGCAGGGGCTGGAGAGATGGCTCAAGGGTTAAGACTGCCTTGTAAAAAGAAGATCCTGAGTTCAGATTCCCAGGTCCCATGTAAAAGCTCCAGGCGGAAATGGCACTTCTGGCCCTAGTAGGTGAAGCCTGGATTACAGAGTGAAGCAAAAAGAAAGAAGAAGCAATCCAGAATGATTCCCAAAGTCACTCTTGGGTCTCCATAGGAACACACAGTGCCTTCTCTCACACACACACACACACACACACACATACACACAATAGGTAGATGAAAATTTTTAAATATTGAATAAACTATACAGATGATTTTAGTGTACATTAAAGTGGGAAGCACTGTTATTAGATAAACAGAATTGGGGGCTTCTAGGGCTGAGACCAGGTGACACTGGGGGGCGGGGGATGAGGTCAGAGACCTCATCTGAGGACCTGGGGACCTTTGGGACTTTGGCTGTTTTATGAATAGGGAGCTGGCAGAAGGATTTGAGCACATTTGGATGTTGCGTTGCAATGTAGGTACTAGGGAGCCCAGGACTGACTGGGCTGCTGCTGCTTGACATGGGCTCGGATGGTGGTGGCAGGAGTGGTTGTAGCAAGGGGATGTGGGATCCGAACTAACTTCCTGACAGCTCAGAAAATTGACTGATGGATTTGTAGATACAGAGAAGCAATGTCCTATAATATACTGTATTCCTTTTGTGGATTTTTATTGCCAAGAGAAGTTATTCTCAAGTTGTCTAGGCCAAGTGTGAATGTTCTTACACTGTCAGTTCCTACAGCCACGGTAGTGGCTTCTTCATGGCAAAATCCTTAGAGCCACGCCTTCTCCACGGCCACACCTCCATGGCCACACTTTCTCCACAGCCACACCTCTATGGCCACACCTCTATGGCCACGCCTTCTCCACGGCCACACCTCCATGGCCGCACCTTCTCCACAGCCACGCCTCTATGGCCACACCTTCTCAACCATAGCTTCTCCATGGCCACGCCTTCTATTCAGCCAGGCCTCCTCTAGACTGTTTTCTGATTGAGTTTTTATAAGCCTTGGCTTCGAAACTCTTTTTACTTTTCTTTGTATCGTAGTTGATTTTCCTTCCGCTGTCACAGTTTTTTCTTTTCTTTGTTTCTCCTCTTAATTTGAATACTCCTCATAATTTCAGTGCCATATTATATATGTTCTTCCAAAATTTCAAGAGGCGCTTGTTGCTTGCCCACAGGTGAGTTAATTCTCAGATCCTATCTCCAGTTTCTTTGCTGACAGAAGTGAATTTTCAATTGTCTGCTGGACTCCACTCACTACTTTCGAAACTAAGATCATATTTCCTCTTATCAAACCATGCGTTTTTCCTATATTTTTAGTCTATTAACACTTCCAAATCACTTTGACCTTTCCCACTTTCTATTAGTTAGTTGCTGCCTAGACTATCATGCTACCACCTTAAAATCTTTCTTCCTTTTGTGCCTATGTGTGATGAATGAATATGTGTGGTTGTGTGTGCACATGTGGAGGCAGAAAATGCTTTACAGATGCTGTTCCTTACCTTTCCACCTTGTTCAAGGTGGATTCTGTCCTGTTTGTGAATCAGGCTGGCTGACCTCTGCACACTGGAGAGTCTCAAGTCTCTGCCTCTCATCTCCTGAAGGCAGCCAGGGATTCCAGACACTGCACCATCCATCGTGCATTTAAATGGGATCTGCGCGGTCGAGACCCTGGTCCTCATGCTTACACGGCAGATGGTCCACCACTGAGCATGTTCCCGCCCTTCCTTTTTTGCAGTGCTCTGTCCTCCACCACCTTACCATGGCTGTCAGTGCCTCCAGTTGAGAACAGTAGAATTCTAACTGTGTTCCCCGGTGCCAGAGAGAAAGATAAATGAATATAATAAGTTTTTTCTCACTTAGAAGCTGGCCTTTTCATTATGTACAAAAATTCTTTGTGAGATGTTATAGTTTTCTATGAAGTGATTGTTTTCACTTATCATGGCAAAAGTGAAACTCATTATAGCTCTGGAAGATTAAGCAGAGATTACTTTAATCTTTGTGTTCTACTAAAGAGTCTTTTCTATTTTTATGATTATCTGCAGGACAATAAAGATATTAAAGGTATGAGGACCTTAAATATGCATGGAGACACAGAGCTTAAACATGGAGCTACTTCTATCTACTGAAGGTCACTTGTCCCTAAAACTTGTTCTGAAAAGTAAAGGTTAAATATTTGTAGGTAGAAAGATCTCTCAGTAAAATAGCTTTCCTGTTTTAGTGATTGTCAGTTAGCTCTTCCTTAAGCCAAAATTTACATGGAAAGCTATGATCAATTTGAATGATTTTTTGCTGGATTTTTTATCTTTTTACAATATCTACTAAACCATGTAGATATTATAAATACATCATAGTAGGGTATAATTTGAAAAAAAATGTGTAGTGATAGAAATTGGAGAATTTAAGTTCTATGCGGGGTCTAAGAATTTTCGGTTTCTGAATGCTAGGTATAAAATAAAGCCCAGGGCAGGGAATGTAGCTCAGTTGGTAGAATTCCTTCCTAGCCTACATGGAGCTCTGGCTTCCATCCCCAGTATCACATAAACTGGGTGTGGTGGAGCATGTCTGCAATCCTAGCACTCAGGAGGTGGAGGCAGGAGGATCAGACATTCAAGATTTTCTTTGGATACATAGTGAGTTCAAGACCAGTATGGAATTTCTAAGACTTTGTCTCAAAAAGAAAAATGGTGACTCTTGCTTGTACATTATATTCGGTTGGCTGAGGCGTGAGGATTTTCATGAATGTGAGGCTCCACATGAGCTGCGTTGTGAGGCTACCTGATGAGATTCTTTGTCAAGAAAAAAAAGCAAAGGTCCATTGTCCTAAAGATTATATATGGCAGTTATTTATTGCTCAAGGTCATCGCAAGTCCCTGGATCTCATGTGGCAACCCCCAAGTGTTAACCCAATCCAAATGGCAGGAGGAAGAATTCAGGGCTGGCAGAGTAGGTGGAAATTTTGGGAGGAAATTCCAGAAGTGCAGAAAAAGTCAAAGTCTAAATATAAAATCTGTTCAGAACTCTCTCTGACCACCAAATATGAGTTAGGCAAAACAAAAACCAAGAGGAAGGATGTTGTCCTTAAAAAGATACACGCACCAACCAAGGTTTGTGTTTGCAGGTGTCTGAATTCTCTGTACTCTGGACACACTTACAGCAGGAGGAAGAGTAGCCTCATTGACTTGAAATGTTAAAATGACAGGACTTGGAGCTGACTGAGCATGTGGAAGTTTGGTGGGGGAGGGAATCCCAGCAGCCAGAAAGCTTTAGAGTAAACCCCAGAATCTGCATTAATTCTGCCCAAGTCTTTGCTTGACTATTAACTAGACAGATGCATAGGGCAACAGTTGTCAGCTAAAAGAACTAGGGAAAAAGATGAAGCTGTCTTGCACCTTGGGAGAGAAAAGTGTCTGTGGCTTAGTCTTGGTAAGTTACCTGTACAAAGTACCGTAGTCAGAGTGTTTACAGGAGCCATCGTCCCTGAAGCATGATACCAACACTGTCCGCTTCTTAACCAAATATTACTGGCTGTGGAAAGAAACAGCAAAGTGATCCAGGGCTGGCAAGATGCTGAGCGGGTGAAGACTCTTTCCCACAAGCCTCAGAACCCGAGCTTGATCCCAGGAACTCACATAAAGTGGAAGGAGATAACTGATCGTACAAAGCTGTCCTCTTAGCAACGGCAAGTGTACACTCACATCATGCCACACAAAGGTTGAAAAAGAAAAGCGTGATCCATATTTAGTCAGCGGGAGTGACCTAGGTGTTGACTTTTAGTCTTTAAAATGACTGACCCAAGTATGTCTAAGAAACTAAAAGAAAACATGTTGAAGGCGTCTTAATGAATGAGTGAATGGACCTTTCTGTCGAAATATTGGCCTGGTTTTCTGATACTTTTAACATACATGTGATTTGGGAGGGAGGGAACCTGGGTATCTATTAAGTTTGTATGAGTGGAAAAAATTAATTAATTAATTAAAAAAAGATATATGTGATTTAAATAAATGTAGATTCAAAGAAGTCTTTTCCAGATCATGTCCTCCTTTACTTTGCAACTTTCTACATTCTTGATTTCTCCAACTAAGTACCACAAACACAACTAAACTAAGAAAAATACTTTTTCCTTTAGACAAAGTGTCGTCTTTCTTCTCTCTCTTACTGAAAAAATAAATTAGATAGTTCCTATTACTCTAAATCACCGAGAAGTATTGTAGGTCAGCCCAGTTGTAGGTCTAGGGTTTTTATTTTTTATTTTCTGTGTGTGTGTGTGTGTGTGTGTGTGTGTGTGTGTATGTGTGTGTCAGTGTGTCTGTGTGCATCAGAGGGCATGCGTGGAGGCCAAGGGTAACTTCAGGAATCACCCTGAATTGCTCTACCTCCTCTTTGCTTTGCTCTGGAGGTTTCCAGGGCTGGAAGTACAGGCCACTGATGTTTTTACATCAGATCTTAGATGTGAACTCAGGGCCTTCTATTTGAGGGGCAGAGGCTAAACCCCTGAGCCATCTCTCCAACTCTCTTGGGTTCAGTTTACATAATGGAGGCAAGCACAGTTTTCTGTGTCCTGCCAAAACCCTCCCCACACTTCCGTGCAGGCTTGTTTTCCCTAAAAATGTAAATTTGATCACCTGTTTTCTTTGCTTTATATAAAAATGTTTTGTTGATGACTATGATCTACTTTTGATTTTTGTGCCATAGAATGTATATTTTTAATTTAATGTTTATTACTAGAAGAAAAAGTTTGTATGTTCAGAAACTTGTAAATCCAGAGACTTCTAAATCTAGAAGGGTCTTAGAGAGATGGACCTCTTTATTTATAATACACACTAAATTTGTGCAGGTTCGTACTCTCAGTCTGGATTTGGTTTGGAAAACAGAGCCACGGCATAAACTGTAGCTATAAGGAATTTTACAGAGATTTTTAAGCATACAGGAATGGGAAGACTTGGAAAAGAGATTTGGGGTAGAATCAGAGAACCAGCCTAAAGTGCTGGGCAGGGGATGAAAGCTGTATAGATCGTGCAGTGAAGACGCCTTAGTGCCCTTTGTCTGACGGCCTTCCAAAAAGAAGGACCTCGACTTTACTTGTGCTTTCCAAATTTTAGGCAAATTCCTTTTACTGGCAGATTGTCCATGAAGTGCTGTATACACGGGTTTTGAGGATTGTACTCCAGGCTTTCCAAGATTCTGGTAGCGATGGTACTTGATGAAACTGGCCTAAAAGCCCCAAGTCAGCAGGTGTTCATTCTGTCGTGCCCACCATCCTTGGTCTCTTCCTCCACCCTGCCGTGAGTCTCTACTACTCATGAAGCAACTCTGGGTGCTGACGTCTTAGGCTTTTTCATGGTGTCATCTTAGACACCTTATATATGCTTCCTACAGCTACAGACATCTTCCTACTGAGTTCTTAAAAGTGGATCCTAATTTCTTATGCCTGCCTTTTGAACTCTACACCTGAGTAAACTTGCTCTTTTAAGCACCATCCCTATGAGCAGAGCCCCAAATTGTTAGAGCTACAAACCTGAACTGCATCAGTAGTTTTTTGCTAGACTTAGTAAAGAAATACACAGAGACTACACGAACAGTTGTTCCGAAGCACTGAGAATCTCAGGGTTTGCGTTGCTGGGTCAGGTCCAGAGCGAGGCTGCGGAGTTGCATGTGTTGTCCATGATGATAGGGGAGCCGTGATGTGACGTGTCACCTACTGTTGCAAAGCCAGTGAGATGGATTCTAGTCTGTCTGTGGTTAAAGCTGCTCATAAGTAACAATTGTTTTTAGGGGGCATTGGATATTGAACCCAGGGCCTTGTGTGCTCTCTGCTTATTCATTTATAGATTTTTAAAAATCCTTTTGTGTGGTGTGTGTGTATGTGTGTGTGTATGCTTGTTTGTGTGTGTGAGTGCTAGAGCATATAAGGAGAGGTCAGGGCAACTTGGGGTGTTGGTCCTTGCCTTCAGTCTTGTTTGACACAGGGTCTCTTGTGTACTGCTGTGCATGGCCAGTTTAGTTGGCCTGGGAGCTTTTGGAGATTCTATTGTGTCTTCTTCTCATCTCTGTGTAGGAGCTCTGCAATTAACAGATGTACCCTGCCACACCCAGCCTTACCCGAGTTCTGAGAATCCCAACTCAAATCTTTCCTCATGCTCGCGTAGCACAGAGCCATCTCCCCAGCCCATGCAGATTTTTTCACTGTTATAATAACTTTAACTTATCTTTTTTATTATTATTTATTCAATTGTGCATGTGTGCGTGCGTGCATGCGTGTGTGTGTGTGTGTGTGTGTGTATGTGTGTGTGTGTGTGTGTATGTGTGTGTATGTGTAGAACCACGGACGAATTCGGGAACCACATAGACGCCTCCATCTCCTCCTTGTTTACTCTGCCCTGGGATTCACAGGCTCCACACTACCAGGACCAGAAACGCAGGCTGCCCCCGCTTTCACCCGGTGTCTATATGTGGGGTCTAGGATCTGAACTCAGGACCTTCCGCCTGCAAGGCAGAGACTTAACCCCTGAGCCACCTCTCCAGCCCCAACTTTAATTTATCTTGCATTTTACAGAAGTCTATGATCGATTTTAAAAAAGCATTTCTCTGACAGTTGTTAAAGTAGGCAGTGAGTATGTCAACAGCTTGAGTGAGCATCGGCATCCTGCAAGGATCAATCACTTGCCAAAAAACTTGGCAGCTTTTTCTATCTTGTTTTTAATACAATGGTATATCCATTCCCATGCAGATATTTTTAATATTTGAAAATTCTTCCATAATTGCCTGAAAAATAATTGAAATCCAGCTTAATATTTGATGTTTCATTGATTGATCATTGCTTTACAAATGACTATATTAGAAAAATATGGAAGATTTGGTTGTCAATTTCTTAATCCTAAGTGGTTGGAAAAAATACATAGCTAATAGAACAACTGAATATGTGGATACTAATATTATTTGGAGAGTATTCTTTCACTTAACAGAAAGATATGTATGCATTTTAATAGTTAGAGATCCACGGTAAAATTTGTGAACTGAATGAATTTTTATTGTTAGCAATTTAAAACATGACTCAAATATAATTATGTACATACGAATGATTTGTGTTTATCTTGGGTTTTTGGGGTCAATAATTTTTCAAATTTGACTAGCTTTATGTTATGGAATTAAATACCAACAGTACAGAATTGTGGAATTATTTATATTGAGTCCTAGTAAATAGAACTTGGTGTATTGGGATGATATCTGATGATGGTAATTGTACCATCACGTAATAGATGAATGAGTGTAGCTAGTCCAGCAGTTCTTACAAGATAGTTAACATTACAAACACTTTCTTCCCGTTTCAGCTGAGCCAAATGTTGCAAGACTAGTAGTGAATTATAAGTGCAGTAGACACTTTGGGTTTACTGGAGGTTTATTTTGTACTTTGAGACTTCCTGTTCTGTTTAGACAGAGTAGATAACATAGAGGCCGTTCAGTGAGAAATGACAATATCCACCTTTACAGGTCAATATTGGGAAGATGGACTCACCCATCGAAAAGTGGAACCTCATCATTGGCAACTTGGCTTTGAAGCAGGTAGGTGTTGGGTTAGACAATTCTGGATGCTGCCTGTCAGAATGAAATAAATTTTACTGCTATAAAATTTACCAAAGCAATAATTTAGGTCCTTAAAAAAGTAATGGAATCAGTAGCAACACATGGTCCCTGAAAGGTACTCTTTTTCTGGATATTGAAATTCTTCTAGATGTGGAAAGGGTTTCATTGTTTATGTATGCATGTATAATTATTATTAATTTTTGAAACAGTGCTGGTAATAGCCTAGCCTGGTCTTAAACTGCCTGTCTTGCCTCAGCCCCTAAGTGCTGCATTTACAGGCGTGCTCCATCTACCTTTTTTTTTTTAAATATAGTTAAATTCTTTCGCTCAGGCTGATCTCAAACTTGAGGACTCCGTCTTCCACATCAGCCTCTGGAGTTGCTTGGATTATAGGCATTTACCACCAATACCACTGTTGCAGTTCGCCTGCATGGTAGGCTGATAAATGACTATCAGACAGCTTAAGGGAACAAGGGGTTTATTGTCTCTTATGATTACTGGTTACAGTTCTTAGTCCAGCTTGACAGGAGAGCACGCACCAACACCAGGGCTGAGGGAACTGGCCACACCATCTCTACACAACAGCTGAGAGAGGGACGATCCTTACTTGCCAAACCAGCATGTCTGGCCAAGTTTACAGAAGGATGCCAATTCTCTCAACCAGCTCTCTGTGATTTATTCCAGGGTCTAGTCCCACCCACCATGGGCTGGGCCTTTCCCAGCAGC
The DNA here is from genome assembly GCA_023101885.1 of Typhlomys cinereus. Lineage (NCBI taxonomy): Eukaryota > Metazoa > Chordata > Mammalia > Rodentia > Platacanthomyidae > Typhlomys > Typhlomys cinereus. The sequence goes on from JALPQD010000097.1 coordinate 3,963,891, forward strand.
TAGACAATCTCCTGCAGGTTTGCTTTGGGCTTAATTCAACTATTAACTCTCTAAAAATATGCCCAAACCCTCAACAGTCAAGTTGACCTGTGCTTAACTATGACAACCACCCACTATAATTTTTGAAACTCCATTGTTTGTTTGATTAAACTGAACTCTTTTTTTATATTTTTTGGTAACTTGTTTGTTTAGGTTGGGTTTCCTTTAATTTGTTAATTATTACTAGTGAATACATTCAGTTATATAGGCTCTGAATCAGGAATTTATAATCTGTGGCTCTTTCTAATTAGAAGTATTTCTTTCACCAGTTTCTCTGTTCTCTTCTAACTCTGTCAGAAACTGCAGCTACCCTTAGTAATTCTTTAGGTATTATGAACTTGGGAAGTGCACACTGATTTTAATATTCAAACTCAAATAGCCTGTAAGGTTGTGAATATAGTAGGAGGAAGATAGATTCTTGTAATGCCATTCAAAGACAAAGGGGTTTTTGAGATTCTTTTTATCTGTGAAATTGCTTTTAGTATTATAAGGTAGAAAATAATAAAATAGATAGGTCAAACTACCTGTGTGTCCAGTAATTTACATAACCTCCCTGAGCTTTGCTTTTGTCTCTTTTTTTTTTTTTATTTTTTACGTGTGTTATGTGTGTGTACAAAAGGGCACTTGAGTGTGCGCCTGTGGAGGACCGAGGGTGACATCAGGAATCATCCTGAATCATTCCACCTCCTTACAGCTCAGGGGTTTTCCTAAGCTCTGTCTCCAGAGCAGCACTGCCGGCTGCCACCACATCTAACGAACGCAGTCAGGGCCTTTTGCTTTCAAGGCACTGAGACATCTCCCTACCTTGGTTTTTGTCTTTTAAGTCATGGTGCTGTATTAGATACTTTCAGCTTGACCTTGCAGGAATTTAGGCAGGGGTGGTTATCAAAAAATTTACTAGCAAGATGAGCTCAGAGGTCAAGCTCTTGATCTAGCATGCAAAAGGCTCCAGGCTCGTTCCCCAGCACTGCAAAAAGACCTCCAAGTTCTTAACAACCAACAGAATATACTACTATAACATAAAAATAAAAATTCAAAAATGTAATTTTCTTTAAAAACAGACTTTTGTGTAGTAGTTTGAAACGGTAGTGTAATTTCTGCATCTGATCACTGTAATGATTTCCATCTCAACTTGCAATATTCTGTCCACTTTTAGTCTGCACCCTTGTTACCCTCTGTCCTGCCACTGGGGTTTGCTGTCCTCAGTGCCACAGCCCCGTGCCTAGGTCTCACTCCGTGGGGATGCGTGAAAGACAGGAACCTCCCAGCAGCTCACGATGACTCCTCAGTGCTGGCTGGAGGGGCAGCTGCGGGTTGGAGAAGTTGTCAGAGCAAAAGGAAGAAGATGGGGGGCTGTGGGGGGTTGGGGCAAAGGTTGCTTCATTCCTGAAGCCTCGCCTGCTAAGGCTCGTGAAGGAGAAGGTGGAAGGTGGGGGGTACTTGCTAAACACTGGCTCCCGGCCCCTCATTTCACACTTGTTGCCATGGACGGGGCGGTTTGAGAGTTCACTGTCCCAGGAGTGTTAGCGCTGGGATGCAGCCTCTGCACAAGGTGATGTGGTTCAGCTGCCAAGCTCAGTGCTTGCTTTTGGCTTCTTTTTATTTTTAATTTACGAGAGAGGGAGAGAGAAAGAGGGAGAGGGAGAAAAAGGGGGGGGGAACAGGCCCCCATGCCACGGTGCAGGGTACGTCAGAAGACATGTTCAGATGCCAGTTCTGTCCCTCCAGTGTAGGCTCCAGGGACTGAATTCCTGTCTCTAGGTTTGGGATCAGGCGCCCCCTCCACTATCTCACCAGCCTCTATTGATTTCCTGTATGTAATGATTACACAATGAATCACTCATTCACTTGGATCTCATCAAATTTTAGGTGCAGGCCACAGTCGTGGGTTTTCTGGCAGCTGTGGCAGCCATTATACTGGGCTGGATTCCGGAGGGGAAGTATTACCTCAGCCACTCTGTCCTGCTCTGCTCCAGCAGCGTGGCCACCGCCTTCATCGCGTCTCTCCTGCAGGGTAAGCGGATCCGGCAGGGCCATCGGCAGCTTTTACTTCCCAGGATGATGACTTTTTCAGTTATCACTACGCGTGATAAAAACACTAGAAAAAATGTCACCGTTGGTTCTAAAGGATCTCATTTCAGATACATTGACATGTCATTGATTACAGCCTCTCTGGTCCTGCCTCTTGGCCCGAGAGACCGGGGCAGTTTACAAACACGATCAAGGGAACAGCCTAGCTACGCATTTGTTTCTGTAAGTTGAGAAAGTCCTTTCTGGAAAGCACACTGTGGAGGCAGACCCTTCCAGGCTTGTCCAGGAGCACGTGTGCCAGGAATTCTGAGTTTCAAAAGCAAACTCTCTCAAACGTCTAAAAAGTTCCTGCAACGATACAAATAAAGCCTTTTGCTTTAACATTTTTGACTTTAGAATAATTATTAAAGAGCCAAAAGTTTAAAAGAACTAGCTGCTTGAGCGCATCTTGGATTATCTTTCACTTGTTAACATGTGAACTCTACACTGGACAACTACCATATTATGGGATGAATCATGGAGACGTGGTTCTTACCTTTTCATAATGACCATCTTCTTGCCCTCTTATTGAAGCTAAAAATAGGAAAGTGAATCATTTTGCTGGTTTCCCAGCACAGTTAATCTTACAAGCTAAGTTCTGAGATGTGAGGGAATCCTGTTAAGACTTCCAAAGTTTTTTCAAGCATATTTTTTTGTGTGTGGTGTACATACATGGGGGTGCACGTGTTTGTATGTATATAGACACACGTGTGTAAGGGGAGTGTATTCATGTGTGCATATTGATCATTCTCCATCTTATTCATTGAGGTAGAGTTCCTTGCTGAAACTGGAGCTTGCCAATGTGATTAGTTTGGCTAGCTAGTTTGTTCTGGGATCCTTGACTTCACCCCACATATGGGTATCACAGGGAGACATCACTCACCTGTAATCTACACACGTGCTGGTGATCTAAACGCTGGTCTTCATACTACATGGCAAGTGATTTACACTGCTGAGCCATCTGCCCAGTCTTTACATTTTGTTTCAGTGTTCAAATGAAATCTCTTTCTATGGGATTACTAGAATTAAGCTATTAGAAAATTAAATTTCTAGCACAAGAAAAAAGTATCAGTATCCTGTGGTTTCAGTTTCATTTACTTGATTTTTTAAGTATTACTTTCAAATTTTCAATCTGGCAAGCTTTCAAATGCCTGTATTTTTCTTTTAAGATTTTTTGCATGTGTATTTGTGTGTGATATGTATGGGTGCTTGCGTGTGTGTGGGCACATATGTTGGGGGGAACTCAAAATTGATTACATATGTCTTCCTTAATTGCTGTCCACTTTATTTGTTAAGTCAGAGACCCTCAGGTGAACCTGACACTCCCTAGGGACTAGCATTAGCTAGCCAGATAGTCCGAGGGAAGCCCTGGGCCACGCCCCCTGAATGCTGAGGTCATAGGCAGCTCCACACCTGCCTGCTGCTGGGTCTTGGGGAAGTCTTCAGCTTGTGTCAGTCAGAGCTCTAGCCACGGAGTCCTCTCCCCAGCCTCTCCTAAGATTTTTAAAACCATTCAAAATTTAGGGCCAGAGAGAGAGATGGCTCAGTGATCAACGACACCTGTACAAACTTGACCCATATGTGGAAGGAGAGAGCCTACTTCCAAAAGCCATCCGCTGACCTCCACATGCACACCTATGCGCTCTCGTTCTCTCACAAAATAGTTTCTAAAAGTTTAGATTTGGAATTGTGTGTGTGTGTGTGTGTGTGTGTGTGTGTCTCTGTCTCTGTCTCTCTATCTGTCCAGAGGGCACTCATTTTTCCTGTGGAGGTCCAAAGGTGACTGGGAATCCTGGATTATTCCACTTCCTTTTTGCTTTGCTCTGGGGTTTTCCAGGTTCCACTTTCTAGGACAGAAATTCAGGTGGTCTCCATTTCTGCCCAGCGTTTTTACATAGAATCTGGGATCCAAACTCAGGTCCTTCTGTTTTACAAACAGAGTCTTACCCCTGAATCATCTCTTCAGCCCTGGAATTTTCAAAATTTAGTTACTAAAAATGTTTAACATTTTATGTTTAATAAGTGTGTTCATTTTATAATAGCTTTATCTTTTTAACCATCCTAAAAACAGGTACTCTAAACAGAGTCGTTTCCAATTCCATCATCTTGTTAGTGGCAGGATCAGAACTCAGAACTGAGGCTGTTGACTCCACATCTTGTACTGTCTTGTTCTATCTGCACAGTGTTGCTTCAGCTGCAGAGACAGAAAAGCCAAAACCTCCTTGGAGAGCTTTCAGCTTTCCATAGCATCGCATCTTGTCGGATCATTGAACATTTTCCAGCCTTCCTTCCATTCCAGCTTTTCCCCCTTCTATTTATAATGATAGTATGAAAACAGCATGTCCAGCGATTGGAAAACCTCCCAGGACGTTAGGTGTTGTTCAGTACAGTGCAATCCTGTTTATTTCTTTTCCATAACCACATGTAGGCTTAGAATGATACATGGTTAGCACCTAAACTGTACATTTCCAGTTTCTCTGCACAGAACTCTCCTTTTTTCTCTTTTTGTCTGTACTACACCCTCAAAATGAATGTGGAAGTCTGAACAGTCGGTTATGAACATAGATGTTATATCTTTCCACTTGTATGATTCAGGGAAATAAAGATTTAGCAGCACAAGTCCACGGCCACAGTTTTCAGCTTCAGTCGTTACAGGATTATAGACAGAAACTTTATGCTTAAGAAGTATCTTCTTTTTGAGACAGGGTCTTGGCTGTGTAGTTCTGGCTTGCCTGGAACTTAATATGGAGACTAGGCTGGCCTTGAATTTCGAGCAGTTCTGCCTATGTGTCCCAGATGCTGGGTTAGCATAGCATGTGCCACTGTGCTTGGCCAAGAAACATCTGTTAGGAAGATTTTTTATTGCATGCATACTCCAGTGCTTAACTTTAATGTCTTCCTGCTTTTTAATACTCTGACACTTTGGGTGATGAGGTCAAGCAAGCATCCTAGACAGCGTATGAGCAGATCTCTTTTTGTTGCTATGTATGTAACCTATTTTTGGTGTTTTCATACTTGGAGAGTTAAAATTCAGCTCCTTGGGTTTGATAGGGCATGTGCATTACATTTAAGGCAAATTACGCTGCTCCATTCAAAATTTTAGTTTTCACTTAATTTTGTACTGAATCTGACATTGAATTTCTCAAATGTTCCTGATTTCCACTTGGAGTTTGCTGAAGGGCATTTTGCCAAAGCATTACAGTAAAATGCTTGTTGCCTAATCAGTTCATCCTGACGGTCTGACTGGAACTGATGCGCTGTTTGCCCTGTGTTTCAATATTTGGGAAATTGATTCTCTGAATCAGCATAAAAAAATAACAAACCTTCTTTCTCCTAGGAATAATAATGGTTGGTGTTATTGTTGGCTCAAAGAAGACTGGTATAAATCCTGATAATGTGGCCACACCCATCGCTGCTAGTTTCGGTGATCTTATAACTCTTGCCATATTAGCTTGGATAAGTCAGGGTTTATACTCCTGTCTCGGTAAGTTGATTTGAAATTAACACAGACTTTTAAAATGAATATTGTAGCAATGTCTTGAATCCATGAGTTTGTGTTAGAACTGTTGTTGAAGCCGATTAGAATTGTAACTTGTATATCTACCATGTGTTGAATTGTTTGCATGGTTTTTTTTTCTTACTAAGGTAAAAACTCCAAGGTGTATCCTCCATCATTTTTTTTTTTTTAATTTCTGGTTGAGAGTTTCATTGCGCAGGCTGGACGTGAACTTACTACATGGTCCAAGCTGGCTTTGAACTCCTGATCCTTCTGCCTCCACCATGTGGGAACATGCTGGAATTCCCAGATTTATGCCATCACCATCACCTTTAATTTCAAACTGAGGACCTCAGAAATACTATATTCTGCCCAGGTTTACACACTTCCTGGTGTTATTGTTGAACACAACAGGCTAGCCATACTGCATGGGCAGTCAGTAAGGACCAACCTGCAGTGTTCTGTTTTGTGTATTGAACATGAGAATACAAAGGTATGGTGGCTTTCTGCGTTTATCAGGGGTGTATTTTACCCCAACAGAAACCTACACTGCATACAACCCCAGGGTGATTAGCAAAATCAAACAAACCAAAAAGCGCCCTGGGGAAGCTGGAGCCACCTCGCACCTGCATTCCTGATGGACGTGAGGGAGGACTTATCAGGTGTATTGATTGTCTTAATACAGATTGCTTTTCTGTCGCTTCATCAGTGGAAATGAAGATTGTGAGCTTGGGCTAATGCTAACTGCTGGTTGTGCTTTCATTTCTTTAGATAGCAAGTTAAAGAACGATAAAGCAGAAACTCCCAGTGATGCTATTGTTTACCAGCCAATCCAAGAGTAGACACTTACTTCTGTAGGTTCTAAACAGATTGGTGGCATTCTTTAAAATATAGCTAAAATATATAGTTTGAAAGAATCTCAATATGTTTTGAACTAAATAAAAAGCCTAAACTTACCGAATGCAACACTGTTCTACAACTTTTGGCATTATCAAGGGAAGCTTCCTTTAGTATATGGAAATTTTTTTTACTTATTTGAGAGAGAAGGTTACATGCAAGCAGGGAGTGGTGGTATATTACTGTCGCTGTAAGAAGCTAATAGCAGCATGAGCCCTGGCTTGCTCAGGGTTGGTCCTTCCCTAACATTCCTGTTAGAAAAGCTTTCTCACTCTGAGACAAGAAAGGAAGAAAAAGCTTTCTCACTTTGAGACAAGAGAGGAAGAGAAGCAACAGGAGCCTGAAAGATTTCTTCCCAATGTTGTGAAGAGGTTAGGAATGCTAAGTTATGCCCAGGAACATTGAAAGCAGGGGATGGTATGGAAAGTTGGTAGTGGTTCTGAGATGGAGGATCTCCTATGTAGATAAAAAAGATTTTACCATTTGTAGACTTGCGTGCTTAGTGTCACTCATTCTGCCTCAGCCGCTTGCATGTTGGGACTGCAGGTGTCCATGGCAGACATTATTTATTTTCGCAGTATTGGATAGTGAGCCCAGGGCTTTGCACTGTGGTGCATCTATGTCTCAATTAGATTAAGGACTAAAGTGAAATGGAATATTAACACAATTTTGAAAAATAATCTTATTAAATAGTAGGATTTTAGGCCTTTGCTTGTCTTCCTGAAGTGATTTAAAATACTTCACTTGCACCGATAATCATAAAACGTTCACATTTCATCAAGTTTTTTTTTTCCTATTGTTGTTTCTAATGGGCTACAGATTGATAGTTAGGTGCAGGTTACAGGTGGTTCTGAAATGCCTTTGTGTCTGCGTGCTGAGCACTAGGGGGCCTCACAGGACCACCAGTTAGATGCCTGGTGTTTTCATTCCGAATACAAAGATTAGGAATGGGCCCATATATATTTTAAGAACCCATCCATCTTGCTGAAAAGCCTCACACTTGGAAATAGGTTTAACTCCTGAGTCATATTGAAAACACTGAACAATCCTGATTGATAAAAGGAAGATTTTTTGGGAGATACAGACTTTGCTTTCAAAACTGTGTCTCACATGGTTCAAGGAATTGGACATTGAGAAAAATGTCACAGGTCAGTTCATCAAATGAAAGGACAGGTACAGGGATCCTCCCTGCCTAATGCTAGAGCAAGTAAATATATCAAACAGTTATTAACATATCCGAAGGGACAGAGATACAGCAAATTCAAGGGTAGAGGTGGTGACAGTACCTCACTTGAACAAGGAGCATCGGCCTTAAGCAGCACAGTCCACATGAGCCCAGAAAGACGCCCGGACGGCAAGTCCACAGCCGCGTGCACTTCCTCTGTGTGCACAAGTCCTCTGCAGAGCTGTGCAGAGCTGTAGCCTAAACTGGGTTAGCAAAGAAGCGGAATAATAAAAGAGTAGCATTCAACCACATAGCTACAGAAAAGATGAAGAATTAGTTTTCCTGATAAAGTGAAGAAAATTGAAAAAGATGAGAGAGGATGCTGAAATAAATAAGAAATGAAAGTGGAGACATTATAGTGGGTACCTCAGAAATTAAAAGGAAGGGGCTGGAGAGGTGGCTCGGGTTAAGCCTTTGCCTTGCAGGTGGAAGGTCCTGAGTTCAGGTCCTAGACTCCACATATAAACTCGGGGTGGAAGCGGGGGCGGCCTGCGTTTCTGGTCCTGGTAGGGCGGAGCCTGTGAATCCCAGGGCAGAGTAAGCAAGGAGGAGGTGGAGGTGGCCATGGTGGTTCCCGAATTCACCCGTGGTTCTACACACACACACACACACACACACACACACACACACACACAACATACACACAACACAAACAATTGAATTAAAAAAAATTTAAAAAAAGGAAGCAGAAAGGTGCCAAAAATTCTTTAATATATAATATACTATATAATGATTAACAGGATAGTATATAATACACGGCATGTAAATACGTATCAATAGCATCCTCCTAGTGTACTAGAAGGAATGGATAAATTCCTGGACCCACACACTACTCTGAATTAAGAAGAAACAGAAGACCAGCAAATGGATTAAAGCACTTGTTAAAACCTACCAACAAAGAAGAGCCCTGGAACGGATGGCTGCACAGCTACATTCTATCAGGCACTCGAAGGATTAATACCAATCCTTCCTAAACTCTTCCATAAAAAGAAAATCAAAGAAAGATAAAAGAAAAAAAGATAAAAGAACTAAAGCTAGGCATAGTGGTTCATGCTTGTAAACACTTGGGAGGTTGAGGCAAGAGGGTTACCATTAGTTTTATGAGTGTAAGACTCTGTCTCAAAAATGGATGGATGGAAGGGAGGGAGGGAGAGAGGGAGACAGGGAGGAAGGAAGGAAAAAAAAAGGAAAAGCAAAGGAAAAAAGTCTGGGTTCCTTGTGCCCACTCCCACAAGCTGGCTTCCGTGGGTAGGGCACTCACACTCTTGGGTACCCAGTCTCACAGGAGACTGTGACCTGCCTTTCTTCAGCTTTTCTATGGATTCTTAGCCATGTGAAGCTGGAAGCCCAATCATAACAACTGTATGGTAAATATATTTTCTCTTGTGGATAGTATATTACTTTATATTACAGTCCTGAGTGTTTTTTTTTCTAAGAAGAATGAAGGTGGGAGGGGGCTGGGTTAGGGTAAGTGGAATGGGAAGGGGAGTAAATATGGTTAAAATGCATTGTATACATGTAAGAGATTGTCAAAGAACAGATGAAAATCTTACGAAAGATAAAAAGAACTAGAGGAGTACTTCCAAACTTGCTTTATGAGATCAAAATTACAACCTCATATAAACACTGAAGGAAAAAACTTAAGGCCTGAAATTATGATGAACACAAAAATAGAAGTACATCCACCAAAAACATTTGTTTTGTAATTTGATATGAGGGAAAGATGATGACTCTGGCCACTTCTGCTCATTATTATACTGGAAGCATTGACAAAAACAACAAAAAGACCTGGAAGATATCAAAATCAAAAACAAAAAGTTATCCCTGTGTATAGATGATATTCTCCTATACATGTAAAACCCTGAAGACTCTACAAAATGGTTTTAGAATTAATACATGAGTTTAGTAAAAGTTTCAAAATGTAAAATCAGTGCATAAAAGTCAGTCTCACTTCTTTATACCAATCAAGACCCATCTGAGCCAGAGATGATGTTTCATACTTACCATTCCAGCACTCAGGCAGCTGAGACATGAGGATTTTGAACTGAAAGCCAGCTTGGTCTATATAGCAAGTTCCAGGTCAGCCTTACTACTTAATGAGCCTCTGTCAATGCATACATGCGTACATACACACACACTTTTATACACATACACACACATATATACACGTCTGTACATGAATACATACATACACATATACACGTCTGTACATGAATACATACATACACACATATACACGTCTCTACATGAATACATACATACATATACACATGTCTGTACATGAATACATACATACTCATACATATCAATGCATGCATATTTGAGTTCCCAGAGTACTTTCTTTCAGCCTCTTCTGTGCCATTCGATAGATATAGATATAGATATGCCACCAATGGGCAGCGGGCTGGGCATCCAATACAAGACCCCCTGCAACTGTACCTTCCATTTTGAAAGCATAAACTCCTGGAGGGCAAACTGTGCTTTTGTTTTATTTTTTAAAATTTCTTTGTAGGACCCAGTAATCATGTACATAGTAGATGTTTAATTAATAACATTTTACTTTATTCGTTTTGAAAATGATTCAACTAGTGAAATTAGAATTTATAAAGAAAGTGTCTGTGTATCAAGAACAGGAGATGTGGGTCCTCTGAATGATTTTGGCATAGTGAATGCCCAATAATCTTTGAGATTTTACTCAAAGAATTATTTATTAGAGGGGGAGAAAGGTGCGCACAAGCAAACCATGCACGTGGAGTTCAGAGGACGACTTGCGGAAGTCTGCGTTCTCCTCGCACCATGTGGGCTTCCGGTTTTAGAACAGGTGCCTTATTCACTGAGCCCCTTCTCCTCCCTGGAGGACAGAGAAACATGGGAAGGGTTTCTTGCCTTAGCAGAAGCTATCTGGAGATTATTATCGCTGCATTAAAATGGAAGTGGCAGCCTATGCTCGCAGAAGTGGTGAGGAGAGAGGAACTAGGGTAATCTGAGCCCATTGTGAGATGAGAGGCTTTGCGTGGTTTTCAGAAAAAACGCAAAGATGTCTGTATAATCTTTCCACGTCCAGTAGCCTTTGGAAGCTTTAGAACCCCGCGTTGAACCAGTTCCCGGGATTGTCTGTGCTTAGTGTTGCATTTCTTTTTTCTTGTTTGCATGTTTTTTTTAAAAGCAGAGTTAAAGCATATCAAGAAAAGGTTCCAGCATAGATTTGAGAGTAAGAGGGGGCTTTTAGGGAAAGCACAGTGAGCTCCTCTCAAGACCCAGTTGCGCTTTTTTTTTCTTTAGGATAGTGATACATGGGATTTGGTGACTTCTGGAGTTTCAAGTGTTTCTAGGGAGCTTTTTTTTTTTTTTAATGAACTCATGGAATTTCATCAGAAAGGAGATAATTACAAAACAGGAATAATAATTTTTGCAGTTGTGTTCATCAGAACTACAAGACCTACCATTTTCTAAATATCTTTGGCTTTTGTATGAAGATGGGATGCTGGCCTCATACATCCAGTTTGGATGTTTTCTTCTAGTTCTTTTGCCATTTATTGGCTGATAAGACAAAACCTTAGACAACAAGTATGGAAGGAATTTTCACTATACCAAGTCACAAGGAAGGTTAGGGTAAATTTTGACTGTAAACAAACTTGATGATTCTGTAATGGAAGTCTCAGATAATTACAGGTTTGCAGAGGGGAAAGGAGTGAGGTTAAACTCAAAGGTCACTTACTTTGGTCTTACTCATGGATCATTGCTGTGCAATTGTTCATTTGAAACGTCTCTATTTAAAAGGAGCATCGTCCCTATGTAGGCAATTTCCTAGTAAATTTTGTTAACTGTGCTGAAGTTCTTGACATTCAGCTGACAGGAGCTTTCAGACTTGGGTGAGGGGCTCCCTTCTCTCCCTATGACCCTAAATTATCCCTTACTCAGTTTCCTCCTCTGAGGGTTTTAATCCCTTAATCTTAAGAGTTTATGAGCCAAAGATTTGTTTTCTGAAGGCTCTTCCCTTCTGTTTTTTTTCTTTGTGTGTGTGTGTGTGTGTGTGTGTGTGTGTGTGTATCTGTCTGTGTTGGTGTATTTCAGAGGACTCTGTGTATATGTGTGGAGGTCTAAGGGTGACTTTGGAAATCATCCTTTTTGCTTTTCTCTGGGTTTTCCCAGACTCCACCTTCTAGGCCCAGAAGTGTAGCCACCGCATTTCCACCTGGCAGTTTTACATGGGGTCTGGGATTTGAACTCAGGTCCTGCTGTTTACAAAGTAGAGTCTTAATCCCTGACCCATCTCTCCAGCCCTAGTTCTTCTGAATAGGAATGTAGACTTTCCCAATCAAGGACCCAGTATGCAGATCAGAGGATCATCATTGAATAGGAGGCTGGAAGAGATGTCATTGCTCAGGACACCAAACCACTCAAACAACAAACATTCAGTAGACTGTCGTGTCAAGTTCTAAGTTTACCACCAAAGAGGAGGACTTTGTGTTGTTATAATGTGTCTGAGAACAAGATGCTAAAAAATCTGACTTTTAAGGGAAAATCTAGCTTGGAATTGAATACAGGAATACTGGAGGGCCAAGGCCATGACCCAGGGCCAGGCGTGCACGCACTGCACTGCCTTGTGGCGGTGGCACAGGTTCTCTCCTGTGCTGCGGTCAGGCTGTCAAGGGCCATCAGATTTGAGCGAAGACCCTCTGGCTGCAGACAGAGTGTACTGATAGTTGTGTACAGATCATAGGGCAAAACATAAAAGTGCAGCCCCACGGAGAAGGCACTGGTGGAACAGATCAAATGGAAATAGCGTGAGGTTGTTTGTAATCATGGGCATGTGTTGTACAAATGTGTCTCCGAGAAGTGAGCCACCACAGGGAAGGTTGTACCCATTAATGATGTAGAGCAGGACTTACCTTTTTGCATAAGTTCGTTTTTTTTTCACCCTAAGAGAACTTAATTCTTCTAACATCATGGTTTTCGGCAGCTTCAGGATGTTCTAGAAACTGTAAAGACTCAGGGACAGTCATGAAGTCCCTTGAGTCTGAGAAGGTCAGTGAGCACCAGGGGATCTGAGCATAGTCTGATTATCAGCCTGTCTCTGGGACCGTTGTCACCGCTTTTTGGGTTAAGTTAAGGCAGTGGGTCAGTTCTGGCTCCTGCACAGGCTCTTACCACGGGTTGGTTGGTTTGTTTGTTTGTTTTCACTTTGGACTTTATAGACCTCTCACTCAAAGGCACAGGTGACTAGCACAGTCAACACTTTCCATTTCAGGTGACTTGAAATTCTGAGGCCTTTGAACACTATTTTGGTTGATCTGCTGGGGACGGCAGAGTCTTAGGTCTCCATCAGTCATTTTCAGCCAGGCAAAGTCTTCTCTGGATGGTCCATGTCTTTCTTGATAAGATGGGTTTCTACAATCTCATCCTCCAGCATTATCTAGCTGCTGCTGCAGCTCATGAACACGCTGGTCACTCACATCTTACCTGTCTAGCTGGGAAACAAAACTGCAGGCTTGCGGGATGTCCCCTCGCTTTTAGGTCAGGCTCTGCTGTGTCAGATTTCATCTCTGGGTTGTGTGTAGGGCAGTTTTCAGGCCTGGAGTTGACAGTAATAAATCCATTAGCTGCTCAACGTTCCCATCAACACAACTTCCTGCACAAATTCATTTTAACAGGGTCCTGGGTTACTGAGGAAGGCAGAAATGAGACTCATACTAAAAGAGAATTAACCTTCTTGCCTGTTGTGTCATGCTGCCTGAGGTGTCTTGATGGTTACCCGTAGTTGCCTGAGTGGGCCTTAACAGTTGTATAAGTTTAAGAGGATTTTAAAAACTACTTTTCAAGTAGTTACAAGCACATGGCCATATACATAACTCCTGCATGCTCATGATATATTTATGACTTAAGAACAGTATCAGCTTTTCTCCCAGTATGTAATTAGAAGCAAGTGTGATCAGTTTTTAATTCCTCGGGGCTCAGTCAAGAAAGGGGGCTTAGCCACAGCTCTACACAACAGTGACAGACTTCTAGGTGTTTCCACCCTGGAGACCAGCAGGGGGCTCCAGTTACTCACAAGGCAATGGAGGATCCCAACTTGATGTGTTGGTGTGACTACAATCTAAAGTTATCTGCAAAATATCATTGGGCTTGAGTGATTTTTTTAAAAACAAAACACTGTATCATTATAAAGTGATTTCTAGAACATCAATTTTCCAAAATGTTATAGTTATTAATGGACATTTAGGGGAAAAATTAAAAGGTCCAATGCTTATTCTTTGTTCACACAGAAAAAGCTACATGTAAAAGTTTCACTTACTTTAGCTCCCTATTTCAGAAGAATTTGGGTTAAGACTAGCAAATGCTATTAATGGCATGATGTCAAGATGGCTGGAAAATGCCTCCCGTAATAGCACACATGGCCAGCACTGTGAGTCATGACAGAGCAAACATGTCTGGTAGTTCAGTGGGATCAGTGGGATCTGAAGCACTTTGGTTTTGTGAATCTTTGCTTTTCTGTACTTCACCTAGAGCACAGAGTCATCACTAATACAAGTGGTTTTGAATCGCCCCCAAAGCTTTCTGTGCTCTCTTAGCTGTGTAATGAACTAGCACAAACCGCAAGCTGACGTCATGCAGACGCAGTTCTTTAGTCTGGAGTGTGGAGTGCAAGATGCCATGTGTAGGACCAATGCCAAGGCTTGAACTGGCTCCCCCTCCAGGTTTTGCGGGGAACGAGTTACTTGTCTGGTGCTCCTTGATGCCTGGGCTCCTCTTCTGTGGACATCACTAGTTCTTCTGTAACCTGATCTCATCCTGTTTCATTCTTATAAGGACACTAACAATCACCCGTAGAGCTCCCTGAACCATCCAAAAACAATAGTCTCATCTCACAATTCTTGGCTTAGATCTGGTAAAAGTCCCAGTTTCTGGGTAGATTTGAGGGTTGTTATTCAGCTCATGGTAGCACTCAATATGACCTATTGTGCTTTTAATACAAAATACTATTTCAGGCTGGAGAGATGGCTCAGGGGTTACGACTGCCTTACAATCAGAAGGACTTGACTTCAGATTACATGTAAAAATGCCAGGTGGAAATGGCGGTGGCCTGCACTTCCAGCTCTGGAAGGTAAAGCCTAGGAAATCAGAGAGAAGCAAAAAGGAGATAGAAGCAATTTAGGATGATTCCCAAAATCACATTGGGCCTCTATGGGCACACGCAGTGCTCTCTGATACACACACACACACACGTGCTCACTCACTCATACACACACACACACACACATACACACACACACACACTATTATTCCAACCAGGATCTCTTAAACGTGTTTCGTTTAGAAGAGGGCATTATTTTACATCTGGAAGCTTTCATTGCATTGTGGTTTTTGAACCCTTTAATTTTTAGGAAACTTTTATTTGGAGATCATTTCAGACTTGAAGATGAGATGCAAGAATAAAAATCACACAAACTCCACTTATATGTCCTTGGACTCATCTGCATTAACATTTTATCTCCTTCCCTGTATTCTTTCTCTCTAATCTGTGATGTGTGTTCTTTGTATGCCTGTGGTAAAGGGATGCATTATTTCCCTTTGTTGCCCCAAGCTACATGTACTTACTCCCCACCTCCAAGAAAAACAAAGACCTATAAAAGTTCATTCTGCCTGAATGAGTTCTGTTTTAGACTGTTCATGCTGAGGTGCCTAACTGCAAGGAGAGAAAGTTAAAATACAAGTAAATTTAGATGGGCCTGGAAGCTCTTCAGGAGAAGGGTACAGAACCTCATCTAAGGCCCCACAGGCAGAAAGACTATAATTGACACCTGTCATAGTTAGGCACAGGTGTCAACTTGACTATTGAGGTTTAAGCTCTGGGCACATTTGTAGAGAGTTGATGGTTGAATTAAGCCCAGAGCAAACCTGCAAGGAATTGTCTAGCTGATGGGGAGGGTCCAGCCCATGGTGGGTGGGATTAGGCCCTGGAATAAATCACAGAGAGCTGGTTGAGAGAGTGGCATCCTTCTGTTCACTTGGCCAGACATGCTGGTCTGGCAAGTAAGGATTGTCCATCTCTCAGCTATGTGATGATGGTATGGCCAGTTCTCTCGGCCCTGGTGTTGGTGCGTGTGCCCTCCCATCAAGCTGGACTGAGAATGTAACCAGGAATTATAAGAGAGAATAAACCCCTTGCTTTCCCTTAAGCCATTTAATGATCATTTATCAGCAACCATGTAGATGAACTGCAACAATACCTCAGTAACCCTCCGCATTGACTCCAGGCCAGAGCGCATGGTTCAAGAACAGACTATTTGGGAAAGTTTTTGAAAAATTGCATTTTCTGGCTAAAGAGACCAGAAATAAAACTCTAATGTTGCTACCCCAGAGCTCTGTAGCCCTAAGCCTTGACAAGCCCCTTCTCACAGCTCTGTTGCAGTCACTTGCCTCTCATTATGGGCTTCCTTATTCCATTTTTATTGGATTGCTCAATCACAGAGAAATGAAGTTGTAGGCTTTAAAAAAAAATCTGATACAAGTTCCTTATGAAGAAGTTTGAAGACTCTAGTGTTAACAGTGTGGCACGGCTACTTTTTAGCACTCTTGTTCAGAGTTAAGAAAAAGAGTAAGGAATCTACCAGAGACAAAATTTGAAGTTTGATTTAAAAAATGCCAGAGCAAGCTTAAAGATAGTATAGACAGCAAAATGGTAGCTATTGTTAAAGAGATTAGTTCCAGCAGTGAATCAAAGCTTGCTCTTCATTTGGATAACAGGAGAGTCCCTACCCTGAAGGCAAATTCCTCAGGGAAGATTCCCACCCATAAGACTGCAAATTCTGTCTGAGGACTTTCTCCTTGCTAGATAGCTTACACAGTACCAAGGAATACTGTAGAAGCTGCTTGGGGAAAGAAATAATCACAAGCCCCATCAATGACATAAGATCTGTAAGTTTCAATATAAATCATCATGGCAACAGGTAACAACCAGAGTAATCGTGGCATGATTACCAAGGAGACAACCAACAGCTTTCTGATTGGACTCAAGACCTGTTTGTCAGAATGGTACCAATCCCTGCTACTGTAAACTAGGACAAGAACCTAAAAAAATGGAAGGAAATAGATCAATAGGGAAGATACCTAATAAACCTATAGGTAGGAAGGAAGACAGTACGTCAAACTACTCTGTAGGCAGCTGTTACTATACCCATAGAATAGGAACTCACAGTGGAAACCTTTGAGTCTAAAGCTGGATGAATGACGGCAAATGCACACATCATTGGGGTGGCTTGAAGAGAGGTAACTTATTAAATTACGGAGGCCTGAACTCCCATAGGAGTAGAGAAGCCAGAGTGAACCCTAAGGTCCACTGAGGCATTAAGACAGAAGGGTAGAAGGGATGGGAGGGAGGGAAGCTGGGATGAATACTCAATATGCTTGTAAAAGTAGAAAAATTAATAAAAAAAAAAAAGATTGCAAGTTCTTTTGGAAGGGAGGCACTGAAGGGCATAATTACAAAGGAAAGGTCTCTTCCTCCTGTGAAGCAACTGCCTAAGAGAGATTCTTAGCAGCATCAACACAGTCAAACTGGAATAGTTGTCATTCAAAGGAGTCAATTCTCCACCTGGAGACGGTAGCAGAACTTGTCAAAGTTATCCATGTGGTCCTAGTTTTAGAGGCATCTAGGCATTTAGATGCAAGAGGGAGGAGTTGTGAATACCTCTTCTGAGGTTTCAGAAAATGGCAGAAGTCAGGCATTGGAAAGTCTGCCAAAAGCCCACAAAGGGCATTTTGTGCTGTGAAGTTAAAGCTTGGATTTTCATTGAGAAGTGAAGATGTTAGAGATGTCAGAACCAATGTGGGACATCTGCCAAAGAAACCTATGTATCATAAAAGGAGCCAGCCTGAGAGAATAATTTCTGTGGGCATCTGCACTGGAGGGGTAGAACTGAAGCCCTTTGGAACTGTGATGACTTCAACAAGAGGTACTAGACTGGGAGCTCCAGGATTTGGAGTTTTTCCAGTTAGTTTTTGGTCTTGTTATGGACCAGTCTTTCTTGGATATGCCCCCATTCTTCCCTTTTGGAATGGGAAAGTTTATTCCGTGCCATTGTATGTTGAAAGTATGTAACTTGTCTTTTGATTTGTTTTTTAGAGAAAAATTTTAAACTTTATTTATTCATTTAGTGTGTGTGTGCGCGTGTGTATATCAGAGGGCACTCTGTGTCCCTGTGGAAGACCAAGGGTGACTTCGGGAATCATCCTGGATTGCTTCTACCTCCTTTCTGCTTTGCTCTAGGTTTTCCCAGACTCCACCTTCCAGGCCCAGAAGCGTAGCCACTGAGTCTCCACCTGGTGGTTTTATGTGGGACCTGAGGTCCAAACTCAGGATCTCATGCTTGTGAGACAGAGCATTAATCCCTAAGCCATCTTTCCAGCCCTGGTCTTTTGGTTTTGCAGGAGGCTGGGTTCTCTTTTCTGAAAGTGAACATTATGTGGTATTTTTAATACAATTATTCGACCTGATAAACTGGCTTTTCTGGAGCAGTTCTCTCCTTCTACCATGTGGACTCTGGGATTGAATTGAGGTCACCAGATTTGTGCACAGATTCCTTAACTGCTGAGGCATTTGTTAGCCTCTCATCATTCTGTTCTAACACAGAACATTTTCACCTTCCCTGAAAGAACCTGTAATGCATTAACCACGGTCCACTTCCCTCTCGCACCTCTCCCAGCTCCTGGCAACCACTGACCAACTTTTTGTCCCTTTAGATTTGTGTCTTGGCATTTTGTGTAAGTGGGATCCTAATACATTTTACACCTGGCTTCTTTCACTTAGCATAATGTTCTCTAGGTTCATCTGTATTTTCATACAGACTTTATTGACAACTAATACTCTGCTTTATGAATGCATTGTAGGACTTTATGGGGTAGATATACAAAATTCTATTTGATAACTAATTAATTTCCACTCTTGAACTACTATGAATATTTATTAAAAAATTTTAATATGAATATATATTTTTATCTCTTTTGAGTAGACATCCAGGATCATGTGATAACCAGGTTTTCTGGAACTATCTGTTTATTCCTTTTCATTTCTTTCCTCCTCTTTGAAAACTCAGAGTGACAATATTGATGTTGGATGGGGATAGTGCATGCTTTTCTTAACTTTATATGCCTTTCTAGATAACAAAATTGAGAATGCATTTTTTTAAGATTTTAGTTTCAGAGAGAGAGAGAGAGAGAACATGCATTTCACCATGGTGCATGGTGGAGATCAGAGGACAACTTTCAGAAATCAGTTCTCTTCTTCCACCATGTGGATTTCTTGGGATTGAACTCAGGCTGTTTTTTGAGAAACCTGGCCAGCCTCCTGAGCAGTGTCTTTAAACTGTCCATGGTGCTGAGCCCAGGATGGCTTGCAGGGTGAGCTGGCCCGGCAGGATTCTTCTTTTCTTTTGTTTGGGCTTCTCTTTGGTTCTATAGGTTGTTGACAACCTTGGTCATTTTGTGAGGCAGGGATGTTTCTAATTGGATACTATTTACCTTTCTGTGATGATTTACACCACAAGTTGAAATTTATTCAACAATTAAATGTGTTTTTTTCTTTTTTTTCATTTTTAAAAAGTGCAGGGACTGGGGAGATGGCTCAGAGGGTAAGGTGCCTGCTCTCAGTCCTGGCTATCTGAGTTTGATTTCCAGAAATCCACATGGTGGAAGGAAAGAAATGACTTCCAAAAGTCGTTCTCTGACTTCTATCCATGTGCCATGACATGCATGTCATGCATACCTTTCCTGTCTCAGCCTCTCTCTCAAATCAAGAAATGAATAAAATATTTTTTAAAATCTAAAAGGATTGGAGAAAATGTTACTAGATTTAGCATCAGTTCTATTTTTTTTTTTTTTGGTGTGTGTGTGTGTGTATGTGTGTACGTACATGAGAGGGCACTTGAGGGTGTGGAGACCCAAGGGTGACTTCAGGGATCATCCTGAAGTACTTCCACCTCCTTTTTGCTTTGCTTTGGGATTTCCCAGGCTCTGCCTTTCACAGTTGGAAGTGCAGGCTGCTGCAATTTCTGCCTGAGATCTGAACTCAGGTCCTTCTGCTTGCAAGGCAGAGTCTTAACCACTGAGCCCTCTCTTCAGCCCTAGTTCTGTTTCTTTAAAATGGGAGAAAATTTGACTGTGAATTTTGTTAACAGATTTTTTTAAAAAATATATGATGGCAGTTCCAGACTGAGCCATGAAAATTACATTTATTTAGTAATGTTTTAAAATTGACAATATCCGTAATGATTGTCTATTCCTACCAGGTAGGAGAAGTGAAAATGTTGGGTTTTATTTAGTCCAGGCATCTTTAGTCATAGGTAGGATCTTTATGTTAAGAAATGCAGCATTCAATCAAATATCAGAGTGGAAGTACAGGTTTCAGAATTTGATGAGGTAATAGAAAAATTAAATGGAATTTTACTCAAACTGAGCTAGGCATAGTTTTGCACCCTGTTATCTCACTACTTAATAGGTACCTCTACTTATCAAGTAGATCAAAAGTTCAAGGTCATCCCCAGTTGTATGGTCAATCCAAGCCAGCCTGTCTCCATTTTTTTTTCTTAAGGGGCTGGACAGATGGCTCAATGGTTAAAGTGCTTGTGCAAACATAAGAACTCTAGTTCTATCCCTGGCTCCCACAGGAAAAGCCAAGTATGTGACAGCTGTGGATGGGCCGAAACTGGCAGATCTTACGGACTCACTGGCTGGCCAGGCTAGTTGAAACTGAGCTCCTGATTCAACCTGTCAAAAAAAAAAAAAAAAAAATAGGATGCAGGTAGTTGAGGAGCGATGGTCAACATTGACCTCTGGCCCCTTGATGTCCACCCTAGTACACACACCGCAGCTGTGTGTGCAAGTACACACACACACACACACACAAACACACATACAAATAAAAAGTCACTTTGGGGACCGTCTAAAGCAGACCTTACTTCAGGGCTACAGACTGCGTCTCCTCGGTGAGACCATTCTTGGCTCTCAGCTGAGTGAGCTTAGAGTTCTAAGAGGCCTCTCCTTTTGGACAGGTTGGGTCCTGAATGGCTTCCAGACCTTCACGGGCTCTGGAGATGGTGTGTGTAGCCGGGGGGGGGGGGGGGGTGACCGGGCACATGGACTTCACCTGAGCACGCGTGCCTGCTGTCAGTGTTCTTCCTGTGACCCTTTCCCCAGTTCCATCCTGGATTCCCCAACCTTCCTCTGACAGTTCTCCCTCCCTGAGTGTGGTCAGAAAGCTCGCTCTTAGCTCAGGAATGTTGTGACCCCTGTTGTCCAGTGTCCAAAAACAGCCCAGAGTCCCATGCCTGGAAATCTTGCAGCCAGTTGCTGAAATCACACTTTAAATATGGTTTACAAAGGGCACAAACCACGTCCACAAGACACATAATCAAGCCGGCAGCCAGTGAGGCAGTGAACTCATTTATACTGGGACAGTGAAAGGTCGCAATCTACATCTGCCACAGAGAAGTTTCAGCTCTGACTTATTGTTCTTATTATTACACCTGTTCTGATGTGTGTCACAAGTCTGTTTCAGAATAGTAATCGTTGGTTGGATTAACATCATGGTTTTCCATTATATCACTTAAAGTTTTAAAAAGATTGTATTGGTACACAGCACTGGCCGGCCTAAAACGGGCTTGTTGAGTGTGGGCGGACAGGACTGTACCCACGTCCAGCACTGGCTTGTAAGCATGCACTTGCAAGTCTATGGGTTCTTTAATGCATATGAAATGTAAGGCATGTTAATGTGTTTGAAAACATATCTTCTGGTAAAATTTCATTTCTAATAGCTTAAATTTTCCACTTGGAGAGAAGGATTGAAGTGTCTCTTTTTCTCCCTCATTTCAGAGACCTACTACTATATTTCCCCGCTAGTTTGTGCCTTTTTCTTGGCTCTGACACCTATTTGGATTATAATAGCTGCCAAACATCCAGCTACAAGGACAGTTCTCCACTCTGGCTGGGAGCCTGTCATAACAGCTATGGTTATCAGCAGGTAAGTCCTGTGTGTGTGTGTGTGTGTGTGTGTGTGTGTGTGTGTGTGTGTGTGTGTTCTATCTGTGAGTAGGCATATGCCTGTTAAACAAATGGTTTGGTTTTCATTTTCATAATGAACTCATGATTCTGTCATATAGTGAGGGACCTAAAGTAGAGGCTACTGAAATCAGATACACTTAGCAGATTGCTGCACAAAATGTAAGGGTGTGTGTTGAATAGTAAGTTGGTCAGATTAAGTATTAGAAAGCCTTAGAAAAAGTATATGCTGTTGGTTATCTAATAGTCTGGGTGTGCCATCAATCGCTACAGTGAATTTTTCATAACAGAAGAACTCAGAGGGCTGGAGAGGTGGCTCAGGGGTTAAGCCTCCGCCTTGCAAGCGGAAGGTCCTGAGTTTGGATCCCAGATCCCACGTATAGACGCCAGGTGGAAGCGGGGGCGGCCTGCGCTTCTGGTCCTGGTAGGGCGGAGCCTGTGAATCCCGGGGCAGAAGGTGGTGGAGGCGTCCATGGTGGTTCCTGAATTCGTCCGTGGTTCTACACACACACACACACACACACACACAGACACACACACACATGCGCACATACATACGCACATGCGCACAGTTGAATACATAATAATAATAATAAAAAGGAAACTTTTTAAAAAAAAAAAAAAAAGAAGAACTCAGAAGGTCTAGAAAGCAGGCACTGGTTAAGTAAATCATAATATAGTTGCAAAATCGAACTAAATAAATACCATTGTAGCATTTCTGTTGTTAGGAAAGATATTCAATATTAGTCAAAAAGATAACCTAGAGAGCTGGAGAGATGTCTCACAAGCAGAAGGTCCTAAGTTTAGATCTCAGAACCCACATGAAAAACCAAGTGGAACCTGGGAGATTCCAGAGCAAAGCAAAGAGGAAGTAGCTCAATCCAGGATGATTCCAAAAGTCACCCTTGGGCCTCCTCAGGCACACACAGTGCCCTCTGATTCATACAGACACACGTGCAAAAATAATAATAATTAAATAAACTAAAAAAAAGTAACCTAGAAAGCCTGTGAGCTTCCTGTTAGGTAGGCTAAACTAAAGATCTTATATTTGAATCTGATAATACACAAACCAAGATCTGTCAGACTATATTGAAGAGAATATACAGGTTGATAGCTGGACTTCTGCTCTAGAGACCAACCGTCGAGATTGCCAAGGGTATCGTGAACATAAGAAAATACCTCCAATTATTTAAAAAAAAAACAAGAAAAGAAACGGAAATTGATTGGTTAGCTGATGAATGTGTAGTACGAGGCATCTCGTCAGCTTTGTTTACACATTTGAGCCTAAAAAAATGAAGGTAAATGTGAGGAGAATAAAGGTAACCATGAGGATATCTTGCTAATGCAATACTCCATAAACTATGAATATTGACTCAGTCGTTACAAGGAATTAAATATTTCACCATCAATTGTGATATGCCAGTTGTCAGGATATGGACAGAAAGGAGTCTGTGGAGGAACCACCATGAGAAGGAAGCATGAGCGTAAATCCTCATCTACATGGATAGTCAAAAGATAAAGTTCTTAAAAAGTTATTTCTTTTAAGATTATTTTTCAAGTTAGAAGAATAGTAGATGCATGGTTTGAAAAATTAGTAAGAAGAATATATAATGACCATTAGCTTTGTCCTTAGAAAATAACAAAGGTGATTTCTTATGGGTTCTTTCAGATAATTTAATATGTTTAAAGCATATGTAAAAGCTGAACATGGTGGCATACACCTATAATCTCAACATTAAGGAAGCTGAGATAGGAAGATTCCCAAGAGGCCAGCCTGGGTGACGTAGTTTTACATTAGCCTAGGCTACATAGCAAGACCCTGTCTCCATAAGCAAAAATAAATAAGTAATAAAAAATTATAGCATACCCCATGTCTGTGTGTGTATTTGTGTTTGTGTGTGCACACATACATGTGTATGTATGTGTGTACGTGCCTCTGTGTGTCTGTGTCTTTTTATAGGTAGTCTGATCTTGAAGATCAGAGTCTTTTAAAACTTGGGGCGATAGTTTATACTGTGGGTACATTTTAGTTCCAACTTTTTACTGTCAACACTGATTTTTACTTTAGATATTCTTCTTTGTACTGAAATTTTGCAGTGTACAAATATTTTAGTTTACAAAGCAAGAGCATTTTCTTTCTGTCCCATAATGTGTGCTTTTTTTCTTTCTTCCAGCATTGGAGGCCTTATTCTAGACACAACTGTATCTGACCCAAACTTGGTTGGGATTGTTGTTTACACGCCTGTTATTAATGGTAAGACTTGGATGCACTCTCTTGTGATGATGTGAAGTCTTTATAATCTGAGGTACTGGACCTTGGGACTCAGAGGTTGTTCCTTTTGTTGTGCATGTATGTGTGCGTATGAACCAGAGGACACTAGACTATGTGTACCTGTGGAGGCTCAAGGTGACATGAGAAATCATCCTGGATTGCTCTACCTGCTATCGCTTTGCTCCAGGGCTAGAATTAGAGGCCAATGCCGTTTCCAGCCAGTATTTCTACGTGGGATCTAGGAATCCAAACTCAGGTTTTTTGTTTTTGAGGCAAAGGCTTTAATCCCTTCGCTGTCTCCCCAGCTCAAGGCATGTCCTTCTATCCCATCCACTTCTCCCCCAAACTCAAGATGTTGCTTAGAGTAGAAGTTACCTTCTCTGGTTTTAGTATACAGAGCATTTTGGATATTAGCTTCAAATCAGACATACTTGACTTTTAAGGCCAGTTTGGAGACATGTGACGTCTTTATCTGACTTGCCTTTTATCACCAGTTTATCCACTCTTCTTACATTGCTCTTCTCCATTGTTACAGAGAAAATAGGATTATCTAGATTTGAGCATTTCATAAATCAGTTCTGTTCATTAAAATCAGATCCCTTCAAAATCTGCTTTATATTTTTCTTGCCTATAAAATGGGAATAATAATTTCTATATTAAATACTTACGATACATACATTGAAAACTTGTATTAAAGTAGGTATTTTATTTAAATTATATTTTAAAAGACAGTTTCAATCCAACTTTACTGATTTGGAGCATAACAATTGTTATGCTGGGTTTTGGCATGCCTAGACCAGTATAAAGCAATTCTTGGGAAAATACACTTCGCAGGATATACACACCTTTAAAATAAATTACTTTTCTGTTTTTTTTAAATTTTTATTTATTTTATGTGTGTGCGTGCATGTATCAGAGGGCACTGTGTGTCTCTGTGGAGGACAAAGGGTGATTTCAGGAATCATCCTGTATTGCTTCTACCTCCTTGCTTCTCTCTGGCATTTCCCAGGCTCCGCCCACTAGGGCCAGAAGTGCAGGCCGCTGCTGGTTCCATTTCAGCCTGGCATTTTTACGTGGGACCTGGGATCCAAACTCAGGACTTTGTGTTTGCAAGGCAAATCTTAACCCCTGAACCATCTCTCCAGCCCACTTTTCTGTTTTTAAACACAGTGTGGATAATGCTATACAATGACAAGTTTGCCAAAAATCTAATTTTAGATCTAAAATTTCTAGATCTAGATCATTGCACTTTGTCTATCTTTGAAAGGACCACAGCAAGTTTCCTTACGTGCCTCCTCCTCCTTTCTTCCCATTACCCATTCGTAACACAAACAGAACTATCTGATACAACAGGTCCTTCCGCTCAAAAATTGAGCAGACATTGACTATTTGCCTTTTGACATAGTTCCATTTTTCTTTCACTTACATACGCAGTAAGCTTGCCCCACTCCACAGCCTAGCCCCCCACTCCAGGCCATCTATTCAGGCAATGGCGTAACCCCTGAGTTACATTGATTTCTCAATGCAGAATGTCACTAAGCTGTTATTCATGAATAAGCACTGTGTATATTACTTTGGTCATAAGATGAGCTTACCAGTGTTTTTTCTTCTGTATCTCCAATCCATTTATCATTCCACATCCAGCATCAAAAGGCTTGACGTGCCATGTGCTTCAATGTCCCCAAGAAGTGCCCCCTTTGCATACCATCCTTACACCAGCTGACTTTTGTTGCCTGAGATGTCCTGTCTTTCCTGTCATCTGTTGAGATTCTCTTCAATGAATGATAATTAACAAATTTGCTAGCATAAGCATTATCCAGGAATGATCATTAAATCTTCTTGAATAGTATTTCAGAGGCAAATTTAAGTTGAAACCTTTGTTATTAATAAGGCTTTCCTGAGTATTTCAGCCATTTTATCATATGTAAGAACTTAATCTACTCCAAAAGTGAACAAATTATCTGCTTTTTTATAAAGATTTCCAAATGATATAGTTGAATGATATTTTCTATCTGGTTGATACACTTTGAAGAAATAAATGGATATTCCACAGAAAGGATTACTTCTTAAAAAAAGAAGAACTTGATCTAGAGTTTCACAGAGCACTGTCCCTGGAGGTCTGCGCCCTGGCACATTGCGTGGCAGTAACATCCTTGTTGTACTTAGACAGTGACCTGTTGACTCGGATGTGGCAGTGAGCTCACTGGAATGGTTGGTCTCAGTTGTCAGCTGATGAGATGGACAGTCACCAGCAAGAAGAGCCCCTGGGCACCCCCAGTTATCTTGGTGGGGTTCATTGAGGTGGGAAGACCCACCCGTTGTGGACAACACCTTTCCATGGGCTGGGGTTCTGGAGCCAATACAAAGGAGAAGTGAGCTAGCACTGGCACATATTCTCAGTCCCTGCTTGTCACGTGACCAGCTGCTTCAGGCTCCTGCTGCCTCCACTTCTCTGTCATGATGGACATGACTGAACCAGGAGTCAAAATAGACCTTTCTTTCTTAAGTTTCTCTTACCAGGGTATTTTATCTCAGCAGCAGGAAAAGAATCCAAAACACTGATGTTAAATTTCACATTAAAAAATAATCACGTCCCTCGAATGAGAATTTTGAGAGGTAAACCTCACTTTGAATTGCTGGAGATGCACTGTCGAAGGACCCGTTTGTCCCCTTGTTGTCATCCATATTTAGTAGTACCTAGGAACTGGCAGGTAACTGCAAACCTGTGTGCATCTGTTATCTACTCTAACCTCAGCAGCCTCCCAGATTTGATATCTAGCAAATGATAAGTCAGGATTTAGAACCAGATCTACTTACTTCCAAACCTGTAACTTTTCTTGCTCAGGATATACAACTCCCTCAGGATACTAATTTGTCTGTTTTATCAGATGTGTGAGTACACAGCATTCTTTAACTCATGTGGAACATGAGATTTTTAATGGGATCTTTACTAATTATATCTTGCTTACATTTTTTCCAAATATCTTCATGGTGAATATTTGTTCTGTGAATTAGTCCAACTTGAGAATTGAGTTCTGTGGTCAGTTAAACTTGGTAAAATTATTTAACAGAATTCTTGGCAGGAGATCCTTAAACCTTTATCATGCTAACATACTCTGTGGGTCTCTCCTTTTGGTACTTCTGCTGGATCTCCTGTCCATCTCTCTTTCTCTGGTGTATATGTTCATGTACTTGTATACATGTGTGGAGATCAGAGGTCAATGTCGTCATGTTCACTATTATTTACACAAAACACACACATATCATTTACAAGATTGTATACATACTCTGTGTGGGGAGAGAGGTGTCTCTCAGTGAACCTGGAGCTCACTGATTTGGCAAACTGACCAGATCGTCTGGTCTTCACCCACCTCTGGCCCTGTGATTACCACCAGCCCAGCTCTTCACGGGGGTGCTGGGAGCTCAGGTCCTCGTGCCTGTGTGGCAGGCGTGATACCAACTGAGCCAGGTCCCTAGCCTTCCTGGAATGTCCTTCCTTCAGATTCTAGATCATACTTGGAGAACCACTGATCTAGGCATATATATTTTTATCTGTTTTAAATTGTTCAGTGTTTGTAGAATTTGAGCCCAGTCTCTGTGCATGCTAGGTAATCACTCTACCATCGAGCTATATCCCCAACCCAATCTATTTTTTATCCCATTCTGCTTTTGAACATTAAATACTGTCATAGTTAAGCACAGGTGTCAACTTGACTGTTGAGGGTTTGAGCTCTGGGCACAGTTGTAGAGAGTTGATGGTTGAGTTAGGCTCAGAGCAAACCTGCAGGAGATTGTCTAGCTGCTGGGGAAGACCCAGCCCATGGTGGGTGGGATTCGGCCCTGGATAAATCATAGAGAGCTGGTTGAGAGAGTTGGCATCCTTCTGTTCACTTGGCCAGACATGCTGGTCTGGCAAGTAACAATTGTCCATCTCTCAGCCGTTATGCAGTGCTGTGGCCAGTTCCCTCGGCCCTGGTGTTGGTGCGTGCTCTCCCGTCAAGCTGGGCTGAGAACTGTAACCGGCTGTCATAAGAAAGTAAACTCCTTGTTCCCTTAAGCTGTGTGATGGTCATTTATCAGCAACCATGCAGATGGACTTACAGAATCAGAGTCTTATCAGTCTTGGATTACCACTCTTCTCTCCTTTGTGTTCCGTTACACATTTTGTTTTGTTATGAGCACTTTAGCACATTATTATCATTGTTTATGCTTTAGATGGTGATTTTGAAAGATTAAACTTTATAAGGTGATACCTTCTGTATTTTCTAACATAAACCTACATCCCCACACTCTTTCCTTGTGCAGATCCGTATTTCCATCTGGGTACTGTGTGTTTTCCATCTGGTTGAAGTTGTAGCGGAGGGCGAGCCTGCAGAGAGCAGAGAGGCTTAGGCATGTCACTCAGCGAGTGACTCTTCCTTTTACCAACGTCTATTTTGACTCTTTCACTTGTTGGAAGAAGAGCTGACTCTCCTGCTCAAACCTGGGGCCTGGGAAGTTCCTCACTCCATTTGTGTTTCATCCATCTCCCGTGTCATCCTCATGTCTTTTTCTTTTTAGTCTGTGACTGTCTGTCTTTGGTACTAAATCTCCTGCCCTTTCTCAGGGTCCTGTGCACTTGCTACTTTCTGCAGCTCTTCTTGCGTAAACTTGAGAAATCTTCCTCTTTGTGTCATGTGTTTTTAACATTTTAATCTTGATTTATCAGGTCATTTCCAGAATCATTCTTTTCGTTTATTTAGTTGTTCCATGTGTAATTGTGGTATGTGTGTGTGGTGTGCATGTATGTTCGTGCACAGATGCGCATGCCTGTGTATGCATGCAGAGACTAGAGCAGGGTGTCTGGGAGTCTGCTCTGTCGATTCCCTCTTATTCCCTTGAGACCAGAGTCTCTATGAGCCAGGCTGGTGACCAGCAAGCCCCAATAGTCCTCCTGTCTCTGCTGCCTTGCCGCCAGTGTGGGGGTCACAGGCGTGTGTGGCCGTGCTTCTCTCTTTAGGGGGGTGGAAACTTAGACTCAGGTCCCCCTGCTTGTGTGACAAGCACTTTTATCT
The DNA here is from genome assembly GCA_023101885.1 of Typhlomys cinereus. Classification (NCBI taxonomy): domain Eukaryota; kingdom Metazoa; phylum Chordata; class Mammalia; order Rodentia; family Platacanthomyidae; genus Typhlomys; species Typhlomys cinereus. The sequence goes on from JALPQD010000097.1 coordinate 3,992,999, forward strand.
GTTGAGCAGCTTCCCAGTCACTTTTTTTTTTTTTTTTGAGACAGTCTTACTTTATAGCTCAGATTGTCTTCAAGCTTGCAGCCCTTTTTTCAGTCCTCCAAGTTCTGGGATTACATGTCTAAGCCACCAGGCCTGGCTCAAGTCCAGAGTTTAAATATCATGTCCTCACATGCAAGACCCAGAGTGCTCCAGTCCTCTTCCCTCTGCATTTCCTGTACCTGTTAGTGATGGGACTGTCTGCCAATATGCTAACCAGACATCACGAAGTCACATAGTGTCTTCTGTGATCGTGTCTGCCAGCTCATGCGACAACTTCAGAATTGGTCCCCATGCTTCCCCTCTGTGATCCCTGCCTTTGTTCACATCCTTCCTGGGTAGATCTCTGTAGATTGTCTCCCCGCCCCTTCTCCCCCCAATTTCACCTGTCGCCATCCACATTTGCCGTTAAGAGTTTGCCCCTTGCTCGCAGGTCCCAGCTAGCTTCTGTTTTCCGGAGGAAAAGGTACTTCGCCTAACATATGGCTCAGTCTGCCCTGCACGCCACATCATTTTCCCACCTCTCCACCCACTCCAGAGTCTCTGGCTGGGATGTGATCTCTGTCAACTCCTCATGTTCTTTCTCCCCAGCATGCTTCGCTGTTCTGCCTTCCCCGTCTTCGCTTGCCCAGCCCACGGTGTTCTGCTCACTTATCCAGACCCAATTAAAATGTCACATCTTTTGCAGAGTACTTAGCAGCCTTTGATGCTCTCTTTTCTCTACTTCCACAGTGTGCTTTTAGCAATTTCATTCCGGCATCTATTCACTTTGGGTGATAATTTCTGTTTTTGATGACTGAATAATGCTCACCATGTTAAGTTTTGGAAATGGTTGAATGAATAAATGCATGAGTGAAAACATAAGCCTCATTTTTTTTCCTGTGAACTCTGTATCACTGGGATAAAATTATCTTATTAAATAACACAACCTAGCATATACACAAAGAATTCACATACTTTTCAGAAATAAGCAAGGTTCATTTAAAGAGGAAAAATAGAAAAATGGTTCCGCTTTACTGTTAAACAATTGGAAGTGTTAGCAACATGTATTATGCTTCCTTCATGGTCCTGCTGTTCATAGCTAGAGAAATTGGTTTATGTTGGTTTCTCAGCATCTCCTCCTGTTTGGTCCGCTCCCCTGACTCTACAGGGAGGAACTCTTCAGAGATGCAGTATTAGAAGGAAAAGAGCTGATGACATGCCCATGTATGTTTGGTGGCAAGTAGGCAAAGACCTTGATTCAGGTAGAACCTTTATTCAAGGGTACAGCTGAGTTAGCAGCAGTCTGAATGCAAGGAGTGTTTTCCCAGAGAATATTAGCAACAGTGGAAGTGAGTAAGTTGCATCCATAAGAGCAGAGCAGGGTCTTGGAAATTTAATCTTATAAAATACACTTTAGTTTTTAGCCGTGTGTGTGTGTGTGTGTGTGTGTGTGTGTGTGTGTGTGTGTGTATACACATGCCAGAGGTGGAAGTCAAAGGACATCTTTTGGAAGTCTGTTTTCTTCCACTATTGTGGATTCTGGGGATCAAACTCAGATCATTGGGCTTAGTAGCAAATGCCTTTACATGCTAAGTCATCTCACATGACCATTATTCCCTTTATGTGAGGTCCACAACTTGTAGAATGAAATAATTTGTTGTTTTGTAATACATATGTAATGTGGTAATGGCTTGAGAAAAGCAAGAGAGTGAAAACTAAAGTGTCCTGATGGGGAGGGATAGGTGTGGGTTAGAAGTGCACTTTGGGCTGTAGTGGGGGAAGGGGGATGACATTGACCTCAGTCAATATTGCATTTTTCTCCCATTTTCATATGTATGTTTGTATGTATGTATGTGCAGGGCACATGCATGTGTGTATATTTGTGTGTGTGGTGGCTCATGTATATGTGCACATGCGGAGGCCTGAGTTTGATAGTGGGGTTATTCTCCATGGCTTTTGTCTTATTCTTTTTGAGACCGTGTCTCTAATGAAGTCCAGAACTTGCTCATAAAGCTAGTCTGGGTAGACTGCTGGCTCTAGGAATTCCAGGCTCCGCCATCCTCAAGGCTGGAATTACAGTGGCCGCCAAACCACCTGACATCTGACATGGGCCTCGGGGATCCAGATTCCAATCCTTTTACTTTCACAACAAGCACTTTAACCACAGAGTCATCTCCCTAACCCAGGGCAGTGTTTCCTTAGCATTGTTTCTTTATTATTATTATTATCATCATCTTAGGAAGTCATTTAGGATAATTTTCCCTAAACATTTCCATCCATGAAATATTAATATTATAGGTACCCTGTGTAAGTATGTATATGTAGTATACATATACATGCATAAGTGTATGCATATGTTATATAGCTATGTACATGTACACTGTATTGCATGATGCAAAGTTATACATCTATATGTGTAATATGTATGTGCACATCAGTGTGTGCTTCATACATTAAAGGGATAAGATCTTTTTTCTCCCCCAAGAAACAGTTTTAATCCCTTTGGGAATGCACCACCCAGGCTGGAGAGTCATTAGCAGCTTGTGCACGTTATGAGTGAGGAAATGTTAAAGGTGGTAATAGTGGGTCTGGGAGGCAAACTGCCCTGATTTAGACAAAAGGGTCTTTTCTAAAAGGGCTTCCAAATGTTTCTTCTGAAAAATAGAAAAAAATGGGAAATAGGTTCCTTCCTTCCTTCCTTCCTTCCTTCCTTCCTTCCTTCCTTCCTTCCTTCCTTCCTTCCTTCCTTCCTTCTTCCTTTCTTCCTTTCTTTTATGTGTGTGTGTGTGTGTGTGTGTGTGTGTGTGTGTGTGTGTGTGTGTGTGTGTCAGGGGGCATCGTGTGTCCCTGTGGAGGCCCAAGGGTGACTTTGGGAATCATCCTGGATTGTTTTCTACCTCCTTTTTGCTTCACTCTGAGGTTTCCCAGTCTCTGCCTTCCAGAGGCAATAATACAGGCTGCCACCATTTCTGCGTGGCATTTTTATGTGAGATCGAGGATCTGAACTCAGGTCCTTCTACTTTCAAGGCAGAATCTTAACCGCTGAGCCATTTCTCCAACCCCCCTCTCCTTTTCTTTTTTTGAAATTGAGAAAAGTAACCATTGCATGTGAGTTCTGTTCACGGCCATTCTGCAGAGACACATGGAGGGACTGAACACATTGACACCAATGGGACACTAGTCGTGAGGTGGAGTATGAGAGTGACTCACTCACGAAGAAAATGAATTCTCATCTGGGGTTCCTTGGAGAATGTGGAAACACTTCTTTCAGAATTTGAAATCTCTTCTATGATGCAAGCACTAAGCATCTATTGGAAACCTGAATTTCTAAATTTAACAAAACATACATTTGAATTTTAAAGAGTCCCTAAATGAACTTGCTGCTGTTTCTTTCCTGCTATGTAAATTTTTTTAACTCTCTCTGGAGCCTATTCTAGCATCAGATGACTAAAATTAGGTCCCGTGGACACTGGGGAATCTCACTAATTATTTGGTACATTGACAAGCTGTTTTTACTAACGATTTTAATGTATCCGAGACTATCTTTAGATGCTTTCTACTAGCTTTACTAATGTAATTAGCCTTTGGAGAATTTAAATAATTTAATAACAAGCTCTTAAAAGAATCAGTGTATATCAGCACCAAGAAAGCCTTCTTTGACATCAGAGAGAACTTTTCTAAAGTAATAATTCTGTAGTAGTTAAAAAAATATATAAAACCAGCAGTCACAATGACACCACAAAAGGTTAGCATTTTTAATTAGTCCCATCACTAGTTGAATTTTTTACTTGAAAATTTTCCTCATCTTATCAGGAAAAATTGTATTAGCATGTTTCCAGAATCGGTCAGTTGATTTTATTTTTAGGTTGGTGTGATTGCAACCACACTAAGTGTCTCAGTTTCTTGGTTTCGGGTGCGAGGGAAGTAAAAGTCATAAGCTCACTGTTTATCATTCACATCTGCTACATGTTAACACAGAAACAATAAAAGTAATTCTGTAAGGTTCCACCATTAAGCATGGTGTTTCAAAGAGAGCTCCCACTGATCCTTAATAGCTCAACCCATAGGAATCTGCAGTTCCGGTAGGTCTTTTCAGACCTAACAGCTTCTACTATACATCTGTGCTGAAGTCAAATGCTACGCAGAACATTGTCCCCAAGGCAATATCCAGAGTTTGCATGAAAAGAAACTGCAATTCAGCCATCCTGTGGAAATGTCTGAGCTGTGCATCTGTGATCTCTACTTTGCATGAAGCCAAATTCTTAATATTTAGTTCTCATTTTTTAAGGGGCTGTGAGCAGAAGTCCATGAGTAATGACAAGACTGTATTTTAACTTATTTCTTCCTGTTTCCCCATAACTGACTCTTTGTGAAAAAGCCTGTTTTATAAGACAAATGCTCTCATCTCTTTTAGTTGCTAGGATACATTCATTTACTGTCAATGAAAGGAGTAAGTTACTGTCCTTGTTTATATACTATTAGCAGATGAGTGTCAATTCATGCCAATTAGGGATGTTCTGTTCTAATTGCTTACTTTCAAAAAACGACCTCAAATTAATAAACTCTAGACTTTAAAAAATTGTCATTGTAAACTTCTAGTAGAAAATTCAAGTAAATAAAAGTTAGTTTAAGTTTTTACTTAAAATATGGATGCAAAGCAATTAATATTTTTACTTTTGAAAAACAAAATAATAGATGAAATTAGGAAAAATAGTAAATCAGAAACAGTATCTGTATACATTATTATTATCAAATTAACATGTTACTATATCCAGAAACTGTGTTGGATGTCTCAGATATGTACATTATTTTCATTTTTCTGCTTTTATAAAATAGAGATTGAGTCATTCTCATTTTCCTATTAGAAATGGAAGCTCCAGAGAAGGTTTGTAGGTGGGCAAAAGAGACCTCCTGGGAATGGAGTTCTGCATTATGCCTTAATGGTTCTGCTTGGCTTGAGTCACTTTATACATAGCTTTAAAGAAAGCTAGTTTCCTTTTGAAAAATTTCCAGAGCACTATAACTTGCATTTTTCAACATTTTTATGATGTACTGCATTTTATTTTTATTATTTTTTAATTTTTTTTTATTTCTTCCACTCATACAAAGTTGATAAGTACCCTATTCCCCTCCCTCCCTCCACCTCTCCCTGGATCCCCTTGCTCCCTCCCCCTTTTTTCTTTTCCTTTCCCCCCTCCCTTCCTTTCTCCCAATGCTCCCCTCCCCCCATTCCTGGAGCATCCTTTAGTGTGCATGTCACTTCCCTCTGGGTCCTCTTCTCTCATGAGGTGTAAGGACTCAGTGGCATTGCCTAGAGCTCTTTTTTGTGTTCCCCCTTTAGTATAGGAACACTATTGTGGCTGTTAATCCCTTGCCTCTAAGGATCATAGTGCCTGTGATCCATGCTAGACTTTGGGGGTACAATGATATGTTGGTAATTATGCAGATCATGCAAAATCCTATTATGATTACTTTGGCCCTAACTTGTATGGAGTATCTTGTATATCGTTGCTCTTCCCCATCTTTGGGCTCTTATAATCTTACCACCCCCTCTTCCACAAATTTCTCTGAGTTTTAGGTTGGAGAGAGATGAGACTGGCTTGGGTTCCAGGTGGTTGATGTAGAGTCTCTGATTTTCCAAATTATGGTTTGTTGATTTTTTTTTTTCAATTTTGCTGCTCCTGCACTGCCCTTGGCTCCATCCTGATGGGTATTGGCTATCACCCCCTGGCCAGAGATAAAATGCTGTTAAAATAGAGTCTTATTATAAGAGTAGATTCAAAGGTAGATGGAATAAGAGTAGGAGACCACTGTGAGGGGCGGGGGGTCAGTCTCCCATTTGCAGGATGGTTACCTTCTATCTGCCAGACGGTATGCCCCTTTCTGGTGAGATCATACCCCATCAAACACAAGTGACCAGTAAGGAGAGCCTGCGAGCCCAACCAGATGTCTCATTACTTACTTGCAGTCCTTGATGGTGGCCTATTTTCTCTGCTGCAGCATGATCCCCTCTCTCCTTGTTTCTGGCGGGCCCTCCTTCCCCTTCCCTCCCTGCTTATAATCTTTGCAATTACAGAGATTTATCTTTGAGTGTGTCACTAAGTGGGTTTGGTACTGGGATCCACCTATTAGAGAGTACATACGACGATTAATTTTCTGTGTCTGGGATACTTCACTCAATATAATTTTTTCTAATTCCATCTGTTCTCCAGAAATTTTCATTAATTCATCATTTTTGATGGCTGAGTAGTATTCCATTCTATAAATGTACCACATTTTCCCTATTCACTCGTCAAATGTTGGGCATTTAGATTGATTCCATGACTTTGCTATTGTAAACAGTGCTGCTATGAACATGGTCGGATGCACTGCATTTTAAATGATGGTGTTTTTTTGAGGCAGGGCCTGGCAGTATAGCCCCAGCTGGCCTCAAACTTGAGATTCTCTTGTCTCAGTGTCCCCTGAACATCTGCCACAAACATCTTCTTTCGTGACTTTTTTATTCACAAGTGACATTCGATAAGAAATTTTGAAGCTAAAGTTAGTTTAAAATCAAGTCATAATTTCAGTTTTAAAAATGTAACAATTAAATTGTCTTTTTTGGGTATAGTAATACAAAACCACTGTTTCATAGAGGATAAAGAGTTCATGCATTTTCTGTTTTTCTGCTTATATCTTTCTGTGGTTAAAATCCTTATTTTAAACTAACAAGTTAACTTTATTAGAATGCATAGAATGCCAGAACTTTACTAGATATCTGACTGACTTTGAACAGAGTCATTCAACTTATATATTTGAATACAATAATTACATATTCCCAGGTGAACTTAGATCTGGAAGCTGCTGGCGCTGGCTTCTCCATACAAAGTTACCTATTGCTGATTCTCAAATCACTTAAGTTGTCAGAAAAGACTTCATCCTCTAGCAGCCACCAAATATAATGCAACCCCACCTCCTTGCTTGTCTCGTTTCAAAGAAAACAGGGATCTCCCTGGGTGACAGTCCATGGCAGAAGGTGGCTGCCTTCTCTTTCTTGTGACAAGAGACTTTCTTGGTATTAGTGTCTCATGCAGACATCTCAGGCTTGTTCTTACTTTTCTATACAAAGATATCTCTGTCCAGTAGTCATGCACCACTGAATGATGTTTCGGCCAATGACCTCATATGTGTTGACGGTAACTGTGTATACAGTAGGCTTAGTTTGTTTACATATACTTGAGTGTAAGAAGAAATCTCCTAACAATGTATTTCACAGAAGAAATTCCCATTATTAAGTAGTATGTGAAGTATTTGCTCTGATTCTAATGGAATCATGAGAGAATTCACTATGTAAGTTCCAGTTCTAATAGATCAAAATAGACACTTCTCCAATATGTGCAAGTGGCCAACAGGTTATATGTCAAAATGCTGAGCATCTCTTAGACATCTGGGAAATACAAATCAAAAACAAATCAAAAGATGAAAAGTAATTACTGGTGAGGATGTGGGGAAAAGGAACCCGTCAGTACCCCGTCAGTGCACACGAGAAGTAGTGCAGACACTGTGAGGACACTATGGGTGTCCTCAGAAGTTACAGTGGGCAGAGCTCCAAAGGAAATGCAAACAGTCTGTCAGAGAGATATTTGCATTTCCTTGTTTATTGCATCACTATTCATAATGGCTAAGAAAGGGAAGCTATCATCCATCCGCTGCCTAATGGGTAACGAAAGCATTGGTACCAGAGAGTGTGAAGTCCTGCCACTTGTGACATAGATGGGAGAGGTTAAGTGGAACACGCTAAGCACAAGACAGCCGGCACTGCAGAATGTTAGTGTAATGAGTATGCCAAAGAAACACTGACTTCATCGAAGTTGTGTGGTGGTTACCAGGAGCTGGGAGAGAGACAGGGCAATGGAGGCACGCTGGTCACCAGGTACCCTTAAGCTGGAGGGAGAGCTGCTGTCTGCTGCAGCTTAAGGGAACAAGGGGTTTATGTTCTCATATGATTGTCCAGTTACGATTCTCAATCCAGCTTGACAGGAGAGCTCACACCAACACCGGGGCCGAGGGAACTGGCCACACCATCTCTACACAAAGGCTGAGAGAGGGACGATCCTTACTTGCCAGATCGGTGTGTCTGGCCAAGTGTACATAAAGATGCCAGCTTTCTCAACCAGCTCTCTATATTTTATTCCAGGGCCTAGTCCCACCCACCGTAGGCTAGGCCTTCCCCATCAGCTAGACAATCTCCTGCAGGTTTGCTCTGGGCTTAACTCAACTACTGATTCTCTACAAATGTACCCAGAGCTCAAACCCTTCAACTGTCAAGTTGACACTGTGCCCAACTATGACAACAATGTGAGCCAGTCTCATCAGTAGTTGGATTAGGCTTGTTTACTGTGGCTGCCATCGTCACCCTCTGTTACTCTGCTCCGAGTGCACAGCCTTTCGAGCCTTGTAGCCGTGGCCTGGAGGACTTGGTTGTTCCTGCTCTTCTTCCAGAGAAAACTTGCTGCTGCTTTGTACTTGTCTCAAGCCAGGGGATGGAGCTTTTCTCTTGCCCCAGCTCTCAGCAGCCCCTGTCCTCACGCAGGGCTCGTCTCCCCCATCGGCAGGCAACCTGCTAGGTTGGTCTTGGCCAGGAAAGTTGTGCCTTGCTCCTCCACAGCTGTCAGCTTTGCCTGTGTTCTTGCCGCCTGGGCGAGAGGGCTTGTGCAGCTCGGGTCTCCTGCCCTATCTGTTGGAAGGTCACTGGCGAGTGACTTGGTCTCTCCCGTGCCTGGATTGCAGCTTCTCTACCAGTTACCTGGCCACACGTGGCATTCCAGGCTTGCGTTGTTCTGCTGACGTGCTTTGGCAGTGCTGCTTCCTCCCTGGCTCTGTTAAAGCGGCATTTGAGCATCTTGTCCATCCTTGAGGGACTTACTGTCGTGCCTGAGCTTTGTCTCAGAATCAGCAAGAAAGTGTTCTAGATTAAATGGTAACTCCTGAGCAATTTTATTCAGTGCATTTCTCCAGGTTCTTTTTTTTTTTTAAGCAAGCGAAGAACCAAATCAAGCTTCATCAATTTAAATACATCTAGCCTGTTTTCCTTCTTAAGGCGATAAACATGAATGTCTTGTTACCTAGTTTTATGTATAGATTGTAATTTTTTAAATTGCTTTGTCTAATTTGATTTCCATTAGACAGTCAGGTTTAAAAGATAAGGAAGGAATTTTTTTGTAACAATGATTTATGATTTTGAAATAGCTATTACAAACAATAAATAAATCAGGGCTGTAGAGATGACTCAAGGGCTAAAGTCTTTGCCTTGCAAGCAGAATGACCTAAATTTGGATCCCAGATCCCACAGGAAAATGTCAGGTAAGTATGGTGGTGACAGAGCCTGGGAAACCCCAGAGCAAAGCAAAAAGGAGGTAGAACAATCCAGGATGATTCCTGATGTCACCCTTGCACCTCCACAGGTATATGCAGTGCCCCCCCCACACACACACACACTCAGCTTTTGAGAAAAACTCACTTTGTTTTCTTAGCCTAGAATGTGACACAAAGAAACTGCTTTGGCTGAACATATGCAGTCATTTAAAATCAGAGGATAACTGTGTGTTTCTGGAATGTTTCAGGTATCGGTGGCAATTTGGTGGCCATTCAGGCCAGCAGGATTTCTACCTACCTCCATTTGCACAGCATCCCAGGGGAGCTGCCTGATGGGCCCCGAGGCTGTCATCACCCACTCAAGACTTTTTTTGGTCCAGGTATGTGGCTGGGGGGGGGGTGGATTCCGTAGATTTTATGTTAGGAGTTGCTGCTCTCTGAGATCACAGACAAGCAAATTTTGTTGCATATTTGTTTTGTGAATTTATGCAGCTCTTTTCCTCTCTCTGAGCGCTCCTTTCAGTGAATGAAGTCATCTTCATCAACTCGGAGTTGCTAAGGATCATTGTGTATTTTTTTTCTTCTATTCCTCTCTCATGCTAGTTAAGAAAGAATTGTACATACTGCGCGTGCACACACACATACATATATACATAACATGCTTTCATACGCATCAACACTGCACAGCTTTGCTTGATGTTTCAGGGAGACAGATGTGATTTTTTTTCTATATTAATCATTTTGGCTGTCCTAAATGTGTCTTTGATCCCAAACGTGGTAAGAGATAATACCAGTTACAGGGAGCAGTGCATGATTTAAGCAACCACCAGAAAACAGAGATCACAAAGTCAAACCTCTTAACTTTTGCCAACTTTTTGCTGGTGAAAATAAATGATTATTGGCACTTGAATAAAGATCAGAAATGACTAGCTGAGTAATATCAGTGATGGAACAATAAAGGAACAGATAAAATTAGCATCAGATTCAATTTTTTCTTTACCTTTCATTTTTATAATATATATTATTATTTGTATCAAGTTTTTTGTCAACTCTTTTTCATGATTATTAATGCATATCACATAATGTGGAAACCTCAGAGAATTAAGTGAATTGTAAATAATTGAAATTTATTTGTGAACTCTATATGGTGCTATGAGATATAATAACTAATTGATAGTGAACTCTATGTGGTCTATGAGATGTAGTAACAGGAAAGTAACCCTCAAGTGTTTGGTTGTTGTTTTGTCCTTTAGAGAGGGTCTCACCTGGTAGCCCAAGCTGGTCTTGCTCTCAAGATCCTCTTGCCTTCGCTCCAGAGTGCTAGGATTGCACACGTGTGGCATCGGGCACTGCTTTCTGGGGATCAATCCCAGGACTCTGCGAACGCTAGAGTCTTCGCTGGACTGTATCCCGAACTGTAACCTTCGACTTCCAGTGACTTGAACCTACTACAGAACATAGCAAGCTTGTGTTTTGCGTCTTATTTTGTAGGAGTGAATAACAAGTCTGCCCAGGTTCTGCTGCTGTTGGTGATCCCGGGACACCTGATCTTCCTCTACACCATCCACTTGATGAAGAGCGGCCACACTTCCCTAACAGTCATCTTCGTAGTTGTGTACTTACTTGCTGCTGTGCTGCAGGTAAGGGCGGAAAACCTCTTCACACGTGTTCCGCTCAGAGCGCGAGAGCTCGGAGGGCGTGCTTCTATGGTGCACCCCTGCCTTCCATTTCAGAAGTCAGCTGCAGCCTCTGTGTTGACGGGACCTAAAACCAACTTCTCGGGACCCCTTGCAGTGAAGCATGGGTGGAGAACCTGTGAATTTCCTGGACTTCATGTCTCCTTTTTTTTTTTTTTCTTTTCTTTTTTTGTGTGAATACATCTCTTAATAAGTTCTCTGTGTGTGCACATGCACACGCGTGTGGAAACCAGAAGCAAACCTTATGTATCAGTCCTTGGGGGTCATCTACTTTTGGGGGTTCCTTTGTTTGCTTTGAGACAGGCTCTCTTACTGGTCTGTGGCTTGCTGATGAGGTGAGAGAGGCTGCCCAGGCCGCTGCAGAGACCCGCCTGTGTCTGCCTCTGCAGTGCTAGAATTATAAACTGACTTCGTTATGTGGGTACTTGCATGGCAAGCATTTCACCTGCTGAGACATCTGCTCAATTCTCTCCATAGAATCTTTTTTAAACTTTATTCATTTATTCATATATTTGTCTATTTATTTACTTCTACATTTCCTATCTACCTATTTATTTATTTATTTAGTGTGTATCAGAGGGCCCTATGGAGGATCAAGAGTAACTTTGGGAATCATCCTGGATTGCTTCTACTTCTTTGCTTTGCTCTGGGATTTCCCAGGCTCTGCCCACCAGGGCCAAAGTATAGGCCTCCACCGTTTCGCCTGATATATTTATGTGGGACCTAGATCCAAACTCAGGATCTTCTGCTTGGGAGGCAGAGTCTTAACCCCTGAGCATCTCTCCAACTCCCCTTCCTCCCATAGAATCTTGAGTGTGGGAAGGGAGTAAATCCTTTGAGACTTTGCCTGCTATGAAATGTTTTATTTCAACTTCTCTACTAATAGATTGAGTGGATATAGAATTCTGTTTCTTCTGGAAATTTGAAGGCAGTGTGTTTCTTTGAGTATTTATTTTAGAGGAGAGAGAGAGAATGAGAGTGAACAAGAGTGGAAAATGTGTGTACGCATACCACGGTGCATGGGTGGCGGTCCAAGGACAACTTCCAGAAGTCAGCTAATCATCAGTTTGTGAGCACACCTTGTCTGAACATCTCACTGGCCCCAAAGCAGCGCTCTGTCGCCTCCTGAGTATCTCTACTGCCGCTGAGGACGGCTACCCTCTTGCTCCAGATTCCATTTTATGTAACCTAAAAAAAAAATTTCTTCGAAATTTTAAGAACTGTGCTTTTTGCATATTATTCTGAAAGCTCATGTAGGCTTGGGAGGGGGCTCTTAAATTTCATCTCTATATAGGAATATATCTTGTCTGGCTTGTTTGAACACCATTTCTAAAAACTAGGCAAGATCTTCAATGCTGGGGAAACATTTATTGATTTGGGGCAATTTTCATTCCTTTTATTTTGTGCATGTGCGCGTACATGTATATTTGTACAAGAGGGCAATTTTGTGTGCCTGTGGAGGCCCGAGGGTCACACTGGGAATCATCCTGGGTTGTTCCACCTCCTTATTGCTGTGGTGTTCTCAGGCTTCCCACGCCCTGCCTTCCAAGACCAGAATTACAGGCCACTACCATACCCACCCAACATTTCCCCCTGGGATCTGGGGGTCTGAAATGAAACTCAGGTACTTTTGCTTATGAGGCAAAGGTTGATCCATCTTCCCAGTATCTCCCCCCCACACACACACCTTTTGAAACATAGTCTTGATATGGGGCCAAGCTGGTCTCTCACACACTATATAAAATGTAACCAAGGACGGCTGTGAACTCATGGTCCTCTGGCCTCCGCCTGGAGAGTGCTGGGATCGTAGCAATGTGCAGCTGAGATTGGCTTTTTCTGGATCTTTCTAGGTTTCTGGATCTCTTGTATCAAATTTCTTGTCCTCACTTTCATTCTTTCCTATCTTTCTAGATTTCTATTCCTTTTAAATATTTTCTCTGTTGTGTAAAAAGCTTTTCATTTTAAAATTGAAGCAAGTTGCTTTTACTTCCAAAATGCACAGTCACTATAATACAAGTATGAATTTTTAAAATTAAGTGGTGCTGTAAGATTTTTACCTTCCTCATTCCATTTCTCAGAACTAATCACTTTGAAATGCTGTAGCTCATTTCTTCTAACATTTATCTGCAATTTTAAAGCAATTTTTAAATTTCAAGTTTATGATTAATGTCCTTTGGACTTTGGCTCATAAAAAGTGAAGGTTTTAGGATTGTTATAGTACCCTATTTTCCTTCATAGGCTTATCAGACAACTTTTTACAAGTGAGTTTTGTTTATTCCTTAGCAATTCCGTGTTTTTTGATTATATTCATCTCCCGTTTTCTCTCTTACCCTTCCTACTCCCTTCTTCTCTAAATACTGCCTCCTACTTTCATGTCTTTTAAAAACTATATATAACTCACTGAGTTTAATTAGGGTTGCATATGTGCTCCCAGGTATGGGGTTACTTACTAGTCCCTGGGTATCATGACTTCTTATTAAATGAATGAGTTGTCAATGCTTGTGTGATTAGGTCGGTGTTAGTATCATTTGTCACATGGGCAGATCATTTACATTTACATATTTCCTCGATAGGGTTTCTTTTCCTTGGTGTTAGTAATTCCTTTCTTATTCACCTTCCTTTCTCACCTGCATCATTCTCCATAATGCGTCTGTAATGTTTGCAATTGTTCCAGCTTTATTTTGGCTTCTAGTGGCAGCTTCTTGTACAGCTTTGTAGCTTCCATGTCTCCCGTAGTGAGAAGCCTAGAGCCTTAGGAGATAAGTTGGAATAACTCAGCTTTGAAGAGAAAGCGTTTGAATCTGGCTGTTCAGAGGTTTGAAATATAGAAACACAGCTGGAGTGTAGGTGTGTGGACATCGCTCCTGTCGGGAAGCCGCATGGATGAGGACGTGGGTGAAGTTAGCTGACGTTGCTGGTGTTGCCTGTGTGTGGAGCACCCTCCTGTAGGTGGAGCATCATGCACAGTGCTTTAACCTACTGATCCACTTGATTGTCACAAACACTTCAAGAGATTGCAGTTTCATGTAAATCAGTGATTTTCAAAATGGAGTACATACAAAACAATGTACTGTGTGAAGGAAAAAGAAGGAGTACTTCCGTTAATTCCATGACTTGTGTATAGTATGTTTTCCTCTTGTTTTATGATTGCATCACAAAAAGCATATTAGCGCAGCATTTAATAAGTGTCCTCTTTCTGCTGAGAGAGCTAGCTGCATAATGTCAGCCTTTAGGAGATGCTGAGCAAAGGGCCGAAGTGAGGCAGTGGGGAGCTTGTGTCTAAAAAATGAAGTCACACACAAGATCTGAGAAGGCGAAGTAGGTGGGTAAAGTTATTTTCCCCTTTCATTTTCTTTTTTCCATTTTAACATGTTTGTGTATATGAGGTGCATGCATGTTCGTGAGTGCACGTGCTATGCGTGTACAGGTACATACGTGTTCATGTGCACTTGGTAGCCCAAGGCTGATAACAGGAATCATCCAGTTTTCTAGCCAGCTTGTTGTGGAGATTCCCAGGCTCCACCTTTCTGGGCTGGAATTACAGGCAGGTTTCTATACTTGTCCAACATTTTGGCATTTTACATTTTCAAGCAGACTTCCCTCATTGGTTTGCTGGGAGTACGGGGATAGGGTCTGAAGGTGAGCTGCCCACACACCCTCAGGCGTTTGAATACTTGGTTTCCAGCTGGTCGTGCTGTGTGGGAACACTGCGGAACCTTTGGGAGGTGGACGCTGGCTGGAGGAATCCCACAGAGCTGAGAAATCTGAGCTGTCTCTCTCGCTCATGTGGCCTTAACCACTGAGCGTCTTCCCAGATAACGTCTTAAGGCGGCAGAGACCGGGGTGGCAGCAACTTACATGTCGGGAAAGGCAGACTACAGGAGATTGTTAAAATAGTGAAATTCTTACACTCAGTTGAAACTTTAAATTTTTCTACATGCTTGAGTCTTTTAATTCTATTAAAAGTCACCTATCAAATCATTTATTTATTAGCTCACTCAATAAATCTTCACTCTGGGTGATGCAGGGTGACTTTTAAGTCCTGGGAGCAATAAATTCAGACCCTATTGTCAAGGACTTGTGGTCTAGAGGGAAGGCTGCCACATGAACAAATAATTGTAATATAATATGAAAGTTGGCTGTGTGTAAAGTGTTTTCAGAGCCTGTAAGAAAAAGCAGTCAGCCGTCTGGAAAGTTGTATTTTTCTGCAGCTCAGCAGACACAGATTTACTCCAAATGCTTTTTGTTATTGGCTACTCTTGCTGCTATATGTGATGGTCATTTTTTATCACTCGTGCTCAGCATTCCTTTCTGTGTCTATAAGGAAGAAGAGACTCTTCTCAGCTCCGTTCCCGTTCACAGCTCTGTGCCATGCCTTGTGGATGCGCCAGTTACGTTTGTGGTTTAGCCACCGTGTTCTTGCGGATCTGCTCACTGCAGTTGATGAAAATCACAAGTAATTTTTTTGAGGTCATTGAACTATACTTACAGAATACTTCCATACCTTTTTGGTCACTTTTGCCCTTACTGTTGAAGGTTGAAAAACTGCAACATCTCAGTTCCCCCCACAGCACACAGAAGCGAAGGCAGTGTTTGCTTTGCAGCTGTCTTGAAGAGTAAAGCAGTGACTTCTATACGGTGCACTATATGTCAAGTGTTATATTAGTTGATGTTATTGCTGCCTTTATTAAATACAGAGTATAAATGCTGCTCCTCTGAGTGACAACTGCAGAGGTTTTTTATATTGGTGATTTTCTTGTGTATCCTACAGACTTTCATTTTTATTTTATTGTGAGTGCATGTGCGCATATGCATGTGAAGACCAAAAGCCAGCGTAGGGCATCCGCTTCTATTGCTTGTACCTTATTTTTTGAGACAGGATCTCAGGCTGAACTTGGAGCTGACTGATTTCGCAAGACTGGTCGATCACAAGGCCTGAGATCTTCCTGTCTCTGCCCAGGATCACACACATGTCCTGTCACACACCACTTGCTACATGGGTTCTGGGGATCCCAACTCATGTCCTCATGTTTGCACAGCAAGTGCCTTATTTCCTGGACCATCCCCCTAGCCCTGACTTTTACGAGTTTTGATTTTCTATCTGGAATCAGATGTTTGTCAGAGTAAGCTGTGCATTGACAACCAGCACCATGCATTGACCCAGTGGAAGAACTCAGAGTGAGATTAGAGTTCTCAGATAGATCTGTGGGCTTTGGCATAAGCATACACAAGCACACATGTATTTACACCTTCTAGGTTTCCATGAAAGATCTCGACCTTTCCTGGCCTCCTCTAATCCCAAAGTGGACAGAATGAAGAAGTTACTTTAATTTTCAATATTCATAATTGGCTTACTTTTTTGATCTGGGTTAAATTTATATTCAAAACTTTGGTGTAAGTCCTAGTTTTTATTTAAATATTCCCATCCATGTGAATTTTCTGAAACTTAAACTCTTTATTTTGACTAGACAAGATGCAGTAAGGTTTTCTGGTTTGCATTCCTTCCTCCTCGAGGGTGGAGACCACACTTCTCTTTCTTTGGTGCTGTGAAGGACATGGCAGAATGTGAGTTCAATCCTCCCACCCTGGATGTGTTCCACTCTCTTTAGGCTAATAGTATTCGAAGAGTCTCTTCCCTTGCTTTCCAGTTGCTGTGATAAAATACTCTGGGGGTTGGAGAGGTGGCTCAGGGGTTAAGCCTCTGCCTTGCAGGCGGAAGGTCCTGAGTTCGGATCCCAGACCCCACGTATAGATGCCAGGCGGAAGCGGGGGCGGCCTGTGCTTCTGGTCCTGGTAGAGCGGAGCCTGTGAATCCCAGGGCAGAAGGAGGTGGAGGCGTCCATGGTGGTTCGCGAATTCGTCCGTGGTTCTACACACACACACATACACGCATACATGCACACATACACACACAATTGAATAAATAATAATAAAAAAATATTTAAAAAAAAATACTCTGACCTGAGCATCTCAATGGAGGGCGTAGAGTGTGGGTGCAGGGGAACGCTGGGAGGCAGGCAGAGAAGTCGTGGTACAGGCGCCAGCAGGCTGGCTGTCACATTTCAGCCATAACAAGAGAGAAAGAAAGCGAGGGAGATGTGGGGAAAGAAAAAGAACAGAAGGTGAGGCTGGGTTTTCAAACCTCAAAACCAGATTTCTTTCTGCAAGGTTCCACCTCCCAAAGGTTCCAGGGTGGTCCCAAACACTTGAGTGGGGGGAGGGGGCAGTTCACCTTCAAACTCTATCACCTTATTCCCCAGCAAACTAATGAAGGAAGTCTGCTGGAAGGAAACTTGCTATTGGGCTTATTAAAGTGACATGGTGACAGTCTGCAGCCTGCTTGCTTTTACCCAGGTGTCCTCATTCTCCAGAAGCCGTTCTTGAATGTCTGATTTGGTCTGGACAGCGCCATTGTGTTGCCCATGCACCGTGTGGCTTCCATCTTCCTCCCTTCTCTGTATTGTGTGGACCGTGTACATCCGTTTCACCCAGCGTTGAAAAGGGCCTTGCTTTGCTCCTTGAAACATCCGGTGCTCACGCTGACGTTAGTTGCTGCCGGCTCTACAGGAAAAGGGTTGGTGTCAAATGAGCCATTTTGTATTGTGTGCTGTGTTTCTCAGACACTTGCTGTGGTCAGGGACAGTTACTGCTTTTAGATCAGCTCCCCAAAGTCGCCGTTTTGACTTCGTAGACATGTTCTTCTACAGATCCAAGACGCTTGGCTTCTTGACCTGCAAGCAGTCATTTCTCCCTCATACCCACCGCTGGCTGCTCCAAGCCTGTTAAGACTTGGAATACCAAGTGGTGTTGGACCTTGTTGACTTTCCTTCCAGGATGCAGAGAAGGGCATCTGTCTTTTGGGGCTTTCTTTCTCTTTGTCTTACTCCACCTGTCTCCTTCAGAGGCAGCACAGTAAACCTGCCGGGTCCAAGACAGCCGTCAATCACGCAAGTGCGCAGTCTGCACTGGAGAAGGGCGCAGCACACTCTGGTTGTCCCCTACGCAACTTAAAACCTCCACGGCGCTCCTTTGTGCTCGCATCCTCGGTGTGCAGTCTTGTCTGTGAAGGACAAAAGCAGAGGTTCAGGTGCCTGTCCCCAGGAGCTGAACCGGCCGCCCTGGACATCTGGAAGGAGGAGGAAGAGTAATGGTGGTGCGCTGAGTGTGAATGCAGCCTGGGCCATTCAGGTCGCATTGTTTTTATAGTCTGATTACTTCACTCGTGTGACTGAACATAAAACCCTTCTGTTTTACTGTTTCATTTTCCCTTTTATTATGATGATTATGGATGCGTGTGAACCATATTGATGTTTTTCTGCTCTAGAATATCTGTGGGGGAAAGAAAAAACAGGATTTTTCTAGCCCTGATGGCTATTGAATTCCAAAAAATGTTTATTCATATAATAATGAATTGGAAAACAATGAATTAAAAATATCAGTGAAACTTGATTATTTTAGGTATTCATTTTCATAAGAAATTAGATTTTTAATTTTTTAAAATTTTTTTAAATTATTATTATTTATTCAACTGTGCGCATTGTGTGTGTGTGTGTGTGTGTGTATGTGTGTGTGTGTAGAACCACAGACGAATTCGCGAACCACCATGGACGCCTCCACCTCCTTCTGCCCCGGGATTCACAGGCTCCGCCCTACCAGGACCAGAAGCGCAGGCCGCCCCTGCTTCTGCCTGGCGTCTATACGTGGGATCTGGGATCCGAACTCAGGACCTTCCGCCTGGAAGGCGGAGGCTTAACCCCTGAGCCATCTCTCCAGCCCCGATTTTTAATTTTTTAAAAAATGTTTTACCTTTATTTTGTGTTTGCACATGAATGCACACGTTGTGTATGTGTGCATGTTTGTGTCTGTGTGCTATCATATGTAGAGGTCTAGGGACAACTCAAGGACATCTGTCCTCCTCCTATATGGGTTCCAGGGACTGCACTCAAACTGTCAGGCTTGGAGTGAACACCTTTACCCACCAAGGTGTCTCGCCAACCCCCAAAATTTAGATTCTAGTAGAATCAAATTCCATAATAAATTCATTGTGAAAGTTTGGTCATATGAAAAAAGATTTTAAAAGTTTCTCTTAATATAATATCAACTTTTTAATATGTAAATTTGAAAATTATAACTGTCTTGACTTGATTGGGTAGCATGCTAGTCGTCATACAACAGAAATAGAAGGGCTGGTGAGATAGTTCCGTGCTCGTGCCGCCTGCGCCAAGCCTGGTGACCTGCGTTCAATGCCCAGCAGTCCATGGGTAGGAGAGGACTGAATTCCTACAGATCTGACCTCCTCTGTGCACCATGGCAACCATGCATGTGTTCTCTCTCCCACTCTCCTTGTTTCTCAACTAAAATAAATGAGTTCAGGTGCGGAGGATGTGACACAGCAGAGCTTTGTTCTGATGGTCTTAGGTGGGAGCTGTCCATGTTTCGTCACCTCTTGTCCTGAGATCCTGGGTGAATAGTTGTTGCTGGGGACCTCGTTGGGCTGGGCTTCCCAACGAGCTCTGCTGCAGCCCTGTTTTTTCCAGAGGGTGCAGAATGAAGGATGTGGCCAGCTCAGGCTCATCCAGGGAGGAACGTTCTCATAGCAGCCTTATCCCCGGCCAGTAAGATGAGTGTTTAGTTCTCGTTTTAGACATTACCTTGATTCACTGAAGCAGTAATTCTGTCTTATTTATTGAATGCTGCAAACATTTTATCACTGTGTCTGTTGTGGTAGGCATCTGGTCATGTTTGTTACCAGTACATTGCGTATACTTTATTTGGGTAAAAGGGCAAACATTTAACCAAGTCCTTCATGTAGAAGAGATGGAAAGCAGTTGAAAACAGGAAATGAAAACATTTGGAAGATTTCGTAAAACTATAATCAAATACTCAGCAAGAACAAACTAGGTCTGCAAATGAAGGCTGAGGCACTTTAACAGCGTAGCGGCGGATCCAGCCTCTGTGACAGATGCCAGTCCCTGACTCTCTGAAAGTAAATCAGGTCACAGCAAAGAACTATGCGGCAGGAATAATAAATGGCCAGTGATTACATGTCACAGCGTGTTTATAACAGTACCGGGAGTCTCATGGACACAAGGTCAAGCATCAGGAACCAGACTGCAAAGTTCAAGCTGTCTAACTGCATTAGGTGTGGAAATACCCGTGACAATTGAAGCTAAACCAAGCAAATGAAGTTCGAAACTATGAACCAGAACAAATGGGAGCAATAGTTGAATCTGCCGGTTTGAAAGCCCATTGCTGGGGAATCAGGCACATTCTTTTTCTAATAGCTACTGTTTTTTTCTTTTTTTTTTTTCTTTTTTCAGCTTGAGAGAAGGGGGAGAAAGAAAGGGAGCGAGAGAAAGAGGGAGGGGGGAGAGGAGAAAAGCTGTTTTGCACAGGCATCCTAGCAAGCTGGAGAGAACGTCTGTCTCTTGTCTCTTTCTGTGCGTGTGATGTGTGTGTTGGTATGCGCGCTCCTGCCATGCTGATGAAGCTTATCGGAGACTTTGAAGTTGAACTAAATCCCTTGTTTCTGTGTTGCTGTGGTCCGTGATCACATCAGCATCTTGAAGAGAGACTGGGACACTGGTGTGTTAGATGTTTGCTTTCAAATATGCTAAGCAGCCAAATGGAATGTAGTTGTTTTCCCTTTGATCTCGGCTCTGAGTTCTTGGCCTCCAGGCATTTCGATAGCTGCAGCAAAGACCTGCAAGGTCTCCTGTGATCCCGTCTCAAGCCTTCTGAAGCGCACCGAGCTGCCACTGGGCTTCCCAGTCTCGCTCCTCACAGCTGCCTTTCCAGTGTTCAGTTAGACTAATTAAGCAAGTCGCTTCTCACGTGGTTTGAAATGTGTCCCCCACAATTTTATGTGTTTGGGAAGGTCATGGCACCTTTGAGAGGAAGAGCTAGAGGAAGGCAGTCACTGGGGTGGCCTTGAGGTGGACTGGTCTTACCTTCTCGCCAGGCGCGCTCTGCTCTGGTAGCAAACAGTCGAGAGCTAGAAGCTCTCGCGTTGAGAGATGGATGACCTAGCCTCCTCCTGCTTTGGCCAGCCAGCCACGCCACGTCTGCCATGACAGACTGTACCTCCCCTCTGGAGCTGTAAGCTGAATAAATCTCCCTTTCTCTTTTAAATTGCTTGGCTTTGGGTGCTCTCTCACAGCAACACAAGAGTAACTAGCACAGCTTCCTTTCAGACAGTTAGCTAGTCTCCTTTCCTCGAGTGTCTGTCCCGAGATGGCTTTCGTCCCTCCTAGTCAGCATGTTGTCGTCATAGTTTCAGATTTCTTATTTCTTCACTCCTTCCTTTTATCTGCCTCTTCTACTCTTAATAAAAGAATTGTCTTCAGCCTCTGTGTATGTGAATGCATGTGTGAGAAGATCCTAATTGGTTGGGTTTTTTTGAGACAGATTCTCATTACATAGTCCGGGCTGGTTTGAAGTTGGAGTGGAGTTTACACGACGAGCCACCACATAGGACAGGCTGTATTGTTAGCGGTCGAGTCCATTGTTCCTGCCCAGAGGAAACCTCCAGAATCGGGCCGCTCTCATGTCTCCTGGGATCTCGCTGAGCGCATGTACATCTCTAGATATGTTTTATTTTGACATGTTTTTAAACTGTAAGAACTAGAGTTACAGTGAGTGTACTTGTGACTTCTTTTTCTCAGCATTGTATTCGAGTCATTTGTATGTGTCATTTATTATCTATTTTACTATTATAGAATTCCATTGTGTGAATGTTCTTTTAATTATTTAGCATTTTATTGAGTTCTTAGCTGGTTTCTAGCATTTTACTATTAAAAATCATGACATGGTCTTCTGCAAAACTGTAAGGGTTTCTTGTGGACCGAAAATCTTAAGCACTTTCATGTTATGGAGTCCTTGGAAATTTTCTGAACATTATGGATGAAGCTTTTTTCTTAAAATTTAATTTATTTTATAATATTTTTTCTTTTTCCAGCTCCAAGAGTGAATGTCCTTACCAGCCCCAATCCTCCTTCCCTTCTACCCTCTCCCCTCCCTCCTCCTCCTCTCTTCATGATCAAACCTGCTCCCTCCCACCTCTTAACCATTAGATTGCCTGGGTCCCAGGATCCTCTCTGAATCATCTGCTGTGGTGGGGGTTCAGGCCTCTGTGGCAGACTAAGGGGCCCTACTTTGAGCCAACTACTACCCCTACCCCTGTTTAACCTCTCACCCCTAAGGATCTTACTGCTTGAAATAGTTTCTTCTGAGGTCCACAGTAGTCTGTGGGAGCCTTTGTGTCTGGTCTCATTGCGATGGGTTCCTGACTGCGGCAGCCCCGTCTCGAGTGGAGTGTCGCGTCCAGCAGTGGAGATCGCCATCTTTAGGCCTTTACAGTCTTTACTGCCCCCTCTTCTGCGAGGTTCCCTGAGCCTTAGGATGGTTGTGGGTGGACATTGTAGGATCACTGGTATTGTGTATTCTGGTTGGCTGTTGTCTATTTTGCTGCTCCTGCATTGCACAAGGCTGGGTGTTGAGATTCTCTCCTATCCAAAGACAAAAATATATATATATTTTTAAAGAGTGGTTGTTGCAGTCAGCCTGCAGTTATAGTCTGTAGTCCAGCTTGACGGGAGAACATGCACCAACACCAGGGCCCAGGGAACTGGCCACATCATTTCAACATAATGGCTGAGAGAGGGACGATCCTTACTTGCCAGACCAGCATGTCTGGCCATGTGTACACAAGAATGCCGACTCTGTCAACCAGCTGTCTGTATTTTATTCCAGAGCCTAGTCCCACCACCATGGGCTGGACCTTCCTCATCACCCAGACAATCTCCTTCAGGTTCAACCACTAATTCTCCACAAATGTGCCCAGAGCTCCAACCCTCAACTGTCAAGCTGACGCCTGTGCCCAGCCATGACAGTAGTATTTATGTGAGAAAAGATTTGAAGGAGAGAGAACAGGACTAGGACACAGTAGCTAGTGGAGTCACTCCAGGCGATCAGCCAGCTTCCTAATACCCGCGAACCCCACACCGTGCACTCCGCACCCCGTACCTCGCCATGACAGAGGGGCACATGTTCAGCACTGCAAGCAGGATAAGATGTCCTGCTACTTCAGGCCTTTCTTGATGGTAGCCTTATCTATCTATTTAATTGTCTTCCTCCTCTCCATTCTTTTGTGGTCTTCTTTCCCCTGCCCTCCTAGTTATAATCCTTTGCAGTTTTAGTGGGTATTGTAGAGATTTTCTCTTGGGTACATCATCATAGGTTCCATTTATAAGGGAGAACATGTGACTTATGACTTTCTATGCTTAGGATATTTCGCTCAGTATAATGTCTTCCAACTCCATCTATTTACTGGCAATTCTCATTAATTCGTTCTTTGATGGCTGAGTAGTATTCCATTGTGTTTATGTACCACATTTTCATTATCCATTCGCCAGCTGTTGGGCATTTAGGTTGATTCCATGACTTTGCTATTGTGAATGTTCCTGCAGTGAACATGGATGTACATGTGTCACTATAGTAAGACGAAGCATCTTTGGGGAACATTCCCAGTGAAGGTATAGCAGGGTCATACGATATTTCAATTTTCAACTTTTTTAGAAACCGCCATTACGGATCTCCAGAGTAGTTGTACAAGTCTGCGTTCAGCAGTGTATATGAGGGTTCCCTTTCCCCGCACCCTCTCCAGCATTTGTTGTATGTATTTTGGATTTTAGCCATTCTGACTGGGGTGAGATGATATCTCAAGTTTTGATTTGCATTTCCCTGATGTCTAGGGAGGTGGAACTTTTTAAAAGGTATTTGATGGACATTTCAATTTTGTCTTGGGAAAAGTCTCTTTTGAGTTCCATGGCCCATTTTCTAGTTGGTCTGTTTATCTCCTTGGTTTCTGAGTTCTTTGTGTCCTCTGGGTATTAGTCCTCTATCAGATGTGTGATTAGTGAAGATTTTCTCCCACTCTTTTTCTTGGTTAACAGTATCTGTAGCTAAACAGAAGCTTTCTAATTTCATGAGATCCATTTGTTAGAGTTGGTTCTGTTTCGTGCGCTATTAGGGTGCTGTTTAGAAAACACTGGCTTAGACCAATCAGTTTGAAGGAGTTCCCTACCCTTTCTTCTAGGGCTTTTATAGCCTCTGGTCTAATATTGAGGTTCATGATCCATTTGGAGTTGATTTTTGTGCATGGTGATAAAGGTCCAGTTTCAATCTTCTGCATGTACTTAAACAGTTTTACTAGCATCATTTGTTGAAGATGCTATTTTTTTCCCGTTGGGTTTTCTTTTTTTATTATTAATACATTTTTATTATTAACCCATTGGGTTTTCTAAGTCCCTATGTAAAAAATCAGATAATTGTAACTGTGTGGGCTTATGTCTGGGTCTTCAACTCTTATCCATTGACCTATGTGTCTATTTTGGAGCTAGCACCATGCTGTCTTTATTACTATGTATTGCAGTTCGCCTGCATGGTTGCTGATAAATGACCATCAAACGGCTTAAGTGAGCAAAGGTTTATTCTCTCTTAAAATTCCTGGTTACAGTTCTCAGTCCAGCTTGACAGGAGAGCACGCACCAACACCAGGGCCAAGGGAACTGGCCACACCATCACCATATAACAGCTGAGAGATGGACAATCCTTACTTGCCAGACCAGCATGTCTGGCCAAGTGAACAGAGGGATGCCAACTCACTTAACCAGATCTCCGTGATTTATTCCAGGGCCTAATCCCATCCACCATGGGCTGGATCTTCCCCAGCAGCTAGACAATCTCCTTCAGGTTTGCTCTAGGCCTAACTCAACTACTAATTCTCCACAAATGTGCCCAGAGCTCAAACCCTCAACTGTCAAGTTGACACCTGTGCCTATGACACTATGGATTTGTAGTAGAGATTAAGGTCTGATATGGTGATGCCTCCAGGAGAATTTTTATTGCTCAGGATTGTTTTTGCTCTCCTGGGCCTTTTGTGCTTCCATATGATTTCTGAGGTTGCTTTGTCAATTTCTGCAAAGAATTCCTTGGAATTTTGGTTGGTATAGCATTGAATCTGTGTATTGCTTTTGGTAAGATAAGTCTTTATTTTTTCTTTTTTATTAATTTTTACAAGCATATTGAGTATTCATCCCTGCTTCCCAGGATGGTAATTTTTATGATGTTAATTCCACTGATCCAGGAGCATGGAAGGCCTTTCCACCTTCTGGTGTCTTCTGAGATTTCTTTAAGATTTTAAAGTTTTCATTGTACAGGTTTCTCACTTTGTTGGTTAGATTTATCTGAAAGTATTTTTATTTTTATTTTTTTAGGGGCTGTGGTAAATGGAATTGTTTCTTTTAGAACTTTACCACTTTTTTTCATTCTTGGTATGTAAGAAAGCCACTGATTTTTGAACTTTAGTTTTGTAGCCTGCCACTCTGCTGAATTTGTGTATTAGCTCCAGGAGTTTCCTGGTGGAGTTTTTGGGGTCTCTTAGGTATAAAATCATGTCATCTACAAATAGAGGTAACTCAACTTCTTCTTTTCCTATTTGTCTCTTTTATCTCCCTCTCTTGTCTTATGGCTCTAGCTAAGGCTTCAAGTACAACATTAAATAGAAATGATGAAAGTGGACAACCTTGCCCAGTTCCTGACCACAGTGGCAGTGCCTCAAGTTTTTCACCATTTAGAATGATCCTTGCTGTAGGCTTGCTGCATATAGCCTTTATATGTTGACATAAGTTCCTTCCATCCAGTTGTCTCCAGAGTTTTGATCATAAAGGGATGATGGATCTTGCCAAAAGCTTTTTCAACATCTGTTGAGAGTGTCATGTGGTATTGGTCCTTGGATTTGTTTATATGATAGTTTACATTTATTGATTTGCATATGTTGAACCAACCTTATGTGCCTGGAATAAATCCTACTTGTTCTTAATGAATGATACTTTTGATGTTCTTTAATCCATTCCCTCCATCTTTATATGTGTTGTGGGAATTGAACTCAGGTCATCAGGCTTATGCAGCAGATGCCTTCACCTCCTGAGCCATTGGACGCCCTTTATTTTCTTCTGAAACATGGCTTCATGTAGTCTGGGCTGAGGGTTGAGTCCGACCTTGTGCTCCTGATCCCATCTCTACCTCTCAAGTGCAGGGATTACAGGTGAATGTGCAGCGCTGAGCCTGGCTTAGAGCTGCTGACCGCCTTCATGAGCTTTTGTCCTACTTCACAAGAGACCAGCGATTGCCTACGTAAATGCCCTGCAGTAAATGTGCAAATGTCCATGCACATTCTTTGAGCAAATGATATATAAGCTTTATGATGGATTCTTGGTTTCTTGCCTACAGTAAATGCCCTGCAGTAAATGTGCAAATGTCCATGCACATTCTTTGAGCAAATGATATATAAGCTTTATGATGGATTCTTGGTTTCTCATCACTGACTTACCTGCTCTGTTCATTAGTACAGTGCTGTTCAGAGGAATCATGCATAGGAGCTATTACTGATCCTCCTGACAGCTCACTGAGGTGGGCTGAGGGGGGTGGAGGAGGACTTCACAAAGCACTGTGTCATCTCAGCAGGATGGGAGTGGAAGGTCAGTGAGAGTAGGATGTGCACTTTAACACGTCCAAACATGGGTTCCCTTCCGCTTCCTTCCCGTCGTCTTCCCTCCCCCCTCTCTCTCCCTCTCTCTTTCTCTCTCTCTCTCTCTCTCTCTCTCTCTCTGTATGTTATTGATTTCATACTTGCACAGTAGAGAATGTAGTCTTTATTTTAATCCTTTGTAATTTTATTGAAAATATTCTATAGCTTAGTATGTGGCTAGTTTTTTTGCAAATTTTATTTGTTATCTATACATATACGTGTGTGTGTGTGTGAGAGAGAGAGAGAGAGAGAGAGAAAGAGAGGCTTGTTAGTTGTGTGTGATTTCATCCATCTTTTTTCAAATTGTATCCAGTCTATCTATTCATTCCTTAGAGAAGTGGGCTAATATCTCCCAAGATGGTCAATGTTGGGCTGGAGAGGTGGCTCAGGGCTTAAGCCTCTGCCTTGCAGGCAGAAGGTCCTGAGTTCGGATCCTAGGCCCCACTATAGACACCGGGTGGAAGCGGGGGTGGCCTGCGTTTCTGGTCTTAGCCTGTGAATCATGGGGCAGAGTAAACGAGGAGGTGGAGGCAGTCCATGGTTCCCGAATTCGTTCCTGGTTCTACACATACACATACACACACACACACACACACACATACACACACACACACACACACACACACACACGCACGCACACTTGAATAAAAAAATTTTTTTAAAAAGATGGTCAATGTCTCTTTAAATATGTCCTCCCTTCTTCAGTCTCTGACTTCTCTTGAATCTCTTAGTCAAAGCATTTGAGAATTATGATACCCTTTCAGGAATAAACTCAAGTCATCAGACTTGGTTACAAAAGTTTTTACCCATTAAGTTGTCTTTGCCAGCCCTGCTTTTTATATATTTTAAATTAATTTTCAATTCATCATCTTTATCTGTACCCAATATACTATTAATATCATCTATCTACTGAGTTTATTTTAGTGGTTAAATTTTTTTTTATTTTCTTACATGTTCGTGTGTATGGTATGCATGCACATACCTGTGTGCTTGTAAGTGTATGAACATGTGCATGTGTGAATGCTTTTACACTCACATGTGTGCGCATGCATGTGGATGCCCAAGACTGATGGTGGGAATAATGCTTGTCTCTCTTGCACTTTGCTTCTCCACGTGGGATCTTGGTCAAACCCAGAGCTCACCAGTACCACATGCTCTGGGGACCCAGACTCCAATCCTCTCGCTTGTAAGAAGTGCTTTAACCACTCCACCGTCTCCACAGCCCAGAAATAAAAGTTCTGGTTGCTTCCTTCCTTTACTGATGTGTTCCCTAGGTTGTATTTCCTTTTTCCATCTCTGATACGTACATCGCTTACTCTGTCCGTTTGCAAGTATGGTACAGAGGCCTAGGGGACGGCTCGGTGGTGAAGTGTTTCCTGCACAAGCTTGAGGACGTGGTTGGAATCTCTGGCACCCGTGTCAGAAGCTGGGCACGGCATGTGGAGGTCAGAGGACCGCTGTGTAGACCTGGTTCCCTCCTGCTCTACGCCAGCCACCTTGTCTGCACATGTGCTCCTATTCTTTTTTATCAATACTTGCAGTGTTTTAACCGGTTTATTTAAAATTGGCCAGTAGTGATCATGCATGTGCATGGTAATCACATCATGTTTGTTAGGTATGTGCACTGTGAAGGGTTACATCCAGCTCATCTCTTACTGTGCTATGGTGAGAACATGAATGTAGAACTGTCTCCTCTGTCCCAGCTTTTTTGGTGATACGGATCGTAGATTCCCACCTGGGATGGGCTTCATCCTTACCTTCCTGTGTCACTGTCAAAGCCATCAGAAGACGCCTTGAAGCCTCTGGCAGGGGAGGGTACAAATGCCTCCCTGTGGTTTGTGCCAGGGAAGCACCACTCGAGGTTTCCAGGGTCTAGAAGACGCTTCGTGTTCTGCACCCTCCGCACCTTCCTGGTGCCCGCACCTCAGAGTCTCTGAGTTTTCCTGACTTTCATGCCAGCTCAGTGATACACTTTTTAAAATATTTATTTATTGACTTATTTATTTATTTATTTATTTATTTATTTATTTGTGGAGGAGGGCACTGTCTGTCCCTGTGGAGGACCAAGGGTGACTCTGGGAATCATCCTGATTGCTTCTATCTCTTTCTTGCTTCACTCTGGGTTTTCCCAGGCTCCGCCCACCAGGGCTGGAAGTGCAGCTGCCACTGTTTTTGCCTGGTGTTTTTACGTGGGACCTGGGATCCCAACTCAGGACCTGAGACAGAGTCTTAACCCCTGAGCCATCTCTCCAGCCCCAGTGATGCACTTTTTAAATACTGTTTGAGAGTATAGGGGAATGCATGCCAGGGCCTATGGACAGAGGTCAGAGGACAACTTTTGGAAGTCAGTTCTCTCCCTCCACCATGTAAGCATCTCAAGTTGCCAGGTTGTAAGTAGTGCTGCCCCCCTCCCCCATGCTGCCCCCTCCCCCAGCTCTCTCGCTGCCCCCTCCCCCAGCTCTCTCGCTGCCCCCTCCCCCAGCTCTCTCGCTGCCCCCCTCCCCCAGCTCTCTCGCTGCCCCCTCCCCCGGCTCTCTCGCTGCCCCCTCCCCCAGCTCTCTCGCTGCCCCCTCCCCCAGCTCTCTCGCTGCCCCCTCCCCCAGCTCTCTCGCTGCCCCAGTGGTGCATTTCCCTGTATCACACAGCATTCTAAGTTCTTTTGAATGACAGAGTTGTCTTCCGTGCTGCTGAAAATGAGGCTTCTGCTGGATCCTGTATCATTTGCTTTCTCTTTCTCTCTGGGGGGCGGACGTCGGATGTGCGGTTAAGGTTTAGTTTTTGTGTTGCATATGAATCTACAGGTGGAAACTATTTTTTTTTTCCTTTTTCTGGCTCCCCTCAGCTCTGCCAAGCAGGGCAGATGTGAGGTAGGGAAGCAGCCTGGGCTTTGGAGGTTCAGGGGCCACAGGCTTGACCCTTTAGTATCTGGTTGGCAAATTATTTGCCACTCTAGAGGTCAGCTTTCTCCTCTGAAGAGACAGATAATAAGTTCTCAGGAAGAAAAGAGGAATTAAGGCTTCATACCCCTCATTCCCACCTTCCACCTCTTCACCAATGGTGCAGTCAGAAAAGGATGGTTTTATTTGAACTACTGGTGAATGATAATCCTAAATTATGATTTTATTTGAGGGGTGGGCGCATGAGCTCAGTCTTCATGAGGCTTAGTGTTAGGAGCAACAGTACACTAATTTGCTACTTCTGAGTTTTATGTGCATCCTGTTTCTAAGAGCTCCTTAAAGAAATCCCCTTTCCTCACGTAGCACACAGGCTCTTACCGGCAGTCACAGCAGCGATGGGCTGCTGAGCATGTTGATTCTAGTTCAGGGAAGGGCTGGCCTACAAAATCAGTATCACCCAAAGCAAATACATATTCTCATGTGTACATATTTATTTAAATTCCAGGCAGTACATCTATAACTTGCATAATTAGCCAGCGCTACAAAGTTGCTTTCTCAGAAGGCATGTTTACCTTAGAGACATCATGCATATTTCATAAAGAGCAGAGCATGTTAGAGCAGTCTCCCCTTGGCTTAGTATTCTGTGTGCTTTCACACTGGAAAGCATGTGTTCCTTTAATGATGATTGAATTTTAAAGAAAAACATGTTGCATTAAGAAGGCTTGATTCTTACTGTAATTTTAATAACTTATGCCTAGATTTCTGGGGAAACACTAATCTACTTTGCTAACCCGCAAAAAAAAAAAAAAAAAAAAAAAAAAAAAACCTAAATAATAGGTTTAAAAAATAAATTTGAACCTATCTGAACTTTAAGAGGATCCAGTTTTGTGGCGCTTCATGTACATGAGTGGAAAGATGGAATGAGAACACTGGAGGGAACCCAGACTTGAGATATCAGTGTGTTGCTCGTGACAAAGTCTGACAGTCTCTTGCCTTGGAAATGCGCAGCAGGAGCAGATCACGAAGACAAGTTCTTTCACTGTGAAGAGCTAAGGCTCATGGGCCAAGAGTCTGGTGCTTTCTGGTGTTAGAAAGGAGTCTTCATGCTTCTAATCGGATAACCTTTGCCGCGGCAAAGGAGACCGCAGCAGCTGTGGAGAGACTGAATGCACGCCAGGCACGTGCGTGGCCCTTCCGTTGGTTATCACATCCCGTCCTGTAATCAGCCTGCAAGGTGGACGATGGCCCCTCCCTTTAGACATGGAGAATGAACATTTAGAGGCATTTGCATCTGCAGACAGTAACATTTATTCAGTCATAGGCTATGCCTCTTTTAACAACAAATACTTGGTATTAGTTTTGTTTTTTTTTAATTTTATTTTGCTAGAACCCAAAGACACAAACAGAAAGCAGACATGCTTTGCCCCTCCAGGGATTTGTATCTTAGATCTTAGGACCAAGTGTGTAAGATGCATCTGGTGGATGAGCGCCTTTCATATCATTTGTTACATTAAGTTAGGGACAAGATCGCCCTCTGTGGCGCAGGCTGGCCTTGAACTTGTGAAACTCCTGCCTGGGCCTCGCAAGAATTGAATTGCAGAGGGACACGTCCGTGCACAACACCTGACCCGAACATGCTTTGCACTTCCTTTCTTTCCTCCGCTCTTCTCTTCTACTTTTCTGTCATGCTGGGGGTTGAATCTAGGACCCCAGTGTGCTGGGCCGGCCGCTCTTCCCCTTGGCCACACCCCAGGTTCTCACTCAGTAAGAACTGAGGTTGGATCCATATAAATATGTAAACTCAGACCTGAAACGGACTTTATAAACTACTTTTAATACGTGCTAATATGTGCCGATGGTTTTTCTTAAAAACATTGTTCATTTCATTTTTCAAAGACTAGCTGTGTGGCTACGAATGTACACATACTGTGTGTGTGTGTGTCCATGCGTTTGAACCTGCGTGCGTGCACATGGATGTGGGAGGGCAGAGTGGGCATGTGTGCATGCGTGTGGAGGCCCGGGGACAGTGGCGTCACCCTCAGGCACTCTTTTTGAGACAGGGTGAGTAGTTAGCTGGGTTGGCCAGCCAGTGAGCCCCAGGGATGTCCGTCTCCTCCTCAGTTACATGCTGGGGTAACACGCGTGCTGTGCCTGGCCTTTTGTCCAGCGTTCCGGGGATTAACTCAGGTCCTTGTGTTGCCAGCTGAGTCCCTGACCCCCGGCTCTAAATGACTCTGGGCAGCTGTGAGCTAGCTGCTTGTCTTCTCTCTCACGTCTTCCTCCTCTTGTTTTTCCCTTCTTCTGCCTTTTCCTTTCCCTTCTGCCTTTTCCTTTCCCCTCTGCCTCCCCACTCTCGTTGTCTTCCTCAGTCCGCAGCTCTCTGACCCAGGCTCTGGTTTCTCCATGCCATTCCTGGCACCTGTTGCTGAAGACTTGTCTTTCCTGAGGAAGGTTCTTCCTGCCTGTTTGCTGATTGCGCACAGCCCACATTGTGGGACTGGGACAGTCTTGAGTGTGCGCAACAGGAGCTTTGGTTCCCAGCACCTACCCAGAGCGCCGGGCATTGGGCACCCCTGCTCCGGTCCCCCGAGGCCATGAGCTGGGTGATCTTAGGCAGTTTCTCATATTCTAATTTTTCTTTCTCCTTCTTTCTTATGTCGAAGGCTACCAGTCCACAGCTCCAGAGATGGTCTAAGAATTAAGGCTCTGAGCAGGACATGCCCCATCACAAGGCCATTTCAAAGATGGTGTTGGTTATTCTGGTTTCGATTTAGGGTTTGCCCATGAGATGGCATGAAATAGAATTAATGTGGCTTTATTTTGTGCTTCCTTATTTTTGGTAAGGACAAACGTCTTCCCTTGTTTGTTAGCACTTTAAGTTTTTTTCCCTCCTGTTAGATTATTTTTCTTATGAACTGCAGGGATTCTCTTACGTTCTCTCAAAATATTCTGAACACTAGCTCTTTGTCAGTTGAATGCATGGTAGGGATGTTTTGTAAGCCCAGGGCAAGATTTTTATTCACCGAGCTACAGAACTATTTAATGTAATTTAATAAGCTATTTCTCTAATACATGTTTTATTTATAAATTCATTTCTCAAGTCAAGGTCATAAAGATACTCTCTTATATTTCCCTATGAAAGTTTTCAGTTATTTCTTTTTGTGTATTTATTTGAAATTTTTAAGTATTTCTTCTTATACTTGAGTTTTTACCCGAGATTGATGTTGAAATGTGAGGCAACGATGCCCAACTTCTGTTTTCTTTTTCTTCTAGGGGGGTTGGGAGATGGTAGCATTTGAGACAGGCTTCTCTGTGTATCTCAGGCTAGCCTTGAACCCGATTTTCCTTCCTTGGTCTCCGGCATGCTAAGATTAGCTGCTTTCTTTTTTCTATGTCGTGCTTCCTTCTCAGTGGGTCAGCACCTTCCAGTGAAAGGTTGGGCAGGGAGCCCCTAAAGCACCAGGGACTAGGTGTGGAAGGCCAGCTCCGCAGCCATCCTTTTTCTCCATTTTTCTGAGTGAACGCTAGAAGCAGTGAAAATGCAGATCTGAAGTCAGACTAAGCAGAAAACAAAAGCCAACAAATGAACTGTGTTCCAGTAAAACTTTATTTGTAAAAACGGGTGGCCGGTTGAATTTGGCTCATGGGCTGACATTGCCAATGCAGTCCTAGATCAAAGCTTAAAAACGTTTCTACTTCTTGGTCTCTTTCCCCTGAGAATTTTTTTTGTTTGTTTATTATTTATTATGTATTCAATTGTGCGTGTGTGCATGTGTGCATATGTGTGTGTGTGTGTGTGTGTGTGTGTGTGTGTGTGTGTAGAACCACGGGGGAATTCAGGAACCACCATGGACGCCTCCACCTCCTCCTTGTTTACTCTGCCCCGGGATTCACAGGCTCCGCCCTACCAGGACCAGAAAGGCAGGCCACCCCCGCTTCCACCCGGCGTCTATATGTGGGGTCTAGGATCCGAACTCAGGACCTTCCGCCTGTAAGGCAGAGGCTTAACCCCTGAGCCACCTCTCCAGCCCCCCCCTCGGGGAATTTTTATGTATCTCTGGCATATGAATACATACAATAGATATGCAAATCAAATATACTGATAAAAAGTCATAAAGAAATGTAATGCAATCCTTTGGTACAACTATAATTTTCCCGTTTATAAAGAAATCTTGGCTATTTTCTACTGCAGGATGTAGAGCATCTTTCATAGTTGATCAGTGTTTTGAGTTTATAATCATCAATGCTGAGAATACCACTTTGTATAAACTGTTGGAAATCTTTTCCCAATCCCAAGCCAAATTCATTTAAGGATTTTATGGAAATCAAGTCAGCAACTCAAATATCAGCTTTTAAAATCAAACTCTTGGACACAAGAATATGCAGTGCTCTGATTTCACACTTACATGACAAGAAGACAGCAGGAAAACAGTCTTTGTTTCCACAGTTAAGCCATTATGTTCCTAAAGAGCAGGAAACTTTGTAAGTATGGTAAGAACGCCACATCACATACGAGAGACAGCTCGTGGCCCAGTGGTACGCACAGTGCAAAGTGCACATGCTGCGTGTTCAGAGCAAGGCTGCATGAAGTCCCACAGCGCGGCATGGGTGCGCGCTTCAGGGACACTTGAATTCCTCTTGTACTTGGCCTTGAATTCCCTGCTGCCATTGCACGTTCAAATGCTTCTGACTGTTACCAAGGTTTTCATGCTCCACATTCAGTTATATGAACACATGGAGCTGAAACCCAGAGTTTAAGATGCTGAAATCTAGACAGCTTGATATTATGCCAGCAATTAGTAATTTTTATTTATATATAATGTAATTAAAATTATATATATTTAAAGTATTATTATAACATTAGATTATAACATAAATGGATTCATTTATAATTCTTTCTAATCTCTGTGAGTTTGCCCTCATTCTTTTTAAAATAATTGTTTCCGCCTGTACACAGTGCTTGCTGTGTAACTTGTTCCATTTACAGAAGCCGATCTTGTTTCCTTGGTCTCCCAAGGGATGGAATTCTAAGTTCATTTCCAAAGCCAAGCACATCCAGGTTCAGGTTCTAGAATTTTGTGCTTGCTACACACCCAGAACAGACCATCTCAAGCCTTGCGTGACTCTGAGACAGTCTGAGGAGGGATCAACCTCGAGCCCAAGACAGGAGCTTAGGGCGTGGCCCTCTGACAGCCGTCCGCAGACAGACGTCTTAGGTTCGCCCCTCGCAGTCTCTCCTCTGGTACTCATCTCCTGTGTTTGGACAGGTTGGAAAGGTTGTCAGAGCTAGAATGGCAGCACGTGGTCTGTCATGCAGACCGAGGTTGGTGCCACGTGTAACCACCGAGGCAGAAAGCGAGGCCAGCCACAGCTGCGTGAAGACAAGAGGCGTGTGAAAGTGCGCGGCTTCAAGCGTCGCAGCCACGCGTGTACGGTCTTCCTGTAAAAAGAATTATTCCTGTTGTTAATTATTTTTTCTTCAGACATCATTCTTGACCTGGACGTGCACAGTTCCTTCTGGAAGCAGATGGCTCAGGTAACACCGTCATGTCTGCTGCTCTCTTGCAGGTGTTCTCCCTGCTGTGGATCGCTGACTGGATGGTGCATCGCTTCTGGAGGAAAGGGAAGGACCCCGACAGCTTCTCCATCCCCTACCTGACCGCACTGGGTGACCTGCTGGGGACAGCTTTGCTGGCCTTGAGTTTCCATTTTCTTTGGCTTATTGGAGACCGGGATGGAGATGTCGGAGACTAAGGGTCCTGTGCCCAGAGGGGAATACACAGCATCGCCCTGCTCCTTCCTGCGCCCTTCCGTCTGTCGTGTGACTTTGGCCAGGGTAGTCCTCGGTTCGCCCTGTTCCATTAAATGGCCTTAATGCACTTTTTAAGGGATTTGTGCTGAAACCAGAATGAATGGTATTTGTGCTGCTTTTTGTAGAGTAAATTATTTGGTGTAGACATAGATACAAGCTCAAGCTTGGAAATTATAATTAGGAAGGAATATGGGATGTTTACAATGAATGACTTTGAAACCACGAACCTAGCAGACATGTACTTTATTGTTAAGTTGTAATGCAAGGCTGGAAGGAAGACAGAGTTAAATTTGGGTTCTTTGTCATAAGATGAGCTGTACTGCAAAAATCTACTATTCAGTGAAAGGTGCCCAAAGCAGGTTTTTCTTATGGGTAATTATGGCTGCCTCTGTGCTAGCTAAGAATAAATTGACCAGTCCTTTTTCTCGAGCTGATCTGTGTTCTACAAGGCATAAGAAGCTCACTTTTACCATATCTCAAACTACCTTGTGCCAATGCTAATTTAATTCCAGCTCCTCGGCAGGCCAGCCTCAAGCAGAGATGGCACTGTGCCACATTGCCTAGGCAGGCCCAAAACATGCACCCCTTACCTTGGCATCCTGCCAGCCCATCCGGGGCTCATAGAATGATCTCGAGAGATCTTAAATGAAGGCAGAGGGCATCTTTGATCATTGGTGTGTTGGAAGATGTTGATCCTTTTCAGAAAACAGCCGGAAGAGCTGCATTTGTAGACATGGGTGGTGTGTGTGTGCGCGCGTGCATGTATGTGTGCGTGTGTGTGTGTGTGTGTGTGTGTGTGTGTGTGTGCGCACGCATGTGTGTTTTTCAGAAAGACACAGAGAACTTTTGATGAGGACCAAATCTTGGATTATTGATAGCAAAGGTGGTCTTGCTACTGGAATGTCAGATTATAGAGTTATTCATTTTTCTTCTGGAAGTGCTGACAGTTGAACCCAGGGCCTGTTGAGTGCTAGGCAAGCACTCTCTGCTGAGCTGCGGCCCCAACCCTTACAGAGTTAGTGCTGAGCACATTTTATCGATAAGCTTTTGTCATTTGTCCTTCAATTTTGCTACTGATCAGAGTTCAGTATGTGCTGCCTACATGACACTAAGTAATTTCTTATTTAAAAATGAGACATGGCTTCACAGGGAAGGCTCCTGCTCTCAAGCCTGGCGACCTGGGCTCCAGCCACGGAGATCTACTTGGTGGAAGAAGAGAACCGACTTCCAAAAAATGAAAAAACTGTACCACTCAGTATCATCCTGACGAGAAGATTTCAAGCAAGCAGGTGGTAGCATTGCTCTGCAGAGTTTCACCTGTCATCGCCTTCCGAGAGAGACACAGGGCTCCCTGAGGGGCCCTTGTCCTGCCGAGGGCAGCCTGTGTCTGCAGGCGCCTCGTCACACACTGCTGGAGTTCCTGGATGTCTTTCTAAGGTTCTGGCCAACGTTCTGAACCCTTGACTCCACCTAGTCTTTCAGCAGTGCACGTTTCGTCTCACGTATTGTTCGAGACACTGTATCATCAGGAGACTGCCAAGGATTGAGAACGCTGAACAGCCTTGAGTAGTTGAACCCGCAAGATGAAGCGCACAGGAGCTTGGTGATTGCACAAGATGCGGTGTCCCCAGCTGACTACTCAGAACGCTAGAAGGACCCTGGGAGCCCCTGGAAGGGACGGCTGTGCTTGACAGGCATGCATTTTGCTCATTTTAAAATTTATTCCATTTTTCTGTTGTGCAATTAAGCTTTTAAGGCAGAGAGCTGAGCTAATTATGGACTTCTCCTTTAAGGAGCTTTAATGTCACATAGTGAACGTTCTTATAAAAGAAAGATGATGTTTAAGTTGATGAACATTTAGCTGCAAAGACAATTTTATTTTTTTTTAATTCATGAAAAGTTAATTTTGTAAAGCATTTACAAATTACTTATTTACATCTGGGCTCTGTTTTCTTTTTTCTTTCCTTTTTTCTTTTTGAGACGGGGTCTTGCTTTGTAGCCCATAGTGGGCTTAAACTTTTGATCAGCCTTCTGAATGCTGAGATTAATTTTCTTTAACCCATTAAAAAGGGAAGTGGGGAGAAAAACACCAAGCAAACCACAGTTTTAAAGTGTTAGTCACCGACATCGTCTGGTGTATCACAGATTCTGGAACACATTCAAATACCGTACAGCATTAGCACTCACAGCTGTACTTGGGAAACAGGTCGGACACATGTATTTCATAGCCTGAGGGGGTGGAGACAGAGAAGTCACGCACCTAAGGCTGTGCGTCTGCAATGGGAAGGGACCAGGTGTGGTGTCTCCTGGATCCTCCAGGCCGGCATTCTTCCCTGGACACAGAGACTGACCCTGGAACAGTTCCTGGGTCACGGAGACCCCCAAGTGATGAGGTCAAGAACATCTGTCTCATTGGCCAAGGGAAGCAGCTGCAGGTCACCACAGGCCTGCACAGGCGTCTCCATCTGTCCTGGTGGCGGAGACCAGGAGGTCAAGGAGAACATAGACAAACGATGAAAGCCTCTTACATACACAGCACTCTTCATCTTTCAGCGAGGTCGTCGGGATGAAGGACGACGGCCTCATGTC
Source organism: Typhlomys cinereus (assembly GCA_023101885.1). Taxonomy (NCBI): domain Eukaryota; kingdom Metazoa; phylum Chordata; class Mammalia; order Rodentia; family Platacanthomyidae; genus Typhlomys; species Typhlomys cinereus. Next base: position 4,030,955 of record JALPQD010000097.1, read on the forward strand.
ACAGCACACGACCCTTCTTTACCTTGCTAGGTGTCACAGATGGGCAGCTGGGTGACTGGCTGTTGCGTTTTGTGTCTCAGCCTTGGTTCAGGGACAAAATGTCTAAAGGGCCTGTAATCAAGAAAAAACAAAACACATACAGATGCTGGTTGAATGGATAATAAAAGTATTACCAGTTTTGGAAAGTTTTTATGCAAGCATGATTTATTTACTCATAAAATAATTTATCATTAGTCTTACATAAATTAACAGTATTTTTATACCAAATACAGCCCCCTGCTCTCCAAAAAATTCTTTTACTAATTTGTCAGACGAGTTTATATTTTTAAATCATACTTTTATTCTTGTCCATCTGCTGTTGTTTTTTATTTCAAAAAGAAAATTCCTTAGACCGTAATAGCATCTTGTGGCTACATATCTTGCGGAGACATCTTCTGACCTCTGTGCTGTGGACTGCCCACCATGGGCCAAATAAGGGGCGTCTTCGGTCCCTCGGTAGTCAGACTTGCGTCTCTGACACCAACATGTAAGGCATAGTGTACCCTTTTTGGTGGGATTCTGGCACCTTCAAATTGTTGTAAATTCAAATAACAATAAAACTTGAGGTACATCTACCCACGTCATCGCACTTCCTTCTTTCATGACCCCACCGGCCAGAGAGCATCGTGCATATGTGGAAATTCTTGAGCACCTGGGACCTTCCCTGTGTTGTGCGTTGCAGTGTAAGAATCGACCTCTGGCCACCTGCGCCCCCAACCCTCTGACTGTGCGGCTCTGGCTGTTGCACACACACCCCCCTCCTCCATTCTCTCCCCATCCCACACAGTCCCTGCTCCCCCCAGTCTGTGCAGGACAGAGCCTGGCTTTGTGGATGTAGCTGTCCTCTCTGCTGTTTGTCCCTGAGTGTGACCCCTGAGAGACTCCCTGACCCAGCCCGTCTTGCTAGTTCCAACCTGAGACATCAAGTGTGGCTTCTTGCCACTTCTCTTACCGTGTGACTGAGAGTGCGCCCGCCAGCTGTGGCCGTCAGCTTTAGGTGCCAACTGGACAACTCACAGCAGAGCCTTGAGGCACGACTGTAGGAGATGATCTAATGGATGTGGGAAGCCCAGCTTGCGGTGGGAACAGTCACCGGCCAGGGGATCAGGCTTTGGGAGACCGCTAGATGTGCTTTGGTCTTTGCCTCCCTCTCGCTCTTCCTGTGGACATAGTGTGACCAGCTCACTGGGCCCCTGAGGTAGTTCTTATGCCACAATGTAACCTGAGATCGTAGGAGGCTGGAATCAGAGCCCTTTGCAAAGACACACACTAAAGCTATCCAGAAACCTTTGTCATCTGTGTCCTACTCAAAAACAGCCAAAGTGTATCAAATTAAAGTTCAACTAGCCCACCCAAGGATACAGAGAGGGAGGATCAGAAACGGCAGTAGCCAGCTGGAATACCCCACCCGGCACCAGATATGGGTGGAGTTGCTGGTTATAGAGATCCCGGACCCTGAAATAACACCACGCTGTGCTGCCTGTCAGAACCAGACAGTAAGATCCTGCTGCTAGGGTTAGCAGACACTTTGACCAAAGGTCACGAAGAACATGAGCTGAAAGCGACCCCAAGCCAAGTGCTTGCAGACTGGCTGACATGCTAGTGGGAGGTGGTGGTAATGCTGAAGGAGAAGAGCCATCCGCGCCTTACCCAGCTAGGAACCCTGTGAGCCTCCACGTGGTTCAGCTGGACAAGAAGAATACTTTGGTACAGCAGTGGCATGAATGGTATGTGGAAACCAATCCCACTGGGAAAAACCCATGCCCGGCCACACACCACCTTTCAACCAGCGAGCAATGCAGCTCTCAGCTTGCAGCGTGAAGATGTCTTTCCATGGGTCCATAAAGAGCTAAGGGCAGAAAATAAGCAACCAAGGAGTATCAGGATATCCAAAACTCCCCAGCACCAGAAGCTAGGGTACACCAGCGAGACCCAGACAGAAGGCGAGAGCCAAGGTCAGGGGACAGGACACACCAGTCACCCTCAAGACATAAAACCATAAAATTCAGCCTAGACTAGACTAGACCTTGCACCATGCACAACGAACAAGGGGGAGATTCAGGTAGCCCTCCCCCCACAGGAGTGACCACTGATGGTCAAAGCTGCATCAGAAGAGCCCCCCCTCGTGCGTCAGGGGTACACCTGCTGAAAGCTGCCTTGCTGCAGCAGGCACTGGACATATGTAGGAAAAGACCTTCCTTACAGGACGCAGTGGGACAAACGCAAGAAGAGACACTGGGGCTGGCGGAGGGGGGGGCTTTTCCAGAAGAAGCTATCTCTCAGGGCTGGAGAGATGGCTCAGGGGTTAAGACTCTTCTCTGCAACCCAAAAGGTCCTGGGTTGAGATCCCAGGTCCCACATAAAATGCCAAGTGGAATCGGGGAGGGCCTGTACTTCTGGCTTGGGTGGGCAGAGCCAGGGAAATCCCAGAGTGAAGCAAAAAGGGGGTAGAAGCAATCCAGGATGATTCCCAAAGTCACCTTGGTCCTTGTATTTTGCCAGATCTCCAGTGATTGGTTTCTGCCGAAAGTGTCACCTGAAAACAATTGTTCTGAAGCGTTGCCTTTTCTAAGAGTGAACCGGCTTCCCCTGCACAGGTGTGCACTGCACATCTGGGGTGCGTCGCTGCTCCTGTGCTGTGTCCTGGGGTGCACTGCTGCTCCCTGCACTGCAGGAAGCTCCTCCAGTGTCCTTCCTGGCTGCACCTCCCCTTCTCACTTCCAGATGTCGGGACACTGCTCAGCGTGGTCACTCTTCCAGCTGCCTTCTGCATTGGTGTCCTGTCATGTCTGCTGACGAGTCCCCACTCATCTCCAGTCCCAGCCTCACAGCTGAGTTCCCGTTATGTCCGCAGGCCCACGGACAACTCCCTTGAGCCAGTGCTGGGTGACAGTCATTGAACAGTGCTGTTGCCCTCTCAACCTACTGACATCTGTCACCCTGTATGTATCCAACAGCTCCAGGTGCAGTGAAAGGCTGACCTTCCCCATCTGGGGGAAGCCCACACCCTTTGCAGATAGAATTGACTGTGATCACGAAGACTCATAACACCAGGATTCTGAGCTGTTGCCTCTCCGCTGTGCTTAGCTGTGCTCCAAGAACTCTTTTTATTACAACAGCTCACTATACGAATTCATCAGAGCTTATTAAATTTATAGAAATGCCTTTATCACTATAGTCCGAGAACAGCGAGGTGAACACATACAAACTTCCCCAGGCAGTACTCTGAAGCATATACAGGCAGGAGAAGGACGGTTGTCAGCTCGTTCCCAGCACTCCTCCCCTTGAGCTCTGCGGCAGGGGATTGCTATCAGTCTGTTCCTGGCACTCTAGAAGCAGGGCATGGGCATTTCTTCACAGAGAAGTCTGCTAAAGCCTCATTATTCTTAAAGGACACGAGGGATGGGGGAGGCTACACTTGCCAGTGAGAAACTTCTGCGAATCTGGAAGAAAGACCCAACACTATTTCTGGTAGTGACGTGGCCACAGGAGAGATGGTGCGAGACAAGGAAACACACAGGTGTTCAGAACCTGCCAACTACCACAGAGGCGGACTAGACTAACACTGAGATACTGCTTCTTGTCTATCCAATTAGTCAAAACTCTCAAAAATGGTATTCTCTAGACATAAGCATGTCATTGGCAAGTCTGTAGGGAGACAGACAGGACGGCTGGTGGCAGAAGGGAATGGCAGAAGCTCTGTGGAGGAAACTCTGGCCATAGTTAACAAATCACAAATGTGCTTATCTTTAAGATATTTATTTGAAATGAAGAGAAAGAGAGAAAAGGTGGGCATGTGCCATGACGTATATGTGGAAGTCAGGGGACAGCTTTCAGGAGTTGGTTCTCTCCTTCCACCTCATGAGTTCCAGGAATCAAACTCAGGTGTCTGGATTCCTTTTCCCTCTGAACCGTCTCCCAACTCAAGTGCATTTACTCGATGGTACAATCCAACAGTTACCACTCTAAACAACTAAATCCATGCCCTGGGTCTTCTGCCACATGAGTCACTCCAGAGTCAGACAGGTGGGTCAAATCTTATTTGTTTGCTACATGTTTTATTTTTATAAGTAAAGTTTTATTATAGACACATCTACACATAAGATGCAAAGCCTTAGATATTCACTACTGGGCCCTTCAGGTTTACAATGTGTCCACGTGCCTCTGCTTCAGAGAGCCCCATGGTGTATTTCTAAGTGTCTCCCAGGACTTGAATAGCCAGAATCAGGTGTACCATCGATGCAGGATCCCTTAACCTGGAGCTGGTCCCGAAGGGTCTCTGCCTGCCAGAAGCATCACCCTCGCCACTCTGTAAGCCGCGATTGACAGCCTGGAATTGGTCAGGGATGATGCTGTCTCCCTTTCAGAGCACTTTCTAGACTTTCCTTCCTTATGTAAAGTCCATCATCTAAGACTCAGCCCATCAAGCTTGTTTCTGGGTCATATTCTAGCCTCATGAGAAAATCACTTTACAGGTCAGAATGGTGTTAACAGGTTAATTCAGAGTGACTCACATCAGACAAAAGATGAGCTCAGAGCTCCGGGCCACTGACAGCCCTCAGTTAGCCTTGGGTGAGAGCCTTGGCGGTGCAGCCAGCCTCCTGATGGTGGCACTGCATCTAGCCCAGAGCATCTAACAGTCAGGTTAGTCTCATAGCAACACCCCACTCCTGGTACCAAATTCTCTTTCACAGCAGTACTTCACATTTTAGTTCTAAGTTCTCAGCCTCGTGCCAACACCACACTCCTGGTACGGATTTCTGTTAATTTCATAGCAATCCCCTACTCTTGGTACCAATTTCAGTTGCAGTTAGTCATCTTTTTGCTGCTGTGAGACAGAATTCATACATAAGGAGAAAATGGAGACTTGCTTGGTTTATGACTCCAGAGGAGATACAGTCCATTACGGCAAATATCGCATGGCAGAAAACATACATGGAGGTAGAAGCAAGAGCTCAGTCTCCATAGCCATCACCGAGACAGAAAGAACAAGAGCAAAGTTAGAGGAAGCAGGGCCGGGCTACCAAACCTCAAGGCCCTCCTCCTGTAATATGTCTTTCTCCAGCCAGGCTCCACCTATTGAACAATAACACCAGCTAAGGATTCAAACATGCCCTGAGTGGGGGAGGGGGGCAACTCACCAACTCACACTCAAACCATGATAGAGGTGGCAGCTGCAACCACCTGGAAAGGGTTCTCACCCTCCTCCAGGGAGTAGGCTGTATCAGGGGCCCTCTGGGGCTGGGCACACCCACCTTTCTTTCCTAAAGGCATTCAGCGCCACTTCTGCCCATGTGACCCTTTTAGTCGGTGTCCCCTTTCCCCCATCATGGTAGTGATGTTGAGTTCTCTTAGGTCAGTCTTGAAGAGGGGCTGGGCTAGGAACAGGTTCTCTGGATGGATGGGACCACACTTCCCATCCTGTTCCGTTCATCGACCCCTCACCCATGCACATGCCAGGGACGGTATGTAAAAGCTAGAGACGCAGCCCACATTGAGTGAGCTCACAAGTCAGGAATGCAAGAATCCGTCCCAAAATTCCAGAGGAGACATGGATAGAAGACAGTTGCTTTCTACATCTGTGCTAGAAAATGCTAAATGGTAAGTTTAAGTGAACATGATCCAAAACACAATCATTCAGATCTTCCAACATACTGTGGGTATGACTAGGCTTTAACCAAAGTGTGGTGACAGCTGTCAGGATGGTACTGGAAGCCAGCGTTCATTGGGGGCAAGACGAATGCTGGGGCAGCACTAGCTAGTGATGGAAGTAGCTTTGATTGATGTGACACTGCTCCAGGTCAGAAAACCTCACCGTTACAAGCAGCAATAGCATTGGGACCTTTCTCTGGTACTGGGAGAATTAAAATTAGTCAGGGATGACACATGACTCACAAAAGATGCTATCAGTACAAATGTATCAGTGAATGTACAAAAATCTACATTCACACTGACTGGACCGCACTCAAATGTAGAAGTATCAGTTTCTTACCCGTTACCTTAAAACTTCATGGAGAAATCACTGTGCTTCACGTGGACTCGAGGATTTTGTAAAAAGAAAAAAAGTTTTAAATCACGTTGCTTACAAGGACAGGGGCCCTGCAAAGAATATTTACCCAGCGGCTGCCCTGAATCCTATAAAACATACAACGGTATACTTCAAGGCAATGCATTATGGCTTTGCTTGTAACAGCAAAGTCAGGGGCCCTAGGAGTGTAAACACAGGCCACAGGACAGATCAGAATGCAGCCAGGGGACAGGATTAGAAATGTTTTTCATGAACGGCTACCTTGGAGCCAGCAAGAGAGTATCCTGTGGAAGTGGAACGTTTTAGTTCCAAGGATACTGGGGTATAAGTAAAAAAAAATCAGTATATGAACTTGGGGCCCAAAGAAGATGGCTTCTCTCCTGCCATCCGCCTTTAGAGTCGTTATACCATCACACGCCTTCCCTTAGCTCATGTGGCCAACTCCACAGACACCCCAGGACAACCTCTCTGCTCACCTTCTCTTCTCGCCACCCCTCAGCAGGGTCTCCACGGAGAGAAGACCCAGACCTTGCAAAACACCCCTTGCCTAAATATCCCTCACTTTAAACAAACCCTTCTGGACACCCCTTTCTGGTGTCACTTCCCCATACACTTTCTTCAGCACCATCGGACACCTGGGTATCCTTGGGGTATCCTTCCCCACATGGGAATCCCCAGACGCCTAAGTCCCTAATAAAAAAAGCATTCTGTTTTCATACTGCCTTTGTATATCCGCCCATGGACTTTGTTTTGCTTTGGGGTTCGAGATGAGGTCTTTGTAGGTTGCCCTGACCGGTCTTGAACTCACAATCCTCCTGCCTCTGTCTCTAGAGTAGCTGGGAGGGCTATGTGGGTGCTGCCCACCTGCTCTCACCCTTAGATTACTTCTCATGCTTGAGGTGGAGCCTACACATTACTCAGAGCCTGGAAAATTCAAGTTTTGCATGTTGGAACTTTCTAGAATCTTTTACAACAGTATATCTATTCATGGTTGGTGGCGTCTGTGCGTGAAGACCTCACTGCATCTCTCTGTTCATTCACCTCACTGTTGGACTCCTTTGTCTGCAGGGTGGGACACCCACTTCCTTCCTCAGCCTTGCCCCATTTAACATCCAACCGCCCAAGCATTTTTCTTTGTCTCCCTTTCTCTGCCTTCAGGGCTCCATCGCTCCTGTACCCAGATCTTACAGAGTCACTTCCCTTGGTTTCCTATGTGTAATGACAGGGTTGGATCAATTCGGCTCACGGTCTAGATTTGCTCTTTTCCACCCGGGTGCCAGTTGATCAAACCACTGGTCTTTAATTCAATCAAGATTTTTAAAAAGTTTTAGGTTTTTAATCTTGTGTGTGTGTGTGTGCGTGCGTGCGTGCGCGAGCATCCTAACATGCATGGAAGTCAGGTGTCAGTTCTAGTCTGGAGACGTGGTGTCGTCTCTCGCTGTTTGTACACCAGGCAAAATGGCCTGGGAGCTTCTGTAGGATCCTCCTGCCTCTCCTTCCATCTTTGCTGGGATTACAGATGTACACTGGGGTATCCAGCTTTACATGGGGGTTTGGATTTGAACCCAGGCCCTCACACTGGTGTGGCAGAATGCCTTACCCAACCTTGCACGCTCTTCCCCAGTCCTTAATTCAATGTAATTTGACAACTATGTAGAACCAGTTAGCCTAGCAAGTCCGCAAACGCTTGTGGACCATCTGTCTTATGCTAGGCATCATCTGGAGGTTCACGGGAAATGGACTTGGATGCACTCCTGGGAGAGGCTTGGAGTCCGGAGTGGGAAGTGACCATCACTGATCCATGATTTTAGAGCCTGGATAAAGGAGAGGAACCAAGCCAGCTGCCCCTGCGTGGAGCCAACTGTAAAACCTGCAGCAGCCTAGAATCTAAGTGGAAGGAATGCAAATCACAGAGTCTCTGAAGAAGGAACGAACACGTCTGGCCTAGAAACCGAGAGACAACATCTCGCTCAGTGACGCGCGTCCCCCGTTGCCTTTATTCTCCAAGCCTGAGCTGTGTGAAGGCGACACTGACCCACATTGTTTGTTGCGGGAGAACATTTTTCTAGTACACCCAGGACACATCTGCGGTTTGAGAGGAGGCTGTTTTTGTCTGTTAGCTGCATTTTTAAAAAAATAGTGGCAGGTTTACATTTTAATTGGAAGACGTGCACGGAATTTTTCCTCACTCAGCTAGCACACACAGAAAGTTGGAATGATGACGTTTGCCTTTGGGTGCTGCTCATGGGCACAGACACCTTCGCTGACCTGGCCGTGCCCTGTCAGGTTTTGTCCATGTGAAACAGATGTGACAGCCTCCATCTTTCACGAACAACACACGGACATTGGAACTATGTTGCTCTGGTTTGAAAGTTTATTCCTCTAGAAGCCTTTCACCCATTCAAGTAAGTGCCAGCCAAGAATGCACCTCCTACCCAGCATTTCATCATTAGTTAATGTTGCAGTCAGCCTACATGGTTGCTGATAAATCACCATCAAATGGCTTAAGGGAACGAGGGGTTTATTTCCTTACGAGAGCCCGGTTATAATCTGTCGTGCAGCTTGACGGTAGGGTATGCACCAGGGCTGAGCGAACTGGCCACACCATCTCTGCATAATGGCTGAGAGAGGGACGATCCTTTTTTGCCAGATCAGCATGTCTGACCAAGTGTACACAAAGATACCGACTCTCTCAACTAGCTCTCTGTATTTTATTCTAGGCCTAATCCCACCCACTTGGACCTTCCCCATCAGCCAGACAATCTCCTGCAGGTTTGCTCAGGGCTTAACCCAACCACTAATTCTCCACAAATGTGCCCAGAGCTCAAACCTTCAACTGTCAAGTTGACACCTGTGCCTAACTATGACAGTTAAGAATCAGGTTCATGCTGTGGCGGGTAGCAGGTGGATGACCCTCATGTCCCGCATAGCTTCAGCACAGGCCCAGAAACAACACAGCTGCTTTGCCATCCTGTGACTGATGAGCTCACTTGTGCTGTGGATGGAGCCACATAGTATTTACGTGACTCCCCCGGCCTTGTGCAGCCCCAGAATTCCCATGTGCGCCTTTCCTTTTGGAGACACTGATGATACCACCTCCCCTGGGCTAGATGACCCCTGACCCAAGGAAAAAAAAAGACCACCCAACAAACTCATAAGATACAATATAGACACACATGAGAACTGGAGAGGTGGTTCAGGGGTTAAGCCTCTGCTTTGCAGGCAGAAGGTCCTGAGTTCGGATCCTAGATCCCACGTATAGACACCGGGTGGAAGTGGGGGCGGCCTACGTTTCTGGTCCTGGTAGGGCGGAGCCTGTGAATCCCGGGGCAGAGTAAACAAGGAGGAGGTGGCAGCGGTCCATGGTGGTTCCCGAGTTCGCCCGTGGTTCTACACACACACATGCACACACACACACACACATATACATACGCACACAAACACACGCACACACACATACACATGCACAATCGAATAAATAATAGAAAAATTTAAAAAACAAGATAGACACACAAGTCAGCTCTTTGTCTGAGAGTGAATTTTAAAACGTAACTGGAATGCTTAGAAGTAAAAGCGAGACTTGCATGAGGAAACTACCACGCATTGCTGATGGGCATCCAGATACTTAAAAATAAACTGAGAGGGCTGGGGTGCTAGCGTGGGGGCTAAAGCCTTTGCCTTGCATGCAAAATCACGAGATCACGAGATCAGATCTCCAGATCCCAGGCAGAAATGGGAATGGGGGGGGGGTGCTGTAACTCCAGTCCTAGGAAACAGCCTGGGACACCTCAGAGCAAAGCAAGAAGGAGGTAGAGCACCGCTGGATGATTCCACTGTCATCCTGGGCCTCCACAGGCCACACACTCAACTACCCTCCTGTATACACACACATGCACGCGCACACACACACACACACACACACACACACACACACACACGAGCTAAGAGACATTCCATGTTCATGGATTGGAAGATTCAATATTGCAGAGATGTCGTCTTCCCAAGCTTAGGGTGTGATCCAGTACAATCTCTAGCAACATCTCACTTGTAAATAAGCTGAGTCTAAAATTGATAAGAAAACACAAAGGACCATGGATAGCCAAAAAGGAGTTTTTGGAAATAATAATAATAAAAAAAAAGCGGGCGGATTTACTGTCCAAATATCAAAGGTTACTCTGAGCTAACTAACGTCAATCAAGGCCGTGCAGCAGTGGACCCCCAAGACAGACCAGGGAACACGGATGAGAGATCAGAAATGTCTCTACCTTCTGACTGGCTGGCTGGTTTTTGGCACAGGCAGGAGGGCAGAGGACGGTTTTTGCAATGCACTGTCTGGCACAGTAGGACATTTCGTGGGCAAAAGAATGAAGCTGAGCACGTGCTTCCCAGCCTGTGAAAACGAACAGGCTTCCAGAAGAAAGCACCAGGGAAGAGCTTCGTGAGCCGGGGTCAGGCACCAAAAGCCAGATCCACAGCCTTCGTCCAAATTAAACTTTTCTCTGACCTTCCAAAAGTCACACAATTCAAAAGTGGAATTCAAACAGTTTGGGAGAGATGTCTGCAAAGGACATGTATCTAGAATAACTCAGAGCTCAAACGAAGTCAATTCTTTAAAAAAAAAAAATGAAGAAAAGATTTCTTCAGCATTTCACCCCAGAAAGAGAAGAAAGACAGGATGAGTTGCAACATCTTTGGTCAGCAGAGAGGCAAATCAAAACCATGCAGTGAGCTGCCACGTCATACCTGCTGAGGACTGTGGTTATAAAGAGACTGACATGGGATGAAACGCTTCTAACGGCCTTTCTAGATGCCTAGTGATGGGGCGTGGGGGAGGCGGGAGAAAGGTTGGCATTCTCTTAAAAAAAAAAAAAAAAAACCTAGATTTTTATCCAGCCAGCAATTTCCATGTTCCAGTATGGAACAATTGAAAATACATGTTCATATAAAAAGTTAGTTAGAGGAAAATGTTAGTCAGAGTGGCCACAACTACGGAAACAAGTTGGGGGAATAACCCAACTGTCTGTCGACTGGTGAGTCAATACATGAGATGTGGTGTGTCATTCATTTATAATGGAATATTACTCAGCCGTTAAAGGCTTCAAATCATGGGAAACAAGATGATTTGTAAAATGTATAAAAACAAACAAGAATCAGAAAGCAGAGGCAGAAAAAAATGTCTTTCTAAATTGGAACAGTCGGCATGACTGTTCTCTGGGGACTGGGATTGCCAGTCTGTACAGACGGTTCTTGCAAGATGTGTGTGGCTGGTGATGGGAAGGGGAGGCTGCTAAAGAGGAAGTGACCAGAAGTTCAAGGTTGTCCTTGTCTACACAGCGTTCAAGAGCAGCCGGGGCTGAGTGAAGGGAAATGCCCATATCAGGGGAGGTGGCATGAAGAGAGGTGACTTGATATGTCACAGAGGCCTGAATCCCTGCAAGTGTAGACAGGGTTGGGCCAGGGTGAACCCTGGGATCCTAGAAACATGTGGGCAGGAGGGTGGGAGGGAGTGGGAGGGATTGTTGGAGGGAAGGGAGGAGATGTTGGGGGGATGGGAGAGGGCAGGGATGAGTGCTTATAAAAGTAGGAAACTTTAAAAAAAAATTAAAGGAATAAAAGGAAGAGTGCCACAGGCCAGAGCTGCGACCTTCAACTCCCCCCCCCACCTCGCGACTGGGTGAGGCAGAGTCAGCCAATGGAGAACAGACACACACAACTCTCTAGGCTGAGTGAATCTGAACCCACTTTATTGAAACTTTGTGACAGTTTTTATACTAGAAAATTTGGGGGTAAAGAATGCTGCACCTGCAAACAGACACTATTCTCCCAATCAGCAGAAGACACTATTCTCCCAATCAGCAGAAATCACCTTCAAGACAGACATTTTTCAGGGGGCTGGAGAGGTGGCTCAGGGGTTAAGCCTCTGCCTTGCAGGCAGAAGGTCCTGAGTTCGGATCCCAGATCCCACGTATAGATGTGGGGCAGAAGCGGGGGCGGCCTGCATTTCTGGTTCTGGTAGGGTGGAGCCTGTGAATCCTGGGGCAGAAGGAGGTGGAGGCGTCCATGATGGTTCCCGAATTCGTCTGTGGTTCTACACACACACACACATGCACATACATATGCACATATGCACAATTGAATAAATAAAAAAATTTTTTTAAAAAAATTTTTAAAAAAGACATTTTTCAAGAACCTAACCTATTGCTTGAGAGTAAAGGCACTAAACAGAACCATTCTCCCAGTATTTCCAAATCTAGCTAATCTATAATGCTCCACCAAATAGCTATAGGGTCTGAGCCTACATAGTTGTCATTGTTTTGACAAAAACTGCATTTTGAGACTAGTTAAAAATACACAGAGGAGATTTGAGCTCCTTTTGATTTCAGTAAGGAGCATGTTTTTCATTACAATTAACTATTCATGTGCTATATCTATTATACATTTTTGTAAATGTTATAGATGAATCTTTTGGAGGGGGGCACATGCTATGCATTAATTTTTCCTTTTAGAGGATACCAGTTTCCAGCTGCTGTCATATAAATTGGCCCATATAAGGTCACTATGGTAGAAACTATATTAGGATTTACCTTATTACTTTTTTCTATTAACTTATGTGCTCTATAAGAAATAGTTGTGTACTGATTCTAGTGAACAAATGGCATAGTCTCATATTTATAAATTTCTAAATTAGTTCAGTAGGAGTCATAGTTTTTAGGGAGTTTTACCTACCTATCTATGTTTTAAGACTCTTGAAGTTACTCTCTAATTTCTTTAAAACCAGTGTATACATTCTGGCTAACAAGTCTACTTACCGTGTGTGACTAGACATGAAATTTCTAGATAGAATTTTGATTTAAAGTTAAAAGCAGGCTTTTTCTCTAGATCAGAAAGCAGGAAGCTAGACCCAAAAAACCTAAGAACAGATAGGAGGCACACTCAATTCCCAGAAGGATTCCTCCTGCCAGAGGCAAAACTTAAATTACATAGGGAGGAACCCCTAGCACCTTCCCTTGGGCATTACTGTGACATTCCCCAGCTAGCAGCCTTTAGGCCCAAACTGGGCAGAAACACCAGGGCCTAACAATTCCCATATTTTACTTATTTCTCTTATTTATATCAAATAATGCCATGTTCTTTTTCCAGAAATTGTTTCCTTGAAACAATATTCTGCCCTGCTGGGACCTTGTCCACCAGGATGCTTGGCAGAAAAGGAAGAGGTGAAAGAGTAGGGGAAGGAGAGGAGAAAAAAAAAATTAGCAACAGTAAGAAATAGAAAAATGAGAGGATTGGGGGCTGGAGAGGTGGCTCAGGGGTTAAGCCTCTGCCTTGCAGGCGGAAGGTCCTGAGTTCGGATCCTAGACCCCACGTATAGACGCCTGGCAGAAACGGGCGGAAGCGGAGGCAGCCTGCGTTTCTGGTCCTGGTAGGGCGGAGCCTGTGAATCCCAGAGCAGAGTAAAAAAGAAGGGGGTGGAGGTGGTCCATGGTGATTTCCGAATTCGTCCGTGGTTCTACACACACACACACACACACACACACACACACACACACACACGCACACATGCATATACCCACAATTGAATAAATAATAATAATAAAAAAGGAGTGGAAACGCCCCTTTCTGTCCTTGGAAGTTTCTAGAAGTATGTTTTAAGGCTTGGGGAGCATCGCAGTGGGTGGGCTGAGGCTCGTATTCCTCAAGACAGGATGAGGGGGAGCCCTGAAGTCTCTCTCAGTGACTCCACGCAGGAAGCCCTTCGGCAGGATGTGAGTCACCCGCTTTCCTTGCTACGCACCCCCACAGGCTGTCTGAACACTCGGCCTTTAACCTCGCTTGGGAGGAGACACGCCTGTCTTCCATCATAACGCCCACTGTGCATACGGTGTCTTCATGAACACTTTGAAGCAAGAGAGCGTCACAGAACACAAGCTAGTTCGATATGTCGGTGTCAGCAAATAGAGCCCTTGCGCAAGCCTGCAGGAGAGAGTCTGATTGGCGTGGGATGGTCTTTTACATCCTTCCTCCCTGTCGCAAGGATAACAGTGCCTGCAGCCAACCCCAGAGAGGCTGGCTGAGCCCCGTTCCTTTCGTGGACATGGGAAGTGCAGGGTTCCTCGCTGTAGCTGGTCTGTATTCACCCAGCAACTCGATGCTCCGGGCAGCCCCGCTTCTGTTCAGCCTGTCTCAAGGCCGAGGCAAAGCTCATCTTTGAAAATCGACTTCCGAAGATGTCTCTGCTTTGGGATGCGGGCATCGCTTATCTTAGTGCATCATCACGTGACACTCACATCATTCCCGGAATGTTACTGTGTCACATGTAACCATGTACGTGTGCACACACATGTGCGATCATGTTTTACTTTTTCCTGTTGGTGTGATAAAATACCCTGGCCAAGGCAACTCAAGGGAGAAAGCGTTTACTTCAGCTTATGGTCCCGGAGGGATACAGACCATTGTGACAGAGAAGGTGTGGCAGCTGTTACACCCCACCCACACTCAGCAAGCAGGGAGAAAGAGGAAGAACACAAATGAAAAGAAGGAGGAAGAAAAGAAGGAGAATAGAAGAATAAGAGAAGGAGGAAGAGGAGGAGGAAGAACAGGAAGTTGCGCTGGTTATGAAATCTCCATGCCCATCCCTTGTGACACAAGGTCTCACCTCCAAAAATTTCTGTAGCCTTTCCAAACAGCACCACCAGGTGGGCACCACGTGTTCAAACATGGCCTGTGAGGGACATTTCAGAGCTGATGAAATGAAAGCTATTTTTTCATTTCCTTTTCATTTTATTTATCTTCTTAGAGAGCGCGGGCATCACATACACGCCACGGCACAGAGGTGGAGGCAGAGGACAACTTTCAGAAGTCGGTTCTCTCCTTCCACCTTGTGAGCTTCCAGAGATCAAACTCAGGTTGCCTGATTTGAAGCAGGCACCTTACCCTTGAGCCATCTCGCCGACTTGTGTTAAAACTTTTGACGTTACAAACATGGTGCCATCCACAAAATTCACAGTCAAGGATCATGCAATAGGATCACCCCTCCCCAAATAATCATGAAATATCCCATAACATTTCAAATGAGTTTACAAAAAGAAAGGAGTTAACAATTTTGTATTGGACCACATGAATTCATAGGACCCTGCACTGGACATGCCTGCCTACACACCCTAGAAAGCAGCAAAAGGTAGCTTAGACTAAAGATTGCCTTTGGTTCCTTACATAGTTATCCAAATATGGGATAAAGGCACATGGTACACTTTTTGCAAATGTCTTAAAACTATTGTTTTGATTCTCTAGCTCCTTAAATGGTTTCTGCTAATATCATTTCAAAATGCAGCTAGCACAGAATGTGAAATACTCTTTAGTGGAGAGAATTGTATCATAATATATGCCGATGAGAAGCACAGAATGTGAAATGCTCTTTAATGGGGAGAATTATATCACAATAGATGCCGATGAGATCAGGCACATTAGTGTCATATGGTTAAATATTGAAGATGGATTTTAAATTTTATTTATTCATTGTGCATGTGTGCGTGTGTGTGCGCATGTGTGCGTGCATGCATGTGTGTGTGTGTGTGTGTGTGTGTGTGTGTGTAGAACCACAGGCAAATTCGGGAACCACCATGGACTGCCTCCACCTCCTCCTTGTTTACTTTGCCCCAAAATTCACAGGCTCTGCCCACCAGGATCAGAAACTCAGGCCGCCTCCCCTTCTGCCTGGCGTCTATACGTGGGGTCTAGGAGCCGAACTCAGGACCTTCCGCCTGCAAGGCAGAGGCTTAATCCTTGAGCCACCTCTCCAGCCCCTGAAGATGGATTCTAAAGGGCCCACTGAAGCTGGGGTTGTTAGCGAATTTTATTCGAGGCCATATATGAACCTGTTCCCACCTGTGACATGAAAGAGTTCAAAAGAATGGCATTTCTGATGTTCGTGACAGATAACTTGCAAGTGGGTAAGGATCTGCCTCTGAGGAAGTATGCCACTGTTAATAATGGTGAAAACAGCAAAGAAACCAAATGCCCAATGATTATTGAATTGCAAGATGTATATCTCTGTGTCATAGCTAGATACAGATGTCAACGTCACAGTGGACGGCTTGGAGCTCTGGGTACATTTGTAAAGAACTAATATTTGAATTAGACCCCAAGCAAACCTGCAGGAGACTATTCGATTGATGGAGAGGCCCGGCACAGCATAGGTGGGACTAGTCCTTGGACAGGTGAATAAGACAGAGGGAGCTGGTTGAGGAAGTTGGTATCCTTTGGTATACTCGGCCAGATGTGCTGGTCTGGCAAGTAAGAATGGTTCCTCTCTCAGCAATTCTGTGGTGATGGTGTGGCCAGTTCCCTCAGTGTGGACTCTCCTGCCAAGCTGGATTAAGAATTGTAACCCGACTTTGGTAAAAGAAAATAAAGCCCTCTGTTCCCCCACAAGTCATCTGCTCATAAATTTATCAGCAACATGCAGAGTAACTACTACACTCCGTGTCCAACCTTATCTCCCCCAAACATCTGACTGCATAGGGGGGCTATTCTCAGCATGAAGGGAGGAAGCCCAGCAGAGACATGAAATTCAATGTCACTTCAGACCGTACACCCTCCCCCACCCAAGGAAGAAGGCAGAAGATGGTTCAATGCAAAGAAACAGTCCCAGAATTCAGGCTGGGAGGAACTACCAGCTTGGGGGGGAGGGGTGAGTGCTCCGAAGGGTGAGGCTGGCCCTTCAGACCTTGTCTTCAGGAAGGCAGCCCCAGAATGCATGCGGACCCATCCATCATGCTGGTCAGGCTCACCTGAAGTCAACCCCAGCTGCTCGTGGCTGCCCCTGCTGGAGGTATCGGGAAGTGCAAGGAGAACAGGCGCCCCAGACTCGGATGAGGAATTCAGAGGAAGCTATCTGTGCCCAGCAATGACTACCCAGGAAAGGAGGAAGAGGAGGGACACAGGGAGGAGAGAGGTGAGTTGTAGTAGAGAGAGGTCCACTGCCTTGGGCCTGAAGGTCTGGCCGATGTGTCTCACTGAACACGTGGATTATCCAGATACAAGGGGAGCAAAGGGCGGGACAGAGGGGTGGTTACGTGAATCGAGATAGGGTCTCACTCCAGCGTGGTCCTTACTATGGCCCTCACTAGGTACCTACCGCAAGCTGGTTTGCAACTTGAAGTAATGCTCCTGCCTCAGCGTCTGGAAGGACAGGTGTTAGCCTCTATCTTCCGGCCCTGCAGATGAGAGAGTAGCTCACGTCGGCTGCAGCTTCCTGGCTTATCCCGAGTGGGCAGCACTGTATCTGCCCTTGACCCATTCATGCAAAGGCTTCTTGTCCTCTCAGGGGACCTGTGGGTACCTGTGAGAGCTGGGGAGGTCCAAGGTTCTGCAACTCTCGCTCCGATGCTCCAAGTCCCTTTCAGGTCCCGTGGGCATCTTTCAGTCACATTTCAATGAAGAACACTGCCTCAAAGGGTTGGCTTCGAGCTTTTCAGCGATACTGCGAATCATTTCTCACAAAGGGAGAATTATCTAGACTTTGCGATAGTCTCCCCAGAGGGTCCCTTCAGATTGAGAAGCTTCTGGAAGTCTCGCTCATGAGTCTGGAGGAAAGAGAAGGTATCGTGGTCACTGACCTCAGAGGAATCAGCACATTAGCCATCCTGCGAGAATATAAACCCGTTCCGTGTGGGTTAATGGTCACAATTAACACAAGAATTAGATGCCATATGTAAGTAATTGAGACTATTGAACCCAGTTATTGACTATATAACTTCTGGTCTGTGGATCAGGCAGCCTTGCAATTCAGTGGAGAATGTAATTAGCCAGACCTTATTGGATTGTGTTATGGGCTCCAGGGAAGATCTGCAGGGGAAATTCCCAGTAGGTGGTTTTCTGGGAATGGCGGTGCTGTCTGTTTTGAGTGCACAAATACGTATTTCAGCCACAGATTCCATTTTCCAGTCTAAAGCAGCCCGTTCCCTACCTTTCCTCCAGGGACCTCTCCAGTCTCAGCAGCTCCCTTTTCACACCATATCAAGCAGTTGCTTCTGCCCAGACAGCCAGGGTCTTCCTAATTCGTGTGTGTGTGTGTGTGTGTGTGTGTGTGTGTGTGTGTGTGTATGTGTGTGTGCGTGTGTGGCAGAGGGCACTTGTGTGTGTCTGCAGAAACCCAAAGGTGACATTTGGGAATCACCCTGGATTGTTCTACCTTCTTATTGCTTTGCTCTGGGGTGTCCTAGGCTCTGCCTTCCAGGACTGGAATTGTAAGCCACTGCCCTAGCCACCGGGCATTTTCTCATGGGATCTGGGAATTTGAATTCAGGTCCTTTTGCTTGCGAGGCTTTAACCCTGAGCCATCCCCCCAGCCCGGCCTTCCTGCTTCTTGCTCGCACAGTACACCATCCCGTTCATCTCTCGGTGCCCGTGTGGCTGATTCCTGTCTATGCTGGCACGGCATCACTCACTAGAAAAAGGAGAGCCAGGGTGAGTCAGCATGACGGGGAGAGGAAGGGATGACTGAGCCGTGGGGAGGGTCGTGGTGCGTCAGCCAGATTCCATCACTGAAAACAAAACTGATAAAGAAGACTCTTCTAGTCATGAAGCCTTTGGGCCTGAGGCAAGAAGCAGCAGATCACAATAGGAGAGAAAGACGGAGCAGGCCCGTCACCCCCTCGCTGACTGGGGGGCCCCACCTGCTCCTCAGGGATACAACCTCCCTCAAGGCCTCGCTGGCAACTGGCCTGCAATGCAAGAGCCTTTGGAGGAAATAGTAGGATCCAAACCGTATATCGCATGGTAAAGGTTTTCCCCAAATGTCATCCTTTTTCACCTTTTGAGTAGTGGGGTTCAGTTCCCTGGGGATGGGTAAAAGCTGCTGCCCCTGTTCCCATCCCAAGACTCTGTACTTCATAGACTCCAGGGGGGACCCAGGCAGCCTCTGTACTGAGCTTCCCGGATGATTACCTTGCAGCCAGGGCAAGAGCTGCTCCGTAAGAGCCTCACTTCACAGGACTGAGGAAAGAGCCCAGCAGGAAAACACAAGGACCTGAGTTCAATTCCTAGCACCTGCCTGGAAGAACTGGGTGTGGCGAAGTATCCAATCCCAGCGCTAGGGAGGTGGAGACAAGCAGACCCCAGGGGCCTACTGGCCAGCCAGCCTAGCCTACTTGACAAATTCCAGGCCAGCGAGACACCTGTCTCCAAAAGAAGAAAAAAGTGTATGATACCTAAAGAACACCTGAGTCGTACTCTGACCTACAGACAGATACACAGACAACACACACACACACACACACACTCTTACACACATGCACCCGATCATAGATATACATACATAACATTTGCACTCACACACATATATATGTATACTTCATACGTACACTCGCCCAAACACACACATGTGCATGAGTACCTCCACACATGTTTGCACTCAAACACACACATACGTATCCAAACATACACATACATGCATATATACCTTTATACATACATGCTCCCAAATACCACTTGTGCATGGTCATCTGCACATATATGTGCACCCAAACACACACACACACACACACACACACACACACACACACACAGATAACATATGGGTCCTGACTAAGAGGAGTCCTTCAGGCAAGGTTCTCTTCAGGCACAGAACAGATAGAAGGAATAAATATTACAAAGGGACTGAATAAGTTTGGCTACACAATAGGGGCTGAATAGTCAACGATGGTGTCTCTACACTGTTGGAGAATAAGGAAGAACACAGACCTCGAGCAACCTGCTTTGGGAATGCAGTTCTTCGGAACAGGAGCAGAGGTAAGATGCATTAGTGGGTGCCGCAGAGCAGCCGCACCAAAGCTTCCCGGTTTTTTGAGTGTGAAGAACACTCTCTTTCGACGACTTCACACTGAATCTCAGAAGGAAAACTCAAACAGTCTGAAGATAAGTCTCGCTTTCCTTCCTAGTCCAGCCGCCTTGCTTGTGGTGTCTAGTTTTGGTGTTCATTGCGCAGATCAGACACATGATGGTTTTAGGTTCTTGCTTGTAATCGTAGCTGATTCCTAGAGCTACCATGAGGTGTCAATGAACTAATATTTGTCAAATGATTACAACAGCTCTCCAGCTGTTAATAGCTTGTTAATCGCCGATCTGGTGGGTTATTTTGATCAGTTGGTCTCCATCTATCATGAGTGTTCTGCAGTTTCATGATTTTAGAGCTTTCTGGGCCTTTTGCTCCTATTAAACCTGGAAATCAGAAGACCTTTATAAGGACCTTCCTTAGAGCTGGAAAATTTTAAAATAATTCCATGCTTCCCATTTTTTCTTTCTTATTCTAGGATGGCTTAGCTAAATTTCCTTTCTCTTGGATTTAACCTTGTATATTTATATTTTTCATCTTTTTTCCTTGAGATTTTTCCATTCTGTCATATATTAATATATATAGTATATTTGTTTATCGCGCGTCTGTGGGTGGTGGCAGGAGGACATGCAGCTGTGCCTGTGGAGGTCAGAGGACAACTCATGAGAGTCAGTTCTCTCCTTCAACCACGTGAGCTCCAGGAATTGAATTCAGGTCACCGAGTTTGGCAGCAAGCACCTTTACCTGCTAAGCCATCTTGCCAGCCCCAATTCCCTCATTTCATTTTATAATCTGGGAGGTCTTCCTTCCAATTTATGACACTCTTCAATCTGCATTCATATCAACCTGCTTCTTGCCCTCAGATTCTTTTTATTTAGCCCTTTGAAGTTTTTTTTTTTTTTTTAACAGATATGACATTTATCCATATGTCTTTGTGGCTCTTGAAGTCATTTTAGGACCTCTGACTTCTGCTTCATTCTCTCAGTTGCTTCCACAGTATGACTGACAGCAGTTATTTATAGACGTCTCAACGTCTCTTTTGAGGGCGCTCCCCCCGTTTTGATATTTCTTCATGGCATTAATCCCATGGACTCTTCCCATGGCAAGCATTGTTTTCAGCAGGCAAGGTGACTCAGTGGGTAAAAGTGCTTGCTGCACAAATCTGACGACCTGAGTTCGATCCTCACCCATGGTTCAATTCTGCAGTCTCAGCACTCTGACAGTGAGATAAAGGTGGAGGCAGAGAATGACCTGGAACTTACGGTGTAGCCGAGGATGATCTTGAACTACTGAGTCCCGGGCCTGCCACCTCCTAAGAGCTGGGGTCTTGGGCATGTGCCACAGGATCCAGCTTTATGCAGTGCCAGGGATCGAGCTCAGGGTTCTGCACGTGTTAGGCAAGCTCTTCTCCTAACTGAGCCGCATCCCCAGCCCCTCGTTGGCTTCTTTAGATTGTATTCCTCAGATGCAGCCTTGGAGACAAGGGTTGTCTCTGCTGGTACGTGTAAAGGAGGCTGGTATCAGCTGTTTTTCTGCACATCTGTCAACACGTGCACTGTGGCCCACGTGGAGCCCTTGCTGAGCCTGCAGGAAGCAGTCTGGACGGCGTGGTCCCTGGGAGGGGCGCCTGCCTGCTCACTGGGTCAACGCACCCGCCACAGCCCTCCTGGTCATCTCACCGTCAGCCCGCTCCTGAGCCTGCCCGTGTGTCATGTGTTTCTCTCGCCTCCCTTCTGAGGTGCGTGCAGCACGCGGGGCTTGAGCTCCGTCGCTCGGTGCCTCGTACCTACACCAGAAGACATTTCGGTTTAGTGTAGATTTTATGACTTGCCTTCCACCATTAGATGGTAGCTTTGCTTACCTTCTTGTCTTTGCCTAGGAGTTTATTCCTGGGGGGTTATGAAAGCTCATAATAATCAACCTTTTGGTGTGGATTTTTTTAATTCCATGTTCGATAGAGAGAGATGAGGTACACGCCCGCATAACAAGGGCAACTTTCAGAAGTCACGTCTCTGCTCCCACCATAGGAACTTGAGGGGGATGAAACTTGAGTCTTTAAGTTTGAGAGCAGGCCCCCGGCCCCCCCAGCCATCTCACTGGTCCCTGTCACTCACTGTCTTATAACCTGAGAGGTTCACATGGAGGACAGGCATGAATACAATTTTTTTTCATCTTCATGTTCTCCACATCTTAAAGATAATGCCTTTATGTGCAATGAATGGATGATGAGGTAGCCTCGGCTTCTAAGAGGTCTACACCTAACAGGTCACCAATCCTGTGGCCGATTGTGGAAAGGGCCTGTCCTGCCCCATGTGTTGCCTCAAGGTGACACAACCAGACCTAAGGGGCCCAGGGCTGAAGCCACTCCTCTGCATCATGCTCCGCCTTCCCATGGTGGGGCAGTGCTCCCACCGAGTCCTCCATCCACAGCTGCCCATGGAGGAGTCTAGTGAGCCCTTGTCTGTTCATCTGGGTAATGCCCACACCTGAAATTTCCCTATCAGAATGCTACCAGTCATGTGCAAGTCACTCTGCTGTTTTGACAACTTAAAGAAGACACTTGTCTCCTGAGGATGAGCCCACTTTGACATCCACTGTGGACATCATGCCTTTTTCATTGAGGAAAGAAACATCGTCCCTTGTCTCTTTCCCTCTGTGAGTCAGTGTATGGCATTGTCTTCAATGTCAAGACAATGAAAATTTTTATATTTATGTAGATGGGGCATGGCAGTTAGTGACAGATGCCAATTTGACAATTGAAGGGTGATCCTTTGGGCACATTGGTGAAGCATTATTGAGCGAAAGCAACCCTGAGCAAGCCTGTGGGAAATTACCTAATTGATGTGTGAAGACTCAGCCCATAGTGGGTGGGCCCTTCCCTGGGCAGGCGGATCAGATGGAGAGAGCCGCGTCAGTACTTGGCAGGCTGGCGAATGAGAAAGTGTGCTCTTTCCTCAGCTCCTCCTGTGGATCGCGGGTGGCCAGTTCCCTTGGCGCCTGATGTTGGTACGATCTCTCCTGAATGTTGATGAACGCTAACCAGGAAGTGTAAGTCAAGACCCTTGTTCCCCTAAGCTGTTAGGTCATGGATTCATACTAGCAACAGAAGAGAAACTGAAAGATGGAGTCTCACATAGTCTGAAACTTTCTATGTGGTGAGGATCATCTAGAATTTCTGAGCCTCCTGCTTCCACTTCTCAACGTGAACCACCATGCCTGGCTTAGGTGATATTGGAGAGAGAACCCAGGGCTTTGAACACGCTAGGCAGACGTGATACCAACTAGACAGCTTAAGGAACTTTTGACACACACAAAAAAATAGACAATGCGGGGCTGGAGAGGTGGCTCAGGGGTTAAGCCTCCGCCTTGCAGGTGGAAGGTCCTGAGTTCGGATCCTAGATCCCATGTATAGATACCAGGCGGAAGCGGGGGCGGCCTGTGTTTCTGGTCCTGGTAGGGCGGAGCCTGAGAATCCCGGGGCAGAGTAAACAAGGAGGAGCTGGAGGCATCAGGCGTCCATGGTGGTTCCCGAAT
This sequence comes from Typhlomys cinereus, assembly GCA_023101885.1. NCBI lineage: Eukaryota > Metazoa > Chordata > Mammalia > Rodentia > Platacanthomyidae > Typhlomys > Typhlomys cinereus. The sequence goes on from JALPQD010000097.1 coordinate 4,054,387, forward strand.
TTGTCCGTGGTTCTACACACACACACACACACACACACACACACACACGCATACACGCACAATTGAATAAGTAATAAATAAATTAAAAAAAATATACAACGCTTTTTCCGTGGACGTATGCATTGTTTATTTGCACAATTCTAAGTGTATACTGGTGGATTTCAGAGCAGTTTCTCTCATTACAATTTGAGGAGGAAAAGCACGCAGCTGAAGCTAGTATCAGTTGGCATAGGCCGGGTCAGTGTTAATGCCTCAAGAATAGTATTTAGGGGTGAAGAATAAACCAGGGCCTTTCAGGGAGCCTAGGTGGGCATGCACGGGACCTCTGGGAAATCCTCAACATATAAGAGAAATTCCAAATCAGCAAAATCACCTTGGTCTCTGATTTTTATCGCTTCCAGTACCGATTTGTAAATTAACGAGTAAAAATTCGAAGTGACAGGCAGGTGCGAAAGAGCACTCGGGGAAACAGCTGCTTTTAGGAATAATATTGAAAATACATAAAAGCTGTTAATAAATAAAAAGAAGCCCATATGTGTGGTTTTGAAATCCGAAACACTTCTTTCCTGGCTTCTTCAAAATCCCTAACTGTAAATAGATTTTTAAAAAGTTAACCAATTCTGCCCAGACTTCCGAAGATCTTTGAGAAAGCAAGGGGGATAAACTGTGGGTGAGTGTGAACAATTAGGAAGTGATGGAAGCGATGGTTGGAGTCGGGAAGATGGCCCAGTGGCTAAAAGCACTTGTCCTGCAAGCAGAAAGACCAGAGTTCAAATCCCCAGATCCCGTATATAATACAGGGAGGGTATGACAGCCCGCCAGGAGTTCTAGCCCTAGAAGGCAGAGTCTGGGGTCCCTAGAAACAAGATGGCTGTTCAAACTAGTCCTCATGTCATACTTTGAGCTTCTCTAGAGACCCAATCACAAAATAACAAGACGGAAGATGATGTCCAATATCATTGCGGGCCTGTGAACTCTTGGGCACACGCATACACACATATACCCAGCCACATGCAGACAGGCATACGCACCTCATACACACTCACACTTGAAAGAGAGAGAGAAATGACAGTCACTTAGGAGAGTGGGTCATGTAGAAAACACAAACTCAGAGAGCCGCTAGGTGAGGAGACACCGTCAGTCCTAGGATGCACGATTGCTCCTGGGGCCTTGGGTGATGACGATGGAGAGGCTAGGAAGGCTTTTCCTCCTCCTCCTCCCTCCAACACTACAGGCTGAAGCAGGCCTGGGTGTGTCTCCTTTCTGAGACAGCCCTTCTTCGGGAGGCTCGTTTGAAGCAGAAGCAAGCGTTAACAGCTTCTGCAAAGCTTAAGCGCACGTTCTTGCATCGGTTCAGGACCTTCTCACCACAGTGGACGGCGCACCTGAGTGGCAGCCCAGAGCGAGACCTGCTCGCGGACTGTGGAAAGCACCGCGCATGAGTCTTCTGGACCCACGACCATCTCCAGCTGGTCTCTGCAGAGACAACACCGGCCCACGCAGCAGCCACGGTCACAGGGAAACGGCTTTGAGTGGACCTTGGAAGGGTTCCGGAGGCAAGGAAACATTGAGAGAGGTGAGAAATGTTGAGAGTTGACTGGAACAGCTTAGGGACAGACATAGAACAGCAAGAGGGTCTTCTCGCAGCACTGGTCAAATCGGCCTTTGAAGATTGGTTGGCCTTTTTCAAATTTTTATTTTATTTTTATTTTTGCATGTGTAGGCGTGAGTGTGTATGGGTGTGTCACTGTGTGTGATTGCGGAGGCCCAAGGGTGACTTTGGGAATCACTGTACATTGCTCTACCTCCTTTGTACTTTGCTCTGGGGTTTCCCAGGCTCTGCCTTCCAAGGTGAGGGGTGCAGACCATCACGATTTCCACCTGGCATTTTTACGTGGGCTTCTGTGATCTGAACTTAGGTCCTTTTGCTTAGGAGGAGAAGGGTTAACCCCTGAGACATTTCTCCAGCCTCGATTGGCCTTTAATTGAGGCCAGACTGCCTTTTCTTTCAGAAGGAAAGAAGTACTGAAATAAAGGATTAACTTCAGATCCCACTGCTGCAAGAACGTGGAAGAGGAGGGAAAGGGGAGGGAAGAGCACGTGGCCAGCGCCAGTTCGAATTGAGCGAAAGTTCTTCCGAAAGGGAAACTTTCTAGTGCATCCCCAGAGGCATGGTTAGCAAGCGAACATGGATAAAACGTGAAAGGACGACAGGTTGATCCACACACTTGGTCCCATAGACTTCATGACAGAATTCAGTAATGCTCTTGTGTATTTAGTTACTTAAGTCTTTTGTTCAAAAAATGTTTATTGAAGAGAGAGAGATTGAGAGACACAGAGCAGTAGTTCTCTCCAGCCTTGTGGGCTTCCAGGGATTGAACTCAAGTTGCCAGGTTTGCTAGCAGGGGCCTTACTCGCTGAGCTATCTCACTAGTCGGTCATAGTTAGGCACAGGTGTCAACTTGATGGTTGAGGGTTTGAAATCTGGGCACATTTGTGGAGAATTAGTGGTTAAGTTGGGCCCAGAGCAAACCTGCAGGAGATGGTCTAGCTGATGGGGAAGGCCCAGCTTATAGTGGGTGGGACTAGGCCCTGGAATAAAATACAGAGAGCTGGTTGAGGAAGTTACCATCCTTGTGTACACCTGGTCAGACATGTTGGTCTGGCAAGTAAGGATCATCCCTCTCTCAGCCATTGCGTAGAGATGGCATGGCCAGTTCCCTTGGCCTTGTTGTCGGTGTGAACTCTCCTGTCAAGCTGGACTGAGAACTGTAACCAGATAATCGTAAGAGACAATAAACCCCTTGTTCCCTTAAGCCTTTTGATGGTCTCTAGTCAGTTTTTAGACAGGATCTCCTGTAGCCCAGGCTGCTCTTAAGACAACCTTGAACTTCTGCTTCTCCAGCTTGCAGCTGGGTCACAGGCAGGCACCCCACACCTGGCTTTCTGCAACGCTGGGGGTCCATCCAGGGTTCCATGCATTCAAGACAAGCACTCTGTGCCAGGCATAGACCGGAAGACGATAAAAGCAACCACCCAGACATGCAAAGGACGGGAACGGTTCCTGCAGCAGCCAAACCTATAGAAAGAGAAGCGAGCTGCAGGGTGACAGAAAGCAGCTGGAAGGTGGGGGGAAATACAAACAAATCTGTTCAGGGGAAAAGACAAGATCCTCATTCAGAAGAGCCCCTGGCTCACGAACAAACCTAGGTGCTGTGGAGATGGCTCGGCGGGTAAAGGACTTGCCACTTAAACACAAGGACCCAAGTTTGGATCCCGAAACTCATTAAAAAGCTGGGTGTGATGGTTTGGGATGCCTGTAATCCTGACACCAAGGAGACAGAGACAGGCAGATCCCTAGAACTCACCGACCAGCAAATCTAGCCAACATGGCAAGCCCCAGGTTTAGTGAGAGACAGGCACAAAAAAATCAGGTTGGAAAATCATAGAGGAAGACAGTTGACAACAACCTCTGTCCTCCCCCGCCCCCGTGTATGCATGCAACCCTCCCTCCCCCCACACCAAAGGAATAAACTCTAACCATCTGTGGCCTGAAGAAATGCAATTTACAAATGAAATCTTTATGTCACCCACCAGAGGACTGAGGTATGTCAAAGCACAATGGGTGATAACTTAGGATCCCACAAAACGTAATGAGCGCTCCTAGCACAAACCACCACAATTCCATTTGGCACATCGTCGAAGTTGATGAATGGTTGCGCACACACTAAAAAACTCAGACATTTAATTATCTGACGGGAAAATGCGCAATTTCCCTGGTAGTATAAGAGGGGAAAATGGAACAGCTTTCGGGGTGCCATTCCCCATAGCTGGAAGCAAAGAAAACAAATTCAACCAGCGAGCCCAGGGTCGCGGCTGGAGAAAGATTACCCATGTCCGTAGGGCAACAGACATGGGTCTGGTCCCGACACAAGAAGGGCACTCGCCGCAGGGCCCCTTGTCTTTGTACCCCGACTCTAAAGCCTAAGGAAGCGGCTGCTAAGGAAAGGAAAAGATTTTTTTCCTAACCCTATATAATGACCCTATATAATTTCCTCAAAAAAAAAATCAGAAAAACTACTGTTAAAAGTAATTTTTGGCTGGAGAGATAGCATAATGGATAAGGCACTTGAGAACCAGAGTTTGGATCCCCAGAATCCACGTAAAAGTCAGGCAGGCGTGGCAGATGCCTGTGATCCCAGCATTCAGGAGGTAAAGACAGGGCAAGCTACCAGGTAGCCGAGCCGATTGGTGAGCTCTAGATTCAAGTGACAGACTCTGCATTAATAATAAAAGTGGAGAGCGATTGAAGAGGATCTCATGCCAGCATAAGGACCTGAGTTTGGATCCCCAGAACCTCATAAAAAGTTGGGAGTGGCAGAACTCACCTATAATCCCAGCACTGAGAAGACAGATTGTTCACTTCTATCACCAGCCCAGCCTAGCCGATCCCCGAACTCCAGGTTCCGTGAGAGACAAGCAGACCACAAGATCAACTGGATTGCCTAGAAAAGATATTAGCCACAGCCACACCAGAAGAAAAGAACATTTGATTCCCTTACCTCCCAGAGCTGGGGAGATGGCTCAGGGGTTAAAGCCATTGCCTTGCAAACAAAAGGACTGGAGTTCAGATCCCCAGAGTTCACATAAAAAAATGACTGACCCATATGGCAGTGGCCTCTAATTCCAACCCTGGAAGGCAGAGCCTGGGAAACTCCAGAGCAAAGCAACAAGGAGGCAGTGCAATCCAGGATGGTTCCAGATGTCACCCTGCCTTGGGCCTTCACAGGTATAGACACTCAAGTGCACTCTCATTACACATGCCTGCACACACATGCACACTTACCCACCTGCAAATACATATATACATGCATGCAAATAAAAGAATAAAAGCAAATCTGTGAATAGAAGTGGACCCTCGTCATAGTTAAGCACAGGTGTCAACTTGACTGTTGAGGGTTTGAGCTCTGGGCACAGTTGTGGAGAGTTGATGGTTGAGTTAGGCCCAGAACGAACCTGAAGGAGACTGTCTAACTGATGGAGAAGATCCAGCCCATGGTGGGTGGGATTAGGCCCTGGAATAAATCATAGAGAGCTGGTTGAGGAAGTTGGCATCCTTCTGTTCACTTGGCCAGACATGCTGGTCTGGCAAGTAAGGATTGTCCCTCTCTCAGCCATTATGCAGTGATGGTGTGGCCAGTTCCCTTGGCCCTGGTGTTGGTGCGTGCTCTCCCGTCAAGCTGGACTGAGAACTGTAACCAGACTGTCCTTGTTCCCCTAAGCTGTTTGATGGTCATTTATCAGCAACCATGCAGGCTGACTGCAACAACCCCAAATCGTTAATAAAATACAAAATATAATATATAAAAATGAAATAGACTAAACAAGGTATTAAGCAGCTGGCTCAATGTATATTTTTTTAAACATGCCTGACAAACCTTACTCCTAGCATCACAGTGCACAGCGAGAGCCTGCAAGCCGTCTTCCTGGACACTTTTATGAAGCCTGGGATTAGAAGTCCTAATAGTACAATAAAGAGAAAAACAAAAGCCTGCTGGAGGATAGCTTTGTAGGTTTGGAACTTTTAATATGATTTTTCAACATGAGTTTTTGCGGTGGAGACTCCAGATCTTCCTGTATTCCTGAAAGGGGTGTTGGACATTCCCTGGCAGGTGGTTACACCATACTGCCTGAGTTTAAGGCTTAAGAAAAGTCATTAGTAAGAAAGCCCATGTGATGTTGGTGTAAGGATAGACGTGGAGGTCAACAGAATGCAGCAGCCCTCCAAAGAGGTACCCACCCACAGATATGACTTGATGCTGAAGGCAAGTATGATAGCTAATCCAGATGTCAACTTGACCACACCTGGCATTAACTAAAATCAGCTGTCAGACTACCTGAAGAGCTTATCCAGATGAATACATTACAATACAAAGACCAGCCCTGGATCTGATTGGAACCTGCCAGTAGCAGACCAGATCAAAGGAACCATAGAACAGGAGACTTTGAAGAGAGACTCTCCACTTCTTCGATTCTCCAGGAATCCTCCAGCCTTCAGCGGTCACCCACTGGCCTACTGGACTGAGCAGTTCTGAGCCTCCAGGATGTTTGCAGTGATTTAGCTGCCTCCAGCTTCAGCCGCCAGCCATGTCACCTCTGCCATGAAAGACTGTTTCTCCCCTCTGGAACTGTAAGCTGAATAAATCTCCCTTTCTCCCTGAAGTTGCTTGACTTCGTATGCACTCTCACAGCAACAGTTAAGCATTATTACAGGGCTGGAGAGGTGGCTCAGGGGTTAAGCCTCTGCCTTGCAAGTGGAAGTTCCTGAGTTCGAATCCTAGACCCCACAGATAGACGCCAGGCGGAAGCGGAGGCAGCCTGCATTTCTGGTCCTGGTAGGGCGGAGCCTGTGAATCTTGGGGCAGAATAAACAAGGAGGAGGTGGAGGCGGTCCATGGTGGTTCCTGAATTTGCCCGTGGTTCTATACACACACACACACACACACACACACACACATACACACACACGCACACACGCACACACATACGCACAATTGAATTAAAAAAAAAGAATAACTATTACAGAAATAATGTGGAAAAGTCCAGCTCTATAAACAAGCAGAACAGGAAGAAATGGGTGCCTAAGTGTTTTGACCTTTACCTCATACCATATAAGAAATTAACTCAGGAGACATAAAGCTAAAACTAAGAGATTTGTGTAAGAAAATCCTGCGGACACTCTTGGAGACTTCAGGTTGGGCAGAGATTCTGTCTGTAGGTATGTGCTTCTGTAACAAAATACCCGAGACAGAGGGGGAGGCTTGTTTGGGCTCAGGGTTTTGGGGGGTTTCAGCAGTGCTTGGCTGGCCTGTGGCTTTGGGCTGTGCCGAGGCAGCTCAGGTGGTGGGAACACGTGGTGGAGGTTGCTCACGTCACCCCGGCTGGAAAGTGAGAGAGGAAGCGCTCCCTTCAGGAGTACATCTCCATGAGCTAACCAGACCCTGCTCAGGGTTCCAACCCTTCCTCATAGATTGAGGACCAGGCCTTCAACACATGGGCACACATCCAAAATATAGCTGGACAACAAACAAACAAACAAACAAACAAACCAGTCATGAAATACAAACTGTTAGATTCAGCTTCATCCAAATCAAAAGGATTTTTTTTTTTTTAAAGCCTCCACAGTTTGGCTGTTAGACAAAAAGCAAACAAAAAGGCAAGCCGTGGGCTGGGAGAAAATACCCACAAAACATATCTCCCCCACAAAGGATTTAGCTCTAAAATTTATACAACTTACAAAGAGTTCCTACCATACAGTTGTTAAACAAGACAAGCTTATCACACCCACCTGGAGCCCCAGCCCTCAGGAGGGTGAGACAGGAGGAACCCCATGAGTTCAAGGCCAGCGTCTGCTACGCAGTGACAGGCCTCGCGGGAAGATCTTGAGAGGCAGGAGGAAAGTCGATGTTTAAAACCAGCAAAGGATTTCAGTCAAAAACTTTATTATCACGAAGCACCTTTGAGTTCAGTATCCCCTGGGGTGTCTTTAAGTGGAGTTTTACCATGAATATTTTTGGGGGGGCTAGATCTGTTTGGGTAGATGAGGGATGGTCATGACTGGTCACAGCCTGGAATTCCAAGCTTCTCCGGACCAGGGCAGAGGTCAGACACGGTGCACCACATGTTTGCAGGGTTTGGAGGAGGGAGGGAAGGAGGAAGAGGCACCTTCCTCTTGATCTTTTTGACAGCTGTGTTTCTGTGAGGACACTTTTTTTTAATTTATTCAATTGTGCATGTGTGTGTGTGTGTGTGTGTGTGTGTCTATAGTGGGGTCTAGGATCCAAACTCAGGACCTTCTGCCTGCAAGGCAGAGGCTAACGCCTGAGCAACCTAGGAGAAGGACACTTTGTGATTGTGGCTGGCCAGTTCTGGAGTGACCATGGAGAGCAGGAGTGGGCTCTGGGTCCCAGGTTGCTTCTCCTCCAGGTGCATGGGACTGAGCCAGTACAGTTGGACTGCTGGCCACCTCCAGTCACCTCGCCTGACCCCTGGTCCTCTCACTTGCTTCCATGCCTAGACATCATGGCCAGGCCATGGATGCTTCCCGCGCAGGACCCCGGCTTAGGGCGGGATGCTGGAGACCACATGCTCCTTTGGAAAGGTGCAGCCCAGGTGCAGGGGCGAGAGACCTGACAAAGGTTGGGGGACTTGCACACCCCACTGTGCTCCTGGCTGAAAACACTGAAAAAGGCCTGAGTCTTGGAGCCCTGATGGTTTGAAATTGGGTACAGGTGTCGTCTTGACCACTACAGTTGAGCTTTGGCCACACATTTACAGAGTCGGTAGGGAAGCCTTGAGCAGGCCTGCAGGAGATTGTCTGATTGATGGGGGGGGGGAGAGAATCAGCCCATGGTAGGAGGGACTTTAACCTAGGTGGGTGGATAAGGTAGAGCGAGCTGGTTAAGGAAGTTGGCATCTTCAGAATACTTGGACAGACATATGTCTGGCAAAGAGGTTTGCCCTTCTCGCAGAGGCTATGTGTGCATGGTGCCCATGCCCCCTGTCCCCGGTGTTGGCATGAGCTCTCTTGCCAATCTGGACTAAGAATGTAACTAGATAATCGTAAGTGACGATAAAACCCTTCGTTCCCCCTTAAGCCATTTGGATGTGACTTTATTACCGGCGGCACGCAGGCAGGCAAAGCTGGAACCGCAGGGAGGATGGCGACCCTTGGCTGGGCTCTGCCTCGCGGGGCCTCAGTTTCCTCATTTGTAAAGTCAAGTTGGTCCAAACTCCTATTTGAAACCCATGGGGTAGACTGATTGAGGATTCGGAATTTTTCAGACACCATGCAAGTCACGTGCACGTGGAGTTCCTCAGGAAAGCGGAGGTCGTGCCCCGTGATAAAACGTATGAACGTTTCAACAGAGCTACGCGGAACCTCACAGTAAGTAGGACAGACAGCTGACGATAATTAGTCTCATGTTTGCTGGGTCAGGTTTAGCTGGCGGGTGAGCTCGCTGGAAATTCATGAAAAAAAAATCTTTTGGTTGTCAAGCAGTTGTGGATTTTAGAATTGTAGACGCTATTGTAGTTATTCTATTCAGAGGACTGCTGGCCCACAGAACTTCTGTGCAGTTAGCACAATGCACTTTCTGGGTGGTCAGAGACTCTGGGAACCCCCAAAAGACATCTTTTTTTCAAGAATAAATGTCAATTGTCAGCCAGATCCTCCCTCTCTCTCTCTCTCTCTCTCCTCTTTCTGTGTGCGTGTTTGCATGTATGTGGGTGCATATATGTATGGGTGCATGCGGAGATCTGAAATTGGTGTCAGGTGTCTTCATTGGTTGCTCTCCACTTTTATCGTCAAGACAGAGTCCATCAATGGAACCCAGAGCTCATCAATTGGCTTGATTAGCCAGCCGGCTTGCCCTGTGGATTCCCTGTCTTTTTCTCTGAATGGCTAGACTTACAGGTGGCCGCCATGCTTGGCCAGCTTTTCAGTGGATTCAGAGGATCTGGACTCCGATCCTTGTCTACTGAGCCTTATCACCAGCTCCTCCTCAGCCTGTCAGTGTGCCTATGAGCCGCCTAAGGAATGTCTTTAATGTATGTGTGTGTTTGCATGTGAGTGTGAGTGTGTGTGTGTGTGTGTGTCCCCTTGCTGAGAACTATAGCTCCATTTATCTCTCCACTGCTTCAGCTACTGGCCTGGGTTTTGTCTTTTTGTTGTTATTGTTAAGCCGACTTTTTTTTTATACATTTTTTATTATTTCCGCTCATACAAACTTAATAGGTAGACCAGTTCCCTCCCTCCCTCCTCCTCCCCCCTTAAGCCGACTTTTAAAAAGGGCTCATGGGCCTCATGTAGCCTAAGATTGGCATGCTATTATTACACAAAACTATGAACTTAAAAAAATTTAATTAACCTATTAGAAAGAGAGAGAGAGAGAGAGAGAGAGAGAGAAGGAGGAGGATACACACACCAGGGTTCATGGGTAGAGGTCAGAGGACAATCTTTGGAAGTCAGTTTTCTCTTTCCACTATGTGGACTTCTGGAGATTAAACTCAGGTTTGCATGCAGGTTCCTCACCTGCTCAGCTATCTCATGAGCCCCTAAAATCACAAACTTAAAACATCTTAATTTTTTTTTCCTGTTTTTTGGGGTTTTTTTTTTTTTTGAACTTGATTGCATCATTCTGAAGCGTGGATACTGTGGAAGACAATGCCACCAAGGCCCCTGCCAGTGTCTGTGATTGTGTGTTCTCCCCCTGACAGAGGCCTAAAAACCCCCACAATCTCCGCCTCCTGCGTAAGGACTGACTTCGGAAGATGCTACCAACATATTTGAGTGGATGAATACTCATTCATTCATTCATTCATTCATTCAGCTGTCACTGGAGGAGGGACGGAGAGAGGAGGCTGGCTACCCAATGGCAGTTCCCGGGTAGGTAGAGAAGATGGAGAGAACCGTTTCGTTTGTTTGCCATTCTTTGCTATGCTTGGACAGACATGTCTAGCGAGTGATATTTGCCCCTCTCTCAGCATTCCTGGGGATACGGTGTGGCTAGTCCCCTTGGCCTGTGGTGTGGGTATGAACTCTCCTGCCAAGCTGGACTAGAGAGATAACTGGATAATCGTAAGAGAACAAACCCCCTTGTACCTCCTTAAGTCGTGTTGTGAATTTATCTGCAACATGAAGAATAACTGTGCTTTTATTTGCAGTCTGATCTCTCTGAACAGTCCGTCTATGCTTGGGAGTTCAGTGGAGGTTTTCGAAGGCGGTGCAACAGGCCATACAGGCAGAAGCTTGATTTGTTTGGAAAACGATCTGGTTTTCCACATCCCTTTCAGCCTGGGCTTCACCCTTAGGTCTTCTAGTTCATCCATCTGGCCTGGTATTGAGTCTATCAGTCATATTCAGCCTTGACTGGGGTCTAGTTCTGTCCATATCTCTTTGTGGACTGTCACCTCCACATTTAGACTTGTGGGTTCACCAGGGATGCCTGATTTCTGTAAGCTGAGGTGGGGGGTCACCAAGCCCCAAGGTGTGTGTGGGGGAAATCATCTTCCTGCTACTCATGCAATGCACGGCCTGGGGCTAGTGGACAACTCTGTGTGTGTGTGTGTGTCTGTGAGGGTGCACACAGGCACGTGTGGTCAGAGCATAGCCTCGGGTGTAAGGTCCTGGCCTTCTACCTTGTTTGTGGCAGGATCTCCTGTTTGCTGCTGAGCTTTTCACTCCAGGCTCGCTGGCTCTCGAGCTCCCATGGGATCCTGCCGTCTCTACCTCCCACCCAACTGCAGGATGCTGGAATCACACACATGTTGTCTCTACATCTGGCCTTTTCTTTTTTTGAACATGAGTTTCAGGGATTTGAACTCAGGTCTCCAGGCTGTTACACACCAAGCGCTTTACCCACCAAGCCAACTCGCCAACCCAGTTGTTCTATTCTAAGCTGTGTTCTTAAGCTGTTCTAAGCTCCCTTCCTACCTGTGCACCGGGCTGCTCCTTTACTCTGCTGGTTGTTTTGAGAGCTGGTTAGAAAGCACTCCATGCCCTGTAGGGTCTATATTGAATAGGTCAATAGCGTGCAAAAATCACTTATTTCTATGTCATTTTTCCTCATGAAAATATGCAGTTGGGGAAAGATCACATTGCAAGTCAGCGTCCCCAGCTGCTGCAGCATTGATGGTCCTGCGTGGAGCAGCTCGGCAGGGAGACATGGTTTCTCCAGCCATCGAGCTTCTTGCTTTCGGTGCTTTGTTCTTTGTCTTTTTTGCCAGCTCGATTCCTGGCAGCAGCCACATGTGTTTCTGGCTTGACCTACCAGGTAAAGAGCCTGGACTAGGCCAGGCCCAGCCACAAAACTTTGAAAGGAACTGCCCTTGCAGTTCTCCCACACAGAGACGCACAGCTGTCCTAAAGAACAAACACTTGGGGAGACCTCTCAGTAGGTCAAGTGCTTGTTGTGCAAGCTGAGGTACTCGGCTGGGATGCTTGGAAGCCACAGAAATGCTAAGCCCAGGGATGAGAGGCAGGGATGAGAGGGGGTGGTGGAAACGACTGGATTCCAGCAAGATGGGCCAAAATGGTGAGCTTCGGGTTCAGTGAGAGAGCCTGGTAGGAAGGAAAGGAAAGGAAAGGAAAGTGAAAAGGGGAAAGGAAAGGGGAAAGGAAAGGAAAGGGGAAAGGAAAGGAAAGGAAAGGAAAGGAAAGGAAAGGAAAGGAAAGGAAAGGAAAGGAAAGGGGAAAGGAAAGGAAAGGAAAGGAAAGGAAAGAAAGGAAAGGGGAAAGGAAAGGAAAGGGGAAAGGAAAGGAAAGGGGAAAGGAAAGGAAAGGGGAAAGGAAGGGAAAAGGACGACAGAGGGGAAAGAAAGAAAAAACTGAGGAAAGAAAGAAAGAACTGAGGGAAGGAGGGAAGGAGGGAAGAAGGGAGGAAGGGAGGAGAATGATAGAAGAGACACATTTTAATATCAGTCTCTGTACCCTACCACATGTGCAATACATGCATCACACATACATGCACACCCAAACCGAGGCTGTCTTCATTCCGGTTTCTTGTGTTTTGAATTGATGGAGTCGCTCAGGAATTTGGAGGCTCGGGTCTGAGGGTTCCCTGGCAGACTGTTTGAGAAGGCGAATGTAAACTTTGGTTGCTGACACACAGCTGGGTGTCAGCTGCTTCTTACCTGACTCTATTTTCCATTTCCTCCATTTCTTTTCTTCCCTTTACTCTCCTTCCAACCCATTTTTGCCTTAGACAGATCCAACTGGCCTGGCAGGCTCTCTGGCCTGAAATAGAGGGAACTGAGGGTACTGCGTGATGCCAGGGAGGGTGAGGGCTGGCAGGGGTCAGAGGTCATCCATCTTAGTGGCTTTCGAGCTGCATTTCTGAGAATTCTGGGAGCCTGAAGAAGCCAGACTTGGCCTCGGATGATTTAATCTCGACATCTCTGCTTCGTACATTACACATGAACATTGAGCGCCGAAGTTTCCTTTTGTCCTTCAAGTTTTAGTTAGCGTGTGTGTGTGTGTGTGTGTGTGTGTGTGTGTGTGTGTGTGTGTGTGTGTGTGTGTATGTATGTACACTCCAAGTGTGCATGTGTACATTCCATGTGTGCAGGAGTCAGTTCTGTCCTTCCACTGTGGGACTGAACTTAAGTCATCAAGGTTTAGCAGCAAGTGTCTTTACCTGCTGAGTCAACTCACCAGCCCCAAAGCTCCTTTTTTTTCTGTAAAGAGATAGAGCTCAATGCCTTCATCTTACATAATGAGGAAACGAGGGCTCTGACGAGTAGCGTCTTCTAGGTGGATGGATGACCTGGGAGGTCACCTGAAGGATTCTGGGTCATCTCCACTGTGGCATTATTCAATCGATACCATTGCTTTCTGTGTTCTGCAGAAGCGGAGCTAAAAGGGTGTCTGTGAGCAGCCGTCAGCCAGCGCCGCTCCTGCGCATGTCTCTCTGAGCTGTCATGACTTGGGAGGGGCCTTGCCAGCTGAGGACCGAGCACTGGGAGGCTGGCCGTCTCTTTTTGCAACCTTGTTTAAATGAGCAGAGAGTAAGTATATGGATTTCATCGTGACATGTTCACACATGTACATAACACATTTTGGTCATCTTCACCCCGTCACTGGCTTGCCCTCCACTCATACTCATCCTCTTCCCAACCGATCGCGCTCTCTCATGTGCGTTCATGCACGTGTGGGCATATGTACGTGTGTGAGTGCAGGTGTGTGCATATGCACACACAGGTGCACATGTGGAGGCCTGAGGTTGACATCAGCCACAAACTGAATCGTCCTTCCACTTCATCCTTTTGAGACAGGGTCTCGGGCAAACCCCGAGCTTGCCCATGGTCTGGGCATTTCCCAGTGGGACTCACGGACAGAGCAAGGATGGCAATGGGTGGAGGTCGGATCACAGGGGCGGCAGCAGCGGGTGAGTGGACCCAGCAGAAGCTGTGTGGTGTGGTTGCAGGCAGGAGGGGTTTCTTGCAGAACCTTCTTCAATGACACGTGTGAGGACGCCCAATCAGCATGGCAGACAACTTCGGTTCTGTTTGGGTTGAGTCAGGGTTTCTCTGTGTAGCTCAGGCTGGGGATTGTTTGGCGTCAGCCTCCCAAGTGCTGGGACTAGTTGCATGCACCCCACTGCTCCGTTCTGCCCCTCCCTACCCACCCCACTTGTTTTCGTTCTGGGAGGCTTCCTGAGCTTCTTTCCCAGCAGTGACTTGGACTACGATCTCTTCTTTGGAAAAACATTCCTAAGTGATCTTTGCCAACAAAGCTGAAACCTGCATGCAGTGGGCAGGATAGAGTTTGAGTGTGGTCCCCAAGATTCATATGCAGGAAGCTGGCAAACTGTTTTAAGAGGCGAAGTCCCAGTAGAAAGGATTTAGGCCTTTGGAGAATCACCTCTGGAGGGGATTCACGGAGCTCTCCTGGGACTCTTGGCCTCTGAGAACAGGCTGTTAAGAGCAAGTCTGGCTCCCAAGCCCCTTGCTTTCTGTACGGCCAGTCCTTATACCTTCTTGGCCATGTCATAAATGCACCCAAGCGTGCGGTACTGTCATGAGCCAAAGAAGCCTGTTTATTAAGTACCCACTTCAGGTACTTTGTTACAGCAATAAAAAAAGCCCAAGCTGGTGCCCATCCATGGAGCCAGAAGAAGTGATAAGAAGCACCAGGAATGGACAGGGGCCGTAGAGACAGTGCAGTGGGTAAAGTGCTTGCCTCGTAGGTGTGAGGACCTGGGTTCAATCCCCAAAGTCCATGTAAAAAAAAAAAAATAGGTGTGGATGTATGTGCTTATAATCCCAGAGCAGAGGAGGTAGAGACAGTTAGATCGCTGGGACTCATCAGCCTGGCCTACTTGGTAAGATCTAAGCCACAGTGAGTGATTTGACGGCAAAATGAAAAAATAAATTCCTAGGGAACAGCATCCGTATGCATGGGCACACAGGCACCCCCACATATGCTTAACATACACACATGCCTGTGTGCGAACACACACACACACACACACACACACACACACACACACACACAGGAACGGACACTTCGGCGCTTGCATTGCTGCTCTGTAATCCTCTAGCAAGAGGAGCAGGCAGTGACCTGCTGCAGTTCAGTGCCTAGTGCATGGGGCTTTATGCACTCCAGTCTGGGTTTGCACACTGGCTCTGCCTGCAGACTGTTTCCCGGAAGCCTCCTATGCAGCCAGAATGTGCAAAGAATTCCTGGAAAAAAAGAGAAACGAGGAACCCCCCCCATCCCTCAAACCAAGAGGATCTGGTTCCTGCAGTCTTCACACAGTTCCCGCCTCCATTCTCCCCGCACACCCCCCACCCCCCACCCCCCCACCCCATGGTGTTTTACTAATGAGCCACGAACAAACCACACACAGAAAGCAGCTTCTGGTTTTACTTCAACTTAATTGAAGTTACTTAGAAAAATAATCAGGCTTGAATGGCTTTTCCTGGAGCAGGTTCATGAACACGTCACGCGCTCGTTGGCGATGTGGAACTCAGCTTTCTTCGACAGTACAGTGAGACGCGAGCGAGTGGTCCACCATCGGGTCTCGACCGAATACAAACAGGCAAAAAGGAAAACCACAGTCCACAGAGGGCTGGACTCCACAGCCACACACTGCCGGGAGCATGCGCAGGACAGAACGCAGCTGCCCCTTCTGTACCTGACAGAAGAACAGGCACCTATGAACAGCCAGCAGTCTGGCTGCTTCTAGAAGGTCTAGTTGCCTACTCGGTTGTGAAAGAAACAGGCTGGGGGATGCTGGTTGGAGGGAGATTAGGGGGTCAGAGGTCAGTCCTGCTGACCAGGAGGTGGACCAAGGATGCAAGCCGGGCACCAAAACTGCACAAACGGGGTCAGTATGTGTGTGTGTGTATGCGTGTGTGCATACACAACATCTGTGACTGTAGCATGCATGTGTGTAGTATGTGTCTATTTGTGTATGTATGAATATATGTGTATATGCATGTCCATGCACATGTGGTTATGTGTGCATCTGTGACTGTGGCGTATATGTGTGTGGTGTGCATCGATATGTATATGCATGTGCATGTGTATGTATGTGCATACACATGAGGGAGTGTGTGTGTGTGTGTGTGTGTGTGTGTGTGTGTATGTGTGTGTGTAGGGCAGCACTGGGCAGGGGAAACAGAGGCCTGCCTAGCACAGCAAGTGGATCCCCCTGCGTTAGAGCAGGTACTTATCACTACCTCTCTAGCTGCACATTCTAGAGCTTTCTTTGGGTATAAACGAGATCCATGGTCCCCATGTCTCTGTGCCAGGAGGACTGGCCTAACTGGACTTGCCGTAGCTACTGAACAAGCAGGGGGAAAGTTTGCTCTGAGGACCTGGCGGGAAGGCCCGACTGAGACCTGGTCCATGGCAGGCTGCTCTGCTTCCCAGACCAGCTGGGAGGACCCGAGGGGGCTGGAGGAGTAGCAGGCAGTGAACCCTGTGGCTGACATTCTAGACTCTTCCAAAGGGGTCAGCAAGGCAGGACCCTTGCAATCATTCTGTCTTGACTATACCGGGTACAGAAAGCAGCCACACCTGTGGAAGGTGACCCCGGGACCACCCCACCACTAGGCTTCTCCAGCGAAGCCTGCAGAGCCGGGATGGCAAACTTCTCAACGTTTTGCTTTAGGAAACACTTTGGTTTCCAAGCCCACTTCACCAATGGATTTCTGTAGCCAAGAACACAGACTACTGCTTTCCATATTCTACAAAACAGTTGAATCACTTTTTTTTAAAAAAAAAATCATCATTAGAAAATAAAATGTGACCATCAAACAGGAGAAATAGTCCCTCATTGCAGAAGCATGTGATACATCATCTGCAGGATAATTTTTCTCACTTTACAGTGAGAAACAGATGAACTGCCATTTGCACATGACACCGAGCTAGCTTGCATCGCGGATGAAAGACAGACAGATGCCAAATATGAAAATGGACATGAATTTCCATGTAGAATACTCTCAAAGCCACAGCGAACAGTTATAAACAGAGCAGAGAAGTACTTACTACACGGCCGTCCTTCCCTACTGAGGAGGAGTCTTTAAGGCTAGAGTGTGGGGGGTCACTCAGTAGCTGGATGCCACCTCCCCTTCCTCCTTCCACAGCACTCAGGACTGCCCTCCAGCCATGGCAGTGTCCAGCGAGGATGCCAACACACTGTAAGTCAGGTGGAGGCTGTGGGGCTGTTTGATTTATTTTTAGAGAGAACTGATGGGCAGCTTTTTTTTTTTTTAAATCCTTGGAGATCTCAAGACATCCTAAATCACCTTAACAAAGTCTGTTCTGCAGAATGGCAGCTGAGAGGTCCTCTGTCACACAGAGTGACTTGATTGAATGACCCTGAAAGGCTACCTTCTCAAGAATGCTCTTGGGCATTCACCGGGCAGAATATCTATTCAAGGCTCTGAGTTCCACAGAGAGGAGACTGACTCTCATTGGTATCCTGAAGATATGTGGCCACAGCCCCCTTCATTTGCATCCAAGAAAATCGATGTCCGAGAGAGCCTGGGCTTGTGGAGTGCACGTTAGTGACAGAAGCCTGGTTTCTGTTCACAGTTGTTTACTGCCTAAAAATACAGCCCAGACTCTGACTTCTAGGGACAACCAAGGCGCGTCACTCCTGGTCCAACACATGAGGTAAATCTATCCATCAAGGACCCGGAGGGAGCGTGAGGAGAATGGACTTATGATTACGATGTACAGTATCTGCTGCCGACTCATTCTCTAGCTGCGAGAGAGCCGGGGCTCAGACTTCAGCTGAGAGTTATCAGAAATGGCTGGAAATGAGAAGCTGGCTTCAGGGTTAGTGAGCAAGAAGCAGGAAATGGTTGGTTCCCAGCTTTCCAAGGGGGAGTGTGGCCCAGTACCAGGGGAGAGGCTGTGCCCGCTGCTGTCCCTCTGCCAATAGTCTCTGCAGGATTTCGGGAAGGTGTGTGCGCACATACAGACGCTAACAGTCTACTCCTGATCTTTCTGGGGGTATAAACACCAGACCACTGCAAACCGCAAACATCTATACCACACTTATTCATGCAGCAAGCGGGAGACAGGTTTGCCTGGGGCTGTGGACTGGAGGTGGCAGCAGGAGGCATTTGAGAAATGCTCCCCTTCCCATAGCCAAGACAGACATCACTAGTCAATCACAGCACTCTTCCGCACTGTCCCTGGAGAATCCTTTGGGTGGTAGTGGAGAAGGGGCTTTCAGACGGGTGCACGGCAGGAGATACTTCTGGTCTTTCTTGTGATGGGCAATCAGCTTGGGTCACTCTCCCAGTTGAATGGCCAGATCTAAGGGTGTGGCTTTCCAATCTGAACTGGAGAAAAAAAATGCAGTTCTATAGGGGTCATGACCTTGTGGGTCACTTAGAGTAGTCCAAAACCCTACGTGAAGACCACGAGGGGCTGTTCACTGGGGAGCTGGTGGCCGGGGTCAAGGAAGCTTTCTCCATGACTGGGACTCCTGGGGTCAGTCACTCTCTCTGTGGGCCTGCAGTTGGGCCTACAGTGTAGTAGATGCTTAATAAATATTTCTCGACTATAAAGCAACCACCACTCTGCCTTCATACAACTGGCACTGCCAGTTAAAACATCCATAAAAGCTGCTAATTCCAGTTTAAAAAAAAGAAAAAAGAAAAAAGAGAAGAAAAAACATTTCTATCATAAGCTCTCTCCTTTGGACTATTAAAAAAAAATCTTTTTTTTTTTTTTTTTTTTAGTGTGAGGGACTTTTGGGGGAAAACTGGTCTGGAACTAGTCTTGTGGCTGTTTCTAAGCGGGATGGCCACTTTTTATTTCCAGTAGGATATCAAGAATGGTGGTTCCCGTACACATCCCCTCGGCCATCATCATACGATTCTGTGAGCGGCCAGCAAGGACATGATCACGCCCCCCAAAGAACAGCAAGCAAAGCACAGACTGTAGATTCCTTCTGGAAGGACGCTAGGAATTCCGCTGCCAGCAAAAGAAACCTCTGCAGAGACCATGTTTAAATAACTATAAATAATATTCATTACACTTTATGGAATGCACAGTCCTCGGAACTCACGGGCACCTGAGGAAGCCTTTGAGACAGTGTTCCGCGTATCCCTGTCTAGAAAACCCCAGGACGATCCACCCCGCTCCCCCACAAAGATGGCTGTCCTTTTGTGCCATAGGGCTTAAATAATTCGCACCATGCCGCTCGCAGCATCTTTGCCAAAGAAATATTAATTTACAAAATAACCCAGCATCCATAGAATTCTTTTTGACAAATAAAAATCTTAAATTAAAAAGCAGGATTCTCTCCCTCTCTCCCCTTCCAACCCCCACATTCCCCGCCCTCCCTTCCCCCCTTTCCGAGGACTCCGTCCTCCCCGCCCCCCGCCCTCTATTCCAATTTCAGGTAGTTTGGCACTGAGTAATTGAACATTAAAAAGTCGAGTTTGTAGACTTCGTAGAGCTGCGTCTGGTGCTCGGAGCTGATGTTCTGGAAGAACTCCGTGGTCATCTCGTCGGTAGTTCTGGTGGACTTGGCATAGGTGGGGAACTTCAGGTAGCTGCTGACCCCGGCCAGCTGCAGGACGTAGTTGGAGTCGTCCTCCAGGGTCTCGTACTTGCCCACGAGGTCGTAATGGATGTGGCACGGGTGGCAGAGCGAGTAGACGGTCTGCCAGTGCTCGTTGAAGGGCTCCTCGCGCTGGGTGTGCGGGTCGATGAGGTAGGCCACGAACTCCTCGAACTTGACGTCGTGGCCCCTGCGCAGCGCCTCCTGCGTGGCGTTCTTGCGCTGCCGGCGGATGATCTTGGTGCCGTAGCGCTTGTGGAAGGAGGTGTTGTACTTCTGCGTGAACTTGTTGCGGTAGGCGGACACCAGCCGCTCGAAGGGCTCCCGGACGAACAGGAACTTCATGTAGCTTTTCAAGCGGTGGTTGATCTCGGGGATGCTGTACTGGCTGAGGGTCTTCAGGTTGGCCGCCACGTGGGCCTCGCTGGCGGGGATCTCCATGGGGTCACTGTACTTACCCCGACCGCTCAGGACCATCATGAGCCGCTTCCAGTTGGTGCAGGCCACCTTGGGCACGTAGCAGTAGATGAGCTCGTGGTCCTCGTCCACCACCAGGTGCTTCAGGTCGTTGGGGGTCAGCACCCGGCGCTTGCGGCTCAGGGCGGCGTTCGCCCGACACGTGTCTAACACCTGGTCACGGCGCATCTGGTGCAGGACGGCGGTGTTGGAGAGCTCCAGCTGCAGGGGAGGGGGAGACATGAGAGGAGTGAGAACTCGGGGGCTTAGCTAGCACATTCCAATGTGGGCCACGGGTGATGGTTGATCTACCCGCGCAAAGCAGCAGTCTAGACCTCAGGGGTACGGGGCCGGTGAGGCGAGACGCAGCCTAGAGGGAGGTGGGGCTCTCAATTCTGAGAACTCTCCTCAAGTTCTAAGAACTGTTTTCCTCTTCTCATAGTTAAGCACAGGTATCAATTTGACAGTTGAGGGTTTGAGCTCTGGCCACATTGGTAGAGAATTAGTGGTTGAGTGAAGCCCAGAGCAAACCTGCAGGGGATTGTCTAGCTGATGGGGAAGGCCCAGCCATGATGGGTGGAACTAGGCCCTGGAATAAAATACAGAGGGCTGGTTGAGAGAGTCGGCATCCTTGTGTACACTTGGCCAGACATGCTGGTCTGGCAAGTAAGGATCGTCCCTCTCTCAGCTGCTATGTAGAGATGATGTGGCCAGTTCCTTTGGCCCTGGTGTTGGTGCGAGCTCTCCCGTCAAGCTGCATTGAGAACTGTAACCAGACAATTGTAAGAGAAAATAAACCCCTTGTTCCCTTAAGTCATATGATGGTGATTTATCAGCAACTATGCAGGCGAACTGCAGCACCTCTAGTCTGGATCAGTTGGCTCTGTCCCCTTGGGATTAGGAACGCCCACTCTGTCTTGATCTGCCACCATCTTGGCACCCATGGTCCAGAAGCCCACCGGCCTTCACCGGTGATGCGCTAACAGTTTGGCTCCAGTCTACCTTTCTGGGTTGTGCAATGTGGTTCCTCCCCCTCTTTTTTCAATAAAAAAGTAATTAGTTGTCACTTGGACTTGAAATTGTGGAGAAAGAAAGGAGCAAGGCTATGCGATGGGTGCTTATGAGTGCCAGGTCCTGGGGTGTCCTGACTCCCTCCACCTTTCCAGGCTGCCTGCCCTGTAGAAAGACAGTCACATATACGAATTGACTGTGGCACCATGACCACCTTTAATGTCCTTCACAGTCTGGCTGATTACAAGGTGCTTGTTATGGCAAACACTAGTCCCCGACATCCTCACCGAGCCTTTGGTTGGCATGAGGCCATTGTGCATGTGTGTTTTTTCTCTGCTCATTTCTACTTGGCTTCGTAATGCCACCGAGGCCACCAATGAGCAGGGACATCCTGATGTCATAGTAAGGTACTGGGGGGTGTGGTTCCTCAGTTCAGAAATACTTAACTTTCTCAAAAGACGCCACTAGAATAAGAACACAAGAGCTAGGCCTTTCTTCCTCATGATCTGTGTAGGTTTCCAGAAGCCTGGTTTAAGAAACCAGGGCCTAGGGGAGACCCTGGACAGGTGGGGGAAAGGGAATTCTTTTCTCAAATGCCAAGTACGGGGCAGGAGAGACTTTGGCTGGCAGCCTGGATATCAGAAATCTCCATGACAGAGCAGTGGCTTGTCAGAAATCGTGTCTCGGGAACAGCAGTTTGTAACTAGGAAAATCTGCAAACCCAACTATGTCACTTCCAAGTCTGCCCAGCCACAGGGTGAAATTCTTGTCCCTAACCATGCTCAGAGGAGCTATCTGAAATGTTAGCCAGACAAAGGACGGCTTTGGGGATTACCAGAAGACACAATGAGGCACATTAGTAGATGGTTCAGGAGGTGAAGCTACCAAGCCGAGTGACCTGAGTTTGACTCCTGGAACCCACGTGGTAGAAGGAGAGAACTGACTTCCACAAGTTAGTTGTCCTCTGATACACACACACACACACACACACACACACACACACACACACACACACATGCACACATGCACGTGCGCACACACACTATAGTATACATATCTATAGCAGACACATAATTAAAGAAAGTTGAAAAAAAGAAGCCACATTAATTTGAATAGTTTGCTCCCTCATCACTGAAAGAGGGGATTGTTTCCAAAAAAGTGTCATCAATTGTACAGGACAGAGGGTTTGTGGCTCTACTGCTACCCTGAGCTGCGACATGGATGTCTCTCCTCTTACTTCCTTTCTGTCCTTTCTTGAGAGGGTTCAAAGACACCATAGCAAAGGACATCTGTGCCACAGAAACCCCGATGCAGCAGAAGACAACTGTGAGAGCAGAGGCCGAGGATCTGATGTGGTTGTGAGCTTCCTAGCAGCAGAGGCAAAGGGGACCTTTTTTGATTCGATTGAATCTTGCTCGAGCTACCCTAAAGGAAAAGTATTCTAACTGTTTGGGCAGAAAAAGTCCAAGATCTGAAGTGATTCATAGTATCAGATCGGGGAGGGAGACTCTTGGATCCTGTGAGCTCAGGGTGTTTTCAGCTGACTGAATGCCGGCGCTGATTCACTTCTACCTACTTGCAGAAGGCTCATGCGGAAGCTTTCACATGTTCCTCTCCTTGAAGGGGCCAGTGGAAACTCTTCCAGGGATCACGGCCCCTACCAAAGCACATCTGTGCAAGGGCAGATCAGACCTTACCCTACCCATCATTCTTTCCTGAGCTGGCCCCCCAAGGATGCACAACCACTTAGGCCAGTGGTTCTCAGACCTGGGCAGAGGAGTCACTCAGAGAGCTGGTTGTAGCCCTGTCCTGTGTCCCACCCAGAGATGAAGGCAGAGAACTTGCATTTCTAGCAAGTTCCCCAGTATTTTTCTGCTAGGATTGCAGGAGTGAGATGCCACAGGCTGGAGCTTAAACCACAGTAGCATATTCGCTCCCCAGAATGGAGGCTGAAGTTCAAGGCCGAGATCTCCCAGGGTGGCTTAGCATCCTCTCTGCTGCCTCTCTGGGTGGGCCCTTGGCACCCAGGGCCCCAAACAAGCATCCTTATTTTTCCTTAATGATCTTCTTTGAAGACCCTGTCTTCAATTGCAATCACATACTAACATCCTCTGGGGTTGAGGGTCTCCAATTTGGAGGGAGATAATTAGCCCCTAACATCGAGCGACGCTGCTGCTGCTTGTCAGTGGTCTGCAGGACATGACTGTATTCTAGCATCTGTCACCCACTCACGGCCATTCCTGATGACAGAACACAGAGCCCAGGTCTGCCATCCGCTGCCAAGTGACACCCCGCTCCACCCCACCCAGCTCCCAGCTCCCAGCTCCTTTCATCTCCCTGTGATCTCCCCAAAGTATAGATTAGGTCAGAGGATGTCCTGAACACAGTTCTGGGCTCCAGGCTGCATCTGGCTCATTTGATTTGATGTCTATTTTTAATTTGGACCTTTGGAAGAGGCAGCCATAATTAGTGTAAGAAGCAAACTTAGGGCTTGTTTGAAGAAGTCTTTAAATTTTTACTACGGTTTCCCCTTAAAAGGAGAAGCCCCAGCTGCCTTCAGTAACATTTCCTGTGAGGTTCACAGTCTGCTGGGATGCAAGACCCCCGGGGAGGTGAGAGCGGAGCCAGTCTTGCCTGTCTGTGGTCAGTGAGACATGGGGAACAGGACCCAAGGAAAAGGGGACATCTGGAAGCTTCCGTAGATGTCCCATCTGAATCTGCTTTTATTAACTGTTAGCTTGGGTCTGGCCTCAGTTTCCCAGCTACAAATCAGAACATAATCCCATCCAGCATTTCCACAGTCCCATCTTTACCTTAGGTTGCGGCAAGGGCAGGGACATGCAATGGATGGGTTTGCTGCAATTCAGCACTGCTTCTGCCATGTGTGGCCATTTCTAGACTCTCATGAGAGGGCGCATCGTGGGACACACTGAAGACACCACACAGATGGCTCAAGGGTTGAAGCTAATGCCTCAAAACAGGACTGAGTCAGATCTCCAGATCCCACATAAAAAAAGGCTGGGCAGATATGGCAGCAGCCTTCAATTCCAGTCCTGGAAGGCAGAGCTTGGGAAACCCCAGAGCAGAGCAACAAGAAGGCGGAGCAATCTAGGATGATTCCCGATGTCGCTCTGCAGGCAAGTGCTCTCTTGTACACACACACACACACACACACACACACACACACACTACACCACAGTCTCAACAAGACAGGTATAGCTGCCTTCTAGCTGCCTTTATTGAACATGTACTACATATCAGCCACTATTAATCCTCCCAATTTATAAGGTAGGTATCATTAGTATTCTTAACCTGTTGGATAAAGAAATGGAAGTGTGGAGGGAAAAATACCTTGCTCAAAGTCTGGGAACTAAGAACTGGGCCAGGGTTCAAATCTTTTTTTTTTAAATTTTAAAATTATTTATTCAATTGTGCGTGTGTGCGTGTGTGTATGTGTAGAACCACGGGCGAGTTCGGGAACCACCATGGACCGCCTCCACCTCCTCCTGTTTATTCTGCCCCGGGATTCACAGGCTCCGTCCCCGCTTCCGCCCAGCGTCTATACGTGGGGTCTAGAATCTGAACTCAGGACCTTCCGCCTGCCCTTTCCAGCCCCCGGGGTTCAAATCTTAACAGACCTCTCTGGGGTTCAGGTATGTGCAGCCTTCCAGGGTCTACAAAGCCTCACAGGTACCTCAGAGAACATTTAGCGCCCCCCACACCCAAGGCTGCTACTCCAAAGACCTGATATAATTTCTCTGGTCGTTGCCATTTCTCCCAGGGTCCCAGGGTGACCAGGGAGGGGACTGTGGCTTTGGAGAGTTCCATGCCAGCAGCTGTGTACTTTAGGGACCAAGCAAGGACCCTAGGAAATGTGACTGGACCTGCTGGGGCTGGGATTACCTGTGAGTCACCAGCTGGTGCCCTCCCCTGGCATCTGGGGACAGTAAAGCTCCTCAGGAAGTGCCCTCTTGAAGCCTGTCACCCCTAACCCCGCTGCTCAGTTAACAGAGCCTGCGGGACGTTGCAAAAGCAAAACCAGGGGGGACCAGCCAGGGTGCAACAGATGCTAGCAATCAGCATGGATACTGAGACAAAGCCCAGGACCCTGGCCCCTCCTTTGGCAGGACCACTCTTCCCCTCCCACTTGCTCACTTTGTTTTCCTCTCCCTTCTAGAACATTAAGACATCTGAGGAAATGCAATTCTTCCACTTCCTTATCCACTATTGTATTTCCAATGCCAGCACATAGCAGACATGTTTGCTGAGTGAATGCATGTGTGCGTGAGTGCATGCATGCATGAATGAGTGCATGCATGCATGAATGCACGCACACATAAATGAATGCATGTACATTTGAATGAGCAAAAGCATACATATACCAGGAAATGCATACGCACACTAATACATTCAGGTATGAACACATGCATGCATGGACAAATGAAGTGGGAATGTAGGGACTGTACAGGCCCATGGGGCTTTGTGGAGGCTGGATGAGCCCTCTGTTGCCTGCGTTTGCTGCTCCTACCCCATCTTTCCACAGCTGCATGAGAGATTAGCATTAGCTAGAAATGGAGGTCAAGGGACCAATAATTGGGGTTCTGGGCCTTGGGGAAACTGGGCTCTGAGTGGCTACAATTGTTTTTGAAGGGGGAACTTGGATAAGGGGAGGACTCTGCTATTTTCTCCTCATTGGGCGAGGCCAGGAAACAGAAGGAGGAGGTCAAGTCATATTGGGGGGGTGACGGTGCCAAGGGCTGCTCGGGAGGGCTTCATGGCGCTCTCTGTGCCCGAGCTGCCTTCCAGGCCAGCCAGGTGCAGCCAGAATGGTCCTTCACATCCAGACCCACTGCTTGGGCTTCCGGAGGCCTGTGCTGGGAGCAGGAGGAGTGGCGATGGGGCCGCTGCCAAGCTGGACCGGCTTCCCATGAATGGTGGCCCCGGAACAGGGACAATGGCGGGGAAGGGCCAGGGCTCCCACACTGCTCGAGTGGCCGGTTTCCTGGGAAATCACGAGTCAGAGAGGCAGGCAGTTTCTGCACCTGCCGCCTGGTGCTTCAGGGCTCTCGGAAATCACAGCTGGCAGGAGTGGGGGGGGGCAGGCCCCCCTCTCCCAGCTGAAAGCCTGGCAGTTTGCCCACATTGCGTGCCTCCCAGTGAGTGTCCGGGGGGCTCATGACAACGGTGTAGGTTCTCCAGGTCTTTGGTTTGTTCCAGGCCACAGTTTCCCCACCTGTCACACAACGACAATGACAGCATGCCTTTCTCAGGGCTGTCTGAGGGTGCAGATGAAAGCATGCGGCACCGCAGTTAATCCTTGCGCTTGGTGGTGAGGCGGGTGTCATTAGTTCCTGACTCACGGACGGAGAGACTGAAGAGTGGAAGCAGCTTGCTCAGCTCCCAGGAAGGCGACTCCTTTGTGGTTACGGTCACTGGGCAGGGCTGCTGGGAGGGGCCAGCAGTAAGGTCAGCCAACTATGTGACCTTTCTCAAACCCGCAACAGCTCTGAGTGCAGGGCGCAGGCAAGAATCCCCTGGGGAACTGTGAACTCCCTGACTCACCCTTGGAACCTGATTCCTTGGTGGGTCTGGGGAGCCTGGCACCTGCTTTTCTTCTTCTTCCATTTCAGGTGTATGTGAGGAGGAGTCTGTGCAGATAGATAGCAATGCATGTGTGTGAGTCTGCATGTGGAGGTGGGAGGCTGGATACCGGCAATCATCCCCGATCACTCTTCTGCCTTATTCTTCTGGGACAGGGTGCTTCTTCAGAGCCAGAGTCCACTGACAGAGCTAATCTGGCTAGCCAGGTACTCTGAGGATTCCCAGGCTCCACCTTCTAGAGCTGGAAATAGAGGTGGGCCATCACCCCCACTCACCATTTTATGTGGGACCTGGGGCTCCAAACTCAGGTCAGCAAGTGCTATAAGCTACTGAGCCATTTGCTTGGTCCTGGGTGTCTCCTCAGGACTGCTGCTCTGTGGTGATCTGGGGGTCTTGGTTACATGTGGGGGAATTGCTGCTTGTAGAAATAGGCTGCTTGTGAAAATCTGGTCTCTCACTGACAGCAGGAGATGGACAGATGTCATTGGCAGCGCTTCAGATTGGCAGCTGTCAAGCAGATTAGATGCCCAGAGAGCAACTATCATTAATTAACACTAATTTTCTGATATCATTAAGATTAGCTATTACCGTGTATTTACTGACTGTAAAGTGGGCAAAGAATCTCAGAGCATTTGAACTGTGGCTTGAGAGACATCCAGAAGGTTGATTTATGGTGCGCATGCGCGCACACACACACATGTGCATGCGGAAACCGATGTGATACCCAAGGGAAATTAGGCCAAGTCTTGCTTTAAAACTGTTGCTTATGCTTCTAACTCAAATCTGACGTTTTTAAATGTGTTTCAGTTTATTTGAGAGTTCTTTACAAATGTGTTCTGGTAATCATTTTCCCATCCTTATCGTATGCTCGTCCTTGATCAGAAGAGCCCACACCACAACATAAGATGTTCCGTACGTGCAGACTAATGAGCAAGAAAACCTGGGCAACGATTAAAAAAAATGATTGCAATGTCTACGAGAATCAAAATCATAAGGAAAACAACTCCTTGCACGGGGGCGGGCTGCCCGGCTGCTTCTCTGCTTCTGTAAACACGCTTCTTGCCAAAGACCACGAAGTAACCCACCAATAGCAACATACATATAGCGTGACGTAAATTTTCCTGTAAACCATGTTAAAGATTGAAAGTAATTGCTTGGAATTTGAAAATCTTTTCTCCGGGTCCACTGGCATTAAGTAAAGCTTATGGTGAGAATATTCTCAATGAGTCTTGTTTTTCTCTCATGAGAGGTCATTACAAAGCATGCGTGTGAGTGTATTTGTATGCACGTGGAAGTCAGAGGACGACTTTGGGTGTCGCTTCTCAAGCTCTGTCCATCTGTTTTTTGGAGACGGCATCTCTTGTGGCCTAGGCTGGCTCCGAGGAAGCTCCAGGGATCTATCTGCCTGACTCCACCTCCCCAGCACTGGATTCTAAGTGCGTATCACCACACCCAGCTTTTTTATGTGGGTCCTGAGGAGCAAACTCAGGTTCTCTATTGACTGATCTATCACCCGCAGGCCTTTGACTCTTCTAACAGTACAGCGGGTTTCAGCCACATCCACTCCCCTAATGTCTGAACGGTACAGTCCACCGCGCTTTGGGGCTCTCATTTCTGCATAGGGCGCTTCCTGGCGAGGGAGCCTGGGAGGAGGCTAGACTTACAGATGGGGCCTCGCAGCCCTCCCCCCATAGACTCCCCCTTCTCTCCCTGACAAAAGTTACACCTGAATCCAGGCTTGGAGGAGCCAGTTCCGCCAGCAGCCCGTTGGCTCTGCTACCTTCTCAGCCCAGATGGGTAGAGTCCAGCTCATTTCCCACCTCCCGGAGTCTTTGTGCCCCAGGAATTTTGATGTCTAATACTTGCAGGATTCAGAAAAGGGCTATTAGCTTTATTCCAAGACACTAATGTCTTTCTCAGGACAGGACTTTTTGCTTAACTTTGTTGCTTGTGAAAGACAATCTATTTGCAGTCATAAAGGTGGGGTATCAAGACTGCAATCAAGAAGCGCTACAGAGACGGGCATCTCTGAGCTCACCAGCTGTCCACTGAGCTGCTACTTAGGCCCCAGCTGAGGATACACACACACACACACACACACACACACACACACCATGGCCTGGGTAACAACGTGAATGAGATGACTAAGACACCCACTGATTGGGAACACCAGATGTCAATACACTGGGGTTTACAAGACTCTTGAACAATTTCACATGGGCGGGGCCTGGTACCCCAGAGCCTATAAGGCTCAGGAAGTAAACAGAATTTACCAGTCCCAGAAGCTCCTAAAACTTACAAGACTCACGAGGCTCCGTCCCAGGGCTGGGGAGAGGAGACTCTCGGCTGAGCTGCCTGTAACTCCTGCTCCAGGGATACGTCTGCCTTTGAGTTTCCATACGCCTGCGAGTAACTCACTGGTCTTGGGTGGAATCGCTTCTCTGATACCATCGCTGCTTTATCTGGGGTGAACAGATAGCCGTCCATGTCTTTCAGGACGATATGACACGCGTCAACTACACTTACAGGAGAGATGCTCTGTATTAACTTCGTTACCTGCCCAGGGAACAGATAACAGTGTGAAAGGGAGGTTACGCTTCTTCTCTCAGCTGTAGGCCACGGGCTTTGCCCTGTCACCTCTCGACGGCAGTGGCATCGCCACCAGGACCCACACACAACAGAAGGGGAGTGTTGTCACAGGCAGGTCTCAGCGTGGTTTCCACATGATTCCCAGCACACCTACCACTTTGGAACCAAAGTCCCCCCCCCCAATCTGTTTCTCACGAACTTCTGGGTGGGGGTTGGAACAGAACCAGACTCTCAAAGCTTTGCTGAATGAGTCCCTTGGTCAACTCCGGGCAGGGTAGAGTACAGGTGGGACACACATGCCTGGCAGGTTTCCAATATGCCCTCAGTGTGGGGTCCACCCTGCATGTCAGGAACTCGGCTAGGGCCCAGTTGGCACGGGACTTTCTTCAAACTGTGCTAGAACCCAGAGGGGCAGGGCAAATTTTCTTTTGAGGTTTAGAACTTCTGACCAGAAACATCTGGAAATCCAGAAGACTAAACTGGATGCCTCAGGGTGAATCTCTGGTTCAGCCAAGCTAGACCTTGGCTGCATGCGCCTGTGAGTCACTGGGCTCTTTCCCAGCATCCTCCCTTCACCATGGCTTTCCTCTCTCCGTCCCTCCCCTATCATCCTCACGGGACATCCTACACGCGTGTCGTTCTCTGGGTCCTTGAACCCCTGTTCCTTCTCTGGGAGCATGTTTTCCAGTACCTTGCAGGACACGAGATTCCCAGGAGAGGCAAGAGCACAGTCTCACCCTCTCCTTGGTGATCATGCTAGACTATGCCCTCCTCCAGGGCCCCTGAACTCTAACTGCTGGAAAGCAAGGTCCTTGGTATGTCCTGTGTCTAATCCCAAGGAGAGATGCTGCTGCCTGCACAGGATGCTCTGCGGGACACCAGAGCATGCCCTCCCATGACCCAGCGCCTTATTCCGTACCGACAACCTGGATATAGTGACATCATCTTCACTGCCAATACAGACAGAGTAGCCTGCTCCTTCAATCACAGCGCGGACTCCCTCCCGATGCCCCCCACGCTTTACCCCCTCATGACCTCGCACTCACTGCCTTCCATAGATGCTCAGGCTCTGCTTCCGGCCACTGTGTGCTTGGTCCCATCCTGGGTGGGGCTACCTGGTGCCCACGCTGGGACTCATGGCTGCTCCACATGTGGGTTGTCTTCTCAGAGATTTGCAAGGATTCTGCCCCAACACTCTCTCACATCTCTTGATTGCTGCTTCCTCCTGCTTCCTGTTTCCGGACCACAGTTTCTACCTCACTTCCTCCAAAATAGCTTCGTGACGGCCAGACTGATACCAGGCATCTGGGCTTCTCCCTTCCATAACACATGTCGTTAGCATCGACTGCACAGCAACCGTCCTACCAGAAGGGCTAGTTAGTCTGGAATACATAGTATTCAGACTACCTTCATTGCCTTCATTGGGGGGGGGTCACAAGGGTCTGGAAGTTTCCATGGCATCTGCTCACATCTCCCCAGCTTGGAGGTTCCTATAATGTCATTCACTGTTGTCATGACTACATTATGGAGCAAGGTGGCCTTGGAGATGGCTTGGTGGACAAAGACATCAGCACATAGAACTGACAACCTGATATTCATCCCGGAGTCCACAGGCCGAAGGGAGAGAACTGACTTCTAAAGTTGTCCTCTGACCTTCCCATGTGTACAGCTCTCCCGTAAATGCATTTTTAAAGAAAGGAAGTGCCGCTTTCCTTCCAGACTGAGTGTCCTGCTCGCTCACAATCCCACCAGGGATTCCGAGCAGCCGGCGTCAGACATCCCACTGAGTGGGCAGAATCGCCTTTTCCCATCACAGCAACCACTCTCCTACCCCCATCACTCACCTGCTCTACACTATGATTTTCCAGGGCCCTGAGTTCTGCCACTTGGATTCATCAACCCTTGCCTATGATTAAGGTGGGTGTGTTTAAATCACGCACACACACACACACACACACACGCACACACACACACACACACACACACACTGAAGCCCAGTGACAAAGCAGGTGTCCTCACATCACAGCAGCTGACCCTCATCCCTGATGCGCAGCAGCAGAACAAGCTTGCTACTCTCAGTGGGGGGAGGACAGACGGACGGACAGGAAGGCGCACACGCAGGCATCTTTTTTTCTTCCCATCTGCCCATGAGAGTCTCCCGCTAGTTTTGTGGGAGGGGTCTATTTTTAGCGTGAGTGCCAGGTACCAATTCCAAGCAGCTGGCTCGCACCGCAGCCGTTTAATTAGCAGTCTCTTCCTCTGCCATTTCGACCCAGCTGCCTTGGTTTTCTTTGAACTTGCTGAGGGCAGAGTTGGTGTCTGCTTCAAGCTGGGTTCTGCTGCATGGGGGTGGGAGGGGCGCGTGTGATCTGGTCCCACCCCAAACCCAACTTCTGAATGATATGAGGACAAGAATTCCCTTTGAACACTGAAGCCAGACCGAGCATGAAGGACTAAAGCGCGTCAGATGGCACACTGGGCTTTCCTCAGAAGCCCTCAGGGAGCATGTGACTATCTGCCTCTCTGTGACATGCGGAATAGATATGGAGGCCTCTGTCCTGCCCATCGTGGACAGAGGCCTGGCGCCTTAAAGACACAAGAGCTCACTGTGGTCATTACACTATCAAAACGGCAGCAAAGGAACAGGGAAGAAAACCTGTATTCCATTCCAGTTGGATTTGTGCTCACCTCCACCTTACCCTTTCTGAGACAGGAGTTCCTCAACCCAACCTGGCTTGGAACTTCTTATACAGCCAAGAATGATCTTCCTGTCTCCATCTCCCAAGGGCTAGGATTACAACCATGCATCCCTGTAGAGCAGAGGATTGAACCCAGGACTCTTTCATGCTGGGCAAGCCCTCCACCAGCCAAGCTACATGCTTAGCCCAACTTTAACGACTTTTAATGGCACATTCAGTGGTGTTTGGGAAAGTCGCACCTCTGTGTGACCCCCAGCACCATCCACCTTCAGAGGGTCTTCATCTTCCCAGAGTGAAGCTATGAACAGCTCCCCGCCCATGAAGCTTTACCTATCAAGCAACTCCCCAGCCTGTCTCCCAAGTCCAGTGACCACCCTCCCCCGCCACGTTCCAGAAACAGAAGGCAGCAGGCACCCCATGGAACGGAGTGTTTGCCCTTCTACATGTGGCCTGTTTTTTCTCGGTGGAAAGTCTCCGAGGTTCAGCTGCAAAGCATGTGCTGTTATTTCGTTCTTTCTTTAAAGGTTGTGGAGTTCATTTATGTTTTTCTCTGGGATCAGGAAATGCCCAAGGATGTATACTCACTCGGGGAGAGCTGTGTTGGGTCACAGGGACAGGGTAACCCTTCGCAGTGGGGCCTGTCTCTCTAGGTCAAGGACCCTATAAATAAGCAGAGGCAGCTATGTGGCTCTCTAAGGGAGTTTTATTTTCTCTGTAAGAATAAAGCTAAATGGAACGATTTAGTAAGTAGGGGTGTGTGGTGGGGGCGGAGGCGGGGGGGGGGGGGGGGGGTTTGACTAAATTCTCACTTCGCCTCAGGCCACAGACAAATACACAGAATACAACTTCAGCATTAATGGGGTGGTGCAGGCAGAATCTTCAAGTACCTCGGGCCTTACGGAACAGTGGACGCCAGTGGACGCGGATGGGCAGAGAAAAGATGGTGCATACAGCAGGGGCTCATGGAAGACAGCCCTGGGGAGGGGGTGTGGTAAGGACATGGAGGTGCTCAAAGGACAGAACCTGATTGGGTGAGCATGGGGAGGGGTTTGTTTTTGAGTGAGATTTGGAGCACAGGGTTCATAGGCTAAAAAGAAGTTAGGGAAGCAAGACGTAGCTCAGGGGTCGAGAATTTGCCCTGAGTCTGATCCCTAGAATTGAAAAAAATATTGTGTGTGTGTGTGTGTGTGTGTGTGTGTGTGTGTGTGTGTGTTGGCAGAAAGCTCCGTGGAGGAGAGGGCAGCCCGCGCCCATGCCCAGCACTGCATCTGCATGTGACTTCAGGTTTTTAAAGCAAAGCCTTTAAAGCAGCTAGGGGCTGGCGCGTGGCCCCCTGGGGAAGCAAAGCCCCGTAAGTGGCAGACACAGAGGCCTCCAGCTCAGGGCGCAGCCTCTGAACCTCAATCGGCAGGGAGGTGTGGTGCCCAGCTCGGCCAGCGAGGGCGCGGTACCTCCAAAGTCTGGCTCGTTGCTCACCAGGGAGGTGTGGTGCCTAGCTCGGCCAGCGAGGGCGCAGTACCTCCAAAGTCTGGCTCGTTGCTCACCATCCGTTGGCCGCAAGAAAGAGACCAGGTTTCTCTGGGGTTCAGCGTCCTCGGGGAATCAGTCAGGACAGCACCCCACAGAACCGATGAGACCCAATTGGTATAAAACCCTCATTGTGTGGCTGGGCACCTGGCCGGGAGGCTGGTCCGAGCAAGCTGAGGCCTAGCTTCCACATGCAAACCCGACATTAATGTGCTCTTAGCCAATCCACACACCTCCGTCAGCTTTTCCTGAGAATACTCCCTCTACTCCCTTCAGGCGCCTGCCTCCCATTCTTGAGTTCCGGGCCTCGTACCACCGCTGCCCAAAGGGTACGATTACATGTATGCACCCCCAGATTTGGTTTAGCTAGTGTTTTACGGAAGACAGTGGGTGGGCTGGAAGACTTCTTGTGGGAATCTGACAACACTGTCAACGATCAAGACCAAGAGGAACCCAGAGACAAGTGTTGCAGGATTCACCAAGTCCCGTGCTTTGAAATACACGCACACGACCTACTACCGATGCTGCTATTTCTGCTGCCGAGAGACAACACTCACATACAGCTTTAGGGAGAAAGGCGGCTTACGTGCCTTGCGGTTCCAGAGGGGGTTATAGTCCATCCTGGCGAGAAGCAGAAGCCAGAGACTGGTTTCGGGTCACAGCAATCATCACGGAGGCAGAGACACCAAGAGCAAACTGCAAGTGGGGTTGGGCTACCCAATCTCAAGCCCCGCCCCCTGTGACGTGCCTTCCTCCAGCAAGCTCCACCTCCTAACGGTGCCCCAACCTTCCTACACATTAACATCAGCTAAGGACTCAAATACAAGAGACTATGGGATAACTCACATCCAAACCATGACAACTATAAATGTATACTAATATAATATACACAAAATGACATAACTGTGTGTCCTATCTGTCCATCGAGCTAGATATAGACAGTATCTCCCAAACATCTCTCCTTTGCAGCGAGCCAGCCAGTTGCCTCCACGCCACCCCACTGAGATCCTTTCACCCAGGCAGCATCTGATTTAGCAAATGTCATCGCCCGTGGCAGAGGAGAGAATAACACTGCTGCTTCCCACTCCTGCATCCTGCAATTTGGACTCAATTATAAATTGGCTGACACTGTCCTTGGGTCTTTCCCAAGATTAATTGGGAAATCAGCATTTCAGAGCCTTTAAAGAAGCCTGACTGTTCACAGAGCAAAGGGGCGGGGGGGGGGGGCTTCTTAATGCTATTTCCTGTCCTCCCGGCTTCCACGCAACTGTGCCAGAGGACAGATCAAAACCCCAGAGGAGCTCGGAGATGCCAGCCTGCTTTTTATTCTTTCTTCTGGTTTTTAAAAGCATCTGCTATTTATCCGGGTCTATAACCCATTCACAGTGTCTCCGTGGAGCAATCAATGGAGGGCAGGACAACAATTAGCTGTGGGATCTAATTCACCTGTGACTTCAGGGCACAGTTTGGAAAGAGCCACTGTGGAAGCACGTCTGTTGTGGACAAGCCAGCCGGCATGACACAGGCCTTGCCCCTAAGACAGGCAGCACACCAGGTCCAGGTCCCTGATGGCTGTAGCGGGATGTTTAGCTGGAAGCTTCTGCCGCGGCTCGGGGCAAGCTGGTGGTACAATTGAAGGCAGCCCGGATAAGACATGGATTTTACCAAAGAGAGGCTGGCATTCGGGTCACGCATCCTTTGCTTGCCCACAATCCACTCTGCCTCGCCCACACTTGGCACCAATGGGCTGGTTTTAGGAAATGGGGAAAGAGGTTCCATAGAGTCTGCTGGCTAGAACCGCCTACCCACCCAAGCGAGAAAGCACCTCTTCCCCCTTAAACTCATGAACTTGCTCCTGTGGTCAGAGGGTCCAAACTTAAGATCCCTCCTAGCAACTCTGAGCATAGCGTACAAGGCGCCTGCCAGGTGAAGGGCTTTGAACTTCATCAGCCAGGGCTGCGCGTGGCTTCTCTACGGACCAGGCAGGTCCTGCTGCAGGATGGCCTGGTGGGTGGCGGCCTCAGGGCCCGGGCAGCAGGAGGCCACCCGGAGTGCCGACTATGGCACGAGTAGCCTAGGGGGCTGCAGAAGGAGCTGGGGAATGAGGCGGGAGCCATGGCAGGGACGGAGCCTCCTGGAGGAAACCCCGAGGGGCACTCCTAGAGACCAAGGGGTGTCCAGAGGGAGGGAGGAAGGACCAGCGTACGGCATACATGGTCCAGCCGGAGCAGGTCAACACTGGCTCAGGCCACGCTGGGTGCGTGGACTGTGCTGTATCTCTCCCCCACCCCTCTACAATCCAGATAAGCTGCCAGTCTAGCGGGAGGGCAGGAGGGTGGGCTTCACATGGAAACCATTAACGCTGGCTGTACAGAGAGACACAACCCATTCATCCCCGCGGTCAGCTTACTCACGCATGGTTTTCTGTCCGTCTCTTCGAAGAGACAGCAGCACCCACCATCCCTCGGCCGTGCCCTGTGTCTCCCCAGTCCAGCCTTAAGCGACCACTAATCTACATTCCGTCTATGGATTTGCCTGCTCCGCACGTTTCATACATGACATGGGTACCTGTGGGAATTGGGTCCAGAGACCCGTATGTACATCAGAAACCTCCGAGTTCCCCATCCCTGCTGTGATGAGGAGCTGGATTTGCTTGCAGGAGCCATGGTCCTTCTGTGTGGTTCAAATCCTCTCTAGGTCACTTACAATACCTGATAAGGTGTAAACGTGTCACCCCCAGTATTTAGGGAACAATGACAAACTCACTGCTCCTGTGTAGTAAGAGGCAATTATCACAAGTATTTTTGTCTTCATTTTTCCATCTTCGTGTGTGTGTGTGTGTGTGTGTGTGTGTGTGTGTGTGTGTGTTCACATGTGTGCACATGTGTGTGGAGGTCCTAGGTTGATATTACGAATCATTCTTGATTGGTCTTTGACCCTATTCTTTCTGAAACAGGGTCTCTAACCAAAGCCAGAGCTCGTCGACGCTCGTTGACGAGCTAGTTAGCTAGTAAGGGAACCCGCTTCCTCTGGGGATTTGTGGACTCCACCTTGTCAGGCTGGAAATTCCAGATGGGTTGCCTGGACCACCCAGTATTTTATTGGGGGGAAGGAGCCAAACTCTGGTCTTTTACTTTGCATGGCAAGCGTTTTTACCCTCTCAGCCGTTCCCCAGCCTATCCCTGATCTGTAGTAGTTTGAATCTTGATGTCCGGCCGGTGGGCAGGGCATGGGGCCTGCTGCGACCAGCTTGCAGTGCAGAGCATTGTAACTGCTTGCTGCAGTCTCCAACGGTGACATTGTGGGTCCCTTATCAGGCCATAGAAATCCTACGTCCAGGGACATGGTGGGGACAGCGAGATGTCCCGTCAGCTGCCTGGGCTGGATGAACTGAGCCTGCTCATGCTCTCTGGCGCTGCCCAGGGCTGGTCAGGGGCGGGTCTCTGCACATCTCACTCAGCTACTGCGGCAGGTGTCACCTGTCCCTTTTCCAGGAGTGCCTGGCCCCTCCAGATCCCCACCTGCTGTTACAAGTGTGGGGGAGTCAGGGCCAGACGGCAGCCAGTTTGGTCGAGTTTCACCGTCACTGACATCAGCTGCGCTGCCCTGTCCTGGAAGCTACATGATGGAGACAAGTGCCTCGGGGCCTTTTGTTGCTTCTTTCGGGGGCCTGATCTGCATGCGCCCTGACCTTGGCCCAGGAAGGGTGACCTCCACGCCACCCTCTGACCTTCTCTTTCCCTGCATTCACCCCTGGGTCACGTCCTCCCGCTAAGGCTAGATACCAGGACACTACTTCAGTGGAAATAATAGTCCCTCCAAGCCATGTCCACTGGCCATATCCAGGGGGCCTCACGGTCTTCTAGATAAGGTAGAGCTAATGGACTTGTCCAAGAAATTACAGATGTGTCTCCAGGAGGCACCTCGGAGCAGGATGGTGGTCTCCAGGGAGATTCTTGCTGGTAGAGGCCCCACACTGGCTGCATACGGGTCCAGTATGAGGCCAGGGTGAGTGGATGGTAGGCACAGTCTTGGGAGATGGGGTAGTCCCTCCCAAATTCTGCCATGAGCTGGCACGCTTCCTCCTCACCGAACGCCACAGGGATGCACCATCCCTTTACCAGAGAAGCATCTGGGGCCAGATACAGATCCAAATGTGATCCAGCTATGCAGCATACAAGTGACCCCCCCCCCCAGCTGGGCCTAATACGCTGCTTGCCAGAGCGCAGATCAGACAGCGGCCCAGGTGTCCCCAGGGGAACAGGAAGGTGAGGTTGTTTGCAATGGAATAAGACTTTCTTGTACATCGATCTGCAACCCTGCATTGTTTATGTGTCTTTAAGCGTATATCTCTGAATGTGGCCATATGTGCCACACTCTGTCTCTGAGCACACGCTTGTGTATAGGCACATATCTGTGGTGCGTTCCTATGTGTTGCGTGTTTGTGGGTATGGATGTACACGCATGTAGCATGCATTCTGTATGTGCACATAACTTGTGAGCGTATTCACTTGTGAGCGTATTCAAGTCCTGCGTGAGTCAGGGAGACACAGGAAGTTGGTCCCCTCTTCAATGGAGAGCTGCTCATTTATTATTGTTTTCTCAGTTAATAGAAAACAAAGGAAGTTTTACTTCCAGCTCTGCTTCTGGGCCCCAGAACATCAACGTCATATGAATGGCTTTAAGGTTTCTTTTGAAGATTGAGGTTGTGACAACTGATGAGTTTCAAAATACTTTGGGGTGACCAGGGTTCAGGAAGGAACTCGGTGGGAGGGTCACGGAGGACTTCCCTGAGGAGGTGATGTTTGGACATGGAAGCAGTAAGGTCAGGAAAAGACAAGGGGGACGGCTGGTGACAGGTCTCCTGCCTCCGCCACCCTAGGCAGTAGGCAGATCTTGGTATCGACCTGGCAACAACTCTGCCCTCCCCAAAGCACAGCACTCCTCCCCCCTCCAGAACCTCAGTAAAATCTCGCTCCAAGTTCTCCCCACTAAAATCTGGCAGCTCTACAGCAGAACATACTCATTTTTTTCCCCCAGGAATGCTTGGAAGTAAGATTTGGTGTGATTAATTCTGTCATTAAGGCCAACTCCCTGAAGACACGGCCCACCTTGGGGAGGGTGACAGGGAGCCCGTCAATCATGAGGGTCAGAGAGGAAGGGGCAGAGAGCTGGCACCGCAGCGTGGACAGTGTGAAAGGCTGTAACAGAGCAGCCGCCGTCCCGAGGGTCCACGTCTGGACCCGAGAGGTCGCTCAGCGTTATGCACACGCATCCTGGGGTCCGAGTGGCTGTCCTGCAGGCCGGCAAGTCCTCATGCAGTGCTGCCGGCTACTCAGCACACTGTCCTCCCCTGGCCACGCTGACTAAACTGCTTACAGCATTGTTCTATAATATTCCCTGTTGAATACATAGCTCTTGCTCAATAAACGCTGCTGCACAGGTCAGCAGACAGCAGCTCCACGCGTGCAGTGGGAGCATTACACGATTACCAATCTCTAGTCCTTCCAGGAAGTCTGCCCACGTAGAGGGGAGAAACAGGAGGGTTGGAGGCCTTCAGAGGGCAGCTAGAGACAGGCATGTACGAGGGATGGGAGACAGGGCGGAGCGTCCTTCGGGTTGAGATGTGATCTTGCTCAGGGTCTGGAGGCGGGCGGAGGCCAGGTGAGCTGCATGAGCATTTGGGACGGAGCCTCGGATGCATTCCCATTCCCAAAGTGGGCTGAGGAGTCCACGGGTTCTGTTTCTAGGGATTCAGTTCCATGGATCTGAACAGCGTCCACCCTCCATGCGTGCTCCTTTCTGTCACTCACTATTCCCTAAACAATACGCTGCAACAACCACGTACACGGTATTTATGTCGCATTTAGTATAAGTGGTAACTTAGAGACTTGCTGAAGTATATGTACATAGGTTTTATGCGAATGCAATGATAGTTTATTTAGGGGACAGGTGCATTGTGGGTTTTGGAATCTGAGGCGTACGAAGCCGACCGCTAGGACGTTGAAGTTCAAATGCACTCTATATCACACTGGCTTTGCTGGCAGGCCACAAGCAATGAGATTCAGTCCTAGAGGACCTAGGGTGGGCGAGATGGCCAGGAAGGAGGTGAGGAGAGGCCCAGGCCAGCTTTCTAGGTTCTCGGTTCTGGGCGATGGGGTGGGGCAGGGAGCCAAGAGGTCAGTGGTGATTCCAGTCACTTCCAAACCCAAGCCATTCCTGGAAGGCGGTACCCAGCAGCTGCCTGGGACGAGGATGCCCGGGACTGAATCCGAGGAGG
This sequence comes from Typhlomys cinereus, assembly GCA_023101885.1. NCBI lineage: Eukaryota > Metazoa > Chordata > Mammalia > Rodentia > Platacanthomyidae > Typhlomys > Typhlomys cinereus. The sequence goes on from JALPQD010000097.1 coordinate 4,094,142, forward strand.
GCGCGGGCTCCATGGGAGCTGAACGGTGTCCAATCGCCTGGGATCTATTATCGACTCTCATGACCCTCTGTACGCCCTTGGAAGAGTGCTGAAATTGTGTTGTCAGAGCTGCGCTGGCTAAGATGAATAGCAGGGGGTGAGTTAATGCTTTCAACGTGCCTGGAGACACCGCTGGGGGCAGGGTGGAAGAGAGCCAGGAAGGTAAGCAGGAGAAAGATGGCCGTCTGCCCCAGTGGTTGTGAGGGGGCCTGGAGTCACCAGACAAACAGCAACCTGTTCCCTGGGGGAATCACCTGGCCCCAGCTCTCTGGTGCTACAGAGGTGCCCCGAGATCCAGGGCTGGGCTTGGGGCACAACTCTGCAGTTTCCGCCATTCAGGAGTGCTGTGGGGTCTCCTCGCATGGCTTTAAGGCGAACAGCACAGCTTCAGACCACGTGAGACTGTTAGTCTCTGTCATTACATGTTGAGCACCCGGAATGTTCTGGCCTCAGGAGGGGGGCCCTGAAGTCAGTGACAGGAAGCTTCCCGAATCAGCAGGATGAATTAAGCCCCGTCATGGGTCACGCAAGGTAGCGGCACTCTCTCTGAAGGTCTTTGAAAAGGGCATCCTGCAGTCTCTTGGACTGTTGGTCCAATGAATACAAGATGGACTTCTAGAATCCAAGATGACGGTCCGGTGCTGGTCACGGGACCAAGTGCTTGCAGCAGCACCCATGATCCTGTGAACCGTGCCACCCGTTCACTCCAGGAGAAAGCGGGGGTCACTGACTTCTGCTATGTCCAGCGTCTAAGGAATGGGGCCAATAGAATGGAGCTTACTGAGGGTGCAGGTCTCGGCTCCTAACCCACCCCTGCCTGCACATTCTGAGGCATTTCTTTGTTGGGGCGCTGGGCTACCAGGAAGGTGCCAGGCGCGTCTGAACACCATGGCTGTAGTCTCTGCTGGGCTCCTGCATAGTTGGGGGAGATCCGTACTGCAAGGCTCTGCTCCGACTCCGTCACTAGCAGGCCTTCCTCTCCTGCTCCCATGGGTCCGACAAGTGTGCTCCACGCAGGGCTTACGAGATGAGGGAAGCCACCTGATTTCAACCTCAGTGATTATTTTTACCTTGTCTTCGATAACAATAGGAGCAAAACAATGTCTTATTATAGGAACAGACTTGCAGGTACACACACACACACACACACACACACACACACACACACACACACACACACACACAAAGAGACAGTCCAATCTCTTCTTGGAGAGAATCATGTACGTAGAAAGGAAGACCTGGGCTAAGACCAGCTCCTCCACTTATGAGCCAGTTAGCCTTAGGCCAGGTACCCAGGCGCTCTGAGCCTCAGCTTCTCCATCTGTGTCAAATGCAGTAATCAGGGAGAGGAAGAGAGATCTGTGTCACATGTAATAGGGACCGACTAGCGCAGGCATCTCCTGTGATTACAGTTCCTGTTGTATTTGGTCTGGTAAGAGTCTGGGTTTTCCTTTTCAAAACTTGTAGCTGTTTCTCTCTAAATCTTTTCTCTGTGTCATTTCCCTTAAGGGGAACAAGAGTCCCTTCTGTGGGACACCAGTGATATTGCACTAATACCTGGCACAGGCAAGATAAAGCTTGCTAAAAGAACAATCAATAGGATAATTAATACTAATACTAACTTGGGCTGGCGAGATGAATCAGCTTGGGTAAGGGCACTTGTGAGCAAACCTGGCAACCTGAGTTCAATTCCTTCCTCCTCTTTAAATGAATAAATAAATAAGATACTTTAAAAAACATGCTAATGCGTGACACAGTGCCAGGCACCAAGTTATGTGGCTGACATACATTATTACTCTCTTACTCTCAGGTGAATCACCAGATATGCCGAGTTCTTCAGTCATTCAAGATGATTAGGATCAAAGTATCTATTTGCACAGTATGGCAAATGTGCACATATGTAATGAGAAATCTGGGGATGGGATACAAGTGCAAACATAGAATTCATTGTTTCACACATACTTTAAGCACACTGACCAAAGGTCATCTTAGATTTTTATTTCTAACAATTTTGTGCAGAACACAAAGGTTTCTTAGCATGGAATTTTCCACTGTGACATCACGTCCATGCTTTGGATTCTGGAGCATTCTGAATTTTGGATTTTCAGATTAAGAATGCTCAACTTGTATTTATAAGGGAGATTGAGGAAATAAACTACCTCGCTAGTGGGATTTAAGGACTCTGGAAGCTGCCTTTTGGACCACCATCCTACCTCATAAATAGATAATTTCCACATTAAATAAGCGGTTAGCCTACCAATAAGTTTACTGACAGAACCATCTCCACACCCTTCTGTCATTTTAAAACAAATCTTTACTGCTGAATTTATCCCAGCATGTTACCATTGGACTGCCTTGCACTTTCAGAAATTAGCTGGAAGAATTATATGCTTACTTCTGACCTACTATTTTTGTAAAGCAGGTAGGAAGAATCTGAATAAACTAGTGCTTTATATGCAAAAAAATTTCAATTGGGTTTTCTAGATTAAAAAGCTCGAGTCAAAAATTACAAGCAATGGGATAAAAGTCACATAGTTCTGCGGGAACAGCTGTAAGCTGTGGGGGTTGCTAGGCCCAGAAGCCTGCTCTCTGGATGATGCATTAGCAACCTAACAGGCTGTTGAGTGACTCCTCCCTTGGGCCTTGCCTCTTGTCTGCAAGACCATGGCAGGCCAAACTTCCCCCCTTGGGAGTGGAGAAAACTCCCAGGTCATTTGGAACGCTTTTGTTTCTCTAAGAAACCGGCTGGGCTGTTCCTTCCCCATCAGTTCTTTCCTGCTTATCTAAAGATATGTTAATGCATGGACCAGGTAACTGTTTTGAGGCCTACATTGTCGGTTCCCTTCTAGCAACAAGGTGACATGCCTGTTTTAGCATACCTGGGACATGTCCGCCCCATGGCAATTGGATGTCACTCCTGACTTCTCTTTGTTAACCAAAATGTATGTGTTTTACATGGTCCTGTAAAGAATTTGGCCCTGCTTCTTGATTATAAAAACCCCTATATGTTACAATAAAGTTGGCTTGGATGATAAGGGACATCCAAGGCCCCCTCTGACCCAAAGCCTGAAACTTTTAATTCCTACCGCTCCCAGCTCCCACTTCAGAATCCTGCGTTTGTAGGTCCAGGTTGGCGCTGGTTCGTGGGCCTGGACTGTAAGCAAGACACAGCTTGTGAGGGAGAGCTGGACTATTCCCAGATGTGAGAACTCATGGAATCTGGGAAGGTCCACCACAGAAAGCATTAGTAAAATGATGGCGGGTTCGTGGGGTGTATGTGAGTGTGCGATTCGTCTCTCGGCATGTGGGGGAAGGAACCACTGCCTTTTGTGGTCAGCCACTTGGAGGGGGAAGACCAAGGTCCTTGGCCTCAAATCACTATTTGCTCCAACCAGAAGCAAAATGGTTCCAGCTACTCTGCTTCTATCACAGAGGGGAAACTGAAGCCCAAGAAAGTGAAATCATTTGTGAAGTCCCAACGCTGTGACCGTCCCACAAGCTAAGTGGGATCCACTCCTGTCACTCACCGTAAGAAATGAGCCACGTGTTCTCAGGGATTCAACAACCCAGACCAGTGCTGTCCAGAGAGACAGAGAACAGACGCCAATCACACTGTCACTCGGGATTCTTCTAATGGCCACATTCAAAACTAAAAATGAACAGGTGGAATTAACCTTAGTTATTTATTAACTCAATCTCTCCAAACTATTAGATGTACTCAAAACAAATGTAGTGCACTGAATAAACTACATTGTACCTCTTTGGGTACGGTATCTCTGAAATCAGTGAGATTTCATATGGAGGCCTCGTCTGCTAGGTCTGGCTGCATTTCAGAGTTTACCAGCTCCTCCCAAGCCAGCGGCTATATCGGACAGTGCGGATCCAGATGGATCTCAACCTCTTGCGTGTTATGAGCTGCAAAATTCAAATTTCCAGAGTCTGCTCCCTGGCTCTAGGCGGAGGCCTGGGAATTTGCATCCTAACCAGCATTCCAGAGGACTGGGAGGTAGCCAGTCATTTGGGAACCAGTGGACTGAGAAAAAAATGCAGCCCGGTCACTCTCTGTGCTTAGTAGGGATTAGTGGACAGCCAGCGAGGACCCTTCCTAATTTGTATCGATTGGGAAAAGCTTGATGTTAATTAGAAAAGTGTAAATTAAAGACACTGTTTGATCGTGTTCAACTGAATGACTTCCAGGTATGAAGAGTAAACTAAAGAATCTCTAAGCAAGCAACGCTTCCTTAGAGAATAGGTAAGACTTCCCAATTAAATATGAAGAATATTCATGTGCACACACTATGTTCAGCACTTGGAAAACCAATTTATTTTCTTAAGATTAAACAAACCTTCGATCGTGTCTCCAATATGAATTTGTCCAACAGAAGACAAGCTGGTAACTGTAGGCAAGGAAGAAGTCAGAGACATTCACTAGACAGCCTTAATGAAGCGCCTTCTGTGTGCAGACGAGTCACCCGGAACTTACAGAGGTGACTGGGAACCGGGGAAGAGTGCGCCCGCGGGCCAATGACGACAGGAATGGCACGTGATGCTCTCCAAGCTCAGAAGGGGAAAAATGCCTGGAGCTCAGGGAAAGCTCCACATACAGAACTCAGCTGAGCCTCAGGCAGCGGCTGAGTGTTTCACGAGGTGACAGATAGGCGACACTGACAGAGGGAGCGAGATCATCCTTATCAAGGGCTGCACATAGACGCCACATGTCCAGTGTGGGAAAGGCAGCGATGGTGGATGATGCTGGAGAACGGGCTGGAGGCGGGATGTCTGATCAGGGGGGTTGAACTGGGCCTTACAGGGATGAGAGGGTGCAACTGCAGCAGACAGGCACACAGTAGGGCCTCAGGCAATGATGGCTGGTGGAAAGGCCTCATAGGTAGTCACCTACTATGTGAAACGTGGTTCATGTGCTGGAGGTCAGTCCTCAGTGTGATGGTCCTGGGAGAAGGTGAACGCTTAAAGGCCCCTTGGGAGAGAGTAATGTACTTTTCCTAGGACCCTGGCTAGTTCCCTGAGAATGGGAGGTTATACATGACTGATGTGGCTTCTGCGTGCTGCCTCTCAGGCCCAGGCTCCCAGCCTCAGGCCCCCCCCAGAGGTTAAACAAATATGGCTGCCCAAGCTTGGCCTTTCGGCTTCCAGAACTGTGAGACAGTATTTTTCTTTCTTTCCTTTAAAGTACCCACCCTTCGATGCTAGGCCGCAGCGGTAGTAGACACACTAACACACAGAGCAAGAGAGTCTTGATTTGGTGATGTCAACAGAGAGTCAGTCACCTGCTTTGGGGGGTTGGGATGAAAAGTGATATGACAAGTATGTGAGACTGGAAGGTCCCAGGAGAGGAAGAGCAGGGAACCAGGAGGCCAGAATCCCTGAGCATGCTGGAGAGTCATCGTGTTCCAGCGGCCTCTGCGTAACCAGGCCAGCCGTGTGCAAACGAGGAAGTTGCAATGATGTGGGTGGGAGGAGCTCAGTGACAGAGAGCTCTGCGGGTACGCAGGACGGTCCTATTCAGCAGTGAGTTAGGCACAGGATATGTAGACCTGAGAGGGAGGTGAAGGCTTAGCAAGGATTCTGAAGTCGGATGATGCGTGCCTGGGCCTGGAGACTTCCTCTCGTGCCCACCACCAACTGAGCCTCAGCCGCCTCGCACAGGTAGGCATGCAGGAAATGCCTCCAATAACCGAATCATGAGTTCATATTCACTGTAAATACACGCACATGCGATCGCAGACATATGTATATATATATGCACACACTCATGTCTATACACACAGAATACACATGCATGCACATGCACTGGACATATATGCACGTACGCACATGCACACGCAATGTGTACATGTATGAATGCACAAGTCTTGTCTCTCATTGGCCACCCAAGGGACACGGGGCTGGAACCAAATTGTCGACTTCGAGTTCTCTCTCTGCCCTGGGCCTTTAGCATGTGGGTCCTAAAAGGAGTTCAAAGAGGGTCCATTGCCTAATGGTTGACGCACAAGATATATTTACCAAATGGAAACTTCCACAACTGAGTTTCCCAGAAAGCCAGCTGGACAGGCACCCCCACCCCCACTTTACAGAAGGGGAAGTTGAGGTTCAGGGAAGTGCGCTTGCTTGTTCAAGACCACACACGTGGCCAATAAGGGATGCCAGGACTTAAAGGCCGAGTAGCATCAAAGAATTCCCAGTCCCCCTCCCCCCTGGCTGCTGCCACTTTTCAAGAGCTGACTCAAGGCCATTTTCCAGATCCTTCTCTGGCTGCAGTTTCCCAGCAGCCAAGGGTCTGGCCGGAATCTCCTCCAGCTGGAAGTTACTGTCTTGTCTTCTGGTAGCTCCAAGGCTCAAGACATGACTCAGGCCCTGGGGAGCTCAGAGTCCCACATCAAAGCCCAGGCCTGGCTGAGCCCGTCATGATAGTGAAATGCTCTAGAGCAAAAAGAAGACTAGAGACTCCACAAATGGCTTTACCGACAACTGGGCCTTTTATCCCAGGATCTCAAAGAACCTCAGTCCTCTGAAGCTGCCGCCAAAGCCCAGGCCCCTGTGCAGCAGCCTTGTTACACTGCTCTGACCATCAGTCATTGACTGACTGGCTGAGTGACTCACTCTCCACAGGTGAACCCAGGTAGAACCCAGGCAGGACACCCAGGAACACATTCTGTTTACCCTAAGGATTCTCCCCACTACAGCATTGTCATATCGGGGGGCTGTGCTCCTGCTGCCCATGGGCCTGGGCTTCTCAAAGAGATGGCTGGGAACACTGTGAAACCTCGGGGCTTTGGGCAGCACTGGGCACAGAACAAAGGTTTGAAGCATATAGGAGAGAGATGGAGGGGTGGCTGGCAAATGGGTTCTTCTCGAGCAGCCGCCAAAATAGGTGGGCTGATGGACATCCCGCGGACTGAAGACCCCAGGACTCAGAGATGTGGAGAGCTTGGCCAGGCCCTTATGCTGCCCCTACACCAAGCTGGCTTTGGGTGTCTTTTAAATTAGGTACATTCATGGCACTGAGCTGCTTACGTTACTACATCACAGAGCCATCTCAGGGCACTTCTGAAGGACACATAACAACCCAGTGAAAGGTGAGCAAGGGACCGTTTATGCTATAAACCCACTGGGAAAATCTGATTAGTTTCCTTGTGTGTGTGTGTGTGTGTGTGGTGTGCGTGTGTGTGCGCATGTGCATATCTGAAACTTGCCAATAGGCTGGGCTGGTCGGCTAACGGCTAATAAGCGCCATGGATCCTCCTGCCCCCGTCTTCCAGTGCAAGGGTTTCAAGCACAGACCCCCGTGGCTGGCCTATTTTGCGTGTGATCTGTGGGGCAAGTGCTTACTGACTGAACTGCTTCCCCATCCTGCTTATCATTTTTTGTAATGGTTCTCAACCTGATAAGGATTTTCCTGTCTAAATGGGTTTAAAGTTCCTATATACGATCACTGGTGTGTGTCTCTTGGCCCACAAATCCTAAAATATTTACCATCTGGCTTTTTAAGAGAACTTGGCAGGCCTCTAATGTAAATTATATCTCATTTTATTTCAGAGGTCCCAGAGAGTGGGCTAGACCTTCTCAAGTGGGCTGGTCTCTTTAACCTTGGCTCTCGTGGTTACACAATTTACTTTGCCTAGCTAACTCCTGTGCGTGTGTGTTTATATGTGTGTGTACACAAAAGAAGGCATCTGAGTGTGTTGCTTATGGAGGCTTAAGAGTGGCATTGGGAATCATCCTGGTTTATCTATCTATCCCCTTATCGTTTTGTTTCGGGCTTTCCAGGCTCTGCCCTCCAGGGCCAGAATTGTGTGTGTGCCAATGTATGTTGTGTACCACAGAACATATGGTGGGAGGGGGGTGCGGTGGAGGACCAAGGGTGACATCAGGAAACATCCCGGATTGCTCTACCTCCTTATTCCTTTGCCTTGGGGCTTCCCAGACTCCACCTTGCAGGGATGGAATTCAGGCCACCGCCATATCCACATAGCTTTTTTTTTTTTTACATGGGATCTGAACTCAGGTCCTTGTGCTTGTGAGGCAAAGCCTTTAACCTCTGAGCCGTCCCCAGCCCATCTCACTCCCTCTTAATATCAACCTCATCTCAGTTGCTCTTTCCTCCAGGAAGTCCCACCTGATCCCCACAGAGCAAATCAGGGGACCTTCTTGGTGCCCCTCTATCCTCCTAATCCTTGAACTCTCACATCCTGGCGCTTGGTATAATGTATGAACATTGTCACCCCCCGATAGACATGGTCTCCGGGGACAGACACACGTGGGGGTCAAGTGACCATACAACCTTGCCTAGGCATCCTGACTTCAGCCTGCTGACCAGCATGAGTATGGAGACCATTTCCCTCGCTAGCCGAGGGTCCCGCTTTGTGGGTGTAAGTTATACTCACTGTCATCCTGCATATTCAATAGCAGCTGAGGGGAAGCCGGTTCTGGGCTCAGAACTCAGCCGTTCCATGTGATGGGTAATTTTGACTGTCAACTTGACGAAAATCTAGAATCACCTAGGAGACAAGCTCCTGGGCACGTCTGTATGGGATTTTCAATGTGAAGTCAATGGGGCAGAAAGACTCACCTAGTGTAGGGGGCTCCGTTCCCCAGGTCTGGGTTCTGGACTGAATGAAAAAGAAGACCGTGAACTGAGAACCAGCATTCATCTATCTCTGCTTCCTGACTGCGGACGAACCACCACAGATGCCTCCTGCTCCTCCCACCGTGACTTCCCACCATGATGGTGTGGACCCTCAAACTGTGAGCCAAATAAACTCCTCTTTCCCAAGGTTGCCTTCGGCAGGCATTTTAATCGCATGAGGAAAGAAACCAACACACTCAACATTTTTGGTGGTGTGACACTGGATACGTGTGATGGTGACAAGCCACTGCGACCCCCCTCAATTCCCACATGGCAGTCCTAACCCTCAACACCCCAGGACGACTGTGTCTGGAAAGAAGGTCTTTAAAGAGGGAATTAAGCGAAAGTGAGTTTAACCAATATGACTCATTTCCTCCGAAGGGAGCCTGGTACACATGCACACACAGAATGGCCCTGTGTACGCAGAAACCAAAGCTCACACCCCTGACCTCTGGAACTGTAAGAAGTGACACGTGGGCCTCCTAAGAACCTCTTGAGTCTGGACTCTCTCCTCTGTGACATGAGAAAAACAACAGTGCTTATCTCGCAGGCTGGAGTCAGGTTCACAAGTGTAGGATTCTTAGAACACCATGTGGCAAATTGTGAGGTCTTCTGGGAGGTCAGCTACTGCCATGGTCCCTGATGAGCTTCCCCTGATCCGGTACCTAATGTAATCCTTGTATCAGACACCCAGCCAGAGCTTGGCCGGGGTGAATAATGCATGACTTCAGGGCCCAGGGCCAGCAGCACCACGCGCATGGACGTCACGCCTGGGACCAGAGCTTACTCCATGGGCTAAGCTCAGGAACCCTGAACTAGAGGGCACTGTGTGTCATCCCTGTGGAGGACCAAGGGTGAACTCAGAAATCATCCTGGATTGCTTCTACCTCCTTTTTGCTTCACTCTGGGATTTCCCAGGCTCTGCCTACTAGGGCCGGAAGTGCAGGCCACAGCCCTTTCCCCCTACCCCGGTGTTTATTTATTTATTTATTAATTATTATTATTTTTTTTATGTGGGACCCGGGATCCAAACTCAGGACCTTCTGCTTGTGAGGCAGAGTCTTAACCCCTGAGCCATCTCTCCAGCTCCAGATGTCCCCTTTAGGAAGAAAGGAATGTTCCCAGCAAAATTTCACGACCTTGTTCTCAGTATTTAAAATCTTCCATACATTTTAAAAAAGTGAGCAGGAAAGATTGTGGCATTGGTTGGGGCCAAGGTATTTTTATGGTGTTAACAACTTTCTTTTTCTAATCTTCCCCTTCATGGCAGACAACTTGTGGGGAAATAAGGAAAGTTACAAAAGAACAAAATCCAAATCATAATCAGCTCTGACATTCAGAAAAGCACAGCTGACATTCTAGAAAGTTCTTCCAGGTGTACGTATTTACCAACAATTGCACCATGGACTATCTCCATGAAAAAGACTTGCACTTCTATTGAGTGACAGCTTGTGAATTTGTTCCATGTTTCTGCATTTTATGCTGTAATACCACCTGATGGGCTAATGTGGTGTGCACCAAGAGTCCCATCTCTTGGGAGAATCACAAGTTCAAGGTCACGCTAGGCTACACAGTGACACCCTGTCTCAAAGTAAACATAAGAAAACACTGGGCTCTGTAAGGTTGCTTCACGGTTTTGACTAAACCTGCTTATTGTAATCACACCCAAACTCAGGGACCATATCTAGGTTTTGACAATGTTCTATTCGCAATCACGTGATCCCCCAATTGAGCACTCCTAAGGATTTTCAACATGGTCTTTATGCACGTGTATCTGAAGAGTATCTGTCTTAAGAATATCATCAAGTTTTTTTAAAATTTGTGATTTTGGTTAACATTTTAGGATAATTTGTGTTTCTAGCAAGCAGAGTCTCTCTGGAAGGATTCCTAGCACACTATACCATCATCAAGCTTCAAGGTTCCCTACACACAGTCTGGGGCTTTCGAGCCAAGGCCTTGGGGCTGTATCTCATCTTATTTCTTAGGGGCTTAGGGACTAGTGGTGCGTTACTGACCTAGCTGGTCTCACCAGTTAAATGGATAGAATAGAAGCTCCTGGAACATTCTGAGGACTAAATCCATCACTGGCCCAGACATTTGTGGATTTGCTGTTTGTGTGTTTAGACTCTCTAGTAGTTCAGTTGGCCTCAAACTCGCCTTGTTCTCCTAACCTGAACTTCTGATCCTCTTGCCTCCACTTGCCAAGTGTCAGGTTGTAGGCAGAGCACGCCACACCTGGTTTTAGGTTTAGGCAGTGGAAGGGATCGAACCCAGGGCTTTATCCATGCTGGGTAAGCAATCTATCAACTGAGCCATATTCCCAGCCTTTCGACTTGTAACCCAGGACCCAGTGCGAGGAGTCTGCCTGCACCCACTTTCTGACGGCAAGCTCACTAGCCCCCCTTAGCCACGATCAATGGAAGGTTGTGTCTTAGCAGAAGGAACGGGGCCGGTGGTCACCTCAGCTTCCAACAGCGTGCTGAAAGCATATAAGGGGACTCTGACAACAACTGCACAAATAACCACCTCTTTGTGCTAGGGCTCCTTGGCATGCTGCAGGGAAGCGAGATGCCACCAGGTGAGAACCCTCACCCTTCCTCGACAGCGGGGAGCCGGTCCCTCCCGCCCTCGGGCAACATGTATGGGAGGAAAGATGCAGTCCTTCACCGATGAAGGGCCCTGTTTGGATCGTTTCCCCCGGGACGCTGCTGGTGCTGCAAAAATCTGAAGAGAACATCTTTGGAGCACTTAGGAAGATGGATTGGCTCAGTCTCTTCCTTTTGTAACACAGCGACTGTTCTGGCGTCTACTGGGGGTGGCGGCGCACAGCAATGAACATGAGCCAGCATGACTGATAACTGTCACTGCTGTGCTCTCTAGGATGTGCGCACATCTACTTGGCGCCTCTAACCTGCAAGGTGCTTTGTAAATTGTATTTGGTCACGTATTATTTATTGTGTGCGTGTGTGGGAGTGTACACATGTAGAGGTGTGTACTGTTGTGGAAGAAGGCACTGAGTATGCCTGTGGAGGTCCAATAGTGACACTGGGAATCACCTTAGATTGCTCTACCTCCTTATTGCTTTGCTCTGGGGTTTCCCAGACTTTGCCTTCCAGGGCTGGAAATGCGGGCTGCTACCATTCCCACCCGGCATTTTTATGTGGGATCTCGAATTGGAACTTTTGCTTTTGAGGCAAAGGCTTAACCTCTGAGCCCTCTCTCCAGCCTCTGCAAGGTGCGTTTGAGAAATCAGTTGACAATCATTGGCTTGACTGTTCAAAGGAGAAGACAAAAATCTAAAGCACTCAGTTGGAAGTCAGAAGCTACATTATTTTCACACCTAAACTCCTGCAGAGAGACAGCAGAGAACAGATCTGACATGTAGAACACTTACACGAGACAGTGAGGATACCAACAATAAAAGCCCAGCGGCTCTAATGGCCGCTACTTTCTTTTGATCTAATGGTATTCGCAGTTGCCATACCTGATCAGAAATCTTAAAGGATTAAATAAAGAGTCCACAGGAAGTGACATATTGGATCTGAATTTATACTGGGGGCCAAGTCCTAGAATCAAGTTTCTCAATACTTACAAACCAACACTCAGTTCCCAAGTGTTTTCTGCACCCAAGGGAACAGAAGGCTGTGTTCTACAGTGTGACTTTCACACAGTCTGGCCCCTGGAGGCAGTTATGCAAGCAGAGCATGATTGGAGAGATTTGACTTCTAGCTCCATGAATCACATTTCCGTGTGGAAATGCTCTGAATGAATTTCTACTCAGGGCTGGGTAGCTCGGTGCTTGTTAATGCCTCCGCGTTGTAAGCAAAAGGACCTGAGTTCAAATTCCCAGACTATAAACAATGCTGGGTGGAAATGGTAGCAGAATGCAATTGTGACCTGAGAAAGGAGGTGCCTGGGAGACTCCGGAGCAAAACATCAAGGAGGTGGAGCAACCCAGGAGGATTTCCAATGGTACTTTTGGGCCTCCACAGGCACATACGCTCAGGTGTCTTCTTGTACATACATTTGCACACACATGTATACCCACTCACCTGCAAAACACACACACACACACACACATTTCTGTATCAGAAAACACCAGAATACCTGCCTGAGACATTTCCGGATGACCCACGGCTCAACAAGTGTCCAGGATGACTGTGTAAGTCCAGCACTAGCCAGGCCTGGGGCTCATATTTTGACCTAATTTGCTCCAAACAGAAGCCTGGCATAGTCTCTTGCACAGAACCCTTCATCAGCTCAGCCACAACCTCTCGACCTGGTGGCATTTATGAAGGGCTGTCACACTCCTGGGGCTGCCCCTACACAGGGCCATCCATTCTCCCAGGAGTCTGGCCAAGCATGATCGATCACCCAGGAGCTGGGAAAGGGCTCAGCTGGTCTGAGTGTCACCCCCGGAGGCCACACAGCTAGAGAACCTGGATCCCCATTGGCCTGCTGAGACGCGCTCCATGATTAATGCTTGAAAAAGTGGAAGAAAGGTGTTTGAAATTTATCATGGGGCAATAAATCACACCTTGATTTTTTTCTCAATAAAAAACAGTTAAGTAACACAAGACACCCATATGTATTAAAAGTCATAAAATAACCTCTAGTTTCTTATGCCAAACAACCTAATTTGCTTATACATAAATATCAAGGGATAGAAAAGTAGAATTTCAGGCCAAATTGAATGAAAAAGCATGTAGTCACATCACGCCTCAGCTCTTGATCGAGGCGGTATATTAAGAATTTTTTTCAGGTCTTGCACCTCATGCTTCTGGAGAGGGAGACAAATGAGGGTTTGCAGATTTATTTCGACATAAATTAATGCTAACCATCTGGATGGATAAGATAACCAAATAGCCATAAAAATCTTGGCAACCTCCCACGGAAGAAAAATTGCTTGGGAGACCAGAGTGGGGAGGATCCACGCAGAGTTTGTTGGAGGAAGTCCAAAGTGATCACGGAGTTTACCAAGATTTTGACTTACTCTCGTCCTTTAATCGTAATATACGTGCAGAGAGGCTGTGCTTGGGAGAGAAGAGATTATGGAGATAATAATTCCTTATAACTGCAGAGCACCGTGGCTGAGCAGAGGTGTCTGGCTTTTGTTTGAGCTTTTCCATGATCCTCGGCGTGAAGGAGGCTCAGGCTTTATCACGTCCCTTTAAAAACGGCACAGCCTGGAACAGAGGGACTAAAGGTCTGATATTCAAAAACAGCACATCCATCTGTCTTTCCATCACCTACCTATCCACCCATCCCTCCATCCTGCTAGCCAGCCAGCCAGCCAACCATTCACTTATTCATTCATCTGCTGATCCACTTACCCACCACTTTGCCTGCCCGTCAGTCCGTGCGTCCGTCCGTCTGTCCGTCCATCCATCTACCCACTCATCCTACCAGTTAGCCAGCCAACCATTCATTCATTCATTAATTCATTCATCTGTCTACTGATCCATACCCACCATTTTTCCTGCCCATACATCCATCCATCCATCCATCCATCCATCCACCCACCCACCTATCCATCCATTCTGCCAGTTAGCCAGCCAACCATTCATTCATTCATCTACTGATCCATTTACCCACCACTTTGCCTGCCCATCCATCCATCCATCCATCCATCCACCCTCCCATTCATTCTCTCCCATTCATCCATTTACTCATCTACTCATTTATTCATCCATTCATCTAATAACCCATCTATCTAATCCACCCATTTGCTTGCCTATCCATTGATCTGTTCATTCATCCACAATCTCCTAATATATCTATTCATTCATTCATTCATCTAATAACTTATCTACCCACCCATCTGCTTGCCTATACGTCCATCTAGTCATTCATCCACCTACCTCCTAATATATCTGCACATTCATTCATCTACTTCTCTATCTACCCATTCACTCTTCCTTCCATCCATCCATCCATCCACCACTTAGACAATCACTTATACATCCACTCACCTATTCATCCATTCATCTACTCATCCATTGCCCATCTACCTAGCTCAATTCCTATTCACGTACAATCCTTCTTGAAAGAAAGAAGGAAAAGCTAATTCTTCAGACACACCTCCATGTATACAGATATGGTTGTGCGGAGGAATCTGTTCTCACTACAAACGCACCAGCTTGGAGCTCTGCGATCCTGCATTTCCCCCAGGATTCTCTGCATCTCCTTGCTCCTCCCATTTTTCCACTGCCGACTTTCCATTAGCCAGCAACATGCACCGACAGTTAAGTGCTAACATTAGGGGATCATTCTTTCACCTCTTTGCCCTCCTCATCTGCAGGCTTGGTAGGATTCCAGGTCTCTGCAGCTACTAGATGCTGGCCTGACAGAATAAAGTCCAGGGCTGACTCTTCCCAGAGGCCTGAGCATTCATTCATGTCCCTACTCCCCCGTCACCCAGTGAACTGCTGCTAGGCTCTCCATACTGCTCAAAATTCAGATGTCAATCAAACGCTTAAAGAAGTGATTTTCAGAAACCTTCCCTAGGAAGTGTTGGCAAATCAAGGACAGGCCCCAGGAAGATGCAGGGGCTCAGATGGCGCCTGGCTGGGAAATCTCACATCTTACTATTTCCAGAGAAAAATTCACCCGCACCCCATATTCTGAATGACTTATTCCGAGTTTGTGAGATTGTTCCCAGAAGTTACAGGAAGTGTGCTCAGGGTAACCACAGCTGGGCTCCAACCTTTGGGGGTCTAGAGTCCCGGTAAGCATGGGTCCACCTCTGAGACTTGAGTCAAAGTGAAAACAAAGATAAACCATAGAGCAATTTCAAGTCCAACCCACGTTTCCCATGATGCATAATGACCTGTAAGTGTGGGGAATCTTTTCCTCTCCTTTTTGGGGGACGGCATGCTATGTCATTGGAGGGTCCCGTTGAACCTCAGGGATGGTTTATCCGGATGCTGGCTCATCCCTCAATGGGCCTGAATCATGGGTCCAGCCCTGCTTTCTCCCCTCTTCCCAGCTGACCTTTACCCTCCTCGCTGGGGGCCTTTTACCTCTCCAGCTCTCTCCTTTCCTGCCAATCAGGATTCACCCTGCCCTCGGACACAGAAGCCAGTTTATGAAAATGTTGCATTTAATCCCCAGGAGACATTTAGAGATGGAGACCCAGAGCATGTCAGGTATTTTCTTCCGGCAGAGCCCGACACAGGGGATGTAGCAATGATTGGTTGCTATGGTTACGGGATCAGACTAGGTGGCAGTGGCGGCAGCATTCAAATCCAGACCCCTACTGGAAGAGCTCGGGCTGGAGGAGGCTTTGTATGTGGTGCAGACGTGACAGCAGTTAAATCCCTGGGTCACAGAAGGGGCACCATCCCTCCTCTAAGCCCGCTTCAGTGTCAGGCGAGACGGTGAGCTGTGGAATGGACTGAGCATGGGATCCGGGAGGACCGTTAGGGAAGATCCCACCTGGAGCAGCCTGGAGGCAGCAGGACAATGACCACTTGTGTAGAGAACGCCAGACTCTTCTCATGTTGCTATCTCTGGTGAGCCAGGCCAGCCCACCCCACCCACGTGCTCCTCAGCAGCATGCCCGATGCCTCCCCTACCTCAGAAAGTCTCCCCAGTGCACGTGCTGCCTCGCTTCAGTGTACCCCGATGGGCGGTGCGGCTCTTGGGACTGTTTGTCTGACACAGGATTAATACAGCTGGCCCCACACGATGCTGCCTCAGCACTGGCTGAATTACTCTGCGGTACGTCAGTCTCTTTAAAAGTGACCACAGAAGGTGCCGGCTTACAAACCTGGCAACCTTGAGTTTGATCCCTGGAAGCCCATGTAGGAGCCAAACTACTTCTGAGAGACGTCCTCTGGCCTTCAGTGTGTCATGGTATGCATGTGTGTGTCTTCTCTCTCTCTCTCCCTCTGCTTTTCTCTCTCCTCCTTCCCCTTCTTTCTTAATAAAAAACAAACAAACAAACTACTTTTAAAAAGCAGACCACAACAAATAAAAAAACAAAATGAGAAAGGTTGTATGAGTATTTCCAGATGGATCTGACTGAGAAACTGTGTTTTTGTAAAAATAAATAGGTTTCCTCTTCTGCAGGACTTGTCAGTCTTTGGCTGGGGAGTGTGAGCTTAGAGCCCCCAGGGACTGGTGGGTAACAGGACTTCTACGCTCTTCTACTCTTGTCGAAGGGGACGGGGCAGGACATGTCCCTGAACTGGTACGATGACTCACTTTATGTGTCAACCTCACTGGGCCATGGGGGGCCCAGATGTTGGTTCGGATGTGATTCAGCATGCGATTAACGTGGAGTTCAGAGCATTGAGTAAAACAGACTGCATGTCCCAACGTGACAGAGGAGCAGGGGTCACTGTGGCGGGAACCTCAAGGACAAGAGACAGAACAAAAGCGATGGAACCTACCAAAGATGGAAGGTTCCCTTGGGGACGGCCCCCCTCTTTTAGCCTGCATCAAGAACCCCCAGCTGCCCATCATGGAGACACAGTCCCCAAGGTGGGAAGAGCCAGACATGAACTTGCCTTGACTACGGGAGGGTGGGACTTCCCTCTCTGCTGATCTCAGCTCACCCTCTGGGCCCAGTGGTTTGCTCTCAATCCGACTCCTGGGCAGATTTATACCTAATTCCATCCGGAAACATCACATAACTTACAAAAGACTGAGCACACAGGGTGGCCATTGAGGCGCGGGGTCTGGACAAGGGTCATAAATATCTCAGGCCTCTTGTAACACACATGCTATGACAAAAGGGCCTTGATGGGCAGCGCGCTCGCGGGCACGCGCCCCTCCACCAGCTGATCTCGCCCACCTTCCCCCTCGGCTTCGCACCGGTCAGAGGCGAGGCTCAATAACTCTTTTGTTCTCCAGCGAGTCCGGTTCTGGCTAGCTGGGACCAGGTTTGTTTTTTTCTGCATTCCATAGGCCGTTCCTGGGCCCCTGGGCTGGCAGGCGGAGGCCCCGGTTCTCCCGATCACATCCCCAGTTACTGGGTGTTTGTTGTTACAGCGGCATTAAATCGCTGCAGGGCCATCGCGGGATGCAGAACGGCTCTCACTTTCGGAGCCAATTAGGACCCAGCGTCTCTCTCGCACACTGCCTAATTTTCTACTTAACGGCAGGGGATGCCGGAATGAAGAACTTCATTCTTCAGGTTAAAAAGGGCGGGGGACCGTGCAAATCACATGCAATGGTCCACTCAGCGTGGGGAGTCGGGGATGGACGTGGATCCTGCCTCATTCCAAAGACTGGTGCCATGAACTCGTGGGGCAGGGGGTCAACGTGCAGGGGGAAGGGGACCTGTGGCCAGGAAGGCCAGCAACCAGTTGAACAGGTCACATCCCAGTTCCTGAAACGGGAGGCTATGAGGGCCGGAGGCGACTTCGAAGGTGTAACTAGTGCTCGGTGGGAATGAGCCAGTGAGTCCTCGGGGCTCCTCATCACAGGGAAGGACGTGGGCGGCATTGCTCATAGACGCTCCCAAAGGAGCTGATACGCTGGAACCCGGACTGCGTATCTGAAGACAGCATCTCAGCCCGGGAGCAGCCCCCAGCCCAGTGGGGCGCACAACCCCGTTCTGTGGTGACCATCACAGCAGGACACCAGGTGGGTCCCCTGAGTGGCTCAAGGACGAGGTCAGCGCTGAAGGGTCCCTTCTATGCAGGTGGTATCACCGAGATGCCAGTTACGGTGTGTCAGTATATAACACGTGCAGTTTGTCTGCGTGGTCCTGATAGGACTGCATGACCAAATGACCTAGGGGAGCAAGGAGGTTTATTCTCGCTCATGATTCTGGTTACAAGTTCACAGTCCAGCTCGGAAGGAGAGTTCATACCCGCACCAGGGGTTGAGGGAACTGACCACAAGCATGACCACGGGAATCGCCGAGAGAGGGACAGACTCTCATTTGCTGGTCTGCCACACCACTGAGCCAGTTCTCTGCATCGTACCCACCTGCCCAGGTCCCACCATGGTCCTGCCCGCTGTGGACGGGGTTAGACAATCCCCCACAGCCTTGTTCAGAGCTCGTCTTAACTACCAGTTCTTCACAGATGTGCTCCAAGGACTCAGTCCTCAACGGTCAAGTAGACACCCATATCTAACTCACACAGATGTCGACTTTGGAATCAGACCTCCACTCTTGGTATCCATGTTCTCCACAGACGAAACTGCCAGCAAGTTCTAGAAAGAATCCGTAGTAGCTAACAGGGCGAGTGCTTCTGGCTATCCAGATAATGTGCTCGGGGCCTTTTACATGTGTTAGCCTCAAGGCAACGCCGCGAGAAGGGAACTTGTGTTAGTGAACTTCCCGCTTGCGGTAACAGGTACCTGGCAGGGACAACCGAGGGAGGAGAGACCTGCTGTGGCCCAAGGTTTGGGTGGAAAGGTGTGGCCACAGGGCTCCACGGGGGGGGGGGGGAGTGGGAGTGACCGCTTGTTACAGCTGACCTGAGCCAGGAGGCCAAGAGATGGGGATGGAAATCAGTCCAGGCACAGACCTCAATGCCCCCCTCAGTGACCCAAGCTCATCCCTTACATTCGCTGGCACTTCAGGGGTGGTGGACCATCAGGAGAGATGAAGCAGGGAGGAAGATGAAGGTGAGAAAGGTCAGAGAACTCAGGTTTGTTGCACGCCACACAGGAAGTTCTGGGTATCTATGTAGAGTGAGAACCGTAGAGTCCGCCTTCCAAGGCTGGAATTATAGGCTGATGGGGGAGGGGGGAATGAGGGGAACACATCCAACTGGCATTCTTTTTTTTTTAAACATGGGACCTAGGGCTCCGAACTTTGTTCTTTTAGTTGTATGGCAAGCGCGTGAACCACTCAGTCATCTCCGTAGCCCTCAGCATCCAGTTTAGTTCCTCCCTCCCTCCCTCCCTCCCTCCCTCTCTCTCTCTCTCTCTTTCTTTCAGAGGGGAAAGCGGTCAGTCCCGACCTTGAGGAATCAAAGCAACCAAATACAAAAGTAGAAACACAAAGCCGGGAGATGGAGGTGATAGAAGTAGAAATAGAGATTAAAGATACAGAGAGATGATAAAGAGAGAGATGGTTATAGAGACAGAGATGACAGAGAAGGAGTTAGAGGGAGGGACGGTGATGGAGGCCCATCAAAGAGGCTTGGATAGGGAGCGTGGCAGTGGCTGATGGAAAGGTGTGAAGGGAGAGTCAGTTGGGCAGATTCTGCCCACAGGTCCTGAGGGGTGGGGGGGGTGGATTGGTTCTGAGGATTGGTGCAGAGAGAGAGGAAGAGCAGAGGCCAGAGGCCTCCCACGGGCTGTTCTGGTCAGACCACATCTTGCCAGGGTGGATCCTTCTCCCCCTTTCCCAACGAACCCAGTAAGACCTACAGCAAGCTGGGAGGAGGGTACTGATTCTCAGTCTATGTTGGAGAACTTCCGGAGCTACCTCTCCCCCAACCAGGGACTCTGCCAGACTCTGCAACGTGTGGGAACGTATCAAGGGCTTCTCCTGAGCCGGTCACTCTGTGGCTGCATTCATGCATCTATTTCAGCTGCGGCGGGAACTGGCGGGAACTGGGACCATTGACAGAGGAAGTGGACAGCTCTGCTTGTGGCTGGGGAAGGTAGGGGGGATTGGAAACTAGATGAGTCTCAAGAGCTGGGAGCTGTTACTAAACCCATTTTACAGGCTGGAAACCAAAGATTCGGGGATGGCGAGAAGTGTGTCCAGAGTCCCGTGATAAAGTGGGTAAAGTGGCAGAGTCCGCTGGACCTGGGATCCCCATGACGACTGGTAGTTTGCTGCTGTGTGAGGAGCCCTCTCAGTGGGGTGCAGGCAGGGAGACCCATACACACAAGCACAGTCGGAGTCAGGGAAGCTCAACAGTCGCGTTCAGGAGAGCCTGAATGGAGAATGCACAGACTAAGCTACTGTACCAGCCTGTTCTCTAAATCCAGCCCGGGGCAGCGGAAGGACTCAGAAACTTCCTTTTTGGAGACACAGACCTTGCTTGCACTATTTCTGAGAGCTGGAGAGGGGAATGGATTCAAAACAAGCAAGGCTCTCCACACAGCGATAAATACCTCAAATTAGCCAGCAAGTTTAAAAGCCTGCAGGCTGCTCTTTTTCCCAGCGAGGGAACAGGCTCCTGATTGTGGCCGGTTAGAATGGAACATTGAGGAGAGTGTGTGGAGTCCGAAGGCAGGGGGGAGGCAGGGACTGAAAGGGGGAACTGGGGCTGCCTGGGGATACTGGCCCAGCTGGCGGGCAAGGGACACAGCAGGCAATTGTGGGAGCTGGAGTCTGGGGAGAAGCGTCCGTGGCCAAGGAGAACCTGGGCATCCCGAAACATCAAGGGAGAGAAACATCAGGGCCCAAATGACTGTCCCAGGCCGCCTTCGTTCTCAAACCTAATGTCACCTGGAGTTGTTGCTCCTCGTTCTTATAGAAAGACAGCCCTGGGGACTGCACAGGGAAGAGCAATTCGCTGGGGCTTGTGGTGTTCGGGGTCCGATTTCTTCTTCAACCAGGGGATTGCTGCCATCGGACTGGCATGGCTGGCTGCTGTCCACCCAGCGACATAGAGGGCAGCACGAGAGGCACGTTTCCATGCAAGACAGCCAGAAGGACCCCCCCCACTCAGTTGCCTCCCACAGAAGATAGTTGATCTCCAGACCCAGAGAAGAGAAATCTCATCAATGAGGAACGGACTGTCTTCTCTCCTGAGATGGTGCCCCTGGGACCTTTCCAAGGTCCTTCCCGGTGTCAGCTGACAGCTGAGGCCTGTGTTCCGTCCACCCTGGTGGTCCAATGTCTCAGCGAGTGGGATTACACCCTGAGGTATACACACGTACCATGACACCACCCGTTTGCCAGAGCGCAGGAAGACAGGGTGTGGTGGCTTCCCGGGGATTTACTCCAGGTCAGGAACTTCACCCATCTTGCCTGGGATGCCATCTTCCCATCCTGCTTGACTTTATAAGGGACGCTGAGATACCGCCCTACGGCGTCTGGGGAGATCGCTCGGGGTTAAGCCCTTATCTCCCAAGCAAAAGGACCTGAGTTCAGATCCCCAGATCCCATGTAAAAATGTAGGGTGTAAATGATGGTAGCTTGTAATTCTGGCCCTGGAAGGCAGAACCTGGGCGAAACCCCAGAGCAAAGCATTAAGGAAGTAGAGCAATCCAGGACGATTCCCGGAGTCACCCTTGGGCCTCCACAAGCACACACACTCAAAGGGGACACGTGCATACGCCACTGACCTTCTTGCTGAGTAAACTAACTTCCTGGCTTCAGGTCACGGTCTGTGGTCGGGGCGACCACACAGTCTTTTCACCGCAGCTTTTGTGAAGCGCTCCTACGGCCAGTTTGTTGCAATCAATCATTGGTCCCAGCTGGCCACACTAGCCACCTCTAGGGGTTTAGCAGCAAACGCAGCCCCTGGGCCCCAGGAGCACAGTCCGGAGCAGCAGACTGCGGCTGGCTGTCCCTGCAGTTTGCAAAGGCCTCCCCGTGACTTGCACCGTCACTGGCGCCTTGGAGGATGTGCTACGGCTGACAGGCAGCACGTCATCACATCCTGCTTTACGGATGAGAAAACGGAGGCTATAGGTGTTCTCAGCTTGCGCAGTGAGCAGGAGGCTGGAGGAAGACTGATGTCCTGGTCCCTTGCAGCTTAGACTAGAACCATGGACGAGAGGTCAGGACCACTCGGCTCCGAAAGAGGGCTCTCATCTCCATCAGCCCCCTTCCCACTGAAGGGCAAAGTCCTGCCCTTGACTGAGATGAGGGACCAGCAGCAATATGAGACCCCAAGAAATGTCCACATGGGAAGAGCTCGTGTTCTCTGTGCATGACATTCAGCTGGAGGCCGATCAGTGTTCTAGCAAACCCAGCGGGACAGCCAGAGAGTCAGGGATACTATGTGAGGGGGACACAAAGTCACAGAGGCCGGGTCGTCCAGGGAACGGTGGGGTGGGGGTACCTGCAGGTCTCCATGATACCAAGACATAATCAACTTCTTAGAAGAACTCAATGCCCATCTGTGGCTGTCTGTCTGTCTGTCTGTCTGTCTCTCTTAGACACACACACACACACACACACCAATACCGTTCAAACTTGATCCTTGGCAGGATCTCCGTAAGCTCAGCCCAGTGATTCCTGGGAGTGACCCCAGCCACTTGTCCCTCAAAACATGTCCACTGTGAGTCACATACAAGGACACATCCATTTAGAGACCACCAGGAATATTGGAATGTTTCGCTTGACAAGTCTACCAATAACACTGAACGATGGAGTGTGTCTGGGAGAGTTTTCACAGACAATTCTTGGCTTAGTTTTGGGGAACAAGATAAGGCAGCAGCTTGTCCTGGTGGCCCACACCTGGCAGCCTACGGTGTGCAGAACTGTGGGTTCAGGGCGGTCACACTCCTGCCCCATCCCCAGCCTTCACCGCCTGTAGTCCTTGCCCGGTTTCCCCACCTTCCTTTTATTGCTTTTCTATCTTCATTGGGTGTGTGTGGGTCTGCATTGCGTGCTCACATGTGTGTGACAAGTGCATGTGGAAGCCGATATCTGTAACCGCTCTCGATTGCTCTTGCACCTTGTATTTTTGAGTCTGGGTCTTTAACTAAACTCAGAGCTCTCCTGCAGGCCTGGTCCTCCTATAGCCGGCTTGCTCTGGGGATTCCCAGGCTCCACTTCTGGGGCTGGAATTACGGGTGGGCTGTCACACCTCTGCAGCATCTTCTGGTATTTTACATGGAACCTGGGATTCCAAATCCAGCCCATTTGCTTGGGTGGCAAGTGTTTCCACCAGCTGAACATCTCTCCAGTCTGTGTCTTCCATCTCTTGCAATCAAGAGACATGTGGGGCCGATCCGTGTATTTCAGCCAAGTCTATATTTCAGACGTACTGGTCCTTGGACGCTGAATTCAAGCAGCATTGCCTACTGGCCACCCACATTACGTCACCTTACTGTCTTCCTTCACAGTAGTGCCCTCTGGAGCTGATGTGCAAATAGATGCTAACGAGCTCACGCATAGGGTCCTAAGCACAAGCGCAGGACATTCGATAGCTTTATCTTAATAAAATCTCTTTGCCACGGCAGAATGTAAGGAAAAGGGACTAAGAAGATGGAAAACCGCTGTGTTTTAAATGACTTCTGACCTCCTGCACTGTATTTTTGAAAACAAAATTTTTTATTGGCTTATCTATTTATTTGGAGGCAGAGTCTGGTAGATCTCAGCCTCACCTTGAATTAACTCGCTGTGTAGCTGAGGGTGGCTCTGAACTCTGAGCATCCTGCGTCCAGCTCCCGAAGGCTGGGATTACAGGTGTGTGTGGATTTCTCTCTCTCTCTGCCTCTGTCTGTGCTCGGACCATTCCAGGGAAATCATCTGGGTGTGCAGCAGAGGAAACCCGTATGTGTCACAGTGTTAAAGTACTGACCCTTCTCACCAGAACTCACAGGCACACTCACGCACAGGACGGTTCCATTTCATTCCATATACATCAGACTGATTATCGGGGGAACCTGGCAAAACATGGGCATTTGCTCTGCATCCAGAGGAAATTCCAGAAGAGCAAATGAGGTGTATAGCCATTTGTCAGTCCTGCTGCATCTCACTCCCAGGCAATGTGACTCCCAGAGTCTCCCTTGTAGTGCTGACCCCAATAACTCTGCAGATATCATGGTTCAAAGGGATCTGTTGTAGAGAGAGGCGCATCTTGAAATGTTTCTGCTCTTTCTTGCTCCCTCTCAAGTTTACCATTTCCCCAAATCCTTCCACAAGTGTTTTCTATGTCGGCCTTTTCTAGATGCAGAAAGAAGCCCAGGATAGAATAGGAACCCGGTCAAGGCAACACAGCAAGTGTGGGTGGAGTCAAGAGCTCTGATTTGGGTCTTTCCAGCAGATCTCAAGCATGTCCCCGTTATCTGCTGGCACTCCAAGGACATCAGATCATCTACAGAAGCCAGGCAGGGGGGAGAAGAGGGGGAGAACGATCGAGAAGGTAAGCCCTCGGCTGTGCTCACAGAGCACGAAGACTCTGAGTCACGGATGATGGTCTCGCTTGTTATTACAATGGACCTTCTGTCTGCCTCTGGGCGACGCTATGAAATATACTTTGGCATTCTGAAGAAAGCACACCCAGTCCCATGAATGTAATAGACGAACCTAAGTTGGTGACGTGGAAATGTTTCCATGAAACCATTCTGGAAGTTTCATAAACGGCTTGCACAGAACTTCACCAAGTCTCCAAGGCCGGAGGAGTTATTTCCTTATAAACCTATGACGGGAGGCCTTAGGGAAGTCTGGATGGCACTCTAAAAGGAAACAAGCTCAGGTCCCTGGGAAAACTGGAGCAGACCCCTCTGTGGAGGGGACAGGGGGCAGGCATGCACCCCCGGAAGCTGCCAACATCTTCCAGCGTCACTGCCTGAGCCCAAGTACCTTCGCTGCAGAGGTGAGGTCTGCTGTGCATTTTGCTGACAAAAATAAATCTTCCCTTCTCACACAAAGCTGTGTTTTTCTAGAACAAACCAGGAGCGAAGGGAGGACAGTACTGAATCTAAACACAACAGTCTGTCTCTCATGGACTTGGAAGACCAGACATAACAGAGCAAAACCTCACATAGTAACAAAGAAATCTTGTCCTCGTCCCTGTTTTTCTTTGAAATATGAGACATCACAGTCAACTTGAAAAATGGCTTCTTAAACATGCGGGGCTTATTACATCGGTGTGAATATTCAGTTCATCTTGTGCTCTTACTGCGAATCAGACTACAGGAGGAAGTCAGCATTCCGGGATTTATATAGACAGAGACACGGTATCACGCTCCTGTCCTTGAGATGTCTCCACCAGTAAGGGAGGAGTTATCTGTCCAGTTGGTATGTGGGGGAACACAAGAGAGCAAGAATTTATACACATATTATTGCACCTTTGACACTCAAGCAATGGAGACGTAGAACTGTTGCTCAGCAGACATAGTGTAGATGGGCGACTGGGTGGGTGGATGGATAGGTGTATGAATGGGTGAGTGAACAGATGAATGAATTAACAGATAAAGAGTTGGGTGAATGAATGGATGGATGAGTGGCTGACTGACTGGATGGGCGGGTTGATGGATGATGGGTAGAGAGGTGGATGGATGAATGAATGGATGAGTGGATGGATAGATGGACGGATAGGTGGATGGGTAGAAGGATCGGATGGGTTAGTGAATGGAAGTGGATGGGTAAATGGGTGCAAGATTTCAGAGTGGATGGATAGATGGAAGGATGAATGGGAAGATGGATGGTTAGATAGAAGGGTAGATGGGCGCATGGATGGAAGAGGAGATATAAGAGTAAAAATACAACGCTTAGCAATCTATTCCTTAAGTGAGGAAAAGAAGGTGGACAGGACCCACATTATATCAGTGTCCATGAGATTGAAAAAACCCAAGGAGAAAAGCTCAACGGCAGCCCGTCCACCATTCATTCTGCCAACAAGATGCCTGTGAGATCACCCCAGAGAGATCTTCCTCTACTTCATTTGACAGGGAGGGAGGGGGAAGGAGAGAAAGAAGACGGGAGAGGGAGGGAGACAGAGCGCAAACAGGTGCTTGTGAGCCACGGCGCAAGCGCGGACGCCCGAGGACAGCTCAGTCACCTGTTCACCGTGCAGGCTCTGGAGGTGGAACGCGGGCCTCGGGGGTGCACGCAGGCGCCCCCGGGGAGATCCTTGCTATCAGGGTTGGGCTTCACAGCCCCCCGGAGCATCAGTCCCTCAAGAACCACTGAGCAAAAATGATGTGTGGGCAAATCGGGTTACCACGCACTATGCGTGTCAAATTTTTAAAAATACAAAAATGTGTCGCAGGGAAAAATATCTAGAAGGATACTTGCTAAAACTTAACAATGACTATGTAGGACTGGAAAGATGGCTCAGGGGTTAAAGTCTCTGCCTCACAAGTAGAAAGACCTGAGTTCAGATCTCAGATCCCATGTAAAAACTCCAGGCAGAAATGGGGGCGGCCTGCAATTCTGACCTTAGAAGGTGGAGCCTGGGAACTCTAGAGCGAGGCCAACAAGGAGCAGAGCAATCCAGACTGATACCTGACATCACCCTTGGGCCTTCATGGGCATATGCAGTGCCCTGTGATACACACACACACACACACACACATGCACGCACACACACACACACACACACAGAGCATGTATGCATGCATGTATGCATGTGTGCACACTCAAAAAAACGAAATAAATGGTGAAAGGAAAGAAGGGAATAGGAAGGGGGGAAGCTGGGATGAATACTCAATATGCTTTAATTTTTTTTTATTTATTCAATTGTGCGTGTGTGTGTGTGTGTATGTGTGTGTGTGTGTGTGTGTGTGTAGAACCCCAGGTGAATTCGGGAACCACCATGGACGCCTCCACCTCCTCCTTGTTTACTCTGCCCTGGGATTCACAGGCTCCGCCCTACCAGGACCAGAAATGCAGGCTGCCCCCACCTCCGCCCAGCATCTATACATGGGGTCTAGGATCCGAACTCAGGACCTTCCCCCTGCAAGGCAGAGGCTTAACCCCTGAGCCACCTCTCCAGCCCCTCAATATGCTTTAAAAGTAGAAAAAAAATTAATGAAAATGAATTAAGGGGCAAGGATACCCACGTATTGAGCTTGTATAACTAGGTATATCATCATCATCATCATCATCATCATCA
The DNA here is from genome assembly GCA_023101885.1 of Typhlomys cinereus. Lineage (NCBI taxonomy): Eukaryota > Metazoa > Chordata > Mammalia > Rodentia > Platacanthomyidae > Typhlomys > Typhlomys cinereus. Next base: position 4,121,490 of record JALPQD010000097.1, read on the forward strand.
TCATGAATTAGAATCACTTATTTTCTAACCTGTACAATCTTCAAAGAACTAAAAATGCATGCTGAAATTTTTTTAAAAAATGAAGTAAATATATACATAATAACACGCCAGGAGGGCGGCTTGACGATGGCTTTCATTTCATGTCGGTTTTGTGTGTTTTCACATTTTGTGCAAAAACAAGCACCTCTCTTTTTGCTGGTGCAATGCTGGGGATAGGACTTGGGGTCTTGCACATGTCTGGCGAGGAATCTGCTCTAAGCCAGTTCCCAACCTCTCTTTGTGCATTTCAGAGTTCCACTGACTTTTCAATTTGCTTCATTTTTTTATGGTGCTGGGATTGACCCCAGGGCCCTTGCATGCCAGGCAAGGGACTGTACTCTGAGCCCCACGTCCTAGTCTACTGGCATCTCTTTCCTACTAGGAAAAGTAGTCTTCAAATTCCTAGAGAGCTCTATGCTAGAGAAGCCCAAGTCCAGAGAGCTTGCGTGTCCATGGACTCTATGTCTAGGGATTCAAGCAACCGTGGGTTGAAAATGTGTGGAAAAATAAAACTTCCTGAACACAGACCATTTCCTTTCCACAGGGCCACCCTCCCAGCAACACAGCACAGCTAATTCCACAGCACTCACCACATCAGGGATCAAGAACATGCTACACATGATTTCCAGTATGCCAGGCTGGGCCAGGTACGCAGCTTGTGCGCAGGTATTATGCCGTCTATCCTTGCAGGGAAGGGAGAGCCCGTACAAGTGTGCCCAGATGCATGTGGAGGTCAGACGACAGCCTTTAAAAGTTGGTTCTGGGGTGGGGAGGAGGCTCAGGGGCTACAGTCTTTGCTTTGCATGCAAAAGGATCTGAGTTCAAATCCCCCTGGTCCCAAGTAAAAACACCAGATGGATATGGCAAGTGTTCTGTAATTCTCGCCCTGGAGGGCAGAAACCTGGGAAACCACACAGCAAAGCAGTAAGAAGGCAGGGCAATAGGGAATGATTCCGTGGGCATCCACACACACACACACACACACACACACACACACACACACACACACATTCAAGTGTCCTTTGGTTCATTTAAAACACATGCGCACATGCACACACACTCACATACTGATGCACACACACAAACATGCATGTCAAAAAAACCCCAACCAAACAAACAAGCTTTGGTTCTGTCTTTCTACCACGTGGGCTCTAAGGACTGAACTCAGCATTACACACAGGTGCTTTTACCTGATCAGCCATACACGAGATGGATTCCCTGCCCATTTTTACAGAAGGGCCTTGATCATCTTGGACCTGGGTATCCTTGGGATGGAGCGGGTCCTTGTCCACATCAAGTGATGGTGGTTGCAGCAAAATAAACTCACTTGAACCCTTTGGCAAACCTCACAGAAAGAGAAAATGAAGTCTGAGACAAGGTTGGGGTGGGGGGAGTGGTATGTCCCAGGAGATGTGAATGTAAATCTAGCAGTAGAGTCATTGGGAGGAACATGGTGGATCAGGCTTGTAGTCACCCCCAAACTTGAAAGGCAGAGACAGGAGACCCTAGGGTTAGAGGTTAGTTTCTACAGAGAGGCTGTCTCAACAAGATGCCAGGGTGGTCTCTTCCCCTCTGCACATGAGACAACCTACAGGTGACTCCTGGGGGGGGGGGAGATTCACCAAAGAGAGCCCCGGTCTCTCGGAGGAAGCCTTGACGTGCTAACCCAGGCCAGGCCACCCCCAGCAGCCCCTTGGCCAGCCCTCTTCTTGCTGGGGGAACAGTGGGTGTCTATTTTCCCCTGGCCTGTGGGGAGAGAAAGTGCCACCTAAATCAAGTCACATAAAGTCGAGACCCAAGTGGGTTCTGTGGCGTGATTTCTACTTTCCACAACGCCTCCGGTTTCTGCTAGTTGGACGGAATCATTTATCAGTCCCTTCTTGAATGTCAGTAAATCTCAGCTCGTGGGGCCCGTAAACATTCAAATGAGGAGCTGTAAAAAATATGAGTAAACCAATTAAAAGCTTGAGTAGCAACACTCCCCCCCCACACTTGCATTACACCTAAAAACACAATTACAGGCCCCCCCCACCCCACCCCAGAAGCTAAGTCAGCATCCACAGTAGCTGTTCCCAGAGAGTTTTGGCTGGCCTCTCACGAGCGCTCCCAGGTACCCTTCTGGTGTCCCAGTAAACCACTCGCAGCTCTCACACCCACAGAGAAGGTGAGAGGAGGGACCCCCCACACACACTATTGACCCCCAGGAAGCAAACATGGCCAAGGTCTGTGGGCCAGGGCTGGCGAAGGACCTAGAAACTGTGTCATTTGGGGAAAAAAATGAAATTTGAATCATGGCTAGGAATTGACTAATAGTCACCCAAATCAATAAGTCACCGTCACCGCCGTTGATTTGCTTCATCTCTTTGTGGTGCGAGGGTCCTGCTATGGCTACATGTTTTGGGGTCCTGCCAGGCACACAGAACTTTCACTGAGTAATATAGATCTCGTGATCACCAGGAAAGGAGTATAAATTGTCATTATTCTCGACTTTATCATCTTCTTCTCTCTTTCCACCTTATGTAGAGGTCCTAGGGATTGAATTCAGGTCATCCAGTTTGGGGGGGGATGCCTTTACCCACTGAGCCATCTCGCTGGTTCTGTTACATATTTTTAAGAGAAGAAATCTGCAGGCTAGTGAAACAGACCAATGGGTAAAGTGCCTGCTGGAGACCAGGCAGTCTGAGCTCTGTCCCCTGCGGAAGGAGAAAACTGACTCCCGAGACGTGTCCTCTGCCCACCCATGCACTGTGGCGTGCATGCGCATGCATGTATTCTCTCTCTCTCTCAAATAAATAAGGTGAGACATCTGGAACTGTTTAACACTGCCAGTAATGGGCAACTGCAACACCCGACCCCAGACTTTGGACACGATGTTTGCACTCTAAGACCTACTGCAGGCAGCCAGACATCAAGGCCAAAGACCAGGCATATGGAAATGATGCTGTGTGCCAAGCACCCCATTAAGCAACGTGATCCCTGACTTCAGTTGATCCACTGATCACCAGAGTTTGTGTTTCTATTAGACTGACTTCCTGCTCCCCCTTCACCTCCACTCATAGATGCTCCCTGACTCATCCCAAAATGGGACTGGAGGCTCAGGATGTTTAATTGAAAGTAACGTCTACTTTTGCCAAGATTCCATGTTCTAATCCTGACACAAATAGAAAGAATAGGTGGTCTCTGAAAAAGCAAGGAAGTACAAATACCAGCCATCTTCCACTTCAGGAAGACACGTTCCCTGAGTACCATCCATCAAGGTGAGGAATTCGTATCCTTTGAAACACGTGAGTAAGTGCGCCCAAAAGCCCAGCATCCACCAGGGGTACTTGTGGTAATTAGTTACACACATGGGCTTGCCATCTGAAAGCTGAGCCTTTAGGCACAGGTAGAAAGAATTACTTAGGTGAGGCGAGCTGCTGAGCCAGCCTGACGGAGGTGGGAGAACCCATCGTGGTGCGAGGACCATTCCTGGGGCAGGTGGGTAAGAAGGAAAGAGATCTGGTTGCAATTTGGCAGACTGGGCAAACTGGAAGTATGCTGGTCTCTTAGTACTTCCTGTGGGTATGCTATGGCCAGTTCCCTTAGCTTTTGACGTTGGTATAAACTCTTCTGCAACCGTAGTCAACAGTAACCTAGAACTGGTAATAAACCCTACGTCCCCCTTAGCGGTTTGGGTGACGCATTCGTATCAGCCACTTGAGGGTGATAAAGATGGAGCTCCTGCTGTGGGGGGGGGGGGAGCAGGACGCAGGAGTGACCACTGGCAGGAGGCAGGAGGACCGGTGCTTCTTACACGCCCACCATGACTCGAGCTAGGCTGTGTTGGGCCGTGCAGCTGGCCATTTTGACTGACATTCAGATGTGTCCTGTCTCAGGGCTCTGATCCTCAGGGGAGTGTGCGGGGAAGCCCAGGCTGGGAGCTGTCAGAACGCAGCCAGGAAACGGTGGGGTGGGGTCACACCACAGACGTGGACCCCTGACATTGCAGAAGGGCAAGCACTCCACACCATCCCCAGAAAGGATCGTGCCAAGATTCCCAAGACCCCCCTGAACATTCTTGAACTTGAGTTCCTTACCTGGGATGCAAACCTTGGAATGAATGGGCCAAGACTGTGGGCAGAGCTAGACTGCTGCAATAACACGTGAGATGCACCGCCCCAGGAAGAGCGGGCGCGGGGTTTCCTTCTGGGAAGAAGTGGGGGAGAGGTCTTCTCCATAGCCAAAGGGACCTTGGACTTGCTGGAGATTTCCTCTAGGCCTCTCTCCACTGCTGTGCATGCTCTCTCTCTCTCTCTCTCTCTCTCTCTCTCTCTCTCTCTCTCTCTCTCTCTCTCTCTCGGTTCTCCTTTGGTCAGTGAAACGAGGCTTCATGCCCTCTGTTTGTTTCTCCAACACTCTGGAAACAAGAAACCGCCACAGCCTTGTTTGTCCCTGGGCTGAACGGCAAAGCAATTCCCCAGCGAGGGAGCAGGCGAGCTGCTCTGTCAGTGGGAGGTCCACCTGCCTCAGCCCACAGGTGAGGGCTCAACTGCCACGGAGGTGGTTAGAAGCCCAGGTGCCCCCCCCCCTTGAGCTCCAGGGTCAGAGGTTTCCTCTAGTCCCAATGTGGTACTTAGTGGACTTCTTTGGTGCTAAGAACAGACCAGATGTCTCACTGAAACTCCACCTGCAGCTGTTTCAGCAGCTACTACGGAACCGAGAGTACCACTGGGATGCATTGGGGACTGTTGAGTTCGCCTTGCATGGTCGCCGATAAATCCATGACCAAACCGCTTAAGGGAACAAGGAGTTTTATTTTGGCTTATGATTGTCCAGTTACGGTTCTAAATCCAGTTTGGCAGGGGGACCCAAATCCACACCGAGAGCCAAGGGAACTGACCACGCCATATCCACACATGAAGGAGTGCTGAGAGAGGGACAATCCTTGCCTGCCAGACCAGCATGTGGCCAAGTACAACAAAGCATGCCTACTTCCCTCCATCTTACTCACCTGCCCAGGCCGGGGACCACTCCCCGCCACCAGGGGCTTGGCCTTCTCCATTAACTAGACAATGTCCTGCTCAGGCCCTAACTCAACCCTGAGTCTTCACAAATGTGCCCAGAGCCTGAACCTTCACCCATCAAGTTGACACCTACCTCTAACTCTGACAGCCCAGTGTCTCCCGTGCAGGCCACCGGCTCATTCAGAGCAGCGTGTGCACTGTGAGTGACTCTGTATTTCTAGTGGCCACATTAAAAAAGGGTGAGATTAACTTTAATAACGAGTCTTTTTTTCAGTGCAGAATCAATACATTAAAATTGTCAATGAGGACTGGAGGGCTGGCTCAGCGGTTAAGACTGTCTTGTAAGCCGAAGACCCTGAGTTCAGATCCCAGGTCCCACATAAGAATGCCAGGCGGAACTCGTGGAGGCCTGCATTTCTGGCCCTGGTGGGCAGAGCCTGGGAAATCCCAGAGTGAAGCAAAAAGGAGGTAGAAGCAATACAGGATTATTCCAGAAGTCATCCTTGGTCCTCCACAGGGACACACAGTGCCTTCTAATATACACATACATACAGACAGATACCAAATAATAAAAAACGGTTTTAAAAGAGTTTTACACACACACACACACACACACACACACACACACACACACACATACACATATATATTGCCAATGAGTTTATTTGTACTGAAACCTCAAGCTGAGGTATGTGTTTAGCCCAGAACACACTTCAGAATGCATGGTGACTGCCCGTGTGCAGAGGGGTCCCAGGTTACCACAGTGCACAGTGGATTGAAGAGGGGACGAAGGTATGGTTATACTCCAAGGGGGAAATAATGTTGCTCCTCCAGTCATGTTTATAAATCAGGTGTCGTGCCCAGCCATTTGGGTGACCCTCCCCAAACAACCCTAAGACACTGACATCCCCACTCTATAGACAGAAAAGGAAGGCACAGAGAAGGCACATTCCTTACCTAGGGACACACAGCCAGCAAGCAATGGCCTAGAGATGCAGAACCCAGAGCCTGGCCTCTTGCCAATTGCATCTTCCTGGCTCTTGAACTCAGAGCCAGACAGACTGAGTCGGAAACTTTACTTCTACAGCCCCCCCCAAAGCACCCTTTACGGAGGTCATCAAAGGGCCATGTGTCTATGTTTTAGTAAGAGACTCAAAATGAACATCAGGTCTATTAAGTAAAGGGAAGTGGTTTATGATCGGTTCTCTGCAGCCAGTCTGTCTGGGTTCTGGTCCTGGCCCAGCCACTTCCTGGTTGTGTGACCTCATGCAAGTTACTCAGTCTTCCGTGTTCTGTATCACGAAGATAATAATGGAACCCACCGTCTGTCTTCATCCTGGGGGATGATGTACGAGCTCATAAAATAAAATGCCTGGCACAGGGCTCGGCACCTCTAAAGCTTCTCCATGAAGGGGGGGGGAGGTCCCTGGAGAACGCGTCTCCGAGTCCACCCAGGCGCCAGGGCTGCTTCCTCATCGCCAGACGCACGTGTCGGCTTGCCAGAAGCTCACCATTGTGAACTGTGTTTCTCGCACGTCTGAGTCCTGAGCCCCACCCCCATCTCACAGGGTGACTGCTAGAGAGAGGGTCTTCAAGGCAGACCCTCAAAACACACTCTAGGTAGCCTCGCTTCTGCCGAGGGTCCGTATGAGTGGGGAAAGTGTGCGGAGACAGGCAGGGAGGGAGGATTCCTTGTGACCAGGAACTCAGACATGGGAGGCCAAGGACACAGGACGGGCGCATCTTCTTTTTGTACTGCACTTGGCCTTCCAGCTCAGAGCCCGGGGAAATGCACCTCTGCTGTTCCAACCTCAATCTGTGGCTCTTTGTCCTGGTAGCTCTGGGGAATGATTTCCCCCTGGCAGACATCCCTGATAGCTCCTGGGGGTGGGTAGTCACCCTGCTGTCTCCTGGGGGTGGGTAGTCACCCTGCTGTCTCCTGGGGGTGGGTAGTCACCCTGCTGTCTCCTGGGGGTGGGTAGTTACCCTGCTATCTTCTGGGGGGTGGGCAGACACCCTGCTATCTCTTGGGGGAGACGCAAGACCTAGACACAGGAGCTCAGTCAGTGGTGCCCATAAAATCCCACTCTAAGGCCAGCGGTGGAAAAGTACTCTGAAGGGTGGGCCGGTCCCCCAACAGTGCTCGCTCTGTTCCCCCGTTACCTTCAGAGAGCCCCTCGGCTCGGGAAATAAAGCGCGTCTTTATTTGGAGCCAGCCTCCCTTGGACGCCACGCGGCAGGCTGGGCCAAGGGAGACACAGGGCTCATTCAGGCCAGGTCGGTCCCGCCACTCCGGAGCCCCGCATCCGCAGAGGCATCTGCGGCCCTGGGAGCCCTGGGGACCTGGGCGAAGGTGGCAGAGCTGCTCAGGAAGCCCTCCCCCGCCCCCCACCAAATCACCCAGCACCCTCAGACAATGACTGCTGAATTCAACGCCTGTCATTTCTCACGTACTGTTCACAGATGGATTGTGTGTGTGTATGGGGGGGGGGCTGCCACCCATTCCTGGATTATTTATCTTTGCTCATCCCCGGCTCCCACACCAACTTTCTGTTCCAGAAAACGGCTACCTCACTGCGGGGCAGTGCCTGAAAGACACCACGCTGTCCCGCAAGGGGGCTTTCTAATTTCTAATCAATCATGCCTGTCACCCGGGAGAATCAGCTTAACGCAGCGAGTCTTCAACCTCCATAGGAAAATACGACATGGGAAATTCTAGAAATAACTCCTGAGTTTCCATGCGTGCATCATTCTGAGCAGTGTGTTGAGCCTTTATACTGTCTTACCAGGGCTGAGTTCCTCTGTATGGTGTCTCCAGGGACCACATCAGTCATATGATCAGCTGTCCCCCGCTGCCCTGTCTGTGCTCTAGGAAGTCACATCTACTTAATAATGGCCCCAGAGGGCAAACTTTTATTACAGTACATCATATCGTTGTTTCTTCCTATTGTTGCTAATGCCTCCTGTAACTTACAAATTAGACTTGATGGTAGGAAGGAGGTAGGAAGGAGGGCAGAGGCAACGGTCGCAGACCAGCAAATAGTGAGCTCAAGATGCTTTCTAGTCCTAGGGAGATAAATGGGGAGATAAATGGTTCAAAGGTTAAAGCCTTGCCTTCAAAGTGAGGAGCTTTGAGTTCAGATTCCCCAGATCCCAAGTGAAAATGTCCGGCTGGTGTGGTAGCCATTGGTATTTCTAACCCTGGAAAGCAGGTTAGAGCAAACTGGCAACCAGGCTAGGCTCCATGGCATGCTCTGGGCTTAATGAGAGGCCCAGGTTACCATGGTAATCAAGATGATTCCCGATAGTGCCTCCACACACACACACACTCAAGTCCGCTGGACGACAACATACACCTGGACGCACATGTCCAAGTGTTCACACGTGCGTGCACACACGCCCTATATACACATATATAAAAGTGAAAAAAATAAAAGTGAAAAAATGCTTTGTAGGTTTGTGGGCCAGGGAACAGAACTCAACAGATGTTTGCTAGTATTGACGGACTTTGTTTTTTGAGACAGGGTTTTGTCCAAGCTACCTCAGCTTCCCAGTGCTGGGTATACAGGGGTGCACCATGACGTGTGACTCCCGATAAACTGCTATGCACGTGGAAATACCCAGAGCCTGGAGCTGAGGCTGGGGAGCAGTCGTCAAACCTTGTGGCCTCAAGCACCCTGACTGCCCTGGGTCGAGCTTCCTTCAGTGTAAAACAATGGCACTCAAGGTGTCAGGGTGTGAACGTCTTTCTGGCATACTCTTCCTCAACAGAACTGAGGCAGGGACCTGGGCTGGGCCTCCTCAATACTCAACAAGCACTTAGAGGGAATCAAGAAATGTGTGTTAGATATGCAGGAGTTGATTGCAAAATACACTCTGATGCCATTACTGTTGCTAACAACATCCAGTTAAGAGCACAACCTAAAATAAAAATAAAAGGTAGCTCTCACATCTGGCTGAAAAAAGAAAAAAAAAAATGTGTGTGTGTGTTGGGCAGAGAAACTGGAAGCGCAAATGCACAGCTTGTGAAGCCCACATGGTGGAAGAGAGAATCAACTGCTGAAAGTTGTCCTGTGGCCTCCATTGCTCCACTCGGATGCCCTGACATGCATGTGCTCTCTCTCTCTCTCTCTCTCTCTCTCTCTCTCTCTCTCTCTCTAAATTAATAAGCAAACCCACAAGCCTCTCCATGGCACCTCCATGCACCTTAAGAATGCAGAATGCAGTCTGCAGTCTGTCCCCCAAATGGCGAGAACCACCCTTTCCCAGGCAGGGTGCAGAGGTGTGGGACCTCAGAGCTGGGAGCTTCCCGTTGAGTATAGCAGCCCCGAGCTGTTTTTTAGTCCTTGTTATGGTTGCATTTTTGGTGTCAACTTGACTGTTTGGGGTGCGGCTGTGTAAGGTTAATGGTTGGAATGGCCCCTGAACAAGTCTGCAGGTACCTAATTGATTGCTGTGGAAAACCCAACCCATAGTGGGTGGTACTTTCCAGTGGTGGGCCAGATAATAGGAGGTGCAAGGAGGAGGGACTTGCTCTTCCCTTATGGGTGTCAATTTGCTGTGGAGCCCACTCTGCGCACCTCGTTCGCTTTTAGAGCATCGTGGTCTTCTTTGTTGCTGCTGCCGCCGCTTCTGTCCTTGGCTGACTTGGAGCTTCACCTTTTCCACCACATTGTTGCTGTTCCTGCTGCCTTTGGAGCCTGGTCTCTGGGCCTTGCTGCTGTTCGCTGTTCATTGCTGACATCAGAGCCCAGCTGTTCTTCACCGACGTCGGAACCCAGCATCTTTGACTCTCCAGAGAAGTAAAGGCTTCAGACCTTCTTGGGATCTTTACGCTTTGTGGAACATTCTGGTCAAGAGCGAGGCAGCTGTGGGAGGGCTACTTTGAAGGACACTAATTTTTATTGTGAGTTATTTTAATAAACTTATTTACGTATATTATATTCTATAAATTCTGTTTCTTCAGAGAACCCTGACTAATACAATCCTCAATGTGCGCTCCGTTCTGCAGAGACACCATACAGCACACATACTGGCCGGCTCCCTGGGGACATTCTCGCAGAAGCCAGCTCCTTGCCTCTCCCCCACGCTCTGCTGGGAACTTGGGGGGTCCTGTCCTGTGGCTTCTGGGGACTGGAACACCTCTCCTCATGCCATCCTATAGGCAGCCTGCTGCCCACAGCTCCTGTCACTGCCAGGGACCGTTTCCGTGATCTGACTGCTCCTCGCATCCAGGACTCGGCCCGTCGGCTGCAGACACACTGAAGAGGTCCACACTTCCAGGGATCCCTACAGAGCTGGGGGTGGAAGGAAGGACGGGACCCTCCATGGGCTGGGGACTGTGAGAAGAATAGTCACATGTGTGGTCTACTAAGGGGCGGGGAATGGGAGGAACCATTCACTCAGCTCTCCAGAGAGGGAAACTGAGGCTTAGGATGAGCCCATTAATTCCTTGCCTGATACCGTCGACCTGCCAAATCAGGATCCAGCTGCCTGACCGAGACAGGGGGCACCAGTTGCTGCTGCACAGCTACGATCGAGACACTTTAGGAAGCGAGACGCGCGGCCCACAGCTGCTGAGTCTCAGCCCGTGATTGCCTGAGTCTGTTCACTTAAGCAGAACATCTGATGGTGTGAGGACCGGACCTGCTCACTTTGTTCTCCACAGGAAGTGGCCAGAGCAAGATCTGGTTCCCCAGGCTACTCCAGTGGCCCACTTCCTCCACTCAGGTGTCACCTTTAAAGCGCTCTACCATCTCCCCAAATAGGACTACAAGCTAAGCATTAAACATACATTCATCACAGGAGCCCATGGGGGACACTGGAGAGTTAAACCATAATAGACAGACAGACAGACATTCAGACAGACAGACAGATAGATAGACAGATAGAGAATTAGATGGATAGATAGATGACAGATAAGTAGAAAGATAGATGGATAAATGACAGATAGGTAGATGACATATTGAGATGGAAGATAGACAGATAGATAGATACATACATACATACATATAAACAGAGATGATAGCTAAAGAGAGATTGTAACTTCCCACAGATGAATGTTGATGTTAAAAGGGAAGTCGGAAGGGGCAGACACCCATGAATACACCTCCCCAAAGCCTCTGGGAGCAAAAGCCATGCATAGAAGGAAAAATATAGTAAGTTAGGAAGGTCCTGGAGCCAGGAGGGATCAAGAGATACCGAACGGTCAAGGTGTTTTTTTTAAATTAAGGACAAAGAGCAAAGAAAGAAAGATAGAGGAAGACAGAAGGGAAGGAGGGAGGGAGGAGACAGGAAGGAAGGAAAAGCAAAGCTCTCCCTACTTTATCTGCTAGAAACACATACTGGAGGCAGCGCCTCAGGGCGCCTAAGGCTGCCAGGCGCCTCAAGGGAAGACAGTCGCCTCCTGGCCAGCAACCGCCTCCCCACAGCGGGCCACTGGATCTCATAGGCAACCTTGTGCACGCTCACCATGCATAGTCTCGGGTCCCCAGACCCTTATTCACAGGACTGTGATACCTCTTAGCTTCTTAATATGCACTAAGATAAAACTCACAGCTAGCCAGACGCTACACTCCAGACAACTGTTCAGATGAGTTGGTAAAGATCTTCCTCTTCTTCTTTCTCTTCTTCTTCCTCCTCCTCCTCCTCATATCAATCAATGTTCTCCTGCCACACCATCCTGCTTCTGCAGCAGTATCTCAATCCGTCCTCCATACTTGGACATCTGTATTACCCACAGGTCGCCTCCCTGGCTGGGTTCCAGCAGCTTTGAGAAGTCAGCGCTTGTAGAACAGCCTGGAATCCAACTCCAGCTCTGCTACTAGTTTTTCCGACCTCAGGCCGGCTACTGAGCTTTCCAGACTCATTCTGTCCTGCCTTGTAATAATGGGTTTGGAATGACATGTGCCTAACAGATTGGCTGTAAACAATGAGAAATACCGTGAGCCAAATGTCATGCAAAGCACCGCCCTCTACATGGGAAACACTCATCATGGGACAGCTAATGATGTCATTGTCGGAACTGCTCTCGATGAGATCGAGCCCTCCACATCCACAGCAAGGCGGGGTGGGTTACCTCGGTGGCTTGTGCCTCCCTGATGTTCCAGAAGATACTGGAGGGCTGGATGTGTTCCTGTCTCTCTTTTCTGTCCCCCTCCTCCTGCCTTGTCCCTCAGCGGCTGACCCACCTGGCTTCACCTGGGCTAACCTGAAGAATTAGCAGCAAATGAAGGCAGGAAGGAATCTGGGGTACTGCGGAGTTTTCCAGCTTTCTTCTGGTTCAAGGCACTGTCCCGCTGTCCCTCCAAGCTTTGGAGTCACAACAGTCATCCCTGTCTCTAGTGTGAGGGGCTCTGAGATCCTGGCCAGCTCCCCACTAGCAGGCTGTCTGGATTCTGCTTAAAGGTACGTAATGCTAAACCTTAAGGGTAATCTCTTCACCGGGTCATCTATGCGGACACTTGAAGGGAGTGGATGCCGGGAGGTCGCCTGTGGTGTGACCCCATGTGTGCATGTGCCCAACCTCGCACGCCGCAGACCCACACCAGGTGCCCACAGCTCGGGATGTGCCACGCGTCCCGAGACAGCCAAATGGCATGTGTCACACAGATGCCCAGTAACAGCCAACGGACAGAAAGTTGTGGTTGCCACAGTGGTGGTCCCAAGCTCTGTGTGACCTTCATCTCCTGTCTGCTCTCTTCCCACCAGCACGGACAGAAGGCTGTCCACATGACAGCCCGTGACATCCATGGCCGCCACGAGAAGAGGCCACTCCTCCTGGCTGCCTTTGGATCACTCTTCCCGACAGAGCTGATCACCACTCTGGGAGGACACGTGGGAAGCCAGTGGAAAGGCAGTGGGGGGGGAGGGGAAACAAGACCATCACGCGACACCTGTGTGCCGGTATCCCCTGGAGTGTGGACACTGGCTCCAATTCAGCCTGTGAGGGACCTGCCAATATCTGAGTGCCCCTCAAACCAAGATCTCCACTCAAGCCCACGGGACCCCAAAAGTGTGGTGAGGTTTTACGCTACTAACTTCCGTCTCTCCAAACCAGGACCTTGCATATACTTGGGTGAGTGTTCTACACTGAGCTCCATCTCCTGAAGGCACTGAGTTCTGGGGGTGATCTGTTCCATCTACAGAGAACACACAGCAGGCAAAACTATTTTCTTGGAAGAATACTGATCAGGGAGAAAATGTTCGTCATCTATTAAGTAAAAAGAACAAGGGTCAAGATGTGGATCTCCGGGGCAGAGTAAACAAGGAGGAGGTGGAGGCGTCCATGGTGGTTCTTGAATTCGTCCGTGGTTCTACATACACACGCACATACACACACACACGCACAATTGAATAAATGATAAATAATAAAAAAAATTTAAAAGATGTGGGTCTCATTTTAAAAAATTAGATGCACATGTTGGAGCTGGCGAAATGGCTAGGTGAGCAGAGAAGTCTGCAGGCAAACCCGGAGACCCGAGTTCTATCCCCAGAGCCCACATGCTGGGAGGAGAGAACTGACTCCTGAACGTTGTCCCCTGACCTCCACATAAGGAGTGCTGCACGCCCCAGCTTTTGCTCCTTCTCACTTGCTCCCCCTCCCCCTTACAAAATAAACAAATTTTAAAACTGCAAGTTTTGTGTACTCATAAAAGAAAAACGGCGAAGAGAAATTTGAATGTTTACAATAATTACCTCTGGGTAGAGGACTTGAGATGCTTCTAATTTTCTTTTAGTCTTTCTGTTTTTCCAAAATGATTACTTCGCAGCCCGAGAAGAAATGTACTTAAGCACGCAGCTTTCTGGGCACATCTTTTAAATCAAGTGAAAATATTTGCTGTTCTAGTTTTCTTTAATGAATTGGTTTGGGGGGCAGGGGGAAGAAGGTGCATTCATATGCCACTGTGCATGGGTGGAGGTCAGAGGCCAGCTTTTGGAAGCTAGTCCTGCGCTTCCACCACGGGGGCTTCCAGAGAAGGTATGGCGAAGCTTTAAGCTGCTAACTTTTGTCTCTCCAATCCAAGATCCTGCACGCCCTTCTCAGCTCCATCCCCAGCCCCTTACCAAGGTCAGCAGGCCCCTTACCATCTTGCCAGCCCTTGCCTCTAGATTTCAAGAGGTGCCTGATGGCTCCCTGGGGTCTTCTGATGTCACTGTCACATGACTTGACCACCTTATAGATGGCATCCACACCGAGTGGTGCTGGTTCCCAGGGCGCGTGTGTGCTAAGGGCGCAGGGAAGGGAGGGGTCTCTCAGGAGACGCCACCTGCAGTATCGCAGCCACCGGTTCTTTACTCTGCATTTGGGGGTCAGATTTTGGGAGGTGATTGGGGTTACATGAGGGTGCCTGAGATGGCATTAGCAGCTCTGTAAGAAGAGTGCCAGCCCCGTGCTTGTCTCGTCTCGTCATGCAACCCCGTCGGAAGCCCAGCAGAGGCCAGGCCCAGGCAGGCTCCTGGATGCCCTGGCCTCCGGAGCCATGAAGCGGATACACCTCTCTTCCTGAGGAGTTGCGTGGTTTCAGGCACTTTGCTACAGCCACAGAAAATGGTCTGGGGCAAAGGCGCCAAATGGAACCAGACCTGAAGAACAAGGAGGAGCTGGCCGAGTGGAGAGCAGGAGGGAAGAGCAGACAGGCGGGCGATGGCGGTGGCCAGGGTGACAGGGACGCACGGGGTCAGGGTGAGACAGGAGTGCGCAGGCAAGGGAAGGCAGAGAAGCGAAGCGCTAGTGGCCAGGAGGGCGACAGGGACAGGAAACGCAGTTTTGGCGCCTTGCGTGCAAGCATCGCACAAGTCGCAGGAGGGGTCTGGAAGGCAGCGCTACCAGCCGGACCCTAAGAGAAGCATCTGCTGGAGCCCCCACACCGGCGAGCGGGAGGAGGCCAAGCGCGGCACGTGGGCAGCGCGTCCCTCAGAATGGACACCCGGTTTCTACACCCTCATCTACTTCAGTGCCGATGTCTGTTTTCTTTCTCGTTTCAGGATTGTTTATCCTTTCATTTCCTGATTACTCTAATCTCGTCTTGGCTTAACCCGTGGGAAAAGGGATTATTAGTCCACAGTGGGGCTGGTAGGAGCTGGAAAGGTCGGACCCGTTGGGGTGCAGCTGTGTCTCCGGAGTGGAGGGGGAGAGACAGCAAACTCTGGCGGTGGGTTGCGGGGTGTGATCACTTTTCAAAACCTCAGCTTCCCCACTTAAATATTGGGGGTGAACACTGAGCACTGCCGTAAGCACCCACCACGAGCGCGCATCTACTCTAAGTGCCCACTGGCGGGATGGGGACAGACACCAAGGATTACCGTAAATACCCACCGTGAGTGCTGCGTCCAGAAGCCTTGCTGAGCACTGTCACTTACCTAAACCAGGGCGCCCTGCTTAACTGGGGCCCCTCGGGGCTCCCTGTGAGCACAAGCCACAGTCATCCCGGTGCCCAGGGGCAGTGCCTGCACGGTCCTCAGACTCAGGCCTCCTGCCCCCCCCCTTTCAGGGGTACATCTGAGTTAGGTGACACTCACGGTCACCTCCGTAGTTGTCAAGTCCTGCCACTCTTCTGCAAGGCAGGGGCACTTGCAGGACCTGAGGGGCCGAGGCCAGGCCCGCTGCTGGAGGAAGGTCCCAGCCCACAGCTTGGCCAGCCGCTCCGGGCCATTCCAAGGCCTTTAACATGAGAGCAGGACAGGGCAGCTCTCTGATTGGCCGGAAGCCTGGGCAGCGCCCGCCAGCTGGCCCAGGTGCATCTGCCTCTGCCTTTGAAGAGAAGACGCTGGCCACACGCGCGCACCGCGGGCTGGAAATAGAATCCAGCCCTGATGAAGGCCAGACAGAGGCAAGGGGAGCCATCTACAGATGACAGGAAGTCGCCGGTGGGGAAGCTGGCACGCGGCCCATGGGGGACGGAGAGCAAGACAGGTTCAGTCAAAATACAGTGGGTTGTTTCCCCCTCCCACACCTTTTAGGTCTGGCATTTTACAAGTGTCTCATGTAGCTCACAGGCTCAGCACGGCTCAGGTCGGCCTCCAACTCTTCATGAGGCTAAAGATGACCTTGAATTTCTGATCGTCCTGCCTTCAACCCTAAAGAGCTGGGATCGCAGGCATGATCCCCCACGCCTCGTTTGCTCAGTGCTGGGAATCGATCCCAGGGCACCGTGTGTGCTAAGACAAGATCTCAGACAAGACCCAGTGAGCTACACCTCCAACCTCCAAATGTGTTGTGTGTGTGCATGCGCGCACACTGTGTGTCCCTGTGGAGGCCCAAGGGTAACTTTAGGCATCACCCTGGATTGTTCTACCTCCTCATTGCTCTGCTCTGGGGCTTCCCAGACTCTGCTTTCCGGGACCAGGAGGGCAAACCACTGCCACTTCTGCCTGGCATTTTTATGCAGGATCTAGGATCTGAATTCAGGTCCTTCTGCTTGCAAGGCACAGACCTGACCCCTGACCCATCTCTCCAGTCACCCTTCCCCGCCCCCACCATGTAGTTTTGCTCAGATGCATAAAAGGTATGTTTGTGGCTATCTAGAAACTTTCACAGACAGACACCAAGGGGGCGGCCTCTGGCTGGATGGCAGCCGCAAGGTGAATTTGCCACCAGCGCTCCCCAAGAACTGCAGACCCCACCCAAGAGTCAGGACCAGGAGACCTGAGTGGGTCTCTCTTTTGCAAAGTACAGCCCTAAACTGGGGTGGGTGGGGTGGGTGGGATGAGTAAACCCATACTGAAATGGTGAGAACCCAGCTCCGGAAAGCCACCGCTGAGGCCCCAGCTGCAAGACCAGAAAGCACGCGACGCGCTGGCATTTCCAGGCTTCCCACTCCCGGATGACATTTCAAGAGAAGATTCTCAGCTCGGGCGCCAGAAGCAAAGCCGTGCACACAGCTTTCTGGATCGGCGCCTGCCGCTGACGTCCATAAAGCTCTTTGCAACCGACCTGAACCTTCCTGGCCTTAGAAAGCAGCTAGGACAGCTAAAGACCAATGTTGGCCAATGAAAGTGGTTGCAGGCTGGGACAGCGGGGAACCCTCCCCTGGTGGAGCCTTGGGATTGCCGTGGGGGACCAGACAGTTGCCCTATACCCAGACCTGTCCCACATGACCAGGACAGAAGCGGTTCTTCCAAGAAATGTTCCCCCAGGCATATATTGCTGCCCATTGTCCCTTTGGTTACGAGAGCTGAAGGCCATCTTGACAAAGGCAGAAGGTCGGGCTGATCCTGACTCCACACCTAAAGTTGCCACACTGAGGATGGGGGGGGGGGCTTTTGCACCTCCAGCCTGCAGTGGCAATCTACCGTGACAATACTTAACACAGATGTGCTCTTACACCTTCGGAGTCAGTCATCTGAGCACGGAAAAAGCGTTTGAGAAAGAAATACATATGTACTAAACAGATCCAGAGACCTGGGGTTGTAACTCAACGACGCAGTGAATCCATGACCCACGTGGGATTTGTGTGGTATGAGGTGGGCGTCATCTAGAGATGGGGTTGAATGTGCAGAGGACGTGTGTGGGTTGTGTGCCAATGTGACGTCATTTCATGGAGGACACCCCGAGCTTCTGCAGGTGCTAGTGTGTGTGCCTGGGGGGGGGTCTAGAACTATTCACGGTGGGCACCCAGGAAAACGTGTGCACAACAATCTCTCTCCCTTTTGGCACAGAGAGAGAGAGAGAGAGAAACTTGGAAGAAGCTTTAACAAGCTCATCTGAGTGAACTGATTGGTTGAACTGGGACCCCTCTCAGTGGACAAGGGAGCCAATCCTCTAGAGTAATGTAGGAGCCCCCCTCAACCCAGCAGCTCTCAAATCCTACCATTACATAGCTCCAGAATCCTTCTTTCCCGTGAACTTTGAGAACTCCCATTACCCCGTGAGAAGTTCCTACAACACCAGCCTTCCTCTTCGCCATCCAGTCCTTCCTTCTTCCTTACCGTCTAGCCTGCCTTCCTTCCGTTCATCCCCTTGGCTCTCTTGTTCTCACACTGCCCTTTCTCTGACTCAGCTGCCCATGAGCCCCTCTTGTGACCAGCTGAGGGTGGAAACCTGTTCTCAAGTTCACGGCATAGGGTGGTCTTGCCTGCTTTAGAGTCACTGCCTGGAGGGAGGGAGCGATGCTCTATTCATCTGGCTCCTTCCTCTCGGTATCTCGGACTCATGTAAGCAAAGCGCGGGACAGGAATTCACGGAGCTCCCAGGAGAGCAAGGAGCAGCTGCC
This sequence comes from Typhlomys cinereus, assembly GCA_023101885.1. NCBI lineage: Eukaryota > Metazoa > Chordata > Mammalia > Rodentia > Platacanthomyidae > Typhlomys > Typhlomys cinereus. The sequence goes on from JALPQD010000097.1 coordinate 4,139,746, forward strand.
CATGCCCTGCCACCCGATGGTCTTCATCTTGGTTCCACGCCCTATGGTGCCCACCTTGGAATTCTCAATGATCTCGGCGTGGAGCGCTGAGCTTTCATTCAGCACCAGGTCCTGCAAGTATCTAGTGGGTCCTGGGACTCCCCACCAGTAGGTGGAGAAGCCCAGGGTGACTGCCAGCTGCCTCTGTGCCAGTCTCGAAGTCCATTATTCCCCAGGGAGCCTTTTACTCTTCCTGTTCACTGCAGAGCAGAGGGCTAGGCTGGGGGCTGCTGACAGGTGCCAGTCCGATCCTGCAGCCGGGGACCAAGAGACCCTCAGAAGCGAGGCCTTGGGACTCAGCAGGTCTGGAAGGGACGCGAGAGGTTCGGGCCAGGGCGGCAGCCGTCTCCTCTCCATTGTCTCGAAAATGTCTGGTTGAATCATCAGCTGGAGAGAAGAGTGAGCAACTTGCCTGGGGACTCCCGACACAGTCGTCCACAGGAAGCCCACCGGCAGCATCAAGGACCGCCTCCCCCCACCTCCCGCTTGCCGTGGGAACCCGCCCCCCTGCATCTCCCCAGGTTTGTGTGCAGCGTCTGAACACAGGGCACGCTCAGCTCCGGAGTTGCAGCTGGGTGGTACAGAGGTAGTTCCCATGGGCCTTGGGGGACATGGACAGCATCCTGAGTCCGCTGGGATCCCTTCAGGAAGGCAACCCCAGCAGATGGAAGGCGGGGTCTGGCTGCTCTGAAGTTTTGAGGAGTCTGTTTCTCTCATCTCTCCATTTCCCACTGGACAGCATTTTTTTTTTTTCAATCTGAGACAGATTCTTCCGAAGCCCAGGTTGGTCTCACTTTGGAGCTTCACTGTGGAGCTGGGGATGACCTTGAACTTCTGATCCTCCTGCCGCAGCCAACAGAGGCCTTCGCCGCCATGCCTGGTTTATAAGGTGCCGGCTGGCACTTGAACTCAGGGCTTCATGCATGCGGGCCAAGCGGGCTCCCATTTGAATTTCATCCCTAGACTCCGAGCAGCCCCTCCTGACTTTGATCATAAGCCCGGCATTAGGATCCCGAAGCTTTTCACTGATAGGGGAACGATACTCTCCGCTTAGAAGAGATGTTCGAATGAAGGAACTAAATCAGGGGCACGTGCACCCACTTATCCCCAATATGCATGAGTAATCCCACGGAACGTTCCAGATGCTTCCGCATTCCCTCCCTGGCTTCTTGGATTTCACTTTCCAGCCAGCTGGTGTCTGCGTTTCTAAGCATGGTCTGGTCCGCAAGGCGCTGGGGAGCCTAATCATCTTCGGGGTCTAACGGCTGACGTTTCATCCGGCACACGCCACCTGCCAGGAACTGTCTCAGGTTTGTGCACAAATCAGTCCCTTAATCCCCCCCACCAACACTGGCAAGTCAGTCTGCTGTGATCCTCCATCTACTTTAGAGATGGGGGTGGGGGGCGGCACAGAGAGGTTAGTTAAGCAGAAGCTGAAATGAAGCAGGCAGAATTCCAAATGACATCCTGGGGTTCCTGTGATACCCCGAAGGCTGTGCTGGGTAGGATGTCCCTGGTGACTCTGTCACATGGTAACGGCAAAGGCTCTTTCAGCAAGGTTGGTCAAGAAGAAGTAGTCCGGGTGGGCCTCCCCTCATCAGGCAATGTACCTTAAAGAGGTGTGGTCTTCTGTGGACTGACAGAGACCACCCCTATTAAAGGAGCAAGCTGCTTTCAGTGCTAGATTAGAAAGAAATGAGTCTGCCCAACAACCAAGTGACTCAAAGACTCCACATTTCACATGAGGAGGTGCAGGATGATTCCTGATACGGCCTTAGTGAGACCCCAAGAGATGCCTAGAGAAACCCTGAGATACCACACTCAAGCTCCTGGCCTGGCCTGGCGACTGTCTGCTGCTGTAACATGATGCCTGAGGCTGGCTGAGTTATAAAGGAGGTTGGTTGTGCTAGGGGTTTGGAAGGATTCCAAACTGCTTTGTCTGGCGACAGACAGCAGAAGGGAGCGAGAATCAGGAAGGAAGAGGCAAGCAGGAGAGAGCCACTGATCTCCTAACAGGCTCAGAGATGACTGCCCCGTGGTAAGAAGAGCACCCTCCCTGGGGAACGGCTCTGACCTGCTCAGAAGGGCTCTGGTCCAGCTTCCGGAGCCTTCTGGGATGCTGGGACAGCTTGGGCAGGAGCTTTAGTGAGAGGGTGCGCCGCTGGGAAAGGCCAGGTTTGCGCTGAAGTGCTTTGCACTCCAGATAAAATACAGCTTGTGGGCCAGGATGGAGACACACGGAGTGCAAAGGGCTCCCTCCTACCCCCCCCCCCAGGCTTGGTCACAAGACTCTGCTAGGAAGTCTGGAGTGTCAGCTCTCCCAGCCTGAGCCGTACGCCTGTCCATCTATCCAGTGCCCGAGGCTCTCTCAACAGGAGTATACAGGACCCAGAGAACCCTCACCTGCGACTGTGAGGAAGAGGTGAGGCCGGGTGACCAGTATGTGCAAAGGCCAGGAGGTAGGGACCAGCGAGTGCACCAAAGACACTAAATACAGCCCTGCAAAGCCGGGAGGGAAAGAGGGGACCAAGAAGAAGCTAGAGGGCTAGGAAGGGGCCGACTGTCTAGAGATACTGCCGCTCAGAGAGTCGACGTGACTCTCTTCCAGTAGGGAACAGGAATTCAACAGCAGGTTGCCCCGGACAACAGAAACACATTTCACGAAGCATCCGTGGCCCAGAATCAAAATTCCTGCCTTCAGAGAAGGAAACTGGAGTCGCTTCCAAAGCCAGCAAGCGTCGACAGGCTCGTGTTGTGCCTGACAGCTGGGGCGAGAACTCTCTCGGCCTGTTCTTTCCTTGAATGTAAAGCACAAGCCTGTCTCAGGGCATGGGGGGGGGGTTGGCGGGCCCTGGGGGGAGCCAGGGCGCCACGCCTGTGGGTGCGTGGCAAGCTGGAGTGGGGGCTGCTGGACAGGGAGACTGATGGAGGCCTCCTGTCTCCTGACCTCGGCTTCTTCATACATGTCGGAGTCCCAAGATGCTCTACCGAAAGCGCCCTTCGCCTCCTAAGGGCCCTGGCAGACGGTAGGCACGCCGTCCTGGTCGCAGGCCGGGGCTGCGGGCGGCGCCTCCTGCTGTGTGAGCCAGGGAACACTGAGGACCTCCCTGGCATCTTCATCATCTTCACTGATGGAGTGCTGAGCTTTTCTTGCGCTGTGACTGAATGCCTGAGAGAAGCAACTTGGAAGAAGGGAGGCTCATTACGGCTTGTGGTGCCACGGCCACTTGGCGGAACATCACGGTGGGCAAGAATGGCAGAGGGACCCTTCGCCTCGCGGAGGACAGAAGCATAGGCAGGAACTGGGGTTCCAGGTGTGAGCTGCGAAGACCCCCTTCCTCCGCGTTAGCCCCCACCTCCCCAAGTTTCCAGAATCTTCCAGAACTGTCTCTCCCACACACCCCGGGCCATGTGTTCAACACAGGAGCTATGAGGGACGGTTCAGGTTCACACCAGAGTGGGGAGCGCCCGTCTACCTCTCTGGGCTAGGTGTGTGCAGCGCCCACGTGGAGCCGGGAAGCAAGTTCTGGTGCGACCACCCAGCTAATCCTGCCGTAATCCTGCTGTCCTTGTGGGGAGCACAGGACGACAGATCCTAGTCTGGGAGCACGTTCCGGATGACTGGAGTCAGAGACACACTAAATCCCCTGAGGCTCAGGGCCACTCTGTTAATTTGCCCCCCCCCGACCCCCTGCCGGGTGCTCTGGACTTGGCGACTGACTTGAGAGCCTGCTGACTCAGCGTGGGGAGGCTCTACTGGCGAGACCGTGCGGGGCCCCGTGGCAGGTGCAGCGTGACTGAAATGACTTGAACAGGCCGAAACATGCATATTACTGTTTTAAATCCACATGGTTCAAATGCATGCGTGACGAGCAACCACGCGCAAAGGAACAAACCCAAAGGTCCATACAGAAAACTTGCAGCCTCTTATAGTGTGTGTGTGTGTGTGTGTGTGTGTGTGAGAGAGAGAGAGAGAGAGAGAGAGAGAGAGAGAGAGAGAGAGAGAGGAACCAAGGTAACTTAAGGAATCATCCTGGATTGCTTCTACCTCCTTCTTGCTTTGCTCTGGGATTTCCCAGGCTCTGCCTACCACAGCCTGAAGAGCCAGCCACTGCCATTTCCACCTGGCGTTTTTACATGAGACCTGGGATCCCGACTCAGGTCCCTCTGCTTTCAAGGCAGAGTCTTGACCCCTGAGCCATCTCTCCAGCCCAGAAAATCTGCGGCTTTCCTGACAACTAACTGCCCAGGCGTGGCAGCCACCAAGGTCAGTGTGGGACAGCAGGTCATTAGGCTGCGGTGCAACGGACGGTGGACTATTACTTGGCCCCAACCAGAATCGAGCTACGAGCCATGAGAAGATGAGGAAATGAATGCATACCGTGAAGGGAAAGAAGCTGCTGTTCGGGTCTGCGAGATGGCTCAGAGGATAACGGTGCTTGCGGTGCAAGTCCGAATAACTGAGTTCAATCCCCCAAACTCACATAAAGGTGAAAAGAGAACACCAACCCACAAGCTATCCTGCACACACGTGCTGTGGCTCATACACACAAACGAGATAAACAAATTAATAAAAACAACAACAAAAAAAGCAAAGCTGCGTCGCAGGAAGGAAGATCTGGGTGATGCTGTGGTGGATGCGAGTCATGAGCCATCTGTCCAAACACACAGAATAAACCCAAGACCAAGAGAACCTTAGAGGGCAAGGCAGTGCACGCCATCATCCCTATGCTCAGGGGCTGAGGCAGGAGGATTGTGGGTTTGAGGCCAGCCTAGGCTGCCTAGGAGACCCTGTCTCCTGAGAACAACTCCAAGAGAAAGAGAGAGCCTTGATTGACTACGGACCACTCGTGAGACCTCAATTGTCTGTCTCTCCAGAGTGATGAGTTTGTCACTGCTGGGGTGGGGGGATCCTCTATGTCCATGTCATAGCAGGATGGCAGAAATCTCTGTACTTTCCGACTTCAGTGTGACTCAAAACCTGCTCTAAGAAAACAGCCTGGAAAAAAAAAAAAAAGACACAGCACAAGCGGTCATTCCCCAGGGGTTCTCCCGGGAAAGCCAGTCTCCATCCAGACCCCAGAGACACCGTCCAGGAGAACACGGGCTCTGTCCTTCCCCGGCTGAGGGCTCCTTCACACTCCTGCTCTGCCCGACCGGTAATGTCTCCCTGGTTGTCTGGCTGCTTGGGGGGTTCCCTGAATGCTGCTTTTTAGGGTCACATGAATTGACAAAAGTCCTGGTCTGTTAAAAAGAAGTGTTCTAGTGACATAATCTCAGGAGGAGTTGGTTGGTTAGGAGGAATTGTGCAGCAAGTTTTACGAGGCCTCAAGAAAGCTTTTCTTATTAAGTCACTATGAAACCTCTCCCCCAAAATAGCTCCAACTAACTTGGGAGAAAGCCAGCCATAATTAGTGGGAAACCTGAAATGCAGAATATGGCTCCAAAAAAAAAAGCATCTTTTATACTTGAAATCTGCGCAGTGAAAGCCACAGGCTGCTAATGTCTCTTGCAGGTGGCCATCATGGATTCCCTTGGTGTCCTTAAGGGGGATTTGACAGTCCTGGAGCTGTGTATCTTGGAGAAGTCACAGACCCTGGCTGGACCTTGCTAGAAAGGAAACAAGATCGAGGTGGGGGAGGACAGGGCATTTCGAGGTCCCTCCTGACCTGTCGTTCATCTTTCTAATCCATTCATACCACTCATTTAGCATCCCTAGCCCTCCTGGGGTGAACAAAACAGGCCAGGCTCCCAGGATTCAAGTTAATGAAGTCGGGGCAGCCTTCTAGACAGATCTGGGGATGGGAAGGAAAATGGGAAAACGATTAAAGTCTTTTATCACTCAACCGAGTGTGAACTCGTGGATTCCCACAGCATCCACAGCTCAGAGTCCCCGGCGGAAGATGATCCGGGAAGTTTTAGAAAAACAAATAGAGCATCAGCAAGTCCACAGAGGGGACCACAGGGTTCACAAAGGTTGAGGCCAAGCACTAGCTTGGGCCAGTTTGCATTGTGTCCATTTACTTTTCTAGAACCCCGGATGCCTCTGAGCTCCTATCCCGGAGGTCATTCTTACCTGCTCAGGGATGCTACAGATTTCAAAAGCTATGTTTGATCCTGGGCCTAATGTTGGGGCCTAGGCAGCATCTCCTGAGATTCTCCTGTGGAAACTCTCTCTTTCAGTGTATAGTCAGAGCAAGTGGGGTGTGTGTGTGTGTGTGTGTGTGTGTGTGTGTATGTGTGTGTGTGTGTGCGCAGGGCAGAGGTCACTGTTGTGTATCTTCTAGAGACGCTAGGGTTTTTTTTTGTAATTTTTTAAACATTTATTTATTTTGCATGTATGTATATGTTGTGTGGGTGTGTGTGCATGTCTCAGCATGCATATGGAAGTCAGAGGACAACTTGGGGGGATCTGGTCTCTCCTTCTACTATATGGATTTCGGGGATCGAATTTGGGTCACAAGGCTTGGTGGTTAGTGCCTTCAGCCGTCCTGAGCCATCTAGCTGACTTCTACCTTATTTTCTTAGACGGGGTCTCTCACTGAATCTGGAGTTGCCAATTTATCTAGACTGACTGCCAGTTGAGCTCAAGAGATGGGCTCCACTCCCCCAAGCCCATGCCCCCCAAAAACACTGGGGTTACAGACACAGCTGGCTTTTACGCGTGTCCTGGGGATCCGAGTTGGGTCCCCAGGCTTGAGGGGCAAGCTTTCACCTGCTGAGCCGTCTCCCCAGCCCCGGAGGGAGCACGCTTCAGGACTAAATCAAGACGAGCGAGGTCATAAAGATGAGCCCCCCCCCCATGCACAGGACTGACATAAGAAAGTACTGGAAGCAGGGGCATGCTGAGAAAAGCCATGTGCAGGCAGATACAGGCTCTCTAGAAACCAGCCTCTGAGCTCAGACTTTCAGCCTCTGGGACTGTGAGAAAACAGGTCTTGGGAAGCCACCCGGCCTGTGACAGCTGGAGGGGACTAATGCACCGGGTGAAAATGTCACACCAAGTGGAGCTGACACGGCAGTGCCTCCCGCATCTGTGCGGGCTGCTGCCGAATGCTCACACCAGCCGGGCAAGGGAGGCGCCTTCATCTTGAGGAGCTCATTCATGCGCCCCTCCATTCATCCCGATAAACAGGTGCCTCATTCACACATGCTCATTCAAACAACATACCCCAAGAATCGCACACCTTCCACAGAACAAACCCCACTTAATTCCACGCGGTCCCATTAAGATACCCAATGCTAATCCACGTGGCCCGTGTATGCTGCATGTGCCCACACTTGCTCTGGGGATCTGACCAGGATGTCTGGCCTCTCCATCACAGCTCTCCTGGCTGTGACAGCCACTTAATACCTATTGTTTCAAACCATCTCTTTCTTTTTCATCTCCTGCCAATTATGCGCTGACCCCTTTTCAAACCTCAAAATTGAGGTTTGCATGTAATTGCTCCGCAATTCCCCAGCAACGCATCTGGAGCGCTGTTCATCTTAATGAGATGCATGATCGCTCTGCATAAGGCTTTCATTTCCAGTGCTCCGCGATTCTGCCTGACAGTTCCTTTCGCACCCATCTTCCCAGATAGGAGCCCCAAATTTCACTAACAATGAATACTGCGTTCTTGGGGGGCTGCTTGTTTGCCATTTTCAGAATGGGGGTCTACTCGGAGGGAGGCGTATCTCAGGGCAATGGAGGGGAGCGCTGAGAGGCAGACACACTTCTCATGGCCACCAACGCCCCCCCCCCAAGGAGGAACGTGACTGAAATTAAGCAGCATTTCCTGATTTCATAATGTACCAGCAGGCAGCTTTTCAAAAAAAAATTGTAAGAGAGAAATGGTGTGTACTTGTGTGCCGTCCATACATGGAGGTCAGAAGACAACTTTAGGAAACCAGTCTCTCTCTCCACCATGTGGGCTTCCGGGGATCAAACTCGGGTCACGGGGTTTGCAAGCAGGTGCCTTACCCAGTGAGCCATGCTGGGCACAGCTCCCTAGACCGTGAAGGTACAAGAGCAGGAAGCAACATTAACGGAAGCAGGTGCGGTACTCCACAGTTTGCCGAGTCGTCTGCCGCGCTCCCGCTATGAGAGGCAAGGGACCCTGAGTCTGGGAGCCTTTAGGGGTGTTCAGCCACACCCTTGGACTGGCTCTGAGTATTGTTCAGGACAGGTAGACTCTGGCACGCCCCCTCATTTACGTATCACCAGGGGGGCAGAGATGGGTCGTTAGCTGCAAGGGGAAGCTGAGCTATGCTATGGGGCCTTAGAGAATCCATTTCCAGCCTCAGGTCTGGAGGCTCACGCACCAGCTTAGCGCCGTGCTTCCTTTTTGCTTGGTAATGCAATTATTCACCTTAGTGACATGGTCTCCAACTTGGGATCCCCTAATCGGCTCCTGCAACCTAAGTTCACCAGCAAAGACCCATTTGGCTTTTCTTCTCCCAAAGATCCTTGACCTGGGCTTAGAGAATGGATCCCCCAAGCAGGTGACGATGTGGCGTCCTCCCACAGGATCGGCCCCGTGTGAGGCCAGAAGCCAAGGTGTTTTCCAAGGGGCTACCAAGGTTTGCGTTGGGCTTGGATCGGCACGTCCAACAAGTTCACAGAGAAGCAGGAGACTGAGGAGATGCGTTTCAGAGGAGAAAGACCAGCCCATGCGCTCGCCACATAGCAAATGGCAGTACGTGCCACCTGCTGCCTTTGGCAAGGCCTTATCCTAATGAGACTCTAATTGTCTCTTCCCCTCAGATTTACTTACATCATCGTATTCTGGGAGGAGGGAGTCTGGTTGGTTGTCACGAATAGCCCCAGTTCTCCTCGCACCTGGCTTTTATTTCAAGATACTCTAGCTCAAAGGGGGAGATTCGGGTGTTCCCCCTCCCCAGGAGTGACCACTGATGGTTAAGGCTGCCATGGGAAGAGACCCCTTGTAGGTCAGGGTACACATCCTGAAAACTGCCTACGCTGCAGCAGTACCAGACACATGCACTGACAGACATTCCTTATGGGACACAGCGAAACACACACAGAGCGAGGGGGGCTTGTCCGGAACAAGGTATCTCTCAGTGTGTCTGTGGGGGCAGGAAACAGCAATAATCCACTAAAATTTTAAGAGCATAAATAATTATTTTTAAAAAATAATCTATCATGAATCCCAGCAATTTTTTTCCTGTGTGTGTGGGGTGTGTGGGGGAGGAGTCTTTGTTTTGAGGCAGAATTTTATGTAGCCAGAGCTGCCCTCTGACTCACTGTATAGCCAAGAATACCTCCGAGCTTTAGATCCTTCTACCTTCGTCTCCCAAGTGCTAGGATTACAGATGCCACCACGATGAATTTTACGTAGCATTGGAGACAGAACCCAGGACTTTGCACATGCTGGGCAAACACGGCCAACAAGGGCTACAGCTCCCTGCCCTTGAATTTCTTTTCTTTTCTTTATAAGCAAAAGGAAAATCTCATTGCTACACGTGCTTCCAAAAGAGACCAACAATAGGCCTTTTCTGTTACTCCGGAAAAATGACATTTTATTCTGGGTGGTAAAATAACTCAACAATGGGCTGGAGAAATTGATGACTCAGGGGCTAAGCTTCTGCTTCCCAAGCAGAAGGCCCTGGGTTCGGATCCCGGATCCCATGTAAAAATGCCAGGTGAGAATGGCAGCATCCTATACATCAGGCCCAGGAAGGCAGAGCCTGGGAAACCCCAGAGCAAAACAAAAATGAGTCAGAGCAATCCAGGATGGTTCCCAACGTCACCCTTACAACTCCACAGACACACATAATGCCTTTAGACAGACACATGCACGCGTGCGCGCGCACACACACACATATTGAAATAAATAACTGAACAAGAAAATCAATAAATAAGTCAGGGCTTTTCTGACTCTCTAGCTACTGCTCGCTGGGCAAAGGGTGGGCCAGCCCTTCACGGCACTGCCCTCTGAGGGTCTGCCAGTTTCCCGGTGTGCTCACGGCTCCTGGAAAGGGCAGACCTGAGAGGAACAGGCTGGTAGCCTAGCAGCAGATCTCTGCCTCTCCTCCAATCTCCTTCCCTCGTGACCCGGCATAATTGGGTATCTGCTGCTCCTTAAAGAGGTCACACTTCTTCCCAGGCAGCCGTTCATTCATCCTGTAAATGAATGAAAAGCAACCGCACACTCAGGCTGAACTTCTGATAGGAGACAGAGGAGCCTTTGTGCAATGCCCATCCCAGAGTGGCCAGGGGAGCACAGGGCACCCGGCAGCAGACTCTGACCCACACATCGGGACGGCCTTCCAGCCTCCTCAATTTCAAATGTCCGTCCAGCATGCCCCGTCCCCTCCACACGGGATGTCGCGCCTGGAATGAGAGGCCTTCGGAGTCATTCTCCTTTGCCAGCTAACAGCTTTTCTCCAACCCAGGCATGTATGCAGAGATTGTGACACTTCTTGCTATGGTCTCTCCTGTGGATCTTGAAAACAAAACAAAAAAAAACCCCAGAATGTTCCATCTGCAAAAACCATGAGACATTTTCCGGACTTTTTCTCTGAGGGACGGACAACTGGATGTGTTTTGTTTAGGTTTGGGGTTCATTTGTTTTATCCTGATGTCAGTCTCCTGTGGTCGGGCTGACTACAAACTCCACACTGAGGATGACTGTACTGCTTAGATGTCAGCTCGCTGCCTCTGGACACGTCTGTGGAAGCAACTGGTACCTTAGACAAACCTTAATCGAGGCTGAAGAAGAGTATCCAAGTGACAGGGAAGATCCAGCCCATAGTGGGCGGGGCCATTTCCTGAGCAGACGGATGGGATGCAGGAAGCTGGCTCGGTGCACTGGCATCTCCAGCATACTTGCACAGCCTGGCAGCCTGGCAAGTGAGCTTGGCTCTGTCTCAGCAACTCCTGCAGCTACGGCGTGGCCAGTCCTTCTGCCTCCACCTCCCAAGGGCAGGGATGACTGGGTGTGTCAGCAGGCTTCATGTGGTGCTGGGATTTGAACCCAGGACTCTACACTCTAGCCCAACACTCCAGCGACTGACCAAGCCTTTTCCTCCCCATCCAACAGATGGATTTCCATGGGGAACCCCCCTCCCTCTGCCCCCTCGGCCAGTGTGTGCGGAGCCAGTCAGCACATCTGTTCATCAGTACGACCAATCCTCTTTGACACGGGACGCCCCGTGACCTACTGGGGCTTGCTCGCATTGGCTCATGCACCCCATTAGAGAAGAGATTTAGCTCCTTTTTGAACAACCAACTCTTGGACAAGTGGAGCTTCCACATGTGAATGATAGATAGTCGCCAAAGCGGCTCCTGCTGAGCTTGGAACAAGAACTCAGTCAAGCCACTGCGAATAGGTCCTGGCACGCATAGTGGATGGACAAGAAAATTACACGTGGTCACTATGCCCAGGCTGCGAAGTGCTCAAAAAGGAACAGTCAATCAAAAGAAGCTGTCATCTAACTTTTTTTTTGGAGGGGATAAGGGAGGGGAAATAAAAAGTTCCAAAGCTATGGGGTACTTCCTGTGGCTACCAGGGTTGGGCGCAGTCTCTGGCCTGGGCGAACTCATTCTTGGCTCAGGGGTGCCCTATCTGACTCCCAAAGGGCTTAAATAAGTCTCTGGGAGGGGTGGACAAGCCAGGAAGGGGATTGGGGGACACACTTTCCACAATGCCCTGCTCCTGCATGGCTGAATCTGCCTGCTGGCTCGGGAGACGCTCTGTGGAGTTTTAAGAATAAAAATCGAAAATTAAAAAAAAAATCCTAGCTGATGTACGTGATGGAGTGAAGCCAGTCACTGTTCTAGGTACTGTGTATAAATCAGTTCATTTTGTTTTCATTACAGCACAAAAATCTGGGAATGGTCAGCATTTCCTCATTTTCTAAGTAAAGAAACTAAGGCATGGGGAGACTAAGTACAGCTGTGACTCTGCACAGCCGGGCTGTGAAGGAACCCCCCATCCCGTATTGACCCCTAAGCTACAAAGCCTCATTAGCCGAAGTTAAGATAAGTTATTCCCACTTTTACTGCTCCCAAGATGGGTCTACAAGTTAGCAGAAAAGACAGGATTCAAACTCAGGACTTAGAGTTCTAAACTCTGTTCCCTCATCCTTTTTAAATAGCACTGTTTGAGAGCTGATGCATCAAGAGGGGCGGGGTAGGAAGAGAGGAGGTGGCAACTTAAAAGTCCACTGGAGGGCTGGGGAGCGGGCTCAGGGGTTAAAACTTTTGCCTCATAAGCGAAAGGACCCGAGTTTGGATCCCAGATCCTACACAAAAGTACCAGGCAGAAATCATGGGCAGCTGCAATTCCAGCCCTGGAAGGCAGAGCCTGGGAAACCGCAGATCAAAGTGATAGGAGTTCAGAGCAAGCCAGGGTGGCTTCCGAAGTCGTCCTCGGGCTCCGCAAGCACATGCTCGGGTCCTCTCGCACACAAGCCTTGACGCACACATGCACACCCGCCCCGATGCAAGACACACACACATGCTCAGAGTCTGCTGGAGGTAAAGTCTCCTTGCTCATCTCCTGAGCGAAGTGAAGCAATGGTCAGAAAGGGCCAAGCCACGGTCTCCCAAGAGAGGCCAGGGCCGCCTTTCAGCAGCATCGCAGGGAGGTGACTTCCGCTTCCCCCCCCCGGCCCCGCCCTCTGCCACCCTTCCCGCCTTCCTGGGCAGGGCCAGCTATCTAGTCTCTGATACTTCACATCAGTGTCTACAGAAACCGAGGCCCTCTGTGGGGATCCAGCTCCCCACCACTGACTGGCGCCCACGGATTCAATATGGCTTTTTGTCTTCCAGAGTGTCAGAGAGCCCAAGCCTGCCACACTTTGAGTGACCATAGGGGTGGGGTCTCTTCTCGCCAATTTTTGCATCTGGAAGACTCAAGATAGAAAAGGTATAAACCTCCCAGTAGCTGGGCTGCGGGATCAACTGGGCGTCTCAACATTTACAGCACAGCCTGGAAGGTGGTCCTAGCGCAAACGGACCAGGGAAACACGGGCAGGGCATTGAAGGGCAGTTTAAGGCCCACATGGTCCATTTTGGCAGCTACCAGGTGAGTGTGACTGGTACAATGTCAAACACACCTCAGACTTCAAAGACGAGAGGAAAACAAGTAATGCTGCATTGACAACAGCAGAGCTGATCGTGTTTCAATGCACCCGGTCAGATTAAATTTCAAATTGATTCTCCTGTTTGCTTTCCACTTGTCAACACTGTGGCTCCCCGTCAATTCCAAACCCTGTAACTCACCTTTTATGTCACTAGTGGGTGCCAGTCCAAAGGATGCCTAAACTGCACCGGGGAAGGGAAATCAGGGAGAACTTCCCGGAGGAGGGCTCTTCGGGTAATTTTTTAAAAATTCAGCTGGTAAAAAGTCCACTCACAAACCTGGGGGCCTGAGTTTGATCCGTGGAAGCCCACGAAGTGGAAGGAACAAGCTGACTTCTGAAAGTTGCCCTCTGACTTGCACCTGTGTGTTATTGTATGCATGTGCATTTCTCTCTCTCTCTCTCTCTCTCTCTCTTGTAAATATAAGTCAGCATGGGCCACTTGTGCCACGTGCCTGGAGCTGTGTATTTTAAATATAACCCTGAAAACTCAAATTACCAGCATGTTATTACATTTTATAAACAAGATCTCTAGCGCTGAAAACACTCAGCCATTTGCCTGAGATCTACAGTACCCCGTGCGTGTGTGGTGGACAGACACCCTGTTCCCTGCCCGACCCCAAGACCACACCGTGTCCTCCCTCAGTGTCTCTCGTCAGAGGCCGCTGGCAAGCCAGGGATCGCTGGTCCCGCCCTCCCCATCCGATGAAGCTAAAATGCAACTGGCCGGGAAGCAACTCAGTTGTGCAATTTACAGAAAGAAAGAAAGAAAAAAAAATCAAGCGCGCAGAGGCTCTGTCTAATTGAGGGCAATTCGGTAAATAACTTTGGGCAAAGCGGCAGCTCTCGCAGCTGTGTTATCATTTAGCAATTGCTGAGGTCAGTCTGTCGCCCCCCCCAATGCCCTTCTTCCACTGAAAATGTTGGATTTTGTTCGCATAGATGGACACAGAAGAACCCATTAGCACCGGGCGCTTCCTGTCCATATTCCAATGCACTGGGTCAGACCAGGGTTCCTGAAACCGTCTCCGAGCAACTCCGTGTAGTGAAAGCTCCAGTTGGTGACTGGAAGCAGAGCGTTGCCCCCTGGTCACGAGGGCTGACTTAGCTCCTGTTCCCGGAAGTGCCTGAGGAGGTATTAAGGGGCCTGCGGCAACACAGCCCAAGGGCCTTTTGGACCCAGGCCATCATGTCTGCCCCAGGCCCTTTGCACAGCAGGCACGTTATGTATATGCCTCACACATACAAATAAGCGCTCCTGGCCTTATGAATGGGCATGACTGAACTTGCTGATCAATGCGAGGAGAAACATACAATGAGTCAACATGGTGAAAGTGAGTTCTCAGTGAACTCAGCAGTTGACCTGCATGCAGGAGAAATCCACCTAGCTTTAGGTCACTGCACAAAACCCCAGATGCACACCTGCAGGATGCTGTGCGCTGGAGAAGGGGGGTGCAGCCAGCGTGCAGAGCCCCTGAGAAAGGAGAAGTTCCAGCAATGGACATTCCCAACAACGGGGGCTCACTGATCAACATCAAGGGCCCCTTGGCGCTGCCCGCCGGTAGAGGACAGGCATCGAACCCTGACTCCACCTTGGGAGCGTCTGGATGACGACCCCACGTCATCCACCTGGGCACTCTCCACCCAGCGCTCCATCTTCTCCTTTGACCTGACACCTCCTCCCTCTAGGCCCCCACCCCTCCTGGCGCGACGGGAAACCTAACCGGGGTAGCAAGCAGCGTTCTGGTTCAGGACAATGGAGCGATCCTGGCCATGGCTCGAACAGGCGGCCCTCGGGTCGCCCCGCTGGCCCGTCGTTGCTTGAGATGAATAATGAACCACTCTCCCCGTCCTGTGGGAGGTTAATGCCATGTTGTGGTTTTGCTCGCCAGCTGCCGTGCTGCTGGGCCGAGGGCGGGCAGTACCTTTGCATACGGAGTCGGTCTATAACTAAATCAATTAATCCGGCTTTGGCTGGTAGACAGCTGTTGGGTTGAGGCAAGATAATGAGGTGGGCTGGTCATTTACCAGGTGGTTGGTAATGAGGGACTAATGCGGAGGGAACAATGGCCACCCTTTCTCGCTTACCCTGTGAGAAGGGGCATGGCCGCTCTTCTCCTTTTTATTTGGGGAGACGATGTAACTGATCCCTGAACTCCCACCTGATAGCGGGTCTGGACTATGGGCTCTTCCCCATAAGGGATCAACGGCTCAGGTGTCTCTTCTAGGGGCACAAGCTGT
Source organism: Typhlomys cinereus (assembly GCA_023101885.1). Classification (NCBI taxonomy): domain Eukaryota; kingdom Metazoa; phylum Chordata; class Mammalia; order Rodentia; family Platacanthomyidae; genus Typhlomys; species Typhlomys cinereus. Next base: position 4,155,115 of record JALPQD010000097.1, read on the forward strand.
CCCGATTCTACGTCTGTCGGCTCGACTTCTTTGTCCCCGTGTCCACAGCTCGGGTCCTGCAACACACTGTAACTACTTCGCCTGAGCCTCCGAGGCTGGGAGTCTCACATCCTACGGAAAGAGGTGGGCCAGAGCGAACCCCAGGGAACCTCCGGTGGTGGGCTATGCTGAGTCAGAGTGAACCCTTCAGAGCGTCTGAATTCTAGCTGCCTTCGAGATCACCTTGGAGTTCTGGAAATTATCCACAGGCTAGCAGGATCCAGCAGAGGTCAGAGTATTGGAGTATTGGTCCTTGCCTTTCACCTTGTGAGACACAGGGTCTCTTTCTCTCTGTTTGGCTTCACACACACACACACACACACACACACACACACACAACCTTTGACTGTATACAGCAGGCTGGCCCACGAGTTTCTGGGAGCTACCCTATGTCTGCCTCCCAGCTCCCCATAGTAATACTGGAATTTCAAGCTACACTACACACCTGGCTTCTACATGGCTTGTGAGGATTTGAACACAGGTCCTTACACTCAGGCCATCTTCCCAGTCCTCTGTGCATTTCTCATGCATCCAGGGCTGAGAGTCACAGATTAACCCAATACCTTCACTTTAAAGATGGTGATGCCCAGGCTAAGAAGGTAGGGGGAGGGAGGGTCCCCTCCCCCTGAGAAGCCCCAGGTTGACAATACACCTAGTACCAAAACCTCTGCTGCCCTCCCCCCATCTCCTGGAATCACTGTTCCTCTCTCAGATCTCTCCACCCTTAATCCTATGGCCCCTCTGCTATAGGCAGAAATTCATGTTGGCACAACCGAGGTCCCCCTAGAACAGTCAGTGCAAATACCTTGGGGTTCTGACTTCCTTCAGCACCCCCTCCTTACTGAGTCTCTTTTTATCTTTTTTCCCCCCTCTAGCAGGTCACCCAGGTTACTACCGGATCCCTAAACACTGGACCCCAGGGACCCCAGGAAGCCTGCAGCCCAGCCCATCTCCCCAGCCCTAGGAGGATCTCCTAGCTGTGCTGCTCCAAGTTCCGGTCCGCTCTGAGCTGTGCACCCCCCAACCCGCCTTCCTTCATGCGGTAATCACAGAGCAAGCCCACACGCTAAAGAAAGCAGCTCTGGGCAGGGCAGAACCGCAGGAGCGAGGCGGACAACTTCAAGGAAGACACGAGTGGCCAGCGGGCGGGTGAGGCGCGGGGGACAGGCTGTCTGGCCCCCGCTGGCATTCGGCAACCACGGGGTCCGATCACCAGCTGACAGCGAGCTCCGCCCCTCGGGTCTGAGCTGAGCCCCAGCGGCCCGCGGGTGGCGCAGCCCACAAATATGTGTGGCTGGCAACTCCTGAACTTTCGGTGACTCGGCACCAGCTGATCGGATGGGCAATTATGTTTTATTTTGGAGCTGGGAGACAGCAGAGATGCAGGAAATTATAAGACATCACAGTGCAGTTTTGCTAAGAATATCAACTGCAAAGGGCCTTTTTTTTTTTTTCTTAACCAATTGTCATTTGGCTAGTTTGGGGGTTTTAGGCACTAAAATAAGAAAGCCCTGAATGCCAAAGTCAGATTAGAGCCAACTGGCCCAAAGGCGGTTGAAGTCTCTGCCCAGTGAAAATCCAGGTGGTTTATAGTTGTACTGGGGGGGGGAGGATTCCTCTCAAGAAAACTCTGTTAGTAACTGACCAGCGACGGTCACCAAGTAACGGGGAGCACCGTGCGCACGGACTGGTAGTGAATGTTTACCACTTCATACTGGTTGCGTGGGTTTGAATAAACGGGGTGAAAATATGAGCCTGGGTCCCACAAAAGGGAAAGGAGCGGATGGTTCGGGGCTCTCTGCAGATCCAGAGGGGTGCTGCCATGATCCTGGCCTCTAGAAGGTGCCTTCTCTCCACGAGGTGTCCAGTAAAAGATTCTGTTTTCTCCATCTCCGGCAACCCCAGACAACTAAACCAGCCTACGACATGGGATTTCTGAGCGCAGTGTGGTTTGGAGCCGTGGGAGGGTCTTGCCGCTTGCCTTGGGTCCCTGAGCCCTGGCTCAGGGCTTCCACGGCTGAGTAGGTGGGGGACCCCGTCAGGCGCAGAGTCACCCCGCAAGTGACTCAGGGAAGCAACGCTAAGCTCCATCCAGCGCTGATCCGCCTCTCCGACCCCCAGCCCAGCACAGCTTCTCCCAAGAGCCACTTACGGACCTTGTGTGGGAAGGGGACGAAAGCGCCCCTTGTAAAGGAAGCCAGACGCAGGGGAGAAAAACCCAAGCCAACGTCCTCAGGAAGAGGGGTGATTTCCTGCAATTCGGGGGCCCACCTGCCTCCCAGCCTTCCTCTTCTCCCCAGGATCTGGGCCCCGGCTAAACATACCTTATACTAGCAAGGCACTCGGCACTACCATGAGGCAGGGGGTAACACCTCCACCCTGGTGGATCATCTCTCCTCTGATTGGTCGACCAAAGGCACCATACAGGGTCAGCCAGGTACTTCATGCACACAGCCCAGGGACAGCGAGAGATGGTAATAATGACAGTCCCGTCCCCCAGTATGCACACCAGCTGGTGGCAAGCCAGGGAGGGAAGGAGCAAATAAACCCAAGGAAGGAAGAGACTCCACAGGAGGCAGCAAGCAAGACGCCCGACATCTCAGCCCACCCTATTATCCCCAAGGAACCGCAGGCTCAGGAGGGGCTGTGTAGCTGACCTTGAGGTCACCCAGGTCAAGGCCACCTTCCCCAACACAGAAATGACAGATGGGCTTACACAGCCCTTGACCCGTCAGAACCCGCTCAATCTTCCCAGCATTCCACAGGGCTACTGATGTGAGAAACTGACATCTGTCAATCACTCAGCAGTGATTTGTACAACTAGACAAAGAGGGAATTGGGCCTTTGAAATCTGACTTCAACTCTTTAAACAAACAAACAAAAAAGTCAGAGATCAACTTGGGGATCTCTGCCGTTCACTCAGCCTCTAGGTTAGGTCTCTCGGGGGCACCCAGTGGTAGACAGGACATCGTTTGTGGATTTTTCTCTGTCGATGGCCCGATAAAGCAGAAACAGCTCTCCCCATGTCAGTCTATGTTGCTCATAAACATAACTGTCCACAGACCAGGGCGAAGGTCTGCGTCACAATATCCAGGATGGTCACTAACACAGAAATTCTATACGTGGCTGCACCAATTAGCTACAGAGGCCGACTGAATAACGGGGAGCGAGCGTTTAGACACGCTTATGAAGAGCTGTTTATTTAAGGAAAGTCCTGAACAAGTCTGTAGGGGATTATCTAATTGGTGCGGAAAGACCCGACCCACAGGGGTTGGGTCCATTTCCTGGACAGATGAACAGGCGAGAGGAAGAACTGGCAAGCCGAAAGTATGTCTCTCTCTCCGCACTTGGTATGCTGCCAACTCACTGTTGGCCAAGTCAGCCCAGAGCCTCAGCATCGGCGATCACGGTTACGAACTCATGATGAGCTCTTTTTTTTTTGAAGGGCGTGCAGATGATAGACTCAGAAAAGACAGAGGACAAGACAGTCTTTGTGGGGATCTTAAGAATCCATCATCCTTGAGACCTAACATCAGCTTCCACAGAGTGCCACGGGCTATAGAAATATGAACTTAAGAATTCGACACTAAATAAAGCCAAGAGACCAGGGCCAGGGCAGCACCCCGCAGCAGCCCAACACACACTCTCTCAGGTTGGTTGATGTCCATCAGCTCGCAGCAGCAGATACAAGTGAACATCCCTAGCAAAGCGGCAGCCTAGAGCCTCCACATCAAGATCCACATACGCTGAGGTTGTTGCCATAGTGATCAGGCCTCCTAACTATTCTCTCAACAGCCAAAGGCGGAGGTCGGCACCTTGTTAAACAAATACATTGCCACCAGCCACGGAGATCCACACCCTGGGGAAGGAGTCTTGCCAAGCTTCTACAGTGAGGGCAGCTTGTAAGGTGCCATTGGGCTTTGATGATCACTTGTGGGACACTGGCAGCTGATCCACGTGCTAATCATACACCTTGCTGGGTTTACTGCAAGGACCTGAGAGTCATGTGACCTCCGGGATCCAAACCCAAGCCCACTGAAGCCCCACCCAGCATGACTCCCCCACACTTCTAAATACTTCTTGCTGGAATTTCAGAAATGACTGATGTCCAGGCAGAACAATTCTTAACCCAAAATACTTTGGGACCAGAAGTGGTTCATATCTAGGAATTTTTTTTTAGATTTTTGAAACATTCACACATCAATAACGACATCCCTTCTAGACAGGACCCTAGACAAGACACTCCTGTGTATTCCGTATGCATCTTACACATGGAGCTTGACGGTAATTTTACACAAAATTTTCCATCCATCTGCAGATGGACTGTGACCCACCACACAAGGTCACAAGTGGAGGTTTCCACTTGGGGTATTCTGTTGGCACTCAAGAGGTTTTGGATCTTGGGGCACTTTGGATTTGGGGTTGGGGCAGAGAGATGAACACCCGGACATGTGAGATCCCGAGAACACCCCTCTGGAGAGAGGTCTGGGTCTTACCTGAATGGGGCTATAGAGTTCCTGCAGCGGGGTGCGTGACCCCTTCCGGCAGCAGATGTCCACACCGAACGGATTCCTCCGCATGACTGAGGAAAGAAAGCACAGCTCATCAGAAAGGAGGGACGACAAGTCGTCTGACAAAGAAAAAGGTGTCTGGGAGGGAGGAGGAAGCAGGACGAGGAGGAGGAGGACTGGCTAGAATTTCAGCAAGGGAAGCGTCTCTCTGCTGTCCCTGGACTCAACGCCCCACTCCACCTACCTCCCAACCAACCTCAGACACCTGCACCCCAATAAATCACACCGAAAAAAGAAACCCAGACGAGCATCTAAAGCTCCCCAACATGCAGCCCCGGGCAGGAGACAGCGTGGAGATGCCTGACGACAGGCATGGTGCCTTGAGAACCATGTCGTTAGGCGATTCCGTGTCATTGGGTGAATGCCACAGAGACTTTTTATGTAAGCCAGGAAAGCGTAGGGCGGTCACTCAACACAATCTCAATGCAGATAAGAGATGGTAACGCAAGATGTCCGGGCAGCTGACCACAGAACGCGAAAAGACTTTCGCAGTAAACCTTTTGGAAAGCAGGAGTACATTCCAAACTTATGATAAGAAGAAAGTAAATACACACCAGTAACCGCCACCATTCAGCATTATGTCCTGTATGTGACTGGATGGCCACACTCTTATGTGACTGTGGCGTGGTGGGTGTGCTCCCACCAGCGTCACATAGATACAAGGGCGCCTCTGTGCACTGGGATGTTTTGACGGCTTTGGGGTCACTGGATGGTAGGAGGTTTGCAATTCCATTATTTGTTAGTCTCTTGTGTTTAGTTTATCTTGTGTGCATGCACGTGAGTGTGGAGAGGACAACCTGCAGGAGTCGGTTGTCTCCTCCCACCTTGCGGGTTCTGAGAGTCAAATTCAAGTCGCCAGGCACAAGCACCTTTCCCAGTGAACTCTCTTGCTGGTCCTTCAATGCCCTCAGAATCTCACAGAGCTAGACCCTCACTGAATCCCCATCACACAGTAGTGGGTCCCATTCAGGGATTGGAGGGGCAACCTCTTCTTCCTAGTGCCCAGGACCTGGTCTCCTGAGAACAGGGCGGGTCCTTTCCTGGGGGCTCCTCGTCTCTCCTAAGCCTTCTTCTATGACCACAGTCTCCGGGAGGAAGGTGGGATCATTTCTCTTCCTGATGCAGCAAGCGTGCCCGCGCCTCCAACAGGGTCCAGTCAGAAGACTAAGAGGGCTGGATGAAGGAGGTTAAGTAAACACAGTCGCCCGTTCAAAACTCAACATACGGTCAGAAAAGAGAGGAGCTAGGAGCTAGGGGGACGGCGCCGTTGGTCAGTGCTCACCACTCAGGTGTGAAGAAGACTTGAGTTCAAATCCCCAGCGCCCGCAAGAAAAGTCAGACACAGCAATAGCTGCCTGTGATTCCAGCTCTGTGGATGCAGAGACAGGCAGCCCCCGGGTTTGCTGGCTGGTCACACACCAAACTGGATGAGCTAGGGAGGGACAGCTGCTAAGAACACAAGGCAGAAAAATGATTGAAGAACAGATCCAATGCTGGCTTTTTTTTTTTTTTTTGCAGGCATGCATGTGTATGGGGGAGCAGTTGAGGGGTACTGTGTGTGTATGTGCCTGTGGAGGCCTAAGGGTGATTTCAGAAGTCATCCTGGATTGCTTCTACTTCCTTATTGCTTTGTTCTGGGATTTCCCAGACTCCACCTTCCAGAGCCGGAAGTACAGGCAGCAGTCGTTTGCAGCCTGGCATTTTTTAAGTGAGATCCAGGATCTGAACTCTGGTCCTTCTGCTTTCGAGGCAGTCTTAACCCCTGAGCCATCTCACCAGCCCCCAGCCTTGACTTCTGGACGCATACACACATGCATGTGCACGTGCACAGATACAAAACGAAGGAAGGTGAGCAGTCATCGTAGCGATGACTTCAGATGGTTCCTGGTGACCCAAGCCTTCTGGGCCATTCCCCTCTGACTGGTCCCTGGGGAGGCCCTGAAAGGAAAGCCTCCATTCCAGGAAAGCAAGCCAGGCTTCCTCCCTCCTCTTCCTAGCCTTCCCAGGGCAGGGTTGGCAAGCTTTTTCTGGAAGCGGGAGGCGGCCCATGACTCTGCACTGCCATGCGGTCCAAGGAACAGCAGACAAGAAGGAAGAGGACTGGGCAGGATGCCAACCACTCATTGGATCTTCACATCAGGAAACATTGTTCTTGGTTCAAGGGTTTAACCAACATAGGTGGTAGGTGGGATCTGACCCTCAGACTGGAGCCGGGTGACCCCCGCCTTGCCCTGGGACTCTGGGCTCCAATGTTAGCTCTGTACACACCCGATGGCCGCCCCCCTTGGGCAAATGTCAACAAGGAAAGGCCATTAGAATTTGATGGGGCTGCCCAGACAAACACTGCCTCTTTGTTCCTCTACAGTGGCCCAAGAAGCGAGGAAAAAAATTCTATCTTGTGTTTTTCTTTATTACTTCATTTTTCATTTCCACCCCCCAAAAAAGGAGGTCGACTGTTCCAGGCACGCAGGCTACCCTTCATACACAATGGGCGTAGCAACACTTCGGAGGAGAGAAGCAGCCATAAAACTTGTGAAAATTAGGCCCTCGCCAAACAAGATTAAACTCCCCCTCCCCACCCACCCACATCCCCCCCTTCCCTCCTGTGGCGGCAGACAGGCTCATCAGGGGCCGTCATATTGAAGACCCTACCGTGGAACCCATTAAAAGACTGCTTTTATGGGGGCAGTATTATTTAATTGGTTTATTTTTCTAATACAAGCTCTTTAAGAATGCTGGATCATGTGGGGCCTGATACCCGGGCCCTTTACACATGACTTCATGGGATGCCATGTGAACTAGCTTTGGTCCCCCGGGCCACAAAAGCCAAAGAGAGTTCTGTGCTGCTTATAAGCATGTCAGCAAGCCCACCCTGTGTGGAGGGCCTGCTATATGGGTGAGGGAGTGGGGTGGGGGGTGAAGACCTGGAGGAGAATGTCCTTCCTTTATTATACCCCGCACCCTTCTGAGGACCTTGGCTGCAGCCGTCTGACTAAGGTCAAGGTCGTACGTGTGGACAGCAGCAGGGCAGACATCCAAACCTGATGCACGGTGCCCAGTCCGTGGGCCAGCCAACCACAAAGACGGTGTCCACCAGCCAGCGGCCAGCCCTGCGCCGCCGTCACAGTGTGTCAGATGACAGGATGGGTTTGGCTACCCGCTCCTGGGTTGCGTGTTGGATCAGCGTCCTAGACGTGGCCAGGGATCCAAGCATCGGGCCCAGAGGAAACCCTGGAGACCCCTGGGGCACGTGGCACTTGAGTGTTGGTTCAGTGTGGGACTAAGCAGGCTGCCAAGTGCTGGATTCTAAAGGACGCTCTTCCCTGCCATCCAGACCATCATGAGTTGTCATGCCCTGCTGAGCCTGTCTTCCCATCGGTGCAGTGGTCCCTGCCACACATGACCGTCATGTGGTTACACATGGGAAACGATCACATGAAGAACATGGTGACAACACGAACTGCTGCTCAGACCAATGATTCAGCCTTCCTTGTCTCTATGTATTCTGAAGGCTCAGAAGAGTGAGGAGCACCTGTGCTGGGGGCTTCTGCACGCAACGGTTCCAACCAACCACATCTGCCCATGGCATGAACGGAACAGTCGATCCCTGTCTTCGTCCCCTCAATACAGCACAGCGCCCACTGGCACGGCGATTATTGTGGCATGTCCCCGGGGCCCACCTGGGAGGCATTCACTTGATTGCGTGATTGGTGTGGGCAGACTCCACCCCTGTGGGTGGGACCGTTCCCTGGAGAGGTGGCTCAAGATGGAGACCCAGCTGAGCGCTGGTAGGCAGGAAGCAAGCACGGGCCCGTGCGCTTGCTGCGGATGTTTCTGCCGTTGTCGCTTCCGCACCGCAATGGACTGTCACCTGGAATTGGTGAGCCAATATGCTCAGGACAGGTATTTGCATCAAACGGGTAATGAAAAGTGAAAGCGGTCAAAATGCTGACTAACAGCCAAGGACCAAGGCAGGAAGCTTGGCAAGATTGTCCTGAACTCGCCTCTTCCCCCGCATGGCCGCGTTAAGCGTTAGCCTTCTTAGCCAGAGCAGTAGGAACGAACAGTCAAAACACCAAGAAGAGTCGCACAATGTGCTCCTCGGTGTCGTGCTGGGCGTAGGACGAGCTCAGGACCCGCCTGGCAAGCATGAGTTTGACCGATCTCTTTCCTCTAGCATGAAAACCACTTTGGAGCGCAGGTAGTAAAACAATTTTTGTTTGTTTGAGACAGGGTCTCATGTAGCTCAAGCTGGCCCCCAAACTCACTGAGGGTGACCACGAACTCCTGAGCTTCTGACATCCATCTCATCGAGAACAACTGTGCGCGCCCAGCCTGCACCCATTTTAAAGACATGGAAACCAAGGCTCAGAAGTTGAAGGCTTTACTCAGAGTACAGCTCGGCTGGGGTTCCAATCCACAACTCTCTGGATCCAAACCATGCCTTTTGCCCTCCCCTCCCAACTCTTCTGACCTGGGACAGAGAGACACATCACGTGTCTCCAGTTTGGGACTAGAGGAGGCAAGGAAAGAGATTTGCCTAGTAACTAGAGCGTTGGGATCATACAAAATACTCGGGACTTTGGGAGCCCCAAAATAATGAGGGGGGACCAGGAGGCCAGCCTGGGGCTCACCCATTTCACCGCCACGTTTCCACGTTCTGATTGATCCTCCAGAGTCTTCTAAGCCCATTTCCTTCCTGGAGACCCTTGGCACAAAATGTGCTGAGGTTGTGTTGGATCAGGGAATGCCTGAAGCCTTCTTACAGCCACTTCCCATGTTGGGGTCCCCTGGTGCCATCACCTGGGAGAAGCAAGGCGCTCTCCCGATGTCAAGCTGCAGCAGGCAACTGAGCAACTCTAGCGAACTGAACTTTGGGCAGATGAAAATCAGGGCGATAAATCTGAGAGCTCAGTAAAGGTTTCTGGCATCACTAGGGGAGAGAAAAGATAGCTTCATCTGAGAGGTGTGAGGCTTGCTGACACAGAAGTCTCCCCAGGGGGCTCTAACACTCAGCATGGAAGAGCAGACTCAGTCATCAACGTTCACCTGGTGGGAGGGAAAAGGGGCCACTCCACGGACTCAACAAAACCCAGGGCTTCCTTAATCAGCCATCCTGGCTCCAAAGATTCTGCCCCTTTCACATAGGACGCATGGTCCTGCCCAAGGGCCAATGATTTGCCATGCTGATGGCTGAGCGGGCTGGCAGAGGGTAGGGAGGACGCCTCAAAGGGGGCCTCACATAGGCACAGGAGAAAACCTATGGGAAGGATGCTTGTGCCCCCCTCAGATGCCCAATCTAAAAATCTGATGGGCCTGGGCTGAGACGATAGCTCAGTGGGTTCAGCCCTTGCCTGGCAAGCAGAAAGACCTGGGTTCAGATCCCCAGATTTACCATTAAAAATGCCAGGTGGCAGGCAACCTAGGAAAAAAGCAGCGCCCAGGAAAATCTCCAGAGCAAGATGCCTAGCAGACAAGCACTAGTGGCAGCTCTGGATTTAGTCAGACACCCAGCCTCACAGCAGTGAGGTGGAAGAGTGATTGAAGATGTTTCCCACTATCACCCTTGGGCTTCCACAGCATACGCCTTCACACACAAGTATACATACCCTCCCACGTATAAAGCTGCACACGTGCTCATACCCCATATTCACACACATGAAAGTCAAAACTATCTGGGGGGGCCTTTAGGAGATACATTTCTCCTGTTTAGAAGCTGCCCATTATATAGCAAGTTATTACAACGATGAGCTAAGACATAAAGATAAAAGAAAGACAGATCGGGCCAGCAGAGCTGTCTGCCCGTGGGAAAAGACGAAGGAGGGAGGAAACAACAGACATGAAACAGTGAAGAAACCCACATCCCATGATCTCCAGGCCCACTGTCCAGGGGGGAGACAGACAACCAGAGAGGAAGAGATTCATCCAAGGTCATACTGCCGGTTATCAGAAGAGCCGTGGCTAGCACAGGGGTCTCCCAGTGACCTCAGCAAGGCTCGGCAAGGGCTGCGGGGTCAGCCACTGGAAGGGAGACCAGCGCAGCAGCCATGGCCTGAAGATGGTGAAGGATCAGGCAGACATCTCCCTGGCAGGGCGGGTCTTGGAGTCGTCAATCATCAGGCCCTGTCCTGAGCAGCATGAGCTCCATGTAGACCCAGCTCAGCCCAGGAAGAAGGCAACAGTCACGGAGGCTGTGATCCCAGGAACGGCTTCCCCTGAGGTGGCTTCAGCATCAGGAAAGAAAATGTGCAACACAGGCAAATCCACAGAGACAGCAGGTCCACGTCTGCACAAGGCTGGGGCTGAGACAGACGGTGAGGACGCAAGGGCTTCTCTCTAAATTAGGCTGTAGGATGTTTGTACAACTTCGTCGATACTTCCCAAGTCACAGAATGTTTTACTTAACAATGGGTGAACTTGGTATATAAAATATAATCACAACAGGAGTATTTGTAAAAAATAACACAGCAACACTTTTTGAATACTGATAGTTTCAAGATTTTGACTTGAAAAGGAGATTTTTTTTCCTCAAGTCAACATAAAAGATTTAAGAGAGCGATTTTTCAAAACAAAGAAAAACTTCATTGAACTGTTACCAAGTTGGAAAAAAAGTATTTAGGGTCACTTGAATCTGTATTACCGGGTCACGACAGCTCATATTTGAGTCCAGAATAAACTAACATTCCGTTTGCTAAAAGAATCGCCAGGACGCTGTGAACCTTCCGGCTGATCTTAGGGTGAAGGCTGTGAGTAGTGGGGTGAAGGAGGGCAGGCTCCGTCCCTGAAACCTCCATAGACGGGTACGCTTGAGCAACTCAAGACTTTCCGGACAAGCAGTCGCGGACGCCCTTCTAAACCTTCCACTGTATGTTCTTCCCAAGCCAGCGGAGAGCCAGACCGTGCTGACGGCTCCTTACAGGCCTTGAAGGAGTCAGGACGGGCGCCCCGCTGAGCACCGAGTGGGTGCGGTTCCTTGCTTTGGCTTCCTTGCTGCTAGGGAACTTCCTCCTCTTCTCCTGTTCCCTGGTCTGCTGACAAATACCTTTCCCGGGGCTGCAGGTAACAGGCCGACAGACTTTCTTCCCTGTGTCTGAGCTCTGAGTCTGACTATGCTGTGGACGTGTTGATGTCTGCCTTTGGGATCCTTAGCGCTCGCAGGCAGTGATGTGGGCAAGAAGCGGTGTGGGTAGGCTCCGCTGGAGCTACTCAGGGATGAAGGAGTCGGGGGTGAGCACCAAACCCTGCCTGTCCCCTGCAGTCAGGTCTGCACGGGGCACCTGGAGGTGACCCTCTGTGCCAGGCAGGCTGCCTCCAAGCTGATCTCTGGCTCAGGGCGTGAGCTTCTCCTGACCACACAGCCTCTGGGCGGACCAAGAGGGACTGCCATCCTTGTCTCCCTGTTTCCTGGGCTTCTTTCTCCCTGTTCTCTACCCACATGCCAGAAGGCAGGACCAGGTCCTGGCTGAGACCCCAGAGCCATGAATGGAAATGTGCGCAACCTCCAACTCATAGAGGCCTAGAAGTTCAAAATGTGACTTTATTTAGAACTAGGGCTTTGGCAAATGCGATCTAGTAACACTGAGATGAGATCATATACCAATGATAGCAGCCCCTCCCCTGGGGTCCTCACAGGAGGAGGGGACAGACAGGCACAGGGAGGAGGGTCATGAAAAGGTGGAGACAACTCAGGGATGCCACCCAGCTGAGGAATACCAGTCAGGAGGAAGCGAGGAAGAACTCTCTCTAGCTTGACTTCCACATGAGAGTCAGCAAGTCATGTCAACAGTAAGACTCCTCTGGAAACTTGGAGAGCTGAATTCAATCCTTCTAGTCCACATGGTGGAAGGAGGGAGCTGGACACTGACCTCTGAACATTGTCCTGACCGCTACCTGTGCACCATAACATGCACGTTCTCTCTCTCTCTCTCTCACACACACACGCACACCCACACACGCGCGCGCGCACACACAAATAAAACTATTTTTAATTACAGAAGAAACAGAGAGAGAGTGCTGATTGAAAAACACGCCACGTCATCAACCAGGAAGATGTTCACACCCTTCAAGCCACCGATTTCTCTCTGGGGAAACGACAGCAAGCGAATCCATGAAGAGAAAGGAAGAGACGTGAAGTCCAAGAGGCTCACGATCACACTGCGCTTGCAACAGTGAGACACTGGGAATTCTGAGATGGCCAAGATGGAGAAATAACTTGATAAATCAGAGTTTGCTTAAATACGTTGTAAATAAACCATGGCCCGTTACTAGTGATGGAAAAAAAAATGCTGCAGTGTGTTTGTGTTGCATGCCTGAGTAGGCTGGTGCATGCGCACTTGAAGAAGCCAGAAACTGCGACCCAGGCGTCTTTGTTATGTTCACCTTAGCTTTTGAGACAGGGTTTCTCCCAGAATGTGGAGCTCACCACTGGCTAGACTAACTTGCTAGCAAGCCCTAGGATTCTCCTGTGCCTACAATCACAGACACACACTGCACATATGGCTCTTCCTTTACATGCTGACAACCTGAACTCAGGACTTCATTCCTGTGCAGCAAGCACCTAACTAATTGAGCTGTCTCCTCAGTCTACTTCTATTGTTAAAAATCGTACCGTAAACTCACAGAAATGGACTTTAGATAACAGAGCTCAAAGCAGCTACAACAACAACAAAATCGGGGTCTCAGCTACATAAATACATACATAAAAGACTGCAAAGAGAACAGAAAGCGGCATCAGACTCCCGCTGATTCCTTTCATGCCATACATCCCTTTAAAATGATGACTTCAGGCTGGGGAGATGGTTCAGCGGCTAAAGCCATTGCCTCACAAGCAAAAGGACCTGAGTTCAGATCCCCAGATCCCATGTAAGAATGAGAAGCAGATATGGCGGAAGCCTGCAATTCTGGCTTAGAAGGTGGAGTCTGGGAAACCCCAGGGCAAAGCAATAAGAAGGTAGAACAATTCAGGATGATTTTTCAATGTCGCCTTTGGGTTTCCAAGGCACACACACTTTAAAGTGCCCTCTTGTACACGCTCCTGCACGCATGTACACTCGCCCACATGCAAAACTCACATATACGATGAATAAACAAGCAAATAATAATATAATGGCATCAACACACTACGTCCCAGTCAACTCAAAGTGTTAAGACCCTACTAAAAGTCAGGAATGTTCTAAACAAGGAATTGGAATCGTCCCAAACAGGGGGCAGGGCACATTACATGCAACTCTAATATAGATATCTGTTGCCTAAAGATCTTCTTCTTTCCCCCTTTTTATCCCCACCCTCATCCTCCAGTGTTAGGGGTGGATCCCAGAACCTTCCATGCTTTGTCACTGAGTCGCCAAGAGATCTCTGGCAAAGGACAGCCCAAGCTGCTGGCATAGAGCCAGTGGGATTCTACATAAAAACAGGTGCTGAAGGGGGGATAAGATCTAGATGGGGGAGGGGTCCTGAAGCTGAGGAGACCAAGCAAGCTCTGCTGTGCTTCCTAAAGATCTGGAAGTGACCCTGTGTCCAGCAGGACAGGGTCACTGCAGACGCAGCCATTACACACGCTCAAGCTCCCTGCCCGCCCTACTCCTTCCATTCCAGGAACTCAAGATGCCAAGCTGAGCACTGCATCCCTCTGCAGCCAGGCAATGAGGCAGGGGTGAGAACTGAGCTACTGCTGTGAGGTGTGCTCCGGAGAAATGCTTGGCGTTTGAAGGTGTTCCCCCTTAAGTAAAAAATGGAAAAGCTCATGACAAAAAAAAAAAAAAGGAGAGAGAAATCGAGGCTTCTCCAAGGTGGTTTTTACCACCATGTGCAAACTCCTTGTTGCCATGACAAGCGGGAGGCGTGGTCATCTCTCAGCATGTAACATGCATGTTTGTCCCATTTGTGCGGGCAAGTAAAAAAACCGTGAGACAGTTTGCGAATAGCGGGAGCTACATGAAGGCGCGGGAGCAGCCGCATCTGCGATGGGTGGCTTCCGGGCCACTCCGGGTGACCCAGGCCACGGGGACTGGTCTGAACAGAATGTATTTTGAGCTCTATCTGTCATTTTCAGTAAACAACGGTTTATTCATCCAGTTCCTCACACCAACCTGAGCTGGGTTTTCATCTCTATGTTATAGATGAAGGAAGAACTTGGACTCTTGCCCAAGGCACGCAGCTAATCAGGGATGGATTCTTTGGAGGGTGCGGACGGAAAGGGTTGATGGCCTCTGAGAGTTACCCGCGAGGATGAGAGTGGCCTGGGAGATGGGACACAGAGGATGGTGGTCATCCCTCCACGCCCATCCCTCAGTGGCAACCAGGCTGCATAAGGGGGATGGGGGGTCATAGGCTTAACTTGCAAAAGCATCAGGCAGAGGAGGTACGATCAAAACAAGGAGGGCATTAAGTCCTGCTTCAAACCCCGACCCTCCGCCAAGCAGCCAGTGATCCACAAGCTTCCCAGCCCCTCGGTGCCCCTGTCACGGATGAGACGGGCATCATGAGAGAACTGGCCTCGCTATCAGGATGCCTGGTGTGCGGCTGCCACACCTCAGGCCGATCTGCTATTCTGGGGGTTCCTGAGTTCTCTGGAACCCAGACGCATCTCCACTCACGGCCTTCTCAGATCTGATGAAACGCACATGGTGATGGCTACGATGAGGAGGAAGAGGAGGATGAAGATGATAACAGTGATGAAGGCGAGGCAGCTCATGTCTGGCTTCCTTTATAGATTCCTTGCATCTCCCTCCATCCTCTTCCTCATTCCAAAGCCCCCACACCACTGGCAAGGGCTCATTCCCCCTCTCCTCCCTCTCTCCTTCCTTCTCCCTTCCTTTTAGCTCCCCACAAGCTTGATGCTCCGTTTTCTGAGTCACCACAAATAACCTCAAGTTATTTGCAAAGCGCCACGGTGACATTTTGACTCTGGTGACCATGAAGAGGTGACTGGCTTGGGGGTACAGGGGCCCAGCCTCTGTGGCAGCCTGTGTACCAGGTCATTCCCACAAGGCCAAGGCTCCTGATCGGAAGTCACAGAAAGGCCGAGGACGCCTCTGTCAGGGCAGACAGAGGCAGTACCAGAAAGACCCTCCTCCAGGTCACCGACGTCCCTGCAGAGGCCAGATCGCACTCTCAGTGCCACGAAGCCGGTCGCCAAATCAAGGCATTACTCATCAGGATCCAAAAATAAACTGCAAGATCAAAACAAATGGGGGTGGGCGTGCGAGATGGCTCAGTGATAAAGAGCCTACGACATAAATGTGAGGACCCGAGTTCAGATCCCCAGCAGTCAGGTAAAAACAAGGTTGGACAGGGAGCTGTGTGTCTGACATCCCAGCACCGGGGAGCAGGTGGGTAGATTTGAGGGCTTCACTGGCCAGACAGTCTGACCAAATCAGTGAGCCCCGGGGGCACGACCCTGCCTCAAAAAATAAGGTCGAAGAGCTGGAGAGACGGCTCAGGGGTTAAGCCTCTGCCTGGAAAGCAGAAGGACTTGAGTTCGGGTCACAGATTCCATGTAAAAAAGCCAAGTGGAAATGGCGGCAGCCTGTAATTCATCCCAGGAAGGCAGAGCCTGGGAAACCAGAGCAAAGCAATAAGGAGTTAGAGCAATCCAGGATATGTGCACACATGCATGCACAGGCGGGCATGCATGCGTGTGCACACACACACACACACACACACACACACACACACACACACAGGGAGATAGGCTCTCCCTTTCTGGCCTAAGATGTTGTTAAATACTTGACTTATTTGAATTATGTACAAACAGAAGCTCTTACATAGACAAAGCAATGCAGACATTTCAACAGGTGCTCATAGATCAGGCCTTGGTCCTTTTCTTTATCATTTTGTTTCTACTGCAACATCTGACTGTGGAAGCCTGGGTAATTACACAAAACACCACTTAGTTGTCTGGGGTTCTGGGAAGTCCGAGAGCATGGTGCTGGATAGATCCAACTTTCAGTGCGGACTGTGTGTTGCCCCTTAACCTGGCAGAGGGCATCATGTGGTTGGGTGAGACTGTGCCTGTGTGCAACTTGGTCTCTCTTCTTATAAGCCCCCAAATGCCACCATGGGAGCCCCACCCTTGTGACCTCGTCCAATCCTGATGACCCCCGCGCCCCAGGCCCAGCCTGCCGTCATTCTGTCTGGCCGTGAGGTTTTCAACACATCTGCATCACAGCATGTCACAATGACTTCCACATCACCCACCCTGACCACGTGACTCTGTAGCAGAAACTAAGGAGCAGTATGAAGAAAGCAAAAGGATGATGGGTGGAGGCTTCTGGAAGTCAAGGTCAAGGGTCAAGGATCAAGGGTCAAGTTTTCAGCTGGGGAAAATCAAGGCAGAAAGGGGGGCACAGAAACTCAGAGAAGGCAGGAAATAGGGAAAATGCATTCCAGGTCTAATTCACGTCCCCTTCCTTCCAACTGAAGGAGGGATTCAGATGTGGGTGGGTACATGCTGCTAGACAAAAATCCATCCTAGAAGTGAACTGGAACGAGTATAAGGAAGCAGAACTGTGTTCCCTGAGAAGCTATTCATGGGACACAGTTCTCACCCTAGCCTGGAGAGAGAGACTTAGTCACACATATTTTCTAATATTCTCTGACTGTGTCTAACACACTATGTATTCAAGCAACCTCCCCTCACCTACTTACAACCCACATGTTTACAACACATGGGTTTAAAATTACCACTGCAAATGAATCCTCAGGTGTTTGGAAGCAGGTGGCCTACCACCCGACCTAATGAACGTCAGGAAGCCTCCACACTCTCCTCCACGTGCACGTGCTCAACGCTTTGAGCTGCACGGTGGCTGGAGAGCATCAGAAACATTCAGTCAAATCCAGAATCCATCATCTTTCATTTCAATTGCCTTTTAGATTCTGGCTTACGCCTGGAACCTTCCCTCCTGCGAACAGAAACCACTAAGGACATTTCCTCCCTCAAATCTATAATGTAGGAGAAAATGTCCCCAAAGACTTCTGGCTTCGGTTCCCTAATGATAGAACCGAAGGGTTTTGAAAGCGAAAGCGCTGAGTGATCTTGCTGGAAGTTCTGGACTTCATGAAATATCCATCAAATAATGGGGACTGGGTGTTTCAGGCTGAGTTTATATAATCCCTGTCCATGGTTCCCAGTGATGAATTTGGTACCATGTTGCCTGCATGATCAAAGCTACTAGAGTCAGAAACAGCAGGTGGCGGAAGGCACGCTTGCTAGTGAGCTTGGTACGGCTGGGCAGGGGTCTTCTTCAAATAACAACATTTCCGGGGTACAGACTGGCAACGGAAGTCACGTTGGGAAACAAAGCCAGTGGTCATCCACACAGGGGCAAATGATGTGAACCTTGATGTGAGACAGAACCTTCCTGCTGTGCCCACTCCAGGCGCAGACTCAACAGCCGCATGGAGTTGTCTGACTGCCAGCCTATTCCGCCATCTCCACTGCCTATCACAGTGCACAGGAGAGATCAAGGGTCAGGGAGGCTCGAGATGTGCCCAAGGTCACAAGGGAATTCCTGGCACTTCCTTCTCATTGGAGCAGGAGCAAGACAGCAACATAAAGGTACTTGTCCAGGCTCAAGAACTAGGTGGGGCAGAGATGGCCTGCCCTTCCTTCTCTGTATCATGCTATCTACTACAGAAGAGAGAGAGGCAGGGAGGAAGGGAGGGAGGGAGGGAGGGAGGAAGAGAGACAGAGAGAAAGAGAGAAGAGAGCTAACTGGCTCGAAGCCATAGAGACCCACCCATCTCTACCTCCCTAGGTGCTGAGATTAGACGCATTCACTACCACACCTAGCTTTTCTATGTAGGTTCTGGGGCTTGAACTCGGATCCCTACGCTTGCTCAGCAATCACTCTACGGACTGGGTCATCCCCCAGATCCCCCTGTTGCTCTTCTAGCATGTCTCCCTCATTCTTGGAGGGGAAGGAGGACAGAGGAGTATACAGTTAGCCCCTTAGAAGGCAGGTGGGGCTGTTTACTGTCTCTCCCTCGGCCACGGATGGCCTGCAGGTGCTTTCTGTGTCTCTTACTTTGAGACGAGAGAGGTGCAGATCAAGCGCTCGGTTAGCAGCTATGGCTCAGTCAGTGAACTCACCCTGTGCTGCAGGTGAGATGAACGCAGGTCCTGCACGTCCAAGCTTTCTAGTGGTCACTTGGGAGCCAGAGGCAGTGGTCTCATGTTGAGCAACACAGCTAGCTTTCCTTACGTTTCCTCACCTCGCTCCTTCGCTCACATTGGGTCCAGACCTCAAAGGAGAGCATGTCACATGTCACACAGCCCCGCACCTCAGAACCCTGAGATAAGCATTGCTAGAAAGCTGCTGATTCTGTTCCCACTTTCTACCCCCCCCCCCCGCCTCCCCAGGTCTCAAGACCCTGATCAATAAATAAATAGCGAGTAGGGTTTACGAAGATCCCTGCCCAGGGTAGCACTTCTGCAACTTACCTCGCCCTTCCCCTCTACAGCCAGGAAAACTCAGGCACAGTCCACTGGCACGGGCTCCCCACGAACAACCCAGCTTTTGTGGCTTTTCCGGGTGCCTGGAAACCACAGACATAAACCAGTGCCCGGGCCGTCACTGCTGCGGTCGGCGTGAAGTGGGCAGAGAGAATGCGGAGTGGTTGCCTACAGGGCTTTTGTTGACACACGGGTTAAAAGAAAAAAAAAAAAAAAAGATCTCTCCTTACATGTCAAAGGCCCGTTTGTATGGTTCTCGACCAGGTAGAACTGGAGTTGGCAGCATGGGAGATCCCAGCCTGGGATGCCCAGACTCGGCGCACACGTGGGGGGGGGGTTGGATGCTCCTGGCAACACGAATCCTCTATGGGGGGAGGGTTTGCTGCTCTTGGCACCATCCTGCTTTGTCCAGAAATAAAAAACAGCGTATTCAACATGGGTCCCCACGTGGCCATCTGCACCTTGCTTGAGACCACAAAGCCAGGACCAGCGGAACCGCGAGATGGCTTGGCGGGTAAAGGACTCTGTGCACAAGCCTGGAGACCTGAGTTTGATCCCCAAGGCCCACGTGATGGAAGAAGAGAAGCAACCTCTGACCTCTGACTTTTGCATGTCTACTATAGTCAGTCTCTCTCTCTCTCTCTGTCTCTCTCCTTCGTCCTTCTAATATAAAGAAGACAGAAGCAGGATAGAAACGATAGTACCCAATGAAGTACCTATCACCCCATGACCTTACTTTCCAGTGCCCTCAGAAAGCTATTAGTAAGCGCTCAGTGTGTGTACTGCCCTTTCTTTCTAGACTCTTCCAGAATAAGATCTTAAGATTGGGTTGTACCAACATGAACGTTCTCAGAGAACAGAAAGGAGGGGTCTCACCCTCACTGCCCCATAATGCTGATTTGAGAGAGGGTACATGAATGAGACACGAGAGATGGTCTATGGCTGAAGCAGGCTGTATAACACACGGTAGAAGGAGAATGTGCCCAGAAAGTTGGGTGTGCAGACAGTGAGCCCCACCCACCCAGCTGCTCCCCCACTGACCAGGGGGAGGACAGCTTTGTGAGATGCTATGAGTCAACTTTCTCCTTCAGACTGCCACAGCAAGGAAGCCCCGAGGGAGAGAAAGAGGCGGCTGAACCCAGCTCTGGGGAAACTTAACCCCTTCTAGGGGGGAAGGGTGGTGCAATCTAGCTTATTCTAGCTCGCCCTGGCTAGAATCATAGACTTCAGACTCCTCCCACACCTCGGCAGAGGTGTCGATTTGATGGCTGTCAGCAGAGCACACGCTGCGACTTTAACTGCTTCTATCAGCTTAGCAACTGGGCGCCTTCAGCGCCTTGTGGGGGAGTCGGCTCGGCGGATGGCTAAGGCCCCGCTGTACAGAAAGAACACGCCTTCCACCTCTCATTCCTTCTTCCTGACACAGATCTCAATCAGGAGGCGGGACCAAGAGCTGTGCTGTATGTGTGACAGGCTCAGGTAGCGTGGCACAGTGGTGACCACCCAGCCCACCTGTGCCACTGGGGCAGCTGGGCGGACGCCTTAGGTATGTGCATTCGACAGAATCGGGATCCTTAAAATTCCTCACCCAGCCCCTCCCTACTTAGTTATCTCACCTCAGATGTCATTTCCCACGTCCCCCAACCAGGCGGCCTGTGCCGTCCTGGGCTCAGAGGATTACCCGATGCATCAGTGCCCGCCCCCCATCCTAAGTTTAACGAACCTGCCTGGAAGAACAAAAGAGAAGCCAAAGCAGCCCACCCCTGGGCACGTGCTCCCTGGCCAGCCCGGAGTCCTGCCGTCCACACACCTCCTTCGTTCCTTGAGACAAATTCAGCAGGTCATATCCACGCTGCGTCCCTTTGCCTGCGCACATTACAAGCGCTCTGGGACACCTCGGGTCTCGTTAAACCGAGCACCTGTAATGGACGAGGTAAGCTCAGCTGGCTTCTCTAGCCCTGCGGCTTCTTCCAACAGAACAACACAGAGGCAGGTCTCTGTGTGTTTTATACGCCTGTCGGTTTCACTGAAATGTGCGGACGCTGGAACCAGGCGCCTGGGTTCAAATCCCTGAGAGCTGAGCTGCCCCGTGCCTCAGTTTCCCCACTGTGCAGTAGGAACAGTATTCAGTGCCTCTGCTGTTGAGGGCTGACGAGCTAACTCGTGGGGACCTTGGGCATTGGGTGTTTCACTCAGTGAGCGCTTAAGAGATGATACCGCTACCTGAAAGAGCTATTGATCGACTTAACTCAAAGATTCCCAATGACGGACTTTAAAAGTTGGCAGTGTGGGGGGAGGGGCGGCTAGGAGGGAGGACATTGGCTAGGACAGGATCCCAGTTTTGCCTTATACTGTGCATGCTTGTATCTGAGTGTGTGTGTGTGTGTGTGTGTGTGTGTGTGTGTGTGTGTCCATTAACCCATCTAACAAGAACTGTTTGGAGCTGCATGTTTCAGGCTCTGGATCTTAGTTTCCGCACCTGCAGAGGAAGAAACCTCCTCAGGCTTAAGACGCTATGATGAGAGAACCCGCAGGCTCTATGGTTTTAAGGTACGGGCAGAACCCTTGGTAATGTGTGCTGTGGTTGTGCTAAGTCAAAATGGAAAGTGATCGCTTGTTGGTACCCGGAACAGCCTAAGTTTCTAAGCTTGTAAATCATCAGAGATTGATTTAGAATCTTGCAGGCCTGTTGGCACGAGGGCTGTGAGCAGCAGTTACGAAGGCTTCGCGGGATTCTCTGCACTGCAGACAGAGGAACGCTTTGTGTTCAGCAGGACCCTCACGTGGCCCGCGAGCTCCCTGCGAGCCGAGGGGCCACAGGTGGCCGACAAGAAGTTTCTCCTCGGCAGGCACCCGGTGGGGTGCAGAATGGTTTCCCAGCATGGGAGGCCGAGCATTCCTTTACAGTAATAATAATGTCTGTGAGGGTCTAAAATTATTTCTCTTCTAAGCGGCTTTCATTTCACAGACAAATCCCCTCCATGCAACTCCAATGAAAGAAAAAAGAGAATTCTGCACAAGAGACAGTGATGTCTTCTACAGTGTTGGAGAGGGGACTTGTGGGAGAGAACGCAGAAAGAAACCTGAAACTCCTGTCTGTGAGGAATATTCTAGACCCCCCCCCATTCAGCACAGACAGGGAGGCTGAGTTATGGGGCTAACCTGACCAACGGTCGGCCACGTGGCCAGGCGATGGATCCAACCCCTTGTTCTTCCCATAAAAGCAGAAGGCTGAGGTGGGGCTGGTTGGACCCCGGAAAGCAACATGGTCTCCATGCTACTGGCTTAGGTTCAAGAATCTAGGTGAAGCCATGGGGCTGTGGGTTCCCACCCCAACAGCTCAGCCACCGGGTCTGGTCTCCCTGCAACGTGTTCATGTCCAGCCCAGGACAGATTGGCACGTGTAGAACAAGAGTCCCCGGCCTCTGCGGAGTCCTCCGAGGCCTGCTGTTGGGGCTTCCTGGGACACAGGCATGCACACGGGGAGACCGTCTATAATGTCTTGGAAGAGACACGGAAGCAGGCAGAGCCATCTCCAGTGTCCCTGCAGGATGGGAGCCCAGGGGCACTGGCCACTGGCGTTTCTCATCACCACTCGCCACCAGAAGCCTCGAGTCCGCACCACAGGAGTCAACCCTCCGCTCACCGGAAAGAACAAACACACTGAAAGACCGTCGGTTTCCCACCTTAACAATACTATCCTCAGACATACACGGAGAGAAGACAGGGAAGAGCTGATAGGGCTTCAGGCGAGGAGGGACCTCTGCTCCCAAAGTCGTGAGCAGTCAGGGCCGACGGACAGTCACAGGCAGATCACATAACACCTCTGCTGTGCACGGAGCCCTCGATTCTGGTCTTGGCTGTACTATCGCATTTAGTTCTTTGGACAATGCTATGGAGTAAATACTATGACCCCTACTTTATAGATAAGAAGCAGAAGGGTGGAGTAAGTGACTTGCCCGAAGCAGGTCAGCAGTCACTCATTCATTCATTAGTTCGACATCTATTATTTCCCATGAGGCTCCAACACTGTCTCATACCTGGCAAGAGTAGGGATCCGGGCTCTTTGGTCTCTGGATTTTTGGGATGTCCCAGCTAAGGGACATGCAAAGGGATGCATGAAGCACCCACCGAGCTATGGAGACCCAGTAGAGCTGGGCTATATTCTTCCATGGAGCTGTAGGACTGAGGGCCACAGGAGCACACAGGGCCCATCTAGGCTTCTGGGAGACAGGGACTAAACCCACCTCACCCTGCATAGCTCCTCAGTGCCTCCACCCGGCAGATCTCAATAGCACGTTCTAGGATATCCTCTCACACAGAGGGTGTCAGCAACTGGTTAGAGAATGAAATAATAACTCAGCATCTACAAAGACCCTGAGCCAAGGAGGGGCCACCCCATACTCATCCCCTCCCCTCTGTCCCCAGCACATATCCAAGGCCAGAGCGGCAATCCCCGGTCCTGAAAGCCCCACTACAGCTTATACCGCTTCTAACTGGGCACAGCTAAGTCATACTCTGTGAGGCTTAGATCACAATCTAAAATGAGACTTCACGAGGGCAAGGCTACTTGGACTATTAAAGGATCGGGCTTAAGCAGCGCAGAGACAGTGCAGAGGGAAGGTTCAGGGAATGATCTGGAAATATAAGGATGAACCAGAAGTGGGAAGCTTGACCTTCCTCAGGAGCACAGCTCCCCCAGGGAGGTGAAAACAGCCCGGGTGCAAGTGCCGTCACTAACAGTGCTTCTCACGGGACCTGGTTTCAGCTCACATACGCTATCAGTTCATTTACGCTCTACGGCCCCCCGCCAGGTGTGACGTCACCAAGGGACGGACGGTTCAGCAAGCCCGCAGTGGAAGAGGCTCTCTCTGCACCTTCAGTGCTCAGCCATCGTGATTTGCTCCCTCTGTGGTCCACTGTCGGTGTGGGAATTCACAAAGCTGTGTCCCACTGCATTCCCAGGTGGGCACCCCAAGATCCATCTCTGACGTAAGGAAGCCTCTGGCCCCGGGGAGACCCAGGGAGCAAAAATGAACGTGGGTTATGGTGAAGGAGGATGCGCGGCTATGACTGCACTACAGGTGTGCATCTGAATCAGTACTGCGCTGCGTAGGCACCACCGAGACCCTACGGGATGCGCCTGAGCTTGACTCCCCGCTCCAGGCCAGCCCACCATTCCCCCAACATGCCAACCCCATCCCTACCTTGGGGCTCTTGCTCAGTCATGCCTGCTCTTCTCTTACAGTTTCATGGGCTCCTCCTCTGTTCAAAAGTCACCTGCCACCCCTTCTTATGGGGGCAACTCCCCCATCTTCCTGCCAGGTGGGGCTTTTTTCTGTTTAGCCAACTGCTGACTATAGTAGGTCTGGCATGGAGCAGGTGCTCAGTAAGTGCCGAAGAAACTAGTGGATAAATTACTCTGGGGAACATAGCTGTGCACCAACTTCTGTGCCAAGCTCCGAGGATACAGAGATTTAAACCCAAATCAGGAGCTTTCCCCCGCCCCACACACACACAAGGAAAAAAAAAAACTCACATGGCTGGAGAGATAGCTCAGAGGGCGAAGTGTAAGCATGGGACGTGACTTTGCTCCCCAAAACCCACATAAAAGCCTAGTGCAGCAGTGCAACTCTATACACCCAACCCTCCCATAGAGAGATGGGGGGTGGAGACGAGAAATCCCCAGCTCACAGGCTGGCTAGCCTGGTGTATCTAGCAGCGAAACAACAAAGAGATGCTCTCTGGCAAGGGGAAGGAAAGGGCTGAGACCCAAAGCTATCCACTGATTTCCTCTTGCATGCAGTGTGTACTGCCCCAGCTTCTGCATAACACACACACACACAGACAGACACACAGACAGACACACAGACAGACAGACACACACACACACACACACACACACACACACACACACACACATGCACATCACACTCCTACCCTTCAGTCCACACCACAGAGAGGTCTTGCAAAGGCCTAGAGAGCGATTGGAAACACAATCAGAAAGGGTCCTCAGTAGCCCCCAAACCCAGGGCCCATCACGTGGGCCACAATGCTGGGAAACTGCAAGCTCAGCGGGCCTATGGGAATCAGCCCTGAGGAGCTCCCCCCAGACCTGGGTGTCCCCCACCTAGCAACGGAAGCCCCAGGGAGTGTGTGCATGTGTGGATGTTATGACAGGTCCCTGCCTAGCAGCTTCTTTAGGGACCTGTCACCCACAGAGAAACTTCCAATCATGTCTGAGGAGATGCTAGCACAGAGAGCCCGATACCTGAGGGCTTGATTTAGGGAGCTACCTTAAGGGACAAAATGATACTGACACAACAGAACTGGTTTTGTCACTTTGTCGGGGACTCCAGGACTGCTTTTGCTGAATCCCAAGGGGCCACAGTCTGGAAAGAAGCTCTCGCACCTCTGCCTTCATTTTGCATTGGTCTCCTTTGCTATCTTGAATTGGGGTCAGACTCTTGCCCAATTTTGCATAGAAGGATATTAATTGCTTAAGAAGCAGATAGAAAGAAACCATTTCACAGATGGGTGATTGACCCCTCTCTCACCACGGTTTCCTACTTTTATTACATCTACCTTTGAATATACTCTTATAACAAGACTCTAACAAGTTTTTATCTCTGGCCAGGGGGTGACATCCAATACCCATCAGGGTGGAGCCAAGGGCATTGCAGGAGCAGCAAAACTGAAAAAAAAATCAACAAACCATAATCCAGAACATCAGAGACTCTATATCAATCATCTGGAATTAGGCCAGCCTAATCTCTCCCCATCCTGAAACTCAGGGAAATTTGCAGAAGAGGGGGCCGTAAGATTGTAAGAGCACAAGGATGGGAGGAGCAATGATATGCAAGATACTCCACACAAGTTAGGGACGAAGCAATCATATTTGGACTTTACATGCCCTGCGCAATGTACAACACATTATTGACCTCACAAAGTCTAGCATTTGCTAAAGGCACTAGGATCCTGGGAGGCAAGGGATTGACAGCCACAGTAGTGTTCCTATGCTTAAGGGGAACACAGGAAAGGGTTCTGGGAAATGCCACTGGGTCCTTGCATCTCATTGAAGAGGAGGACCCAGAGGAGAGTTTGGCATGCACATTAAAGGATGCTCTGGGGATGGGGGGGAGGCACTGGGGGATGGGGAGGGAAGGGGGAGGGGAGGGGGCACAGGGGGATAGGGGGTTGGAGGGGGGGGGGACCGGTGTACCTGTTAAGTTCTTAGAGACTGAAGACCCGCACCATTCCGTGGTTTCGCTGCAAAATGAGTGGAAAAAAAAAAAAAAGAAGCGTAGGTCTACAGCTGGTAATCTTTCACTTTCAAAGCTGAAGACACCACGATACGAGAAACGGAAGTGTTGCGTTCAGTTTTGAGTTGGGCTTAGCCAGGCTTCCACTCACTCTGTAGCTGAGGATGACTTTAAACTCCTACCTCTACATCCTCCTGAGTGCTTGGGAGTGTAGGTTTATGCCATCACCCCCAGTTTATGTGGGACTGGGGATCAATCCCACTGCAGAGCACAGGATGGGTCCAAAAATCTCTGGTCCCTGCCCTGAGCGGACACACATGAGCTCACCCCATCTTCTCTGTCTGACTTGTTCTTTTGCTCTGAGTCATCGTCTCCAGCAGTTCATGTGGATTCTGGAAAGAACAGGGCTGTTGGATAAACATCGTGTGACACGACTTGAAGCCAGATCCTAGGCAGAACCCTCAAGCTGGCCAAGGGGCCAGTTCTCTTGCGGCGAAACCACGGAATGGTGCGGGTCTTCAGTCTCTAAGAACTGTTTTCCTTAAGTGCTGTCACAAAGAGAAAAGACTCCTTCTTCTTCAACTGGCTTTTGGGAGAGACAAGCTGACCTAGTTCATTGGGACAAGCAGTTGGGTCTCTGGCCTTAGGACTCCAGTTACAAGGACACATACCACTGTGTGAAGGTGGGAACAGAGCATGGAGACCACCTCTACGAGCCAAGACACACCGAAGACCACCAGTAACCAGAAGGAGCTAGAAGAGAGGTGGAGAAAATTCTTCCGCAGCTCCTCAGAAGGGGCTTAACCTTCTGGCCTCCAGGGCTATGAGACGCAGACTTTGCATGGTGACCTTAGAAAGTAAAGGCCCACCCTGACCTCCAACCAGGGAGATACGCAATCTCTACGTGTCACCCCCTGCATAGCCCCTCAGCACCATGCAAGGGAAAGAAAGGCTGTGCGAACAAATCTGGCTTCTAATCACAGCTACACCACTTTCCAGGACACCCCGAGTCGATCTCTAGCTGCCAGAGCCTCGGTTTCTCAGTCAAAGAGGGTGTCCCACGCCTCTGGTGTTAGAGAGAGCATGCATAACTTGCTCAGGGAAATCGGAAGATAGAGAAGCACTGGTTATGGCTGCTCATGGCCAGTTCTGGGCTGGGGATGTGGCTCCGTTGACTGCTCCCCTAGCAAGCAAGAAATCCTGGGTCCAATCCCCAGCACCCATTCGCTGAGCATGGTGTAGCATGGTGGTAACGGCAGCTCTCAGGAGAGCAAAGCGGGAAGAGCAGAAATGCTAGGTCGCCTCGGCTATATGGTGAGTTCAAAACTGTCCAGGGTGCCCTGAGATCCTGTCTTACGTCAACCCAGAAGTCCATCGGGGAGCACCTTCCCCTGTCACCGCCCAGACAGCAGGGAGTGGGGCTGCCTCTGTCGAGAGCTCCAGATTCTGCAGTAGCCCTTCGGCACTCCACCCGAGTAGTCTCCCCTCCCTAAGCTCGGGGTGGGCGCCCTCCTTCCCTGCCCTGCCAGCAGCTGGGAACTGAACTCCCCAGAGGCCTCCTTTGTGTGTCTGCCAACACTCAACCTGTGGCTTTGAAGGACAGGTCCCTTGCCAGCTCCATCTGCCAAAGGACAAGCTGCTCGATGGAGCGGGAATTGGTTCCAGGAAAGAAAGTGAGTTTTGATGTTTCCTGATGCAACGGGAGATGGGAAGACGGACAGACGGACGATGCTTCTCAGTCATGGTTGGCCTCAGGGGGCTTGGAAACCGGGCACTGACCTGGGCAGTGTGGGGGGGGTTGTGGGTGATTTGACCAAGATACCATAGCTGGGGTATCACTGTCATTCTGAGTCCTACATCTTCTGTTAAAATTTAAAACTATGCAGAGCAGATGACAGGAAGTGAAAGGAAACAAGGTGGTAAGAGAGCTGCGCACCTGTCTAGAAAAACAAAGGAGTGAATGAACGCCTTCTTCCTGGGCCATTCCAGATTATAGAACTGCAACGTGCATTTCGCCTACACAGTGAAATTCCTATCACAAACAGGCGCGTCCCTCCCTTACACGGCAATGTTCTCTTCCACCCACACACTTTCTGAGCAGCCCCCCAAAGCAAGGACCAGTGGTCCAAACAGCCATCCTCCAAATAGCAAGGAGGCTGGGAACGGGGCGGCCCATCCCACGTGTTCAGTGTGAACAAAACACTTGGAGGAGAAGTTGACAAAGCCCCTATACAGCACTGACCACCACATACCTAACACAGCATTGAATGAGTGAGAAGTGAAATGGACAGGTATGGCCATATATTCAGAGATTAGTTTTTCCATTAATCCAGCAATCTCCCTCAGTCCCCATCAACCCAATGCAGCCTCAAGTCTCTCTCTGGTTCTGAATGGGACAATCTATTGACATAACTGGCTGATTCCGGGTCTCCCCACACAACCATGCAGAAGGTCTTTGCTGTGAGTAGAGAACATGCTGGAACTGTGGGTTCAGACCCCACAGCCTCCAGACAGGAGCCACATATGCATCTTTTCTACTTTTTTAATCCTCTTACTTTAATTAATTTTTTTAATAATTTTTTTATTATTTATTCAACTGTGCGCATGTGCGCGCGCGCGTATATGTGTGTGTGTGTGTATGTGTAGAACCACGGACGAATTCGGGAACCACCATGGCCGCCTCCACCTCCTCCTTGTTTACTCTGCCCTGGGATTCACAGGCTCCGCCCTACCAGGACCAGAAGCGCAGGTCACCCCCGTTTCCGCCTGGCGTCTATACGTGGGATCTGGGATCCGAACTCAAGGCGGAGGCCTAACCCCTGAGCCACCTCTCCAGCCCAATTCTTGTTCATTTAAATTTGTGTTTTGCGAGTATGTGTGTGTACTCATGCACGTACATGCAGGCCACGGCAAATATGCAGAAGTCAGAGAACAATTCTCCGGAGCTCACTATGGCCTCAGAGAATCAAACGAAGGTCATCGAGTTTGGATGTCAAGTGTCTTTACCCACTGAGCCATCTTACCAGTCCTAAACTTCTGTTCATTACATTACCCGGTCTTAGAGATTTTTGTTATCGTAGACAAAAAAAAAAAAGTCTAATACAGAGAGAGATGGAAAAGAAAGACAAGACGAGTTGACCTTGGAGATCACAGTGTAAGAGCTCACAGGAAGATGGAGGGTTACTGTCAACTAGAGGAAAGAGGGAAAGTCTTTCTCAGACATGAAGGGAAAGAAGGCAATGGCCAGACACAGAGGAGGACCATGTGGGAGAGAGGAAAAGTAAGTCTCAAGGCAAGAATGAGTTCAATCTTTTCATCTTTTCAGCAAAGGGAATCTCTGGCCTCCTGATTTGGGGTATGGCTGCCCGGCCAGTAGCAGCAGCTGCAGTACTTGTTAGGAACCTCTCAGAAACCGAGGTTCAGCTAGCCCTGGACCTACTAACCTGTAACTAACCTGTAATCTGTCCCTTAGCACAACTGCTGGGAGAGGCATATGCACAAGACAGTCAGACAGACACACACACACACACACACACACTCACACTCACACTGCTTGTAGAATGAATGAACGAATGAACAAATGCTCTGCGTATCACTTTTCCAATTCTAACTGCCCCCCTCACATCTCCCAGACCAACAGATCCTTGGGCTAGACAAGCAAGGTGTCAGTTTGACACTCCATAAAGCAGCTGACTGACAGCTGTCAGAGGGGAAGGAGACGGTGGGTCTCCTTTGGGATCAAGCAGCCCACCAGCTGCGCAGCACCCGCAAGCACCGTCTGCCCTTGCTGCTCCCCCGAAGTCTTGCATGGAGCTTAGGGTTCAGTCAGAGGCCCCAAATGGCTATCAACCCCACGCAGCTTAGATAAAAATACTCTTCGCAGTTGCTAAGTTCCCCCCCCCCGCCCTCCCCGCCATTAGATCACTTCGAGGAATCTGACAGCTGTAATTTCCAAAATATGCAAATCCTGCCTCTTCACAGAGAGGATGCCCGTCTGCGTCATGTTGGCACAGTGCAGAGAGATGGGCATTAAGCTAGCAGCTTCTTGAAGGGCCCACAAGCGGCTAAATGTGGTGAGATCAGGAACCAGAGCAGGCCTTTCACCCGTGAAGCTGTTTCTAACGCCACCTGATTGTTGCTTTGCAGAGCACAAAACACACAGGGAGAAATGCTCTGTCCTTCTGGAAGCCACGTTTGGAGACCGTGATCCTAGTGTGTGGGTCTAACACCACCATCCTGACCCCGGGTGATCTTTCCTCTGGGAAATCACAATCGTGAAACTGGAAACCGTTTTCCTTTTGTAACAGAGCCGCCTGCCAATCTCAGCCCACACTTCAAGATGGCAGAGTAGGTGGCCTTTGAAATAAGGCCAGAACCTGAAACTTGCTAAGAGATAAGCCAGAAAACATCTCAAATGGGGCCTGTGTCTCCAGGCTGTTAGCAATGAGAAAGAAATCAGAGGGAAGGTGGAATTTTGGTTGGACTGTTAACACAAAAGAGGTCCACTAAGTAGGAAGTCCAAGGGATTCATATCCAGGTACACAGCGCAGGCTCGTACACACACACACACACACACACACACACACACACACACACACACCTCTTACTCCTTAACTTTCAACCACCAATGAGGGAAGGCCAATTGGTTATCCCTTTTGCTCCCTTTTCTGACTTCAAATGGAGAAGTATCTTCCGGCACACCAACCCATCGGCTGCAATAAATTGACAACAATCCTTCCGCCAATCCATCCAAGACCCGTTGGAGCCAAGCTGGCAAACATTGGCCCCGGGGCCGAATTTTCCCTGACACTCATTTGTGTAAAGAGGTTACTGGACAGCATGAGCATTATTGATTTAACCTGCAAGCAGGTGCTTTCTCTTTGCGGTTGCGCAGTAGAGAGGCTGGGTCAGAAGCCCTGTTGCCGGTAGCGCCTGTGACCCTTTAACGGTCACATTCTGTCTCCCTCGTCCATAGAGGACTCGGTGACACTCAGCATTTGAAAGCACTTCCCATCCTACTGATAACTGATAACCCGGATCCTCCAGCCGACATAACACAGAAAGCCAGTCTGTGTGGGGAAATGCCAGCCGTTCAGTGAAACCACGCTCAAACCACAAGGGAGCGAATGGTCCTGCGCTGGGGGTTATAGGTGAGCCTGGGAAGAAGATTCAGCGGAACCGTGGTCTCCAAACAGGGCTCCCCTGTGAGGAGCCTGACAAACAGCCCACTGTGCTCCTTCTCTCGACGACTGTCCTATCGTAAACATGGTGGCATCTTGCAGTTTTCTTGCTCTTACCTCCACGTGGAAGCTCAGATCTGTCCATCACCACCTCCACTCCCCAAGTAGAAGTTCCTTTACCCCTCCCCTCCATCCCTCCCTTTGAAGCCTTTTCTCTGCACCCCCTTTAGGGCAGAAGCCAACAATCACTTCTGTGGTCTCTAAGGAAGGGACACCGAAGTCTAAAACCTACAGAAGTCCTGGACACTGTTAGCTGCATAGAGCCGCTTTATCGCTGTGGCTTGGGGGCATCTGTGTGCATTAGAAAATGGGGCTCTCTACCTAAAGGGCCAGGTCGACTACCAGGTCTGGAGTGGAAATGAAACAGAAATGAAAGAAGGCAGAGACCAGACACGTCGTCGTGTTGCTGGATAATGGGACTTGTTAGCTCGGCTGGAGAGGCTGCTCTGAGTTGAGAAAAGGATTCAATGAACAGCGGTACCTTTTTAAAACACTCTTGGTAGCTCAAGCGACAGCCCTGTCCTGGGCTGCCAGATTCCTGCCTGTGTTTAGAGAAGCAAAAGGCCCCGCTCTGAGCAAGGACGCAGGAATGGTCTTAGCAAGTCACGGCCCTGTCACTCCTGTCTCACTAAGTCTTCTTGCCCCTCTTGCAGGTAGAAAAAAATCATGCGACTCGCTTGTGGCCAGGGAGATGCAAGGAAAAGACCACCTGGACGGAACCTGGAGCAGAACCCAGAACAGAGTCGGCGCTCGATAAACCCAAGGCACTGGAGTGTCATGATTGTCATTAACACTATTGTTTGATGGTTCCGCCTCCGCCTCTCTATGGAGAACTGCGCCTGGCTGGTCCTAGCGCCCGGGAACTGCTGGGTACATTTCTGGCCAACACCTAGCACAGTTCTGCCGCCTTGGTAGCTTGAAAACAGACATTACGGAAAAACTGACACCATGGAAACACAATGGCACACGCTACAAAGCAGGACTATTTTTCCTAGAGCACGTCACAGCACTCCTACCTGCCTCCTCCCCTTTCCACCTGCCCATCTCCCCCTCATCAGCTTCGGAGTACCTACTGTGTGCTGTGCAGCAGGCTCTCTCCTTGCACGTGACATGACTCAGCGAACCTTCAACGAGCTTACAGTCCAGCAGTCGCCCACCTGTGTTCATGGAAACACCTTGAGCGTCAAGCGACAGAGCCCTTGTGGCTTCAGTCTGGGAAGTCCAGCCCAGCAGGCCCATTGCCCCAGCAATGGGGAGCCTAAGGCAGTAGGGCTGCCTTAGAGTTCAAGGACAGCTTGGAATGACTACATAGTGAGAGGCAGGCGGCTAGAAAGACTGAAAGTGTCTTCCCCCAGTGAAACGTCCCTGCTTTAGAAGTGTCTTCACTTCTCTAGTTAGGAGAATTCTTTATCTTCTAATCTTGAGAGGTAAGACATAAATTCTCTTTGACAGGAGATAATAAAAAAATGGAGATACTAGGCATAGCCTGACACTAACTAGGTCTAATCTGTATAGAGATTAGCAAACATCCATTTCCTTGGGTCCTGCTGGAATTTGAGAGCAATAAAAAGTGCTAATTAAATTTCTGTGGCAGGCAGGGGGACATTAAAACTACAGCCCCTCCCTTCTTTCCCTTTCCTTCTCCTGGCCCAACATATTAAAATTAAGATTGTCAGACTGCACCTCAGCCAATGGGAGACAGTGTCTCTCCACTCCCCCATGAGGGATAAAAAGTATCAGATTCTTGTTCAGCTTTACCTGCACCCTTTTGATTGAAAGTAAACAAGCTTTGTTGTGAAACTGCAGTTGTTTAATGTTATTTCTTTGTGACTAGGCACACGTTAATAACAAGTCCAACCTAGGTAACCTAATGAGACCCTCTGACAAGGAGGAGGGGGATCCGCCACACTGGGGATCCGAGACACCTGCAGAGTCTTCAAAGACACCACCAGTCCCGGTGCCCCTCAGCTGCCTGCCGTCCTTTGCATATCAGCTCTTCACCTCACAAGGCGCAGCATGCCAAAGCCAGAAGGGAGTGACAGGACGTATTCTCTTTACCCAGGAAGAAAACAGGTAATCCTCCTAACGAATTCGTGAGACAGCTGCTCTGAGATTTCTCATTTTATAGATATGGAAATCAAAGCCCACAGAAGATTAAATGATGGGAGAGCTTGGACGACCGGTTTATAAAACCGGTGCTTCGAGGTGCGCCTGCAGCTAAGGGGGCGATGTCGGCCTGCCAAATCTCGCATCCACTGCCGACCTGCGCCATCCCGTACCTCTCGTCTCTACATGCATTGTCTCTACATGCATTCACCGCAGTCTCCAACCTCCGGCTGCTCAGGAATCCTTCTGATCGTTTGCCTGAACTCTGCCCCTCCCACCCTCCGTGGTGGGTGTCAGGTGCTGGCTGGCAGGAGAAATTACTCCCCACCCCCCACACCCCTCCCCTCCATGCACCCATCTCAGCTGTCGGACTGGCCAACCTCAACGGAAAAATCGGCAGCACTTCTGGCGCCAACAGGCCCGAGCCTGGCTCCATCCTGCTCCGAACGCCCGCGTGAAAACCTGAAGCCTCCAGCTCCCGGCCGCTTGGCAGTCGGACCATCTGCTCAGCCAGCGTGCCTGCAACTGCACCCCTCCCTCGGAGCGGCATCCTGGACCCACCGCCTGGGAAGATCTGGAACTCTGTCCTGGTCACTGCCCAATGACAG
Organism: Typhlomys cinereus; assembly: GCA_023101885.1. Classification (NCBI taxonomy): domain Eukaryota; kingdom Metazoa; phylum Chordata; class Mammalia; order Rodentia; family Platacanthomyidae; genus Typhlomys; species Typhlomys cinereus. Next base: position 4,189,396 of record JALPQD010000097.1, read on the forward strand.
GAAACCCCCGACTTTTCAGGCACTGCAAGCTGGTATTGCCTCTCGGATTCAGCCGGAGAAGAGCATCAGTGACCCAAACCAAGTTGAATCATTCATTATTAAGAATTTGAATATAGAAAAAAGTCCTCAGGCTGGGGAGATAGCTTACTACAGTGTTTGCCATACAAGCAAAAGAACCAGAGTTTAGATCCCCAGATCCCAGGTAAAAATGCCAGGCAGGGATGGGGGTCTACTTGCAATTCCAGCTGTAGAAAGTGGAATCCACAGCCCTTAGCCGTATAGGTGAGCTTTGGGTTTAATTAGAGATACAACCTCAAAATAATAAGGTAGAAGAGTGATCAAGAATTATTCTCAATATTAACCTCCAGCCTCTACAAGCAAATGTATACACACACACACACACACACACACACACACAAGCACGCCATATACACATACATGTGAAAAATGGAAAAGAAAGGATGGAAGGAGGGAAGAAGAGAAGGGAAAAGTAAAGTTTGCACCTGCTTTCTCTTGTCTGTGTGAAATATGCCAGAGGCAAACATTCTACTGTGGAAAAACAGCCCCGCACTCTGGAAATTCAAGACCCACTTACCCACACTGCTTAGAGGATGTGGCTCCAGAAAGCACAGCTGGGGACTCTATTTGTCATGGCGAATTTGGGCGCAGGCCTCAGGCAAACACCAGCCGTCCTGGGAACACACACAGCTGGCCCTGTTACTGATTCCTCTGCCTTTTGACTTTGGACTTTTTGTTTTGCTTTGATTGGGTTTTGCCCAAGAGAGAAAGGTAGGTGGGCCAAAGCAGCTGCAGGCACCTGCTGGTACTTGCTACTCAGGTGCCAAAGCCACGGCCCCCTTGTGATTCCTTTTTCCATATGCGTTGAAGCAAACCTCAGAGCGTTCCCAGCGGGCGCTGGGAATAGTGCAGAGCAAACGAAGGAGAGGGGACGGAAAAGTTCAATCTCTTATTGGCCTCCATCGATCAGAAATAATGAGAAATAAAATCTGTCACTCGGATTCCCGTGACCCCGAGCAAGTTACTTAACCCCGTGGTTCTTCATCTGAGGCCTAAATTAAAATTCCTGGGGTGGGGGAGGGAGAAGGGATAGGAGTTGGGGCCATTGGGAGTGCTTAGATGGTGGGCTCCTTACTTGTGGAATCTGCGCCTTTGTAAAACAGACCTGAGAGAGCTCTGAAGCTTCAGTTTACCGTGTGGGGGACACAATAAGCCGTCTGCAGCTCTCAAGACACCTCAGCAGGCTGACGGACCAGGACCTGCGTTCGGACTTAAAACCACCAGAAATCAGACAGAAGGTCCTGCTGTTCTAAGTCCCTCTGTCTACCACACTTTGCTGCAGCAGCCAGGATTGACTAAGACATTGTCTAGTCTGTGGCACCTCTGACAGGAAGCATTTTAGCATTCATTTGTTCTGTATTTAAAGCCAGACTTACACGTGTGCCAAGCGTGTGCCTGGCTCAGACAGACGGGGACTGGTACTCTCAAAACCCATCCAAGACTGTGGCAGTCAGCTGGCATGGCTGCTAATAAACAATGAAACAGCTTAAGGGAACAAGGGTTTTACTGTGGCTTACGATTCTTGGTTACAGTTCCTTGTCCACCTTGGCAGGAAAGCTCATAAAAGCCCCAGGAGTTAAGGAAACAGACCACACTCTATCCACAGGGGCGCTGAGAGAGGGACAATCTTCACTTACCAACATTTTTGGCCAACTATTCAGAAGGATATCAATTTCCTTAACCAATATCCTTAACCAGTTGCTTCCATCTTATCTACCTGCCCAGCGACTACTCCCACCCACCACGGGACTTCCCCCCCCAACAAATAATCTCCTGCAAACTAACTCAGGACCTTACTCAACTACCAGTTCTTTACGCATGTGCCCAGAGCTTGAACCCTCAACTGTCAAGTTGGCACCTGTATCTAACTATGACTAAGGACAATGGATTTTCCCTCCATCAGAACAGAGTCCACAATCATACACTTAGACTCCACAGAGGAACACCACAACGACTGATGTCACCCACAGGTTACAACACCTGTCATCATGCATCTGGGCTGTGGACAGTTGCACAGAAGCCCTGTGGCAGCTCAGGCACTGGGAAGCAGGCAGGGCAGGGCGGGACAGAGCAAGGCGGGGCGGGGCAGGAATCTTCCCATGCCCAAGCGAGCCCCGTGCCATCGCACTTTTCTACTTGGAGAAAACCACAAGACATGTAGGAAGCCAATAGATCCATTTTCTGGGTGTTTCAATTAAAACTCACCCTTGCGTCTTTTCCTTCCTCCTTGGCCACTGGAAGTCAGAATAAGGATGCTCAAGGGAGGTCTGTCCCTGGTGCCGGGGGATGCTCATTTTCCATGAGGACAATCCAATGAAAAGCAACAGGCATCCCTCCTCGCTACCTCCTGATCTCGAAACCTGGACAAAACCTGGACCTACCCATTTTTCAGGTACAGGGCAAAAGAACAACCTGTTTCTAAAGGCCATGGCAAGACCAACAGGTACCAGACAGAAATCTACTGCCATAAATTCAGACCAAGGCAGAAAATGACTTCATTATTACCTTAAGACTCGAAAACGCTGGCATTGCTTCCGGGGAAGGCCAACACCATCGCAGCACACTATGGGCCGCTAGGAGGTCTGCATCCTACAAAAGCCAACCCCACACTTCCTTCATTCTTCTCGCTCCCCGTCAGCGAGTACTGCGGGGGACACTGTCTCTCAAACATCCTCAACTATGCCCTGCTGGTGGCTTTGTGAGAAGCCGACCTGGGTAAGTCAATCGGCCTCATCCTCAGGTCCCGAAGGGTCTCTTCCACTGGTATTCACCAGTGCGGCCGGTAAAACTGAATGGTAAACGGGGACTTGCTCCAGGGAGACGGCTACCCAGCACTGGAATGGACGGAGAGAACACACAAGACTCAGCATTTAACTAACCTACTCCCCAAGTTTCACCATGGGGGAGATGGCAATAAACTGCTGCTGGAAAAGACACGCTGCCCCCCCCCGTCCCAATATTGAGTGGCAGTGGTCCCACTACTTTTCCCTCCCTATGCCATAAAATGCGATGCTATAAAAGCTTGACTACAACCCCCTACTCAATGTTCTCTCCTGTCTGTCCTGTGGTCATACTGGGCGCCCTTCCCAGGTGTGAATAAAGGTCTGCCCCCATTTGCTGTGAGGTTGGTCTCCCCACTACTTACTTTCTGACTTTAGCCCCCCACTAATATTTCCTCTCAAGCAGTTCTTTTCAGATCTTCTGAAGTGGTGTCTAGAATAGGCTGGGGGAAGAATCCGCTCCCCAGAAAGGAGCAGAACAAGACAAGACAGAGCTGTAGTGACTTTTCATGCTGCTCCTGACTGCACAAGGCCCCAGGCAGGAGCCAAGCAAGTGTAGTAATTCTCCCTGACTTGGACCTCCCGGCTGCAGCAAGACCTCCAGAAGGGAAGAGGTATGAGGAGGTACCATAACCTTCACCATCACTGGCATAAGCGTCAGACTGCGAGACATGGCCCGTCCCGCCTGGAAACAACAAGAAACACACAAGCTACGACATGACACCCTCAATAATTGTCCTGTGAGTCCAAAGAGACTGGAAACTTCCCAGCGACTCGGTCCCTGCCTGTCATCACCTCCTGTGCACAGAACCCCCTGGATGCATGAGGATTACTGAGAAGTCCCACACCACCACTATTCCCGACAACGTTAGAGTCTGCTGACGAACACGATTCCGTGAGTCTGAAGGGAATTTATATCTTCCTTTAGTGTCCTTTCGGCCATCTGCTGCCAAGGGTTTACACTATCTTTTGAAAGGCAGAGAAGCCATGTGGGACACGTCAAAGGTGCTTTGAAGGATGAGCCAATGAAAAACAGACTTTCCGGGGCTGGAAAGGTGGCTCAGGGGTTAAGCGTCTGCCTTGCAGGCGGAAGGTCCTGAGTTCGGATCCCAGATCCCACGTATAGACGCCAGGCGGAAGCAGGGGCAGCCTGTGCTTCTGGTCCTGGTAGGGCGGAGCCTGTGAATCCCGGGGCAGAAGGAGGTGGAGGCGTCCATGGTGGTTCCCGTATTCGTCCGTGGTTCTACACACGCGCGCGCACACATACATACGCACACATGCACAATTGAATAAATAAAAAAAATTAAAAAAAAAAGAAAACAGACTTTCCTTTCCTCTCATCACCCGGTGCTTAGCCTGGATATGCGTATTCCTAGAACATATACTCTGTGCTTTACGCAGGTAGCACGCACACATTTCTCCTGCATGCCTTTTTAGAAATGATCTGGGCTTGTACCAGTGCATGGGTGCATGGATTGGATTATGTGGACTTTTAAAAACTAAATTACGGTAAAATAAACACAAACCACTGTCTTTATTTTTTGAGTGTGTAGTGCAATGGCCTTAAACACACTGGCCTGTTACACAATCATCACGTGCCAATCACATACAACTGTGTTGACTTAAAATTGAAGGCTGAGTCTTTGGGCACCTCTGTGAAAAATTAGATGAGATTGGGCACATTCAGGGTGGCATGGCTGCAGACTATGAAGCACTAGTAGTCAGAGCAAGTCTTTGGGAGAGTGTCTAACTGATGTGCGAGGACCCAGCCATGGTGGTTCTGTTCTTTGGTCTACAGCCTTATTGACAAGCAAGGAAGCGTGTCCCTCCCTCAGCTTTTTTTGTGTGTATGGTGTAGCCAGTTCCCCCGCCTCCCGATGCTGGTGTGAATACTCCTGCCGTGAATATGAAGCGTAACCCAGAGTCACAGGCAAAAATAAACCCTTCGTTTCCTCAAGTTGTTGAGCCTTGCCTTTGTTTGGCAATGGGAAGATGAAAGCGACACCTGCCACCACTGCCCGTGCTCAGAACTTTGCTGTCGTTCCTCTTGTCCCCGCCCTGGGAACCACCATTCTGTCTCCCTGATCTATGACTCTGCCTAAGCCGGGACCTCAGAGAAATGGAATCATGCAGCACTTGCCTTCTCTGTGTGGTTTATTTCACTTGACATGCGCGCGTCAAGGATTACTCACAATGCACATGTGACAGAAGCCCCGCCCCTTTTCTGAGGCAGGTTTCACGTATCCCAGGCTAGCCTCTAATTCCCTATGTAGCCAAGATGATTTTGAACTGATTTGCTTACCTCCACCTCCTGATGCTGGGATTACAGGCATCCACCACCATTTTTGAGGTATGTGTTTGTTCAATATTATTGCTTCACTAGTTGGATTGAGGTGGGTTATTTTTTTAGTGAGTGTCTGTGTGTGTGTGTGTGTGTGGTGTATTAGAGTCACTGTGCACTACTTCCTTGTTGCTTTGGGGTTTTCCAGGATCTGCCTTCTAGAACCAGAAATACAGTTGCAGACATTTCCACCCAACATTTTTATCTGGGATCTGGGATTTGAACTCAGGTCCTTCTGCTTGTGAGGCAGAGGCTTAACTGCTGAGCCCTATACCCAGTTTTACGTAGTGCTAGCAAATTAACCCAGGACTTCACATAAGCTAGGCAAACACTCTATCAAGTGAGTCATATGTCCAACTCAGACATCCTTTCTTAGAGGTTGCTGTATGTTCAGACCACAATTATTTATCAACAGAAATGTGACTCCTGTCTTTTGGTTATTATGAGTAATAATACTATAAATATAGATGTAAAAATACTTACTCAACTCCATGCTCTGGGGCAACATACCTGCTTTTATTGGTATCAGCCTGAGAAATGAATGGTGGCTTATACGATATCCATGATTCTTTTCTTGAGGAATCAACACACTGCTGCCGGCAGTTGTATATGTTTTTAATGCAAGCACATTTTCCACAATGGTCAGCTCGAATTTAAAAGCATGCCATACTTTTCTCAAGGAAAGGCAAGGTTAGTCATTAATTCTAACCTGAACCTACATAACCAAAAGGTCAAAAATGAAAAATGGTCATGAAAGTATGAAAAAGTAAAAAAGGTGGTATTATCTCCCAAGCACCACTGAGGGCAAGCGGATGCTTCTATCTCTACATCAGATGCCGGCAATATCTGCCCTCCCCTCACCCCACTCCCAGATTCCCCGTGAAATGGAGCAGGACACAAGAGTGTCTCAGAATCAGACAAACATATTCTGAGTGAATATCCTAGCCTGGCCACTCGGGATGGCTATGATTGGGGCAAGAAGTGATGGCCAAAATTCTATTTGAACTGAAAAAAAAAATTGGGGAGGTGACTGTATATACCAAAGGCAAGGAAGGCAGATATACATAAATACCACTGATACACTTGGTCTCATGAAAATAAAACCTTAGAGACCGCATGGAAGGCAGCACAGTACAGGTTGGGATTTTTGCTGGTTCTGTTTTTGTTTTCTTATAGTGCTAGGCAAGAGCTCAATGCCTAAGAGAAACCCCCAGCCTCAAACCAGCCGTATTTAACAGGAGGGGCTTACAGTCTCCACAAAGGGAGGGCCGGCCAGACTGTCATTTGAGATGTTAACCTCAGAGACCTGTGGCGAATCATTCTTTCCACAAAGTTGGCTCCTCTCCGGTGGGTCCCAAAGGAGTTTTGTCTCCAGAGCAAAGCCAAAGATTGTCCCTTTACCACTAAATGGCACGGGGCCCTTGCAAACTTTTAAATCTGGTTAAGCACAGGCTCGCGACCTCTGGATGTTTTTCAACGGGATAAAATCTAAGCGTCATGTGCTTTCAAAAGCCCAGATCTTCTGAAAGTCATTTGAAAGTTTTGGCACTGGTCTTTTGCTTTTACTACCTCAACACTGTAGTGTAGATGAAGATAAATAACTAAATGTCTGACCTGACTTCAACTTTGACTTTAACTTGGGAAATAACGTCTTGGAGGGAAAGCTTGATTTCCACTATACACTTTCATTTGATGACACACACGTATATGCACGTGAGCATAAACACATGCATGCATACACATGCACATGTCTATGTGTGTGTGCATGTGCACACATGCACAAAGATAGGGCTTCGCCATGCTTCCTGGCTCCCAGGGCCATCTGCAGCCTTGGCCTCCAACCCTCATTAGCTTTGTAATTACCGAGCTTGGAGCCTGGCCATTCCCTGATCTAACTTGGTTGCCTCCATCTGGCTTTTACCCATTGGTGAGTGCCCCCAGGGTCTCTGACACATTGTCAATTGTTTCTGATCTTGCTGAGGTCTGCATGTGAATGAAACTCACCCAGGCAAGTGGGACAGATAGGGACAGGAAAGGGGTCACACAGGTCACCAGGCAGTGGCCGAAAGCCTGAGGGCCCCATCTCTTCAGAAGTGCAGTCTCCTGCATTTACATTCTCTCCTTGAAGGACAATAAAAAAAGGCTCTCCCAACATCCCCATCTAGATGGCTTGTCAACACTATTGAAAGCAGTAAAGATAAAATGATAAGTCTAGAAAGTGATCGTTCTTCACTAAAAACAACAATTTCCCTGTGTTTTTATTTATGGCTATTAGATTATAATGCAGAATAAAATGTCATAGATGTGGGGGGCTCACACCGGTAATGCCAACATGTAGCAGGCTAATGCAGAAGGATTGCCAAGTCTGAGGCCAGTTTGAGCTACCTAGTAAGTTCCAGTCTGGGTTATAGAGAAGACCTTATAAGAGAGAGAGAGAGAGAGAGAGAACAATCTTCAAAGCAAAGGTCAATCTAGTGGCAGTCTTAATTTGCTTCTATTATTTATGACCTTTAGCCGTGTATTTCCATAACTGCTGAAAGTTTGCAGAGGAAACTTCAGCTGATGCCTTTCTGTGTAATATGTTGCAATCGTGGACCGCTGTGTCAGGAAGGTCTGATACAACCCTCCAGAATGCACAAGGTCCTGGCTTGTCCTGTCTCTCAATCCCTTTTACATCAGCTCCTCCATTTTTTACCTGAGCATCCACCTCCTCGTGCAGACCTCCACTGGCCAGGAGACAACTCTATTGCCCTCATGCTGACATACCTAGTTTTTCACTAGCATCTCCCTACTTTTAACACAGCAGTTACATTGTAACAGATGCTAATGAGCCGGCTGGTGTTTGCATGCCTTGTTTTACCCAAGCCTCCCAGGGGAGCACCAGTAAGAATAAGGTGCAGACACAGGAAAGCAAAGTGACTCCTCCCAGTCTACACAGCAGGCAGGTGCAAAGCCAGGCATGAATCAATCACACTCCCAGGCCTGACTCGCTTTGCAATGAGGATGAAATGGCAAGCAGGGACCTCGGTTACATGGAGACTGCAAACAAAACCAGGCAGGAAGGACTCAGCCAGCATTTGCTTGCAGAAGGCTACTGTTAGCTCTGCAGCTCGCTAGCTGCACCCCTCCGGGCAGCACATTTTTGAGTCTCTGTCCTTTCATCTGTGAAATGAGGGTCAGAGCACTGGCAACTGTTCGGGGCTGCTATGAATTGAAAGGGGGGGTGTGCACGATCCAGATGTCTGCTGTCGCTGCTTGACTCTCCCAGACCCCAATCACACAAAAAACCAGCACTTCTGAAAGTGTGGCTAGCAAGTGTCCCCCTAGGGAGGGGTGCTATAACTGGAAATTGGGGAGCCGATCCCAAAAGTCAAGCAATTAGATCAATTAACCCAAACAAGCAGTGATTACAGGCTCATGAAGGGAATTACAATCTGGTGGTGGAAAGAAACGCAGCCGAACCCAGGAGCATGTGTGTTTCACTTTCACTAAATGTTGTTGCAATAAGTAATGATGCAAGCAATTTAGGGGAGGAAAGGTTTAATTAGCTTATAAATCCGGGTTAGGTCCATTGCTACGGAGAAGCTACAGTGGCAGGGCTTTGGAGTAGCTGGTCACACCGCATCCACGGCAAGAGCAGAGAGCGAGGGATGGACGGTGCATGCTTGTGGTCTTTGCTCCGCTAGCCCTCTCCATCACTGTGCAGCTCTGGACCACCTGCCATAGCAATGGCCCCGCCCACAGTGGGCTGGGTCTTCCCACATCAATCATGCAATCAAGACACTCCCTCACTGGCTTGCCTGGGGCCAACTTTAATCTAGAGAATCTCTCACAGGTGGCAGGTCTGGAGCCCTGCCTCCCATGGTGAATCCTAACCATCAGGGTGTGGACCGCAGCAAATGTCCGGCACAGGTATGAGAACGGGAAGAAAATTCTCCTGAACACAGTAGCTCCAAGTCTGCTGATGCCGCGTCCTCCTCGCGAAGTGCTCAGCGTAGAAAAGATGGGGAACAGAACAACTGCAACGGGGAGACTTGACAAGCAGCACTCGACCACGAGGTCAACAACAGTGCGGATGCAGCCTGAGTTCCACCCCAGCACTACCAAACACGACCATCAAGAATGATAACTCACGGGGCTGGAGAGGTGGCTCAGGGGTTAAGCCTCTGCCTTGCAGGCAGAAGGTTCTGAGTTCGGATCCTAGACCCCACGTATAGACACTGGGCGGAAGCGGGACAGCCTGCGTTTCTGGTCCTGGTAGGGTAGAGGAATTCACCCGTGGTTCTACACACACACATACGTACACACACATACATACATACACACATGCACACACATACATATGCACAATTGAATAAATAATAAATAATTTAAAAAAAAATGATAACTCACACCAAAAGGGGTCATTGTTGATAAGATGAGACAAGAGTGTCTCCCCACCCCTCTGGTTTTCCTCCCCAGACCCTCCCCTACACCAACTACAGCTAACTTGTGACAAAGGCATGAGACAGATGACAGTTGACAGACGCCTCCAGAACCCTTGTCAGAGAAACTGTCAGTCGCATGCCTAAGAAGCCAGGAGACCCTACCACAGTGTGGTGTCCTGGTACAAGGAAAAGAGGTTACAAGCCAAGGTAGTAAAAAAAAAATATGGGCTTTCGTTAATCCGAACCTATTGACAGTTTCTTTAGCAGTGACAAAGCTGTATTGCAAAGCTGATTTAAAAACCTTGGCGGTAGGATTGGGCTTAAACTCCACTGAAGGGAAGATTTGCCTGTGACCCCCTGCTTAGAGGAGCAGAGCTGAGATGCTGACCCAAGATGAAGACCTCGGCTTCCTAACTCCCCAGCTCCCAGAACCTGGGACAAATGAGCCACATGTGAACCACACATGAGCACCTACCTACAAGGCAGAGTTCCTTGCTGCTACGTGTCTGCCTGATTGGCCCTGTCTACCGACAGCCCCCGTCCACCACACCAGAAACAGCTGTTTGAATTCTTCTATCTGAGGTAATGCGTCCCAAGGGGACAGACAGGTAAGAGCTTGTGATCTAGGCTCTTTATTTTTTTTTCCCTACCTCATTCCAGAGTCACGTGATAGAAGCCACAGGTGAGCACGTGGCCCTGCACAACCTGTGTGCAATGTGGCATGTTACAGAAGTGCGGTGGGTTTGCCCCAACCTGATGCTTAAGGAGTCCGCTCCTCATAGGCTTCTAGAATCTTCTCCCACAAAGCTAACCTTTTGGACTTTCCTGCTAAAGACAGGACTGCCTCACAGCTGGGCCATCAACCAGCACCCTTGTTCTAGACACAGAAAAGGGGTGAAGATCACCAGGCAAGAGGACGCTTGTGAAGGAGTGTCTGTCCCATCAGCAGGGGACGGAGGACATACACATCACCGCCATCACCACAGCAACCACCATGTACTACTATCTGCCTGGTTCTGGGAAGGTGGTTTCCTAACTACTCGCTTACAAGCCTGCAGACGTGGGTCGTTGGTTGTCTACATTTTGCAGGGGAGAAAAGCCAGGGTGCAATCCTGTTGTAGCCCAAAGAAGAAAGTGAGACATGGTTACCGACTGATGGGGATAACGGGGAGCAGTCCCAAGGTGAGTGCGCAGACAGGCAGGGACTTCTGGGAGTTTGCACGGACAGCTATGAGGCTGGTGCAACCAACCATCAGACCACATACCAAGCAGGAAGCTTTCGCAGAGTAACAAAGGCACAATTCATCAACGTTTCCCTATGCGAAGGAGAAACCGGCCTTTCACGTTTGTGAAGATCGACTCGGAACCTGAAGTCAACCCTGCCCCAAACGAGTCTGAGAAAACACCTGAGTACTTGCTCGCTTATGAGCATCGTGACAGAGTCTTGTGGAGCCCGCGTCCTTGAGATACTTCCCCGTTCCATGTGTACCTATCCCTGCCAGCAGGAAGGCTGCTCGGCTTTGCCTCGATTCTGTCTAGAAAAAACAAGCTGCACTGATATCATTATCACATTGCAGCCTATCCTCTGCTTCCTAGGTTGCAGATACGAAGAAATTAACTAATAGACTGTCATCGAGAAAAATGAATGTAATGTAATAAAAAGGATCACCCTCTGTACACGAGACTCTAGAAAGAATCTGATTATCATTAACGCTGAATTTGGAGCTATGTTCTCTTTCATATGTCTCTGTATAAACATATGTATAAATTAAATTTTCTGCAGCACCATCAATGAATGTGGGGTACTGTTCAGGAAATAATGGCCCAGTTTATAACGCCGAGGTTAGCTTTGGTTCATGGAATGTCATTGCAAACACCGAAAGCTGTGTACGTGCCAACCCCGCTGGTCCGTCCCATCTGTTTGCTGTGCCCATCTGGGTTTAATTTCAGTAGACATTGCGCCACCCTGGCCGTGGAGAGGAGAAGATATTTTCACATGCCTGCAGTCTACAATGGAAGGTTATGTTCCTTACGTACATGGCATTCCGCACAGCTTCTAGAACACAGCTCGCTTTGGGGGGTTGGGGGGAGGAGGCAGTAAGTCTGAGACGTGACCCCGAGTCCTGAGGACACCTCCACCTCATCTGACACGCAGATTGGAACTTCCAGACATCAAGACCTGATTGCACTGGCAGTGAAGCACTCAGAATCCAGCTCACGGTGAGCACGGGGACCAGGCGGCCTCCGCAGGGGGTCTGAAAAGCTTCCTGCGAGACGGAGACAATGTCATCCAACTCCCAGGCCACGCTGAGAGCCAGGAGGATGAGGAAGGCCAGCTAAGGATGTCAAAGACCCGGTCCTAAACCAGAACTCAGCCACACATGCCAGAGGTCCGGGCAAGGTCTCTGGAAACAGATTCCAGGAAAGAGCATCGTCCTCAAGTTCACAGCGGATCTTTTGTTTGGCTTTTGACATGGGGGGTCTCACCAGGCAGCCCTGGCTGGCCCGGGGCTCACCACAGAGGCCTGGCAATCACTACACAGCCCTGGCTGGCCCGGTCCTCGCCTTACACGGCCTCCAACTTGCCTCAATCCCCAGCCTCAGCTTCCCGAGTGCTGGAATACAGGTGCTACTCAGAAATGTTCTTACAACACAAAGAAAAGCTCCTTCCAGGAATGGCTGGGAGACCTATATGCTGTTACAGAAACGCAACCATGTCGGGCTTTACCATGTGGAATTCATGTTAGCGAGATGGTGCTCAGGGCATGAAAGCATCTGTCACCACCAAGCCTGATTCCCAGAACCACATGGAAGAAAGAGAGAACCAGTTCCTGCAAGTTCTATCTCTGAACCCCACGGAGTGTTACGGCATGTGTACACACACACACACACACACACACACACACAGAGACAGAGACAGAGAGAGAGACAGAGACAGAGACAAAGAGAGAGCATAAATGTGCAGTTCACATCTTGAAAGGCTTAATGAACACATTTCATCAGAAACTTGGCCTCTGTAAGGAAGACTCAGCAAGCTCCTTAATGAAATAAAAGAAAGTCTTCGCCTTTCTGGCCCTTGCTTAGTGCATCAGTATGCAAATGAAAATAATCAACACCAAAGCACCCCACAAATCAATCAATCGGCATGGCTGGAGCACTCTTCTTTTTGCACCCCATTCTGGGGAAGCCCTCTGGCATGGAGCCAGCTCCCAGCCTCCCACATTCTTCAGTCTGGCTCTGTATCAGAGACCTAGAGACTGTCAGCTCTAAAGCATCGATCATACCAAAACCTGAACAGAGTTGGAATGATACGGCTCCATCCTTCCTTGCGGCTAGGCAACGGTAAAGAGAAGGTGACTCTTCTCCCTGCTCAATGGGATCACCTGACTCCATCTACCCGGCATCCTTTGTTTGCGAGCTCCTCCGTGTACTTTAAAACTTCACCACTGTTACATGAATGGAGAAAGAAGAGAGCTCAGCGGCATCCAAATGCCCAAGAGAATCCTCTCTCTCTGTTTCTCTCTCTCTCTCTCTCTCTCTCTCTCTCTCTCTCTCTCTCTCTCTCTCTCATGCATCTATTACACTCAAGCCTCCCTTTCACTATGGGCAACTTTATCCTTCTGAAAGGATTTGGAGGTCTGGCCTCATTTTGAATGAGTCTTTAATGAAGAATTACATAAGCAGGAGGGGGGCTACAGCCAGGAAGATTTACTCCACAGCTGCCGCTTGGGGCTCCAGAGGATACGCTGGTGCGCAGCTCTCCTCTAAGTCCCTCTTCATTCTCGTGAGCTCTGACCACCAGTCCCCACACTTCCATCTCCCTGACAAGCAATACTGACACTTAAGATGTGTTAGGGGAGCATGGATTTGTAAAGAGGGGCGTTGAGAAGAAACAGAGAGGCTGTGAGCTGCATCCCTTGTTTATTTATTTTTAGCTGTCAAGAGTAAGTTGAAGTGGATGTAGATACTGCACTTCCGGCCCTGGCGGGCAGAGCCTGGGAAATCCCAGAGTGAAGCAAGAAGGAAGTAGAAGCAATCCAGGATGATTTCCAAAGTCACACACACACACACACACACACACACACACACACACAAACAAATAAAATATTTTTTAAAAAATGAAAATCAGAAGGCACTGAAAATTGCTGTCATCTTTGCTCATGATACCTGGTCATGTTTCCAGATCAGAGAAAATGAAATGCAGACATCGTTTTACAAAATGTCAGCACTATATACCTGATGCCACACTAGCCAGCACTACATACGACCAGGTATAACCAAGAAATGAATTCACAGCAGGTGAAAACTCAACCAAGCCCAAGGGGTATTAAACTTCTTCCCATCTGCCTAAGCTCCGGGGCCTCAGCTTTCTGGCTTCTTGCTCCATATCCCAAGGGGAACGTGTCCAGCCACTGCAAGATGTGGAAAGCAAATATCACGGGCTGAGTGTGAGCTCCCCACAGGCTCCTGTGTTTGCATCCTCGGCCGAAGTAAATGTCTGGGAAGGTCGTGGCGCCTTTGGGAGGTGGGGTCTCGCATGTCAAAGGGGGCGGGCCTGGAGGTTTGGTAGCCCAGCCTGGCTTGCTCTTACTCTCTGTCTCCTAATGATGGCTATGGTAACCTGAACCAGCCTCCTGCTTCTGCCTCCAACCATGCAATCCCCGCAATAATGAACTATGTCGTGCAACAGTGACGCACCGCAGTGGATTTATAGAACGACAGAAACCTGGTAGCACTCGAGTCTGTAGTACGGCAGTCACAGAACAAGCTTGGCCGAGCAGCCCTAAGATAGAGCTGCGAAGGGGACATTGCTCATGGCACCAAACAGGTGGCTGTGGGAGAGAGAGAGAGAGAGAGAGAGAGAGAGAGAGGAGTGGCAGGGCTGGCGAACAGGAAGGGTGATATGACTCTCAAGCAGGGGGGGGGGTCTCTGCGCTGGGGCCAATCTCCAGTCTTTGTAGCCATGAGGTTCTGTCTTATCAATGACCCGAATGTGTGGGATATAGTTCATGGCACAAGCAAAAATACCAGGCCTGCCTAAGTGGCTAAAAAAAAAAATGTCTGAACTATATTTAAAATAACCGAATGTATACAAACTCGAGTTGACACCTGCAGGTTTTCGCGCTCTGTTAGGTCTCGTTTGTCGCCGAGAAATGAAGGACCTAAGGGGCGCTATGCAGAGGCTGGCCCTGGCTCATTTGCATGGCTGGAGGGGGGAGGGTCTTTCCCCGGGGAAGCCGGGGAACTAGACCTCGACGCAGAAAGAACCTAAGGTCACTTCGGGCAGAGGACACTGCGGACACAAAGGCTCGGACGTGGCCACTTCCGGATGTGCTGCTGAAGATAAGTCTGGCCCCGCCAGGAAGGCGGACTCAGGGACTGGAAGCCGCAATGACCACGAGAAATAAGAGTCTGCCGTCTAACTCACTCACACTGCAACCGCCCTGGCAGGAGCACGCCATGTTCTCGCTCTCCTTCCTCCTGCTGTCACACTAATGATTATGATCACAAGGCATTGGAATTTCCCCAGGAATCTGAAGGGGAGGAGAAGAAAAAGCCTGTCAGAGGAGGGGCTTGTCCTCTAGGAACAGACTTCACACCGTTCTGACAACTGGACAGACCACCTGGTAAGCCAGGCTGGGGCTAAGACAGCGACGGATGTGACCACACCCTGCCCAGGAACTGTTGCCTCTACTTAAAGCTGAACTTCAAGACCCAGAAGATAGACTGATGGGGGATCGCTAGATGTCTTTATTGGTTCCTCTTCCCAGTGAGGCCGCTGTGACTTCACACCTACATACGTCTCCCTTCTCTGCTTTTCACTATTGCTTGTCTCTCTGATTGGCGTGTTCAGGTTAGGCTACAGAGTCTAGCTTGTTGGGGCTGGCAGAGCCCAGCCACAGACCCTAACAGCTCCAAAAACAGGGGGATATGAGGCATGCGCCTAACATATAGACCAGGCTCAGCATATACCAACTGGCCAGGAACAGTGGTTCACGCCTATAATCCCAGCAATTAGGAAGGAAGCTGAAGCAGGAGGATTGCTGTGAGTTTGAGGCGCTACACAGTGAATACTAGGCCAGTCAAGGCTACATAGTAAACCCTGTGTGGTAAATGAATATAAATAAATACACTACATACACAAATAAGCAAATGCTACCTAAAATGGCTAGAGCAGTCCCTGTCTCGACTACCATCATTGCGGCAAACCCGTGTGCCCTCATGACTTCTAAGGCACGGTCTAAAGACGAGGAATGACACAGGCCAGGTCTCAACTGATTCAAGATGCAGCAATTTGTTTCCAGGTAAGAGGAGTGAAGTTACACACGGGCCTTGCCCTTGAGACTCTCAGAAGGATGCATAGGAAGACGTTCCTGCGTGGGCAAGGAAAGAAAGGACAGGGACGGTCTCAGGGGGCCCCACAGAGCAGGTGGCCTTGGAACTTGGCCCCTAAAGAATTTACAGCTCATCAAACAACCAGAGACATAAAGACCTTCTGGTGACACGCCTCTGGATGGGGGGAGGGACTTCAGTTGCAGACAGTGATTTTCCCCAGCAGCAAAGGAGAAATCATTGGCAGGACCGATTTCTCCAGGTGCCGCTCTCCTCTATTCACAGGTGGTCACTAGTGTTCTATGTCCTCACGTGGCATTTTCCTATATTAATGGACAGTCCGTGTCATAGCCTGACAGCTGAGGGGTTGAGCTCTGGGCACATTTATAGAGAGAATGAATAGTTGAGTTAAACCTGAAGCGAGTCTGAAGATTACCTAACTGATGGAGGATACTCAGCCCATGGTAGACAGGGTTAGTCCCTGGACAGATAAATAAAATGGAGGGAACTAGTTAAGGAAGTTGGCATCCTTTGGTATACTTGGCCAGACATGATGGCCTGGCAAGTAGGGATTGTCCCTCTCTCAGAAGCCCTATGGGTGTGTGAATATGGTAGAGCCAGTATGGATACGGTATAGCCACTGGTGTTGGTGTGGGTTCCTTCGCCGATCTGGAAAAGAAACTATAACTGGACTATAGTAAGATAAAACAAAACTCCTGTTCCCTTAAGCCCTTTTGTCGTGAATTTATCAGCAACAAAGCAACGCAACTACCACAGTCTGCGTCTCGGTCTCCCCATCTTATAGGCACCTCAAACAGGTTAGGGTCACCTGAATTCCCGCCCCTTTCCCACCCGGCCGCAGACCTGGGGATGGAACCCAGGGCCTTGCCCTGCTTGGCGACAGCTCTCTACCCCTGAGCTACATCCCCGTCCTAACATCTGAGCCACTCGCTCTACAGAAGCTGCTCCAACACAGCTGCATTCCCAGACACGGGATGCGTAGGAATCTGAGGGGGACATAAATCAGACCTCTGCGGAAGGCCTCAAAGGAGCAGTGACAACGGGCTTTCCTTTAAAGCCCAGTGCACAGCAGTACGGAGGACGCAATGCAGGAGGGAGAGAAGGGAGGGGGCAGGGCCACTAGGAACCAGAAACAAGCAGGGGAGCCCGTGTCAACCCAGAAGAAAGAACGGGATGGATTTTGCCATTTTGCTCAAGACAAAAGCCCTAGTGTGTCAGGTTAGGAAGATCTCCTAGTCTACCCTTCTAGCATATTCTCTCACCAGATCTGCTCACTGCCAACAGCAGCTGCCAAAGCCCTAGGAACACCCAGAAGTGTGTCCTGTCTTCCCACCCCCCCCCCACATGCCCCACCAAGCCAGGGTCGAAACAATATGGCAGGGCAATCAAAGGTCTGCCAGCCTCTGATTCTGGAAGAATACAGCTTTGAGTCCCCCAGGGGGCCATCAAGTCCCCTCTAACAAGCACCCCTCACAAATAAAGCCCAGGAGGAGGCCAGTTAACACCTCACAAGGGCAGACCTTTGGCCCCCTTGGCAGGGGACACTTCAAAAGACATCCCAGCAGGCTCTCAATCTGTCCGGCCTGCAATCTCAGGAAGTGGCTGGCCCAAGTCAGGGAAAGAGCCTGGCCCGTAAATTAACTGTCCCTCAGCCGCCATATGAGGTTTTATTTATTGCCACTGAGGCCAACTGGGCTACTTAAGTTTAAAAAGGATCAAGACTTCTATAAACAGTATATAGAAATACCTTCCATGAAAAAATAACACCAAGAGAAATTTGCCCTCCTCCTCCTCTTTAGAAAAATGATCTGTTTATAAAAAATAATTCCCACTGTGCCAAACTCTTTGCTTTGAGGGTTGTATCCAACTCACTGACCTCCTCTCTCTCTTTTTATTTCTCTCTCTCTCTCTCTCTAACACACACACACACACACACACACACACACACACGCACGCACGCACACCAAATACTAACTTGCAAAAAATGAAAACGATTACAGAAAGGGACCCTCCGCTGAGTTGGGGTCTACCAGAAAGACGCTAACTCCTGTCAGCTAACACCCTACAACACTGCTCATAGGTTCAAATAAGAGGTTGGTTTAACAACACTTTAATAAAAAAAAAATCATCTCTTTCCCAGCTCGGAAACAGACGGACATTCCCACAGGCTCTGAACTGTGGACTAGCCCCTCCCATCACCCATCCATCAGCACCTCATTCCCACTGAGACCTTCACACTGCCAGGCGACTTGGATCAAAAGTGTTTCTTATCTGGGATTTGCTTTTCTTTCTCTCTAGGTTCTGAAATACCTGCTTACACATAATCAGATATCTTGGGATTAGGACCCAGGTCTGCACATGAAATTCACATGTTTCATGTATACTTCATACACAAAGCCTGAAGACAATTTTATACAGGAAGTTCAGGGCGTCTGTGTTTTGGCTTTAACCTGTCCTGCAAGGTCAGGGGTAGAATTTTCTTTATGTTTTTTTTTCTTCTTTTTTTACTTTCCTGTGTACATGGGGAGGCACATACACGTGTATGTGTAGGTATAAGCATGTTCATGTGGAGGTCCAAGGTTGGTAATAGGAATCATCCTCAAATACTCTTTCATCTTGTTATTTCTGAGAGAGACTCTCTAATCAAACCCAGAACTAAGTGCCCACTTGAGAGGCTGGGATGACAGGGGGAACTCCACACTCACACGATATTTTACGTGGGATCTGAACTCTGGACCTCTTGCTCACATGCCAACACTCTGACCACTGAGCCAGCTCCCTAGCCCTGGCATTTTCTTTATGCCTGTGCTTAAGAGAGTTCAGATCTTGGAACATTTTGCTTTTCAGGTTTTCAGACCAAGGATGTGTAAGGTGCAGTTGTTTTTCCTTTATAATTACTTACCCAAGCCCTTTGCCCCTTATCAGTCAAAATAGTTGACTTCACAGCACACTTACTACGGCTGGGCTGTGTTCTTTGAGTCTTTAATCTCACGGCACCTTCATAATTGTCTCTGAACTGTGTTTCTGTTCTTGTGTTACAAAAAGGGAAACAGCAATAAGGAACTTGCACCAGGTAGAAGACAGGAAAATGAGGATCAAAACCATAGTTTGTCAAATCCAGCCATATCCTTAGCCACTCAAGTGAATGGCCCATCCCTGAAAAATCTGACACATGCAACTCTGCTTCCCAACCGGCCCCCTATGCAGGAAGGTTTCTGTGTGATTTAAGCCTACAAATTTAAAAAATGATATGGAATATCATACTACGGCACTTTAAAAGACCTCTTAACAATTCTGATGGGTATTTGAGGATATTTTTACAATCCTAAGATTTGGGTACAGTTTTCTGTATTGTCATTTCTTCTTTCTTTTTTTATGTTCAATAATACAAGCACTGACAGTATACATAGAGTTATGCAAAGCATGAAATCTAACTCGAGAACTTGAGTTTAGAAAAACAAGTGAGATGTCGCAATGGTTACATGTCTTGCTTTTCCAAACTCAAGAGATGAAAACCAAAACAAAATGAAGAGACGCTGTGTCAAGCAAGAGCTCAATTTAAAATTTAGGAAAACATCTTGAGCCCCAGACTGCGGCTCCTCAGCAACTGAAGTCCTGTCTTGTTTGACTTTCCATCTGCCAGACAAAGAACTGGCACACAGTAGGAGCTTAATAGTTACTTGTCAAAATGGCAGTCAGGGATGGATGGAGGCATGCATGGGCGGCTGGGTGAGTATAAGGATGGGTAAGTAGAGAATGGGTGGGATGGACAGGTGGATGGACTGGATGAATAGGTGAGATGGATGGATGCATAAGTGGATAGATGGATGGGTAAGTGGATGGATGGATGGATGGATGGATGGATGGATGGATGGATGGATGGACAGATGAGTAAGATGGACGGATGGATGGGTAGATGGATGGATGGATGGATGGATGGGTGGGGGGATGGGTGGGTGGGGGGATGGATGGGCGGATGGGTGGGTGGATGGATGGGTGGATGGATGGATGGATGGATGGATGGATGGATGGATGGATGGATTGATGGGTGGGTGGGTGGGTGGATGGATAGATGTGTGGATGGATGGTAGGTGAGTGGATGGATGGATGGATGGATGGGAGAGTGAGGAGGTAGGTGGGTGGATGGATGGATGAATGGAATGAAGGAACACACAATAGCTGAAATGGATGGATGAAAGAATATTAATGGCAATAGTCAAATATTAATTATCCAAGGAATCCATCTCTATTTAGTTCTTATCTAAGTCTGTCTTCTGTCCAAACATCTATTTTTAAACATTTGATTCAGGTAAAAGAACAAACCAGCTCAACACCCACTGGTTCTGTGACTTATAAAGTCACATGGAGGCTAAACTATGATCTTCCTCAAAGATAGGCAGACAGACACCAGCAACACCTCTCTCAATAACTCTGCCTTAAAAAACACACACCAAGTGCAAATATCCTGCTGACAGTCCTATGAGTTGGCACCAAAACATACTTACAATCCTTCCCATTCCTGGGACTTTGACTGGAGAGTCAGGAACAGCAAAATTGTGAGGCTTGGGTGGAAGTCGCTCATGGAAGCGTCTAGGTTCCCTCTCCAGCAAACTCAGCCCAGAAAGGATCTCTAAAGATGGCCAGGTGCAGGTAGAATGAGGAAAAAAATCCACTGAGAGGGAATAGGGAGATGGCGCAGACTTTGCCTTGCAAGCAACATTTTGGACATGAGTTCAGTCAGATCCC
Organism: Typhlomys cinereus; assembly: GCA_023101885.1. Classification (NCBI taxonomy): domain Eukaryota; kingdom Metazoa; phylum Chordata; class Mammalia; order Rodentia; family Platacanthomyidae; genus Typhlomys; species Typhlomys cinereus. The sequence goes on from JALPQD010000097.1 coordinate 4,210,122, forward strand.
CACTCCCACATGCAAATGCCAGGAATAAATGGCAGGAGCCTGTAATTCTGATCCTGGAAGGTGGAGCCTAGGATATCTCAGAACAAAGCAATAAGGAAGTAGAACAAACCAGAATGACCCCTGAGGTTAATTTTAGGCTTCCACAGGCATACACATACACACCAAAAATCAAATCAAAACAAAACAAAACAAAAAAATCGAGATTCCAGGAAAGCCTTTCTTCAAAGTACCTGATGCCACACAGTTCCAGAAGAATTTAAAGAAGAGAATTATTAAGGATTTTCCTGTCTCACAGAGATAAGGTAATCAAGCAGTCAGCTAAAACACCGAGTAGATGCCGGGCTCCTTCTAGACATGGGAAGGTGACACACGCTGTAGTTTTACAAAGCGATTTCACATGAAACAATATTCATGTGAGGAGGACAAGGGAATAATGTGACCCCCCCCACCTCATGAGTAAGGAACTGGCACACAGAACCAGGAAGTACAAGGGGCAGGCTTCCAGGACGGAAGTCTTTGGCTTCCTGCTCTGATACGTTTCTCTTTACAGATACATTTCTGGTCTCATGCAAAGTGCCAATTTATACCCAGGTGGTCTCCAAACTGGGAACAGAGCCTGTCTTGGTGAAATTTCCAGATGTTTAAAGCCAGAATGCAAGCAGGATGGTAAAAACTATCCCATCAAGAGCCAGTAGGAAGAGAAGGAAGGAAGACAGAGACAGAAGCCTGCCCACATGCTGAATGCAGACGGAAGAGGCCAGTCTCATGTTCTTGTCTCTAATCATTTCAGAGACCCAGTGTGGCCAGAACAGAGAAGCGGGAGGATCAGGAGTCCTATCTTCAAACAAAACACCTGCATTTTAAAATTTGTCCATTTCTGGTGAATCAAGCAAGCATCACAGGCTTTATTACAAAAAAAGATTATGTAGTTTTGAGACACAGTCTGATATATACAAGGCTGGTCTCATACTCCCTTATACAGCCAAGAATGATACTGACAAGATTACACCACAGCACCTGGTTTACACATGCTAAAGAACCCGCGGCTTCATGCATGCTAGGCAAGCAATTTACCGACTGAAGTGAGCTAGTTCCCCAGCTCCAAAAATGATCTTATTGCTTTCAGCTCCCATCCCGCCTCCTCTGTCCCAACAAGTAGAAATCTGTTGAGTAACAGTCTGCTACAATGTGTCTGCATATTGCCGACAAATTCATGACCGAAGAGCTTAGGGGAATAAGGAGGTTTTATTCTTTCTTATGATTCTCAGTTACAGTTCTTAGTCCAGCTTGGCAGGAGAGTTCATACCCACACCAGGAGCCAAGACACAAACTGCTGAGAGAGGGGCAAACCTCATTCACCAGACAGCAAGACTGCCAAAGTCTGGTGAAGAACACCAACTTTACTGAACCGACTTCCCCCATCGTATCCACAGAATGGTTCTAACCACTGTGGATCGGGCCTTCCCACATCAGTTAGCCAATCTCCTGCAGGCTGGCTCGGGGCTGCTCAACTACTAATTCTTCACTGATGTGCCCAGAGCCGAGTTTTCAAACGTTAAGTAGATGCCTGTATCTAACTAGCACATAGTCTAAATCAAGTCCTTTCAAAAAAAATGATGCGGGGCTAGAGAGGTGGCTCAGGGGTTAAGCCTCTGCCTTGCAGGCGGAAGGTCCTGAGTTCGGATCCTAGACCCCACGTATAGACGCCAGGCGGAAGCGGGGCCGGCCTGTTTCTGGTCCTGGTAGGGCGGAGCCTGTGAATCCCAGGGCAGAGTAAACAAGGAGGAGGTGGAGATGTCCATGGTGGTTCCCGAATTCGTCCGTGGTTCTATACACACACACATACACACATGCGCACACATGCATATACGCACAATTGAATAAATAATAAATTTTTTTTTAAAAATAATGCAAATATTTAAATCCAAAAATCATTTATTCCACACCAACATTTTGCCCTAACTAAGGGGAATGATGAGAGGGAAATAAAACCCACCCGCAGAGGTTCCCAAGGACTGGGGTCCGGATCAGCACTGGGGAGCCTTCACAAATGGCAAGATGCTGAGGCCACCCTGGCCATGCAGGCAGACAGGTGATGAACGCAGGCATCTAGTGGAGGTGGTGTTTGTTCCAAGCACTGTAGTATACCTACACTGAGAGCTCTGGGATGAAGGCTATCTCCACATGTTACCTTCTGTGTGTAGTCCATCATGAGCCATCTCTCTTTTTTGCATGTATATGTGTGCTTGATGAATCTATGTATCTATGAAGACCCAAGGGTGACATGGGGAATCATCCTGGATTGTTCTACCTCCTTATTTCTTTGCTCTAGGGTTTCCCAGGCTCTGCCTCCAGGACCACAAGTGCCAGCCGTTGCCCTTTCCAGCAACTTTGTAGGATCTGGGGACTGAACTCGGGTCCTTTTGCTGGTAAGGCAAAGAAAGGCTTAACCCTTGAGCTGTCTCTCCAGTCCCTATACCATAAAGTCTTATGCAAACCTTTCATCTTCAGGGACAATGAGCCCGCTTATAAGAAAAGCCAGGCTCAAGGAGTGATGCTGATTTGGGGAGATCACAAACTACGCAGGCTTGCCGTCCTCAGCTTCCCCAAGAAGGCACACAGAGATGTCCTCTCTGAAGGAGGGGAGCCAGAGCAGATGCTACAGCACAGAGACCAATGTATGTGAGATGCTGGCACCGGAACAGGAAGTCTCCATTGAATTCGTGTTACTGATGCATCTCACTGGAAGAGAAACACTACTAGAAACAGATGCCCCAATATTCTCAGCTGAGTTTTCTGGGCACAAGCAGGCTCCTGTGGGGGTTCCCAGCACCCGGCGGGAACTAGGCCAGACAAGTTCATTAGCCTGCAGCACGGCCTGCTGCAGCCTGCGCACCCCATTCAGCAGCCAGGAAAGGGGACACAGGCCGGAAATGCCTACTGGCAGGAACATGAGATCCCTTTGGCTTCTTGGGGTGAGAGAGGCTCCTTTCAGATAGAGGAGCCACCCCCAGATCCAATCTCTCCACCCCCAGTGGCCAAAAGAGTCCAGAATCCCTCAGGGGACCGAGGGAGATACCGAGATTCCCCATGAATAACCAGGAGTGGAAGGACAGTATTTCTTCCCAGGATGCCTTGAGGCAGAGGCCAGAGTCATATTCCTGGAATTAGGCAAGAGGCGGAGGTCAAGAGGACCGAGTGCCCATCTCTCTATCCTGCACCCCTACACACAGAGCATCTTGGGGAAAATCACTTCGCTGTGGACCCAAGTGTCGCGGATCACCCCTTGACCCTCCGCTTGCTGCTGGCTGGGGTCCAGCATTTCATCTAGCGCCAGAGAGGCTGACTGTAGAGAGCAAACAGCACAGCCTGCTTGTGACCACTGCAGAAATCCTCGCAGACGAAGAGAGCAGCTGTACATGGGAAGAGAAAAGGAGGGGACCCTCAAAGAAAGGTGGTTCAAAAAGTCCCGTGGGGGTTGCTGAGCACGTAATGCTCAATCTGCCTCAGTAGACCTACAAGTTATTCATCCGCTCCCCGAATAAATACGTATTAAACAGCTGCATGGGGAATCAGGGACACAGAGGTCAACTATTATCCCATGATTATTATGATTATTTGGTTAGAGCAGCTGGCGGAACAAAGACATGTCCAATTAAATGATGCTGGGATTCCCTTAATAGACGGAGGAAGAAAGTCAACCCGTAAGATTAGAAGATGTTGATTTCTTTCCCCTTCGGCTTCTAGATACCAAGGAATGTCAGTCAGTAAGAGCCACAAGCCTGCGGGAGCAGAGAGCGAAAGAAACAGACCCATGTGTTACGTAGGGGTCACAGAATGTCCGAGCCCCCCCCTCAGCAGACACAAGCAAGGGCTCCCTGGGGAACTCGAAGGCCTCCCTTCAGACTCGCCTTCCCATGAGGGGCAGGGACAGACTCAGTTCCACTCACACGGGTGCCACCCTGCACAAGGCTTATCTGTACCCCATAAGGTTCCCCCGGGAAAAAAAAGATACCATCACTGAACAACTCAACACATCCAAAGAATCCTGACCTCAGCAAGCGCCTGAGGAATTTCAGGCAAAAGGACCATATGTCCTACGGTAAACTCCCGAGATACGAAAACAAAATCTGTCACACACTTGGCTAAGTAAGCAACAGCAGGTGGTACTCCCCCTCCTTAGAACTAACCAGGTGCTAACTAGTCCCTCCTGGGCAGATCGCTAGTCACTAAACAATGCCTCCCGCTGGGTGTGTGCGTAAGCATCCCTTCATGGACGATATTGTCTCTGGATGTGAGAGACCCGGAGGGGCAGAGACTGTCACTCCAGAAAGATGAAGACCCTGATGCCCAGTCCCTCGGTGGTGTCCAGCTGATCTACCCTCCAAGGCGTTCTGTTGTTTCGTGGCTGCGTTTCTTACCGCCTTGTGCGGACCTGGAAGCCAGTCCCGCACCTGTACTCAGTTCAGCTGCCGATGGCCGAGGATGACAGCTACAGCTACGGCAGGAAGCACGGCGTTTCTGATGGAGTCACAGCCTGCCCACAGCTGGGCCTCTAGGTTAGCCGGACACACACACAGGTGGTGGAATGCCTGCATTTAGCACGCAGGGGACCCTGGGTTCTATCCCAGCCCCTGCATTGCAAAACAAAACAAAACAAAACAAAACATATACCTCTCCACACTTATACACAATAATTTGCACTACAATTAGTTTCCCAGGAAGCGCAGACAATTGCATGCATATACATATACACACATGCACACGTGCACACACTCATTAGCACTACGATTAGTTTCCCAGGAAAAGCAGACAATTGCCCATTAGGAACCAACTCTGCAACCTCAGGAGCTTCTATACCACCAAAAGTCCAGAATTGGCCCAGGTTGTGTTCAGAACAGCTGCTGGGCCCTGCCACAGCCCAGGAATCTCCCCGACTTGGCCAACCCCACCCAATCATGTTTCCATGTTGCAGCCTGAGATGAATGGAAATCTCAGCTCAGCCAAGCAAATCCACGAGGCAATCTTGTAAAAGGCTGGTGTCAGATCAAACCTCAGAACCCATTATTATCCGTCAAGCCAGGGCCATAATAACAGGCTCCTCGGGGTCACTTTCCTGGAAGGCGGGGGTAGTGACTAAAAAGAGAATTGGGATGGGGCACACCGGGCGAGTGTGTGCCTGTGTGTATGTGTGTGTGTGTGTATGAGAGAGAGAGAGAGAGAGAGAGAGAGAGACTCTCTGCCTCATTTCTACTAAATCCTCACTTGGCCAGCCCAACCCACACCATCTCGAGGTCAAAACCCACAGCTGACTGCCCCAGGTTCGGGTGTTAGATTCTTCTACACTGGGCAGATTTCCATCCAGCCTAGCGTGCGCCTGCTCTCATTCGAAAGGAAGTGAGCTTTATATATGTCTGAAAGGTGCTTCCTTTTAACACCACCGTGATTAACCTAGAAAAACACTGAACTGTACCCTTGAGGGAAGGGGGTTTCCTGGAAATCCCCTAAAGGAAGTGTATCTCTGACAGTGTGGCAACATGTCACACATGGGCACTAAACACCTAAAGCCAGCAAGTGTAGATCCCCTGCTGGACCGAGAGCACCTTAGTTCACAAGAAGACTGTGTCGTGCCTCGGTCTAGAGAAATGCAAGATGCCAAGACATGCCGGAAGATTGACTGTGGGGACATGTGTCCCAAGGCTGCCACTTGGGGAAAAAAGGTTAAAAATAAGAGGTCTTTAAGAAAACGATCATGGGCTGGAGAGATGGTCGGGCGTTAAGGCCTTTGCCTTGCAAGCGAAAGGAGTTGAATCCCCAGGTTCCACATAAAAATGCTGGGTAGGCATGGCAGCGGCCTGTACTTCCAACCTTGGAAGGCAAAGCCTGGGAAATCCCAGAGCAAGGCAAAAGCAATAAGGAGATCAAAAAATCCAGGATGATTTCCAATATCACCTTTAGGCCTCCGTAGAGGAGGCCCACACTTAAGTGCCCTCTTGTACACACGTACACATACACACACACGCACACACACATGCACATGCATACCTGGACAAAAAAAATTCTCATTGAAATGTCTGACATCATCTTTCAAAAGATGAAAGGATTTTTCGGAAACACCACAAACCTCAGGATGACACAGTAAAGTGTTCCTTTTGTTTAAGGCAAATAAACACTGGATCACAGAAAGAAAACCAGCCAGCCCTCCCCACTACAGAGGACGCCCTTATGAGGCAGCTTGCAGACAACGCTGACTTGTCCTGAGGAGGGGCGGTGGCTTATGATCACCCGCCCGCTCCAATCCTTGAAGCCCCCTCGTTATCCAAGTGTCTCTTCTGCACAGCAGCGCAGGACTGGCACAGCGCCCTATGCAGAGCAAGGAAAAAGCCCGGGACATGTTGATTCTTGAGGACATCTGCCCAGACCTTTCTAAGCGTTCCGGGAAAGAGGCACACAGACATTGATACGCCCCCAGGCCTGAACTTGTGAAGTCCTTTCATGGCTCCCTGAGGCGTTACCAAGGTAATTAACAATTAACATTAATCATATCCCTTGCTGTGCCTCCCAGACGCCGACTCCCGTTGACTCCCATGGAACAGATGGAGACAATACATGGCGTTTTCTTACTTAAATCCTGGGGACACTTGTGGACACTCGCTGACGGACGGGGTTCTGGGCTCTGGGAGGACATTTCTAACCCACCGTGCTACTCAGTGGGAAAAGGCAAACAGCTAGCAGTACACCGTAGGTTTCCAAAACCTGTTAAGCCACTCTGCCGAGAATAGAGTCCACCAAGGGACCAATTAAAAAATGTCTGGTTTCTGGGGCTAGAGAGACGGCTCTGGCGTTACACCTTTGCTTCATAAGCAAAAGGACCCGAGTTCAGATCCCAGATCCCCTAGCAAAGCAATAAGGGGGTAGAACATTTCAGGGTCATTCCCAAAGTCACCTTGGAGATCCACAAGCACACATGGCTCTTTCTTTCAGAGAGAGGGAGAAAGAGAGAGAGAGAAGGAGAGAAGTTAAGACAGGGTCCATGTACTCCCCAGGAAGCAGCCGTGATGACTTGCACATGACTGAAACCCTGGACGCTGTCATAGGGTGGGGAGAGACCAGGAGGCCCCTCCCGTCCCCAGGCCACGGGACAGATACGTTCTTCAGTAGTGTAGCCACTGGAGAGTTGCCCCTATGCCAATAAATAACCTTGCTTGCTCACGTGCCTGTAAGCAACCCTGATTCAATTCACTGGCTCATCAAAAAAGGAGAAGAAAACAAGAGGACATGAAAGTGAAGTAGAAAGGGGAACTAGCTGGGAAGAAGGGGAGTGGCAGGGGTGGGAGGGGGTGGGAGAGAGTAATGAGGTAAATCTGATCAAAATACATTATATACACATATGAACGTGTCCTGGTAAACCATATGTTTCACACGTCTGGCTTCACTGCCCCAAAGTCAGCAGCAATCAACCTAATCACATTTTTGCCAGTCACTCTATCCTATTGACACCTCATCCTATCCACCCTCTGCCCTCCAACACACACACACACACACACACACACACACACACACACACACACACATACTGCAAAGATGAATTCTTCTTGAGACCTGCTCCCCAAATCTATTCTAAAGCAAAATTCCTTTTCCAAGGTCAGGTTTGGTCTCTGCGGTGGGCTGAGGATAAGCCTGCTCAGTGGGCACCATCTTGGGTCTACAGATAAACAATCACAGGTCCCAGGTCAAGCATGCGGAGTCACAGTGCTGCTCTGCCCAGGTTCTGGATGCTTCCACCCACACCGAAGCCTGATAGGCTCCAAGCAGGTCAGGAGTTTAGAGGTTTGAATCCCCAGACCCGAATTAAACTGATCTTCTGTGACTCATCCCATTCTTCCAACGGGGGGGGGGGGGGGGGGGCGTGCAATGAAAGGCCCTGAGGGTGGAGCCTGGGAACTCCCCACTCCAGGGCACCAAGTTTGGGGGTCCTGCTTGCATATCACTGGAGAATGCCACACCTAATCTGTCACAAAAGAGAAAGTTTTGAAACTCTCCCCTCCTCAAATTTCTTGCCAGCAGGGCCTGTACCAGTCACGGTCACTCCTGGGATTCGTCCCTTGTGAGATCGCAGCAAGATGGCGAGGATTACCCGAGGAAACAGGTAAGGCGGAAGGTAACAAGGGCTGGAGCACACAGGGAACCCCATCCCTACTCAGACCCCCGGAAGGAGGACTCAACAGGACAGATGGGGGAGAAGACCCCAGCCGTCTCGTGCCGGCTGCTTTCTGTTCAGTGTGACCTGCGGTGACTCTGGGGCCCACATATCCTCCAGGTTCCCCGAGGCGCCTCCGCCGAAGCCGATTCTAAGCAGATGATGTGTAAAAGCGACCTGGAGGGATGGCAGAAAGAACTCTAGGGCCGGAGGCTGCGGACTAGAGACCTCGGTGCAGGTCGGACGCTCTCAGATGCTTCTTTTCTGACCACAGCTGACAGTGTAAGAATAGACGCAAACATCGGTACTTCATGGGTCAATATGAAGAATGCCAAAGGACAGCCGCACCCAGAAAGTGATGATTAAAAAATAAAAGTAAAAAGCCAAGCTCTTGGCCAGTTCTGGAAACATGCTTTTCACTGAGACACAAACAGAGGAATGAGAAGAAAATCGGGTTACGATCACCACTCACAGAACATTTGGGAGAGTTTGGGCCCCCACGCTAAATGTTGCCACACACCCTTAATCTCAAACTGCAGGCCACGGTCTCGCCTTCACTATCTACCACAAAGAAACTGGGGCCCAGAAGAGTTGGGTAACTTGCCCCAAGCCTCAGAGGTTGGCAGAGCCTAATCTAAATAGTGATTCTCAGTAGGAGACAGGGGCATGGTTTCCTCCAGGGGATATAGGATATTGTCTGGAGACACCATTGGTGGTCACTGCTGGCATTTAGTGGGTGGAGGGTAGAAATACCACAGACCCCCCCAGTGCCCAGGACAGCCCCACCATTGCCTGGGTGCCAATGCTGACACCTTAGGACCGTCAGCCCAGAACCTCGTTCTTGTCTCCTACAACACGACCTGAAGAGGAATAGCTTTCAAAGCAAGAGCATGAATCGCTGCTACAGCTCTGTAGTGAAGGCTGAACATTTACAGCAAACTCCGTGCATACTTTGTATATACTCTCTCCTTGGCTTGAATACACAGTTCTTTCTCCACCTTGCATACTTCACTCTCCCAGACTCGACACACTTCCCCCCCCCACCCCCAGACTTTGCCTACCTCATTCTCTCCGGGGCTCTCCTCCCCCCACCCTCCACTCCCTCCCCAGCTCTGACATCTCTCTCCTCATCCTTACATACCTCACTTTCCACCAGTGTTTCTCTCACAGAGCTTTTGGACCTACTTTTCCCACTGTCTGAGCAGCCAGCTCCCTGTACCCATCCTCTTCACCCAGGCTCACAGCTACTTTTCACCTACTTCCTGTCAGCCATCACTTCTTCCCGAGGCCTGTCCTGACCAACCCCCCCCACTCCTCCAGGTCTGGCATGCATGCCAGGTGCGTCTGTCTGTGCCTTCCCCATGCCTCCCATCGTCTGTAGGCTGCAGGAGGACAGAGACGGTCACCAGTGACACAATGCTTTCTCTTTATCACCCACAACTCAATGCTTGGTGAATGAGGATGAATGAATGAATGAATGAATGAATGGTCAATCCACTAATGAATGGACTTCAGATGCCTTTCCCAAGAGTTGAGAGGTTCAGCTATCAGAGGCCAAAGTCTCCTGGTGGAACCTGGTTCATCTTGCTACACTAGTTTATGGTTAAGCATGCAAAATATGTAAATCAACAAGCATGGCTGAGTTCCAGTGAAACTTTATTTAGGACTCTGGTATTTGAAAGTCAGAGAATTTGTGCATCAGGAAGTAATTGTTTGATTTTTTTTTTCCCACGACTTTAAGAAGTCAGCGTGCTTCTCAGCTCACAGGACATGCAAAGACAGAGAGTGGGCCACACGGATCCTTGGACCATTACTCTCCTCCACCGTTCTTGCTCTTCATAAATTTTGTGATTTATTCAATATATCAGTTTTGAACATCAAATCCAGTCAAAGATTGTGGGGGTTATCAGACCTAAAACCTGCTCTCTGGAGAATGACACATTAGCATCGAAAATGGACAGTTGTTAAGGTGGATTCCTCCCTTTGGAAGTTGAGTTTTGTCTCTTATCTGCATAGAGAATGGCAGGCGAATTCCTCCCTCTGGGAGTTGAGTTTACCTCCTATCTTTTGTTCTTCTCAGAACTGGCTTTCCTTCCCTATGTATTTGAGATATATTAATGCATGGACCAGGTAACTCTGCTTTGAGATATTCATTGTCCTTTCCCTTTTAGCAACTAAGTGTCATGCCTGCTTTTAACTCTATCGGAGACATCATGTCTGGTCCCACACAGCGAGTAGATGTCACTCCTGCCTTTTCTTTGCTAGCCCAGAAGGTATACATTTTCTGTATCCTGTAAAGACTTTGGCCCCGCTCTTCTTTGATTGCTTTTCTATAAATACTCAATAAGTAATGACTTAAATGATGGAGGGCATCCAAGGCTCCCTCTGACCAGCTGCCTCAATGCCTACTGCTCCCACTTCTGTTTCCTGCATGTAAATCTTGGTTTATGTGTTCGTGGGCCCGGACAAAGAATGATGATGGAGTGGCAGGCATGTCCTGAATCTCCTCCATTTACCTCTGAGGAAATTGAAGTCTACAATCATGGACGCGAGGTTACCAAGCCTTAGCCTCCTGATTCCGCTAGAATTCTTTCTGCCCTTAGTGTCAGGCATGATTGGAATGTGGACTATTTGGGAAGCTGATGGAACCTTTAGGAGGTGGAGCCTTGCTGGAGGTACCACATCCCCAAGCAACAGCAGGGGGCCTTTAAGGTTTGGTAGGGAGCCCCACTTCCTGTTTTCTGTCTCTGCCCCACTTCCTGTTTCTGTCTCTCCCCCACCTCCTGACGGTTGCTGCCCTTCTGCTTGGGCCGCACGGGCGCAGGGCGCCATAATGAACTTTACCCCTTTAGAACTATAAACCAAACGATAAACTCTTTCTCTCTTCTGTTGCTGGGATCAGAGTACTTATCACAATAGCAGAAGAATAATTGTCTACCAAGGCTGCAGAGGCCTCAATGACCCCTATGGGGGATAAGGAATCAGCAGGGACCATTCCTGCAGCTGAGTGAACATTGGGCTGGGTCCACGGTTTTGTCTAGAAATAAACACCAAAACAGGAACAAGAAGAGGGAGACCGACCATCATCCTGCTCACAGGATATCACTGTCCAACGCGCTTGGGAGGAAAAGCTGCAGATTCTAGTACCCTCCTGCCCCTTGGTATCATGGGAGAATGAAGTCAACGTATGCAACATCGCTGAACTGCCCAGGATGGCAAACAGGACACCTAAAGGGGGAGGAGCCTAATAAATACGCAAGGTTAGTTTAATACCTGAGCCAGGACCAGCTCTTTCACTACCTAAATTCCCCCAAACGTTCCCCCAAACGGTCATTAAGACATTCAGACCAATGAGCAGATTCAGAGGGGGAAAAATTCACATCTAAAATCTGAGACATTTGGATGGCGTTCCTCTCAATTTCTAACTTAGTGACAATCACTAAGCAAATAAATTAGCACCTGACGATGCTCCCCAAATCTACTGCAAGCTCCCCAAACCCATGATTCTTTGACACATGGTCATTTCAAACAAATGTTTAAAAAAAAACAAAACCTGAGGTGTTCTTCCCTATGTCTGGGAGATGAGACACAAAACCCCAAAGCCGTCTAATTTCAAACACGGAGTCAGGAACAGTCAATACCACACCCCACAGGAATCAGGTGATTTGGAAACACTGATAGAAATCTGGGATGTGGGGGAGCCCTGAGCTTCACCCCTAAGGCCTGTATACCTACATCAGGAAACAACTATGAGAACCAATGACTTGCCCAGCAGCTGACAGGCAAGGGGCGTGGCAGACTGACCCTCCCTATCCTTGCATTCTTCTTAAGGAAACTGTAAAAGCTTAAAAGTCAGCGTCTGATCTATTGTAACCAGTTTTCTCTCCGTAACGCATGCAACTCCCTGAGGAAGAGCTTCAAGGGGCTTCTTCCTGTTGGAGAATTCTGGGCCTTTCCTGAAGGAATGCCCTCAGCCTTCATGAGGGCGTGTGCTGTTGGCATGATGTCGCCTCCCTTCTGAAAACCAGAACGCTTCTGGAAAGAAAAGGAGCCTCCGTTAATAAGATACCAGGACAAACAGCAGTAGCCTGCAAAGCCCAGGGTTTGCTGGGACATAAGGCCACCTCAACTACGCAGCCATGGGTAAACCTCTCCTGCCTTTCTATTCCAACAACCTAGGAGAGGTTCTGAGCCGCCGCGGGAATTCAGGAATAAGTGTTTACGGAATTGTATCTATAGATAACGAGAGTCTTTAGTGAATTTGCCTCTGCAAAGGATCTTATAGATCACTGCTAATTCAAATCATACCAGAACATGATTTCTTCCATTATACAATTTCTTTTATTTTTACCTTGGACATTTTTTAATCCTTCATCAATATTATTTGAGGGTCTTTTGTTTTAATGTGTGTGTGTGTATCAGAGGGTACTATGTGTCCCTGTGGAGGACCAAGGGTGACTTCAGGAATCATCCTGGATTGCTTCTACCTCCTTTTTGCTTCTCTCTGGGATTTCCCAGGCTCCACCTCCCAGGGCGGGAAGTGCAGGCCACCAAGTTTCCACCTGGCTTTTTTTACGTGGGACCTGTGATCCGAACTCAGGACCTTCTGCTTGGGAGACAGATTCTTAACCCCTGAGCCATCTCTCCAGCCCTATTTTGGGAGTCTTAACGAGAAGTTGCTCCCATTTGCAGCGTGCTGCCTGTGTGAGGTCCAATGGAGGATCCTGGGGTACGTTCTTCCAGCATTGTGGAAGGCAATGGTATGCCGGCCTCTGAAGAGGATCGTCACGGGCACAGGCTCTGCCAAGCTCATTCCCTTCCATTAACCAGAAACCCTCCCAGGCAGAACATTTCAGTTCCAAAGCATTATTTTTAAAAGCATTTCATGACCGAGACAAGCTGGCATAACATTCAGCAAACTCTACAAGGCCATGAAATTGGCCATGCGTGGCCCAACTGTACCACCAGCTGTCAATTCCACTTACTATTACGTTGTGTGGACTAAACTAAACGAACAAGAGAGGACCCGGAAGGGAGCCAGTGGTAACTCACAGTGCACGCACATGTACACACACACCACACACACACACACACACACACACACACACACACACACACACACACAACATTCACATCTCCTCTAGAGGGAAGCAAGAATGCAGAATGTGACACCTTGATATTCAAGTTTCAAATAAGTTTTGCTTTACACCCCAACATCCACAGAGTATCCACAGACAGAACTTCCTACAATATTAAAAGAAGTAAGCCCCTTCTTCTGATAAAGTCCCTTCTGATAAAGAATGAGGGGAATAGAAAGAGGATGAACAAGTCCGGCATTAAACGGACACACGAAAATTGCTTTCAAAGAGAATTCAGACTACACCTCTGGGAGCGCACAGGTTGACTGAGGGCTGTCTGGCGCTACATCTCCCTCTTTCTGGGCCTAATGTCTGAAATGTCTGAAAATCCATCTCCCATGATTCTTTGACACATGGTCATTTCAAACAAATGTTTAAAAAAAAAACTGAGATGTATGTGTTTAAAGTTCTCCACCAACCTACCCACTTGAAAGCACGTATGAATTTCCCAAATCTAAAAAAAAAAAAAAAAAGAAAAAGAAAAAAGAAAAGAAAATTCGCCTGAGTACATTCCTTAAATGACAACCAACCAAGCACATCACCGTCACACAGGGGTTTCTCACTCTCTCGCCATCACACAGGGGTTACTGAAAGGAAGAAAAAAAAAACCGGGCAACCTTGTGTGCACTCATGAGAATCATTAACCAGCTGAGCTGGTGGAAGGCATCTCAACCCGCAAAGGACGGGCTGTGTCTGCCAAGCAAGAGGTTCTCTCTTTAGTCTTCGCATTGATTGCAGAAGACTTTCTGTACAAAGACGTTTCCCGGCTGAGAACAAAGTTTTGCAGCAGTCCCTGAATTCGCCAGCTCCTCACGGATCAATTCCTGTTCCTGGGAGCACATTCAGTCATGGCTGGTCTTGAAGGCTTTAAACCAAGAGCCCCGAGCTCCCTGCGCCAGCTAGGCAGCTACACCGTCCCCCAGACAGCCTGGAAACGAACAGCGTTCTAAGAAGAGTGGAGAACATTCCTGTCGTCGTCATGAGCAAACTAGGAATGCAGCTCCCACGTTCTAACTCTTCCCCCCTGTTTGGTTCAAAGACCCCCCCAACTCGGTCACATGACACAGACTATTACTGTATGAAGCAGAGAGAAGATATGATAAAGACCGGCTGAGAATGGAAAAGCAGACACGGGAGCGAGGCTGCCTGTCTCTTACATAAAGACCAGGACACCAGGTCTGACCAAATAACATGAACACAGAGCTGATACATTTCTCAGCTCCCCGAGGGCAAGTTCTGGCTCTGAGAATGAAAGTGGAAACCGCCAAGACCTTTTGTGGGCTTGGTTCGCTCAGTCCCACATCCTTATCCCCGTCAACGCTAAGAAGGAAACCTTCGGTCTGTGCTAAAAGACCAAGATGGTTGAGCCCGGATCCCCGAGACACCAAGCCAAAGAGAACGGATGTATTATTCCGCTCTGTTACTACTACAAATACCAAGGTGATCAAATTATAAATGAAAAAAGGTTGTTTTAGTTCATAGTCTCAGAGGTTCTGGCCTGTGATCAGTGGGTCCCTCCATTGCTTCGCATGAGGCAGCGCGTCATTGGGGGCAAGTGACAGAGAGAACTACATATTCATGGCCAGGGGGTGAGGGGAGGCTGAGGGAGAAGAGCTGGTGAGAGGGCTCAGAGGGTGAAGTACCTGCTTGCAAACCTGGTGGCCTGGGCTTAATCTCCACCTGGTAGACAGCCCACCTGGTAGAAGGTGTGAACAGACTTGTGAAAGTTGACCTCTGACCTCCATGGCATGTATTCTCTCTCTCTCTCTTTCTTCCCCCTCCCTCTCTCTCTTAAATAAGTAAATATCTTTACGCAAAAAAGAGAGGAGAGGAGGGACCTGAAGCTCTCTATCCCCCCCAAGAGCACCTAAAGACCTCCCGATAGGCCCCGCCTCTTAAAGATCCCCTGTCTCTCAAGAGTACCTCCTGGGTGGGGAAGGGGAGGTTTTATCAAGTAGACCCTTAGTGCCGGGCAGACACGAAACACATCAGCTGCCCACCTAGAAATTCCCCCTCCAGCTATCACAGACAGGAGAGGAAGAACGCGGCTTGCTTCGTTGTCTGGATTTGGGAGTTTCGGTTGCAGAAGCTAGTTGGTTACCCTACACGGCACAGGCAGCGAGGAGCGCTCGCTCATTCGTGAATATCTGGAGACCCACAGGCCAATGCTGCCTTTCGAAGCAGCGTCACGTGACACACGGGCACAGGAGGTACATACACACTGGTCGAGAAGAGAGCTACTTGCTGGGCAAAGAAAGGTGGGAGAGTCGGCAGGGAGAAGATGGCCCCTGGCATCTGTCCGAGGGTGGCTGGTGGAGAACCAAGCAGCACATGGGGCAGGGGGGAGGGGAGGGGGACAGGATTTAGAACAGAAAATGACACTTGCAGAAAGACTCAAGGTCAGCTGCGGCAGACACAATTTCCAGCACAATCATTATATCCACAAGGAGACCACATCATCATCATCATCATCATCATCACTATGCCTGGGATGAAGCTGTCAATGGATCTTCTGGGCTGCAGAAAATGGTCGCGATCATATTCATTCAGCAGACCCGAATGAGACAGAGTGACCCTGTTACTTCTGGCACTTGTCAAGTGTTATGTTGCTTGGGTTTTATTTTTATTTTCTCTAACGGTGGGGTGAGCTGCACACGCTTGCTTCAGTGCTGGCTGGGCAGAGCATGAATCCCGCCCACAGAAGCCCCCTCAGAGAGAACTTCACCGGATACAGACACCCATGGGTACCTTCCCGTCTCCCTCCTCAATCTACATAGCGCCCCTGTGGTGGTGGGGAGGGTAAGATTAGCACTTGGGGCAGGCTGCAAAGGCAATCCCGGTTCTTCAGCCCTCCCTGGCACAACTCCGCAATGCCCGTTCTGGGCAGACATCTGCAACCAAGTCTTGGCACTGGGCAGTGCCTTGCTGTGCGACTGGGACATTGGCGTGCAAGGCACGGGAGGAGGATGTAGAGGCTCTCAGGAGACACTCGCCGCTCCAGCATCTTTGTGGAGCCGTGAGAACTTGCCCAGCCGAGGACAGAGCAGAGCCAACCAGATCAGCCACCCCAAGTGGCCCTAGGACAGGTGATCGAGGCTGGCCAAGGTCACCCTCTGACCACTGGGACCTGCACACCATAAACAGGGCTGGTGTGCTGCCAGGCTCAGGAGCTGCCTGCCCGGCCGGGTCTTCGTGGCAGAAGTGAGATCCCATTACTATCCTTTCCAACGTGACAGAGGAGAATCAAGGTTATTCAGCTGGCAGAGAAGCCGGTGGCTGGAAAGCAAGCGGGGGTGGGAGGAGCTTACTGACTTTGCTCCTACACATTTTGAGCTTTTAACTTCTCTCGACACAGTGCCAGAACTGAACCTGTCTCAGCAGGAGGCAAAGTCTGGGCTCCCAGGTGGGGCGGCGGCACTGGGAGCAGGCACCCTGCCTGCCCCAACTGGCAGCATCCGCCTTCCTTCAGTGTCAGATGGAGACCACCTGCAAGTACTCTCGGGGCAACCGGAACCAGGAGGAAGCCCGGCACGCCTGCCGTTCTCCTCGCCTGTGCCCGCTCAGCGCTGGCCCTGCGCAGACCCCTCCTCTGCTCCTGCAGCCACACGAGGAGCCAGCAGACCCTCCTCCCGGCGGCCTCCTATCCCACCAGCCACCCGATGCTTTTCCCTGAGCCATCGGGAAATAGGCAGCCGTGTCTCCTGCCTGCCTCTGTTTGCATCTCCTGACACCTCTGCAACTTGTATGTATCCCATGGGAGCCTGGGGGAGGGGGATCATTCTAGACCCAGCTTCCATGTCCCCTTTGCTCTCCTGGAGCATCTTCTGGGAGGTTCCCTCCCTTCCCTGGGGGGTTTCCACACCATGGTCCCACGGAGGATCAGGATCCCCTGGGCTCTGGCTTAAAATGGAGCTTCCTGCGGTCCCGCCCCCCCCCCCCGGCCCTGATGTAATAGACTGGCTTAGGCCTCGGCGACTGTCCTGGGAAGGGGTCCCCAAGAATGTGAGCACAAGCCCTTCCCAATGCTCAGGACCAGCATCCAGCAGCTAGTTGACTAGCAGCACCAAGTAATCTACAGGCATCATCTCACCCGGCCTCACTCTGACACTGGAGCTAGGTACCGTGGTCTTCCTCACCTAACTTCCGGGAAAATGTGGTTTGACTGTGGAACGTCCCCCATTGGTTCCTGTGTTTGAACACTTGGTTCCCAGCTAATAGTATTGTTTGGGAAGGCTTAAGAAATTTTAGGAACTTTGATGGAGGAAGTGTGTCACTGGGGGGAGGGGGGCAGACCTTGAGTTTGGTAGCCAGGCCCTATTTCCTGTTCTCTCTCTCTCTCTCCTGACTGTCCATCCAATGCAAACCAGACACCTTGCCTTTCCCACGCAGATGAACTCTAAGACAAAATAATAAATACCTTCTCCTTTAAGCTGCCGTCGTCTGACTATCTGATCACAGCAATGAGGAAGAAATGTGTTCCAGAAGCCCCCAGTAACAGTACTAAACCCGCAACAGTACTAAAGTCT
Organism: Typhlomys cinereus; assembly: GCA_023101885.1. Taxonomy (NCBI): domain Eukaryota; kingdom Metazoa; phylum Chordata; class Mammalia; order Rodentia; family Platacanthomyidae; genus Typhlomys; species Typhlomys cinereus. The sequence continues at coordinate 4,227,986 of JALPQD010000097.1, forward strand.
ATATATACCATGAGTTTTCTCCTATGCACACCCAGCCACGATAAAGTGGGAACCTTTACCTTTTGACTTAAAAGACCTGTAGCGCTTCTCCTCAGCACATGAAGGGTTACCGGCATTACCACGGGAACTCGGGGCCATTAGTCATTAAATAAGAGCAGCGGGCACCACACTGTGATCCGTTCACAGTCACTCTCATAACCCACTTAGTTACTGAGCAACTGAAAGCACCATGGTCAAGGGGGGATTTATAGAGGCAGGAGTGGTCAGAATGATATCTGAGCTCTTCACACTGTTCAGAAGGAGTAAGCAATTTAAAATTAATGAATTATTTCCAGAATTTCTCAAGTAAAGAAGCAATTTCCTGATCACGGCTGACTTCGAGTTTACCAGCGCAACTGAAAGCAAAGCCTCAGGTGAGACCCTCATTCCGTGCGCTCTGAACTGCAGAGCTGGGAAGCTGAGGCTCCAAGTTCTACCATCCCCAGGCTCTGCGCTAATGCACAGCAGTGATGGGCTTTGAACCAAGATCCATCTCGAAAATTCTGGCTGCGTTATCTGCGCCATGCTTCTCTGTCTGCACAGAAATTAAAGGGTCGACGAGATGACTCAGCAGCAAAGGCGCTTGCCAGGCAAGAACTAAGGTAAAGGTGGAAGGAAAGAATCAATTCCAAAGTTGTCCTCTGGCCTCCCTATGGCGCATGTGTGCACGCGTATATGCACACGCACACACACACACACAGGCAACTGGAATGTCTTGTTTTAGGAAACCACACTCAGAAGCACTGCATTGTGGGGTACAGAGAACAATATGGAGGGTGCTCCTACACCTGAACCGTTTCCCTGAGAGCTGATGGGTTCTATTTCAGCATCCAGAGTCGGAAATCAAGGAGACTAACGGACAAAAACGATCCCAGCTCTCTTTCTAACTCCTACCACAGAGTGCACCCTCCGGACTGCACTGGGGGTGGGGGAGCAGGGGCGCACACACGTGGAGATCAGAGGACAGCCTCCGATGTGGTCCGTCAGCATCTGTCCTGGTTGAGACAGACTCTGTGTGTAAGACAAGCCAAGCGGCCCTCATGTGACTCCGCTCTTGTGGGAGCAGATCACAGATGACCAGCACCGGCCAGCAGCCCCGAGGACGGGCTCCAGGGGAGCCTGCGAGGGCAGAGCCACCAACAGAGCCGGGTGCACGTCCCCGGGCAGGGTAACTCTGGATGCTCGCAGAATCCCACGCTCTGGCATGGACTTTTTATTTCTAACAGGCACTTTTGAAGGTCAGTTTTCACGCAGCCTCTTCTGTAAGCAGCAGCCAATGCCCGGGTGACAAAGAAGCCACACGATGCCACTGCCGCCCTGAGAGGGTCTGTGGGGCACATCCGCCTGCCGACCAGCGGTTCCTTCTCCTTGCACTTAACATGTTGACGGGATTCTCTGCAGATTCAGACTCAGCCTCGACACCCAATGAGGGAGTTAATCCCGGGTGTCAACTTGACCACACCTGACATTAACTAAGATCGGCTGTGAGGCTACCTGAAGACATTATTCACATCAACACATTTACAATGCAAAGACCAGCCCCAGATCTGGTTGGAACCTCCCAGGAGCAGACCAGATAAAAGGAACCATAGAACAGAAGACTTTGAAGAGAGAGACTCTCTGAAGCTGTGCTAGAATGCCGTCTTCCCTCCTGCCACCGGACTTCTTGGCTTCTTCGATTCTGCAGGAATCCTCCGGCCTTCAGCCGTCACCCACTGAGCTACTAGACCGAGCAGCTCTGAGCCTCCAGGATGTTTGCAGTGACTTAGCCTGCGTCCAGCTTCAGCCACCAGCCATGTCACCTCCGCCATGAAGACTGTCTCTCCCCTCTGGAACTGTAAGCTGACTAAGTTGCTTGACTTTGCATGCTCTCTCGCAGCAACAGTTAAGAGTAACTATCATACCCTGTAAGGCCTGCCAGATAGCTGTGGGTCTCACTATGCAAAGCAGCGCTACCCAGGAGCTTAGAAAGATGGGAGGCCAGCCCCACCCCAGACCTACTAGGTCCCGGATCTGCCCTGGAAGCAGAACTCTAGGATTCAAGCTTGAAGTGCTTTGCTTGTGGGCTTGAGAGAACCTCCAGGAGCAGGAAGAGGAACGTTGTACTTGTTGTTACTGCTGTTGCTATTTGTGAAGGGGTCTGGTCTCAAAGTCGCCAGGCAGCTGAAGATGACCTTGAACCCTTGAACTTCTTCTGATCCGCCAGCCTCGGTCTCTGGAGTGTGGGGATTGGAGGTGTGCCCCACCCTTCCTGGATGATGTGGTGCTAGGATTCAAACCCAGGGCTCTGTGTATGTTAAGCAAACACTCTGCCAGACACTACCTGGGATTTAGGTTCTAACTGAAGATCCATGTGGCCGCTCCTCTGCTTCCTTGTTGGGTGCTCCCCTTGAGCTCCCCGCCCCGTCTCCCTTTCCTAACCCCACCTCCTACCTGACACCTGAGCCCCACGGTGCCCACCTGCCGCTCACTCCCAGGAGATGGGGTGGGAAAGCTAAACGACTCATTACAAGGGAAGCAGAGATAAATTACCACTCACAAATCAATCGATCTCCATCTAATTAAATTGTCAGCAATCTGGAGAGATGGCTGTTTGGGGTGGGGGGTTGGGGGGTAGGGGGAGTGCTCGCTGACATTTTTGTTGTGGTTTAGGGTTCTCTGGCACCGCGATACCCAACAACAACAGGTCTTCGGTGTCTGAGACATCTGGCCAGCTGTTCTGAAAGCCAAGTGCTTGAGAGGGTGGGGCAGCGGCTGAGGTCACCGACGGGTCGCCCCCTAGGAGCCCAGGTACCACCCACTTGCTGTCAGGGAAGTGAAAAAGAGGGGGGGGGTCCCTGAAATCCCTGGGGACTGACTGGTAAAGCCCAAGGGCCTGACACAGAACTTCCTGGAAGGCAGATGGAATGTGCCTGTGGCCATCAGCATCTCTGGCTCCATCACAGACAGTGACCCGAAGGAGACTGGCAGACTGCAACTCAAAGGACAGGGTTCCCTGGGCAGCTGGTGTAGGGCCCAGGCTGGCTCAGCTCATTTAACACTCACGAGAGTCGGCAGGGTGCCACCTTGACTGGGCCTCTCTCCAGTCAGCTACAGTGTCCGCTTCAGTAACGTTCCCAAAGTCAAACATCAAGTAAGTAGATAGAACAGGATTCAAACACAGGACCTGTCTGACAATCAAATGCGAGACCAGGACTAGAATCTAGGAAGAAAAGGACTCAGGATCCAGAACCTTCTATGAGACTTGAAAGTCAGCCCTCAGGGTTCCTGGACCCCAGAGGTCTATTCGTGTCCACCAGTCACGGTCACACTTAAAGTCTGTCATCTCTGAGGCAGCTGACTTTACAGGGTGGGTCTCACTGTCCAGTTACAAAGGGGACACAGTAGAGACAACGTGCTCTTGTACATCTTTCTACTCCACCCGGTTTATCTAAGCGGCTTCACCCTCACAACTCCCTCCAAGGCGAAAACCTGGGAAGCCACCTGGTCCTTAAGTGTCCCGAAGGAGACAGACTGCAAGGGCAGACAGACAGCAAGCCACCAAGACCTCCCATCGTCCTCTGCTGAGACTGATACACACGCGCGCATGCACACACACCCCTTGGCACCTTCCTCCCTGTTTATTCCCACCTCCTCCTCAGTTCCTTCGGAGTATAACTGAGTATAACTGAGAAACACCACATCAACCCAGGCCAAAGGGTCCTGCTGCTCTGGGGACCCTCCTTTAGCAAGGGCCTGGACCCCCTTCCTACACACCAGGCTGGGGGTGAGGGACTCACATAACTCCACCAATCCCAATGTCATAATTCCTGAGCACCCCCAGTGCCCACGCCCATGCCCAGGACCCATCTATGCCTTTCTTGGCACATGTCAGTCAGCTTGGCCATGCCTGTCCTAGAAGAATGACAAACTGAAAACCAAGCTGACCTGAGGATGCTAAAACACAGACGACTGTCGCTTTCTCCTTTCTCTTTCATTCCTAGTACCCTGAGCTCATTTTTGCCTCCTCCTTTTCTTCCTCCTCTGTCAATCATATAGCTTAAAGACAAACTATTTAAAATTCCCTGTGCCGTACATACCACTAAGTCCACTAAGTTAGAGCTAATCACCCTGAACTGTCACCTCCCAAGGTGACAAATGTGAGGCCCGCAAACCCTCAGCAGGTAGCCCTCCAAATCGAGGCAGTAATACGCACATTCTGGAAATAAAAGGGAAGCTGGGCTTGGAGTTATCAGGTATTCAAGCGCCATCATAAAATAGAGAGAGGCCCAGCATCAGGGGCTGTGGTGATGAATCAAGTACTTCTCCACGCAGGGAAAGGCCAAGAATGGAGCATCTAACCGTATAACTCAAGGGAGGACACAACCCATTAGCAAGGTCAGCAAGTGGATCTCTAAAGGCCACTAGAGAGAGAATTTAAGCATCACCCAGGAGTGGGAGTAAAAGTATATAATGAAGGAACTAGAGAGGTGGCTAAGTAGTTAAAGTCTTTGCCTCACAAGCAAAAGCACCTGAGTTCAGATCCCCACATCCCACATTTAAAAAAAAAAAAAAAGGGGAGCAGATGTGGTAGTGATATGTAATTCCAGATCTGGAAGGCAGAGCCTAGGAAAACCCAGAGCAAAGAAATAGAGGAGGTAGAACAACCCAAGATGATTCTTGATGTCATCCTTCATCTTTCACAAACATACACACTCATGTGATCTCTGGTACACTCAACACACACACAATAATAATAATAATAATAAATATAAAGTACACAATCAAACATTGTGGAGCTACCTGAATCTTCGTGTGTGTGTGTGTGTGTGTGTGTGTGGTGTGTGTGTGTGTGTGTGTTTTTAAGGTCCACCTCGGGTATGACTTGCCTTACTTTTGGAAACAGGATCGCTCATGAGATTAGAACTCACCAAGTAGGCTAGGTTGGCTGGCCAGCAATCTACCTCCTCAGCGGAGGGGTTATAAGCAACCAGCACTAATCCTGGCTTTTGTGTGGGATCTGAGGTTTGAACTCTGGTCCTTATGCTAGCACAGCAAGCACTTTAACCCACTAAGTTGCCTTTGTTGCCTCATGCCTACTCTTGAGTTCCTTTCAGTCTGTCCTGGTAACTCATCTTCCCCACTGCCACCATGCTCTCCTGACATCAGAATGCAGCTTACATGACCCTCCAATGTGACCGCAATCCAGAGACTCTCCAGGAATCGTTTGGCCTTCAGCACCAGACTAGGACCCCTGAGCTACTCAGCTCCTGAACAGTGCAGCTTCCGGTAGCCAATCTAGATCACCTGGACTTTATCTTGTAAGCCAATCCAATGAATTCTTTTAAAAAATATTCATCCTATCAGTTTTCTTCCAATAGAAGCCCAGACTAATTCAGCTATACTAAAACAAGTAAAAAAAAAAATTCACACCATGTAAATTCATTTCATGAAGAAAGAGAGGAAAAGGACTTTTTAAAATTATATAAAATCTTCAGGCTATGTATAATAAGGTGAATTCATCAGAAAATAGAATCAATTTCACACTCATTGGTTTGCATGCCCAAGATTATGAGTACACAAATATTCAAAAAAAAATTTTTTTAATTCCAAGTCCCAAACATTCTCAAGCATTTCAAATAAGGGACACTCAAGCTGTGAAAAAGTTCCGAAAGGAAACTTTCATCGTGCCATTAGCTGCAAAGATTGCTGAGGCTAACGTGAAACTCAGCGGTCCAGCTCTCTGAACTGGCCCCCACATCTGCTTGAGTGGGCGCTCGGAGATCATTAATACACAAACGACCAGGCCCCCTCCCAGCAAGTCAGACAACCCGGACGTGAAATCTGCAGAAACTTCGGTGTCAAGAGCCTTTCAGGGACATTTCCAATAAAAGCATCTTTGAAGCCTCAGCCCTCCTGTGGACTCCATGGGAGATGGTTCCAGTCAGGAGGCATCTGCGCTCAGGCCCAAATCCTTTGTTCTTCTGGCTTTGCACTGGTTATAAGTGAAGCCCACCCTGGCGGATTAAGATCTATCTCTTCATTTTCCAACCTACTGCCTGTGTTTCCCAGCGATGCTTGCAACAATGCCTGTAAAACAGAATGGACACATGTGCTTGGGAAGTGGAGTGTGTGTGTGTGTGTGTGTGTGTGTGTGTGTGTGTGTGTGTGTGTTGCTGGGCATGAAACTCAGGAAGGTTCCCCAGCCTAAGAGTCACCTGTCAGGAGGGGATGAGCACCGTGGGAACCATCACCAAGATGAAAGGCGGAGCCTAACATTTGGATGGAGCTTGGAGAAGGAAGGATGGGAGAGGGGCAGGTACCCCCTTGGTGGCCTGGGTGGGGCATAGTGAGGGCAAGCAGGTGCCCATGGGCACATAATCTGCAGACCTGTAGCTCGTAAAGGGGCAGCTGGCCTGTCAAGCTTGCGATTGTAAGGGGCGAGCTACTTTTTTCACTGCTGTGACGAAACACCCAGCAAAAGCACCGTAAGGCAGGAAGGGCTCGTTGTGGCTCACAGTTTGAGGGTACAGCCCATCATGGCAGGGAAGCATTGGTGGCTAGGAGCACGAAGTGGCGGGTCACATTGCATCCACAGCAGGGAAGCAAAGAGATGAATGCTGGTGGCCTCTCTGCTCCCCACCCCCATTCAGCTAAACCTTTCTGGAAACGCCATCATACACACACAAGGAGATGTGTTTCCATGGTGACTCTAAATCCCCCAAGCTGACAAAGATGAACCCTCCCATCCCCAACCCCCGACAGACATGAGCACAGGATAGGAAGGGGCGGGGAAGCTGAGAGACATCATCCTTCATAGACAGACCCAGATGGCACCCAAAGAAACCTCCTGGGAGACAATCTGCAGAGAAAATGGGAATGAACTTTGTTTTTAATGCTCAAGGGACTCAAGCTATCGGGAAAGCACTGAAGGAGTCGCCGTCATTCTGCTGCACAAGGCAGAGTAAGACCACCAGAGGCCCCGGAAGGGAGGGAGCAACAGAGCCAGCGAGGAGTGCAAGGCCAAGCTGTGAACGGGGAGCTCCTCTCTCCCCACTCGCAGCGGGCCTACTGTCTGATTCTCTTCTTACAAGTACACCAGCTATCCTGGGGTAAGGTCCCCTAGTGGCCTCATCATAATTCAGTCACCTCTCTAAAGGCCCTGACTCCAAAATACGGTCACATTCTGAGACATGGGGTGGACCCTTCAAGAAAGAATTAATGTAAATTCAACACATCACAAAGGACAATACAATTTGTCCCTGAAGTGACAGTCTTCAGTGAGAACCAGGTGTCAGACACCCTTGAAGTGCAAGAAGAATTCTCATCCACAAGCCACTGATAAGTCGCCATGTGCCCCTTACAAGGAGGTTAATGTATGCAGAGGAGGGGGAAACAACCTACAAGCTCTGCTACTCCATAACAGAAAACAACGTACCATGGTTTCTTTGAGAAAGAAAGAGAGAGGGAGGAAGAGAGAGAGAGAAAGAAAGAAGGAAGGAAGGAAAGAAAGAAAGAAAGAAAGAAAGAAAGAAAGAAAGAAAGAAAGAAAGAAAGAAAGAAAGAAAGAAAGAAAGAAAGAAAGAAAGAAAGAAAGAAAGAAAGAGGGCTGGAGAGGTGTCTCAGGAGTTAAGCCTCCGCCTTGCAGGGGGAAGGTCCTGAGTTCGGATCCCAGATCCCACGTATAGAAGCCGGGCGGAAGCGGAGGCAGCCTGCGCTTCTGGTCCTGGTAGGGCGGAGCCTGTGAATCCCGGGGCAGAAGGAGGTGGAGGCGTCCATGGTGGTTTGCGAATTCGTCCGTGGTTCTACACACACACACACATACACACACACACACACATACACACGCACATGCTCACAGTTGAATAAATAATAATAATAAAAAAAAGAAAGAAAGAAAGGAGGGAGAGAGGGAGGGAGGGAGAAAGAAAAAGAAAGAAAAGAAAGAAAGAAAGAAAGAAAGAAAGAAAGAAAGAAAGAAAGAAAGAAAGAAAGAAAGAAAGAAAGAAAGAAAGGAAAAAGAAGTGTTTTCAGGATTAGTCTATGAGTAGAGACTTCATTTACGGTATATAATAAGAAATGTCACCAGGGCATGTCTGAGGGCGGGAGTGGCCCTGTAAGCTCAGAACAGCTGATATGGCCCGGTGCCATTATTTACTGATGGAATTAACAGATGCGAGAGCAGAACGGGTCCCCCAGCTTGAAATAGCGTGTGGTGTTTCCCTACTGTAATTTGAAGCAATTGTTAATACAGCAATCCCACAGAAACATCAGAAGTGATATGGGGAATGCGGCCGGCAGCCACATGTATATCGCCTAAGGTGACCAGACTGGAATTAGACCTACCCGAAAAGCAACATTTCAACGGAACAAAACTCCAACTAGTTTGCAGTCATCTTCCATTTGACAGATATGTTGTGCCAGGCCTCAGGAGGTGGAGACAGACCAGCCAAGGCACAAGGTCATCCCCAGCTACACATGAGGTTCAAGGCCAGCTTGGGCTACGCCAAGATAGGAAGACAACTCACCCATCAGGGAATAAGTAGATAAACAAAGGGTGGTATAAATATACAGGATTTTCAGCCCTTAAGGTAAAGAGTCCTATCACATGCCACGGTGTGTATGAACGTGGGGAACATTCCTCTAAGCGAGATAAATCAGGCACAAGAATAGACACACCATATACAGGCACACTCAGCCGCAAACCAGAGAAAATACAAAGGAACCTCCTGGGGGGTGGGGGGTGAGGGGTCGCTAGCTGGCTGGGATGGGGAGATCTGTCTGGCAGTGGCCAGGCTCAGCATTGCAGAAAAGAAAATCACAGGTCCACCAATGCGAACCAACTTAACTCTACTAAACATGAATATTCAAAACGGTAAAAACTTTAGGTTGCCATTTTTGTTACTAGAATTTTCATTTGGCGGAGGAGAGCTTTGAGAGAGGGTCTCATGTAGCTCGAGCTGGCCTCAGACACCAAGTACAGCTGAGAATGATCTGGAACTCCAGAACGACCTGCTGCCTCCTGACTCGGATGATAAGCGCGAGCCACCTCCCCGGGCTCGTAATCTTTTTTTCTGATCGATCTGTCCCACAGCGTGTCGATCTGTTTTGAGAAAACTGAACCTCAGAGCCGTTGAGATAGCTAGCGGGTAAAGCACCCACTCACAGACCTATACCCTGAGTTCAGTCTCCAGAAACCCACGTAGTGGAAGGAGAAAAGTGACTCAATTCTGAAAATTGTCCTCTAATTTCTAATTGTGCACCACAACACGATTCCCTTACCCTCCACTTCAAATAAAATAAAACAAAACAAAAACAAAAATAAAAAAATGTTAAAAACGAAATCGTACCTTAGATCCTTTGGGCGGATCGCTGCCCCACGGGGCCTCACGGGGTCTCACAGAATTAATGCACCTGCCAGGAGACAGTTCTAAGAAGCTTCGAGCAGGGAATCAGCGGGGATTTGGTGAAGGTAACTTTAAAAGGAGATTCTACTTTCATCGGATTCTATTTTAATGCTATGAGACAAGACTCCTTGTCCGGGAAACTCGGCTTCCAGCTCTCCATCGCGCCCTCCGAAGCGGAGGCCCTGTCTGTCATCACTGAGCCATTCCGTAAGCAGCAGCGCGGACAGGGGACACCAGTCATGGCTTCAGAGCCCAAGGAGGCCAAAGCCGGAGGGCCTGGCCAGCCGCAAGCCACCAAGCGCCAGTCAGCTCCCTCTGGCATACCTCCAGTGGGGACCCCCAGACACTTGGGGGGGATCAGTCCTGTTGCCTTGTCCAGCCCAGCGCCCAGGACCCCTGACAACTGTGGACAAATCAGGAACATGACATACTGCGTATGGAGAAGCAACCTATGCAAAGCTTCAGGTGGGATTTGCTGGGTGATTAATGCATCACCCCCACGCAGCAGCACATGCTGGAAGCATCGCCCCAACACAGCAGCATTGGGGGAAGGAGTCTTCAGGAGGTGGTCCTTCCTAGAGAACTGAACCTCACCCATGGACGGATGCCCACCTGTCCATCAACCTCAGCTGTTCTGCCTCAGGTACCTCTCCCTGTGCCCTCCAGATAGGCCACCGTGATGAAGGCCAGCCTGGGCCGATGAAGCCTGCTTGAGACACATGACCGCACAAGACAGCGCCCGTGTCCTCCAAGAACAGCAGGACTCCACCGACAAGACTCCTGGCTTCCGGGGTGGATGCTTCTAGACCGCAGCATGCGTCAGGGTGGGGGGAGGGGGGGAGACGGGCAGGGTCCACGCACGCTCCAGCCTCCCACGGCCCCTCCACTGCCACGTTCCCGGCACGTAATTACATCACGCCTCTGTTCACTTGCCTCTCTGTCTCTCGGCAGGAGTGTAAGAATGCTTTGCCATTTCTAAGGCACACATCGCACCCACACCTTCCAGCCCATGCACAGGGCACATCCAAACCAATGCCAGCCTGCACGTCTGCGTGGCTCACGCCTCATAGACGCTCAGTGAATGTCCCTGGGGAGAATGACAGACCCACAAGGAGAATGCCTACGCCAGCTGGACGAGCTGAGACACAGAGGTGACCCCGGCACTTAGGGGACAGAGGTGGGAGGACGCGCATCCAAGGCCAGCCTAACAAACAAAACCAGCCCAAAGGAACATCTGTGTCTAGGAGAGGGCCAATTAAACAGCCCAAGGTCAAGGTTCCAGACAAAACATTCTCTTCCTCATCTATCCCAGGACGAGAAGGCCAGAAAGACCTGTCACATTGTGGGCCACCAGCTCTGCAGTGAACAGGCAGGCCAGAGGTTCCCAGCACTGTGAATGGATAACGCGTTTCCTGCTGCTGGCAAAGCCTGGGCTAGCCTGCCCTTCAGCTTAGGCCTGCTCCCTTGCTCATCTCTTTCCAAAACTCTTTTTACTTACCGTGTGTGTGTTCTTGCACATGCGCTCGAGTGTGGCATGGAACGTACGTGCAGGGCAGAGAACAATTGGCTGTTCTCTCCTATCATGTGAATTCCAGTGGTTGAAGTCAGGTGGTCAGGCTAAGCAGCAATCACCTTTCACCTGCTAAGCCATCTCGATGGCCCACACTTTCTCACCTTTGGGGTGTTAAGAATGTCTCTGACTTGGCTGAGAGCAAGATAGTCGCTCGCAGCTTAAGGGTGTGTGTGTGTGTGTGTGTGTGTGTGCGCGCGCGCGCGCACGCGCGCGCGCGAGTGTGTGTGGATGTGTGTGGGGTTCTGTCTGGACTGCTCCTATTACATCCAGAAGGCTTGATGTGTCAGTGGGATCTCAGAGCTAAGTTTCCGGGAAACAGAAAGGGAAAGGAAAAAAGAAAAGTGCACTCTTACTTGAACTTCTGAAGGGCATTAGGGGGATTTGTTGGCTCAGTCAGAAACAGACTTTCCTGAGTTCTTCCCGGGAGGGGGACTGACTGCAGTCTGTGCCATTTACACACACAGACAGGGACAAACCCAAGCTCTGAACAGACCCAGGTTCTGATCCCCAGTGGTTTCTCTTCCAGTCAGGAAAAACAAGCAACAGCAAAGAAAAAGAGAAAAGAAGCCAGTTTCACAGAGAGCTTCATGCTTGGGAGGAAAAAAAAAAAGACAGGCTGATGAACTAAACCTAGATGGCAGAGGAGGCGCTGCTGAGCACAGCGGAGGCTGGGAACGACAGGCAGTCTTGGGGAAGACAAGCACACGCCAGGCAGAGGGAATGGCAAGCACAAAGGCCCTGAGGCAGCCCTGGCACGTTGTAGATACCGGGGTTTATGGGTGGGCTGAGGCTGCAGGTGGCAGGAGACAGTGGGGCGGATCATCGTGGGTGTGAGCGGCAGAGCATCTGGCTTGCAGTCATGACGTCACCATCTGCAACCTTGAGAGCCCAGGATCCAGCTTCAGAAGCAATCTGTGTTGGCTGCAGCCATGGCTATCCTGAGCCTCATGCGGCACATGGGTCAAGGGGTTGAAGCCCCCGTTAGAGAGTTTCTGCAGGGACTGAAGTCAGTCGTTCTGCGTTTCTGGGAATCTTCCAAGCTGGGGCTGCAGCTCAGCAGTCCGGCACCTGCCTGCATGCATGAGGCCTTTGGCTCAATTCCCAGCACCAACACGGAAAAAAAAATCTCATGCAACTGCTACATAAGGAGAGAAGTTTGGGCCTGGAAAGGGGATTCAGATGGCAGAGTGCAAACATGAGGACGTGAATTCAGAGCCTCGGCACCCAGGTTTAAAAAAAAATAGCTAAGTAAAGTGGTGTGCACCTACTGACCCAGAGCTGGGAAGCAGAGACAGACCCCTAAAGCTCGTTGGCCAGACAGATGAGCTCCAGGTTCGATGAGAGAAACTTTCTCCATATATCAATCTCTGGCCTCCATATACACATATGCACACACTCACACATACATACACACACGCACGCGCGTGCACACACACACAGACACACGCAAATAATGTGGAAAACAAGACAGAAAAACTACCCTATATAATCCTTTGGCTTCACATGCACAAACACATACATATACTATATGCCACCCATGCACACACACAGTAAGATGGAGAGCATAGAAAAAGATATCATAGATACTCAACATCAGTTTCTGGTCTCCTCATGAACACAAATATGCATACACACATCTATCATACCCAAAGGAAAATAAAAAATTTAAAGATCATAACACTGTAGGAGGGAGAGCAATTCTCACCAAGCAGATTCTACGTCTCCTGCCACGCTATCCAAGTGACCCTCCGAAAACCCTAAATCAAATGAGCTGGAGATTAGACTGGCAATTACAAAATCCTCCCTCCTGGTCAGGAAGAGAGGCGCTGGGGAAAATCTAGCAGGGTGTTGATTTCAAGCAGGAACGAATAGCTATGGAGAGCTTGGGCCTTGCCTGAATCACCTGGGGCAACAGAAATATTTGGTAAAGAATCTGGAAAGTGAGTATCTTATACTGACTCTCCTGGGAGCCATGCTGAGACAGATGTGAGGAGGAGAGTAAAATCAGAGAGCTTCCCTGTGGTCCAGCACGCACCTGCTCCATGAGAGGGGAGGAACGGGCGAAATGACAGCCAAGTGACAAGCAGTGTCACCGGATGACCCAAGCGCTTGTCTTTGATCAGTGGTCAACATTCTACTCAAGAGTTTTGGAAGTGGCCTGTGCTCCTGAAATCCACATGCCGCCTCTCCAGACACACCAGCATCCGAAGCCGTAGCTCACTGACTTTTCTAAATGTCAGCTCTTGGGAGGGATCCGGCCTCCCCCAGGGTGAGAACACTCACTTTCCACTTCCCAAGTTCAAGTCCTAGCAGAGTTAACAGCCGTGAGTCTGTTGAACTTCAGGCACGTGACCCGTGCCTTGTGTGCCTGGATCGGGAAATCACTGGGCCCCAGGGAAGCACAGACAAACAAGTCCCCCGCCCGGTGACATCTGCCTGGCTATGTTCATCAGGGCAGCTGAGGTCCCTACACTGGAAAACACGCAGGTCATGAGGGCTGACGGTGGACTCACACTGAGAAACACTCTAAAGCAGCTTGGGCAGGTTTTGTCTGGTCTGGATCAAAGTTTATGCTCTGAGGATGGCTCTGAATTGAGATACTCCTGCCTCAGCCTAAGCCCCAGGGTCACAGGCCAGGGTCACCCAGCGAGGCCACTGACCTGTCACTCGGACGTCACAGGCATCTCGGAGCTGGTTGCTCTACATGACCTTGGTACAGTCAAGAGATGCCACAGTGCGGACGAATGATGGATAGCCAGGGGACAGAGTAGACTGTCTGTCCATCAGCAAACTGGCTTCTCACCCGAGTGTATGGCGCCTGCCCATAATCCCAGCCAGCAGGAGGGAGGGGGCGGCTGTAAGTGTGGGAATGCCAGGCCTGCCAGGACTGCAGTGGTAGTGTTCGTCTCAAACTACAAACTGTAGCATAGCAAATGCGAACCCGCAAACAGACATTTGTTAGCACAACCAAGCATCGCGTGCACACACAACTGAATGTGTAGCCAGCATCACCAGACGCAAGAGCGCCTTGTGCTATGACGTTTCCATGGCTACCGCAGACCATACATGCCTTCCTGAAAACAACTGCTAGGTTTTGTTCTGTCGTGTGTGTGTGTGTGTGTGTGTGTGTGTGTGTGTGTGTGTGTGTGTGTGTGTTGTTTGTCATTGCTTGTAAGACAGTTTGCTATATAGTCCAGGCTGGCACCAAGCTTATGGCAACCCTCCTGCCTCAGTCTCCCGAAGGCTGGAATTTTAAGGATGTGTCACAGTGCCTCACTCATATTTTAAACACACACACAAAATGCACATGAGCATCGTGGAATGGCGCAGCAGGTCAGGTACCTGCGCGCAAACCTGACAGTCTGGTTCAATCCCCAGAGACAGACCACGTGCTAAAAGGACAGAAGAGACCTCCACAAGTTGTCTTTTGACCGTGGGGTGCATACTGTAGCATACGTGTATTCTCTCTCTCTCTCTCTCTCAAAATATGTTTAAAGTACATAAAAGAGGAGACGGAAAGCTGACTCAGCAGGTAAAGGGCATGCTGCATGCGAGTGAAAGCACACACCACATACATACAAACACATGCCACATGCCACACGCCACATGTAACATAAACACACATGCCATATCATGTATCGCCCACACACCCCAAAACATGCATATATACCCACAACACACACACACACACACACACACACACACACACACACACACCAAAAATAAATTCTAATAAAGAAAAAAATACACTTAACGCCCAGGCATGGTAGCACACACTTGTAATCCCAGCTCTTGGGAGTTGAGTCAGGAGAACTGCTACAAGTTCAAGGCCAGCCTAAGCCACCCCGTGAGTTTCAGGTCAGCAAGGGTAACAGGGCGAGATACTGTCTAAAAGCACAAATGATAATAACCTATAACTCTGCCCCAAACGGCGCATCGTACATCTTCCTGGGCAGGTCCTCCAAGTATAACGGAGCTCAGACTCACATTCAGCCAAGCCAGTAAACGGAGACGTCATCTTCCCCTTTTCTGGCTGCCTCACCTGCCAGTACACACAGCAAAGGTCTCGCTAAAGCCCACGACCTGGATGGACTTTGCTTCTCAAGTCCCTGTCACCGCCAAGGGACAGCGGCATCCAGATGACGGCTGTAGATAATACCAGGGCTTCTCTTAGACGTCAGCGACTTCAGCGGGTGTGTTAGCTCATCTTCCTGTCGCTGAATGAATACGCCCCAAACAACTTACAGGAACAAGGGGATTATTTCACTTTATGATTCTTAGTTAAACTTGCTCAGCTCTTATCAACACCAGGGGCTGAGGGAACTCAGCAAACTAGATCCACTCGAAGCCTGAGAGAGGGACCTGCTTTCTCCTCTATATACCCGTATACCTGCACGCTAACTAACGTATCAAAACCAGCTCTCTGCCTCATCTCATCCACCTGCCCGGGAGTGCTCCTGCCCCCTCTAGGCTGGATCTTCTCACATCAATTAGATAATCTCCCAGAGGCTTGATTCCTCACAGCTGTGCCACCAGGTTCAGCCTTCAACTTCTGGTTGATACACCTGCATCTAACCATCATACTGGGTAGGCCTCTTCACAAAAGCCCTGCTTTGTTGGGCTGCCAACTAGACTATTGCTTGTAAGTATTAACAAAGTGGAAACCCCCTCCACTAGAAACCACTTCCAGCTGCCTGACAGGAGTAGGAGCCCCGCGCTGACGTGCCCTCCCTGCAGATCTGCTCAGGGCTCCTTCCCACTCTGAGATTCCATGACTCCACGGCTGGCAATGAGGCCTTTCATGTGTTTACACTCACCATGGTGGAGTGTGACTGCAGTGTCCCGGTGACACACCACCAGGCGGGCTCACCAGTCAAATGCACCGGAAGCAGCCCCACAGTAGCCAAGCGAGTCCCTCTTTGCAGGCCTGGGCAGCTCTGCCTGGCTGGCGAGATGCCCCCCAGGCCCAGCAACTTACGGCATCAACGAGCAGAAAGCCACACCCCAAAAGCCAAGTCACCCAGCATTTCCGAACACCGAGAGCATTCTGGTTCACCCCAGCTTGCTGTACACGCAGCCCTGAGCTATAGAAGCTTCATCTCCCCGTTATGCAAAATAAACCTCACATGAACTTCAAAACCCTCTTCTCCCCTGGATGCAAAGTGAGGCGGGAAGACCACCTGTGGCCACAAGGGTCTGTTCGAAGATGCGAGCAAATGAACTGAGTTGCCCTAAAAAGAGAAACTCAAAGGTCAGGTGGCATCGTGGGATAGAAGCAACCCAGCAGAGGGACGGATGGACAGACAGACAGACAGACAGGGTGCCAGGGATTCGAACTCATGACAGGGTCGGGCTTTAACCCAACACAAGCTGAACAAAGGCAGACCGGGTTCTTCTGGGCCGCAAAGGTCTGTGCTAAAGCCCCATTATAAATGAGCTGTGTTACCCACCAGGCAGGATGCTACCCACCAGGGTCAGGCTCCACGACGCGGAGGCCGCAGGAAGCTACGGAAGAGAGAAAAATCTCCGCAGACCGCATCGAGGCTGGTACAACTGCTCACCAAGCACAAGACCCCGAAGCTGGGTGAGCTGCAGGGAGGGAAAAGCGGGGGACCCAGAGACCTAAGCCTTCACGTGACCCAGCTCCCAGTGCTACGCGGCCACCCGTCTGGGTCACAGCACTCTGGGTCCAAGTGCCGACGCCCCCGGAGGCGCCGTTTGCTGTCGAGGATCGAGCAGAGCCTCTGCCTTCCACCAGCGAGGAGCGCTCTGCGCAGACCCACGGCACGATCTGTCTGCTGCTAGATTCCCAGACCTCACTTCCGCGACCGCCTTTCTCCCGTTTGCAAGACTGGATGTCTCTGCCCTACAGCAGCAATTCTCATCAAATTCTCAATGCTGTTCCAGATTTCTTGTGGAAGTTTAAAAAAAAACAACAAAGAACAGACATTTGTGATGGCTCAACAGGTAGGAGCGCTTGCTGCGTAGGCATGAGTACCTGAGTTCAAATCCCTGGGACCCATGTAAACAGTCAGGGACAGATACGCACATACCGGTAGTCTGAGCCCTGAGGAAGCCAGAGAGTGCAGACAGAGGGATTGCTGGCGGCCCGCCGAGCTCTAGGTTCACCGAGAGAACCTGTCTCAAGAAAGGTAGAGAGTGATAGGGCAAGACACCCGACCCCTCCTCTGGCCTCCAAACATGGGCACCCTTGCACACACCACACACGTAGCACATGCCACGCACATAGCCCATAGACACATACACATAACATACAACACACATGTAGCACACGCCATACACAAGCACATGCCAGATGCATAGCACACACACAGCCCACAGACACATACACATAACATACAACACACACATAGCACACACCACACACACAGCCCATAGACACACATAACATACAATGCACACATAGCACATGCCACACACATAGCACACAGACACACACACACATGTGCACACACACACACACACACACACACACACAGCCCACAGACACATACAGCATACAAGCATACAAATGTACTTCTGGAACCCGCAGTCTACTAGTAGAAGCCGCCTTTGCCCACCCCACCCCCCAATGATGAAAGAGACCGTCTACAGAATGAAACTCCCACACAGCACCCACGTGGGCGAAGCCAAGGAAGCAGCCCTTGCTCCCTTCCCGTTCTCTTCCTGACCCCCCAGCTCTGGGTGGTTTCCCAGGTCAGAGCCGCCCCCCTGCCCATCCCCTCGGGGTAGGTTTCCCCCCTCTACAAGCTTCTGACTCTCCCCTTCTCACCCATGTGCAACTGTGTGACTGTTCAACGGCCGGTGCCCACCGAGCTGATAGTGACCACAGATGTGTATCCGAGGCTACGCACAATGACCCTGGGCATCGCCAAACAACCTCATGACCTCACGACGATCCCCCAGGGAGGCAACTCCTACAACACTCATCTCTCAGATAATAACACCCCAGGTCCCCTGCAGCCTCGACAGCATCTGCACGCCGCAGGTGCCCAGCAACTATTTGCTGAATTAACAAGTGACTCCCTGTACACCTCCCCCCAAAAGGAGAAGTTCTATGGTTACAGAAGTTTGAGAACTACTGAGTTAATCAGGGTGAAACAGATTACTTGACTGCAGGACTTGTCAGAGCACTTCATAAGTTACTGTGACATCAACCCACAAGATGGGGACTACTCGCTTTTGTCATCTCAGAACAAGGACCACAATTCCCAGGCACCCAGCTCTCCCTTCTCAGGCAATGACCGCCACGACGCCATCTAATATCAGCCCGTCTGGCACTAATTCCCAACAGTGACAACATCAGAGATGATCTGGATGCAGGAGAAATCAGCAGGCCTTGGCCGTTACCACTGCAGAATCAGGTAGACCTGAGTTCAAATCCTCCACACCCAAAACACTGAACGTGTGTTTGCAGATAGAATGGAGGATCCCAGCCTCACCTCTGCCTCCTCCACGAGACCAAACTCACCAATGGATCAGGAGAGCCACTGAGGCCTCCCCCACCTAGGTTCCCCAGCTCATTCAATCATTCACTCATTCATTCATCTGTTCTTTAGGCCACAGGAGACACAGCTAGAAAGAAATAGTCACAGAGTGTGTGACAAGACATTGGAGAAGGGGCAACACAGCTGCCCTTTATCATCAAACACAGGAACTAGACTATACAAATTTGGGGGTGAATTAGTATCTCGACCCCCTTCCCTTATCATCCGAAAAACCAAGAGACTGTGCTGGCGAGATAGCTCAGTGGGTAAAGGCATCTGCATACAAACCTGGGGAGCTGAGTTCAAACCACAGAGCACACATAGTGGAAAGAGCGAACCAGTTTCTAGAAGTTGTCTTCTGACCACACAGGCAGCTGTGTCCTAACTAATGAGGAAAACAAAATATGGGGGACTAATAGTTTAGATTTTGAGGGGTCACTGTGAGGACCGAAAGGTGTAGTAGAGAAACGCTGGCATGCACAGGAAGAGTCTGTTACCAAGAGCTCTGACCCAACCTCAGAAGCAGGAGGGACATCTGGGGAAAGTCATGAGACCCAAAGGACAGGAAGCCAAGTGGAAAGGGAAAAGCAATCTAAGCAGAGGAAACAGAAAGCGCAAAGTTTCTCACGCGGACCAGAGCTTAGTGCTCATAAGGAACTGAAAGAAGGTGGCATGTTCTGCGTGTGACCGTGGAGGGCACAACATAAGACAAGGCCTCGAGGTCAAGCCAAGGACACCACCTTCATCCTTCATCACAGGTGCCGGGGAGTCGTTAATGGTACTGAGCAGGTCCGAACGTTTCCCAGCAGCCCACTTGGGCCAAGGTGTGGCGATGGATGGGGGTGAAGGGTTGACCAAGGTGGACACAGAGTCCAGGTGGGGAGGTGACAGGGCTCGGAGAGGCTTGGAGAGGCAGAGCTGTGGGAATGGGGTGGCGCTTGACCCAAGCTACCGTGTAGGAATGAGCAAACAGAGGCGCCATGCTGCTTTCAGACTTGGTTGCCTCCCACCATGCATTAACAACCAAACCATGAGACGGCCAAGGTGGCCCACGCTGGAATCGTGCACGGTGCTTAGGAGACAGAAGCAGGGGGAGGGCTGCGCGCTATAGTGTAACCTGGACTACAGAAGGAAACCCTGTCTCTAAGCAAGCCAGCAAGCAACTCCCCTCTGAACAACTGGGGACTAGATGGTTCTAGCAACTTCCAGAAGCTCTGGGAGTCTGCGCTGCCGCTAATGGCTACCGGTAGCATCGCCTCTGTTTAGCAAAGTGCTGAACCCCATCTGGCTGTGATCCCAGGATAGTCACTGGGTCCTGAGGACCCTGATGACTGATCTCAGTGGACGCAGGCAGCATGCAGTCTGTACGCTCCCCCAACACACACACACACCCTCGCCATCCCCCCAACACACACACACACCCTCGCCATCCCCCCACAGATCCTCGCCATCCCCCCCATACACGTCCTCGCCATCCCCCACACACACATCCTCGCCATCCCCCCCACAGATCCTAGCCATCCCCCCCCCACACATCCTCGCCATCCCCCCCACAGATCCTAGCCATC
The DNA here is from genome assembly GCA_023101885.1 of Typhlomys cinereus. NCBI lineage: Eukaryota > Metazoa > Chordata > Mammalia > Rodentia > Platacanthomyidae > Typhlomys > Typhlomys cinereus. Next base: position 4,248,060 of record JALPQD010000097.1, read on the forward strand.
CCCCCCACATCCTAGCCACCCCCCCACACATCCTAGCCATCCCCCCACACACATCCTTGCCATCCCCCCCACACACATCCTCACCATCCCCCCCCCACACGTCCTCGACATCCCCCCAGTGCTTAGCTGTTAACAGAGAGGCTCTGAGCCAGACTCGCAGATAGCAAAGTTAATTGACCACATCCCTACCCAACAGGCAGCTATTTTAGACCATTCTCTGCTTCGCCTCACCCACCTCTACTGTGGCCTGACTGGGTGGGCTGGGAGGCCCCGCAGGACAGAGGACACAGGTGGGAGAGAGAGGGAGAAAACCCCAATGGAAACCTAGGAGAGTGGACCTGCACCTCCACGGTGAGTGTCTGTGGCTGTTCACGTGGGTTGGTGGAAACCGTGGGGACAGGTCGCCCCGTGCTGAGGCACAGAGTGACTGCGTGCATGTGCCTGCCGGCATCAAAGAGTGATGCCCCCTTATTATCACAGAGACATGGAACTCAAATACGTCATGGCTCTTTTAATAGATGCTCTTAAATGCTTAAGATATTGATTAAATGAAAAAGATATCTTGGGGGCTGGAGAGACGGCTCTGGGGTTAACATTCTGCCTTGCAAGCAAAATGTCTGACTTTGGATTCTGGATCCCAGTTAAAACACCAGGCGGAAATGGTGGTGGCCTGCACTTCTGGCTCTAGAAGATCCTAGGAAATCCCAGAACAAAGCCTGACTCCCAAAGTCACTCTTGGGCCCCAGAGACACACGCAGTGCCCTCTGATAAAGTGCCCCACACAGACACAGACACACACACACGCACGCGCACGCACACACACACACACACACACACACACACACACACACACACACACACACAGACATCTTGGTCTTGCCCTGGAGGCACAAGCAACAAGACGGCACCTGTGAAGACTCACGTGACTGTGAAAGGGGTGTGTGTGTGTGTGTGTGTGTGTGTGTGTGTGTGTGAGAGAGAGAGAGAGAGAGAGAGAGAGAGAGAGAGAGAGAGAGAGAACACAAGAACAACCGAGTTATGGGTTTGGTTTTATTTTTTTCTCTCCCACCTCCCACCCCCACTTCCTGTTTAGGGGCAGTCTGTTCCCCAAACACGACAGTTACTCAGCTTCCTGGAAAGGTTTTGTGGTCAGGGCACTGAGAACCACCCATCACCTCTCTACAACTCACAGACAGATGCTCCCAGAGGTGCTCCTGGAGATGCTCCTGGAAGTACTCCTTTAGGTGCTCCCAGAGGTGCTCCCACAGGTGCTCCCACAGGTGCTCCTTTAGATGCTCCCGGAGTTGCTCCCACAGGTGCTCCTTCAGGTGCTCCCACAGGTGCTCCTTTAGGTGCTCCCACAGGTGCTCCCACAGGTGCTCCTTCAGGTGCTCCCACAGGTGCTCCCACAGGTGCTCCCGGAGGTGCTCCCACAGGTGCTCCTTTAGGTGCTCCCGGAGGTGCTCAGCAGCACTAGGGGCATCTGTCGGCTGGGGACCGTGGACACTCGGCCCTATTGCAACCAAGGCAGTAGCTCACCTTCCAGCTGCCTACTGAGGGTCCATCCTAGTCTGCGATGGGCGCAGCTATAACAAATGTCTTGCGTTGGGTGGCTTACAAGTAACTGAAATGTGCTGCTTGACTCTGGAGGCCAGAAGTCAGAGAACAGGGCACAGATGTGTCGTGCGTGCCCATCACCAGCTCCTCAGCAGGCTTCCTTGAGGCACAGGGGTGGTGAGATATGGGGGGAGGATCTCCTCTGACTACGACACAGACCCTGAACCCACTCATGAGGGTGCCGCTGTCCCGTGGTCCCCCACCTTCTAATGCCAACAACTGGGAGCAGGGCTTCACCATAGGAATTCTGGGGCGACGCAAGTATTCAGACCAAACAGGAAGTTCTCGCAGACAGACAACCCCACACTTTGTATCCAGAAGGTTCTTAGCAAAGCATCGGCCGCCTCCTGCTGGACCAGAGACCCCCAGTTCCACCATTCACAAACTGTCACCTAATTACAAAACCTAAAGGTGTGGGTGAGGACAGTCGTCCGTTCCCAGCACTGAGAAGACCACGTGAATGGACGCAGGGGAGGGGCATCTAATCAGCCAGCAGGAAAGACATACCTGTCTCTGAACATCAGCCCTGACGAGCACCCACAGGCCGCTCCGACTATGGAGGTGGCCCTGTGATATGCATATCACCGACCGGTGAGCTCCCTTTCCTGAAAAGCCCACCAGCAAAGTGTGTTGTGACGATGATGACGTCAGATCTCTTCTCAACTATCTAGTGAAATCCTGGCCCTTCCCAGCTTGGCCATTCCAACATGCAATGCATGCACTCCACAAACACTTACCACTGGTCTGCTGTGACCAGCTCACAACTGAGGTCCCAGTCTGTGCCCCTTGGAAAGCTGGTACATAGAGTGGATCAAAACTAAAACAAGATCATCTGTGCTGTGACAGTCAGAACGTGGAGAGCAGCTCCGTCAAGCCCACAAGGACACTGGAAGACATGTGCACATGGTGAGATATACATGCATGACAAGGAATGCCCGTATGGCAAGACACACGTGCAGGGCAAGGCATATATGCACACAGACAGGAGTGCACACAGTAGGATCTGCACACACTTCAACTGGACAGAAATGCACTCACAGCTCTCTACAAAACAACTATACCTACCAAAAGCCTTCAGAAGTCTATATAGCTTTGAATATTTCTTTGAACAGGGCTCAGTGGTGGAGCACTTGTGTGTGTATGTCCCCAGCATACACACACACACACACACACACACACACACACACACACACACACACACACGTGATTTTAAAACCTTTCTCAACACTGTTCAACAAGAGACAAAAAGACAGAATTGTGGCTGTTTCCAAAGAAAACCGAACAACGTGAGAAAAAGGCCCATCTTCCAAACTAAATGGCAAAGCAAGGCAGGCTGCAAAGCATGCACAACGATTTCATCTTCATCTTTGGAAGAACATGTGCACAGAAAAACAGACAGAAGGTGGCCAGATACTTCCTGGATTACAGGGATCAAGGATGACGTTTTATTGGAAGTGAATCCCCCTTTTCAAATTCCTCTGTGATACATCTGAACTCATTTCATCATCCGAAATACACACACACACACACACACACACACACACACACACGCACACACGCACGCACGCACGCAAGCATGCATGCATGCATACAAATTGCTTCACTTGAGGCACATGCAACAAGCCAGGCAGGGGTCACTGGGTAGAGAAAGAGACAGAAGTTGCTGGCAACCCACTGGACGGATTTTATAGAGAATGTTCGCTCCGGACAGAGAGAGATCTTACGTGCAGCAGGTTCCTGGCAGGTGCAGCAGGCATTCATTATAGGCTGGTGAACAGCTCAAAGAAGGACCAGAGTCCAGCTTCAACTTTCTTTCCTCTGGGGGTTCCCTGACCTCCCCTAATCGCTCCTTTTCCTCCAGCCGCCTTCGGCCACTACCACAAAACTGCAGCTATCAATTACCGGTCTGTTGCCACTGGCTAAATTGGGAGTTATTTGTATGATGGGACAATCTGATTGTGATGAGTCCCCTTAGCCAGTTAAATGTTTGGTGCATAAATATCTGCATGCTGTAAGGAGAGGGTGGACGGACGCCAATCTGTTCACACTCTGCAAACAGCCATTACTCACGTTAATCACAAATGGGCTCTCGTCAAGGTTAGGAAGGGCTGACAGAGGCTCGGAGCTGGAAAGAGGCCCAAGCAGCACACTGTCAGAGGTGCGGGTTTGGGTCTTGACATGCTTTCTTCGGACGGAATTTTCCTTAGAGCTTTAAAAAAGAGATGACTGTATTTTATAGATGATGATGATGATGATGATGATGATGATGATGATAGCAGCAAGATGACTTCGGGAGTCAAGGCACCTGCGTGCAAACCTGGCAGCCTGAGTTTCAATCCTGGAGCCCCCCATGGTGGAAGAAGAGAAGTGACTTCCAAAAGTTGTCCTCTGACCTCCACGAGTACACCTTGGCACACATGAGTTTCTCTCTCTCTCTCTCTCTCTCATAAATAAAATTTTATAAAAGGACTCCAAAATGTGAAAAGGGTGAGCAAGGAGCCACATTGATGAGAAGCAGTACCAGGAGCCTCTGTGCCCTCCAACTATCTGGTCCTTTAAAAGTTGACCCACAAGGGCTTGGAGAGATGGCTCAGGGGTTAAGACTGTGCCTTGCAAGCAAAAGGACCTGAGTTCGGATCCCAGGTCCCATGTAAAAATACCTGATGGAAATGGCAGCCCAGTGCAATTCTGGCCCTGGAAGGCAGAGCCTGGCATACCCCAGAACAAAGCAATAAGGAGATAGAGCCATCCAGGGTGATTCAGGAAGTCACCCTTGGGCCTTCACGGGCACACACAATATCCCCTACTACACATACCTACACACACACACACACACACACACACACACACACACACGAACTGCCTGTCTATTAGTCACATATGAGGGGAGGATGCCTCAGAAGGAAGAAAAGCCGAGACAAGAACCCACGTCCCTGATAACTCCACACCCACTGCCTTCCTACTTTAACCGCACCCCTCTTCCTGCCAAGTGTGGTCGAAGATCGAACACTCGGCAGAGTAGCAGCTCTGGCTCTGTGCACATTTAACCCGGTTCTCATCCATTTTCAGGAGAGTAAGAGAAAGACGCGTCTCTGACTTTCCAGGGGTAACCTCCGCATCTCTGCAGGGCGGCGCTTACTAAGGAGCCTGTGTTTATTTTTAAAATCTCGATTTACCTTTTCAGGCAGCAGAATCAGAGGTTCTCTCCCAGTCCTACAGGAGAGAGCCCGCGGCATGCCAAGCCTTCCAAGTGACGTGGAGCCAAACGCTGGAAAACACAAGCCTCACTGTGGAATCCAGAGCCTCCTGCACTCGCTGGGCAAACATTCCACTTCTGAGCCACCTCCCTGGCCTCGCAGCTAATGTTTTTTAAGCCCATAATTATCTTTCCAATGGTGCCTCACACTCTTCCCAACAAACACTGTTTTGTTACCTAGTGACTAGAAGATTACCTGCTCCGTTTCTGGTTTCAAACCTGTACTTCCAATCTGGAGCAGCAAAGTTAACACAGAGAGAGACCTGCATGCAGGCAAGAGAATCTGGACTTTCTTCCATTTTCAAACTATCCCGCACTCCAGGACTCCCAGATGGGAGTACGTCCTTCACGGGAATTTCTCATCTCTAACCCTAAACCACCACGCGTCTAGAAGCATGTCTTCTTGACACGTCATGGCCGAACACTACCTGTGGACTTACCACAGCTGGGACTTCCCGCACAAGATCCGGCTTGTCAATATTCCATCCTGGGGAGGGGAGGGGCTCCTGAGGCTCCACCCCTTCCAGAGGGGCTTCTGAGAGTTGGCGGTTGCTGGGGGGGAAGGGTGTGTTATCTTTTTTAGTAGTGTAGCAATATGTTGCCCCTGCTCTTGGTAAATAACTTCTCATGCAGGCAACCTTAACGCACACACACATACACACACACACACACACACACACACACACACACACATACCACATACATCTCATGCTCTGGTAAATAATTTCTCACGCATGACATGCAGGCAACCCCAATGAAACTTAGTGTCACACACACACACACACACACACACACACACACACACACACCATCTCTTCAGCTTGCCTGTCCATGTGCACACCCTCTTAAAAACTACCCACCAGCAATCACAGTGTGTTACTCTTTTTAAATTACATTTTGGGGCCATTTCTCCCTCTGAGGTCGCGCTGGTGGTGAGACCCCCCTCCACTGAAGGAACCCACTCTGGGCTATTATTGATCCAGTGTCACATGCTGCCGCCCAGCAGGGATGATGAGGGGCCTTCAGCTGTACAGGGAACCCAGGGTCCCCCGGAAGTGATGGCAGCTGCCCAAGGTGTCTTTCCACATCTATAGGACCCTGGCAAGCCGTGTTCTCTCCGCAGCTACACCGAAAAGGAAGCTAAAAGAGCCCCCGATGGCAGTACCCTTCAGAGAGGGCAGTGAGGTCAAGCCCCGCCTGCCTCGGGGTTCTAGCAGGCGGGGAGACCTTTCTGCCCATGCAGTACCTCCCCCGTCTAGGGCTGCAACCCGAAGCCAGCTGTACTGCGCTCAGTGCAGCAAGCAATTCTCCCTGGGCTGACACACACACTCGCCCTCTCTCCTGCCAGGCCTCCCAGGGCCCCCTGAGGGTGAACCTAGGGCACCATTAGCAACCGAGAGACTGAAACTTAACCTCCGGGACCTATAATCTTTGCAAACAGTGGCATTTCCAACCCCACCAAAGAGTGCTTTCAAGCTACTTCTTGCACGGCACTCTGTGCCATCGTGAATAATCTTTCCTCCCACCACCCGAAAACAGAATCTATTCCAAAAACGGCCCCGAGTTCACTCTGAGAAAGTAGGTCTTAAAATTCTGGCTTTGTAATGAACCGGGAAGGTTTAAATTCCATCATCTGAAAAACAAGAGAACCTTAAACCTTCTGTGGCTCCCTAGTCCCAAGAATAAAATTTAAACTTAAGAGCCCTCAATTGCCCATCGGGACCAGAACTTACAGCTTCACCCTGGGGGGAGGGGAGGCTGTGTTCCCTTACTGGCTCCACTCAGTCTCTGCAGGAAGGCCTTTCCTCCATTCCCAGTCAAAACCAACTGTCATAGTTAGGCACAGGTGTCAACTTAACTGTTGAGGGTTTGAGCCCTGGGCACAATGGAGAATTGGTGGTTGAGTTAAGCTCAGAGCAAACCTGCAGGAGGTTGTCTAGCTGATAGGGCAGGGCCAGCCTTGGTGGATGGGACTAGCCCCTGAACAGATGAATAAAATACTGAGGAAGTTGGCATCCTTGTGCACACTTGGCCAGACATGCTGGTCTGGCAAGTAAGGATCGTCCCTCTCTCAGCTGTTGTGTAGAGATGGTGTGGCCGGTTCCCTTGGGCTGGTGTCGGTGTGAGCTCTCCCGTCAGGCTGGACTACAGACTGTAACCAGACTATCAGGAAGAAAATAAACCCCTTGTTCCCTTAAGCCGTCTGATGGTCATTCATCAGCAAACATGCAGCAAACTGTAACACCATCTTCCCTCCTCTCTCTTGTGCAGTTTGTTATATCACCCCAGTCACGTGGGGTTCACAAGCCAGTTCAAAAGCATATTCCATCCATCCCCAAATAGTGCCACTTCTCAGGACCAAGTTTTGTGGTCACACGTTGTTATCCCTCCCCTGGGTCTGAAGATGGGCTGAGAGTCCCGTGGTTTCTGGGGGGGGGGGTCTCGGTGGGAGAGGCAGCCTCTTTGCTGGCCACCAATGAGCTACAAGCTCCAGGGGCATCCAGAGGCTGAATGAAGGAGCTTTAGATACAGTTTCAGTTTCATTGCTCATGACAGCAACCACAATACCCCGCCCAAGCACCCTAAAGGGGAAAAGGGTTAGCTCCAGCTCCCAAATCCAGGTGACACTCCGTCACTGTGGGAAGTTAGGGCGGCAGGGGCTGCAGCCGCTGGTCACTTCGCATCCACAGCAACAGTGGAGGGCGAGGACCCTCACCTGCCTGCGTGCTCGCTTGCCGGTGCTTGACCACCTGCCTAAAGAATGGTCCTGACCACGTGGACGGGGTCTTCCCCATGGATTAGAACCCCTCTCAGAAGGGTCTGGAGCCCTGCTCCCAGGGGTCAGGTTGGCAATTACTACTGGTCATCATGGACAGACACACACACACACACACACACACACACACACACACACACACACACACGGAGCTCTCTTACTCCACCACTAAGTCCACAAAGCGTCGAGCTAAAACCCAGAAGGGACAACATTGGTTCACAAGAGAAGGAAAGGAGAGGGAGAAACAGCAACGACAACGACAACACTCTACTCCTTCATTACAAGAAGAATCTTCCCACCCTGGGCTGCTCGCCTGCTGTTCAGCAGCCACCAGTCGTGGGAAACACAGCTGTACTGAACAGAGATACCAGACAGGGATAAAGTCCAAAGATGATGTTGAATGTCTGACGCGCCTGCCTTCGCCTCCCCAGCGCTGAGATTACAGGCGTGAACCACCATACCCACAACCCAGGGGTTTTCTGCCTGCTAGGCCAACACTCTACCCACTAACTGAGCCACGTCCCCGTCCCTATGAGATCGCAAGGCTTCATACTGATTCCCTATGGAAATATGGCCCACACGAGTCACCACTGTGCTTCCGGGTAGACAAGGATCACTTCCTGGCTCGACTGACATCTAGACACGGCACTGTTTTCTGAGCCTTAAGTGGCTGTTCTCTGCAGAATCAAACTGACACTCAAATCAACAATGACATTCCGTACCTGCCAGCTCGCTAAGGAGCTCTAGTAGGTTTTTAATTAGTTGGTTAATTAATTATTGTGAAGTGCTGGGCATCAAATCCAGAGCCAAAGTACTCGATCCCCAACCCGAGGACTTTCAAACACCATTGACCTAAACACCATCTTTCAACAAATACTGAGAAGGGGACTGTGTGAGATGGGGACTGTTTTTTGAGACAAGGTCAAGTGACCCATCATGTTAACTACGCAACCAAGGATGGCTTTAAATTCATAATCCTGCCGCCACCCAGGAAGAAACACGGGTCTGCACCACCACACCTCTTTTAATTTAATTTTAGTTTTCTTCTAAAAACACTCTATAGCCCAGGTTGGCCCTCAACTCTGTAGCCCAAGCTGGCCTTGAAATTGCAGTCATCTTTCCCACCCTGGCTTCCAGAACACTAGACTCACAGTCCTAGCCACCACACCCAACCCCGGCTCTGTTGCAAATACTGTAGGAAGCAGGTGACCTGACCCACAGCTGTCCGCAGCACCTGTAATAGCACAGGTGAGCGCGCAGGAAGACGTCTACATTCCAACCTGCGGATGAGGTTTCGTCAAGGAGTAACATAGGAACTGGACTTTGACCTCGGGGCACATCCAAGGGGAAGAGAGGCAGGGGGTCATCTGAACAGGAATGACAGACAGCTTAGGCCCCAGAGAGCTTGAGCTCCCCAGGGACGGAGTGCAGGGTAAGCAGAGAAGGGCTATCTACCGCTGGGTGGTCCGCTCACAGGGCCCTAGCTGAACTCAAGGCCCCTTGTGAAATAATTAGCTCTTGACCTAATTAGCTGAAACCAAGACCAAGCAGACAGGATCGACGGGCGAGGTGAGACGTACAGGCTTCGGTGGCAGTCAGCCGTGAGCCAGATCCTCTTGCAGGTGGTGGAGCTTCTGGATGCTCTAAGCCTCCATTTGCCTACCTGCCTAATGGGCCGGCCAGGTGCCTGCCCCATACAGCTGTGGGAGAGCTCCAACACGGTAATCCCAGGACAGAGCTGACTGCTGTCAGCCACACAGTGCTTAGGAAGTGACCATTGCTGCTAGCGCTATGCGAAGCACCAGAAAAATGCAGAAGGAAAGTTATCCCAAACACCGGTCACTCTGTGTGTGTGTGTTAATGTGTACATGCACATGTTCACACAAATGTAATATGTGCAAGTACACATGCACATGTGGAAGTCAGAAGTTGACTTCTGCTGTCTTGCTCAGTCTCTCTCCACCTTTTTTTTTTTTTTTTTTTGGCATGCGTGAATGTGTGTGTGTCTGTGTGTATAGAAGGGGACACTTCAGTGTGTATGCGTGTGGAAGTCTAAGGGTGACTTCTGGAATCATCCTGCATTGTTCTATCTCCTTACTGCTTTGCTGTGGGATTCCCCAATCTCCACTTTCCAGAGCTGGAAGCGCAGGCTGCCGCCATTTCCACTCAGCATCTTTAAGGGGGATCTGAACTCAGAGGCTTTTGTTTGTGAGGCAAAGGCTTTAACTAAACCCTGAGCCATCTCTCCAGCCCCCCTCAACCCTATTTTTGTAGATAATGCTAAACCTAGGGCTCACTAATCCAGCTAGGTTATCTGACCCATGAGCTTCGGGAATCTGTCTCCGCCTCCTTAGCATGCTGGGATTACAGACCTGCCTGGCTCTTTACGTGAGCGCTGGGGATCTGAACTCAAGTCCTCACGCTTGTGGTCACTGGCTGAGCCATCTCCCTAGCCCCCAGTATTAACAACATTCTGAGCTGGATTGCTCTCTGTGTTGCAGGGGGGCCCGCAGCACCCCTGACCTCCACTCAGCTACTTCCAGAGATTTCCTCTGGGACGAGAAGAGGCAAGAATAGTTCCCAATGACAACCAACAGTCTAAGTGAGATGGAGGTGTCAAGCGCGCGCATGCCGGAACCCACAGAGACTGGCCTGTAAGGGACTGTGAGCACTGGCATGGGCTATCTGTCCCTCTGCCAAGCCCGAAGCCCAGCAAGGTGGCTGCAAATGCCTGGGTTCAAATTACAGTCTTTTAGCCAAATTTCAGGTGCTTGGCCTGGTGAGGATGATGGAATCAAACCACTACTACAAATGTCATTAGCGCGGGCAAGTCCTGTGACCCTCCACAGTGAAAGAAGAGGGGACCGAGCCACACAGTACTTCTCAGGATGTGCGAGTTCATGGTCAAAAAAGCACAAAGCAGGGCTGGAGAGGTGGCTCAGGGGTTAAGCCTCTGCCTTGCAGGCAGAAGGTCCAGAGTTCAGATCCTAGACCCCACGTATAGACGCCAGGTGGAAGCAGGGGCGGCCTGCCTTTCTGGTCCTGGTAGGGCAGAACCTGTGAATCCCGGGGCAGAGTAAACAAGGAGGAGGTGGAGGCGTCCATGGTGGTTCCCGAATTCGCCCGTGGTTCTACACACTCGCCCGTGGTTCTACACACACACGCACACACATACACACACGCACAATGGAATAAATAATAATAATAAAAAAAAAAGCACAAAGGCCAGTAGCTCAGCCCTGGTCAGAGCGCAAGAACCACCAGCAGTCTCAGACGTGGGGACCACACGCAGGATGCGAAGGGCTGTTTGGCCCTCCCAGAGTCCAGCTTCAGAGTGGTATGGTGGGCGAGGAGGGGAAGACAACTGCATAGGGGTTATTTTTCAAGTGTCACTTCTTACAGCTAATGGCAACCCGACGGGTAATTATGTGCATAATTTAGGGGGGAAAAGCTATAGTCTTTGCATTCAGCATGAAACCACAGAGTTGATTTTTCCCCTCACCAAATCGAAAGGCTTTTTGCAACATGCTCCGTGGAGGCTGAGCTGGTTTTAGAGAGGTGAGCACAAATGAGGGGTTGTGGGGGGAGGGTTTCCAAGCACCAGAAAGCGCTCCTCAGAATCTAGACAGTCAGAACCTCTCCGTAAACCTTGCAGCAGGAAGCATGTGGAATGGATGAGAATCTTCTCGGATGTCATATACGGAAGGATAAAAATGTTAACGCGGGGAACTGGGATGCAGGTTATGAGAGCACATTGTTTTCACACCCACTTCCAGTCTATCCGGTCACCCTGGCCACAGAGGACAAGTGAGGGACCAAATCTCGGGATGTCGCCTGCACTCAATGCGCAGAGCACCTCTTTAAGTCATGGAGGACGGCAGAGACCACGTCAGATGCTGCTGGCACACAGAGCCATGGGACATCATTCAGGGAAACACATGATTGGCATCTGGCACCCCTAAGGTACGACCATTCTCATTGATCCTTGGGGTGTGCATGAGGAGGAACCCCAATGGAGAGTCCCGACTAGGTATTGGGAGCAACTGACATGCAGACGGATTTGGTGTAGTTCTGCTCCGTTAGGTTCTTCCAGGAGGTCTCCGGAGGTGTATCCTGTCTATAGCCCTTCACTCCTCTTGTAAAATGGTGACAATAAGTGGCCAAGAGTCCTAAGAGGGAAGAGATAGTCGGCAGGCAGCGGATCACATCAGCCGTCTGTGAACACTTACTACTTTGTCGGTTCGCGGCTTTGCGCTATCTTATCTGAGAGGTCTGCCCGTCCTCAGTCTCCAGTTGCAAACCGCCCCCAACAACGGGCATCTCAAGCCCCCGACCTGTGCTTTACGGCATCTGCCACATCAAGCCCACCCTAGAAACAAGCATCTGTCCGTATAGCTCCCTCACTAGATTCATGTTCCATGAAGATCTGGATTTTTGTCTGTCTCCAGCACCTAAAAGGTGTCTGCTCACAAACCTGGTGACTTGAGTTCCATCCCCGGAAGTCCATATAGTAGAAGAGAACTGACTGACTTCTAAAAGTTGTCCTTTAGCCTCTGTCTACGAGCCATAGCATGTATTCTCTCTCTCTCTCTCTCTCTCTCTCTCTCTCTCTCTCTCTCAAGTACTGAGAGGCTAACTCTCAGTAAGGGTTCAACAAAGCTATCTTGAATGATGGACACAGCATATGGCCACAGCAGCCAGCCAAGGCCCGGATGCTGCTCTCTGGACTCCAAATGCACTGCAGCAAGTGACCACGTGGTAAAGGTGACAGGTGTCAACCAGTGAGAAAGGCGATATCTGTTCTGGGACTCTCTGAACAGAGAAACCAGCCACCAGCCCTTGTTACCTGAGCGGCCTGGGTGGGTTTCCTTCCCAGAGAAGCACTCTAGCCTGGGAACCAGAAGGCTGGCAGGACCTTCTCAGTCTCTGACCGAGTCTATCTGAGACACAGCTGATGCGGTGATGTGGGAAACACCGGCCCTTCCCACGCTGCTTTGCTAAGTTAAACTGACCCACTATGCTGCCAATCTCATGCCAACTGCTACCCAAGTGGATGAGGGTACGATCAGCAACTACTGATTACACCAAAAATAAGTCTAGTGGAAAAAGAGCACCAAAGGGGTCTGGAAAGGAGCATCGGACCTTCCACTTAATTTTTTTTTTAGCAAAGCTGAGACTGGAAAGACGGTTCACTCCATGAAGTATTTTACTCACAAACGCGAATAAAATTCATGTTTCTGACACCTACATAAAAAGTCAGGCACAGCAGCACGTGTCTGTAATCTCAGTGCTGGATGTGGGGTGAGCATGAGGTGGGGTTCCCTAGAGCTCACTGGCCATGCAGTCTAACCACATTGAAGAGTCCCAAGCTCAGCTGAGAGACCCTATCTCAAAAGACGGGGTGGAGAGGACTCAGGGAGTTAGCTCAGCAGGTAAGGCGCCTGCATGCAAACCTGGAGACCCAAGTTCAATCCCTGGAAGCTCACATGGTGGAAGAAGAGACTTATACCATGGCATGCATGTGTGCTCTCTCGCTCTCTCTCTCTCCCCTTCTTGATAAAAGTAGATAAATATATAAAAATGCAAGAGCTTCTAATTCTATTCAAAACAATGAGGTAGAAAGAAGTAAAGAAAGACACCCAGCGTTGACCTCTGGTCTCCACATGCACGCATACACATAAATACACACACACACACACACACATGCACACACACAAAGGACGGAGGAGGACCCCATACAAGAGCATCTCAAGACTTGCCAACGCTGGGATCTGCTTTCAAGAACCCCCCCCGCCCGCCTCTGAGGGTTCACACTCATCACACAAGCTCACAAGAAAGTCACACTCACCACACGTGCTGCACACACACTAACAAGAAAGTGGCACCCTCTAGGGACGTGCTGGTCTTGGTGAATCACGTTACAAGGTTAAAGGGTGGGGGGTGGGGGGATAACAGAATTGTCACCAACAGAAACAAGCCACAGAATTATTTAGACCATAACGAATTTGTGGATTTATGGTCACCATGGCTACAAGGGATCTTATCCCAGACACCAACATGATAGTAGTGGCACTGGCTCATTTACTTTACCTCCTTCTAGAAGGTTTTCAGACTGCTTGGGAGGGGTGCGCGGGCGTGCTCAGAGGAGAGCACTTGAGTGTGTGCCTAGGGGGGGCCAAGGGTGATACTAGGAATCATCCTGGAACAATCTACCTCTTTATTGCTTTGCCCTGGTTTTCTACCTTCCAGGGCCAGAATCACAGACCACAGTCATATCCACTTGGCATTTTTGTGAGATCTAGGGATCTCAACTCAAGTCCTTTTGTTTGTGAGGCAAAGCCTTTAACCCCTGATCCATCCCCCCAACTGCTATTTTAAAGCTATATTTCCTATACCGCTTGAAACTAAAGTTTCACATATGAATTTGTCCCCCCAAAACAGAGGCACTCACTCAAAATGTGCAGAGGTACCTTCCTGCCTGTGGCTGTTTGGTTACCAGCAAACACTGCTGGGATAGGGGGATCTTCAGCAGTATTACAGGGTCCGCCCCCAGCTAGGTCACTGTTTTGCTCCCAAGCTCAGCAAATGGTTATAGACTCATCTCAACTACCAGGTTCAATTGTCAGGCTCACTCTTGCTAAGTAAAAGAGTTTATTTTTAATTTTTTGCATTTACCTAATGTGCATGTATGTGTATATCTACGAAGATCGGAGAACGACTTGCAATAGTTGGCTGTCTCCTTCCACCCCGCGGGTTCCCAGGATCAAACTCAAGTCATTAGCCTTGGCCGAAAGCACTTTACCCACTGAGTCATCTCACCACCCCTGAGTCCAGCTTTTTGAGCAGCCAATACACACCTGTCTATAAACACACTATTTGCATTAGTGTGCAGTCATTCCCTGCATCCTATGCTTTGGGCCCTCTAAGAACTTTAAAAGCAACCAAATCCCTCTCTACTTAAGATACCTGGCTGCAAACCACTGCCTGTATTCAGCTGTGACACAGCCAAGAGGCTCGGGAGACCAGACACTAGACCACACCAGAAGCCTGACTCGACCCTCGTGGGTCCCAGTGTGCTAGTGGACGGTGAAGAATCGGAAGAGAAGGCTTCAAAGGTTCGGTTATTTGCCCCTGAAGTGTTTCCTAAGCCCCTCTGGGTCAGGCTCAAAGGCTATAACAATGGTAGTGGCAGGATCCTGCCCTGACAAGTCAGAAGAGGAAGATGCGCACGTGAAAAATAACTGCCAGACAACTGCTTCTCAAAGGGCTGGAGACACAGCCCGGGCCAGGTGCACCGCCAGGTGCATGTGGGGGAATCCACTCCAGACAAGTTCTTTGTCTATTTCTACTTGAACTGTCAGGTTCAAGCCCCAGGTTAAATAACTCACTTCCTTCCCCTCCCATTCTGACTCTTAACCAACCTCATCATTAATCACAAAGAAATCGCAGCAGTGGGGAGAGACAGTCAGTGAAGTGCAAAGCACAAAGACATGAGCTCAATCCACAGAACCCATGGAGTAGGGCGAACGCCTGCAATCCCCGCTAAGAAGGAGACAGGTAGGGCCCTGGGGCTGTGACCTTCCAGAGGGAAGCATGCGTGCACTGCCGTTTTATTCCCAAAACTGCTTGGCAATTCCAGGCCAGTAAGAGACCCTTGCCTCAAAAAACAAGGTGTATGGTGCCTGAGAAATGACACCAGAGTTGACCTCTAGCTTCTGTACACATATGCACACACAGAGGCATGTACACACACACACACACACACACACACACACACACACCTATATATGCAAATATGCTTGCACACACAGGAGCTTACACATGCCTACTCACATGATCATGCATGCACACGCACGCACACACGCTTATACACACAAACAAGCATGCACATACACCTACACAGAAACATGAACACACATACACACAAACATATACATGCCTACACACAAGAACATGCATGCACATACTTACACACACCTACACACACACACACACACACACACACACACACACACACACAGCTGAAGACACTGGAATCACCGAGCAAGCAAAGTGCAGAAGTCTTGCAGGCTGCAGGTGCTGAGGTGCGAAGAAGCAGGTGGTCAGGCTGGCCTAGCACTCTGCGCCTCCAGCAGGTGCCTGCCCCTTCTAGAACCGTCTCTGCTCATCTCCTGACTGAGGTCACAGCACACGCTGTGGCTTACAGAAAGTACCACTACCATTTATACAGGCGACTTGGAGGGCATGGGCGGCATGCGCGCACTGCTGTTTCATTCCCAAGAAAGAAAACGATCTGCCCATTAAAGGTCAGCGTAGTGCCAAGATGCTGCCATCTGCAACAGAGTCAAATATCATCGACATCAACATGTGAAGGAGAAAAAGGGTATCATAAAACATTAATAACTGAGAACAGAGGGTGTGTGGGACCCAGACATGGGCTCAGATCCTCCCTTCCCAAATTATCAGCCCATTTAACCTGTGGGTGTTTTTCTCCAGTGCACAGCCTTGTGCTGTGGGTAGGTGGGCACTTTGTCCATCATGTCTTACATGTTTGTTACTCCTTTAAAAACTGGAAATGGAGGAAGTCTGGTGGGTAGAGGGGAGGGCTGTCCTAGTGAAACTTAACAAAGTGCACTCTTATCGCCCATCTCCTGCCTCCTTTCCCCTCTCAGACCTCTCCAGGTTTCCCCTCCTGCCATGGTCACGGTCAAGGCCTATACGCCCACGGCATGACCCTCCACCGGGATCACACTTCTTAGGGTGGGCACAGGGCCAGTTCCTTCCCATCCGGCCATCTCTTACCTTCTGTCACACGATTGACAACATTCCCTGGTTACCTCTCCTGAGAAGTGCAGCCTCTCACGTCCCTCAGTGGCTTCCAGGTTTTGTTTTAAACATCATCCGACATACTATATGTAGTATGCACGCTGGGCGTGCTTACAGTGTGCCCCACTAGTACACAAGTCCACGAGGGCCAAGCGTGTGCTGTGCACTAGCACCCGGAACAATGCCTGAGACAGAGAGAGACAACGAGGAGAGAGACACAAAGCAAGACACGGAGAGAGAGAGAGAGAAAAGAGAGACACAGAGAGAAAAAGACACAAAGAGACAGAGACAGAGAGAGAGAGCATTCTCTAGCTCCACTTGCTAGTGTCAATCAATCACATTTGGTCAGACTGTCTAACGATCCTGTAGGGAGAAGTGATCTTGGGGTCCCAAGAAGCAAGAGAAGAAAAGAGAAAACCCAGAGGTCAGGCAGCTGAAGGCCTTCCGTTATTCTCAGAGTTCACACTCAGAGGGACTTTTCTTGACAGCTTGTGTCCCCTGCCCCCTAACGTAAGAAGAGGTCCTTCCAAGGCCTTAGGAAGGGAAGGGTGGCGACTGTGCCTGAGTTTCCTGTTTTGAAATGGCTCCCCCTCATGAAGCCAGAAATGATCAAAATGATTTCCAACCAGACAAATACAAATACCTAGGTGGAACGTGGGACCCTCTCCCCGAACCATCATACCTAGTCTCAGCAAGTCCTGGGTAACCTGGTCACCCTGGTATTTCAGCAGACAGGAAGTGAAGCCACTTGCCGGAATCCACCGCAGGGGAAGGAAACCAGCTCAGTATCTGCCTCATCTGGCGCTATTTTAAAAAAAGCCCCCGGAGAAGCACAAACACTTCAACCACCAACAGGGTCTTGAGACCCCGAACTGTTAACATTTTAGCCGATGCTGTTTTCTAATTGGCTCAGAGTTGAGAACATCCTGGAACCTTTTCAAAGGAAGTTTCAATAGATAACACAAAAACAGCCCTAAGTATTGGAGCGACGCCAAAGTCATTCAGTGCCTAGGCAAAAAACTAAAGGTTAAAAATTAAAGGTATGTAAAAACAGAGATAAATGATACCAGGCTGCTACCCTGCATAGAGGCAGGTCAGGTAGACACACACGCATGTCTGCAAACTTCAAAAGTTATAGCTAAACTTCTGTCTTTAAATTTAGTGACTTACTCACCAGAATGGTATTTTTTTTTCTAAAACAGATCTTATTGAATGAAGTATAATATAGATGTCTCAGCTATCTCTTGTAAGATATACAGATTAAACAGACTTTATCTGAAATGTTTGGGACCAGATACTTTTTGGATTTGGGGTTGTGTCAGATTTTGAAATATCTGCATTTCCCTGATGAGATATCATGGGGAAAGGACCAAGTATAATTATAAAATCACTTATATTTTATTCACTCATTTTTACTCACAGCCTGAAGGCAATTCTGTGTATTTTTACTGACTATAACCTATTTAGGTGGTTCTCAAAAACTTCCAAATTTTGGAGCATTTTAGATTTCAGATTTTCTGCTTAGGGTTACTCAGCCCATGTGTACATTCTATAATTGGGGGGAGGGCTAGTTGCCTTCGAACGATAGACTAGTGGATCTGGGAAAGGGTTCAGCAAGTAGAGATGACTGCCACCAAGTCTAATGACCAGAGTTCAATCCTCATTACCCAGGGGTAAAAAAGCACGACTAACTCCCACAAGTTGCCCTCTAGCTTCTCCACACGCATGCTGCGACTTGCATGTGCACACACACATATACAAACACAAAAATTTTAAAATGGATTCTTGGAAGCTGGGGCTATGACTCAGGGATTAAAGTCTGCCTTGCAAACAAAAGGATCTGAGTTTGGATCCCAGACCCCATGTAAAAATGCTGGGTGGAAATGGCAGTATCCTGCACTTCAGATGCAGAAGGCAGAGACTGGAGAACCCCGAGCAAAGCAATAAGGAGGTAGAGCAATCCCAGATGAGTCCTGATATTACCATTGGGCTTCCACAGACACACACACTCGTGTCCTCTGATACACACACATGCACACACACAGACAGACTTTCTGTTTCTCTTCCATACATTTAAATGTCCTAAAATGAGCACATATTATAGACAGAATTATAGATCAAAATTCTGTTTCCAGATGCAGTCTCCATGCAGCCCAGTTCAAAGAAACTGCAAGGAGGCTTAAATCAAGGCTGCAATCTTTCCATACATTCAGCCGAGGCAAAGAACTCCCAGGTGACAGGGAAAGTAAACAGCACAGGGGAGGGGAGTCAGGCTTTCTTCCTGGCAGGCTTCTCCACTCCGAACAGTAGCTTTCAAACAAAAACCACAATCCTAGAGGTAACACAAAAGGAAAGTTGAGGGAAGCCTCTTAAAACCCCTCGCCTGGGGGTCTGGGGCCTCTGAGCTCAGAGAAGCAGGGGACACCTTTCCACACAGTATTCCAGGAGGGCCGCACACAAACAGAGCCACAAATATGTGGGAGTAGTTTGCACCTAAGGAGGTATCTCTCCTGGATTGCTTCAGGTGGGATACTAACAAAGCCCAAACTTCCTCTGGGTCCAGCTGTACTGTATCTGCCCCACACCTCAGGAGCAGAAGAAAATAGATAGAGCTTACTCTTAATGAGTTCAAACTGGGTTGAGCCTCCAGGAATCCAGAAAGGCGGGGACAGACCCCCATCAGCACAGCCGGAGGGTACACACCAGCCACTCCGGGCCTACCTCTAAACTTTGGCAACTTCACATATTCAACCTGCAAATACCTTAAAGAGAACCTGCCATATGCCAGGCCCTATGCAAAACATCTAGACTAAACTGGAGTCTAAAACTCCATCCTTAAAAAAATAATAATTGAATTAGACTATTATCTCAGAGGGTCAAAGATTTCTAAAGAAAACTGCCTGACAGGCCCACTTCTGCTAAACGCTCAGTAGCATAATTGATGGCCAATTATTCATATTCAATTACCCAAACTCACGGACTAGAAAGGGTACCAAAGACAATGGACTCCAGATTAGTGTCAGAGGGGGCAGAAGTAGCCCCATGTCTTTTTTTTTTTTTTCTTTCCCTCCTCCAGCCAGCAAGGAAGCTCCTGTCCATTTCTTTCACAATACCTTTTTTTCTCCCACACAAATACATATCTGGCACTCTTGCCAGAAGGTTCCAATTTTTTATTCATTATTTATTTGTTTCAGAGAGAGGTGGGAGAGAAGAGAGAGAAAGAGAGAGAGAGAGCGAGAGCTCCATGCTTCTCCAGGGTTGCTGATCTGGAGAGACTTAAACTCCACAGACAGGCTTTAAAAAGTCAGTTACACGGAGTCTGTGTCCTTTTAAATTCAAAGCAGGAAAAAAATATTTAGCCTCATATCAACAGTAGATGTTAACAAAAGTTTAAAAATAGTTAATGTATATTTTAAAGCATATTTTATGCCTCATGTAATAGTAAGGTACTGACAGAGGTTCTGTGGAAGTGTATCGTGTCAAATCAGGAAGACTTTTCCAGGTACCTGCAGTTTCACATCCAATACAAAAGCATTTGTCATGCGGGGTGGGGACTTAGAGGGAAGGAATCAGTAAAAGACTTGCTCTGAAAGTAAATTAGAAACAAACATCATTGTGAGAGAGTAAAGAGGCCAGAAAGGGATGGGCAGGATCAAGGAGAGACGATTCTAACCCCAACAAGCTTAGACAAGGTCCCGTCCTTCCAAAAGGCAAAACCCTAAAGCTACTTCCAAGTCAACTTAATATTCTGAGGAGAGCTGGAAATGCTGGCCAAGTACTAATTACAAATTGCAAGCTTCTTCCCAGTTATCGCTGGCTACAACGTTACTTCTTAATTCTTGCACAAGACCTATGAAAATAGAAACGAGCTGGACGATTCATAGGTGCCCGGAAGCTTGTGTGCATGCCTGCTGGAGGCTGATACCCAGTTCCATGCAATTCTGCTGAGGGCTTCTAGACACGCACCATCCCAGGCAAACTTGAATAGGCCTGAACAACAGCGCTGAAGTCCAGACCAAGTCATCAAACCCTTTGTTTAAAGTGTATGAGCCCGGTAATATCTGCACACCACCCTGGCCTCTAGTCCTCTCGGGAGAGTCTGGCCTAGTCTCATGTGGGCACAGGAGCTTGGCACCCAGATGCCTGTCTGTCTGGTCCTGCCCTCTTGCAAGCCAGAAAGCCAGCAAAGTCCATTTTTAAATCCCCTTAGAAGTTTCACAACCACAGGTTTGGGTGAGGAGACAAACCCGGCTCTAGTTTGCTGACATTAAACTAAAAATATCCAGCTGCAAACAAAAGCCATCTTTTATAGGGCTGGCTCGGGTGTGGTAGCACTGGACCATATTCTTGGCAGACAGGCAGCCCTAACAACTGCTCTGAGCTCCACAGAGCAGAGGAGGCCAGTCTGTCCCTGCGCTGTCAAGGAATCCCACAGCCAACCGCACAACCGGTTTGATACAGAGAACAGCTTCATGGCTCGGCTCTGCCATCCACCGAAGCCCGGCTTGATGAATCAGGGCCGTGTCTGCTCCAAGTGTTAAGATACACGTTGAAAGAAAGCAGGAGACAAAGCGAAAAATACCAGCCCTGTTCCTGGAAGAAAATGTGTTTCCATCTTCCCCCTCCTTACAACTAGAAAAGCAAATTATCGCCGTGGCCACACTGAGAAAGGCAACTGGGAGACATCAAAACAAAATTGATTTTGGTGCCAACGTAGCCCAGCAGAGGTCTGTCGATGGGAAAGAAAAGGGAGAAGAGAGTCCCGAGACCAAGGCAAGGCAGTGAGACCCGAAACCTTTTCAGAAGGTCCTACCTGTTGGGCTTTGCAACTGAGCAGCCCAGCCCGGACCACCCGGCTCTCTCCTAGTCCCAAACTTTCCTTCTCCCCCTCGAAAGCAGCGTGTCCCGACCCCTCTTCCCATTGCCCATGGCAGATGTAGGTGGAACTTTGCTTAAGCCACAAGGGGGTGGGGG
Source organism: Typhlomys cinereus (assembly GCA_023101885.1). Taxonomy (NCBI): domain Eukaryota; kingdom Metazoa; phylum Chordata; class Mammalia; order Rodentia; family Platacanthomyidae; genus Typhlomys; species Typhlomys cinereus. Next base: position 4,269,509 of record JALPQD010000097.1, read on the forward strand.
GTGGGTAAGGTGGGTGGGAGGGAGGCAAGGGTTCATTCCCACGCTTCCCGGGGGCTTCTGGGGCTTGGAATCTAACATCACCAGGGACGCACCCCGGCTGTGAGCCCAGAAACTGGCCCCAATCTCTCCGAACACTGCAAAAGCCAAGGCGTGTAACCCAAGGGTTCTGAGCTCCTAGTTCAGGATCTGCCGAGGAGAAGTGGGGGGCCAGTTCCCATAGCACCAGCTGCAAGGTCACTGCGGAGCTGAACCCTGGGGTGTTTTGCCAAAAAAAAAGTCCGAGCTGACCGAGGACAGCCGACCTCTCCCCCACACCTGCTCCGCGCCAAAGAGCCCGGGACACGTGGGAGCTCAGCTTAGGGTTTGCCAGTCAGCGGCCGGGACTCGCAACCTCGCCGGGGCGGCACCATTCGTCCCCGGGCCCCCCGCCAGGAAGAGGCAGTGCGCCCCGGCGCAGAGCAGCTCCCGGAGCCTCCGTCGTGCCAGCTCTCGGCAGCAGCGTGGTTTGGTTCTTGTCACATCAGATCCCCGATCCCGGCAGTTTCCCACAGCCTCTACCTTTCCCTGCCTGCCACCTAGCCGACAAGACACAAAGAAAAGAGAAGGGCCACACACCGTCCCATCCTCCAGCTTGGAGCCCGGAGGAAGAGGAAGGAGGACACCTTCCCTCCTCTTGTCCATCCCAACTCGCGACCCAGCGATGCCGGCAACTGCCAGCTCCGGAGAGGCCGAGGGAGAAGAGGTAAGGTTGGAAGCAACAGAAACCAGGCAAAGCGAGCAAGAGAGAAGAAAATATCCAACAAAACCACGCTAACGCGCCCCCTACCTGGGTGCAACATACTTTGGAAATAGAAGATGACCAGGATAAAGGATCCCAAGCAAGTGGCCAGCACCATCCGGCAAATTCTGTTCATCCTCATCACTTCCAGCAGCGCCGGCTTCATGGCTTTGTCCTGGCCGCCGGGTCCCGGCTGTCCGGGAAAAGCGCCCCAGGGCGCAGGAGAGGAGACCCCAACTGCTCGGACCGGAGCCCGGGAGGCTTGGATCTGGGCTGGCCGGGATCGTGGGGGTGGGATCGGGCTGGCTTGGCGGAGGTTGTGGGCGCCCCGAGCTCGGGGCCGGGAGAGAGAAGGCTCCCGAGTTGGTCTGGAAGTGCCGAGATGCGTGGATCCCCGTGGCCGTGCGCTTCCCGCCGGTCTTCCTCGCTGCTCCGCCGCCGCCTCCTCTTCCTCCTCTTCGGCTGGCGTCGGCGGCCGCCGCTGCCTCCTTGCGGACCTGGCGGCGGGGATGCGAGGCGGGATGGTGCTGCCGCCTCCGCCGCCGCGCTGTGGCTGTCCGACCGGCCCCTCCTTCCCTGTCCAAAGGCTACTTCATTGCGCTCGATGATCTATATATTCCGGGCTGGATTTTACCAAATGCAACTCGCAGCCCCCGGCGAGGGGAGGGCGCCAGGCGGGTGGAGGAGGGCGGGGCCGCGCCGGGGCGGAGCGTTGCCTCCCCCGCCCCTACCGGGACTTGGTCGCGTCCAGCTGTTTCCCGGGGAGTCTGGAGTGCGCAGCGCGCTCCCGCAGGGTCCCAAAAGCCCTCAGTCCCCGGCTCTGGACTCCGGTGCGGCCGGCCGCTGCCACCCGGAGGTTGTGTCAGCATTTCCATGACAAAACCCGGAGGAAAAAAACGCGAAATAGATCTCCTCTGAGCTGCCGCCCACCCGCACCCCCCATTTGGAGAGAGAAGAGACGAGGAGTGGGTTAGGTGGCCGGCAGGGAGAGGGGCTTTGGTGGCACGCGATGATTTCAAATCCCAGGATGAAGTTTCCCCCAGGCGCTTCAAGGAGCCAGTGCCCTTTTCTGGAGGATCAAAACTGGGCGGTTGCTTTTTTTCTTTCAAATGACATCGTAGCTCCAGAGCTGTTTGTGGAGAGGTTGAGAGAGCTGACTTAAAGTCAAGGCTGGAGAAACTGCCTGTGGCTCCCGGGTCAACCAGTCCCCCGTACACACACACACACACACACACACACACACACACACACACACACACTTCCCAGTCCTTAAGGCAAAAAGGGGTGCATGGATTTTTAAAGCGGTTTCACCAAGAGCTTTCTCCACGTTATCCGAGCCACGCTAGAGTTTTAGGCAGATGTGAGATGCTGCCCTTAGGTAAGTCATGGTCATGCAAGTTCAACAAAGTGCTGGAAAAAACCCAAGCCGGTTTAGCCTTGGCAGGTACCCGAGAAAGATGGCGCTGCGTGCCTGCATTGTGGAAAGTGACTTGAAATGTTCCGGCCCGTGCAGTACTATTAGATCGGCGATCAATGAGGTATAGAGGTCAGTCCGTGGTATGGAGTCCACTTTCATACCAGGGAAACAACGTCATTGTAAAGACTTATTCTTGCGCTTCATCGAAAGTCACTTTTACGGTACTAACTGCATGAATAATGAGACACTGTCTTTCAGTGCCTCTCACTATACAGGCACTTGATACATTCTCATTGAAGCTGGAAGAAATGGGCCTTAGCCTCCTCTCAGTTTGACAGACACAACTTGCCTTTGGACGGTGCCACAGAAAACACCCGCTGCAAACTGCTTTCCTTCTCCACCCCCCCAAGTCGGCCTCCCCTCCACAGGGAAGGAAAGTAACTAAGTCAGCAGCCTTCCTGTGATTACAGAAGACAATCAATTACAGCAGAGCATTTATGCAGTCGGTTCGTACTGTATTAATTTGTCCTCACTTGTGAATGAGTTGCTTGCTGAAGGCAGAGGAGCTGAATAAGCTCCCAAGCAAGCTGTTCCCGGGCATAGGAGGTTAGGGATGGGAGCTGTACCCTCTCTACCACCCCTCTGCCACCAAGCAGGAGGGGCCTTGCAGGGGCATGTCCGGGAAAGTGCCTGTAGAAGATTCTTGACTGGATGACAGCACCGTATTTAACTGCTGGGTTTACAGAGCCAGGCCAGCAAAGGATCCACCCTTACCACCTGCCAAGTGTACGAAAGTCTGGAAGGGACAGAGAAGATGGCTCAGTAGGTAGAGGAGCCATCCTGAGTTCAATCCCCATCACCCCCATAAGTGCCAGGTGTGTCTGTCATCCCAGTGTGGAGTAGACAGAGTCCAAAATGACCCGAGGCACTAGCTGGCTCCAGGTTCAGGGACAGACCTCTGCCTCGACCCCCGCTCAAAAAGAATAAAGTGGAAAATGATTAAAGAAGATGCCTGATGTCAAATTCTGGCCTATTCACACACTCACACACACACACACACACACACGCACACACACACACGCACACACACGCACACACACGAAGGGGGCGAGTGTTTGTATTATTTAAGTCTATGCATGCATAAGGCAAGTTGGGAAATCGCAAGGCCAAGAGAAAGTGGAAGTGTGATTCCTTTCGGTTTATGGAGCCCTGAGTCAGGCTACCTGCTGGAAAAGGATGGTGACCTGCCTGATGTCTGCACCCCACACACATACACACACAAGGATTGGCCCCAAGATAAAGTGCGGCAAAGGCTCAGACACTAATCTACCACTTCTTCCAAGAAACACTCTCTGATTTCTTACTTAAATTTTTTTTTCCTCTTGAGATTGGGAGACCCAGTCCAAACTGTGCATGGTGCATGGAAAGCAGGAAGCATTCCTGGAAGAGCAGGGGTCTTCAGTTCTCTCGCTCTCTCTCTCTCTCTCTCTGTCTGTCTCTCTCTCTCTCTCTCCTCTGATGCCCAGTTTAATAACTGGCACATGGTAGGCAGGAGAAGTCAGAGATGGAGAGGTGTTGAGTTCAGGGAGTTCTGAGATCCCTGATCACAGCTAGGGCAGTATCTGCAATCCACTTGTTTTCAGTACACTGAGGATGTGTGTGTGTATGTGTGTGTGTGTGTGTGTGTGTGAGTGTGTGTGTGTGTGTGTGTGTGTGTGTGTGTGTGTGTGTGTGAAAAGGCTGCATTTCTTTTTCTCTTATCTCCTAACCCTAACCCTAAACAAAACTCAGAGCTTTGTTTGTGCTGCCAAACAAGTACTGATAAGATAAAGGGCAATGATTGCTGATAAGATTGAAAGAAAGATTTTTATTTTTTGAATGCTAAATAGGTAAGGAAAGAAATCCCTAGATAATCAGGCTGGGGGGGGGGGGAGGCACTGATGCAGGACAGGTAGAGCACTTATCTGGCATGTGTGAAGACTAGTTGGTTCCCAGTACAGCAAAAGGTAAATCTAGCCTTCTTTCTTCCCCATAATATATCTGTCAGGATGAACAAAGTAATGCTGCTATGACAAAAAAAAAAAAAAGTCTTACCTCCAGTGATTTAAAGCAACTGGGTTACATCTCCCTCTGCACAGCTGGTACATAGTTCACAACTGAGACAAAGCAGTACCTTCTAGAATGGCTGCAAAACTGAAGGAAAGTGGAGTGCTGGGAAATCTCACCCAAACAATTCAGGGCCCAGCCCTGAAGGGGTACACCTGGTTTCTGGGCACTGTTTATTGGCTCTTCAACAGGACACCTAGGCCAGCAATGTGGTCCCGGAGTGGGCAACATGTGGACAGCAGCCTTCCTGGCTCTACCCTGGCTCGTTCTTCACGCTTCCACTAGTTTTCTAAGTTCCCTTTTGCCTGAAAATCCCTTGAAGACTTACTGGGGGCTCATGGTAGAACCTGGCTTAATATTCTCTAAGTCCAATAATATACACATGAAACAGGAGCTCAAAATCCGGCATGGCTCTGGGGGTATAGGGGGGAGACAGCAAAGGAGAAAGTCCTATCTATATAGACGATAGTGTCATATTTATAGGAGAAGAAAAGCAGATGCAAAACTCCAAATCCCAGGCTGTCCGTTTGCCGATATTCACCGAGTCTTTCCAGTCCCTGCTAGTTCGGTCTCATACTCTGTCCTGTTAAGGTCTAGCAAAACTGACACAATGTCCCCCTTCTGCATTTTGTTGGAAAGGGCAATGGACCCAAGGTACAAGGAAGACAGAGAGCCCTTCAGCATCCTTGGGAGGAGGGTGAATGTGTCTTGTGCCAACATGAGCCAGGGGCTCCCGCTGGCTCCTCTGAGGACCTGGCTTTGCCCATTTGCATCTCTTGGGCACCTCTAGCACAAAGTACACTCAGTTAGCCTGAGCACAGTCAATATTTGTGGAGCTGAATTAAAAACCATTTGCCTGCAGTGTGCGGAGATCTTGGGAACAAATTTCCTACAGGTAGGTAAACCGCAAGTACACAAGTGGGTCAGTCATGCCAGGGCTCCAGCAGCAGGATCGTCGGTGCTTGCTTTTCAGAAGTAGGCTGGGAAGAGACAGAGAGAGGGAGAGAAAAAGAGGAGAAAGAAAAGAAAGAGAGACAGTAAGATAGCTCAGCAGGTAAGGTGCCTGCCTGCAAACTGGCAACCTGAGTTCTATCCCTGGAAGTCCCAATGGGAGGAATTGAGGAAGGAAAGGAAAGAGAGATGGAGGGAGGAAAGAGAGAGAAGAGAAGCCGTAACAGAGGGAGGAGAGGAGGGATGGATAAGATAAATGCGTAGGGCTGTTATGTTGCCTGGAGATGGTACCTTGCTCCTCCCCCAGTTTAGACCCCAGAGTTTTCCCTTCTGTTGTTACTCACCAGGTGTTTTAGACCCTCGGGCTCTGTCCAAGCCCACTCCTTGCACAGTCCAGAAGCCCCTTCTAGATCGCCCATTCCTCAAGTGAATCTCACCTGGTGTCCCTGAAAGAGCCGTGGGAGCGCCCCAGGTGCCGGCAGAGCCCACCCCAGCATCCCTGTGCCCCATTCTACTGCGTGGGAGTTTGCACTCTCTGAACCCTGCTACTGCCCAAGAGCTTTATGCGTTTCCCTTCATTTGTCTGTCTTTTACAGAAAAAGAGACTGAGTCAGGGAGAGGCAACATCATGTCTCAGGGACACAGAGTTAGTGTCGGCAGATCCACAGTCACAAAGCCAGAAGCTATATGGCACAAGTGCGACTGGAGTCCCGGCTCTTTGCTTCCCCAGCAAGCTGAGGGCCTAGAAGTGGGTCAGAACACTGCTCTGAGCCCTGCTTATGCTAAATGAAGATGGCCAGGGCTTTGGGGCGGGACTAGAGAGGGACTCAGTGGCTGCAGGGTCTCCTGTAGCGTCAATCCTGCCTGCCCCTCTGGACTGCCCATTGACTCCCCTACCAGATCTGTTCCCCCAGGGACATTCTGCCAACCCTTGGCTGCTCTTAGCATCCAGCAACAGCCTTCCCAGAGCACACTTTGTCAGGCACCACAGGATACTTCTCTGGAATATTAATGTTTATATCTCTCGCAAGTAAATTAATTAAATATTCAAAACTAGAGTTCAAGCCGGATTAGTGGAAGGAGAGAACTGACTTGTGAAAGTTATCCTCTGACTTCTAACTGTCCCACGGCATGTATGTTCTCTCTTTCTCTCCCTTAAGTAAATAAACCAAAAAAATTTTTAAAGAGTCATGAGAAACAGGGCATTGGAAACTTTAAGCTTATGAAATTCTACTCCCATATGTAGTTTCGAATAGAAAGGATACAATTAAAGGCACAAGATGGCTCAGTGGGTAAGGTGCTTGCTGTGCAAGCGTGATGATCTGAGTTCGATCCCTGAAACCCATGTAAAGGTAGAAACAGAAAATTGACCCCACAAGGCTGTACCTTGACTCCACACCTGTGCCACGATGCAAACGGTTAAACTCACTCACAGGTGCATCTCTCTCTCACATACACATACACACAGGACACTAATGAATAAAAACTAACAAAAATAGCACAATCAAAACAACATATAACAAAAGAGCCAACAACATTCAGGGTTTTTCTCTGATGCTTTCTGTCCCTGGGAGATGAAGTCTGTTAAGTTTTGGCGACTATTTGCGATTGCATACAAAGCCCCATCACAATCAAGACACAAACAGTGAGGACATCTAGAAAGCTCCCTCATGGCCTTTGCAACCGACCTCAGAGCCAGGCAGCCACTGGTCACCCGACTTCCACTGGAGTTTTGCCTTTTCCAGAACTTCATGCTCATGAGCTCATACCAGCTTCTCAGACTTGGCAAAGCCATTTTGAATATTTTGAAATTGACATTTCCTGTGTGTATATGGGTGGTATGCAGATCCACATGTTTGTGAGTATACATGCACGTAGTCATGGGTGTACGGGCACATGCGTGTGGGTATGTGGCACGTGTTTGTGGGTGTGCGTCACCTTTATGTGTCATACGCCTTGCTTTCTGAGACAGGGTCTCTCTCCTATACATACCGAAAAACCAAAACTCTCACCGTAAAGAAATAGAAGATGGGTTTTTGTTTTGGTTTGGTTTGATTTTTTTCCTGGAGCCAAATGTGAGTAACCACAACCCAGGAACACAGGTTCAAGTTGTCCCAAATTTCATGTGTTCTGCTGTGTTAACAGTTTTTAAAGGCTTTATAATCGCAGGAAAAAAGCATAAATTAAGACACTTTTCAAATACATCGGTGGAACTATCAAGTAGGTGGGTTGTAGCAAACCTGGGCGATTTGTTACAGACCTTTGATGCTGTCTGAGGGTGGAAGCTAGCGGTCTCTTAAATTAACACATGCTGTTAAGTCATAGGATGTTAGTTCGGAGTCAGAGGGAGGGTGAGGAGTGACTTTTAAGAGAGGTAAAGATCACCCAGAAGAAATTGCAATTAGATAGTGAATCTGCAACATTCCAATCCTCTCCCCAGATGCTGAAATTCTAATCAGTCCATCAGTTAGTGCAGGTTCTTTCCAGGAACTCGCTTTCCCATTTACTAAAATCTGGTGCAGGTTTGGCTAGGCAGGCTGACCGGTCCGTCCCAGGACCCACCTGTTCCCGCCTCCCCAGTGCTGAGCTTCCAAGTGCACGTCACTACACCTGACTTATTTCTTTTTTTTTTTTTTTCCAAAAAAACTCCAAACATGGCTCCAAACATGCACCTTGGGTCTTCATGTTTTATATGAAGGCTGCATGCCAAGCCCTTCGCAGACTGAGTCGTCTCCCCAAAGCCCTAAAAATCATTCAACTGGTAGCATGTGGTACATTTTACTGCTTCCTGTTACTAAGCAATACTGCACAGCTTGGGTTTACCATCATGCAAATACCCCATTAAGCCAGTTACAACCCCGGACTTCATGGCAATGATGCAAGAGTGATATGTGTGACTCCTTACACACACGGCAAACCCAGAGCCTGACTGTCACACAGGTGCTGATGCCGCGGGTGGGATCTGAACCAAGGTACGCGGCACCAACATCCACCGTTTCCGGTGGATCAACCGATCCTGTGTGCACATCCTCCAGACAGTGAGCGAGCTTCATGACTCAGCTGCCCATCAGGAAGCTTGCATGCCATCAAGCTCGGCTCTCACTGGTAAGATAGACCGCTCAGCCACAAGGTGCCTGCTCGCAAACCTGGCAACCTCTGTGCAATTCTCAGAAGCCTACACGGTGGGAGCAGAGAAACGAGTTCCGACATTTGCTCTCTGACCTCTACCCATGTGTCGTGGCATGGGTGGACATGACTTCTCTCTCTCTCAAATATTTATTTATGTATGTATATATGCATGTATGTATGATATATGTATGTATGTGTGTATATATGTATGTATATATGCATGTGTGTATGTATGTATATATTTATGTGTTTGTTTGTTTGTTTGAGAGAACAAACGCCATGGAGCTTGGGTGGAGGTCAGAGGGTGAAGTCAGGTCTCTCCTTCTACCATGTGGAGCTTCCTGGGCTACACACAGGCCTCCAGGTTTGCAAGGAGGCACCTTATGCTTTAAAGACAGCTGAGGGCAGAAGTCACGGATCCCAGAGGGGAGAGGCCCAAGCAGCAGAGAAGTTAAAGGGACTCTTCAGTCCTCTGGCTCTCTCTCTCACCTTTGCCCTCTCGGCTTTGGGGCTTTGGGGACACTCAGACTTTCTGTCTGCAGGTCAGATCTCCCAAAGGCCCTTTGTTTCCTTCCCTCCTCTCTGCAGATAGCTGTGTAGATGGGAAGATAGGCTGCCCCCCTGGGTCACTAGCACACACAATCCCACCTTTGTCTCTCCTCCTGCTGGGTGGGGGGTTGAAGGAGCAACCCTCTCTGAGTGGTTTATGAGCCTCTCTCTAGATGAAAGGGCTCTCCATAAACCTGCTGACCCCCCAAGTATTGTGTGAAGGGACAGGAAGTCCAAGAAGAATTATCCAAGCAGCAGTCAGTGTTAGAAAGTCCCCCCCCCCCTACACACACACCTAAGACCATCTCCTATGTTATATGGACAGCCTGAGAAATTACTGTTCAATATTTTCTCCTAAAATGGAAAACTCCTGGATGTCGAAGAAAAGTGAGCGGTGCAAAACAGCAAGAAAATAAATGTGGTGAAAAATTATTTGGAAAATAAAAGAAAGACAGAATAACGGTAACTTCTCTGTACTACATGGGCAACTAACGTGATGACCTCACAGAGACCATGAACTCAAGATGCGGGCGACATTTCTCACCCCACACAAAAGAAGTATGATCGGACGAGAAAACATGGAAAAATAGACCAGCTCGGTGGTTAGAGACGCAAAGTCAGACTTGATGGAGCCTCAGTCTACTCAAGTAGCAACAACGGTTTTTATCAAATTATACAGAATGCGGCTCCCTTGGTGCAAGAGATGATGAAATGAGGCAATGCCCGTGTGTTACAGCTGGAAGAAGCAACTGGAATTCACCTTTGAATTCCCCTGGGAAATCTTTCTCCCAGCAATGGGCAGCAGGCACCACGCCCTGGTTGCAGGCAGGACAGGGCTTTGGAGTCAAAGCCAGTCATATACTATCTGGACACCTCCGTGTCCCAGTCCATAAGATGGCAAGCGACAAGGACGGCTTTGGCAGCCTGGCCCGGGCTGTGTGCTGCGATGTGGGTGACTGTACATCTCCCACTCCCTAACGATCCGCAGGCTGTTCCCCAATCCTCTTCGTGGATTTCTAGATTCCCAATATCCTTCCAGAAGATTCCTTCTCCGCTGACACCCCAGCCCTGATGCTTGCAGCCCAGACCCTGGACTCCACAAGGTGAAAGGTGTGGGTGAAGCCAAATAGCCTATGCAGAGCAGCAGGGGTCACTGGGGGACTTGCTTGACGCCCCTCTCTGTCTGGACCCTTCCTCCCCGGCAGCACATCAAACCCGAGGATGCAAAGGCTGGTCATTCTTTCACCTAATGTATGCTTTCCTCCGCATGTTATGGTCAAGTGCTCCAGTTTGATGGCGGGGGGCGGGGGGAGAGGAGGTCAGCAGTGAGGGAGCAGCAGCAGTTGAGGCTCCGTCTCCACGCCTCTCACAAGCATGGTGCTGCTGAGTCCCGCACACTTCAGATACTGATGTCCTGGCCGTCCACGTGACTGTGCTTAGAGACAGGGCCCCGTGACGGCTCATCTTCCTGGAGCTTGACTGGATTTTGAAAATCACCATGGAAACGCACTTTTGGGTGTGTCTCTGAGGGCTGAATGGAACGCCCCAATATGGGAGACACCATCCCAGGGACGGGGTCCCAGACTGTATGAAGAGGAGGAGGTGAGCATCCGCAGTCATCTCTCTCTCTCTCTCTCTCTCTCTCTCTCTCTCTGTTTCCTGACCAACTGCCTCACAGTCCTGCGACTATGCCTTCCTCGCCATGATGCATTTTATCCCTTCAAACTGTGAGCCAGAATAATTCCTTCCTTCCTTCCTTTCCTTCCTTCCTTCCTTCCTTCTTTCTTTTTTTCTTTCCTTCTTTCCTTCCTTCCTTCCTTAAATTGCTTTTGTCAGGTATTTTGTCACAACAGGTAGAATATCTAACAAAAGCTCTTAAGGTGGTAATTCAGGTTAAATAAGGTCATGAAGGTGGAGCGCTAATCCAGGAGCACTGGTGGTATTTATAAGAAGGGAATGACAGACTGAGAAGATGGCTCTGAGGTTAAAGCACTTGGAACACCAGATCCCATGTAAAATGCTGGGTGTGTGTGGAAAGCATCAAGTCTTATAAATCTAGTCCTGGAAGACAGAACTTAGAAGTTACCAGAGCAAATTTGCTGGCCAGACTAGTCCTGTAGGTGAGCTCTTAGAGACCCAGGCTCAAAAGAAAAAGATGAAAGAACAATCGAGGATAATTCCTCAGATCTCCACGTGCACATACACACAACACATGCTCACGTGTCTGCATACACATATGCATATACCCCATACATGCACATACGCATGAGAATGGAGAAAGCGAGAATGAGTGGATAAGGTGCTTGCCCTGCAAGCATAAAGACCACAGTTTGAATTCCCAGAACCCATATACAAGTCAGGCAGGCACGCGGCTACCTGTATTCCCAGCATTCAGTTGAGAAACCTACCTTAACATGAAAGTGGGGAGATGGCTCAGCGGGGAAAGCATTTGCCTCTCAAACAAAAAGATCTGCGTTCAGATCCCTAGATCCCATGCAAAAAATGTCACTTGGATATAGTGGTGCCCTGCACTTCCACCCCTGGAAAGCAGAGCCTGAGAAACCTTAGGACAAAGCAACAAGGTTAAAGAGCAATCCAGGATGATTCCTGATATCACCCTTGGGCCTTCACAGATACACACACTCAAATACCTTCTTGTATACAGGTCACACACACACATGTAAACCCACCCACATGTAACACACACACACACACACACACGCACGCACGCACGCACACACACACACACAGAAAGTAGAGAGAAATCAAAGGAGATACCCAATGTTAACTTCAGAACTCCATATATATGCATACATACATATACATGCATACCTGCATATTCATGTGCACATGAACATATATGCATGTACCCCACATCTCTCTCTCTCTCTCTCTCTCTCTCTCTCTCTCTCTCTCTCTCTCTCCACATGAGGTTGTAGCAAGAAGACAGCTGACTGTGAGCTTCATCAGAAACCAACCCTGCAACCGGACTTCCAGCTTCCAGAACCGTGAGAAAATAAATGTGTGTTCATCCGTTCATGGTATTTTGCTAAAGCTTGCCCAAGTCAGCTCACACAGTGTCTCTAGCTCAGCCACTTTATGTAGAGGACATTTGTCATATTGGATATTTCCCAGCAGCTTCTAACATCCTACATGAGTCCTTTTCCACCCAAGGAAACCAGCCTTAATTTTCCAGGCATCCCTTGCAGCTAGGGTGAACGCATGATCTAAGTTGTACCAGATATGTGCAAAAGACAAATAGAGGGCAAGGCTAGTAGCAAACGAATCTGACTTGGAGCAGGTATAAAGAACTAGAAGTCAGTCCCAGGCTCCTCCACACGAACCATGGAATCTGGACCAAGTGGCCATACCTTTAGTTCTCATGGCGACTGGAACAAATTACCATGAACTCCGTGACTTCAAAGAGGGGAAATGTATTCTTTCACAGCCCTGGAGGTCATAAATCCAAAAATCAAGTTGTCAACAGAGCATACTCCTTCCAAACCCTTCCATGAGAGAAACCTCCCTTTACTCCCTTGAAGCTTCTGGTAGCTCCAGATAGTCCTGGGTCGTAGTCATACAACTCTAAGTCCTGAATTGGTTTTCATGTGGCATTCTCTACATGATACTACATGATACCTTTAAAGATACTTGTTACTAGATTTAGACTCCATCCGGATAATCCAGGATGGGTCAAATCTCAAGTTCCTTAATATCTGCAAAGATACTTTTCCCCAATAAGGTCACATTCATGAATTCCAAGCTGAGGATGTGGAAAGACCCTTCTAGCAGTCACCATACCCGTACTACTGGCAGTGACCACAATCTTTCCTGGGGCGGCCACAGGCATTCTTACTTCTAGTTGAATAAGCATATACTTGCTTCTCTGGTCCTCTTGTATTTCTCTGAACTCACTAGGATTTCTTAAAATACTCATTCTCAGGGCTGGGAAGATGGCTCAATGGTTAAAGTCTTTGTCTCACAAGCAAAAGACCTGAGTTCAGATTCCCAGATCCCACATAAAAATGCTGGGTATGATATGAAGGCAACCTGTAATTCTGATAATGGAAGGCAGAACTTGAGAAACCAGAACCAGAGCAAAGCAATAAGGAAGTAGAACAATTCAGGATGACTCCTAATGTCACCCTTGGGCCTCCATAGGCACACGCGCACGCACACACACACGTGCACACACACACGTGCACACACACGTGCACACACACGCGCACACACACACTTGCAACTTATACCCATGTTTTTGAAAACACAGGGTCTTGAAAACAAAACAAAAAGTTTACTTCATTAGGATGGTAGCTCAGTGGTAGTGCATTAGTCTAACATGCGAGAGCTCACTAGTTCAATTCCCAGAGCTGCCAGAAAACAAAACCAAGAAAAAAAGGTTAAATGCTAGTCCTCATGGGACCCAGGCTAACCTTGAATTTAGTAGATGGCCGAGGGTGATCTTGAACTACTGATCCTCCTTGCCTTAGACTTTTCCGGGCTGAGACTTACAGGCAAGTTACCCTTGAGCCAAGAATTCAGGTTGACACCGACACTCTTTTCCATATCTTGCTTTTTCAACTGGGAAACGGGAGAACTAGACAACGGATGCTTTGAAAGAAAATGTGAGCTAGGTGAAGGATCAGGAGTGAAAGTCTTTGTCTCACAAACAAAAGGACTTGAAATTGGGTCCCCAGATCCCATGTAAAAATGCCACACAGAAATGGCAGCAGCTTGAAGTTCAAGCCCTGGAAGGCAGAGTCTAGGAAACCCCAGAGCAAAGTAATGAGGAAGTAGAGCAACCCAGGATGATTCCCCATATCAGTCACTCTTTGGCCTCCACAGGCATGCACACTCATGTGTCCTTTTGAACACATGTCCACACACACACATATACTCACCTTCATGCAAACACACACACACACACACACACACACACACACACGCACAAACACAAAAGAAATTATTTATTTTATCTGTGGGTACGGCATGGGTTGTGGGAATCGAACTAAAGTCAGCAGGCCTAGCAGCAAGCACCTTTACTTGGCAATCCTTGCCAAGGTGTTTTCGCATCTCCTCTTGCTACAATTCTGGGTAACTCTTGAATCGTCAGCTGAGCTTGGTTGTTGGAAACGTCATCAGTCCGTGCCACAGATATCAAGAACTTGAATAGAGGGCCTTCTGAACACAGCCTCTGTAGGGCTTGTGAGATGTCCCTGGGCCTTCAAAGTGATCTTTCCCAGGAGGTAGGAAGGCAGATTGAATGACAGACCCATAGACAAATAATAACCTTGACATACAAATCCTATTCTGTGGATTCAGGTTGTTAATATTCGAGATGTTAAGTCATTGCTTATGATAATGACTCACTGCTTATTATAATGAGGCTCTGGGAATGAAATTAAAAGGATACTGATCAGTCACAGGAGAATGGCAAGGGCTAATTGCACACAGCGGGATGTGGATACGCACAGCAAGGAGCTGGGGGTGACAGGCTCACTGAGAGCTCTGGCTGAATGCCTCGGGGTGCATATTTCCAGAGTTGGAGTTCTGTCCTGCCTGTTAGCAGTTAACCAGGTGTACAGAAGCGAGTCACTCCCCTCTTGGGGTTATCTATCTATCTATCTATCTGTCTGTCTGTCTGTCTGTCTGTCTGTCTATTATCTATCATCTATCTGTCTGTCTGTCTGTCTATCTATCTATCTATCTATCTATCTATCTATCTACCTGTCTGTCTGTCTATCTATATCTATCATCTATCTATCTATCTATCTATCTATCTATCTATCTCTCATCTATCTATCTATCTCTCCATCTATCCACCTGATATAAAGGCGGGAGAGTTCCTACCAATATCAAGACCTGGGGGAACTGGCCATGTCATATCCACAGAAGAGTTGGGAAGGGGCAGCACACTTTTCAACTCACTCTGCCAAAGCCAACCATCTTGCTCCATCTCACCGCCTGCCCAGGGCGCAGTCCTACTCACTATGGGCTGGGGCTGCCCTTACCAATTTGATGATCACCTACAGCCTTGCTCGAGAGCTTGCCTTAATGAAATAATTCCTCACAGGCGTGCTTAAAGACTCAATTGTCAAGTAGACATCTGAAACTAGCAGTCACGCACTCTCCTGCCATCAGCCACACGAAGCTCAAGCTGATAGGACCCCCCCCTCCCCAGAGAAAGCCAAGTCTTGTCTAGAGCCTACAGTTCCTTCACGAGGCTTGCCTACGGAAGCCAGGGCCGAGGAGAAAATGGTATTCTGTAAGAGAGGCTGACCTATACGACCTATAGTTTGTAGGTTTGCTTTAATTTTTAGACCCCATCTTACTGTGTGTCCCAGGCTAACCTAGAACTCATGATTCTCCTGCCTCGGTCTCCCCAGTGCTGAGATTACAGGTGGGCATCACGTGCTCAACTTAACTGTGGTCTTTATTACAGTCATGTAAAATTCAGGAGGTCTGTGACTCTGGAATAACCCTCCCCTGGAGCCCTACCTTTGTGGCTCCCGTCACCCCCAGAAGTTCTCATGGGGCCTCTGCCAGCCCCTGCCCCGCAGCAGCTCTGAGCACAATACCTTGTTTTGTCTTCTCCAAGTCCCTTGTCACCCTCCCACCTAACCTGTCATCTGTTCTGCACCCCTCTAATACCTTGGGGGCAGGAACTTGAACTACGACATCTCCTTCGGGCTCACTGTAACTGGCATAGATAGTCAACAAATATTTGTTAAAGGAACACATGAATGAACTCACCCATCCGTATATCAGCTCACTTGGTCATCTGTATTCTGGGAGCTTCCACACAAACAGCTGAAGTCTCTGGACAGTTGCTTCTTTGCTGCGAGATAAGGAAATAATTCATTTTCCCTGAGGCTCCATTAGGAGAGCTGGAGAACAGAATTCTGGACTTCAGAGGACGCCGTGTTTGGCTCTGGCTTTCTTCCGGAAGCAGCCGATGGCGGGAAGCAGCAGGTGACCGGGCAGAAACCTGGCGCCCCAATCGGTAAATTGATGATACCAGCAGCCCCTCCCTCACTGAAGTTGCTGGTTAAATTAGTCGGATCAGGAAAGTCCTCTTTGGACCTGCAGCTGTTATTCCGAGACCCACCGGAGGGCAGCTCTCGCTCCTTCTGAGAAAGCGCAGAAGCTTGGAGGTGGCACTGTCTTGGCTCGAGTGTGCCAGGGCTCCTCGTCCTTCATCCCTGCCCCCCATCCTGTACTCTCAGGAATCAGTAGCAAATTGTTCTACTTTCGAGGCAAGAAACACCACCTGACCTGAGGCTTTGTGTCCCTCTGGTTTCTTTGGCCCCTTGCACAATAGAAGTTCTCCTCCTCCATTTTTTTCCTTTGCTATAGCATCATGCTATGCAGTCCAGGCCGGTCTTGAACTCACAGCAGTAAATCCCGCCTCGGCTCCTGAAGCGCTGGAGTGACAGGTGTGTGCTGACACATCTGGCAGAAGTTCTTTGAATGGGTGCTGAGAATCTACCACGAGCAGGGCCGAGACAGGTCCCCGGGATGGGAAGGGACAGGGAATCTGGCCCTGATCCTGGTCAAAGCTTGTCTTCAGGGAGCAAGTGCCAACTCCCCAGAGCCATGAAAGGCTCCCCAACAGGAAAGATGGCAAAAATAGGGACAAGGGCCAGAGAGATGGCTCAGGGGTTAAGCCTCTGTCTTGCAAGCAGAAGGTCCTAAGTTCAGATTCCCGGACACCACATAAAAACACCGCTGGAAATGGTGGTGGCCTGCCCTTCTGCTTCTGGAAGATGGAGCCTGGGAAACTCCAGAGCAAAACCAGGAGGAAGTAGCACAATCCAGAGTGATTCCCGAAGTCACCCTTGGACCTCCACAGGCACACACAGTGCCCTCTGACACACACACACACACACACACACACACACACACACACATTCAATACAATAAAATAAAATAAATTTTAAAAAAATTTTAAAAAGTGGGGATAGAGAAAGGAAGAAGGAAGGAATGTGTGGAATAGCTTCTCCAGGAAGAGAAGAGCCATCCACAAAGACGTGGACTGGGGGCTCTGTGCCATTCACCCTTAACTTTCCTGAGGTTATAGTGACCAGCACACAGTAAGTGCTTAAAAATACTTGTTAGTCAGGGCTGGAGAGATGGCTCAGGGGTTAAAACTTTCACTCACAAGCAGAGGGTCCTGAGTTTTCGGATCCCAGGTTCCATGTAAAACAACCCGGGCAGAAATGACCACGGCTGCATTTGGGGCCCTGGTGGGAGGAGCCTGGGAAATGCCAGAGAGAAGCAAAAAGGAGAAGCAATCCAGGATGATTCATGAGGTCACTGTTGGTCCTCCACAGGGACATATAGTAACCTCTGATACACATACTAAGTGAATTAATTAATAATTAATTAAATGCTTGTTAATTGAATAGGAAACAGAGAAATTGAGAGTCAGACATATCTGGAGAGGTTAAGCCACCATCAGCCCCACAGCCAGTAACAAGCACATTTGGGGTACAGTGAGGCATTTGAAGGGTATGCTATTTAGAGACATACTGTTTTATGCTGAGCAATAAAATGGAGAGATACCCCAACCGGGCAAATGAGACTCTTACCTCTAGCAGAACGGATCCATAAAATGTGCTGGGGCCATGTGCGGAAATAACAAGCAGCAAAGACTGTGAAGGGTGCAACTGTGAACAGCCTCACCCCGGGACCCTGAAGCACCAAGCCACAGCGTGGGTGCTTCAAGTCACACAAATCTGGGGTGACCTATGATGTGTGAAGTCAGGATAGCAATGACTTTGGGGATGGAGGATGGGGCTCAGGGGCCAGGATTCTACTATGGCTTCTTGGCTTATAGTCATAGTTTATGACAGGGACTTGTCCTTCTACAGGGAAGTCTGTGACCCCGGAGCGAAGTCTCCCAGATAAGTGAGGTCCTTTGTCAGAGTCACCGGCTACGAGAACTCTGTTTCCCCTTCACTTCAGAACATGGATGGCCAGGAATTTGTATTTCACCTGTTTGTTACAAGGTTTTTTGTTTTTTTTGTTTTTTTTGTTTTTTTTTTTTTTGGTGGGGGGGAGAAAGAAAGAGAGAGAGAGAGAGAGAGAGAAAACTTTCAGAAGCCAGTTCTCTCTCCCCACTGTGTGGACTCCCAGGATCCAAATGACGTTGCCAGCTAAGAACTGTCATCTGTCCATCCGTCTGACAACAGCGGCCAGCCGGCGAGCTTTCTAACAAGAAGGCAGGCGGAGGCCAGGGCTTCTGGCAGACGTGCTCCCCAGGTAAGGTGAGTGTACAGCCTGCGGCTGGGAGAGTCTGAAAGAACGCTGTGCCCCCCACCCCTGTGCTATCAACCCTGAGAGTTTGGACTTTCTCCAGGAATCTCCCGCTGGGAACAGAGAAAGGGACTTCACAGAGTACTGAAAATTTGTCAGATCTGGTGCCAGTCAGAGGAGGAATTTCTCTCTCCGAATGAAATTTCACAGAGCTCCGGCAAGTCAGAGCACCTAGCAGGAGAGATTGGAGCCACCTGTGGGGGAGACACATCCTGAGCAGAACTGCGCAATGTAGTTCAACTTCACCCTCCCCTTAGGACTCCCGGGGAGGGCCTGTAAAGCCCCTGGATTCGTTGGATTTACCTCTTCCCAATATGGCCATATTGAATAAATTTCTTTTTTCTAATTTCACTGCTAATTTAGTTTTTTATTGATTTCTTAAAGATGGATGACTAGAACTGAGGTACAGATCTTATCAAGGTCTGGTAACATGATGTGAGACCACACATTGACCCACCCAACCTACACACAGGCATACCTGTACACATGTACACAGGCGTGTATATACACAGGGACACACATATATACACAAACAGGCATATGCACATACAGGCACACAGGCATGCATGCACATACACATATATGTGCATGCATGCATATGTATGTATGTGCATGGGTGAACACACAATACACATGTATGCACACATACGTGCATGCATATATACATGTGCATGCATACACATACATGCACTTGAATACACACATAATCACATGCGCACATGCATACTCGTGTACACATGCTCAAGGCAAAGAAGGACTTGCAGACATGTTCTGAAACCAGACACGGATCCAAAGGTTGAGGCTTTCTTCCTCTTTGAAAAGGACAAGCTATCAAAGATTACAAGACAGTAGATGTCACTCTATAAATGTCTACACCATCAGAAAGCTTCTGCAGGTTCTAATCCTGAATACTATCTACAGCGCTCCCCGCCCCAATGTAACCGTGACTGTTCAATGACCATCATCAGTTTATCGCTCGTGACACTGTAGAGCCCTGTGGTGGCTTCAGCTCACTCCCTGCAGTCTTGCGTGGCCTCCACAGGATGGCAGGATGGGACGGTCACAGTGGTGACTCTCTTGTGTCTGACGGGACAACAGGGAGAGCCGGGAGGCTGGGTCTCTCCCTCCGCATGGTCTGTCCACACACCTAGCTGCAGTTACTTTAATGTAGCTCGGCCACAGCGTGACCAGTCCAAAAGCACATCCTTCTTCCTCGCCCAAGATGCAAAACGAAACATACCGTATGACTCCATTGTGTGGAACTGTAGAAACTTGGAACTAATCTGAAGAAACAGGAAGCAGACCAGTGACTGACCCTGGGAAGGAAGAAGACAGCAGGGGATAATACAGGAGCCTGAGGAGCTTCGAATAGATGCGCCTGTCTTGAGGGCAGTGAGACTGTCACAGATACGTGAAATACCAAAACACACCCAGCATGTGGCTCCTTGTAGATCAACAGTACCCCAGTAAAGCTTTTATTTGAGGCAGATCTTTGCAGTAGAAAAGATGTTCTTTTCCTGTAAAAATATTTTATTTATTTGTTAGAGATAGAAAGAGATACACTTGCATGCCATGGCATATAGGTGGAGGTCAGAAGACAACTTTTGGAAGTCGGCTCTCTCCTTCCAACCACGTGAGCAGGCACCTTACCCGCTGCAGTATCTCACTGGCCTCTCTTTTCCTTTTGTCTGTTTGGTTTTGAAACAGAATCTCACGTATCCCAGGTGGACCTACAACTTGCTGTACAATAGAGGATGATCCTAGATTTCTCCTGCCTCCACCTCCCAAGTGCTGGGATTGCAGGCGCGCGCCACCATCCCCACCCAGCTGCCCGGTGCTGTGGATGGTACCTGGGACTTCGTGCATGGGGGATACAAGCGAGCAATATCCCAGCCTGAAGAAAAAAAATATGTATTCTTGATTTTCATCCTTCCCAAAGCTTACAACTGTGGCTCCAGCCCACACAGAGAAATTGCTGGTCCGAGTTTATCAGCACCAGGTGACATCATCTTTGAGTGTGAAACCTCTCCCAGTCCTCCACAGCACATCCTGGGATTTTACTCCCTGAGCTTTTATGGGAGCTCCCGGCCTCTCTCCACTGTGTGGCCTTTCCTTTTCTAAGCACAGAGCTCTGCGCTAGCTAGCTTGTTCCTATGCGCGTCAGTGGAAGCCGTGCACACTTGGTTGGAGGCTGCGGCCACTCCCTCTCTGCTTGTCAATTGTAGGGCCTGTAGTCAGCATCTTCTCGCAGTGGGCTTGGCCCAAGTGCATTGCCAAATTGCGCAGAGCTCATGGATGCCTAGCCCGTTCAAAAAGCTACATCGGGGATCTGAACACAGATCCTTTCGCTTACAAGGCAAAGGTTTTAACCACTGGACCATTGCCCCAGCCCTTTTAGTATTTAATATTTTTAAGTTATTTAAGAAAGAGAGAGAATATCTGCAAGCCAGAGCACAGGGTGGAGGTCAGAAGACGACTTGGAAAATTTGTCTCTCTCCTTCCACCCTGTGAGTTTCTGGGGCTTAGACTCAGGTCGCCTGGCTTGCAAGCAGGCGCTTTATCCACTGAGCTATCTCCACAGCTTGACATTGAATTCCTGATCCTCAGGTCTCCACCTGAGATTGCCAGCATATATCACCAGGCCCAGGTTAGGAGCACTGTGGCTTGAGTCCAGCGCCCGGGGCCTCATGCATGCTGGAGAAGCACTTTCTCAGCAACGCTACGTTCCTAGCCCCAGCACGTGTGTCTCGGGGTCCTGAAGACAGGAAGCCCAGCTGGCTCTGAGAACCTCTCTTCCTAGGTTGCTGTGTCTTTAAACAAAGACACTGAGCCCTGCCTCTAACACCTTCACCCTGAGACCCAGGGTTTCATGTGTCCACTTGGGGAAGTGCTGGGTCTGAGCCAGTTTGAAACTGTTTATCACGGACTTCAGTTTCAGGTCCTGCATGTGTTCCCATCCTATCAGAGCAAGCTAGAGTCCGAGATCTAGATTGTTTTTCATCCCAAACCTCATCTTTAGCGTTCACCACGTGATCCTCACATGTCGATGCAAAACACAATGCAGGGCCCCGGTAGAGACTCCGTTAGTAGAATGTTTGCTTGTCGTGCACAACGCCCTGGATTGGGTTCCAGGACCCAAATAAAACAACAAAGGGGTACAATAACTAAGCAAGCAAATGGAAGCAATGTAAAGCACCCCAATACCTCTCTCTTTCTCAGCCACAGCCTGTGTTTTGCGGTGTCCACAAGACAGCTGGGGACACTGTGCCACAGCAAGCCTCTTTCCATTCTTGACATTTCTCTCTGGTTCCAGGTCACACCCGTGAGGCTTCTGCAAGCACTAGTGGTATTCAAGCAGAGGTTGGGGAGGGCGTCTGGGAGGCAGAAGAGATGCTGTTTGACGGCGCCCCCTCCACCGTGAGTCGCAGCAGCCTCTCTCAGCCAGAGTCAACGGATTCTTCAGAGAACAGACCCACCAAACAAGCAGGACACCCGGCCGCGGAGCGAGATGGAAACTGACAGGTGTCGACAGCAGCAACCGGCCCCAGTTACTCAAACAAGAACCTCTTTGTGGCCAGAAGGGTAGTTATGGATGTGCTCAAAGTCACTCTGCTCCGGCGCCGATCCCCAAGGTGCACCCCTGTGACCCCAGCACCCAGAAGGCAGAGGCAGAAGGATCTCAAGTTCAAGGCTAGCCTGGGCTACCTGGAGACGGTCTGACTCAAAATAAGAAGTGCTGTGGATGTAGCTCAGTTGGTAGAGTGCTTGCCTTGCGTGCAGAGGGTCCTGGGTTCGATCCTCACTCGGAGTCAACCAGGCCTGGCGGACATGCCTGAGAAGCCCAGCATGCTGGAGGCCGTGTGGCCAGAGGCTCTGAAGTTCAAGGTCACCCCCAGATAGTCTAAAGCAGCCTGGGGTATATGAGAGCCTGCCCTGTGCCCTAATTTATAATTACGTATATGTTAGAATCAGCAGGTAAAAGGGCTTGTCACTAAGCCTTTTGATCTGAGTTCAATGCATGCGTGCACACACACACACACACACACACACACACACACACACACATAAAATAAATAATGTGAAAAATAAGAAAAAGTCTCTATTTTAAAGATTTTTCACAATTATTGGTCTGGCTTGACTGAATTGGTAGAAAGGCTTAGAGGCAGAAGCGTTCTCCGATCCTCAACCCTGCGTGCTTAGCTCACCGTACAGGTCATGCCTTGCAGGTGGTGGCAAGGGGAGTGTGTGTGCTCGTGCACGTGCTGCAGTTTGATGCCAGGTGTCTTCCTGTCACTTTCCACCTCGTTCTTTGAGACAGAGTCTTACTGAATCTGGAGCTCAGGACTGGCTAGACTAGCTGGCCAGTGAGCGCCAGGAATCCTCCTGTCTCTCCCTCCCCAGTGCTAGGATCACACTGCACATTGCACATTACTCCTCGTGGCTTCCTTCCTTCCTTCCTTCCTTCCTTCCTTCCTTCCTTCCTTCCTTCCTTCCTTCCTTCCTTCCTTCCTTCCTTCCTTCCTTCTTTGCATATACATGCATGATGGATGCATGCCCATACGCATACATATGCACATGTGTACACAGCTGGGGTGGCCCAGAGTTGTTCGGTTTCTTCTTTAATTACTTCATACTTTTACTATTAAAATAAGGTCTCTCAATTGAACCAAAACTTCACCAATCCCCAGCTTGCCCTGGGGATTCCCTGTCTTTGCCCCCGAGGTGCTAGGATTAAAAGTAGCTGCCACACCTTTAATCCTACCTGGTATTTACCTGTGTTCTGGGGATCCACGCTCTGGTCTTCAGGCTTAGAGGGCAAGTGCTTGATCCACAGCACCATCCCTCCCAGGCCCACACCTGGCTTTTTACATGAACACTAGGGATCCGAACTCAGCTCCTTGTGATTGTGTGGCAAGCACTTTACTAACTGAGCTGTCTCCTAGCTCTCAGATGCCCTTAACTAAGCAACCTCCTAGTCTCTGTGATTCTGGGGTTCCCCTATCCCCAGGGTCTTGTGCTCCAGTCTGGAAAAGCATTTCCAAGAAATTATCCACACACAGAAATTCCCTTCTCTTCTTCATGGGAAAAATGACGCTGCTGAAATTTTTTGACCCACCATCATGGAGTGGTTGTGACCCAAGGGTGGTTAGTACGCAATCATGTGAAACTCAAAGTCATGCAGACAGATGGACCTCCATCTTGTAATTGCCTAATTATTATCATGACTGCACTAAACCCACCTATTACTTTCTTCCTGTCAGAACCCTGCTTCTGTGAGAATTGCCTTTATCTGCAAGCCAAGGGACTGTGAAACTAAATGTCATTTTCACAAGTGGTATTGGACGACTGAAGGCTCCCTGGGCAGGTAAATAACACAGAGAGAGCCAGTTCAGGGAGTATTTTGGCATATGGGCATATGGGCATGCTGGCAAGCAAGAAAACCTCTCTCTCTCTCTCTCTCTCTTTCTGTCTGTCTGTCTGTCTCTCTCTCAGCAATTCCTTTGATTATGTTGTAGCCAGTTTCCTCTGTTAATGATATTGATATGAACTCTCCTTCCATGTTAATGAGCTGTAACCAAGAACCACAAATTGGAACACACCCCTTGCTCCCCAAGTTGTTTGGGTCATAGAAATGGCAACTACTACAGTGGTGTGGGCTGGGGATCTCAGCACCCAGAGAACTGAGGCAGAAGGCGCTTAGCTCATACAAGCGCATATCTAACAGTATCAGAGCACTTAGCCAAACAGGGGAAGGGGGGGGGGAAGTGGGAGAGAAAACCTGGAAGAGAAGAGATAAAACCATCGCCATTTAACCTAGAAAAACCAACTACCCATGAGCAAATGATAAAACCTTATAAGCAACATTTCCAGATATGTGATTAGCCCATTAAAAAAAGTCCACAGTAGTCCCCCACCCCGGCAATGAGTCAACAGGAACAAATAGCTGCAGTACGTATTTTCTTTTTCACATTTTTATGTCTCTAAGATTGAATGCTTCTTACAACAAATAAATACATGGTAGAAAAAGATAATGACCCTATTCTAACAATAGTTGGTATCTTGGAGTGTCTTGGAGGTAACAAATAGTAGACAAGCCATCCATGGAGGGGTCCAGTGAGTGCTGTGCGCGCGCACATGTAAGCTTATGCATGTGTGTGCATGTTGGTGTGTGCATGTGTGTGCATGCATGTGTGTGCGTGCATGTGCGTGCATGTATGTGTTTATGCATGTGATCATGCATGTGTGTGCATGTGTTTATGCATGTGATCATGCATGCCTGTGTATGCATGTGTGTGCATGTGTTAAGCTTGTAATCATGCATGTGTACGCATGTGTTTATGCATGTGTGTGCGTGTGTTTATGCATGTGATCATGCATGTGTGTGTTCCTTCATGGGCATGTTTATGCATGTGTGCACGTGTGCTCATCATGCGCCTACATGTGTGCGTGCGTGTATGGATGTGTTCATGCATGTGCATCTCTGTGCATGCAGGTGCTTGTGTGAGTGGGAGTCACACTTGAGTGTTGGTTCTCAGGTGCCAGCCGCCTTGTTCCTGAGACAGAATCTCTCTCTAGGACCCGAGGCTTGCCAACCAGGCTAAGCAAACTGAGGGCAGCCGCACGTATCTGTGATCTCAGACCTGGGTGGGGGAGACAGGTGGCTCCCGGGAGCTCGTTGTTTACACAGCCTGGCTGAACTGATAGATTCTGGGTTCAGTGAGACACTTCTCAGAAAGCAAGAGAGGGGGCGATTGAGGAACATATACATGTTCACCTATAGTCCCCACAGGCAGATACACACATGTCCACACACACACACACACACACACACACACACACACACACCCATATACACACTGTTTTTTAATTTCCTGAGAACCGAGGTTCCTCTCTCCAGGCAGTTTCACCTCCCTACCCCACAGCTGAGAACACGTGCTGTGTTTTCACTTTCTCACTCCTGAGGAAGAACTTGCAAACAGAAATCCAAAGCACAAGACCTGTGACACACAGGTAAACGTGACTCCTTCCTACACAGCAGGACACCGCACTCTCACTTCTCCTACCATGGTCCATGGGGCCCGCTGTGCCTTCCCAGGCTGTCAGCATGGGAAACTTAGCTGGAGGGTCTGGCGGTTTGGGGACTGACGTCATTTCTTCACTGGTCATCCCACTCCAGGATTTGTGACCTCCTTCCTCAATCTTTCAAGCCAACGATATTTGGTCAAGTTCTTGTGATTCAGATATCTGACATCTTTTCCTGTTTAGTTTTCCTCCTATGTCTCTGCGATGCCACAGGAGAAATATCTCTGCTTTTAAAGACTTGAGTCACTAAATCAGACCATCCAGATAATCCAAAAAGAGTTTACTATTTTAAGGCCCATAACCTTATAAACATCTGCACGGTCTGCACTATGGTACTTAGGTTAGTGTCAATTGAATAATCAGGAGCTGAGAATCATAAAGTAATATATAGCATTCTGTAGAGCAGAATTAAAGTAAAATTAGGACAAAGGGGGCTTGTGAGCAGGCTTAGTGCCACCAACCCTGAAGAGTTACGTTCAAACCCTAGAATCTACATGGTAGGAGAGAACTGGCTCGCATAAGTTGTCCTCTGACCTACACACATATGCTATAGAGCATACACACACACACACACACACACACACACACACAGCACATCCCAAATAAAATGTAAAAGTTTCTAAGCTAATAGTAGGACAAAGGGTTCTGCAAAGACGGCTCAGTGGGCTTGCTACACAATCATGGGGACCTGAGTTCAATCCCCCCACTCATGCTAAACAATGGGCGCAGTTGCACATGTCTGTGACTCCATCATTGTGGGGATAGAGATAGGCAGATCTTGGAAGCCAGTCAGCCAGCCAACCTAGCCAAGACTGCGAGCTTCCAGGCCAGTGAGAGACCCTGTCTAAAGACAATAAGTTGGAGATGATAGATGAAGATACCAGACTCCTTCTCTGCCCTTGCCTTCTATGGGCACACACGCAGGTGCATGCACCCACACACATTACAACAGAGACAACGACATACCATAGACACAACGTATCATGTAGGAAAGATAGGAGGAGGGAGGAACAAAGGATGGGAGGAAGGGAAGGAGACGAGAGAGAAGGTGAGAAAGAAAAAGGAGGAAGGAAGGGTGGGAGGAAGGGACAATCAGGACAAAGGAGAGGGTGGACAAAGCTAACAAATGAGTGACTCTTTTCCATCTATAGACCATTCAAGGGTTTATTACTGTACTATATGAGCACCCTTTGCCCTTCAACAGAAAGAAAACCCAGTAAGAAAGTAGGTATGTTAGTTCCACTTAATGCTGCAGCGAGACTCCTGACAAGAGAAACTTAAGGTTTACGCTTTGAGGACACAGTCCATCGTGGTGGGGAGTCACAGTGCCTGAAGCATGAGCGGCTGGTAACATTGCACCTCAGCTAAGCACTCTGTCTGCCATTGCGTATTCTTGGCTCTTCCATCAGTTATGGGTCTCTGCCTTTGCCCCCGCCACTGTAGGAAGAAACTTCTCTGAAGGCTATTGCCACATATTGATCTCAGAAGCTGACGGCGTGGAGTCTTCAGTTGGATTTTCCAGACAAGGCTGTGCTGGGGAGCCCAGAATGACTTCAAACTGGTCCCTACAGCCTCAGCCTCCCAACTGCTGGGGTTGCAGGTGGGCCCCACCATGCATGACCCCCCACGTCTGATCCAGGTCTTGAGATCTGCCTGCTTGCTAACAACTGAGAGACCAAAGAATGGAAGCCTAGCCTCCCACGACTCCGGCTGAGAGAGGAAGCTTCAGCTGCAGCTTTGCCCGCTGGCGTGATTTCCATCAGGGATGGTGTTGGGGAGACGCTTCTCATATGGAGGGGTGACCCTCGTGGGGTCACCTTCACACAGGACCACCTTCTTCTGGTCTGCTGCTGTGTCCTCAACCGGACCCTAGCCAACCTCATAATTAAATGGGCAAAGTTCTCGTTCCAAGTAAAATCACCCAACGAGGACCCAGGTGGATACAAATTGGAAGGGACATTGTAACCCATGATGTCACTACAGCTGTTGGGTCTGTAACTGGGCCCTGGAAGCCCTGATAAACCGGTTTCATCCTGAACAGGCCAATTAGACAAACAAATCATAATCAAAAACAGGAGGGGGAAAAAGGAGACTGTTTCATTGCAGCCACACTGAGAAGAACAAAGATGTCCAGTTGTGGCATTATCGATTCAGGGAGGCCCTAGCCCAGCTCCCGAACCCAGGAGGTCTGAGGTCCAGCTGACAAGCCTGAACAAATTGGGACATGCCCAGACATGTCCCAATAGAGGAACCATGCTGGCGGAGAGATGAACAACCAATGGGAAAAAGAGATGAATAACCAATGGGAAGGAGGGATGAACAACCAATGGGAAGTAGCCATCTAACTTGCCTCTACAACGGAAACCTAGTAACGGATAAATGATTGGTGGCTGCCCCCTCATTCCCACCCCCAGCAGAGAGGTTGCAACACCTGATTGGGCCCCTGACCCTATATAAGCTCAAGCACTTCCTTAAATAAATTGAGTCTGCAGCAAACTTGTGCACTGCCTGCTTCTCACCTGACTCCAGGGTCTGTGGTGGCTCCGAGCCACCAGAGCCACCGGCGCCCTCTCCAAGAACTCTGAGGCTCCCACCGACTTTCCCCCTCCTTTTCCCAGCTGGCCGGGAGGGAATTGGGCAACATCCAGTGACATTCCTCTCCCATGCCCATCTTCAGGGTCTAGAATGAAGTTTAACTAGAGACCGAGGGAGATTTGTAACAAAGCAGTTCTCGTCCAAGGGTGGTCCCACCCATCAGCATTGTCTTGGCTCCTGCCTCCTGCAAGGTGGTCTGACAGATTCTCAGAACTGGAACCCCAGAATCAGAAGGCTGAGTGAGGCAGGATCATGAGCTGGAGGCCACAGCTGGGATGAGTAACTGTGTACCCCAGACTCGAGAATGGGGAGCTGGATTCCAGTTCCAAGGGAGTAGCTATCACAGATACCTACTGTGTGCCAGGCATCGGGAGGAGGGAAGGACAGACAGCACAACTGAGCACTGGCCAGTGCCACACTATTTGTGAATATGTTATGTGTCTTAGTTGCTTTTCCTGTGGCGGTGATAATAAAATACTCTCGCGAAAGCAACTGGCCCCCTAACTGACCGCAGTGGTGTCCCCACTGATATTTGATTCATGCTCCAAGAAGTGTTCAGGCCCCAGCCAGTGCAGGCACC
The DNA here is from genome assembly GCA_023101885.1 of Typhlomys cinereus. NCBI lineage: Eukaryota > Metazoa > Chordata > Mammalia > Rodentia > Platacanthomyidae > Typhlomys > Typhlomys cinereus. The sequence goes on from JALPQD010000097.1 coordinate 4,298,015, forward strand.
CAGATGAAACCAGTGGGCCACATGCGGAGAAAAACATGAAAATAGGAGAGAGACGGTCGGAAGAAGGAGATTTGCACTGGGAAGCAGGGTGGACATGGGCCTGGGAAATAGGGAGTGAAAAGAACATAAACTCATTACGTCGTCCCTTGTGAAACTCTAGAAAAATAAAATGAAATTTAATTTAGAAACACAACTAAGGGAGAAAGGGCTTGTTCGGGCTCGCAGTTCTAGGGCACAGCTCATCATGGGGAAGTCAAGGCAACTTGAAGTGGCTGGGCACATTGCAACTATGCAATCAAGAAGCAAAGAGAGAGATGGGTGTCATGTGTTCATCTAGTTTCTCCCATACCTGCCCAGGTTATGGTTCTGCCTATAGTGGGTGGGTCTTCCCACCCCAGTTAACCTAATGGAGAGAATCCCCCAAGGCATGCCTAGAGGTCTGTCTCCCAGGTGACTCCAGAGCTCATTAAGCTAGGAGACCACCGAGATTAACCATTGCCTTAGTGGCAGAGAAAGGCAGGAGCTATGGAAGCAAGGACAGGGTGATCTGTGTTCAGGGTGGGGGGAGCAGGGAGGGATTAGGGGGGCCCCCTAACTGGCCTTGAAGAAGCAGCTTCCTCTAGAAGTTCTCCTCACACCCTGTCTTGATTGCTCAGACAGACCCATGACAGATTTCCCACTTAAACAGTTCGAAAGGGTAAAAGGGAAAGAAAATGCTATGTTAAGCGATTCCATATGTGATAATCTGTTCCTTAGCTCCAGAAACCCATCTTACAGATGAGAAAGTCAGGGTTCGGAGAGGGATACCCATGTCCTGAGCTATCAAGACCCTGCCCCACAAAAGGCTTCGTAAGAGGAGGCAGAAGCATGCATATAGAAAAGCATCAGGGGGCTGGAGAGATGGCTCAGGGGTTAAGTCTGTGCCTCACAAGCAGAAAGTCCTGAGTTTGGATTCCAGATCCCATGTAAAAATTCCAGGAGGAAATGGTGGAGGCCTGTACTTCTGATCCTGGAAGATGAAACCTGGGAAACTCCAAAGCAAAGCAAAGAGGAGGCCGAGCAATGTGGGGTGATTCCCGAAGTCACCCCTGGGCCTCTACAGGCACACACAGAGCCCTCTTATATACACAGACACACATACAGAGGCATGTGCGCACGCACACACACACACACGCATGCACACGCACACACGCATGTGCGCACGTGTAATAAAGAAAATTTAAAAACCTGAATTTGCTCCAATAGGAGGGACAGAGCCCTTGGATTCATGAACAGCTGCCCCTCCCCAAACCCCAGGGATAAATTGTGATTGCTCTGAGCTAATTCTGTTGTGTCTTACAGTCCTTCCCATCCTCTCTTGTTGCATGAGGGGAAAGAAGGGAACTGCTTGGAAGTCTTTGTGTCCATCCTGAGAGAATTCTTTATCAACATTCCTTCCCCACCTGTTGCAGTCAGTCTTTCTTCATGGTTGCTGATAAATGACCATCAAACAGCTTAAGGGAACAAGGGGTTTATTTCCTTATGATTACTGGTTACAGTTCTTAGTCCAGCTTGACGGGAGAGCACGCACCAACACCAGGAACACCGAGGGAACTGGCCACACCATCACTGCATAACGGCTGAGAGATGGACAATCCTTACTTGCCAGACCAGCATGTCTGGCCAAATGAATAGAAGGATGCCAACTTGCTCAACCAGCTCTCTGTGATTTATCCAGGGTCTAATCCTACCCACCAAGGGCTGGGTTTTCCCCATCAGCTAGACAATCTCCTTCAGGTTTGCTCTGGGTTTAACTCAACCATCAACTCAATACAAATATGCCCAGAGTTCAAACCCTCAATAGTCAAGTTGACACCTGTGCCTAACCATGACACCACCCCTTGTCAACTTGACATAAAAACAACAGCACTTATAAACTGTAACCTTTCCTTGTCCCCACAGATATTAAAAGTTATCTTAAAAATATAAATACATTTCATAAACGAATTTAAAATATTCTCATTAAAATTTCAGTTATTAAAATGTTGGAACTAAAGGTCTTGCTTTAAATATGCCAAATTAAATCTTTAAATATTCCAAATTGAATCATTGTAACAAGGAGAAAACAAGTTAAAACCAAAGTCCAGCAAGTTACTGCATCCTGTACTTCAATGTCCATCTTCTGTTGCTCATCATGTAATCACGGTGGCTCAAAGATTCTAGGCATTCCCAGTCCCTGTTTGCAGCTTAAAGTTGTAAAAGTAGAGTTTCTTGAACCAAGCTGAATCTCCACTCGCAACAATCTTCAGCATACATCCCATGATTCTGGCATCTCCAACACTCTGGGTTCGCCTCTGCAGCTATAAGCTTCACTTTCTCTTGCAGGACTCTACGCCTGCCACTCGGTGCCAAGCTTTTGTTGCTTTCTATGAACCCTTCAAACTGTTCACCAAAACCAGTACCACCTGGGGATGCTGCCAGATTCTGAAGCGAGGTTGAAACGTAGCTTAGTTCACTGGAGCTACAGCTGTACCAACTTTAATGCTCTGACGCTGGAAAAGCCTCTTTTAGGCAGCCAAACATCCAAAGGGCAAGAAACAGCTTTAACTTGGGCTTTCGGCCCTTGAAGGAATTTGAGTTTTCAAACCACGAACTTGCCATATGGTGGTTTTTGTGTCGTCCACCATCACAGTACAAGTCGCTATGTTTTCCTTCACTGATACTCATTTCTCCAACAGCAGCAGATATTCCGCTGCCTTCCCTTTGCACATCCAAACCTTCAAGGCTGCCAACACAGCTCTCCTCTGTTAAGCAAACCAGTCCATCGTCTTTAAATTCAGCTTTACCAAAGTCCTTGTTCCCTTCATCACAAATTGGGCCCAAATAATCTCTCTCAGCAATTGGCCCACTGAACTCTGAAGAATGGTATTTGTAAATCCACAAAGTGAAATTCTCAAGCATTTCCAACTTTGTCCAGCAGAACCATTCAAAAGCCACAAAATCCACATAGTCAGATTTATCAGCAACACCCCACTCCTGGTACCAAATTCTGTTACAGTCAATCTTCATGGTTGCTGATAAATGACCATCAAACGGCTTAAGGGAACAAAGGGTTTATTTCCTTATGATTACTGGTTACAGTTCTTAGTCCAGCTTGACGGGAGAGCATGTACCAACATCAGGACCAAGGGAACTGGCCACACAATCACTGCATAACGGCTGAGAGATAAACAGTCCTTACTTGCCAGACCAGCATGTCTGGCCAAATGAACAGAAGGATGCCAACTCGCTCAACCAGCTCTCTGTGATTTATCCAGGGCCTAATCTCACCCACTATGGGCTGGGTCTTCCTCATCAGCTAGACAATTTCCTTCAGGTTTGCTCTGGGTTTAACTCAACCATCAACTCTCTACAAATGTGCTCAGAGCTCAAACCCTCAACAGTCAAGTTGACACCTGTGCCTAACCATGACACCACCCCTGGACTTGGACACATTGCCGAAGACAAGATGCTTGGAGCTGTAGCTGCCATTGTAGACCACGAAGGTGCGTGCCTAGAATTGCAGCACTGGGAGGCTGAGTAAGACAATTACTGTGAATTTGAGACCAGACCATAGCACTCTGTCTCATCCCCCCCCCCAAAAAAAATAATAGCTAAAAAAGAACAAAGGCCTTAAATTCATGAAAGTGTAGCCTTATTCCACCAGGACTCTCTGGAAGCAATGGGAGAGAAAAGCCATGGGAAAGAAAATCCCATCCGAGATCCGATCCTCTGGTACTTTGTGCACAGGCATAGAGCTAAGAGAGGAGCCGGGGTGGTATTTTGATCATGTAGGAGAAGACATGGGTCACTGGCTAATAGTATGTTTAAATGCTGTGAGGGGGCATGACCATTTGCGTGTGTGGACATGTGTATGTGTGTGTGTGTTTGCTACATGCATGTGAAGGCCTGAGGCAGATATTGGGAATGGACCTCGGTTGATCTGCACCTTATTCCTTTTGAGGCCAGGTCTCCAGTCTAACTAGTCGTCTCGCTCTGGTGATTCCCAGGCTCCTCCTTCCAGAACTGGAGTGACAGGCAGGCTTCCTTACTCACCCAGCATTTTACGTAGGACTTGGAGACTTGAACTCTGGTTCTTTTGCTTGTTTAGCACATGCCTTCACTGCTGAGCCATCTCCCCAGCCCAGAAGTAGGATTACATTTTCAGGAATTTTGTGAGTCCACTGGTAGCTTGGAATTAACACGGTGGGAATAATACTACTACAGAAATTGGCAAATGCCATAAGTCAGTCCGTCCATTAACCAGCATATTAATGTTATAGCTAATAACTGGTATGTTAAAAAAATGATATTTAACAAAAAAAATGTGATTCCATTGATGGGACATGGTAGAACAGGCACGTTGGCAGTGGGCTGCAAAGCAAGCGGATTTAGTGATACTTTTACAAATAATAAAATGTACAATGGATTATTCCAGAATGATGATAGTGTATGTGTGTAACAAGAGGATTCAAAGGACAAAATCAGAACCACCTCCAAGTTTCGCCGTGTCTCCAAACAGCAAAACGCCATTTTCTCAAAGCATAATCAATGTCACGGCTCCGGCTCAGACCTGAGTTATGTAAATACTGAGACTTCGGGCGGGCTTGCACGGAATACATTTGCAAGAATATAAGTGTTTGGAAGTTATTCACAGGTGCTTGCTTTCCTTTTGAGGTTACTGAAAAGGTCCCAGGTAACAGAGCATGAGAATTTAATCTAATTTAATCCACTTATGAGTCCAGAAAAGAAGAATAATAGCGATAGTGGGGTGCTTAAGACCAGAGGACCGGGCTGGTGCGTGATGCAGGGGGGTGGCGGCGGGGGGAGCCATCCCATCTGAACAGCAACAAACACAAACCCTCACCACTTCCCTGCTTGATGCCAAGGCAGCAGTGATTTCTCCTTCAGTTCACATTGGATCGCGGAACTATTAGCCTTTCATATGGGCACCGGAGGTCTTTGCAGTAAGTCACTGTCCTGTTCTTGGTCATTTATTCCACTGGCCTTGTGCAAACAAGGAAGAACCTGTAAGTCTCCTGTGTGTGCTCTGACCCCCCCCCCAGGCACCATAGACTGGTGTCCCCAGACTCCCACATGTCCCCTGCCACTGTTGCTTCTTCTAGGGGTATTTGATAGGCCACACATGTCACTTAAAGCAGAGCAGTCCTCCCTGGTACGCGCCGAAGCCACAGAGCCTGTTGTACGTATCTCACCAGGGAAAAGTGGACTTTGATCGACAAGCCTGAATGGGGATGGGATGTGTCCACACCAAAGTGGTCGCCCTGGTGCACAAGGTGACCTTCCCACATGACTCATGAATGTCCTTTAGATGTGCATCGGGTCCTGGCCACACAGCCCTCCTGTCTGTCTACCCAGAGCTGGTGGGATCAGGTTTCCCCTCTAGTTTGGGTGCAGATGTCTACTTTTGAGAGGTGTCCCCTGAGAATGGTGCCCTTGGGTGACACAGTTTCAGTCACTTTGAGAGGCAGGTGCTCACCCACTCAAGAGGCATGGACAAAAAGTCTCAGGAGCAGCCAAATCTCTTCTCTCGTTCTGGGATGGAACTCTAGTTTTCCACCGTGACCTCCACACGCGTGGGCAACCCCTGTGCATCCCCCCCTCCCCCCGCCACATACTGTTTTTCTCTTGCTAACTTTAAGCAAAGCTAGTTTGCTCCCCTTTCTTCGCCGGCTTCCTCCTCCTCAGCTTGTGAGTCACCTCCTCCAGGGAGTCTTTTCCAACCACCCAGCCTGACAAAGCCGGGCGAGAAGACCTCCTCCGTATCCCTCACTGTGGCCGGATCTGACTCAACTCTAGACTGCCACATAGCATAGACCGGCCTCCACAGAAGTGCTGAGCAAATGTTGACTCAGGAAACAAATGGTTGACTATAAAGGGTGGTCAGGACTTAAACAGATTGACAGAGACTGGGGGGCTTCCTGGGCAGGAGACCCATTACAGAAGCACGCAGGGGACTTTGGAAGCATGGAAATGCTTTGGGCTTTGACTTGGGTAAGGGTTACGTGGTTTGTATACATTGCCCAAACTTACTGAGGGTACATTTCATTGTATGGAAATTATGTATTAATAAAGATTATTTTGGAAAGAGAGAAGGAAGAGAGAGGAGGAAGAAAAGAGAGAGAAAGAGAGAGAGACAGAGATCCAGTCCTTTTTCATAAAGCCCCCTGTGGTATTCTAATACAGATAGCTAAAAGGCTGCACTTACATGGAAGATCTAAAGAACAATCTAGAAAAGGTTGTATCTAGCTGACAGCCTTTCCCTCCATACACCTGCAAACTTTTATCAGCCACCAAGAATTTATTGAGCAGCTGGAATGGGGGACCCTGAGAGAAACGCGTAATCCCAAAAGATTCCTGCTTGTTTTGTTGGTTTTTCTTCAGCTTCAGAGGCAGGACACCAAGTGCTCGTCTTTAGACACCCGCTCATCCCTCCATGCAAGGCCCTATTTTATTTATTTTAGCATTAAGAGTTTACATTTGAAAATTTTAGGGAAAAAAAACAGAGTAATGCCCTTCTAATTTGGGGGATAGGAAAAGATTGTTCTTAGATGAGAAGCTTCAACACAAATGAGAACTTCGTTTATGTTTAAATCAAGAGCTGTTGAGTTGAAGGCAAAACAGGCGCTAGAGAGACAGTTCATTAGGTCATTGATCACCCTACATTCCACCCACCTTTTTCTGAAGCCTCCACAGTGAGTCCTTTTCTTCTGTCCCCTAAATCTGTCTTTTTTCTTTTTTTTCAGAGAACAGATGGTGGTGGAGATGGTTTACGCATAAAGAACTGTTCTGCACATCTGTCGTTGTGACACATTGACCTGCACTCGTACAGCCACATACAACGCCTTGGTTTTCTCAGAATGTCTGCTGTGGATAAGGTTAGTGGCTTGTCCGCAGCTTCCCTGTCAGTCGCATTGTGAGTGAGCCTCACTGGCTTCTGCTTCTACCAGACCTTGCAGACTCCATGTATGGACAAGCATGTTCTCAGCCTGCGACTGGTGAGGTTTCGGTTCTTTGATTTTGTCAATGATCTGGTCAGACATCACGGAACATTTTTATGAGGTCGGACAACAAAATTCAAAGTTAGGCTTTGCTATGCATAGGGTTAAGATTAGAAAACTAGCTTTTCTACAGCCCCTGTCTGGAGGCAAGATGGAAAGAAAGAGAGAAAAAGAGAGAAAGAAAGAGAGAACGAAAGAGAGAAAGAAAGAGATAACGAGAGAATGAAAGAGAAAAAAGAGAGAAAGAAAGAGAGATAGAAAGAAAGAAAGAAGAGAAAGAGAAAGAAAGAGAGAGAAAGAGACAGAGAGAAAGAGAAAGAAAGAAAGAAAGAGACCGAGAGAGAAAGAAAAAAGAGAAAGAAAAAAGAGAGAGAAAAAGAAAGAGAAAGAGAGAGAAAGAAAAAAGAAAGAGAGAGAAAGAGAAAGAGAGAGAAGAAGGAAGGAAAGAAGGAAGGAAAGAAGGAAGGGAGGAAGGAAGGGAGGAGGAAAGAAGGAAGGAAGAAGAAGGAGGAAAAAAGGAGGAGGAAGAAGGAAGGAAGGAAGGAAGGAAGGAAGGAAGGAAGGATTTGGGGATGAAGAGGTAGTTCAGGGGTTAAGCCTCTGCTTTGTACGCAGAAGGACCTGAGTTCAAATCCCAGGTTCCATGTAAAAACACCAGACAAAAATGGCAGCGGCCTACATATCCAGCCCTGGAAGGCAGAGCCTGGGAAAGCAATAAAGCTGCAGAGTAATCTAGAGTGATTCCTGATGTCACCCTTCCTCACAAATACATACACTCAGGAGCCCTTTAGTACACACACACACACAATAAAGGCTACTGCACCCCTCAATGCACTGTCTACCCACCACACTTTCACAATAACTGACCTACCAATATTTCACCAGAAAGGAGGAAGAATCCCAATAGATGCCACCCAGTCCTCGGACTAGTGCCAGACAAGAGAGGGCGAGCGTCCTTGCTTGACAGGTGGCTCGCTGGTAGGCCGTTCACACCTCAGTGGATAGGAAACCTGCAGGGTAGGATGGGAGGGTGGGCATAGGTAGTAGGAGATGAAAACAGTCAAACACAATGGGGTTGTCAAAACTCAGTCATTCCGATCTGCAGTGTCTCAGAACCACCGGCCACGCCTTCATCTTGAATATCATTCACTTCATGAGCAAGAGTCCGTGTCTAACACTAGGTTACTCGCCACACGTTCCACTAATAAAACCCCATGGTGGCTATTCTCTGTGCTAATTAGCAAGACACCTGGTGTTGATCAGAGCCACAGAAACAAGAACGGGTGGGTGTCTTCAGGTGTGACCCGACCCAACTGGTCCACTGGTAATCAGCCACCCCCGGCCGGATTCCCAGCTGGCTTAGTCAGACACAGATGCGGTCCCAGAAACCGTGGGCTGGGTGGCTCGACTTATCTGCTGAGGGTAGGGAGCATGGGAAGAGGGACAGGCCTGGCATCTGGTGAGGGCTCCTCGCTGGCGTGCAGATAGCAAAGGGCACCACTGCTACCCCCAAGGGGGTCCTCGCCAGCGAATTCCATTCTGTCCAGGCCATTTTAACACACATTTAATTCACGGGTCTGTGATTGGTGGCGGGGAGATTCTGAAACACCGTCAGCATCCGCTGCAGCTTCTGGATTATTAAACGCGCTGGCCCATCTCTCACCGTCTACATCCTAGGACGCCGCCGCCACAGGTCTGGCTTTGCAGCCATCCTACACCTGTGCTTGGACAGCACCGGCTTTCTCCGCAACCCTGAGCAAGCTATTTTGGGCATCCGTAGGCCTTAATCCTATTGATGCCATCCAAGCAGGGCGACAGAGTCTCCTTGTCTTATCCAGCAAGTTCCCACTATATGGCTCCTTAGCGCCCTTTCAGCACATCAACCATTTGCCACTGTGTCACACGGCCTTACGCAGAAGCCTAACGTGATATCATCGTAACGTCACAATATCTCGAGGCTTTATGCAGTAGCTTAGCATGATGTCACCATAACCCACGTTATCCATCTCACGTCATCATATGCGCATTGTGTCATCTCACATTACAGGAAGGGTGGGTATTGCACAAGAGAGAGAAAGAGAGAAATTCACATAACATTTCATTGGCTTTTGAAACAGGTAGTCTCATAGAGCCCAAGTTGATCTTGAATTTCCTCAGTAGCTAACGATGACCCTGGATTCTTGATCTGTTTCCATGAGGATTGCACTTCTAGTTTACTTAGTCCTGGAGATCGAGCCCAGGGTTTTGTGCACACTAGTGGGCAGTCTGTCAGCTGAGCCCCACTCACACCCTGAGCCCCCACCCCCAGCCCCACTCACACCCTGAGCCCCACCCCCAGTCCCACTCACAGACTGAGCCCCACCCCCAGTCCCACTCACAGACTGAGCCCCACCCCCAGTCCCACTCGCACACTGAGCCCACCCCTGCTCATATAACTTTCTCCAGAGTATGTCAGTATATCATCATTGCTCCATTTTATCAGTAGTTACTATTGTTAATCTCTTCTGTGTCTGCATCGGAAAGTGGGTTCTATCAGGTGTGTAGGTACAGGAAAAACATCACATATATAGGAGTCAGGGCCACTGGGGTTTCAGACCTCCTCTGAGGCCTTGGGATGTATTCTTCACAGATAAGGGACACCCTGTAGTTCCCTTTATTCCTCCCTCCCCCGTTCTTACTTCCTGTCTCACTGAGGCCATGAGAGAGCTGCAAAGTGTGACAGGTACTGTCCACCTGAGAAGGAAGGACAGAGATGCGCAGGGTTCGGCCTTGTATGGCCCGACCGTCCTCAGAGCCGTCAAGAGCAGACTGGTCAGCGGCATCATGGGAGGTGGTGATAAGTTGGGGCTGTGTGGCTTCACCTCCTGACACCAGGCACATCTGCCCGCTGCCACCTCACCCGTTCCATCCAGAAGTCACACCAGCGTCCTCTTCTGCTTCTGCTTGAAGACAAGGAACGCTGGGGCCATCGTCTGTGTAACAGGCAGGCACCTCCAGACCGTGCCTGGGCTCTGCTGTGGCTGGGACAGGACAGCAGCCCTCTGAGAGTGAGGCAGCCAGGCCAGGAGCGACATTCCGGCTCTAGAGACCAGCGGGTGTGAAGGCCAGAACTGGGGGCGGAGGCAGAGTAGAGGGTTAAGGGTTAGGGACGGGTGGGGTGTGCTGCCCACCCAACCCACCTTCCCTGAGAGCTACCCCCAACCCAACCAGGTGAATAGAATATTCAGGTTAATTAGATCCCTGGGGGAACATGCATCTGCAATTCAGCCCTCTAGGTGGAGGCAGGAGGGTCCGAGTGGATCAGGAGTTCAAGATCAGCCTGACCACACAGCAGTGAGACTAACTGGGTGACAAGAGACTCTCGAAACAAAACAAAACAATCTTACACACACATGCGTACACACACGCATACACACACACACACACACACACACACACACACACACACACACACACACACACGGTCCAGCACGTGCTGCAAGACCAAAGCAGAGAAAAAAGATTTACGTCTACCCTCCGTCACAGTCTTTCTCCCCCTCCCCCACCCCTGCTGGGAAGCCCGTCTTGAGCCTTTGGGATTCACATCCTTGCAGAAAACTGTTGTGTGCTTGGCCTTCATTCCTGCATCACAGATTTGCATGAGGTCAGGAATGCTTTAGTCATCTGGGTCATCTCCAGGTCCTTTGCCACATCTGGACAAGAGTGGGCAAGTTATCAGAAAATAAAACAAGCTGACTAAACACAGTACAGTACTGGCGTGTGTACATTATGTCGAATCAGACAGGAGCTGAGCCCTTCCAGAAGAAAATGGCAGACTCCAACTCATCTGGCTTAAGAAAAAAAGGGGGAGGGGGATTGTTACCTTCTATCCTGGGATGTGTGGAAGGGTAACTTCCGGTATGGCTGGACCCAGGTGCTCCAACGATGTAATCAGGCATCCATTTCTCTCCGTTTCTCCAGCTGGCTCTCCTGCATTGTGGTTTCTGTTTAGAATTGGTTCACATGTTCACAAAAACATGTTCACTAGCGACCTAGCAGCAAGGAACCCTCTACCTTGGTGTTGACTGCTTCCCCTTTAGGGCCAAAGGAAGGTCTTAGCCACACCTGCGTAAAATGGGCTGGCAGTGGGGGAGAGGGAGGGGCTGCTGAATGAGTCAGAGAGTGGGCAGGAGTGGAAGCGGCCCCCACTATGACCTGGAGGTCTCCAGACAGCCCTGGCTGGCCAGCTAACCTGAGTGGAAAGGACCACCACTACACTGGGAAGAAAATTCCTAGAGCCTTGATAAGTGGAGGAGTGGAGAGCACTCCACTCGGAGCAGAGTACTGCGTGAAAAGATACCCTGGGGGGCTGGAGAGGTGGCTCAGGGATTAAGCCTCTGCCTTGCAGGCAGAAGGTCCTGAGTTCGGATCCCAGATCCCACGTATAGATGCCAGGCGGAAGCGGGGGCGGCCTGCGCTTCTGGTCCTGGTAGGGCGGAGCCTGTGAATCCCGGGGCAGAAGGAGGTGGAGGCGTCCATGGTGGTTCCCGATTCGTCGGTGGTTCTTCTACACACACACATACACACATGCGCGCGCACATACATACGCACACACGCACAATTGAATAAATAATAATAAAAATTGTTTAAAAAAAAAAAAGCTGGGAATAAAGTTTAAAAAAAAAAAAAAGATACCCTGGGGGTGGTGGGGTGAAAGTGTGCTTTCCATGGAGTTCACCACCCCTGAATGAAGATGTGTTCCAAACGCATCAGAAGAGACAACCTGTAATCACATCACACCTGTGTGCAGCCCCCCCCCCTTAGTCCCTGAGAATTCTCAGAATGGATCAACATCTAGACCCCAATCTCCTATAGGGTGAGGCAGCTTGTGTTCCACGGCTCTCGGGTGGGCAAAGACGCATCTCCCTGAGCAGGAAGGAATTAGCGCCCACAGGCTCCTGAGTTTCAGGGTGCAGTTCTGCCCGGGGCCTCCGTTAGAGACGGGGCTCCCCAGCCTCCAGAGCCATGGGGGCCAACTCTTGGTCCTACATTTCTCGTCTGTATGGGGGTCTCTGTGTGGGCCCGTGTGTGTGTGTGTGTGTGTGTGTGTGTGTGTGTGTCCATGCTTATGCCATGGCCTACTGTGGAGGTGAGAGGACAATTTGTACGAATCAGTTCTCCCCTCGTACCTTGCAGAGTCCAGAGATGGAACAAACTCCGCGCAACCTGTCTAACGCGGGGTGAGGGCGCCAGCCTCGGCCGCACTGCCGATGGCACCAATGTCGTCTCTGCTGGCTTGTCCACCAAGCTGGTCCCCAGCAAGCTCGCTCCCCGCCGAGCTGCCAGCTTTGGGCTCCTGAAGGCTAGATCCAGTTGGAGGAAATTGCTTACATGAGAAATTGATGGAGAAGGAGTGGAATCTAAAAATGTTCTAAAACAAGAATCTCAGAGCCGGCGCGCCGGCGACGGAGGGAGAGTTCTAAAGACTCGCAATTCTCACTGCAGGCTCAGGAGTCCCGGGCTGGCCCGGCTCGGAGCCCCACTGCCTGCTCACAGCGGACAGAGCCCGGCTGTGACGGCCCATTGGGAGGGGCCTTGCCTCTGGGGGGTCCTCGCCTCGGGGAGGGGCTCGTCTCTGGGGCAGCCTCTTGCCTGCAAACATTGCTCGGTGCCATCCCACAGGTCGAGCATGCCGCATGCAAAGGAACCTCCTCAGCCCAGTATGTGTACCTGGCCCACCGGGGAAGGTGGTCCTGCCCCTGCTGCAGACCACAGCTCAGGGAACCCCCGCCAGCGCCCCCAGGTTTCCGCCCATCCTCTCAGCTGCTCTCTAGTGGTCTCAGGGATGCCCAAGGTGACCCAATGAAAGGGCGGTGGCTCCCACCTGCAGGCCCGGCTCATAAGGGGCACACAGCAAGACCCTGTACACCTTGCAAACAACACATGCGAGAAAGCACCAGCGCGCCGTCCTGCCCTATCCCGTTCTCACACGGCCGAGATGCAGCCCTTCGGAAGAATAAAAGATCTCAGGGTTTCTGCGCCGTGCCAAAATGCTCAGACAATTTGAAACAAATCAATAGAATGTCCTGGCGGTAATATGAAGGAAGAATGAAAAGTGTTTTGGAATGAAAATAACAGTAATTTAGAATAAAATGATACCCGTGCATTCGATCATCCCACAGATGTTTATGAGCGCCCCCTGCCAAGGCTCCATGGTAGGTGTTGAGCACTGAACAAAGTAGACAAGAAAGGTGCGCACCTGCATGGAGGGTGCAGGCGCCCCCCCCCCACAGGACAGAGTGTCATCCTAATGAAATAATCAGATGCTGGCATCGCCTTGGACTTCTATGACATCCACTGGCCTTGGCAGGCTAGTTACAACTCTAATGGGCAGCTGGGAGCAAGTAAAGTCCTTCTCCAGGGGGCTGCACTGAAACATGGGGCAGGTGGTAAGGCCGTCAAGGCGGGGGTAGTAGAGGGAAACACGTTAGTAAAAGTGAGACTGGTCACATCACCCTAAGGAATAGAGGGAGAGCAAGGGAGTAGAGGGTCACTGGCCCACCTGCCTCCCTGGACACACCCCTTTGTTCCCCAGATCTCGGCACATTTGCAGAACCCAACTAAAAATGACTCCTAGGCTTGGCCTCACTTCGGGTCACATCCACTTTAGGCTGGCTCCTCCCTCTCCTTGCTCCCTCCTCTCCTTTTCTCTCTCCCCTCCCCTCTCCTATCTCCTTTCTTTCTTCTCTCTCTCTCTCCTTCTCTGCCAGATATCCTGGGCTCACTTCACCTCGCTCACCCTTGAGCTCACAGCACCCCTCAGAGACATCAGCCCTCAGACAGAATACTCCCTTCCCACTGCACCCCGCTTCATTCTTGCCCTGTGTCCTCGGTAATGCTCCTGTCCCACGGATTGCAAGAGTGTCTGTCTGTGCTGCAGACTGTAAACTGTCTGTCTCTGTAGAACTGGCTGGTGGCTCCATAATGAGATTTTTCTTTTGTTGTAGTGGTGGTGACAGTAGTAGCTTGTTTGTTTTGTTTGTTTGTTTTGCTTGTTTGTTTGTTTGTTTTGAGTTTTGAGATAAGGTTTGGAACGGTCCAGGCTGGCCTTAAACTTGCCCTGTAGCCTAGGCTGGCCCATAACTCCTGACTCTCTTGCCTCTACCTCCCAAGTGCTGGGACTGCAGTTTTGTTCCACTTCATCTGGCTAATAAATGTGTTCAAGATGTCATTTCTATCCAGAGACATTCCAGAGCCTCCTCAACAAAAGTCAGAGGCACATACCTGGTCCCAGGTGTGTATTCCGCCATTTGGTGTTGTCTTATTACCTATTGATACAGCAAAATACTTGCTCAGAGGGATTTAGGGGAAGGAGGAGCTTAATTCCAGCTCATACTCCCAGGTTACGGTCTGTCATGGCAAGAGGGGCACCAGCAGGAATGAGAAAACTTCACGCCACATCCACCATCAGGAGCAGAAAGCCCGTGAGAGACACACGCACAGGGGCTCGTTTGCCTGCTAGATGCACGCATGCTCAGGTATAGTCTGCATCGTATAGTCCTAGACCACGTTCCCTGGGGCCTGGTCCTGTCCCCAATGGGAGGGGTCTTCCCACATCAGTGAAAATACTGTCAAGACACATTCCCTCACAAGCATGCCCAGAATCCACTCTTTTTTTAAATTTTTAAAAATTTATTATTTATTCAATTGTGCGTGTGTGTGCGCGCCGTGTATGTATGTATGTGTGTGTGTGTGTAGAACTACGGACGAATTTGGGAACCATCATAGATGCCTCCACCTCCTCCTTGTTTACTCTGCCCCGGGATTCACAGGCTCCGCCCTACCAGGACCAGAAACGGAGGCCGCCCCCGCTTCCGCCTGGCGTCTATCCGTGGGGTCTAGGATCCGAACTCAGGACCTTCCACCTGCAAGGCAGAGGCTTAACCCCTGAGCCACATCTCCAGCCCCCTCAGAATTCATTCTTAATCTAGAAATTTCTTCTCAGGCTTGTTGGGGTCAGGGGGGAGAGAAGGACTGCTTCTAGGTATCACAGTTGGTATCTTTAAATGTGCCATGGGAGAAGTATTGACACCACAGAAAGTGGCCAGAATTGGTCAGGACCTCCCAACCCAGAGGTGAAGGTTAAGCTTTCCTTGCACATCCCTGGGCTTCATGAGTAGGTGCTATAGGGATGCGTCTCTTTTGTTGGGAGAAATGGCCAAAGCCTTTGACAAAGATGGCATCCCTGGCAGAAGTTCATGGCACTCCAAGGAGATGTCTACAAATAAACAGTGCACAGCCCAGCCAAACACCTCAGCTTTATCCTCTGCACACGGACTTTTTTTTTAAATTTTTTTATTATTATTTATTCAACTGTGCGCATGTGCGTGTGCATGTGCGCACGTGTGTGTATGTCTGTGTGTGTGTAGAACCACGGACGAATTCGCGAACCACCATGGACGCCTCCACCTCCTTCTGCCCCGGGATTCACAAGCTCCGCCCTACCAGGACCAGAAGTGCAGGCCGCCCCCGCTTCCGCCTGGCGTCTATACATGGGGTCTAGGATCCGAACTCAGGACCTTCCGCCTGCAAGGCGGAGGCTTAACCCCTGAGCCACCTCTCCAGCCCTGCACACGGACTTTTGACATCAGTGTGCAAACGCTTTCTTAATGACATCTGAGCCATCTCATCTAAGGGCTAAAGATTTTTTTTTTAATCCCAGTAATTAAATAAAAAAACCAGGAATCATAGCCATTGAAATGGGGAAGCAGATAGTCATGATAATCACCCCATTTTTCCCTTCAGAGAAAACAGCCTTACCGTATGCAGTTATTTCTGATAAATATAGAAAATAAGAAGTAATTATTGCCAGATCCGCTCATTACCACTCACTCCCTCCTGTCCCACTTCTGCAAACACCAACCATTGTTCAAAGCGGTGGCCGAAAGCAAGCAAGCTTCTCATTTCCTGCTGCCAGGCATCCCTTGGAGGGAGTGGCAGCGAAGGTCAGTCTGCCTGGGGGGGTTGGTGCCTCGGTGTTTGATCAAGACAAGCTGGGAAAGAAATGGTCTTATTACCCACCACGGAAAAAGCCAAAGCAGAATAAAAACAGACATATGTGTGTTTCTGGGGGCCGCTGCAGGCAGATGTAGATTTTGAGATCTAATTGAGAAATGTGCTGCGAGAGACAGGCAGTGTGGGGGCTCTGGCCACATGGCCCCGGCTCGCCTTGCGTGTGTAACCTTGATTGAACCAGGCTACCCAGGAAGCTCTGCCCAAATGTAAAATAAATCCCACTGGGTTCCACTGGAACTGGTAATGGATCCCTTCTCCGTTCCTGAAATACTTGCTTTAAAACCCTTTGTCTCTCTCTCTCTTTCTCTCTCTCTCTCTCTCTCTCTCTCTCTCTCTCTCTCTCTCTCTCTGTCTCTGGCCTGAGAAGAGATGCTTCTCTGCCCACACATTGTGGGCAGAGCTGTTCCCTTTCTGAGTCTCTGAAGAGAAGGGACAGGGAAGTGGGGGGAGAGGCGGGGGCTTGCAAAGACTTCCCCACCTGGATGCATTGGAGACTCCTTAACATTATTAGGGTGCTAAACCCTGGCAGGCCCCAAATCTCCATCCCCCCATCTAAACAAGCCAACTACGTCAAAATGTTAGGGTGGAACCAGAAGGTTCCTGTCTTTGGGCTTCTTCGGATCTTGGAGGATCCTGCATACATGAAATGAGACTTTTGGGGATGGGAATCAAGTCTAAATGTGATTCATTTATATTTCATACACACCTTATATACATAATTGGAAGGTAATTTTTTACAATATCTTTTAATAGTTTGGGGAGCTTGAAATAAAGTTTTCTCGGCGCAGAATTTTCCATTTGCACTGTCATGTTGGCATGTAAAATGTTTGGGGTTTTGAATTAGGATTACCTAACCTGCATCCATGATGGGAAATAGATTTCCCAGACAACGTCAGAATTGTGTCCAGCTCTCTCTAAAATGTTACCCGTGGGTCTTAGTTTCTTCATTCATTTGGGAAGATGGGTTAGGCCAGCAGTTTGCAAGAGAATACTGGTCCTCAGGGGTTGTCATAGTTAGGCACAGGTGTCAACTTGACAGTTGAGGGTTTGAGCTCTGGGCACATATGTAGAGAATTAGGCCCACATATGGTTCAATTAGGCCCAGAGCAAACCTGCAGGAGATTGTCTAGTTGATGGGGAAGGCCCAGCCTACGATGGGTGGGACTAGACCCTGGAATAAATCACGGAGAGCTAGTTGAGAGAGTTGGCATCCTTCTGTTCACTTGGCCAGACATGCTGGTCTGGCAAGTAAGGATTGTCCATCTCTCAGCTGTTATATGGTGATGGTGTGGCCAGTTCCCTTGGCCCTTGTGTTGGTGTATGCTCTCCTGTCAAGCTGGACTAAGAAATGTAACCAGTAATCATAAGAGAGAATAAACCCCCTTGTTCCCTTATGCTGTTTGATGTCATTTATCAGCAACCATGCAAGCGAACTGCAATAGGGTGTTTGGGGACCTGTGAAAGTGCGTGTGTGTGTGTGTGTGTGTGTGTGTGTGTGTGTGTGTGTGTGCATGCACCAGAAGTCAATATTTGGTATCTTCCTCAACTACTGTCCATTTTAATTTTTAAGACAGGGTCTCTTACTAACCCATGATCGTCCTGGCTCACAAACCACTGAATCTGGCAGTGCTGGGGACTGAACTCAGGTCCTCATGCTTTCACGACAAGAACTTTACACACTGAGCCATCTCTACAGCCCCTGTGAAAGCATCTTTGATGACTGGAGACATTGGCGCTCCTGAGCACTAACAGGGTACAAATGTCCTGCAAAACGCAGTCAGACAGCCTTGCCCGAGTCGTTCACCTGGCGGGTGTCCACCTTCCTGTGCCTGGGCGACCGTCTGAAGTCACCACACTTCTTTAGACTTTCCTGTCCCCATCTCTGGCTGAGAAGTATTGTTCGTGAGGCGTGGGCCAGTTTGGCTAATGCAGGAGTGTATCCATGCCAGTGATGAAAATAAACGCATTCGTGCACTTCCAAAGAGTTCCTGAACACATACCAGGTGGTGGGTGGGGTTCTAGGGGCACAACGCAGAGCCAGGCAGCAGAGTGTTTACAGGCACCGGTGGACTGAAATCTGTAGCCTAGAACCGGCAGGCATTAGCCCCCCTCCCCAAGATCAAAGTTCTTTCCTCATTGATGGGATCCACGCTAGGTACCAGGCACCGTGTCCTACTCAAGGCGCAAACAGGAGATTGGGTCTTGGAACACTGAGGTCAGTGGGGCAGGAAGCAATCAAACAGGTCAGAAGCAAAGTGGCAAAGCCCACGTACTGCCGTCGTCACGCTGTATGCCAGGCCCGGAGGAGGCAATGCCCGTACGTGACATCATGTCAGGCCTCAGCTTCTTCACCTTACCTACACTGTGGGAGCCAATATTACATTTTTGCTATTCCCACCTACTGCCTGCTCTGTTCTTGACTTGAAATGTTTTTATTGTTGCTCTGTTCGTTGTTATTTTTGATGCAGCATCTCTCCAGGTAGCCACGGCTGGCTTCAAACCCACCACCTCCTGCCTCTACCTGCCCAGACCTGGAATCATAGTCATGCCATAACACGCCTGGCTACTTGAAATTTTTATTCAATCATTTCATATTCATAGAGCTGTGAGGTGGTCCTGTGTATTTTAACTACTAGTTGTCAACCTGAAATATCATCTGCTGAACAAACCCCTAATACAATGGTCAAGGCCAAGAGGTTAGGCCTTTGGGTGGTAATAAGGTCCTGAGAGGGTAGACCTCTTGAATGGGATCAGCCCCATATTGCCTACATTTCTCGTTGCTGTGACACAGTTCCCCACAGAAGCAACTTAAAGAGAAGAGAGGTTTAAGGTTTACTTTAGCTCACAGATGCAGGAGGTTCTGTCCATCCTAATGTGGAAGGAATGGCCGCTGGAGCCGCTAGACCTGTGCTGGGTGCTCGCTGAGTACAGCTTGGTCATATCTCGGCTGGCCAGGAAGTGGAGAGCTGAGGTCAGAAGCAAGACTGGGCTATACTCTCAAAAGACTGGGAAGATGGCTCAGTCATTAAGGTCTTTGCCTCACAAGCAAAAGGACCTGAGTTTGGATTCCCAGATCCTACATTAAAAAATCCCAGGTGGATACGGTGACAAGTCTTTAATTCTAGCTCTGGAAGGCAGAGCCTGGGAAACCCCAGAGTAAAGCAATAAGATGGACGAGCGATGCAGGATGATTCCTGAGGTCACCGTTAGGCTTCCACAGGCGCGCACTCGATGCTCTCTTGTATGCGTACACTCATACACCATCCACATGCAAACATACGCACACATGTATGCAAAAAAGCCCACCCACCCCCTACCCCCCACGTGATTGCTTCTACCAGTCATGCCCCCCACCCTGAAGTTTCCACAACCTCCCAATGCAGCGCCACTAGCTTGGGACCAAGGGTTCAGCCACACAAGCCTCCGGGGAAGTGTTTGCATTGCAACTCTAACAGGGCCCTTGTAACAGAGGCCTAAGAGTTTTCTCAAGCTCGGCTTCCACCACGTGTGGATGTCCTCAAGAGAGGGCCATGTGTTGCAATCAGCCTGCATGATTGCTGATAAATGACCATCAAACGGCTTAAGGGAACAAGGGGTTTATTCTCTTACGATTTCTGGTTACAGTTCTTAGCCCAGCTTGACGGGAGAGCACGCACCAACACCAGGGCCGAGGGAACTGGCCACATCATCACCACATAGTGGCTGAGAGACGGACAAACCTTACTTGCCAGACCAGCATGCCTGGCCAAGTGAACAGAAGGATGCCAACTCTCTCAACCAGCTTTCTATGATTTATCCAGGGCCTAATCCCACCCACCATGGGCTGGGTCTTCCCCATCAGCTAGACAATCTCCTTCAAGTTAGCTCTGGGCTTAACTCAACCATCAACTTTCTACAACTGTGCCCAGAGCTCAAACCCTCAGTCAAGTTGACACCTGTGCTTAACTATGACACCGTGCATATCTGGTTGTTCTCTGCCAGGCTGGCACCTGATCTCACACTTCCAATGCCAAGAATAAATAAAATAATACATAAAGAAAGAGTTTTCCCATTGGTATAAAGAAGAAATGGAAAGCTAAAAATATCAGAGCTCTGTCCCAGGTATTACCAGGGAGGCTGAGACCCAAGCCCAGTCTGTGCCAGGTCAGTTCCATGCCTGACCACCTACATCGAACCAGCACCTCTGCCAGGCAACCGCCAGACACTGCGCGTGACTCAAGCTGACGTCACAGTGTCTCCCTGCATCTCCAGGCCCCTTCCGAATTACCTGTTGCAGAAGAACGAGTCCATTGACCAAGTCAGATAACCAGGCCTTCTCCTAGGTTTTCATTGCAAGTAATAGAGAATCCAAATCAATGTGACTGGGACCACTGGGGAATGTCCCTTTTATAAAAACAGGTTTATAAAACCAGTTCCAGGCTCAATAAACACGGGGGTTCAACTTAGCATGAAGAACCCAAGTTCCTCTGTTTTTCTGACCACCCTGACTCTACCTGTATTACTTTTCCTCTTGCAGAGACAAAATATCTGACAAAAACAACTTCAAGAAGGAAGGGGGTTTTTTTGTAGTTAGTTTAGTTTGTGTGTGTGTGTGTGTGTGTGTGTGTGTGTGTGTGTTCACAGTTCGAGGACACAGTCTTTCATAGTAGCAAAGCGTAATAGCAAGAACAGGAGGCATGGTCCACCATGGAGCTCAGCTTTCTCCTTTGCATTCATTCTAAGATTCCTGCCCTCAGAACAGAGCTACCTGATTTAGCGTGAGTCTTCCCACTTCAATTATAACCCAGTCTAGAAATCCCCTCCCCAGCATGGTTGGAGGTTTGTCTCCTAAGTCACTCTAATTCCTGTCAAGCTGACAGAATCAACTATCACTCCACCCACAATCCCAGGATGGCTGTCTTAGCTCTGCGCATCATACACAGACAGCGGGATCCACAGACAGCAGGCAAGGAAAGTGCCTGTCCAACTATCACTAAAGAAGAAAGAGAAGCCGTCCTTCTAGAAGGGCCCAGTGAAGACCTCGTTCCCATCTCCTGGAAAGAACGATGGCACATGCTCAATCAGGCATGGACACGGACTTCCAGTGGGATTGTCGGAGTTACCACTACAAACAGAGTCACTTTTTAGGATTGGGAGGAGGCAGGACTCTTGACTCCAGAACCAGAACCAAAACGGTCTCAGAAAGAAAGACAGGGAGGGTGAGCTGCATTTGGAGTCAACACGTGCCCCTCTTTATCCTCTCCTGTTTACTACTTCCTTCATTTCAGCAGTTGGCATGTCTGACTTTTGATCTCTATGCAGGCTACCTGCTAACTCAATGTAAAACCACTTCCTTGACATATAAAAAGTCATTCTCAGGTTCAGAATGAAACGTGGTTTGTATTGTTGAATCACTCCCAAAGTCTTTTCCTGGTAGAAGCACAGTGATCAACTTTATCCTATTTTATTGTGTAAACCATGAAAAGAAGCTAAACATTTTATTATCATTTTATGCTTCCATCCATTTAATAAATTAAACTTAAATAACATTGGTACATATTCTAGCATCTCTACCTAAAATAAAAAGGCAGTAAAAGCATTTTAAAAGTGAGATATCAGAATCGATGGGTTGGTAGTATATCTGATAGTGTTGGTTTCTAGAAATAATTATGACTCAAGTTATTATAGAATCTGATTTTTGAACTGTTTTAATTAGCTTTGTCTCAAAGTGATTCATGGAAGGTACAGATCATATATATGAGCTAATTGCCACTTGAAAAACTCATGAAAGGCCATGTTGTAGTTATTCTTTTTTTTTCTGAGACAATTCTTTGATATAAGCAGCTTAAGGGTAAATGGGTGTTTTTTGGCGGGGATATAGTCCATTATGGCGGTAGGTAGGAGCAGAAGGCAGGTCACCGCAGCCATCAGGGGAAGAGAGAGCAAGAGGAAGCAAGACTAAGCCATGAGGTCTGCCACCCTGTGACAGGCCCTCAGCCAGAGAGGTTTTACTTCTGAAAGGTGCCACAGCCTTCCTCCAAACATTAACACCCGCTAAGGATTCAAATACATGAACCTGGGGTGGGGGGAGCAGCACACATTCAAACCCTGACCGCTATTATCCCAAGACAGAAATACACATGGAATCACTATGATTGAAGGACATAGACACAGAGCTGGACCTGAACTGGAAGATTCTTCCCTGCTGGCTTTCATAGCTTTGGAAGGTGTTTCGCAGACTCCTGGGGGAGAAAAATCACTAATGGTCTTACTCTGTGGTGGCACCTGCTAGCCACATATGCCCTGTGCTTCACACAGTGGCATGACTGTCACATGTGCAACCAACCATTTCCTGCGTAGATCTGAGGCCTGTCCCACCATGCCTGGTACCGTAAAACTGGTCAAAAAGTTCATGGTTGGGGAGGTCATAGGCTCTAGGGGGACCACTGCCTCTCTCCTCACTCCCTCTCCTCTTCTCATAGTCTAGATCCAACCCATCAGGAATCTCTTAGCTGGTTGTGTTCCAAGGTCCCCTGTTCCTTCCCATTTGACCGCTCTACCTACAAACCACAGCTCGCCCTTAGCATGTAGGTGTCGTCCTCTTCTTCCTTGGTTTCTGTAGCATTGATATGATATTCTAGATATTTAGTTGTCTTATATAATTTCTTTTTTTTACATTTTATTTATTTATCTTGGGGGGGGAGCATGTGTAGAAGTCAGAGGACAGCATACAGCAGTCAATTCTCTCCCACCGGAAATTAAACTCAGGTGGTCACATTGGGCCCCTGAGCCATCCCGCTTAGGAGCTTTGTCTAAACAGCCGTCTCTCTACCCTAGCATGGCAGGAATCTGTCTTGTTTACCACAGCATTCCCTACGCCTGAAGCTGCTCAAAGAGTCTTGTCAACCGAAGGAACATGGACATACAAGGAAATGCACTTTTCTTTGGAAAGCCCAATGTAACGAGAGAAGCCGTATTCACAAGAGTTCTCCTACCCGTAATCATGTGTGTACAGAATCCGCTGGCGATGTACGGCCCCCAAACTGAGCGCAGTTCTGGACACTCCTTCCTAAGCCCCGAAGCCAGAAAATTCAGCCTCAAAGCTTAGGGTGGTCTTGGATGTCGCCCTGGCGACCACACTCGCTGGCCTCCTTGGCTAAAAATAAAAGGAACATTTCGCCAAGAAGGCCCACAGCCCCGAAGACCCTGTCCCCAGTGGACAGACCATGGCCAGTGGACAGCAGCCCGAGACAGGGAGAACTGCACGTAGCTTGCTGTGTAATGGCTGATGGTCAAGCATCTCAAAGGGCTCTTTGTAAAGGGGAGCGCCTCAAACTTCTCCACACCAGCACCCCTTGGGGCAGACAGGAACTCCACTTAGCCCTGAGTGCTGGAGGGTCCAGTCAGAAGCTGACCAGAGAGAAGGAGACGCATCCACTAGCTTTAGCTTCATTTCCAAGTTCACTTAGGTTTCACGTATTTGTTGGTAATTTAGGGGCCTTTTGTTTAATACCCAAATAACATTTTTGTGATTTTTTTGTTTGTTTTGAAGACGGGGCCTCGCTGTGAGCCCGGGCTAGTCTTGAACTCTCGATCCTCACCTTTCTCTCCACAGCATTGGGCTTAGAAGCAAGTGCCACTGTGCCCAGCTCAAAAATAATGCTTAAATTACTTTTACGTTTTTTCTGAAGGTATTAGCTTCTCCTTCTCTTCCTCCTCTTTCTCCTTTCCCTCTTGAGCAATGAATATAATTCCAGGGTAGCAGGAACTTTTAGCAGTCAGCTGGATTGGTAAGCGAGCTTCCTGCAGAGAGCGTAAGAACAGGGCTGTGTGACCTAGTCTCCATCTGTCAAATGGTCTGACAATAGTGAGGGTTTGTGTGTGTGTGTGTGTGTGTGTGTGTGTGTGTGTGTGTGTGTGTATGTGTGTACTAAATGTCACTGCAAGAGGCCATTCATGGTAACATGCACCTTTCTGCATCAGTAAGAGGGGTCCTGCTAAATGGCGAACAATGATTCCTTAGCTTTTAAAGAACTTATTTTACACTTCCCAAAATGCTTCTTCAGACTTACCAAGACATACCATATGTCACTTTGGAGCATGTCTAAGGAGAGAAATAAGAAATAAATTGAGAGCTGGAGAGATAGCTCAGGGGTTAAGACTCTGTCTCGAAAACAGAAGATCCTGAGTTCGGATCCTAGGTCCCACATAAAAAACACCAGGTAGCCTGGTGGGCAGAGCCTGGGAAATCCCAGAACAAAGCAAAAAGGAGGTAGAAGCAATCCAGGATGATTCCTGAAGTTACCCTTGATCCTCCATAGAGACATACAGTACCCTCTGATACACACACACACACACACACACACACACACACACTCTCTCTCTCTCTCTCTCTAATAATAAATAAATAAAATATAAAAAAGAAATAAATTGAATAAGTGATTCCTAAAGCCTCCATCTTGTGAGTGCTGGCATTTTCCCACACAAAGTTGGTCTCTTGATTATGTGGCATTGCTGTGATAAATACCCTAGTAGCAAGAGCCACTTAAGGAAGAAAGGGCTTATTAGGGAATGGAGATTGAGTAATCTGGGATGAAAACAACATGAATTCATGTATAAAACCTCAAAAGAAAATAAAAGTCTTTTTAAAAAGACTTAACTGAAAGACGTGCATCCAAAGACCCAATATGGATTCATTCCAAAATGAAAAAGAAAAGAAATTGTTGTATGAAAAACAGGGATAATAACATGGGCAAAGGATGGAAGGTCTATGGAGGGAGGAGAGAAGAGCGCGGGGATGGTGACTGCAAGAATCCATTCTTTCCTAGCGACTTCTTCGCACCAGCTTTGGAGAGGGAATTATGGAGTTTGTAGTGATGTTAAGAGGGGCTGGTTTTCAGCTCAACTGGTCAAGTGCTTGCCTCGCCAACAGAGAGCTGGATATAAAGGTGTGTACCCACAATCCCAGCCCTTGGAAGATGGAGACAGGACGATCAGAAGTTCAAGGTGACCCTTGGATATATACTGAATGTGAGGGCTACATGAGATCCTGGAGAGAGAGACAGAGATTTTGAGAGATGCAGAACATGCTGTGGGTGGGGCTTGGGTCGTGATGCTCAGTCCAAAGTCCCATCCCAGACGGAAGACTTCATTTGGAAGGGGGCTGACTCACCGGGGAGAAGCCTAGGGGACTGACCCAGCAAACTGTGAAATCAAGAGGTTTCTGATCCCTCCTGTCCCTCCGCCCTGCCACACTCAGCATAGAGTTCACCTGAAGGCTCTGTGGGGGGAATCAGAGTGACACCCCCACAAGGAGACCCAGGGAGATGGCAACCATAGGTCTACCTGCTTAGAAATCAGAGTACGAAGTAAAAAAGCCCAAAGGTTATTAAGTACTCCTAATCCAGGCAGTAACAAAGTAACCATTTTCATTTAATAATTATAGCCTTCTCATTTCCATTTTTATAAGCCCACATAATGTTCACGTTGCCATAATCACAGTATGTAGGGTTTTCTGAGTGCTATTATTCTGTGGACCTTTCCTTCACATTCTGTGGTTGCTTATCATGTTAAATAAGCTCATGGCCATAGTTTTTATCGGTGCTCTATAGCTTACCCAACAAAATCTCATGGTTCTTCCAGTTCCTCTCTGTTCTCGTTGATGATGAAAATCTTTTGCACATGGCGTCTTTATAGATGCCTGCTGCAAAGACTGACTTTCACCTTGCTTCGTGTCCTGTAAGGAAGACAACTTTCTGGGGAGCCTTAAAGGATGCTTTCAGAAGCATGGAGAAGCAGAGAACATGTGTGCTTCTGAGCCTATCATGAGAGGGGGGGAGGAGTACCCTGACTCCCACAGTCCCACCCCAGAATAGTGTCTGATCCTTAGCAACTGCTTCTCCAGGAAAAAATGAATGAATGAGCCAGTGAACGAATGAATGAGTGACAGCTCAGCACCATTGAGTAAGTATACCAGAGCAGCCTTGAATCCTGACATTCTCAGGGTTCATCCCCATGCTACTGTTGACTGACTAAAAGCACGGCCCAAAGGTCAGTGTCTGGGAAAATGACTAAGCCATTTCAAGTATGCAGAAACCTATTTCTGAAATCTCATTCTGGGTTATCTCCCCCACTGCTCAGCTTCTCTTACTCATCCCAGAAAAAATTCTAGTCAGCCATGAAGCTCTTAAAGTTGCAGACATGGGAGGAGGAAGAAGGATTCCAAAGGAACTCATGAGAATATATAAGATTTTTTCAGATTAATGTCTAATTAACATGAGATAGCTATTGCTAATGTTGGTCTCTGTCATATTTAATCAAATTAGTTTGGGTTACACATTGTAGTTACTATCCATCTCTTGCTCTTCCTCCTGATGGTGATGATGGTGGTAATAGTGTTATGATAATGATGGTGGTGGTGATAATGGTAGTGATGGTGGTAGTGATGATGAGGGTGGTGATAATGACGACAGTGATGATAGTGGTGGTGTTGAAGGTACCAATGGTGGTGATAATGATGATGAAGGTAGTGATGATGATGATGATGATGATGGTAATGGTGGTGGTAATGACAAAGTTGGTGGTGATGATGATAAAGATGGTAATGGTAGCAGCAATGACAATGATGATGATGGTGATGATAGCCATGAAGGTGGTGGTTATATTGGTGGTGGTGATGATGATGAAGGTGGTGGTGATGATGGTGGTGGTGATGATGAAGGTGGTGGTGATAGTGATGAGGTGGTGGTGATGATGATGGTGATGGTGATAGTGATGAAGGTGGTGGTGATGAAGGTGGTGGTGATGAAGGTGGTGGTGATGAAGGTGGTGGTGATGATGATGAAGGTGGTGGTGGTGGTGATGAAGGTGGTGACAGTGGTGGTGGTGATGGTAATAATGATGGAGGTGGTGGTAGTGATGATGGAGGTGGTGGTGGTGATGATGGTGGTGGTGGTGATGATATGACAATGAAGGTTGCAATGGTGGTAGTCATGATAATAGTGAAGGTAGGGGTTGGTGATGGTAGTGATGGAGGCCATGTGGTGTTGATAGAATGATGGCAATGCGATAATGATCATGGTGGTGATGACAAAGGTAGTGATGATGAGGAAGGGGCAGTGACAAGAGTATCGATGATCATGACAATGAAGATGAGGAAGAAGGTAACAGGCATATATGGAGATGGAGACATACCAGGTGCCAAACTCATACTCCATTCCACACCTTTAGGTAAATTGGTTGACAATTCTTCCAACAATTCCTTCAAGTCAGCACTGCTGGCCTTTTGGCTTTACAGGTATGAAAACTGAAGTTTGGAAAGGAGTTGCAACTTTAGACACTGGGAGAGAACTCAAAGCAGTGGGACTTGTCCACTCCCATGGACATGCCAAAGTCCATACTCACATATGAGTGAGGCGTGTTATGCATGTGATTCTTCCACACTTAGCCTCTTTGATTTAGACTCTTAATGCTAACACTTCCATTAATCCACCAGTCTTGGTTAGGACAAGGTGTGGGATGCGTTAGTAGCAAGCACGCCCACAAGTTCCTTCCTGCTGGTATGAGCAGGTGGGTGCCGGTGGCCATCCAAGGCAGGTGTCCTCCACACAGTGACTCACATTCCAAGCCGCTGGAATCCAGCTCAAGAGCAGGTATCCACAGAAGCAGCTTCAAGGAAGAAAGGTTATATTGGCTCACAGTGTAAGAGAGTACAGTCCGTCATGGCAGGGAAGGCGTGGCAGACATCTTGGCAACGGGAGCATACAGTACTCACCTGTTGGAGGCATAAGAATCACGAGTTCAAGGCCAGTCTGGGCTATATAGTGAGAGCCCATTGCCAAAAAAAAATTAATAATCGTAATCAAGCAAGTCCCATATGAAGCAATACACTCCTCAAAATTCCTCAAACTAGGGCCAGAAAGATGGTTCAGGGGTTAAGTTTCTGCTTCACCAGCAGAAGGTCCTGCCTTCAGATACCGTATCCCATGTAAAAATGCCAGGCAGAAATGTGCTTGTAGTTCTGGTGGGGGGAACTTGGGAAACTCAGGAGCAAAACAAATAGGAGGTAGAAGCAGTCCAGGGGGAATTTCTGAAATCATCTTTAGGCCCCCACAGGTGACGTGGTTCTCTCTCTCTCTCTCTCTCTCTCTCTCTCTCTCTCTCTCTCTCTCTCTCTCTCACACACACACACACACACACACACACGCACATGCAAAAATGTAGACCCTTGATGCCCGAGGCAGAGCAAGGCAAGAAGATGGATCTTGGAGTCTCCAGGAAGAACGCAGTTCTGTGCCCAGGGAGATAGCCCAGTGGAGAGGCTGACAACAGGGGCTCAAGTCTGGGAACCCATGTCAAAAAAACAAAAAGACAAGACATCATGGCCTGGCCCATAACCCCAGCACTCAGGAAACAGGGGCAAGAAATCCCCAGAACAGGCTGCCTAGCCAGCTGTATGAGCGCATTCAATGGAGAGACCCTGCCTTAATCATGAAAGTGCAGCGTGATCGAAGAAGAAAGGAGCCAATGTTTGGGCATCGATCCACATGTGCACATAGGCACATCTACATCTGCATAATGTGAGCAAGCATCTGTATGTGTGTGCCCTCATCTCACCACGAGTAAAAGCAAAAAAAAGGAGGAGGAGGAGGAGGAGGAGGAGGAGGAAGAAGGAGGAAGGAGAAGAATAACGCAGCTCCGCTAACACCCTGGTTATGACCTTCTGGCTTCTAGAACTGGAAGACAGTGAACTAGCCTCGGTGTATGTGGTGACTTGAATGACGGCCCTGGGAATCCCACACCCACTCCACACACTGGCGTAACGGGCATTAGAACCTGCTAAGGGGCGCTGACTCCTCCCTGCACCCACTGGGTAAGGAAGGGTGGACGGTAGCCAGACACCTCTGCCTTCTTTCGCATCTGCCTCCCTTCCTGTGGCTAAGGCACGGAGAGGGCACTATCTCAGCAGCATTGGCTCAGGAGCCAGAGTCCCGGCTCCACACCACAGCTGCAGCCGCTGAGGCTCCCTGGAGCTCCCTGGAGAGACCGCTCCGGTCGCCCCTGTCTTCCACCTGCTCTCGTCCTCCGCCACCCCTGTCAAATCTCCCTCTTCCCTACTGATCCCCTTCCCATACTGTCATACCTCTTCTCTTTTTGTTTGGGTTTTGGGATTCACTGAGTTTCACTGGGGCTACCTACAGGCTGTGAACTAGCCACAGGAGCACAGGTAACTCGCCAGAGTGATAAAGAAGACAGCATCCCCTCCTAGTATTTAACAACCACGAGCTTCTAAAGAAGCCCCATGAGCCCTCGCCCCACTCACGACCCAGTGCAGATGTCTGCAGCTGCTGTGAGTTCATGAGAACAACAGCCACATCATGCCCGAAGTTCACGGCCTTCCTCCCCGTATCTGACCTCCTCGACCTCCCCACATCGTCCAGTGTGCTACAGAAAAGAATTTTAGGATGAGCCAGTGGGAACCAGTTGCAGTGTATTAGGAAGAGATTTCAACATAGATTTAAGCGTGGGGTTTGCTGGAAAGAATAGCTTTTTAGGAAAGGTTAATACACACCCATGCGAGGCTGAAAGAGAGAGAAAGAAGAGGGGCTTAAATGTCTTTATAATAGTCATGTACATAATTTTGATGACTCGAGATTAACTCTCAAGGAGTTAAGAGTCTCTTCCCCTTCACCCTTCACTCCCATTCTCCAGGATCTATGTGGCCCAGGCTAGCCTCAAATATTCTATGTAGCTCAGGATGACCTTGAACTTTTGATCCTCCTGCCTCCACTTTCTAAATCCTGGCACTGTTGGGTGCCGGGGGATCAAACCCAGAGTCTCACATGTTCTAGGTAAGCACTCCCTCAACTGAGCTGCATTCCGAGGCCCCCCTTTCCAGGAAATGAGAGCACAGGATGGTTCCCCAGGTGCACAGAATATGTTTGCAGCTGAGAAGGTGAAGCTGCAGAACCAAGGGCTGCACCAAGCCAAAGCGTGTTGTTTTCACTCTAAACCGGGACTTGGGTCTGGTTTGTAAGACGCTCAGAAGATTGCAGAAACGACTGGTCGCTGCTGTAACATCGCTGCCAGGAGTCACTGTAGAGAAGGAATCGGGTTTCCTCCTCGTGAGAAGCCTTCACAGCGGATATTGTGCTTCCCGACTCTCAACTGGTGAAAGTTCAGACTTGAAAGTGAGGGGCTCCTTTCTCCTCCCACCACCACTTAATCTTCTCTGCCTTTCTCTCCTGCCCAGTGGCTCTTTCCCTCTGGGGCGCCTGATACCAAGAAGAGCAGAATGGAACTTACTCATGCAACGGATGGTGAGCCTGAAAGACAGAACACGCCTAAGAGCAGAATGTCTGCCTGTGAAGGAGGCAGATCTGCAGGTGACGATCCACAACTTCTCTGAGCACCCTGCGGTGCCTGAGCTGAGACGGTGATTGGGTAGGGTTGGCAGGCCTGGAGGGCTGCTGGGGCCTCACCCCGATTCTTCCTCTGGTGAAATCTGATGCTCATATAAGTTTCCCAAGGTGGACTTGCGAGTCCCTGGCTCTTCTTTCTGCTCTTCCCCATGTGTCTTTGCTGACTAAATCACCCTCTGCTATCGGGGCTCCGGACAGGTGGCTGAGCCCAACCTGCTAGAGCTGCTGGAACACTTGAGCCCTAGAAGCTCCAGCTACGGTGGACGACGGGAAAGACACGCAATGAATAATGACAGCCAACCAACACCCAAGCGCTTCTCTGCGCTGCCTGCCTACCTAGAGGGAGGCCTCACAACTCCATGGCCGCAGCTTGAGCCTTACCTTCCTCCTGCAGGGGTCACAAAATAATCCCACATGGAATAGAGCTCATAGACCAGGCAGGATGTGACTCAAGAAAGGATCCAGAATATATACAGTGTGTGTTGTGTGCAAGCGGCACTTTGTGTGTAACCATGGAACAAAGGGTGGCATCAGGAATCGTCCTGAGTTGCTCTACCTCCTTATTGCTTTGCTCTAGGGTTTCCCGGGGCCCTGCCGTCTAGGACTAGTAACTTCTGGGTTACTGCCGTATCCCTCAGGCACTTTTCTTGAAAGACGGACATAGAGAACTGGATCTCATGGGTAGTGTGGTGCCGAGGGTCAGGCCTGGAAGAAGACCGCCGCTTCCTTGGGGTCTCTGCTCTAAGCTGCAGGGGGGGCAGCTGCTGCCAGCTCCTTACCCAGTGAGACCCGAAGTGGGCACATTTGTGAGAACATCATTCCCCTGGACTTGTGACATCCGGCCTGAGCCACATCTTTGCTTCCTCCCTCTGCCTCCAGAGAAGTGCAAGAGAGAGGGACTAGCAAACTCACCAGCTCAGAGCCCTGGGGAGCAGGAGGGGGGTTCCTTCACAGATTTGGGTCTTTGAAATGCCCACCTGATCTCTCCTAAGTGAAGCAAGTGTATATCTGCAGCGCCACCTAGTGCTACCCAGAGTCCCAGAGCTTGTGACTGCCAAGTCCGGGCTGGGGAAAGGGTCCTGAGACTCTCTGAGGCCTCCCTGATTGGGTTGTGGTGGCGCAGAGCCCACCTAAGCCTGTCTGGTTCTACCTCAGAGAGACTCAGAATCAGTTGGTTGCCCAAAGATTCTATCTGGACAAGCCCATCAGGACCTTGGCTGGGGCCACAAGTCCTTGGTTTAAAGGATCAGAATCAGGCTCTTTGCTCTGTGCCTGCGAGGAGGTCGGACGGGAAAGTGAATTTTAAAACGCTTTCTGAGAACACATGTTCACTTAACAACGTAGCAAACAGAGACCAAATTCTAGGAGAACACAATTCGCCCAGTATGAACTGCCTAATTTGAATCTTGCTACAACTGTGGGGGAAATGAACTTGCAATTTTCAAACTCCCAGAAATAAAAGTCTCCCATTCCAGACGCTTCCACGGGTGACTTCTACCAAATGTTGAAGAGAGAGTGAACGCCGTCTTTGCATATTCACGTTCAGAAACTAGCAGAGAGGAAAGGACGCTTCCCGGTTCATTTTACAAACGAGTGTTGGTGGTGAGCTAAAAGCAGAG
The DNA here is from genome assembly GCA_023101885.1 of Typhlomys cinereus. Taxonomy (NCBI): domain Eukaryota; kingdom Metazoa; phylum Chordata; class Mammalia; order Rodentia; family Platacanthomyidae; genus Typhlomys; species Typhlomys cinereus. The sequence goes on from JALPQD010000097.1 coordinate 4,330,127, forward strand.
CGGGTACAGAGAAGCCAGTACGATAGGGCGCCGTTATTCCTGAACACAGACACGAGAAAGGGTTGCACAGAACTCAGCAGCAAGAGAAGGAGCTGTACACGGGCCGGTGGTGTTTATTCCACAGCTACCCGACTGCTGGGGATATCTGCAAATCAGCACACGTGATCTACTAGATTAATAAACCCAGACGGAGAAAGAAATACAGGATCCTACAGCCAGAAGCCTGGAGAGCATTTAACAAAAATGCAATACTCCTTCATGATTAAATAAACAAATTCCTCAGCGGGAAAAAAAATGAGGACGAAGTGTACTTTCTTAATTTTGTAAAGAACATCTACCAAAATAAAAAGTTACAGCATACTTAATGGTAAAAGGCTAAAGCAAAGAAGAGGTAGAAACAATCCAGGATGATTCCCAAAGTCATTCTTGGTCCTCCACAGGGACACACAGTGACATACACAGCCACACAGACACAGACACACAGAGAGACATAGGCGCGCGTGCACACACACACACACACACACACACACACACACACACAAATAAATTAAGTAAATATTGAAAAACAACATTGTAACTGGACAGCACACAGATAAAAACATTCTACGGGAATGTTTGTATCCTCCCCAATGCTGGCTATCAGCTTATCAAAACAAGGACCTTGAGAACTGAATTTAGCCCAGGAACCTCATACTGGAAGCAGAGAGAGACTTCTGATGCCAGCTAGGGGATGGGATGCCACAGAGTACTGAATTTTCCAGATCTGGCGCCAGCCAGAGGAGGACTTTGTCTCCTAGAAAGAGGCTTCCCACATTTCTACACCTTGCCAGACCACCTTGCAGAAGAGACCTGAGCCAGCCAGCGGTGAATGAGACCACACTTTGAGCATAACTGCTTAAATATTCACAGTTCTTACCCTTGATTTACCCCTAGATCTCAGGTCGGTCCAATCCAAGGCGATTGATTATCCCTCTTCCCAATATGGCCATATTGATTAAATTTCTTTTTTTTTTTCTTCTGCTTTTCACTGTCAATCTGACTTCTTTTAATTGACATCGAGGATGGATGGCTGAACGGAGACACAGAAGGTGCTTCGGATTTGGTGACACTGTCACTTAGAGGTTTTAGATTTGGTAACCCTATCAGTTAGAATTGGTCACAAAAGTGAAATACTGAGATGTAAATCTATCAAAACATATACCTTTTTTTGAGATGTTTCTCGTGCAGCCCAGGTTGGTCTCAAATTCCCTTTGTAACCTCGGGCAATCTTGAACTTCTGATCCTCCTTCTTCTACCCACTATGTGTTGGGGTTTCAGACATGCAGCATAATAACTGGTGTACATGGTGCTGGGAATCAAACCCAGGGCCCCAAGGATGCTTGAAAGACACTCAGCCAACTGAGCCACATCCCCAGTCCATATACACAGCTTTTATGCCAAAAAATTATAAAATATTTATGAAAGGAACTGGAAACGATAAAAATATGTGAAGGGACATACCGTACTCGTGATTGGCAGGCTCGACAGGGTGAAGATGTCAACTTTGTTAAATTCCCACTAAGAATTTTTAGACATGTGAAATTATTCCAAACTTTATATGGAAAGAAAAAGGAACCGGAATAGCTCAGACAACTCTGAAAAGAATAAAGTGGGAGGAATCCATCTGCCCATGTTAAGACTCATTACAAAGTCAAAGCAATCTGAAGCGTGTGGTATTGGCAAAGGAAGAGACACGGAGATCAATGGAACAGAGTGGGGAACCCAGAGGGAGACTTACAAATACACTCAGTTGACTCAATTGAGTGGGGGGAGACAATCGTGTGTGTGTGTGTGTGTGTGTGTGTGTGTGTGTGTGTGTGTTCACAAGTGCATGCAGGTGCACATGCACATAAAGATGCTAGAAGTTGATATTGGGTGTCTACTTCAATGACTCTCTGCTTTCCTTACAAAGCAAGATCTCACACTTGAACTCAGAGCTCGCCAACCAGCTAGACATGCTTGCCAGCTTGCCCTGGGATTTCCTTGTCTTTCCCTCCTAAGTGCTGGGATTACAGGTGACCATCATGCCTGACTGGTTTTTACATGGGCTCTGGGGATCTGAACTCTGGTCCTCACACTTGCAGGACAAGCCCCTTATCCACTGAGCCATCTCCCCAGCCCTCAGTGGATATTTGAAGGTATAAAAGTTGTTCTGTGGAAGAAAGAGTCTTCTCAATAATTGTTCCGGCACAATCGGATATGCATAAGGAATAAACAAGCTCTCAAGCCTAAACCACATTTTATTCAGGAATTAGCAGAGCCATAGGCTTAAATACACACGTAAAAATTCAGGCCAAATTTTTTTTTAAACTCTAGAGAGCTAGACATGAGTTCTTAGAGTTGTGTTCCAAAGCATGATCTATAAAAGGGAGAAATTGATAAATTGAACTTCATCAAAACTAAAAAGTCATTCTGCAAAAGACTGTGCTAAGAGGATAAAGACAGTGACAGAACATATCTGTAATCCACACTCATAGGACACATCTGTAAGCCACGCCTACAGGACATATCTATAAGTCATTCCCACATAACACATCTATAAGCCATGCTTACAGGACGCATCTGTAAGCCACACACCCCACTCATGCTAGACAAGTGTCCTACCACTAAATCACAGCCCCAACCCTTCATCCTTCCTCTTCAGGCTCTGGATTAACAAACCATCCAATTTGCCTCAGTTTGAGGAACTTGTGGTACTAAAGGTACTAAAGCCTTCCACTGGGCTAGTGGAAGGTTATTTTCAATCTCTCAGGTGGAGCGTGTACATTGCTATCTTTCTATATAATTCTAACATCACCAAATGCTCAGTATTGCAGGTGCCACTCTTACAGCTTACAGACAGAAACTTATGTTAAATTTGCACATCCACACCTGTGGGGCTTTTCTTGTTCTGGTTGTGTGTGTGTGTGTGTGTGTGTGTGTGTGTGTGTGTGTGTGTTATGTATTCACATGTATTCATGTATGCATGCGCACACATGTAAGTGATTTCATCAGAGATGGGCATCAGGTATCTTCTTCTGTTGCTCTTTTTTTTTTTTTTTTTTTTTTTTTGAGACAGGGTCTCTTACTGAATCTGAAGCTCACTGATTCAGTGATTCAGAGAAGGTGGTCAGCCAAGACTCCAAGGACCTGCTGGTGAGTGTTAATATGGTTGTCAGCGTGACTGACTGTGTGTGCCGAGTGGTCAGGACAGGCTCACGGTGTGCTGGGAGACAGATACCCATTTGAAGAGCTGGGGTCAATGCAGTCAGAACGAGTCCTGTGAGATGCACGTGCCCGGAGGAGCCAGCAGAGAGGGCAGTAGATGCCTGTGCCAAGGTTCTCATAAAAGACAGTTGGGGGGGGACTTTTCGGTCACGTGGCCCATCACTACTCAGACTCACCTCATCTCACCTCCGAGCCTGTGCTGTCCAAGGCCTTCTCAGCTTCCCCCTTTCGTTGGGTCCCTGAAACAAAACAGCTCAACCTGGGAATTTCCTCCCTCTCCTCTCCCCCCTGCCTCTGAGAACGGGCAGGGAGAAGCCAAGCAGTTCTGATTCAATAGTCAGGGGTCAATATCATCTTCATCGCCATCCTTTTATAGAGACCTGGAACAACACCCTCTTTGTCCGCCCAGCCGACGGCTTACAGGGATCCGTTCTCTCTACTCCAAACAGCCGGTGAGTAGCCTCATTGTTAAGCAGTCAAGCCCTGGCGGAATGAGCGCGCCCATCAAGAGCAAGCCGCTGAGCCTAGGAGCGTGAGCGCCGTCATCCCCCCTTCTCCCCTGCGAACGGACCCTCTCTCCCTCCTGCGTGCCCCCTGGGACGCCACCAACAGGCTCCATCACACATTTCTGCATTTCCCCCCCTACGCTGCGTGGGGTGACTTTTCCCGAGGAGGCGTGGACAACCGTCTGTCCACTCCAGACGGGCACCAGAGATAAACCAGAGACACAGCTCCACCCAATTCCAGCTCGGTGGGTCAGGGAGTTTTATTGGGGTGATTCAAAGGCAGCTGTCTTACCCAAGGGCTCACCCCAGCATGGGCGACACCTCCTGAAAGCCTTGCCCTGGAGCTCTTGCACAGCTTAGGGTCCCGTCCCCCCCAGCAATCACTCACTGTGTGTGTAACCCTGGAGAGGGTTCTCGTGCATCTTGTGACTTTCTGGGCTTATGTTTGGAAACTGCTCAACACACTATGAGTAATTTAACAGCAGGGACCCTCTTCCTTCACCATTTGGGGAAAGGAACCCAAGTGTTCCAGGTTCCTTACATGCAGAAGAGAGGGTGAGATGCCACCATCGAGTGTGCTCCTGCCAGCCGGTATCCTTGGCATTAAGCACAGAGCCCAGCAAATGAAAGATGTGTATGTTTGTGTATGGGGGGGGGGGGTGAGGGTGTGTGTGTGGAGTGTAACAGATGAACTATCCCCAAATGCCCCCAACTCCCTCTTTGGAAAGTCCCCTGCTAAAGTCTTGGGCTTCTGCTGTAGTGAGCTAGGTCTGTCCACTCCCCAACACCTTCGGGGGAGGCAGAGACAGGACAAGATGGTCTCTGTGTCCCAAAAGGTTCAAAGGTACCCTTGGTGTTGGCAATCAACAGCAGCCCTACCAGCTGGCGTTCCAACTGCCGGTCCTGCCTTCAGCAAGAAAGACTTGTGAGCCTGGGGTGCATTGCTTAAGGGGGAGATGTACTTCTGGGGAACTGGGCTGTTCCCCGCACTTAGGAGCATGTCGCGAATGCTGTTCCATAACATTAGATTTACAAATTAAGCCCTGATTGTAGACGTCAGGTGGTGTTCTTTTATATCTGCAGACCAGGTGCAAAAGAACTAACTCCCTGCACAGGGACCTCAGGTTCTAACTAGATCGTGGCTGTGATGAACGCCTTTTCCCTGGGCCTCGAGGAAATGTCCTGGGACAGAGTTGGGACCCCACATCATACACGTAATGCCCGAGTTTCCTGCGAGTTGCCTTCTGGAAAGAGTTTCTGCTGGGAGTACATCCCCAACCTTGTTCTGAACCTCTTGGACCAGATGTGCCCGGGAGTTTTCCACATGGCAGAGAACGGGGTTTGCTCCTGAGTTTCCCAGGAACCCTCCAGGCCTCGGGGCAGACTTGAAGCAGACCCTCCCATCCTGGATGCTTCCACAGGGAAACTCGGCGATCCTCCCAAAGAAGGAAGGCCTAGGAAGAAGGAATCTCCTGAGGTCCCGCCCCTGTGTGAGTTTGGGGCATTAAGGAACCGGCCTATTTGCAGCGGGGTTTATGAAGGAGTGTGTGTAACAGGGAGTCCATTCAACCTGCAGGGAGGTTGCTCAGGGGGACAGAAGGAGATGCTACAGGATGAAGACCAAGTCAGCCGCTCAGGAGGAAGCTGAATCTGTGTCTCCTCCTGGCCGTACCTCTGACAAGCTGGGCGACTCAGGTGAGTGGCCTACCCTTCCTGGGCCTCCGCTTTCTCTCCCATGAAGAGTGTGGGTCACAGCCACGCCATTTTGTAGAAACAACTGCAGCTTGGCTGGAAGTAGCGGTTGTCAAAGCTGACCTTACAGGTTTATACTAGCCATTCCTGGAAGTGAAGTAACAAATCTAGATCCCGCCTCTCCATCCACTGACCTGAGAGGTGACTGTCTTTTCTGGACACTCCTTCACTCCCCACACCTGCTTCCCTGACCACACCTTAGCAATGTCTGAAAGCCATAAAGTTAGAAGCCCCCTTTGTCCTGTGAGCTCTGCGGATTTCCCCCATCATATCGTCCACGGCAGCTATCCCCTGTTCTTTCCGACTCCAAGCTGTCTTGTTCTAATGCTCTCCCACCTTAAGGCCAAACTAAAGTTCCCCTGTAACCCACAGCTATAACAAACTCCTTTTTTTTAAGTTCTTGCCTTGTGTTAGCTTCTCTATCAACGGACCTCCACGATGGTCTGAGAATGTCCCTAATTGGTGTCGGGATGGCAGCTGAAAGTATCCAGTGAGACGAAATCATCGCAGCTTTTCCAGCCAGGCCAGAAGGGACCACACACAACCACTGACCCAAGATCCCACTGGACCAGCCAAAGCCTGAATAGAAAGCCTGGGGATGCAGCTTGCAGTAGGATTTTTTCTTGGTGGCCCAAAATGGCTTCTGTCTGCCGTGGTGGCTTGGGCACTCTGTTCTCTGGTGTCCCAGCTGGGTGGGGCAAATGCCCTGCCAGCCTTGCCTGGACCTCCTTGGAGATCTATTTTTATGTCCCAGGGTGTGTGTGTGGGGGGGGTGCAAATGAAGGTACAGACAGGCCCAGAGCAGCCACCCACGTGGGGGTGGGATGTGGGGAGGGGCTCAAGCAGGGCAGGGGCCTCCCCACAGTAGGTCAGGCTGTAGCAGGGCGCTGGAGTGGGGACAGCAGGGGGCGTCAGACAGGTCACAGGTTGTCAGGGACAGAAGCGTGTGTTAGAGAGAGGACGACGCAGGTCTTCTCCCTGTGCCCTTCCACGACCCCGGGGGAGCACACAGGCGCTGGCTGTTTGTTAACTCAGGGGAAAGGAAGTGGGGACGGAACAGAGCAGGAAACAGAACTCTGCAAAGCGCCTGGGGTCCCCGCTTGCAGCTTCACCCACAGGCTCCAGCGACTCGCGGGCTGGAGGCGCTCCGCACTGAGGGCTCTTTCTGAGAGCGGCTGGCGTATGCCAAGAATAACTGCCAGGTCCCAATTGCTTTCCACCCACAGGTAGGGAGATGGAAAGTTCCAGAAGCCCCCTGTGCAATAGGGCCTTTCACAAGCTACCCAACAGACCCTGGAAAATGGCAAACAACTGGCCCATCTATTTAGAAACTACTGCAGGGGCCTCCTAAAGGGAGCGAAACCCGGCTCCAGAAGCCACTGCGACCGACAGGCGCGCCCGCCACGCTCAGAGGCGGCGACCGCTGCGAGAACCATCTTGGAATGTGTGGCCGTGGATCTGAAGTTTGACTGCTGAAATTCACACGGCAACTCAGTCCACATGCCATGGTAAGGCACACAAAGTGGAAGTGGGTGGGAAAATGAGCAATGGCTTGGAGGAGGGCTGAGGGTTCGGCTCTTAGGAACAGAAAATGCCTCGTGGAGCACCATATCTGTAGATCGGCAGATTAATGGCTAGACAAGGAACGGACATGCCAGGCTGTTTTGGGATGCAGGGCCCTGTGCTGTCTCCAGTCCCTGAAGAGTTCCCACACTTAAGAAGGTCACTGCTAACTATGGCCTTTTCAACCTGGGACCTCCCAGCCTGAACAAACCCTCTATTTAAGTTACACAGTCTGCGGCATCATGTTATATAGCAAGAACTAAAGCATGTGTCTTCCGAGGTCAATCTACGTACGTGAACATGAGAGGTGGCTAGAAGCAAAAGAAGTTGGAAGAGACAGGGTTCCTCCCCACAGGGCTGGGATCTGTGCCCCTGCACTGTGCGTGCTAGACTTTCAGCAAGGGCATGGGACCACCAGAGAGATCTCTCACCCACACTGACTCGAGATGAAGCTATAATGGCTAAATGAGTTTGCAGCCTCCTTTCTGAGTGTGAATTCTAGAGGGTGAGGGGGTAGGGACTGGCACTCTTGTCCTGTTGGATCCTGTGTGTAGGTAGCCCTGTGACCCACGGGTGGGCGACTTCTCAGCAACAGTGACAGGTTCACGTGGAATGTGTCCAAAGCTACCGTGGCCCACCCCAGTACACGCTCTGCCCGGGGTTCCTTGTCTTTCCTTCCTTGTGCGCATCATTTCAACAGTGCCAGACAGGAAAAAGAAACCACACTGGGAAACATCCTTCATTTTCCCCCAGATGGGGACTCAGGGAGATGGGGCATGTAGGTTAGGGGGATCTGAGCCAGTGAGGATCGCTGCCGGTGGCTCCTGCCTCTCTTGCTACGTTTAACCGATAAAGATTGGTCACAATCTGCTTCCAGAACATGCACTGCTTCCAGAACGAACCCATTGCCCGGACCGCCCCGCCCCCCCCCCAGCTTCACAAGGGCACCGCCAAATTCAGATTTCAGAAGATTCACGCAGGCTCTCAGCCGGTTTCTCAGCTGACCCTCAAAAGCACACACTGTTGTTAGCAATCGTCTCCCCGAGCCAGGCAAAGTCTTCACCATGGCACCCAGCCCTTCCGAGACTTCAAATGGATCAAGTAAAAATACACTCAGAAATGTGGTGGGCGCTGTCGTCACTTGCCACCGTCGTTCCACTGATAGCCATTCACACACACGTCACGGGCTCGGCCTTTCTCCCTGGGTTCTTGCTGACACGTGGGTGGAAAGGCCGCTGGGGCTCCCGCACTCAGACCTGGGCACCCTTCCGTTTGTCAGATGATCTTTCTCTCTCTCTCTCTCTCTCTCTCTCTCTCTCTCTCTCTCTCTCTCTCTCGTCTCTCTTCTGCACACATACATGCACACACATACACCTGGATTTCACATAAGAGAAAATACATAATATTTGTCTTTCCGAGCCAGACTTATTTTGTTTAACACAATGGCCTCCAGTTCCATCCATTTTTCTGCAAATGTCATGATTTCATTTTTCTTTTCAGCTGAATACAATTCTGTGGCATATATTCCACATTTCATGATCTCGCCGTCAGTTGATGGGCTTCTCTTAGCTGTAGTGAAGAGGGCAGCAATGACCACGGGTACGCGGCTGTCTCTGTGATATGCCCGCTTCACAGAGGCACCCGCGCAGCCTTCAGGTGTAAGCCCAGGGGTGGTGAGGCTGGCTGAGAGGGTAGATCGATTCGCAGCTTTTCCGGACCCTCCATAGTGAGCTACATAATGGCTGCAGCGATTCACATTCCCACCAGCAGTGAATTTTTAATATTTATTTTATCTTGCATGTGTGCACACGTGTGCGTGTGCGTGTGCATGCGTGTGTGCGCATGTGTGCATGTACACCTGTGTGTGTGTGTGTTTTGCATTTGGGTGGGTATTCATGTGTGCACAAGAGTGTGCTTAAGTGTGTGCATCTGTGTAGGCCCAAGGGTGAATTGGGAATCGTCTTGGTTGCTCTTCCTCCTTATTGTTTCAGATCTAAGGTTTCCCAGGCTCCACCTTCTAGCGCTGGAATTACAGGCCGCAGCAGCCATGTCCGCAGGCATTTTCACGTGAGATCTAGGGATCCAAACGCAGGTCCTTTTGCTTGTAAGGCAAAGGCTTTTAACTCCTGAGCCATCTCCCCAGCCCTCGTTGATCATTTCCTTTTCTTCTTTGAACTGTCTATTCGCTAGTCTACCTCCTGACTGGACGACATGGTTTCTTGATGGTCAATTGTGACTACACATTCTCAATCTGTTGGCATCGTTCTCTCATTCTGCAGGCTCTTTTCATTCCGGCGATTTATTTAGTTTTTTCCTTTGCTGCACAGAAGCCTTTTAATGTCACACAATTCCACTTGCCAATTCTCGGTGTTACGTCCTGCGTTACTGGAGTCCTTCCTTGAAGTTCTTGCCTGGGTCTGTTTCTCGAACATTCTCCCCTAGCAGTTTCCAAGTTTCAGATCTTTGGCTGACACCTCTGATCCATTTTGAATTGATTTTATGCAGGGTTAGACATATGGATTAGTTTTATTCTTCTACATGGGGAAACCTAGTTTGTTCCAGCACCCTTTACTGAAGAAACTCTCTTTTGTCCAATGCATGTCTATGATGCCTTTATTGAAAATTAGATGATCAGAGCTGTACAAATTTATTTCGGGTTCTCTTTCCTGCTCCATTGATTCATGCATCTGTCTGTGTACTACGGCTCTGTACTATAACTTGAAATCAGGTACTGTAATATCTCCAGTTTTGCTCTTTCAGCTTAGGCTTCTTTTAGCTAGCTGAAGGGTCTTTGAGTCAAATGATCTTTTATTGAAATATTTTCTCTTGCCAGAAGACAATGGCACACATCTTTAATCCCAGCCTTTGGGAGTCTGAGGTCAATTTGAGATACAGAGATACAGAGTTTCAGACCACTCTGAGCTGCAAAGTGAGACCCTATCTCAAAAAATCAAAACAAACAGAATCTGACCTGGGAATTCAGCTCAGTTGGCAGCGTGCTTGTCTAGCATGCACGAGGCCCCGAGTTTGAGCCCAAGCACTGCACAAACTGTTGTGGGGACACATACCTGTGATCCCAGCACTCAGGAGATAAAGACAGAGGGTCAGAGGTTGAAGGTCAACCTCAGCTACATAGTGAGTTCTAGGCATCTGGGATACATGAGACTGTTTCAAAAAAATAAACTCTCGCCTGAACTACTGATGAACCTACAGTAGCATATCACTTTCACCCCAAGTCCACTGCTTGCCTTAGGGCTCATCATTAGCATCAAAATTCTGTGTTTGCACAAATGTGCAGTGGTGTGTCTCTACCCTCGCAATATCATAAGCCTAGCTTTGCTGCCCCCTCCATCTACTTTCCGTATACATTTTCCCCCTCTGAACTCTAAACTGTTAGCTTTTCTCATAGCATTATTTTCTGAAAATAAAAAGAAATTACATAGCTGTATCAGAACGCAGGCTAAATAAGCTACTTTGTCGAAGACCCTTGAGTACTGTTTGAGTCCCCCCTCAGGTTCAGACACTGAAAGTACCTCCTCCCCCTGTGCTTGTCTGCTCACCTTCTCCATGGTGGACTCTTTTTTTAAAAAATTTTTTTAAATTATCTATTCAATTGTGTGTGTGAGTGCGCGCGCGCGTGTGTGCGCGTGTATATGTATGTGTGTGTATGTGTAGAACCACGGGCGAACTTGGGAACCACCGTGGACGCCTCCACCTCCTCCTTGTTTACTCTGCCCCGGGATTCACAGGCTCCGCCCTACCAGGACCAGAAACGCAGGCCGCCCCCACTTCCGCCTGGCGTCTATACGTGGTCCCGAACAGGACCTCAAATTAAATACATTCACATGCAGGTATGTGGGAAACAGATACACTGTATGTGGGAAATGAACCCACTGTATCCAACTGGCCGAAGTCCTACTATCCAGGTGTTTAAAGATCTGCCCATTGAATTTTGTTCATTGGTGGTTTCCCTTCACCTTCTGAAATGAAGCATTTTTAAAAGTTCTCTGAAGTTTTTCCAAACTTTTGGGACCTTAGCCGCATTAACAAATCTTGTGGATGACTGTTGTAGTCCAAGGTTGCAACCTCGAATCCAGGGCTCTCCCTCGACAAGGTGGGCAAGGCTTCGGCGAATGGAGACAGACACACAGCTCTCTGGGCTGAGTGAATCTGAACTCTTTATTGAAATTTTTAGCAGCGTTTATATACTTTAGAAAATCAAGCGTAAAGGCCAGGGGATGTGTCATTACGCCTTTTGGGAAAACATCAAAGAAAACCAGGACCAAATTCTTTATAGGATTATGTAAAACATATTCATTCCAGGTAACAAAGGAAGAGCAGAGGTGACATATATTTTCTGTGTTGGAACAGACATGATGTCTCCAGGTAGAGTTAAAGCAGGCATGACACTCAGTTGCTAAAAGCAAAGGGACAATGAATGTTTCAAAGTAGATTTTCTCTGGTTTATGCATAAACATCAAATGTGTGGGGAAGGGACTGTAAACTAGCTAGTACTGAGAAAAACAACAACAACAACAACAAAAAGATCTAAGAACATGCAGGAGGTAGAAGGGAGGAATCCTCCTGCCAGAGACAAAACTTAATTTGCTCTAGGGAGAGTCTCTAGCACCTAGCAACTGCCCATTTAGATGTTAATGTGTCACTCCCCACCCTAGCAGGTTTTAGGCCAGAAGGAGACAGTAACACTAAGGCAGGCAGTAACACTAAGGCCTGACTATTCCTATATTTTCCTTATTTTTCTTATTTATTTCAAATAATGCCATGTTCTTTGTCCAGAAAATGTTTCCCTATTTCTGCCATGCCGGACCTTGTCAAAACAGCATGGTTGGACGCGGCAGGTGACCATTCATTTTGCAATGCCCACTTGCCCAACCTTCTCATTGGCAGACCCCTGCTGGGCCCAATGGATAAATCTGTGGTAGCATTGAGAACACACCTTGCGGTACAGACCATGCATATGGATGGTTATTATGCAGTTTGGTCAGAATAAAGAATGGGAAGGAATGCTGGACTGACTTCACAGGCAATTATAAATCAGAACAGGAAAATTGAAAAAGTGGTTGCCATGGAAACAAGAGAAAAGAGCAACAAAAACCTACGGGATGTCACGGTGCTCTCTTTCATTCCCAAGTCTGTGTGAAAGTCCTCCACATGCTTGGGATTGCTCTGAGAGCAATGGTTTCCATGGCAGACCCAGTGCCAGGAGGAGAGACGACACGTTTGGCATTGGGCTCCCAATTTCCTGCTGCTTAGCGTCTTAAAAGTTTGCAGGGTAGAAGTTGTATTCACACTTTGCAGACAAGGAAAGAAACTGAGGCAACAAACAGGCAGTCGGACAGGGATATGTTGCACTTGGCCTGCACGTTGCAGATAAATTCACAACCAAATGGCTTAAGGGAGCAAGAGGTTTTATTTTTGGCTTATGATTCTTGATATGAACAAGTTCTTGATATGAACAAGTGCAGAGGGAACTGATTATAACAAAATCCACAGGACTACTGACATGGTCGATTCTCACTTGCCAGACCAGCATGTGTAGCCAAGTATCAGATGCCAACTTCTCTATCCAGCTTCCTCCTTCTTACTCACCTGTGCAAGGACTAACCCACCACGATGGGCCTGGTCCTGTCCTGCAGGTTTGTGTGGAGCCCAGTTCAACTACCAATTCCTTACGAATGTGCCTAGGGTTCGAATCCTTAACAGTCAAGTCGACACTTGTACCTTACTATGAGAGATATCAAATCTCAAGGCTTTAGACAACTTTTCCAAATGCCACCAGCTGGGGACACCTAGTGTCCAAATCATGGCATTCCTACCCTGACCTACATAGGCTTGTGGCTATCTCAAGATGCAAAATGCATTCAGTCCAATTTCAAGAGCCTGTCAAAGTCCTACCAGATAATAAATATGGATCACATAACAGCAAATCCATGAATAGATGCTGCAGCTCAGAACGCTCACAAGTCAGAGAAATGGGATGCAGGGTGTTGTAAACACTTTTTTTGTTGTTGCGGTGAGACAATTACTCATGTAATAATAACTTAGGGAAGAAAGGAGGATTTATTTGGTTTATGGTTCCGGGGAGAATATAGTCTGTTATGGTGAGAACTGCATAGAAGAAATGGCTGATGCAGAAGCAGGAGACAGGTTAAGGTACTGCAGCCATGAGCGGGCAGAGAGATCAAGCAGCAGCAGGCTGAGCTACCAAGCCTCAAGTCCTGCCCTTTTGATGTACCTTCCTACAGCAAGATGCCGCGACCTTCCCTAACACTAGCATCAGCTAAGGATTCAAACGCATGAGCCCACGGGGAACAACTGTAATCAGGCCGTGACGCAGTGCAGCCAGAGGACTGAGGCTGGATGGAGAGCCACAGGCCCAGCTGTGACCTCAGTAATGTGAGTGTACAGACAGACAGAAATCCTGCCACATGACTTCCTCTTCCAAGTCCTTTCTCCATCTGTGGGTGGGTTCGGAGCACCCTCCTGTCAGGGGATGTTAGATCACAGTTCTAGCAGCTACTCTCCACCTATATCGCCCCCCCCCCCAAAAAAATCAGGCCATGCTCTTCCGCAATCGCTCAAGATCAGCAACAGGGAATGGCCACGACCTCATGACTCAGAGTTGTCGTCTCCCTTCTTGTGGTGGGGAGACAACACTGGGCTCTGACTTTAGTACAGCAGCCTTGAAGGCTGGATGACATGGTGTGGAACTTAGCATTTCCTCTCTACTGCCCTGGGAAATCTGTAAAGAGTTTAAAACAAAACAAAACAAAAACACCACTGAGCAGAATGGCCTGTTCCTTCGGGCACCCCCTCCCTGGCCCCCCATGATGCTGTCCCATTGCCTCAGAATGGCGTGGAGAGCCTGTAACTCTTCCGATCAATCTCCCGGGAAGGGTAGCTTGTCAACTTCCTTTTTATGTTCTACGTTCTAGCAGGACACTGTGAAGATGACGTTGGCCACTACGCGGATCCTGGCGCAAGGTGCTTGCGTCACGACTGCTGGCAGCCCTCAGTCAGTCTCGAAGAAAGGGGGATAGATTTGGGGGTCTTTGCTAATGACTGGTATAAAACAGAAGCTTCTGTGAACTGGTTACCTGGGAAGGAGTGATTTCTGTCAATCTTTACAAATCCAGACACTGGACTCACAGGGCCTGGGAATTGGCAAGGACCAGTCCATAGCCCAGTTCAGACAAGAAAAAGATCAACATCCCCATGGGGCTCTGGGAACTCGAGAGGGGCCAGAGCAGGTGAGGTACCAGGACACCCACAGTAGCTCTAATGGAGTGGATGGTTTGCCCCCCACCCCCAAAGGCAAATCAGTTAGAACTGGAAAAGAGAAACAGAAGCGGCGCCGCCACTAAAAAGCAGCCCTCGACAGACACAGGCCAGGACCGTGAGCATCCTGGAGGCTCCACCTGCAAGACAGGAGCCTCCTCAGCCTCATGCTTCACAGGGTCCCAAATAGCACTCGGAAAGGCACGAGTGGGTACTGACAACTTTTAATGTTTCACATTCTTGGTTGTTGGGTTCCCCCCCCCCAGAAAAATTTTCACAAAATACATGGAATTGAAATATGGGTTACAGTACATTGGGCAATTACAGAATTTAAACAAGACAAATCTATGAAGTAAAACCCTTCTTTCGGGAACAGAACATTCCATTCCACTAAGAGAGAAACAACATGATTAGGCACAATCATCTCTCACTGCCTATTGTTCAATTCTTAGAGACTGGCAGGCTTGGGAGAAAAAAAAAAAAAAAACAGAAAATGAACATAGTCGAGCCCCTTAGCTTCCCCGACCCACCCCCAGTTTCTTCACACGAGCAGATGGAATGCAGAGCAGAGGTGGAGCCTGAGGCACCGTTGACGGAGCACCAGGAGAAACGTGGTTTTCTGAGGTGGGTCAGACACGTCCTCCGAAACACCACTCAGCCCTCCAGGTAAGACACTGGTGGGGAAGGGGGTGATGAGGGAGCTCTGGGAACCGCTGGTGGGAGGTCTGAAGGCCCCAGCCACGCCCACGCCCAGCCTGTGTGGCATGAGTATGCTCAGCCAGCAAGCTTGAGAAGACACAGCTGAGCAGCGAATGCCACACATGAACACACCAGCTGGAATGCAAAGGGGCATGGGCACTTCTGCCAAAGCCTCAGGTTTATTTGACCGAAAAAGTCAAAACTATTGTTTTAAAATGAAAATCCTTCACGTACACCTGTTTTGAAAAATAATAACTTATAACATGAAGCTTTCTTAAAAAAGCAATTACCACAAAAGATTGAAAATGCAACGGGTGGAAAGACCTTCTTTCCAACAAGTGCAGTTCTTAAGAAGGGACGTAACATACATAGGAAAGAAAGCTGTGCTATTCTGGGATGTTACTTGGAAGCTGAACCCTCCAAACCAAAACAAGACATTTAAGCAAATTAAGTACTTTCCACTGCAAATGACCTCAGCTCACTTAGGCTAACAACAACAAACAAAATCAACACAGACAGTGACACTGTTCCCCTCTTGGGGTGTATGTCTGCCTCCATGAAGAATTGTGACAGGCCACATGAAACAGCACGACAGTAGGGTCGAGTAGGCCGGCCAAGGAGCCGTTTCCTCACTAGGCTGGAGGTAACACACTGATCAGCCACTTAGCACGGGGAAAGACTTGGTAAGACAGTGGCATGGTCTCAACCTGTTTTGCCACACAGTCAGTGAATCAGAGCGTACATTGAAGTCACAGGGCACCTTCTCTTTCACGGGACAAACCTGAGCAGCTTAAGAGCCAAGCCACCTCTTTACGTGAGACGGTCCAGTCATGACTTGCTTTTGAACAAAAACTGATTGCTAACGTTTCTCATCTCTAGTATCATTAACCCCATGGGGAAAAAAGAAAAGCAGATTTGACATTGAACAGCGCTGGGAACAAGAGTAAGAAAACGTACAAAGGAAAGATCACGTAAACTGATCGACAGCAGTTCCATCACTGCCCACCCTTGGGCTTGAGGCTAGTGACTTCATGGACGCATCTCGCCGATGCACTGCCGAGGTCAGTTTAAGTCCGTGGTGACCCCAGTGTGATGCTGCCTGCTTCCACTCACCACCTCCTAGCCACAAGATGCCAGAGACCTGAGGGCACTGAGCGTGGCGCCTGCGTCCATGATCCCTGAACATTGCCTGGACGTGGGCAAGGAATGAGTCAGTGGCTTGTAGTCTTGGCAACAGCATCCACACTGGGGGCTTAACCTCAGCAGCCAGTTTGGAGGATATCTCCTCCGGAGCGCTTGGTCACCGACAGCGTCGTGAATATCTGCAAGAAAAAAGAAGGTGAGACTTCCTCAAAATCTGGAGCAAGTGAGTTAACAGATCATCATGTGCATTAAAACAATGACCCTGTTGACCACTCAAGACAAACAGAGAAGTAATACAAGGACACCCTCTAATTTCCCAAAGGACAAAGGGGGAAATCACATGAAAATGCAGAAAAAAGAGGTTTTAAAAACAGTTCTGGTGACATGTGCTGTTTGTATCAGGTGATCACAAGAAACACACTGTGAAGTGCCAGGCTACGGAAGATGTATCACCTCACAACTCTGTGTGCCGCCCGACCCGGAAGCCAAGAACACAGCCGGAGCCCTGTGTGCCCTCCCTGCGCCTGGCCCCCGGGCCCCAGACCTCTGCCCTCGGTCCCAGGCTCATTGTTCCTGGGCAAGTTCCCTTCTTGCTTCTACAATGTGCTCTCACAGGGTCTAGGCATCCAGTCCTAACAGAGGAGTGAACTCCCCAACCTCTGCACCACCAGGCTGCGGACTCCAGGGCCTGCCCTGCGCCTCCTGCACAAACGTGACCATCATGCGTGTGTGCCCCGGCTTTGCCGTGCTCGCTTGGGCTAGAGGCTCACAGAGCTCATCCGTCACCTCTCCCTCCAGACATCTGATTCTGCAATCTCCAGCCACTGTCCCCCAGACCTGCTAGACCTCAGACGACACTGTGACATGTGCAATATTACTCCTCACGCACAACTGCCTGGACTAATTGCCTGGAATTCCTGCTCTATCTCCACTAATGCTGCTAGGGCAGGAACTAGTCAGTCTTACTGCATTTTGCTTTTGTCAAATTTGATCTTTTCTACATAGACACAGGTTCAAGTCCTTGTAATTCTGACTTCAATTTTCAATTTTCCGTTCAATTTTCATTAATTTCTGAAACAGGCATTTAGCACCACCCTCCCACCTACTGGACATAAACAGGAAGGGCCTGGAGTGGCCTATGCCAAGGCCAAGTGGGAAGTGTCCCCACCTGTCACAGAACCTGCAAAGCCCTCAAGATTTGGCCATCACGTGGCCCTACAGCAACTGACTCATGGTGGCCACACCTGCCCACAAGAATAAACTTGGTTTCTAAGAGTCGATAGAGGCATCAAGCGAGGCCTTTCGGGCCACAGTGAGGAAGCTGGCCTGGGAAAGGCCCCATGACGCTGGCTGGGTGAGGTGAGCGCCTTGCTGGCCTGGCAGTCCCACGGTGGCTCATGTGTCTCTCCAGCAGCTCCCCTTTCTTAGTCAACAGGGTCTAATCATGGGGCTTCTGCCAAGTGACTTCAGTCACTTCCCAAAGACTGGACACCCACACCACCTGCTCCACCCACTTAATGTCTCAAAGTAGAGATTACATTTCAGCACATGAATCCTAGGGGGACCCTGAAGTCACAGCTAGACCAGAAGCACTGCTGAGGATCAGACGTCCTGCAGCCGAAGGCCACGGCGCATCTGAAGAACACTCAGCAGAAATCCACGCAGAGCGCCAGCAATCCTCTTGGCACATGAGACAAGCTCTTGCCAACTGCTCCCTTCACCAATTCTCAGAACACGACTGGTTTCTTAGCTTTGTGTTAAGGCTTCGCCCTGTAGTACAGGTGGGCCACATTGCTTCGAAAGCATGGTGTTCTTTCCTGCCTTAGCTTCCTGAGTGCTGGGGTTACACGTATGGGCCACAGCTTTTGAACACAAGAGAAAAAAGAGCAAGAAATTAAGGCCATGTAGGCCAAAGCAGTGAAAATCAAATGTCCTTCCGAATAAAAGGGAAACTATTTTATACAAATGAGAAACAATTTTGAGAAAACCTTTTGGTCTGTTTCAAACTTGGAGTAGAAACAGGCTTTTATCGTCCTATATATTCGAACACCAGCAGCACTGCAAAGTCTGAGACTTATGGCCATCTTCTCAAAGTAACTCCAATTTGGTAACTCAAATGGGTAATTCACACCTCAAACAAAAATAATCCCGATAAAGACTTCATCCTTGCTTGAAATCCTTTTGTGCTTACTGTAGAAAAAATACACTAGACACTGAATTTTGCAACATTCTCATTATCACTTCAATTCAATGCTGATGGCACTGTAAACCAGTACAACTTGTTTTTGAAAAAGAATAATTCCTTTGTTTAAAAAAAAATGTGTGTCTATGACTGAGGATAGGGAAACAATATATGATAATGAAAATAGCTGTTAAGGAGACAGTATTATGCACAATGTAAGACGCATAATAATTCTCTACTCAATTTTTATAATGAAAGAGAAATCAAGAACAAAGGAATATATTTAAGCGAATTCCAGGCTTTCTTTGAAGTCTGCAAATATTAAGCTTTCTCAGGAACAGGTTTAGAAATAGACATGGATACAAAACTAACCTATCAAGAAGTGCTACTAATTTGTTTTCTTACAGACGTCACACACATATTAAAAATGAGGACGCTGAGCTCTATTATCCCAGACTAACAAAGATTTCATCCAAACCTTACACAGTGCTGTTTTTAAATAGTCTTAAAAATGTATTTTGAAAAGAAGATTTATGGAGCCCATGACCCCCCGACACACAGCCACATTCAGTGATCAAGAGCTGCACACTTGCCTTTCAGCACTGCGTGTCTGGCCCCAGTACCGCCCATCTCACAAGGCTCCCACCTCCTGTTTAAAACGGGATTATGCCGACTTTGAGATGGTTCTTGTTTTCTTCCTGCGGTAGGTCCAGGCTGGATGCAACTTGTAAGTCTCCTGTCCCGCTCACCAGGCACAGGGTACGTACGCTGCAGCCAGTCTCACGCTAAAGCACTTTAAAGGAATCTGTTCCTGAGCCGTCAATAGACTGGACGTGAAAATGGAAATTAAAAGGTGTGTAAAATTAATCCCCAACTTTTTATTATCAGACTAGCCAGAGTCAGATCGCGTCCCAAATTTCTGAGCCTTCCTCTTCGTGCCGGTCCTTCTCTGTCGTGGGCAGCAGCCGGTGCTCGTGGCCACAAGAGCAACCCCTGCAGCAGCTGTCCAGGTGCTAAAGAGAGTGCCGCCAACCTCATCCTTACCCAAGCTGGAGCCCCATCTTTAGCAGAGAAAAAGAGTCCTTAAGAACTTCAAATGATCAAATTTTACTTTCCGAGATCCAGTTCTTTCCCAAAAAAGTCAAGTGTTCAAAAGTTTTTCAAAATTCTCATTTCCTGAGCCGTGTTCACACCAGAGGAGCGGCTCCAGAACACATTCTCCGTTTGTCCACTGCAAGTACGGACACCATGGACCGCTGCCAAGCTGCATCTTCCACACAGTGAATACACCGGGAAGAATCCAGGCCAGACCCGGCTGCTGCAGGCCGTCAAATGCTAGGACTTCCCAGGTTGTGCACACAGCATTTCTAGTCCCGCCTACACACTGTGCTAAAAACTCCACGTGCCTGAGGCTTCAGGAAACTTCTGCCAAGATTCCAGTGTGGGCCTGCATCCTCACCTTCACTCACGGGCCCATGAAGAAATCTTTCAGGTCACACTCAAGGCCAAGTACTCTAGGACGGTGCCCGCCAGGGCCGCAGCCTCTGGCCAGTGTGGTGTCCTGGAAACTAGTCTACTTGGGTTTGAATCCCAGCTCTACCAGGGGTCATCTCCTTGTCCTCAATGTTCTTGTCTGTCAAGTGGAGATGCTGCCCTCAGCCTGCTCACGAAAGGTCCAAGTAAGCTAACATGCAGTAGACCGAAGTCAAAGCTTGTCACTGGTATCCCGAGTAACCTACTTTTGCTATCACTTCCCACTTCACGCTACACACCTTAGTCACTTTCCATTTCCAATCAGCTGCTGGTCCCAACAGCTCTACCGTAAATATGTCAGTAGTCTTACCCACCTGGCCACCACTAACTTTTTTTTCCTCTTATCCACATTTACAGCCATGTCACCGGCTTTGCCACTACAGTTCCCTCTCCGATGTAACTGAAGGGCCTGGAGACCTTCCAGACTGGTGAGGGTGGGAAAGCTGGAGTCCAGGAGGCCTATCTACAGAGTTCACAGCTCGGTCTTTCCCCTTCCCAGACCCTATGCATTGCTTCCCATTCGGCACTTCTTTAAAATCTTTGCTTCTTTATAAGCAAGAAAATGTAAACAGAGTTAAGTTCCTCAGTTCTGTGAGTCACTCTAATAACTTACCAACGTGGAGAAGAATATGAGAATCTCTGTTTTAAAGTTACTTAGTCAGAAATAGGGGAAACCCAGCTTGAGCTGGCAATAGAAGTCAGGTAGTCTTACGAAACTGAACTAGTGACTTGTGGGATTGGACAATAACTCCACCTAGTACCATCAAGACTGAATTACACTGAAGGGCACACAGCTGATGCCTGAAACTTGAAGACTGGCTGCCAATGGGAGGAAACCACGCGCCCTGGAACCACCAGCGCTCTGCGGAAAAACACAGATCCAGGAACCCCTAAGCCAAGACCAGAGACGTCCTTTGGATCCCTCTGATACACACGCACACGCGCGTGCGCACACACGCACACGCACACGCCAGTACAGCATATGTCTGGATATCACAGGCTATGGCAGGTTAGGGAGTGCACCATTATCAACTCCACAGCCATGTAAACCATCTCCTTGGAGGTAAACACCAGGTCCAACCCCGGATGATCACTGACAGTGAAGAAACACCCACCCAGAGGCCTGGACAGTCAATGCTCAGCTTCGCTGACATTTGCTTGATCTTTTTTTCCACATGTGCAGGGTGTGTGTGTGTATGTGTGTGTGTGTGTGCACACTTGCACGCCTGTGTGCACGCGCCTATGAAGGTCCAAAGGTGACATCCAGAAACATCTTGGCTAATTCTACCTCCTTCTGCTTTGTTCTGGGCTTTCCCAAGCTCTAACTTACTTTCCAGGATCCTTCTTTGAAACAAAGCTAAAGAGGTCAACAACGTGACTTACCCTTGAGGCTGCCATGGAAAACTAAAATGTTTAATAAGCGTCATAGAAGTAATTTAGAAAACAGGATATATAAAAAAAAACCAAAGGCACATCTCTGTGAGTTATTCCACTCCCCCCGCCCACTAGCCGCATGACCCAAGTGTGCAGGTAACAAGAGACCGGAAGAAGGTGTCGGAGGCGGCCTTCCATCCCCGGCTCCCGGCGAGGAAGGGCAGAAGCAACCCGAGCGCTCTTCCCGTGCAGCTGGAGGGCAGGTGACCCACCTCTGCACAGACGGGGTGGATTCCAATCGTGCTGTCCAGCTGGCTTTTGGTCAGTCCACACTTGAGGGCAGCCGCGAAGCCCTGTGTCACTTCTCCAGCATTTGGACCCAGGACATGAAAGCCCACGACACGCTCCTGAGAGGAAACAGATGATAGAGTGAGCTGGATCTTCTTCCCTTCTCCTCCTGCGCAGCCTGGGGTGCCCCCCTCTTCCCAAAGAACCCCCATCGGAACCGCGCCGACTGCTGCCAGCGCTTGCGAGCGCTCTGGCTGCGAGCGGGCAGGACGCCCACCGTCAAGGAGGCTGCGAGCAACAGTGAGGAAGGACTGGAAAAGCAGGATCACTCGCAGCCTCTCCACCACCCCAAAAGTGTTCCTGGAGAGCGGTGGTGCCACCCAGTTCCTATCGGGGTGTCTCAGTTAATGCCACCAAAATGATCTGTGATGACGCACTTAGTAACAGACTTAAAAACTACTCCACTAAGGTTCTGGGCATAGAAAGGACATGACAAACTGTCTCTTGACTTAGGGCACCTCTGCTGGTGGTATGCAGCTGGGAGTCTGACAACGGGCAAAGGAATGTGATCAAAACCCAGGTAGCTAATAAAAACTAAATGCAATTAGGACTGACAATTACACTTACGTTGTCGGCAAGATTACAGATTACTTTGGCGTAACATTTGTTGTTATCTCTTGATGGAACTGTCCATTCCAATGGCCAGAAGAAACTATGATAGACCTGTGAAGACACACAAGTGCGATTTAGACTCACTAACTTAATAAGTGGTCAAAGATTGGCCATGATGAAGAGCAGGAGGGGCTTTAATAACGCTTCATTAAGCAATAAGAAAATAGATAGGATCTGGTAAAAAGGTAAACAACCTGAAACTTCTTGTGGTCAGGCATTTTTGCCTAACTTTAATCTCATCTTCAAGAATCAGCCTTAAGTAGTAACAGCAACAAAAAGTTGGGAATGAAGAAAGAAACCATGACATCACTGTCTTGCACTGAAAGACAGCATGAATCACTAACTGAGCAGCATCCAGCTGCAGAACAGGAATGACAGCTGTGGGTACGAACCAGGTGCCGTGGGCCACAGCACAACACTGACCCTCACTGCTTCAAAAGACACGGCCTCCTGTGGCGCTATTCAACAGCACAGGAGGAAGCAAAGGGAGGCCAGGAATGCTAAGGAATGTAACCTCTAGATGAAGAGGATCGCCCCCAATGAATATCACATGAGCAGCTGTCTCTGAAGCGCTGAGAGCTGCAAGGCACCAACGATCCATTGTGCGACAATCTTTCTCATAAATGAGGATTTTGAAGTTGATTACATAGTATCGCAAATTATAAAGTTACTCCAAACTGGGCTGGAGAGATGGCTCAGGGGTTAAAACTCTGCCTTGCAAGTAGAAGGTACTGAGTTCAGATCCCAGGTCCCACAAAAAAAAAAACGCCAGACAGAAATGGCGGCAGCTGATACCCTCGACTCTGGTGGGCAGAGCCTAGGAAATCCCAGAGCGAAGCAAGGAGACAGAAGCCATCCAGGATGATTCCGAAGTCGCCCTTGGTCTTCCACAGGGACACACAGCACCCTCTTGTACACGCACAATACGAATAAATAAAATATTTCAAAAAACACATGCAATAAAGTTACTCCAAACTCTTAATGGCTGCTAAATTACAGACAAAAATCTGTAACTTCTATTTTCTTTCAAAATGTCAACTCGAACAGTACTTTTCATAAGAAAAACAATATATTTAAAATTTTTAAATACCTCTCAATAGATAATATATCCTCAAAAAATAGAGAAATGGACAATGAATCACAAATGGGTCTACTAACTATTCATTATTGTGAAAAAACTTTTAACCTAAAGAACAACAAATTATTGTGCAGTATTATTAAAAAGAATTATACTCTTTTTGAAAATTGTATTTCTAGAGAACTGAAGGACAAGAAATAATGTCAGTAACATGAACATTGATATAGGATGGAAAACTATGAGAACTTAGACTTTAAAAACCTCATGAAGTAGGTAACCATGTAAGAATTAATGCACATCTACCTGTATACATATGTACACAATATAAAAACATAAAAAATTTCAAAATCTAAAATCTACGAATTTGAGCACTGCCATGAGGCAGTTACCCAGGTCCTCATGTGACACGCTGAAAATGCAGGTGTGTGAAAAATACTGTGTCAAATTCCCTTCAGGCCACATGTGCAAGGTATATACAAAATGTAAAGTGAATTCTGTGCTTAGTCGTGCATTCAATTCTAACAGTTCACTACACATGTGCAAATAGTCTGAAAGAAAAAAAGAAAATCCCAAATTTATAGTGTTTCTGACTCCAAGCATTTCAGACAAGGGATTGCCAACCTGCACAAACAGTAAGACAAGGTATTTAAAATACAGAAAACTTGTATGTTTTTCCAATTTTTTTCAACTTTCTATAATGAAGAGTCTCTATTTTTATAATCAGAAAAGTTAATAAAATATTCCTCCTCCAAGCTACCCATATAGTAAAGAAAAAGATCACAAAATTTAAAATAGGCTATTATCAGAAAAATTGACTATTATTCATAAATCTAATCTTTTATAAAACTTTATTGTAACTTATCCTCAAATGACTTTAAAAGCAATCTGTTCAAATAGCATAATTTAGTACCTAAAAATACTGCATTTTCCCAGCTATCAAGGACATTTAAATTGGGGGATATGTTAAAAACAAGATTCTCATCATCGCTTATGGCCAGAATAGCAGAGCTACCTTTAATTTTTGGCTTTATTTCCTCATTTTGCCATTATTCCTTATTCCATCAACAATAATTTAGAACGCAAACCAACAAATGTGTTTTTTAGGCATAAGGAATTACCAAGTCATTTAAGAAAAAAGGTCAATCAGATACAAGTATTGTTTTAACACTGAATTTCCTGCAAGTGCTAAGTGGAGTACAGCCACACGGGGAAAGTCCTGGTTTCTAAGCAACACACGCTGGTGACTAAGGAGGACAGGGGTATTCTATGCACTTTCAAGTGGTTTTAGGGGAAAAGAACACACACACATGCAGAAACAAGAAAAAAAATGAAAAGTATGTAAAATAAATGGGCAAAGTGCTAAGAATACATGAATCTGGATAAGGTTTGAAGAAAGTTTTTGTATTAGTTTTGACATTTCTGTGTATTTCAAATCACCTTAAAATTTTGAAGGGAAAAAAAAAGCAGTATATAAAAGAAATAAAAGAAAGCAAAAGAACTTACTTCAATATTTTCTTCTCCAAATTTCTGTATGGCTTTTTCTTCAGAAAGGCCACAACAGCCATACTCCAGAGGAGTGAATACAGTTGTTGGAACATTTTCATAATCACACTGTTTCAAATGGAGAACAAAGAATTATGGTAAGGGTTGTACTTCAAGTTCAAAATTGGGAAAAGAAAGCAGATTTTAACAGTTCCCACGACAAGCATGTAAAGTCCCAATTCTGATACTAACTTACAAATTGAGAATTACTGACTTGTGAAAAGTCTTTGAAATTTGGTTCCTATGACTTCTTCCACCCAACTGATGTTACCAAGAAGGACCATTTTTTTCCCTCAGTAATACAGCACAAAAATACCCAGTGATGATGATGTATTGTCAGTGATAAACACAAAACAAAAACAAACTTTGGACTTTGAATTAGATAATACATGTTAAATGTCATAAAGTTATGTCTCCTTGCTTTAATAACCCCACTTTAAAAATCCATCCAAAGTAATGAACGCGAGTTGTACTTAAAGTGGTGTATATTTATGATTTTCTGACCAGCTTGTCCTTATGAAACAATCAGTTTTCTAAAGTGGCTTTTAAAAATCTCATTGTGGCGCCTGCCCCTCATGGCACTCCACGTCTGAAACCCATGAGTTCTTTTGCAGCTCCTTGCCCGTCATGAATTCCATGCCTGGAGTCCACGAGTTCTCCAGGGCACCCTTGCCCTTCATAGCACTCCATGTCTGGAGTCTGTGAGTTCTGTTCTTTCTCTCCTCTAAACTCTGCCTTGGTACTCAAAACAATAAAACAAAACAAAACAAAACCCTCATCTTAAAACACTAATATTAGGGAGAAAAATAATCAAAGACCTCATCAATTTATGATATGTGCAAGTTGCAATAAAAATCACCATGGTTGGTTCCCGAATTCACCGTGGTTCTACACACACACACACACACACCAGTTGCAATAAAAATCACCATGGTTGGTTCCCGAATTTGCCGTGGTTCTACACACACACACACACACACACACACACACACACACACACACAACACACGTGCGCGCACGCACAATTGAATAAACAATAAAAAAAATCACCATGGTAACAGGTGACCACCAGTGTAATTATGGCATGAGTATCAAGGAGACAACCAACACCTTCAGACTGGATTTAAGAACCACTTGTCAGAATGGTACACATTCCTGTTACTATTAACCAGAAAAGAACCTACAAAAGGGAAGGAACTAGATCACTAGGGAAGAACAGCCTATGAACTGTAAGTGTAACACAGAACACTAAGCTGCTCTGTAAATACCTGCTATTATACCCATAGTTTGGAAGAACACTCAGCACTCAGCCTAGAATCTTCTACCACAGGTAGCAGACCCCAACACCCTGACAGGATGCAGCTACCGCAGTGGAAGAGCAGTAAGTGGACAACAACAGCCACCAGATACTGAGTATCAGCGACCTGCAAAGCTCACCCAGAATCAAGCCAACCTAATCTCTCCCCATCCTAAGGCTTGGGCAACCTCAAGGAGGAGGCGGCAGTGAGACTATAAGAGCCTAAAGATGGGAAGGTCCACCTTTGGACAAGACAATCCATTCACGGCAGGACTGCTGCATCCAGTAATTCACTGCAATGAGACTTGTCCTTACCAGACCTGCATAAAGAGCGACACACCAACATGCACCCACAGATTAGCAAAGATCTCAGAAGAGATAATTACATGCAGTGGAAACCTTGGGGACTAGGGCTGGGTGACAGCGGAGTGCCCCTATCAGTAAGGCAGCCAGAGGCTTGAACCCCTACAAGAGTAGACAAGCCAGAAGAACCCTGAGGCCCATAGAAATGGACATGGAGGAGGGTGGGAGGGGGTGGGAGGGACTGATGAAGGAAGGGGCAAGGGGTTGGGAAAGGAGGAAGAAAGAAGGGAGGCAGGCATAAGTACTCAATATGCTTGTAAAACTAGGAAAAAATTTTTAAAAATTTTTAAAAAACATTAATATTAGCAGATAACACATTTTGCATCCTACAAACAAGAGTTTTGTTTTTGTTTTTGTTTTGTTCTTTTAGGCAGAGTCCAGCTCTGCTACCTTTTCTCAGGGTGGTCTTGAACTCATGAACAATGCCCCCACCGCAGTCTCCCAGGTGCTAGGATTCCAAGTGAGAGCTACCATTTCAGCTTTTATTTTATGTTTTAATTTAAAAGGATATGAGACGCCTGAGGAAGCATGCACAGTGATTTAAATTACTCTGTACAACATCACCTGTACTCAAATCCCCAAATCCTCTAACTAGTCCAGTGGTGCTAGAAAAAGACTCAGACATGTAGAGTGGAAACAAGGAAATAGATGTAAAATCAATGATCACATCATGTGGAACACAACAACCTGCTTCTCCTTGCTGCAGTCCAAGAGAAACTGTCTTCATGACAAAGTCCCAATACACTGCAGCTTGAAGAAGGCATCATAGCTCACAAACTCCATCTAGGATGCGACCACCAAAGCCAATCATTCCAGGCATGGAAGTCTCCACTACCTCCCCCATCAGGAGACCAGGATCACCACTGACAAGACTGTCTCAGCGGTGACACGAGGGCACTCACTTTGATAGTGGACCCGCCATACAGCCGCTGCGCCAGCAACCTTCCTGCCTGGATGGCCACGGGCGTGAGCTCCAGCTTCCCCTCCAAGATGTCACCAATGGCATAAATATAAGGCACGTTGGTCTGCTCTTCATCGGTCACAGGTATTTTTCCAGTCCTGGAAATTCAGTTGAAAACCACTGTCAATTACCACTAAATAAAAGAAAATCTCTCTCTCTACAGGAAGCTCAAACCGACAGCAGCTGAATATCGTGTTCCAATGTACTAAACACAAAATAGCTCCAGGAATCAGAATACTAAATGACAAGCCTGACCATTACTTTAAGAATCTAGGAAATAGGGCTGGAGAGGTGGCTCAGGGGTTAAGCCTCTGCCTTGCAGGCAGAAGGTCCTGAGTTCGGATCCTAGACCCCACGTATAGACGCCAGGCGGAAGCGGGGGTGGCCTGCGTTTCTGTTCCTGGTAGGGCAGAGCCTGTGAATCCCGGGGCAGAGTAAACAAGGAGGAGGTGGAGGCGTCCATGGTGGTTCCTGAATTCGTCCGTGGTTCTACACACACACACACACACACACACACACACACACACACACACACACACACACGAACACACGCACAATTGAATAAATAATAAAAAAATTTTTTAAAAATTTTAAAAAAAAGAATCTAGGAAATAAAAACTATAAAAAAACTTTAATATAGTGGTTAACAAAGGTGCGAAGCACTGAAAAAGTCTAATGTGAAAAGCTCCGACTACAGTGGACTCTAATGTAAAAGAACAAGACGGGTCACTATGTGAATAAGTAACTTAAATAGTGTGAATATGATGCATTTTTTCCTTACTTTTCATTTATCTTCACGCCCACAGTTTCCAAGCCAATGGTTCTTGTACAAGAGTCTCTTCCTACCGCCAGCAACACCTGAAAAATAAATATTCTATTAACAAAAAAAAATCTCATGAATCATATTTTTCTGGTTAATTTTGTTTTCCAGCTTTTAGAAGAGACATATATCACTACCAAAATTCAAAAGCTTGAGTAAATTAAAACCTTTCATTTAAATATCTTTTGAAGATGATATAGCACAAATCATTTGCCATTTTTTGAGACAGGGAGTTACTACTGGCTTCACAGCCAGCGGAGATGTAGTTAGTGGCAAAGCACCGTCTGCTCTTTTCTAAGTGGTAGGCTGAGAAGATGACTTGGGATGGTGAAATCAGCCCCTTACAGATTTCCACTACCTTTTCCCAGCCATGTGACACACATTTGCAAGTTACAGGTGACAATCTGAAGTCATCCTTGTGCCAAAACAAATGACAGCAGAGTAAGTTTTTAAAAAAGTCATTCTAAATCTACAAGACATCCAGTGAGGGTGCCATGTCTCGTGGCCAAGTGCTGGGCTGCGCCCCTCCTTACCGTATTGTACTCTCCTTCGATGGTTTCCTCGCTGCTGGTGGACCGAGCTGTTACACGGAGGCGGCCTGGTGTCCCTGCTTCAATCTGCTCAATCTGCAAAATGATCAAGTTTTGCTCTGAAATAAAAACTTACCAAGGAGAATGACTGTATCTTATCTTTCTATCTGGTTGGACCAATATCAACCTTGAAAGTTTTTTAAAACCCATTTTCCTCACTTAATGATATAAAATTGAGCATTCTTTCATTTATCTCTTGCTTACTAATTAACAGTGTTTGCCAGAAGTTCTTCATTTTTTTTTTTTTAAATAAACAGTAAAATGCAGAGAGAAGAGTGAGACAGAGACACAGGGCAGTCCGCAAAGAACCGGTGAGGACTTTCTGCTGACTTCTAAGTTCCTGCTGTGAGGGTTGGGAGCCACCGGCCGGTGAGAGCCGCTGCGGCGCTGTGAGAACTTCCCCCTTGACTACCCGCATGCAGCGTTTTCTGACAAGGATGGACACGGAAGCGGGTCAGCAATGACTTAAATGATCTAAAGATCACGGCGGGCAAGAGATGTACGTTTGCTTATTGTAAGCAGAGGGTCAATAACTGCCGCGCATAGGAAAGGACCGAGCAGAGGAAGCCTGGGAACCTGCGTTCCAGCAAGAGCACCCCGGCTATAGACATCCACGATGACCCTGGACCACCTGGCAACCCTTCCACCTGGAACATTCTTGATCCTGATGCCGAGCCCTGACTTTTATAAACTATACCCTGGAAGAACAAATAAAATCACGTGTAGCTTCTACTCTGCCTTCAATAGATAATCACTCTATTTGGCAACACTTTTCATTTAAACATTAGCGGACACCAAAGATCTGAGCTCCCTTTCTTACAGTTAGCCTTCTCTGGAGTGTCAGTCCTTCCTGTGCAAGTTAGAGCTCTGGTCTTTGGGCACAGCTGACTTGTTTCTTCTAGCTGATCGGCTTCACTCTTCAGTCTTTTTTATTTTATTTTTTATTATTTATTCAATTGTGCATGTGTGCGTGTGTGTAGAACCACAGGCGAATTCGGGAACCACCATGGACCACCTCCACCTCCTCCTTGTTTACTCTGCCCCGAGATTCACAGGCTCCGCCCCTGCTTCTGCTATACGTAGGATCTAGGATCCGAACTCAGGACCTTCTGCCTGCAAGGCAGAGGCTTAACCCCTGAGCCACCTCTCCAACCCCACTCTTCAGTCTTTACACACACTCTTCTGACCAAAATGCTCCTCTACCTCATTATCCAACAATGAGAAAACAACACCTGACTAAGGGGCACCACATACCAGTTTTTCAAGGGTCTACAACTCCCAGAATGCTGTGTTATGCAGGAAGATGCTAGAAAAGTATTTCCTACTGGTACAACAAGTACCTATCTCCTAATGACAACCCTCATGCAAATATAACTTCTCTAGAATAATATAATCCTGGAAGCATCCAGGAAATACGCAACTCAATTTTCAGTAGAATAACACAGTCTCTTTAGACTTACTCTATGTCAGATTCTGTTCTGATTACAAGTGTTGGATGTCACATCTTCATAAGAACTGAGATGCCACTGTGTTCCTCACTGTATAGAACAAACTGAGGCTCTAAGAGGTGGAAAAACTCTCCCCACGTCACATGGCAAGAAACAAACCTGACAGTATTTGAGTCCAGATGGTGCTGGGCTCAGATCATGGCCACGCAGGACTAGATGCATTAAGAGAACAACAAGACACCTAACATGTCTAAACGTCACTAAAACCATACCACTAAAGGAAACTGTTTGCCTGAGAGGTACTAACTAAGTGACAACCTCTATCATTCTTATGTGGAAATGTTAAAGCCACAGACATAACGACATATTTTAAGACCCTTTGGAAGGGAGATTAAATGAAGAAAAATAAAAAAGCCAGCCTACATAACAATAAATGACACTCATTCCCAGGAATTATATAGTACCTATGTGGACTATATAGTCAGAAAAAATGTCTTATTCAGGGGATGAGGGGACAGAGTCGCCCTAGTCTAATACATATGGCACTAGAGATTTAAATAGCAGAGCTTATAGAAGACAAAGACAGTAACATTAAAAAAAATGCATTCAAGAGAAAAAAGAGAACGTTGGTGAAAGAAATTATTACTGTGTAGACAAGAGCAAAGCCATTTGAGCAGGGGAGTGCAGGTAAGCATGCAGGTGTGCGGGTCAATGCACTAGGGAAAAGTCACGGCATCTTTAACGGCTCCATCTGCTCGCAAGACGCTTCTACCACCAATCTTATCTCCTTGCCTTTTAAACCTACAGAAAACTCTTCCTACCTTAACTGGTACGAACTGTCTGATAAACTTGATGCCATGTTCTTCCATGTGTTCTCCAATTTTGTTGGCCATGTCCTGGTCAAATCCTCGAAGGAGAATGGACCGCACCATAACAGTGACATCCAAACCAATGCCAGCAAGGAATCCAGCACATTCCAAGGCGACGTAGGATGCGCCCACCACTAGTGTCTTACCCGGGCAGTAAGGCAGGGAGAAAAGATCATCACTGGAAAAAAAAATTAAGAAGGGAGGGGAGGAAGAAAAAGATTGTTCAAATACAAATAGTAACAAGATGTTTTTATTACTTTCCAAAGAATGAGTCACTTTAAACATTCGGTCAGCACACAAGAGTGAGGAATTTTCAGAAAGTCTTAGGCACCCTCCCCCTTTGCACCGCTCAGTAGTTTAAGCTCAGGTGGCTAAATACAGCCAACCTGTAACTTCTGTCATCAGTCCAACCACAGCCATACAAACTGGTTTTGTACTATTTGAAATACATTATCCAACTGTCCCCTAGATCCTATCACTTGGCTTCTTTCCAAAGTGGAAAACTTTGTTACTTTTTAGTTGGAACATTCCTTACCGAGTGGAAAGAGGTGTACAATATAAAAACTTACAGAAAGTGAAGCTTGACCAAAGTTTTGAAGTTAGGAATATACAATATATAAGAGAACATAAAATCATTAACAGATTCATAATATAAAACCGTCTAAATACTCCTTTTTTTTTTAACCCCTTAGAGAAGAAAAGCTCCAAGAACTCAACCGAGTTGCATCTATTACAATGGAAAACAAGCAAGGTAGAAACTACATCAGGCCAGAGCACAGAAGATAAGAAACCTGGAATATTCAGCCCTAATCAGCCATCCATCTTACCCCACATCAAGGCTCAGGGAAACTCGAGGAAGAAGGGATGGTAAGACTGTAAGAGCCTAAAGATGAGATGAATACTCCTGACCAACGCACGTTAGTCAACACAGGGCTGGAGTACCCAGCAAGACACTTTGATGAGAATTTCTGCCACCAGACCTACACAATGGCCAACGTTCCAACATTTCTTCCACGAACTATCTAAGGTCTTAAAACAAACAGCTGCTTTCAGACAGAGGCTCAGGGACAGGTTCTAGACAAGGGAAGAGGAACCTCCCCATACAAGACTTCACTCACTGAAGAGCCACATAAAGTTCAAAAGAAATCTGACTCCCTTATCAACACACGTCACTCCAAAGGGAGTCCTGGGAAGACAGGGGAGGGCGGGACAGAGCAGGATGGCTGAAGGGGGGAAGGGCAGGAGAGGGGTATGTGGACAGGGAGGGTGGGAGAGGAAGAGGTAGGTGGGGGAAGTGATCAGAGAAAAGACATAAACCCAGTTTGGGTTTTTTTTGATAAATAAATGAATGAATATTCCACCAGATCTACACAATGGTTGACATCTCGACATTTCCCCATAGCGGACAAGTGAGATCCTCAGGAAAAAAAGATCGTCTACTCCCAGGATCTGTGGAGCTGGCTCTGGACAAAAGAAGGGGCGCTTTCCCTCCTGTGGCTATAGCCATAGAAGAACTACCTAAACTACCACAGAGACCTGTTCCCTTACGGTACAGGGGCCCAAAGGGACAGGAAGGACATGGCAGGACTGGGGAAAGGAGGAAAGGGCGGGGGAAAAGGAGGGAGCGAAGCAAGGGGGAAGGCATGGACATACTGAAGTAAAAGTTTTTCTTAATAAAAATGCATAAACAAATAAACCTGTTATCAGAAGTTTTTAGAAATGAGCCTAGCTGGGCATCATTCCATGACTGTAAACGCTGGGAACTTGGAAGTAGAGGCAGGAGGATCAGGAGTTCAAAATCGTCCCCACCTACCTGGTCCAACCTAGGCTGCATGAGACCTTGTCTTGACTTGCCAAAACAACCACCAAAAAAATTCAAAGTCTGTCAACATAGTGGCCCACACCTAGTCAGCTGCTCAGGATACTGAGTAGGACTCGCTCTGAGTGCAGGCATGCAAGGCCAGCCTGGGCAACATGCCAAGCCCGTCACTAAGGAAGGATGAGAAGGGAGCCCAAGACGGTCTGCATACCTGTGCTCCCCAGCACCAAAATTTTTGTGTTAAAATTTCATATCCCAAAGAAATGATATTAGGTGTGTGTGTGTGTGTGTGTGTGTGTGTGTGTGTGTGTGTGTGTATGTGTGTGTGTGTGTGTATGTGTGTGTACGCGCGCGCATGTGTGTGTGTGTCACAGTTAGGCACAGCTGAAACTTGACAGGGTTTGAGCTTCGGGCACATCTGTGAATTAATGGTTGAGTTAGGCCCAGAGCAAACCTGCAGGAGACTGTCTAGCTGATGGGGAAGCCCAGCCCATGGTGGGTGGGCTAGGCCCTGAACAGATGAATAAAATACTGAGAGTCGGTTGAGGAGTTGGCATCCTTTTGTACATTTAGCCAGACACGCTGGCCTGGTAAGGATTGTAACTCTCTGCCGTTATGTGGTGATGGGGTAGCCAGTTCCCTCGGCCCTGGTGTTGGTGTGAGCTCTCCTGTCAAGCTGACTGAGAACTGTAACTGGACAATCGTAAGAGAAAATAAACTCCTTGTTCCCTTAAGCTGTTTGATGTTCATTTATGGGCAACCATGCAGGCAAAATGCAACAGTGTGAGTGTGTGTGTGTGTGTGTGTGTGTGTGTGTGTGTGTGTATGTGTGTGTGTGCAGGGATGTCTTTAATAGGTTATTAGGTTGTGAGGTGTCTTTATAATTTGTGTCTTTATAAAAGAGACCAATGGAGATTTCTTCAAAGGCTCCCATCTATGACTAAGAAACAGCAGAAAACAAACCTTCCTGTGCCTTAATCTTAACCATCTCAATCTCCAGAACTGTAAGAAATAAATTTGTTCTTTATGTCTTCCGGTTTAAGGCATCTGTTACAGCGGCCCAAACAGATTAAAGACAGCACATTTAAGACATGGATGTTAACGGCTGTGGATGAGGCACAAAGAGCAAAGTCATACTACCAAAAAATCGAGCCAAAACAAAAGCAACTAGAGACAAACCAGAAATGCCTGGGCAAAAATGCATCCCAGTGGTGACTTCCTAACTTAAAACTCCTAAACATCGATGCCAGTGTTTTTATCCTTTTTTGGAAAAATAAATCACAGAGCAAAATCACTTTGTTTGACACACATATTTGAGAAGATTCCTCTACAGAAACGATGCGCTCTGGAGAGCAGAGTGGGGACCAAGCTTCATAACCCCAACAAACCACCCCCTTCTCTCCCGGAGGGTCTCCTTTGCCAAAGGGAAACATGAAACCTGTATGTTCACACACAAGACCACACTTATTTGTAAAATACTTGTGAGCATCTACCTGGTATCGAATCTACATAAATTCATAAATTTCAAATATAAATAAAACTATGACCTCTAAAACTATCTGCATGCCAGTGTGCTAGCGGCAGTGCTGACTGCACTGCAGGATGACCAGTGCTGCAGCCTTGCATTTTTTAGACACTGTCAATTCCTCTTTTCCTTCTTCCAATCCCAAAGAGTGCACAGGATGAATGAACTCTCCGAGACCACGCGGTGGCTGTCTTACCTGCTGATGCAGTACTCTTTATCTCCAGGGATGCCCAAGTACCGTGGCCTCTCACCAGTGGCAATGAGAAACCGCTCTGCCGAATAAATCTTCTCTTTCCCTTTATTATTTGTTGCCTACAAAGGAACAATGTTAATTTGAGTAACTATCCTCCTAGCGTGCCAACCTCATAGCTCAAAGACTACGCACCACAGTGTCCCTCCTGTCCTAATAATATTTGATAATTCAGTAAGACACAGAGGCTGAATAGCTAACAGTCGCTTAAGATCACCACGTTACCAAGTGAAAGGCAAGTTTCAACTCCAGATGATCCCATCCAGGACCTATAATTTCACCACCACAGAAGGCTACATGAGAAGGTGGGACAGGGAAATCACCAAACTGGAGGGTCTGATTCATAGCAGTCTGAACTTTTTACAGTGTATTTTTAAAGTTTTTTTTTTTATTTATTCAATTGTGCTTGTGCACGTGTGTGTATGTATGTGTGTGTGTGTGTGTGTGTGTGTGTGTGTGTGTGTGTGTGTGTGTATGTACATGTAGAACCACCGGTGAATTCGGACCAGAAACGCAGGCCGCCCCCACTTCGGCCCGGCGTCTATACGTGGAGTCTAGGATCCAAACTCAGGACCTTCCACCTGCAAGGCAGAGGCTTAACCCCCAAGCCACCTCTCCAGCCTCCATATTTTTTTATATTTTATGTGAAAATATTTTCTCTGCTAACACAAAACAAAGCTCAAAAAGGGAAGTGAGATTTAATATAAAAAGTAACTTTTACAATTACCTTAATCCTAGCAGAAATAAAATAAAATAAAATAAAAACAATTACCTTAATTCTGTGAGGACCAATAAACTTCCCATAAGCATTTTCATAGACAACTTTCTTCTCCCGAAGAGCAACTCGGTAGCCCCAGTTGAGCGAGCCAATGTGATTCTGTACTGCTTCTGTCATTTTCTCCCAATCATGGTTAACTGTGTATGAAAATAAGACAAATCATTTAGCTACAGGCCCTTGAAGCTAAGATACTTGTTCTACTGGGAAAAGTCTGTTAACTCCCAATCCTCACCAAAGAGACTTTTCCATTCTCTTGTAATTAAATTAAGCTTTTCTGTTAAAGTACCAAAATACTAAATTTCAATGAATTTAAAAAAAAAAAATCTTTTAGCCAGATGTAGTAGTATCACATGTCTGTAATCCAGCACTTTTAGCCAGGCTGAGGCAGGACAAGTTAGGTAGAATTTAAGGCCACCTTGGACCTTAGAATGAGACACACATACAAAAATTAATCTTTAACCATTCGCTAATGGATATGTCACTAATGACTAGGAAACACATAGGACACACATAAACTATATTCAGTCGATAGATGGGGACAGGTTCTGAGCAAACTGTAGTTTTTGAAGATGGTTGCTATGAACAGATGGTTTTCCTCATGGGAATGAAGAATGTGTATCTCAGTCTCATTGGTCAAGTGGAGTGGCCACGCAGCACATGGTGAAACCAGGACATGGCACCGAATTGTCAGCTTCGGGAACTAGGACAACATGAAGTGCTGGTCTGTGGCCTCAGAGAATAAGTTACAGATATTCAGCTCATATAATCATAAAATACTAGAACTTGCTCTAGTCTTAAGAGATCCGCTCATTGGGAGGCTGTGGAGCCAAAAAGGAATTAGGGCTGGGGATGCTGCAAGGAGCCCGGAGCGGCCTGCCTGCCCATCCTCTGTCTGCCACGGAGAGAAGAGAGGACAAGATTCATGTCTCCCAGGAATGCAAGAGAATTGAATATACACACCCATATACCAATCATCTAACTGTAATAATTAACTAATACTTTATTTACTAATCTCTGTTCACATGCCCTTTTACAAAAACTAAAATACTGTTTTTAAGTGAATTCAAGACATAAATAAATGAGTGGTCCTAGTGATGTAGGAGACATCACGCGATACATTCATTTAACCAGTTCCGCCCAAAGTGCCACTCACAACACCCTAAGGAGAAAAAAATGAGCTAGACCAAAGAAAGGACCACTTCTGAAATGTTGCTATTATATACCTGCTACATATAAACCTAGGGCAATCCAGGCCTACTTAGCAGACCTTGTCACAAAAGTGAACATATGTACCATACTCCAAGGACACACATGTCCATTCTAATTATTAAAACTAGGTAGCTCCCTGAGGAAGGACAAGTGAAGTGCTTCTACATAAAAATGTTAAGTAAATTCAATTTCCAGGTATTAGCAGGGTGCACTGCAAAGTTACAGCTCAAACCCCCCAAACAGCTTTTCCCTCCAAACCTGTGTCCTCCACTCTCCATCCATAGTTGCGTGAGTCTTTCAGGGCTTGTCCTAACAAAGCTGCTTGGTGCATCAGTTTCTTAGGTATGCAACCCACATTCACACATGTTCCTCCAAGACCTGAAACAATGAGAAGTTGTTTATAGCCTGCTTTACAGGTCTTTGAAGGAAACCAAAGATTATTAAGATGCCATGAAACTTCCTATTTTGTTTTGCTTATTGTGGCCAATTCTGTTAGATAAGTTTATTCCCAAGTCTTAGAACTTTATATGTCGAAAGTAGTAACAGCATCCTAAAACAAAATACAGAGACAGGCTTCCACAATTTTTACATACTCTGAGATTCAAAATTACCCATAATGATGTCAAACACTGCACACAACTCTACAAATTCTATTGCATCTACACACACAGAGCTGACAAAAGGGTTGTTATGCTGAACAGTTAGACTGCAATGGTCTGCAAGTACATATAAAATCCAGTGTTTATACGACTTGGAAGGAGGTAGTCTACTGCTTTCACTACTCTCCAAAGGTCTCTCTCTTCTTTTCTCTTCCCTCCCCAAAGAAAATCACTAAGCATAAACAATGTGAACCCTTATTTCCATTAGAAGGAAATGCAGGCAGGTGGGGAGGTGGCTATAGTGAGAGAAGCCAGAGAGCAAGGTGGCAGTAGACCCCACTAGCTCAAAGGAATCACCACACAGGGTCTAGAGCAGGACACACACAGTGCTGAGAGCACCACCTGACACATATTTGCTAAGTGCATAAAGTAGAAATTGTTGAGACCACTTTATGTGGATCCTTCTAATGCAAGCAACCAAGTATTATCTAGCACACCCCTCCTGCTTTAAATGCCTCAAAGACAACCCCCCGCCACACACACACATACACATCTGCTTTCACAGTTCAACGTCCGCATCTAGGCCTACAAAGCTGTATAATCTGACTTGCCTTTCTTACCAGTTTCCCTGCACGTATCTCCAGCTCCATCTACCCAGCTACAACTACGAAAGATTCTTTCCTACCTTGGGGCCTCTGAAAAAGACAGACAAAAGCTGCTTGGAACTTTCCTTCCATTTTTGGCATGGTTGACTCGTTCCCATCCTAATAAAATATCACTTCTTCAGAAGCCTTGCTTGACAACCTTTCAATATAAAGCTCTCTCTTTTACTCAGTTCCTCTCTATTCCACTGCACACATTTTAAGTATGACTTATCATAAATAGGAGAGCTCTTGCTTATCTTTTGTCTCCCACCAGAATATAAATCCTGAAAAGCCAGGAATTTCTTCTATACTGTGTTCACTGTTATAGCCTTATGGTTCTAGTATCATAAACAAATAATAAACATTCATTGAATGAATAAATAATGAACATGTAATTACAAAGACTCAATTTTTGATGAATATGGACTTAAAACAGAAAGTTTAAAAAGCTTAAATGTCTGATTGGTATGGCCCAAACAAATATGATAAATGATAAAAACTTATCTTAAGTCATAGCTAGTAAACAAGGTTTCTATTATCTTTGACTATGCTAAAGAACCTAAATTTCAGCCTTTAAACTCATTCCCTCTTTTTTAAAGTTATTTTACAAGTATATTGAATACTCATCCCTGTTTCCCTCCATCCCCCCTCCCACCTCTTCCCCTTTGCCCTTACTTCTTCAATCCATCCCACTCCTTCCCATCCTCCTGCCCGTCTGTCTTCACGGATCCCAGGGCTCCCTCTGGCCTGTCTGCTCTTTTTTTTTCTTTCCTTTTTATTTTTTTCTACTTTTACAAGCATATTGAGTTCTTATCCCTGCTCCCCTCTATCGCCTCTCCCTTCATCCCTCCATCAATCCCACCTCTGCCTCATGGCTGCCCTGGCCCGTCTACTCCTGTGGACAGAGATAGTGGTGGCCTCCACTTCCTGCTCTGGAAGGCAGAGCCTGGGAAATCCCAGAGCAAAGCAAGAAGCAGGTAGAAGCAATCCAGGATGTTTCCTTAGGTCATACTTGGTCCTCCACAGGCAAACACAGTACTTGCTGATACACACACACACACACACACACACACACACACACACACAAGAAAAAAAAAATATTTCAGAAGCTTACCCCATCTAGTTCCAAGAGGAGTTGGAGTGACAAAATCCAAGACCATAACCTTCTTGCCAAATTTAGCTGCCTCCTGGAAAAAATTGTTAAATTAACGATAGATTAGAAATGGATGGTAAGAACCATTCTGTTTTTACTAAGCTATAAATGCCTTATGAATACCTAGGAATTTCACATGCTATGTTTAATATACAGGACAAAATTAAAGGGTGCTCAGACACGTGTTAACCATAGCTTTAAAGATTATTCAGATTATGGCTGTTGGCTAGAAACCTTAGAATTCTCTCCATAATTCATTGCATAACAAATAATAACGAAGTAATAATTTAATAATCTGGAAAGAGATGTTTCCGTTTCTAAACGAGTGGTAAGCACCTGGTTAAGTGCTTATGGACAGTTCTTGCTGTAGGTGTAGCCTATGAGGGGAAGAATTTCTACCTTTTACTTAGTTCGGTAACTAGGCAGAACTCTTCTGAAATGACCTCGGAGATCCTTCATCTTTCCCGTTCAGCAGGCTTTATGTACCGGCAGTAAGGCCTGCAAAGGTTACTTAAGAGGACTGAGTCTGGACATCTTCCCAATGTGCCATCCCCACAGTCACTGTCTCCTCAGTCACTTTCGGCACAGCACCACTTCATGTCAGATCCTAGCCAGCTCCTAATATGAACTTACCTTCAACCACTCCACCTGTCAAAGAACCTGTTGGCAAGAATGACAGGTCCAGGGCCCTTTCAATGGTCAACATGCATTGTAATGGCATCTGGCCAGAAACTCGCTCTGAAGCTTCCTGTTTACAGATCTACTTCCCAGCTGGGTCCAGGCCACTAGTTAGTGGTTATTCTTAGACCATTTCATATACACAGCAGACGAATCATTTTAATAAGCTTTACAACTCTGCTGTTTATCTTTCTATTGAGAGAGAAGTTATGAAATAATCAAAGATTAGTAGTGAAGAACATATATAACTTCAACCTCCACACCTTTATCTCTA
Organism: Typhlomys cinereus; assembly: GCA_023101885.1. Classification (NCBI taxonomy): domain Eukaryota; kingdom Metazoa; phylum Chordata; class Mammalia; order Rodentia; family Platacanthomyidae; genus Typhlomys; species Typhlomys cinereus. The sequence continues at coordinate 4,370,281 of JALPQD010000097.1, forward strand.
GAAAACCAACTAAACTTAAAATGAAAATGTCTCCCAAACCATGGGCTTTGTACTTTTTTTTAACGTGTGTGGGTGTGTGTTGAGAGTGTGCGCATTTGGAGGCCTGAGGGAGATGCTCACGTCATCCCTCCTTACTAGCTCTTCCATGCTGCTGTTTCGAGCCTGGGTCTCACCTGCAGAACGATCTGGCTACCAGCTTGCTCTGGGGATTCCTGGGATTCACTTTCCAGGCCGGCAGGCAGGCAATCATGGCCACCCAGCATTTGTTTTCAAAGGGATCTGGGGATCTGAACTCCAGTGTGACAAGTACTTTAACTGCTGAGCCGTTTCCCCACTCTCAGCCTTGTACTGTCATGTGAAGATAAATGAAAAACTTATCTACAAAGTGATCTCTTGACATGTCCTGCTCGAGTGAATATGAAATATGCAGAAGATCAACCAATCCCTCAAAGCCTGCGCAGAGCTGGAGGGAAGGAGTCTTTACCACGAGGGAGACAACTCAAGGGGGCCTTGCCTTGGCTGCCGCCAGTCCTCCGGAGCCTCCGCCAATGATGATAAGGTCAAAGTCATAGGACTTTGGGATGTCGTCTGCACCGTTCATTGTTGGCTTTTCAAGTTGGCCTTCCTGATAAGGCTGAAGAAAAACAATGGGAAAGAAATAGTTCAACCTAAAATCAGCACTATCTAAAAAGCCCTATAAGGAAATCTCTCTTGAAAGAAAAGGAGGAATTTTCAAAGGGAAAATTATTTGACTTGCATTCAGCTTTCCTTCTCTTCTAGGTCATGGTCAGTGAGGACCAGAACCCAATTCCCTTTCCTATCCCCGCTGACATAATTTGATACGCTGACCAGCACAACCAAATTGATTTGTGCCTAAATGAAGTTTGAGCATTGGCCCCTTTCCCCCAGAATTTTGTTTTATTAGCATCTATTAATCATACATAATAATGGGTTTCATGATGACATTTTCATGTATTTTCAGGAATTCTAAAACCAATTTTTAAATAAACTTTTACTGAGATCCCATCCCACCAGTTAGTTATAAAATATGAGTTTGTTAGGTAACATTTGTTCAGTATGTTTCAAACAGAGCCATCAATGCAGTTCAGCAATCTTTACTTTTTAGTAGAAATGACTGGGTTAAGGTCTAGATTAAGAACGGGACCTAGCAAATAATGAACACAATAATCTCAATATAGCAACTATAAAGTTTTCCAAATATTAAGTCTTTTCTAAACTGTTTAGAGCTGATGCAAAAAAAAGAGCCACAATTTTTTCAGAAAAATCACTAATTGATATTAATCTGCATGAAAGTTAAATGTCTTTGCTTTTGCAAGGTATTTTGTCAGTTTAGTTTAAGATTTCTGTGGTGTAGGGGGACAGGGTGTGGGGAAAAGGGTCAAACCTATGGCCTGGGTATGTACTTTACCATTGAGCTATATACCTCTTTGCAAGATACTTTAAATAAGTGTATCACTATCACACTCATGCCTTTAATTTGAATATATTTGAAGCTTCGTATACGGTATTTAATACTTTGCATATGAAAGTTAGGTATTAAAAGCTGTGTGTGCACATACATGATCACACTCGTGTGCATGTGTCCCTGTGAGTGAATGGAGGCCTAGGACCATGTTGGGAACTCCCTTATCCTCTTGAGACAAGGTCCCCTATAAATCTAGAGACCTATTTTCCCACCGGTGAGCCACGCTATCCTTCTGTCTGTGCCCTCAACCCCAGTGCTGTGGTTAACAGGTATGCGGCCACACCTGGCTTTCATTTTTATATGGGGGCTGGATCTTAACTTAGGCCATCATCCTTGCGAGACAAGTGTTCTTACCTACTGAGCCACCCCCCCATCCCTTACCAAAATAAAAAGAAACAACATTTTTTAAATTCCTTAACCCCACTAGTTTATGTATATATGTATCAGTTATATTCCATTTTGGTTTGGAACATTTGTTTTGGCAATGTGTCTCTTACTACCCTTTATTAAAATAAAATCCCATGCCTATGAAATAGTGACTGAAAAGTTAACCAACACAATAAAGTAGTTTTTAATCCATTCTTAATGTTAATAACTAAAAAGTCCCAAACTTACCAGCCTGGGCTGCTCGTTTTTCTCCTGCCTACAGTCAGGTGCAGAGGACGGAAGGCACAACCGGGGGTCAGCAGGACAGGGTGTCTGGGATGTGGAAGGGGGTGCCGTAGAGGAATGTGAAGGAGGAAGCCCAGCTGCGTGGGGGCCCCTCAGCAGCACTCTGGGAATACGTGGCGGCTCAGGGACCGAAGGGAGAGCGCCCGGAAGCCAGCAATAGTGGGAACAAGGCCACACCACCCTCACGGTGTGCACAAAAGGTCTAGCGTGAGAGGCTGGGACACACAGCCAGCATTCACCCACAGGCATTGTGGCAAAGGCTGCTCCTTCAATGCAGGGCACTGCGGGAAAAACAAGCCACTCGGGTCAAAGGAGCCAGGTCAGTTCAGATGCCCTGCATTACTGGTACTTAGGTAGTCTCGTGTAAACATATAAACACGGACAGACGTTCTTTAGAAAATGACCCCTAAAATCTCATCCTCACATCATCTGCACGCTCTCTGCTCTGGGGTAGCCGGTGTGAACGTCAACCTCTCTCCTCTCAGGGGTCGCCCGTCCCAACATGGCTCACACGGAGTGAAATAAACACGCTCCTTGCAAACAGACACACACTCCCTCCTCCGGTGAACGTGTTCTTTACCAGTTTTTACAATCTACCTGGGTTCTTACCATTCAAGCGTAAAGTCAAATCCTACCAACCAAATGCAGACTGTAAGAAAGCCAGCCAAGGAATCTGAAGGTGCTCAGCATGACCCGGGCCACGGACCTTTCGGCTCAACCTACCAACATTACGCTTTCATTTTTAACCCTATTTAAAATTAAAGAGCTGGAAAGCTGGCTCAGGGGTTAAATCTCTGCCTCGAAAGCAGAAAGACCTGAGTTCGGATCCCAGAACCCATGTAAAACACTGAATGGAAATGGCAGTGGTCTGTACTCCAGATCTTGGAAAACCCCAGAGCAAAACAAAAAGGAGGTAGAGCAATCCAGGATGATTAGGCCTACACAGGCACCCACACAAAAATAAATAAATAAAACTGAACTTGTTTTCATTCAGCTCTGGGTAAACAGCACCCCACCTGAAACATAAATTAGATAGACAGCACTGGAGACAGGAACATGACCTGCCAATGTTTTCATTTAAATCCAACACCCAGCCTCCAGAACTGCCAAGAGTGTTTCTTCCAGGAGTACATGCTTGGCAATTTGTTACAGCAGCAGCAGGAAACTAACAGGCCCACGAATATAGAGACTGCTCAAAAGATGGACAGTTTTCTATTTTTCTTCCAGGGGCCAGAGCCATGGGTACCCCCACCAGTTGCTGGGCTAGACAACCATGCACAGAGTACAACCACTTGGCAATGATTCCTCCAGAACAAGACAAAGAATTTAAGGAGCACAAGACTCAAAGTGAATGAAACACTAGAGAAATGTTACCATGAAAGGAGGTAGCACTATGGAATTGTTGGTCAGGATTTAGAGAACAGGTGCTAAGAGTCCACAACATAAGACATCAGGATGGAGAGATGGCTCAGGGGTTAAGACTCTCACAAGCAGAAGGTCCTGAATTCAGATCCCAGGTCCCACATAAAAAAACACCAGACAGAAACAGCAGTGGCCTGCATTTCTGGTGGGCGGAGCCTGGGAAATCCCAGAAGTAAGCAAGGAGGTAGAAGCAATCTAGGATGATTCCTGTAGTCACCCTTAGTCCTCCACAGGGACACACAGTGCCCTCTGATACACACACACAAATTATCTGGGTGTTTTATCTACATTAAATGCCATGAAATCCTCATACAGTCCTCACATCAGATGTCACTCCTATTTCTGATGACACATCAGGAAATGAAGCCTTCCCATCAGTCAAGGTCTGTCTCACCAAACTCTTGCTTCCCCCACTATCACACACTTGACCAGTGAGTGCACTTGTCCATCTGTCCTATGATTTCTACTTTGACCCTGATTACAGTCTTAAAAGACAGTATCATTCCCACTTGGCAAACAAAATCAAGCTTTGGCCAACAAGACAGCTCACCAGATAATGTGCCTGCTAGCAAACCTGTGAAGCCCAGATGATAGAAGGAATGAACTAACTTCTGAAAGCTGCCCCTTCGCTTCCCTCCCCCCATCTCTAAAAATAAATGAGCCCAGAGCTTACAGGTTAAAATACCTGTTCAAGGTGCATGACCTGAACTCTGTATCAGGACCAATCTAGGTCCTTTGATCATGAAGTAGTTCTTTTATTCAATTAAGTTCTAATCTTTAAAAAAGTAACATTCCCTTTCCTCTTTTACTGACTCTTCACATTTAAATTCTGACTAGCAGATGTGCAGTTCTGTTAACCTAACTGAACTCATCTTCCACTCATCAACTGTTTTCAAGGTAGTCAGTATGATCTCAAAAGGATGTAGCAAACAGTCATGACAAATAAAAAGGACAAATAGAAAAGCTCCCCCACCACCCCCAAAAGAAATCACCTCTCCCAAAAACCTCATTTTCTACTAATGCTTTTAAGCTGTTACTATAAAGTCAAATACTCCCAAGACACAAAGCATCAACAGAGAATTTGGTGAGTAAATAATTGAGCCAGGGTCTTTCTAACAGTAATAGCATTTCTTTCCCCAGAACTCTTGGTTGATAGAGCCACGCCAACATGAGGTCAGCAAGACCACATGATGCTTCCCTTACAGTGAAAGGGTGACAGACCACGGGAAGGCTATCACTTCTTTGTGAGGGGAAAAGTGCTTTAAAGGGAATTACTGCACAAAGTTTAATCTGTGAAGTTTTATAGCAAAGCTATTTTTCCAGAATTCTCCTACATAAAAAGTTAAAATTCTTCTCTATGCTGCCGCCACGTGGTCATTGGATTTCCCTTTACTAAAGCAGATTTAGTTAGAAAGTTTCCTGTTACTATACTATTAATAATAAACACCACATCAAATTCGTGGCAAAATATCCTAAGTTCACAGAGGGACAAGGAAAAAACAGTTCATAAGCATGTTCATTACATCTTTTGAAAATTATTTTAATGACAAATTTTTCACAGTAATCTCCAAATAAGGTCATATTTACAGGCTCTCTCCACCCCAATGAAGGGAATAGAAGTCAGGGTATCCTAACAGGCAGAGCTTCTTGGGTGTCTTACACCAAAGGGCACTTGAGGGTACCCAGTGGTAGAGGTGCGCCTGTGGAGGTCAAAAGGTGACTTCGGGAATCATCCTGCCTTACTTCACGCCTCTTTGCTGCTTTGCTCTAGGGTTTCCCAGGTGTCACTTTTCAGGACCAGCAGTGCAGGCCACTGAGCACACATTTTGCGGGATCTGGGAATCCAAATTCCAGTCCTTTGGCTTGTTAGGCAACGGATTTAGCCCCCAAGCCTCTCCCAGTCCTAAGTTAATTCTTAACTGCTCCATAATTTAAATTCTTAAATCTGAAAGCACCAGGATGAAAAAAACAAAACTATGAATTTATATTAACACTATTATAGCATTTAAAGATCTTCAAGAGGAGCTTTCCAAATTGCAATATTCAGATCACCACTTTTTATGTTATCTTACAGTGTCATAGTTGCAGTATCAGCAAAACTACACAAAGCAATACCTTCATTTTTATCCACCTTCTGTCAAAAAAACAAAAAATAAAAAAAAAATAATCCTACAAGAAAGTCAGGCGTGGTCTTACACACCTGTAATCCCAGAACTTGAAAGACAGGCGGCCTGGGAGGCAAGGCCATTCTTGGCTATGTGGCAAGTTTGAGAACATTATGGGTTTCATGAGACCCTAGCTTAAAAAAAAAAAAAATCCTACATGAAATCGAGCATGACAGTGAATGTCTGCGACACCAGCACTTTTGAGGGAGGACAGAGTTCAAGGGTCTTGCTACATAGCAGGGGATACAGAGCCACACCATGTCAAAAAAAAAACTAAAAGTTTAGGACAAATGTTCAAAGTTGTAACATGATGAAAGATCACTTGTTTTGTGAAGGACACTCTGTACTAGCAGACACGACAGAGAAAAGGTGGTGACAGATTAACTAGAGATACAGCTTGAGACAAAAATATCTTCTGCCTCCTACAACACTGTTAAGGTCACTGCAATCCCTGCCCACCTTAACACTCCTATTCAAGTATTTTCACGCATTCCCCTACTCAGAATGCTTTTCCCTAGCTCTAAGGACTCCACTTGCTAGCTTCACACACAGGAGTGTAGAGCTGGGTGGCTGGGGACGCCCACTCTTGGAAAGGAAGCACGTCACCTGAGGTTGTTGAGGCTTAATACTGCACATACACTGCTTTACTGATGGTTATTCTCGACCAACCTTCCCCCCCCCAACTTGGTTAGAAGTCACTTACAAGACTATCCGTTTACCACAACAGAGGAAGCAATAAAATCAACAGTGAACCGATGAGTTTTTTTAAACATTAAAATCCCAAACTTCCTAAGAGTCTTCTTACAGGACACTCAAAAAATTTTCCCATTAAGCATGGAAGTAACTTTTTAAAAAAGGTAAACCTTATAAACTTAAGAAAAACACACCGCACAGTAGACAATTTGTTTCTGAAAAGTTTACTTAAGTATGCGCTTCTGTTTCTATTCTATTTTAGGAAACCAGTAGAAGATGAATTCCTATCCTATTGAGTTTTTGATCATAGCCTCTGAAATTTCGAATGTGGAGACAATATTTTTCCAATCTTGTAAACTCAAAGATATAACTCCCTGCTTCCTGCCATACGAATAGGAATCGTTTTCTTCATCCACCTGGTTAACATGGGTTGGCTCTAATATGGGCAGCCTGTCGTGGTCAAGCCTTATTCTTGCAAAACCATCCCTTATAATGAAAGACACATAGAAGATATTCTCCACAGTACGAGAGAATGAATTTGGATCAGTCACGAACTCAAAATAGGACACAGGAGTGTCAGGATACTTCTCAAAGTAGGTTTGCAACAATCCCAAGATTCTCTCTACTTCTTTTTCTGTCGTCTCTTGATTAGCATTCGGGTCAAGCTTCCTCAACTTGGTGGGCATATCCCCATTTCCTTCCATTCCGCGAGCTCTGCGGTGATTCTCCAGCCGGAGCCTCCTTGCAGAGCGATCTGCCTTGAACGAACCAAAGATGAAGTGGAACGTCTCGGCCCGCAGCATCCAGGACTTGGCCTCCTTCTGCACGCTTCCCCAGAAGAAAAGGGCTTCGCTCTCATCGCAGTCACTCAGATCCTCGCCCTCGTCTTTCATCCAATTCAGGCCCATAAATACGAACAGAACGTCGCAAAACGCAACGTGATTAAAAGCGCTCATGTCGGAATTTAAATGCTTTGCTTTTTCTTTACCCAAGTCCGAGGCCAACACCAGGAACTGGGCGTCGAGGGCCGCTTCCCTGGTCCGGCTCACCCCGTCGAACAGGACGTTGGCTTCCTCCAGGGCCTCGGTGAGCGAGTCGCCGGCCGTGTTGACGATGTCTTCGCGGTTCTGCTGCACGCTGTGGATGAGCTGCCGGTACTGCCTGCGGATGCTGCGGCACTTCTCTCGGTCCACCGCCTGCTCCAGCAGGTCGGGGTACAGGCTCGGCATCCGCAGGCCGGAGCTCGGCGGGGTAGCGGCGCAGCACCAGCGCCTCCCGCCGCGGCGGCTCTTCCTCCTCCTCCACCGGCTGCCCCGAGCACGGGCGAGCGGGGCCGGCTGCGGCGACCACGGCCGCGGCGCGCTCCTCGCGGCGCGCTCCGCGGGGCTCCAGCGGGGGCTGCTCCTCAGCCATGCCGGCCGATGGCGCGCAGCGCTCCGCTCCCGACGCTGGCGGAGATCCCAACCCGCGGCGCGGCGGAGATGGCAGCCGACCGCGCGCCCACCAGCAGCACGCACGCTGCACCCGCCTCGCCGCGCCCCTCCTCGCCCCGCGGCCCCGGCCCTTAGCCACGCCCCTCTCGCCCCGCAGCCAGGACACCCGATTACGTCGCTCTCGCCCACCCTAGGCCCACAACCACTCTCCCGCTCTGACCACGCCCCCTCGCCCCGCAGCCCCGGGCTCTGCCCTTAGCCACGCCCCTCCCTCCCACTGGGGTCACGCCCCCTCCCCATCGGCGGGAGACGACCTGCCGGGACCACGTTCCTTCTCGCGACCCGACCGTGACCACGCCCACGCACCCAGTGACCAGCCCCCTGCGGCCATGCTCACTCTGGCTGCGCACTGGAAGGCGGGTCTAGCACCACCTCCCCGCTGCGTAGGTGCACGGAACCCACGCGGTCAGAGCCTACAGCTACTGCGACGTGGGTAACGGAGGCCTCCTAAGTAACACTGAGGAGGGCAGGTTTGCTGCTCGTAGCCACGTGCTGCCAGTCAAGCTACAAACATGCGCTCTCCCACGAACGCGCCTTTTCTTTGGCGCTTTGTGTAGATGTTGAAAATTAAATCCAGCTCTGCTGCCGCTTGACCACTTGACCAAGAATCAACTTCGATTGTGATCAGGCATCCATTTTCTGGTTAACTGCAATTTTGCAGGCTCCCAGGGCAAATCACCTGCAATTTAATCAACCTGAAGGATCCTGGGGGTAGTGGGAACTTAGGAATCCTTCAGAGTCCCGCTAACACAAGCCATGAATGTGGGATAGGGCTCAAGACACTCAAAGCTACCTCAAAGGTGTTAAGGGGGGGAGGGGGAACGCGTTTCTCTGCTATTCATCTGGAAGCCTGCTAAAGACCACCAAGTCTGCAGTAGTGGCTAATCTGAATCACACGACATGAATGAAGCTATGAGTAGAATTATCCACTATAAGGACATATACACGAGTTACCTATAAACTGGGTAATCAGGGCTTGAGAGATGGAGAGATAGCTCAGGGGTTAAGACTTTGCCTTGTAAGCAGAAGGTCCTAAGTTCGGATCCTAGGTCCCACATAAAAATGCCAGTCAGAAATGACGGCAGTCTGCACTTTTGTCCCTCGTGGAACCTGGGAAATCCCAGAGTGAAGCAAAAAAAAAAAAAAAAAAAGGTAGAAGTAAATTAGGATGATCCCTGAAGTCACCTTTAACCCTCTGAGGGCTACAAAGTCCCCTCTTTCACACACACACACACACACACACAGTGGGTACTCTGCATTGGAAAATCCACACATACTGGCTCATCAGAAATCCACCATGCAGAAGTGCAGATGCAGGGAGAGACAACCGCCTTCCCTCCCTAAGCGTCTAGACTGAGGGGGGTGAGGGAACATAATTAGCACAAACTTCTCTTGCAAATGTATTGACAGCAAAATCTAGTATAAAACTACTCCGAAAGAAATATTAATTTTTCAGTTTGTACCTGTTACTCTTTTCTGTTGCTGTAAGACACCACTGAGGCTCAAACAACTTAAAGAGAGAAAAGGAGAGCTATTCAGAGGGGAGATACAGTCCATTATTGGTGAGAAAAGCATGGCTGGCTGGCAGAAGCTGGAGGTGAGGTCCCGGCAGACAGCATGGAGGCTGAGAGCCGCTGCTGCAAGCTCCAGAGCGGACTCCCTCACCCTAGCAGGGTGGGGCTAACTAACAGCATGAGACCTGTCCCCCCTCCCCTCCCTGACTGCCTTCTTCCAGCAGGCTTCACCTCCCAAAGGTACCATGATCCTCCCAAACACTGGCAACAGCTAAGGATTCAAACACATTAGTCAGTAGGGGACAATGCACATTCAAATTATGATACGAATACATTACAGTTATTGTGCATTCTGTACTGCATCGTCCTGCCCTAGTAGACATGTTAAGTTCTCAAAACAAGAACATGATTTTAAATGTTCCTAACTCAGCTATAATGCGGAGGCACCCAAATATACACTGAGTAAATTAATACATTAAAAACTTTGTTCCACGACCTATTGCAAGTTACTTGGCAGCAAAGACTAATTTCAAAGATTAGTGTAAGTAATAGATTCTACATGTTAATTGTGGTTCAGAAAAAGTTAGTCTTATTCCTCCTGAAATGGGTGGGGGAGCTGAAATCCAAATTCATGGAAGCAATACACTGTAATGAATAAGGTGGAGAAAAAAGGAAAAAAGTGCAATACATTGGTGATTACAGACTGTTATTGAACTTGTTTTAAGTTTTAGGTGAAAATACAGAGTTAAGAATGCCAAGACCCAGGGGCTGGAGAAGTGGCTCAGGGGTTAAGCCTCTGCCTTGCAGGCGGAAGGTCCTGAGTTTGGATCCTAGACCCCACATATAGACGCCAGGCAGAAGCAGAGCCAGCCTGCGTTTCTGATCCTGGTAGGGTGGAGCCTGTGAATCCCCGGGTAAACAAGGAGGAGGTGGAGGCGGTCCTTGGTGGTTCCCGAATTCGTCTGTGATTCTACACACACACACACCTACATACACACACATACATACACACATGCGCACACATGCATACACGCACAATTGAATAAATAATAAATAAAAAAAAAGAAGAATGCCAAGACCCAAATCCAAAAAGGCTTGCTTTTGTTTTGCCATGGCTGAGACTGAAATGTTTGGTTTATATAATAACCCATATTCTTAGGAGTTTATGATAATGAAAGAAATATATAAACAATGGCTCACAGTAAGACTCTGTCTCAAAAGCAGAAGGACCTGAGTTCGGATTCTGGATCCCACATAAAAAGCCAGGCAGAAATGGCAGCGGCCTGCACTTCTGACCCTGGGAAACCCCAGAGCAAAAGCACAATGGAAGAGCAAAACAAAAAAGCAGCAACTCAGAAGGAACCCGAAGTCACCTTTAGGCCTCCACAGGTACACACACTAACTTCTAATACACACAGACACATGCACGCATGCACGTTTACCAGCATACTCACAAAAAAAAAAAAAAAAAAAAAAAAAAAACCACTCCAAAGATACAACTTTGCTAGGTCTCATACCTCTTTTCTGGGAAAGAGACAGGAGATTCCCCAGAGCCAGGAGACTAAACGAATATGTACCGTTATTAGAGCCTAAGGATTTCAAAATGCTTCAGAAAGATAAACTCTTCTAACAGACTTGCAAGTTAACATTACTACCATTTATATAGATTTATATAAATTCTTATGAGTCAAGGGCCCACAAACTTAATCAGGGTAACAACACATAGCCAAACAAGAATCGGGTTATTAGGCTGTGATTTCTAGTGCTGAGTTCATTCTACAATAGCTCCTGGTCACCAGAAATCTCAGCAACATTCAACCTAGATTCTCCTCAGTCTGCTTTTCAGAACTTGCCTTTAGAAAAAGCACAAGGTTTTATTTCGATTTACTACCAAGTAAAATAATCTCAAATATAATGATATCTCTGCTAATAATTTTAATGGGATTTTTACATTTGTAAGATCCAAAATCAGTTTTGTGACCTAAGATCCAAGTACGACTAATAATTATTTTAATACAACTTAGAAACAAATGGCAGTAATGATTTCAGGTTACAATGGTGACGTTTTTCTGACTAGGAACAGAAAGCGAGATTTTCTCTATGAGAAAATAAATTTGCCCAGGGTTGATGGCACACTTGTAATCCTAGCACTGAGGTTGGGACTGAAGGATTGTCAAGGGTTCAAAGCCATCTTGAACTACAAAGAGATTTTAGTCTCAAAAGAAAAAAAAAGGGGGGTGGGGGCTGGAAAGATGGGTTAAAACTGTGCCTCACAAGTCAGATCCTGGATCCCAGGGGAAAAAAACGCTAGGCAGAAATGGCAGCCCTGGTGGGTGGAGCCTGGGAAATCTCAAAGCAAAGCAAAAAGGAGGTAGAGGCAACTCGACTCCTGAAGTCACCCTGAGGCATGTGTGCATGTGTGCCTCTGTGTGTGTGTGTGTGTGTGTGTGTGTGTGTGTGTGTGTGTGTGTGCAAAAATAAATTAAAAAAATAAAGAAAAATTGCTAAAATAGAATTCCTCATGCAGTTAGCACCCAGTCAGATCAAGGTGGCTCAGAGAAATGGAAATCTCTCTTCACCCATTTCCTCTCTCTGTGTGAAGTTGCTGCCCTCTTCCATCTTTCTCCTATAGTTTCTCAGTGTGTTTTGCAGGAATTTGGACCCATTAAATTACTTCCAAGCGTTCTTACACTGCCCGACACAGATACTGATGGCACAGGCTGCTGGTGGACATCAGGAAAGAACTCAACCTAGGGGCCGCTACCTTTCAGCGGGGTTTTTCTTGAGGGCTATCCACAACCTCCTACTCGAGATGCACTGACTTACACCATCGGCTTCTTCCCTGTACTTTTCTGTTTCTTGTTCTCCACAGGTTCTCTCCCTTCAGTCCCCCCCCCCCAATATCTGTTGGATGCAAAGTCTATTCTGCAGAGCTGCAAAGACAGAAGGAACTAGGGGTGTAGTTCAGAGAAGGACTGTGTGTTGAGCATGCACAAGGCCCCGGGTTCAACCCACAGCACCACAAAAACAGAGGAGAAATTTCTAGTGTGATTTATCAAAGAAGCTGATGTGAAGCGTTCTTTGCTTCAATTGAATTCCCTCTAACTTATGTCTGAGTATTAAAGTTTTGACCTTTTTTTCAGTGTATATTTAAAGTAAAACTTGTGATCAAAAGAGATCTGCTTTATTTTAAATGAGTTTCTACAGGCGTGGTACCTTACAACTATAACCCAACATTCAGGAGACTGGGGCAGAAGACAGATCACCGTGGATCTAGTCTAGACTTCAGGACCCCTGATTCAAAACATTAGAGTTTCTAGAAGTCGTAGCTTGGGCAAGCTCCTTAACCTTGTACCTATCTGTGTGCCCTCAATTGGAAAATGGGAATTATAAAATTACTGCAAATAGAATGAAGATTATGGAATGGTTCAGTGTATCTAACTACTGAATAAGTACTTAAACTGTAAAGTAGTCCAAAGGAATAAACATCAGATGCTTACAAAAGAAAAATTCATAAACAACTCAGTATTTCATTGCTGTTTTAAGAAAAGAAAAATAGCTTTAGGCTTGGGTTTGATTTCTGGTATAATCCCAGCACTTGGGCAGTGGAGACAGGACAATCAGACTTCAAAGTCATTCTTAGCTGTATAAGGAATTCCAGACCAGCATGGGCTACATAGATCCTTTTCTTTAAAAAAAAAAAAAAAAAAGGAAAAGAAAAAACTATTTTCAAAGGTTAGGTTGTTAGGGAGGAATAAAGAAATATAGGAATATGGCCTATATAACAAATACCAGTGGGGAAGAAATGTTACTGCACGTACTAGGAAGGCACCCTAGCACTGAGCCACACCACGAGTTCTGACATATATTCAGTGTGTATAATGCTGCCATACAGAGTTGTGTTAGAGCCAGGGTAATATCTAGCCCAGTGCTGACAACATAGCTGCTTGATGAATGCAGCTGAAGAGAGCTGACTTTCTCCCACCAGGACACACCTGTGTAAAATGTGGAAAGCCCACACCATCGGGCACTTTTTTAACATCCTGAATGCCTTCCAGTGTACTGCTGAAGGCTTCTACTGAACAAGGAGCCTCGAGTCTGACAGCCGAGTTCATGAAATCAGAGCCAGTCAAGCTAAGGCCCTCTCTCAGGTACATCTCCACATCCCTTCCACTACCCTTCACTCAACAAGTATTTACAGAATGCACCTGAAGTGTTGGAAGGACACATGGAAGTCAGACAAATGCGTCATTCTTCTGATTTAGTAGGCACAGTGGCATGAGGCCCCACTCATCAACCCTCCGATGCATGAAGACACTATGTCAGAACTATGCCAGGAATACGAGCTCTGCGTGGGCTCCGTCCTGACTCACGGCAGCGTGGATCAGGGAGGCGGGCTCATGCTCACCAGCAGCCCACACAGAGCCAGCGTGAGCTTTGCAGACAGGCAGCCGAGGTCCAACTCTGGCTCTGCCGTGTTGCCAGCTGTGTGATCTGGGCATGCGCCTCAAACTGCATTTTCTTATCTGCAATACTGCGTAACACCATCTCCTTCGGAGGGCAGTTGTCAGGGTTTAGAAACCAGCATGTAAGTAGCTATTACTACCACTAATAGATACATTCACTTTGATACAAGTGCCAACATATGCGTGTAACCACAGATACACACAATAAGCTTAGCTCTTTACCATTGACATGTAAACCAAAAAGGCATCATTGACAAAACTCCTCCTCCTTCACAGATGGTGCTGTGAGGACACTCAGTATTTTGACCAAGTAGACCTTGTTCTCTTGGGTACCTGGACAAAGGGGTTTGGGCAGGAAGAGATTTTAGGAACAGAAATAATAGAGACCTTAACAAAGGAGGGAAACTTCAGGTGACTATTTCCAGGAGTGGAACAGGCATGGGAACAAAGCAAACATTGGGCCGGGCCTGGGAAGGCCCCAACACACCCTGGGGTGTGCACCCCCTGTCCTGGACACAGGTCTGGGGCAGGAAAGAGCAAGCAGAAGACTGCTCCTGGCAGCAGGCAGAGTGGGAGATGAGAGACACAGGCAAGAGGAAATGAATAACCTGGTCCAGGCAGAATGAAATGGAGGCAGCGGTCGATGTGCGGGAGTCAGGCCCTGGAGAGCCAACAGACAGCAAGGGAAAAAAAGACTGGCGATGTCACTGTGAAGGAACAGAGGGCTCAAAAAAAGGTTTGTGTTGTCCCTAGGCAGAAATGAGAAGAGGGTACATCGCGGCTCAGTGTGGATTCAAAGTAGGTTTATAATTGTTGACTCCAGGTATGTTTGCAGCTCTGACAGTCTATGCCTTTTTAGTCTTTTGTTGTTGTTGTTTGTGGCTCTGGGAATCAAACCTTCCATATTCAGGGCAGTAAAGCTCTAGTCTAGTAAAGGCAAGTAGGCTATGCAGATGGCTCAGTGGGTAGAAAGCACTACCACCAAGCCCGAGACTCCACTTTGATCCCACTTTGAAACCCACATGGTGGAGAGAGCAGCTCCTGCAAGCTCACCTCTGAACCTCCACACTGCAGTGCACACACAAGTACCCCTCACACACAATATAAAAGTTAAAAAACGTAATTTTTAAAAAGTCTTTATTTTCTCCTAAGGTAAGCCACAGAACTTACCACTTCCATAACCTTCACGGCGACTCCCTTCCGCCCCTCAGCCTCAGCCCTAACCAGGCCAAAAGCAGTTGCTCTACTATTAAGGCCCCAAAGATGGGATTATCAGAAAGGGATCTGAGGAAAGAGTTCTGTCCTTTTGGGTAGTCTGGTAGAGTGTGGCCAGAAAGAAGTCTTCCTGAAAGCTATTCGGTGAAGAATCTGGTATGTTCAGAAGGCAAGCCTGAGAGCTGCCTTTGTTTAAGAGTCCCCTGGAAGGCCACACCGTGGGGCCAAGCCTACAACACCAACTGATGTCAATGTGCCCCTACTTTGCCTCTTGGTCTTTAGGCACCTGGATGTGAACTGCTATTCTCGTAAACCGAAGTCTTAACTAAGTCTAACTGTATTTTTCATTCTGTTGGTTCCTTTCCTCTCAATGCCAGCAAGAGGTATTTAAACAAGTAGTTTCTAAACACTGGAATCCTAGAGATGCTGATTCCCACGAGAGGCAGATGCCCTCTGCGGATACTTGTAAACTTACCTTTGTAAACCTAAAAAGCTCCCAGGCATGGCGGCGACACCTGTGCTCCCACCAGGGGCAAGAAAACCAGGAATTTCAAGTCCGGTCAAAGCTATGGTGAGTTCAGGGTCAGCCTGGTCTATATAAGGATACCCTGCCTCAAAAAAGGGGAGGAAGGATGCTAGGAATGTAGTTAAGTGGCCAAACACTTGTCCAGCATGTATGAGGTCCTGGGCTCTACCCCCAGATCCACAAACACCAAGATGGTGCCCTGGGCATAGAGTTCAGCAGTAGAGCACTTGTGTACTGCGCACAAGGCCTTGGGTTTGAGCCAAGGGGGCAGAGAATACCAGCAGCAGTGGCTAATGTGGCCGTGAAACCCTGACAGCTTCGCGCCTCTATTCATAGTTTTATAATATCATATGAGCCCCAGCCAGAAACTGTTTTTTTTTCCCACTTTTGTATTTGATACTAAAGTATTCCATACAAACTCTTAATCCCTTGTTAAGTACCTATTTGCTACTTTCTAACTATTATTTTTTAGATATTATACTACACTAACATAGTCTCAAAACTGAATTTTTCCACAAGGGCTTGCTTCTAAAAAAAATAAATTTAAAAAAGCAGCTTCCTAAACCCTTCCACTGAGTCTATGCAGAAGAACTCGGTCAAGCTCCAGCCTGTTTGACAGGCAGCCTGAGCTGGCTCTGCACAGGTGGTTCTCAGGCTTCAAGCACACACATACTTCTAAGGCTGGGACTGCATCTCAGGGGTGCAGGCTTACTTAGTATGTATAAGCCCTTGAGTTCAATCCCCAGCAGGGGGGAAAAAAGGAAGAAGGAATAGGAGGTGCAAACCTCCTTTTAGGCAGTCACCTAGATCCAATCAGTTCTTTCCAGAATTACATCTCCCTCAGCTGCTAGAATAGACTCAGTTATGACAAGTAGCTTAAAATTCACAATCTTTCAAACCACAAGTTCTTAATGTTGTACCTCCTTTTCCATTTCTTATTAATCACTAAAAAAGCCAAACAAACGAAAAGATACACAGGAGAACAGTAAATGTGGGAAATGTTTAAGGGTGCTTGCCTGGTTGCTTTCCTTCCTGGCATGTTTTGTTCTCAGCAAATCCCTGCCGGCCTCAACTGTGATCACATGAAACTGAAAACTATCAGATCATATCAATAAAGTCAGTTCTAGAGCTTATAAAAAGTATTTTACTTCTACTGATGTTAAGATCAAGAGCGTGAATAGGACTATATAAATTCAAATGCCTATAACTTGCAAATGTAAACTTGAAAGGGTGAAGAGAAAAGAATAATCAGAAAGAAATAGTAATAGACACTTGTGTCATATTGTGAGCAACACAATTAAAGGTAAAAAGCCTTTTCATCTCATTTAATTAGTTTCCACTCATTTAGTATTGGTCTTTGAAGTTTAATTCCATTTCTATATTCATTCCTCAAAAAATTCATTCCTCTAAAGGAAGCTTTAGAAAAAAGGACGTAAATGCAATTAATTGTTAATATCCTTTATAAGGACACAACAACTAAATCGATGTCTACAATTAAGACATCTTAGGTTTACTCCCTAGAAGACAATGTTCAAGCATGAGTTAGTTCTTTTTAAAAAAATCAGATATAGATGGTCAGGGATAAAGATAAGGAGCCCTATCTGTTTACGCGCACTCAGCCTCCAAGCATTTCTGCAGTTCTGCAGGCTATGACCTCTTCTACCAGTGAGAAGGAAGTCGTCATGCCTGCCACCGGCCGAGGGTGGTAAGATTTCATTTCCTGCCCATTCCCCCGCTCTGGGCTGCAAAAGATATGCCTGCTGGTAAATGAACCGGGCCGGGGTTTCTGGGCGCCCCATTCCTAGAAGAATGAAAGAGGAAGGTGACCATTTCTCGATCCCCTTTCCTTGGGACAGCCCCAGCACTCTCCATCGCCAGCTGGGCAGAGGCCAAGGGCACTGGCAAGGTCGTCCCTGGGGCAGGCTGGTGCCCGCCGTGCCAGCCCGCCGTGCCAGCCCCCCGAGCCGCGGACGAGCCCTGCGCCGCGCTGCTCCTACCTTCACCGCCGGACCATGGCCGCCGCCGCCGCCGCCACCACCGCCGCCGCCGCGCCGCGGGCCCGCCGCCCTCTGTGGCACAAAGCAGAGCCGTGAGCCTTCCGCGGGCGGGGCTTCCGGCGCCCAGCGCGCCCTCCGGGCAGCCCGCCCCTGACAGCCGGGCCCGCCCGCCGCCCCGAAAACACAGCCTCCAGGCCGGCCCGACCAGCCTCTCCCACCAGCCTCCTCCCGCCGATCCTGCCACCCCCGCCGACCCGGACCTCTGCGACAGGGGCTGGGGGGCAACCATGACTTCCGCGGCACCGACCACTCAATCTGCTCTCATTTTGAACTCTGCACCCAGAGGATGCGGAGATCCAACTCTCCACGTGACCCCGAAGTCTGAAACCAGGGGGCAAAGTGAAGATCGCTGCCGGCTTAGGACGCTTAGAGCGCAGTGGAGCCACCCTCGGCGCTGAGGGTCCGGGTTCACGAGAGGGGAATTCAGAAAGAAGAGTCTTCACAGCAGGGCCATCACGGTGGGGAAAATCCACACGGGCCGTGCAAAACGGTTGCTTCAGACGCACAGAGCTAACATTGCTGCAGTGCTTTTGCATACGTTAACATTTAATCTTAACTACACTTTGATGTAGGTGTTATCCAGCCCATTTCTCAGGCAGGGCAGCTGGCACAGGCTAAGTAACTTGCCCAAGCAGGAGCAGCTAGTTAACATCATAGGCAGGACTCAAACCCAGGCGGTGGGGTCCGCGCTGTTCACTACTCTGCGCTGACAGGAAGGGCTGACTCCGGGCTCAACTGCCCCCTAGCAGCCTAGGTCAAGATGACCGAGCCCTAGGAAAATTGGCCATTATACTGGCTGACACCTTCTGGCAGGTTCCGGGGACTTACAAGTTCCGGGTGCTTTACATCTGTAGAGGCATGCTTAGGTTATTCTATCTTAATGTTGTCAAGGACCTGTCAATCCCTTGTCACCCTGTCATCTACATTCCCAGATTCTTGCTCTAGAAATGACGCCTATTGCCTCGGGGACATTGGCAAGCCACTACATGAGCTAGAGTGGAGAATCGCCCCCTGCCCTCCCTCGCCTTAGCAGAGCCCCAGCATTAAACATCCGCTGTCCCAGCTTTCCCAAAGCACCACCCCGGCGTCCCAGGGGGCGCGCACCCCGCGAGCAGAGCGCGGTCAGCCGGGCTTACGTGAACTCCGCTAGGAAGAAGACGCGGGCTCTGCTCCGACCTCCACGTGGATGCACAGTCTGACTGCAGGGAGCAGAGAAAGCCTGGATGTTCCCAGTGACTACGGGAAGCCACGCCCTTCTCTGGGCGGGCAAGAGAACCTCCCTTGTCAGAATGACAAAGCAAAAATCCAGTCCGCGTGCAGCCCCGGCAACCTACGCGGATGGCTAGGCAGAGTGGGAGCTCCTAATTGGGCGACACCACATCCTGCCTGTTTCTAGCCAACCCCCACGGACAGGCACTGAAACAATTCCAAAGAATGCTGGGAACCAGGAGTGTGGCCCCTGCCCTCAGGCACTGTCTCCTTAGCCTTGCTGCTTCGTAATCACATACGGATGTTTTAGGAACTTGGCGCCCACCCGAAGTCCTTAGCTTTTGAAAACTCCAGGAGTGAGTCAAGCTGACAGCGAAGCTAGGGACCCTCTTGCCCTAAGGCCACATGTTAATCAGTTTGGTAATTCCCTGAAGGAAGTTATCTGGCTTGGTAAGGCAATGCCTACCTCATAATGACTAATGCTGAAAAGAAGTGACTAATTTCCCCTTAGAGTACTTCCTCCTCGTCCAGCCAGGCTTTGGGTTGCCTTGTTTGCTTTAAGGAAAACGGAGGGCATGTTTAGCTCCTGGGTGCCAAGCCACCTGCAGCTGCCAAAGGCCATGCCTTCTCACGCCTCCCTGCTCCTGGGCCTGCCTTGCCTTGTTTGTGGCCGGCTGGGAATGCTTGGGTGTCTGACCCACTTCTTTAGTTACTGCCAGGCTGAGAGAAGACTAGGACACAGGGTTGCTGGCTCCTAAAAGCTAGAAGTCACACCTGGCAACTGGCTGACCTCCCACACTCTTTCCAGTCTCTTCAAGGTGAAAGTGAGAAAGGTGTGCTACATCTTATGCAAATGCACACACCCTGCAGGGCTGACTCCATGAGCTATTACTGCTCCTACTATGACCACTGTACACTCACACTGTGTACTGGGAGTATTTACATGAGGACCTCACCCGATTCTGAAGTGTCTAGACTAGAAAACTGATTATCTAAGTGTTTAGGAGCAAGGGGTCAGGTGATGAAGGACCAAAGAATGGAACATGTGAGAAGAAAGCTGGGAACAAAGAATGGCCCGCATCGTCGTCCTCAGGCTCCTCCTGAGTCCAGCTCTGTAATTAGCCATTTTATGTGCCCGGCTCGTTTAGTTCATACACAGTCCATGAACTAAGATCGTAAGTGCTTCCTTCTTACAAACACAGAGTACAACTTATTGGGACTGGCTGGACAGGGGTAAAAAGCACCTGTGCACAAAATTGATGAGTTCTTTTTTTTAATTTTTTAATTTTTTATTATTTATTCAATTGTGTGTGTGTGTGTGTGTGTGTGTGTGTGTGTGTGTAGAACCACGGGATGAATTCGGGAACCACCATGGACCGCCTCCATCTCCTCCTTGTTTACTCTGCCCCAGGATTCCCAGACTCTGCCCTACCAGGACCAGAAACGCAGGCCGCCCCCGCTTCCACCCGGCGTCTATACGTGGGGTCTAGGATCCGAACTCAGGACCTTCCGCCTGCAAGGCAGAGGCTTAACCCCTGAGCCACCTCTCCAGCCCCAAAATTGATAAGTTCTATCCCTGGAGCCCACATGGTAGAAGGAGAGAACCAAAAGTTGTCCTCTTTCCCCCTCCATACCTGCACCATATCCTCTCTCACCCCCCTCTCTCTTTCTTTCTCTTTCTCTCTCTCCTCTCTCTCTCTCCTTCCTCACTCCCTCTCTCAAGTAAGTAAAATACCTTTAAAAAATAATAAAAAGAAAATACAACTTATTTTAAGAGCATGACTTTGGAGAGAGACTCTTAAATGATGTAAGTTGTAACAAGAAACTGAACACCCAGGGAGGCCTGATGTTGAAAGTGTCTTGTGCAGACAGGCCAGAATGATTACAGTTGAGATTCTGTAATAACAGACTAGAAAAGGCTAGATAAGGCGGTTCAACTTCTCATGGTCCTTTTTTCTAATACTTTTCTAATACTTTACTGTGTGTGTATGTGTGTGCATCAGAAGGCACTGTATGTCCTGTGGAGGACCAAAGGTGACTTTGGGAATCATCCTGGATTGCTTCTGCCTCCTCCTTGCTTCTCTCTAGGATCTCTCAGGCTCCATCCACCAGGGCTGGAAGTGCAGGATTTTCTGCTTTCAAGTCAGTCTTAACCCCTGAGCCATCTCTCCAGCCCCTCATTGTTCTTAAGGTAAGAAAATTATAGAACAGATCTCCAAAATAGCTTCCCTTGTGGGAAGATAGAGAACTCTATATTAGTTCCATTTAGTTGCTAGCTGAGGGGTACAAAGCCTCAACTTCCACACTTCTCATTGAGCAGTGAGTGTTTTAATCATACACTCCAAATCTCTTGACTGGACTCAGTTATTCTCTCAGTCCTAAATTAGCTTCCCATGAAAAAGGTCCTTCTAAGCTCTGAAATGTCACCACTCAGGGTTAATTTATCCTTCATTTTGTGTCCCCGGGTACCTACTAGTAATTATACACCTTCCATATCTATCAGCATTTTGAAAACGCAAACCCTTGTTACATGAATCTTGTCTTCCCAAATGTAAAAGGAACTCTGGAAATGCTGGGAAAACCCTTGGTGTTTTGAGCTGTCATCTCAGCAAAACACAGGTCTATGCAGAGGCCTGATCGAGTGCTCTGTGGCACCAAGCTGCTCTTCTATCAATAGTGTGCCCCCAAAACACTGAGCTGTTGTGATCTGACACAAATCTCTGTTCAGACCTCAGGTCTGTTGGGCCTTAGAGACCACATCCGAACTTCTCAGTGGTGGCTGGGGTGTGTCTCAGAGGCAGAATGCTTGCCTAGCATCCACAAGGCCACAGGATCAGTCTCCCAGAACTGACAGACAAACAAACAAACAAGTAAGTAAATAAATAAATCTCCTCCGTGGTACAGACAAAGCAAGGCCCAGCTTGTTAATGTCAGCTGTTCACACATTTCTTCATCCTGCTCAGGCAACAAAACATTGCTGGAGAAGAACACAGAGGTAAAAGTGATTTCAACTTGAAGTCAAGACCACCAGCCTCAAGTCTGTCCTCAGCCCCACCAGAAAGCCCTTTTACCCTGTTGGCAATTTCCAAAATGAGTTTGTTTCAATTTATTATTCTCTTCTCAATTTCAAATATTTCTATACCTCATTTCTGCCTCATAACCTAATTTTTATTTTAAGAACATAGAAACAGACTACCCCATTATTTCCCAAAACTACCACTCCCTGCCTTAGTTCCTGATGTAATGAAAGCAAATTCTCTTCCTCCTCATCTCTTCTTGCCTGCTTAACTCAAGAACTTCATCCTGAAGTAGCTCCCTCTCTGGCATCATCTATTTCTTCTGTACCTGGTCATTTCTGTCATTATACAAGCACACTGTAGTTTTCTCTTTTTACAGAAGCCTCCTGTCACCTCCTAGGCCCAGCTCTCAAGATACCATCCATTGCTTCCCTTTTGGGGAATCCATAAAGGTGACACGTGGGTGGAGACTGTGCAGAAATGAAGGAGCACGTCACAAGAGCGCCTGGAGGAAGCCTTTCTAAGCAAGGAGACGGGCAGTGTTGGTACTCCAAAGCTGCGAGCCCGCCAACAAGGAAGGAAGTAGTAGGTAGCCAGGCCAGAGGCTCAGAACGGAAGACCACGGCTAGGACTGTGGATGTCACTGTAACTGACAAAGGCAGAGTGTGGACAGAAGAGAAAGAAATGACCTGGATTATATTTTAACAGAACTACTATGTGGCAGATATGGGAAAGGGGGAGGGGGATAAGAAAGATAAGAACTTTGGGGCTAGAGAGATGGCCCAGGGATTAAAGACTGCCTTGCAAGCAGAAGGTACTGAGTTCTGATCAAAAACTACCAGGCGGAAATGGCAGCGGCCCATGGGTGGAGCCTGGGGGAAAAAAAGCAAGAAGGAGGTAAAAGTAATCCAGGATGATTCCCAAAATCACCCTTGGTTCTCCACAGAGACACATAGTGCTCACACACACACACACACACACATACACACACACACACACACACACACACACACACACTAAATAAATAAATAAATAAATAATAAATAAAGCCTCATCTCTAAAAAGAAAAAGAAATGAAAGATAGTAAGGCAAGATTAGAGCAGCTATGCTGGGATGGGTCTTTGAAGGTCTTTGGAATTCCTGAAGGCCATCCCCCACTGCTGGAATCTCCCTGAAGGAACACCCCTGCTGAGGAACTGACTCCAATCCTCCCAGAGGAGGATTCCCTATGAAGGAATTATTGAGCTCTCCATATCAAACAAGTTGACCTCCAACCCACATGGGCCCAAGAGCAACTGGGTTGGGCCCCAATGGGAGTTAACCAATGGGAAAAAGCCAGTTTCCCCAGGTCTTGTCTAAGTGTATAAATATGCCTGGCCCTGGCAGCCATCTTTGGCACCCTAGCCCCTCGTGGCACTTGTGCCAAGAGTTCTTTGTAGCTTCATGCCTGCTTCTCATCGCATTCGTGCCATGAGTTCTGTTTTGTGCCTGTTTCTCATGCATTCCGTGAGTTCCTTGCTCCTCATGGATTCCATGCCTGGGCTCTACTTCTCCAGGGCGTCCCAGCCCCTCATGGCACTCCACGTCTGGAGTCCATGAGTTCCAACCTTTCTCCTCTAATAAACTCTACCTTAATCCTCTACACATATTCTGGTTTCAATCTTCGACTCCAGAACACAAGAACCCTACAACATTGGGACGATCGATTCCTGTCCCTGCAACAATAGGAACTTTTAAATCCAAAAACCATAGAGTGACTGTGTGGTTCAAGAGAGAAGCTGGTGTGTGTGTGTGTGTAAGAGTTGTTTTTTGGTTTTGTTTTGTTTTTAAAGAATTTGCTCACCAGCTGTGGTAGCTCATGCCTGCAGGCACTTCAATTACTAGAGAAGGAGGAGTTCAAAGCCATCCTCGGTTACATAGGGAGTTTGATGGTTGGTGACAGCTAGGGCACGAGATCCTATCTCAGCAACACCACTGGGGGAAGAAAGATTAGCTGGATGATTTCACAGGCCAACAGCTGACCCACAGCTGGAAGCTCAAGCAGCAGTCTGGAGGTAGAATGGCTCTTCCAGAGGCCTTTTCTTGTAGGGCTCGAAGGTTGGCTAAAGCCCCACAATTATGGAGGGCAATCCACTTTACTTGAGTCTAATTATACTTCACAAACACCTTCATGGCAATAGCTACTGTTTAATCAAACAAGTGGGCGACCATAGTCTGGCCAAACTGGCCAAACTCACACGATGGTACTACGTGAACTCCCCTAGGGAACTGGTATACTTGGGAAAGGAAGCTGTGCCAGGACAGAACCCTGCACCCCAACCTGTTACTGATGAGAAAAGGGACCCCGCGAGGGAGAAGGAGCTAGGGGAAGAGGGAGGAAGGCTGGGACAAAGCAGTCTCGGAAGCTGAAGAGAAGTGCTCCAAGGACGGAGAGCCAGGAGACGACGTGCCGCCGGGAGGTGAAGACCCAGTCACAGAGGACGTGGCTGGGTTTCAGCAAGAAGATGAGGGGACGAGAGACTCCTATCAGGTGGGGCTCACAAGAAACAAAACTGGGAAATGGAGGCAGCTGCCTTTCGCCAGCTCTCTCAAGGAGCTTTACAGTATGTATTTAAAAGCATGTGTGTGAGGGACTTGAAGGACGGCGGGAGACTCTGCGCTTCCTTGCCTTGAGAAGGCGCAGTTCACACCGTCTGGCATGTGGTCGTGCCCAGGGAATCCCCCAGAGAGGGGAGGCGGCCAGCAAGAAGAGATCATTAGAGAACCATGGCCTTTTGAACCTGTTTACTATGCGCCGAGACTTTGAAGGAAAGTCCCTGTCCAGTCGCTAGCCAGACGGTCACATCACTCAGCCTCGAAGCTTCTTTATCTGCTTTCCACAAGGGTCGCTGCAGACCTGCTACCTCTTCATCCTGCCCAAACCTTCCTTTAACCCCTTGGCTCCAGTCATTAGCCTTCCTTCCATCCCTTTAATTACCACTACCACCCCTCACCACAGGGCTTTGCTAACTCCAAGCACCCCACAAATCCAGTTCAGACGTGTTTTCCTTGAGGGTGCCATCAAAGAAGCCAAGTCCGCCTATGAAATATTCCCACATTACTGCATAGTCCTCCTGCTTTGAACTTATCACGGTTGCAATTAAAATTCTACACATGATTATTTGATCAATGCCAAACTCCCATTCTAGGATAGAACAGTCCCCTAAGAACTTTCTACTGTGTGGTCAGAGCCAAGCCTAGCAAGTAAATGCACCTGAGTTAGATCCCAGAGTCCACACGGTAAAAGAAGTTGTCCTTTGACTTCCACATGTGAACTGTAGCAAAAACTCAATCTCTCTCTCTCTCCTCTTTCAAAAGAATTTTCTGAGCTGGAGTGATGTCTCAGGGGTTAAGCCTCATGAGCAGAAGGACCCAAGTTCAGATCGCCAGATCCCAAGTAAAAATGCCAGGTGGATATCCAGGAGGCCTGGATATCCTGGATATCCTGGTCCTGGAAAGCAGAGCCTAGGAGACCCCAGAACAAAGCCATAAGGAAGTAGAATTTAGGCAGTTTTATTTTATTTTATTTTATTTAATGTGTGAATCTGTGTGTGTATGTGTGTGTGTGTGTGTGTGTGTGTGTGTGAGAGAGAGAGAGAGAGAGAGAGAGAGAGAAAGAGAGACAGGGCACTGAATGTTCCTGTAGAGGACCAAGGGTGACTTCAAGAACCATCTTGGATTGCTTCTACCTCCTTGATTCCCTCTGGGATTTCCCAGGCTCCGCCCACCAGAGAAGGAAGTGCAGGCTACCATGTTTCAGCCCGATGTTTTTAGGTGGGACCTGGGCTCAGACCTTCTGATTGCAAGGCAGAGTCTTAAACCCCAAGCCATCTCTCCAGCCCCAGAACAGAGTGGCCATGCTTAGAAGGTCTTTAAAGATCATTCTCCATTGTTGGGATTATCCTGAAGGAACACACCCTGCCAATCCGGGGAACTGTCTCTAATCCCCTACAGAGATAAGGTCACAACAACCCCAACCCTCTGTTTATGAAATAATATTCAGATGAGCTCTCCATTGCAGATAGGCTAAAATCTTCAAAAGAAACAGCTGGAACATGAAATCAGCCACAAGGACCACTGGGCTGAGCCCCGATACGAACAGACCAAAGGTCCCATCAGGTTTGTGGAAACTGGAGCTGACCAATGAAGACACTTTTCCCAGGCCTGCCTGACCCTATAAATACCCCTGACCCTGCCGGCCACCTCTGGCTCCCTTGCTCCTCACGGGCTCCATGCCTGTGAGTTCCTTTCGGTTTCCTCGCCCCTCATGGATTCCATGTCTAGAGTCTGTGAGTTCTTGGGTTCTCTTAACCCTGTGGGCTCCATGTCCATGAGCTCTGTTCTTTCTCTCCTCTAATAAAATCCACCTTCATCCTTTACACGTGTTCTGGTCTCAGTCTTCACCTCCTGAACACAAGAACCTGGACATAACACCCCCCATAACAGAACAATCCAGGATGATTCCTGAGGTTACCCTTGAACCTCCACAGGCACACACACTCAAGTGCTCTCATACATACCCCCCCAAACACACACAGGCACACGCGCACAAGAAGAAAATTTGTAAGGAGACTGTGAGGTCTACCTATGCTGTCCCATTACAATAAAAGATGTTTTGTATAAGTACTGGTGTAAAGTTATTTAAGTTTAATTGGCTTAAATGTAAATAGCCACAAAGAGGCCAGGGCCAGCAGTATTATTTATACTCACTGTCATATTTCCAGCACGCACAGGGCTAGAGAGATGCTATCTCAGAAGCAGAAGGTCCTGGGTTCAGATCCCAGGTCCCATGGAAAAATGCTAGGTGGAAAAGGCTGCTGCCTGCACTTCCAGCCTTGGTGGGAGGAACTCTGGGAAATCCCAGAGCAAACCAAAAAGGAGGAAGAAGCAATCCAGAATGATCTCTGAAGTCACCCTTGGTCCTCCACAAGGACACAAAGTGCCCTACATATGCACACACAATAGACAAAGTTTATATATATAATGTGCACACATAGTAATTGCCCAGTAATTCTTTTTTTTTGCACGTGTGTGCATGTATGTATATGCACGCGCATGTGTGTGTATTGAAGAGGATATTATATGTGCCTCTGTGTGTGTGTGTGTTGAAGAGGGCACTGAATGTCCGTGTGTGTGTGTGTGTGTGTGTGTGTGTGTGTGTGTGTGTGTGTGTGTTGAAGAGGGCACCACTGTATGTGCATGTAGAAGCCTAAGACTGACAAGAGGAATCATCCTGGATTACTCTACTTCCCTATTGTTTTGCTCTTGGGTTTCTCAAACTCCACCTTCCAGAGCCCCAGTGCAGGGCACCACCATTTCTGCCCAGTGTTTTTATATGGGATCTGGGGATCCAAAGTCAAGTCCTTCAGCTTGGGAGGCAAAAGCTTTTAACTACCCAGCCATCTCTCCAGCCTTCAGGAAATATTTGTGAAGAGACCAAACTTGTAAATGAGGATATCACTAATCAACTTGTAGATTGTATATTTTTCATAGAGGAAATTTATTTTTTAAAGACTTTCTTTCTTTCTTTCTTTCTTTTTCTTTCTTTTTTCTCTCTCTCTTTCCTTCTTTTTCTTTCTTTCTTTTCTCTCTTTCCTTCTTTCTTTCCTTTGTTATTTGTGTGTGTGTGTGTGTGTGTGTGTGTGTGTGTGTGTGTGTGTGTGTATGAGAAAGAACACTCTATGTGCCTGTGGGGACCAAGGGTGACTTTGGGAATCATCCTAGATTGCTTCTACCACCGACAGAGTGGTACATGACAAGTGGAGATTGTCTTCAGTTCTCTAAAGGTGAATTGACCTTTAAATACTTGAACTGTCTCAGAGAAATGCCAGGACAACAGTACAGTATTGTAGTCTGATAGGATCACACCAGGATGTGCCTGGAGCATTTCAGTGCTCGCACACAGTGCTCCCTAAAGGGCACATGAGCATGGAAGAGAAGCGCACAATGGTGGACCGCTGGGGAAGGCTCACAAAGCAGGTAGCATTTCATCCACATCGTGAGGAACCGTGAAGTTGGAACTGAGAATATCCCTGTGCTTAGCATGTGCCACACGCAAATCTAGGTTTTCCATGACTAATGTACTCCTCCCAGCGAGCAATGAGGACAATAGTCTTGTTATCTTCGTTTTACAGATGGAGGTGTAAAGAGGATAACTAACTACACCGGCCACCTAGCTAATAAGAGATTGGCCCCAGGCCCTGGTTCTTGCCACAGTGCTGAGCTCTTTTCTCTACATCACGCCTATTTCTTCAAGGGGCCGATCTTCGTTTCATTGTTACCTGGCGCAGTGCCTGCGCTGCGTAGACACACACTCAGGTTTGCATTCAACTGGCCCTTGGAATCCGACATGCTTTGGATGTTGGTGAAGCGGAGAGGACAAAAGACTGACTGCCTAAGGTGCTGTGGGAAGCCAGCGCTGGATGATGGTGACAAAGGCTGGCCTGAAGCGTTTGCCAATTTCAAACGTTTCAACCACAGCTCAGTTGAAGCTACCAATCTACTTGCAGAACTCCTGAATGCTTAGCCATGGCTGCTGGAGCTGGCAGGAGCAGCTGCAGCACGCTGCCCCGGTGCCCACAGACCGCAGGCACCAGCTGCCCTCCCGCTGTATGTGACCTCACTGCAGCCTCAGATGACAAGGACCTCACCTTTATTAGACCTTACAACTTATCCCAAGTCTAAATGATCTGAGACCTCACACCCCTTAAACTGCAATCCTGTCCCATATCCAGGACCATTCAGGCAAATACACCCAAACCCCCTTTCATAGTCTCTGGGATAATCCCACACTCCCCCACCACCCCACTTCCATATGACCCAGGGATGATGGGAACCACAAGATTTGGCCTTTCTCCTGGCAAGCCATGTTCCTCTAGGCACATTCTGCTACCTCCCTTTCCTCAATCTTTAAAGCCATACAAGTATTGTATCTGTCCTCATGTGGTAGTTGTGGGTGTAGATGAGTAGATAGATGTAAGGACTGAAAACGTAGTAGATACTCAATATCTCAGTTGTTAGCACTGGTCTTTGGGCATGGTCTAACTCGATTGAGACTTTATTCAGGTTAAAAGTTGTATTTCCCCACTAGACAAGTAGGTCAGTCATAATTATTGTCAACAATGTACTACACTAGACTCTGTTCGAAACCTCAAAGAATATTCTTTTTCCTTTACTTCCCAGTTCATACCAAACATGCCATTTTCTTTAGTCCGTTGTTTATTTGTTTGAGTCAGGGTCCCATGTATCCCAGGCTTGCCCCAAATTCACTACATAGCTTGGAAGACCTCGACCTTCCTGCCTCTACTTCCCCAGTGATGGGATTACAGCATTGCCAGCGTGCCTGGCCTATGCAGCGCTGGGGCTTGAATCCAGAGCTCTGTACTGGCTGAGCGCACTCGACCCACCACGCCACATCCCCAGCTCCCAGCATGCCATTGTCTGCAGTGCCCATACTTCCCTTACTCAGAACTTGTCTTTCTCTGGCAAAAGAAAAATACAATTTCCTTAAACAACTTGAAAAGGAGTGGAAGCAGCGTGAGGAGATTCTTCACACTGTATCACACACACAAACATACAAACATCTGGAATCCACACTCCTGCAGGATGCAGAGATGTCGTCTGTGCTACTTGCTTCAGACTATTCACTGTCCTATTTCAATTCTGGAGCCAAAGGAAAGTGTTTGTGTTGCTTGTGTGTTTGTTTTTAAGACAGGGTCTTTTTGTGTCATAGAATTTACAATCCTCCTGCCTCACCTTCCCAAGAGCTGGGATTACAGCTGTGCATAGCCACACAGTTTTTAACATAGAAACCACGAGCCAGAAAGGCCTCAGAAGGTGCCAGAGCCACTCCAGTGAACCTTCAGATAGACTTAACATATAAAGCTAGAGACCAGCCATCCTCACTCCCCCCTGTCAAGACGGTATGTGCTAATTAACAACAGTAAACAGCTTTTGGATCTTGTAGATCAAAGCAGTACCTATAGCCCTTCATTATTAACTATTAAATTTTTAAACACTATTAGGTATTTGATATTAAGAGGAATATCCTCCTCCAATTTCTCTAAGAGTCAAAACTATACACAACTAATGACCTCGGGTAACTGATAGAAGTCCATGGTCACTCACACCTCCCCACCATCCCCCCCACCCTGTTTAAACCTGAAGAAGCCCTAGAACTTCCCAGTTGGTAGCTAATACTGTATCAGGCCAGATCCAGACTTTTTAACATTATAAAGTTCTCATTCAAGAACAGCTCCATTGTTGTTACTCAATGTAGTAATGACAACAACAAAGGCCTAAAAAGAACTCAGTGTCTGAGGACTTTGTGTTGGGCCACATTCATAGTTTGACTGCATGCCACCTGCAGGATGTGGGCTGGGTACACCTGCTAGACCCTGTTTTAACCAAGAGTGACCTGTGTCTCATTTGGAAGCATGAAGATTAATGTTTCAGGTTGTGGGTGTCACTCATTGGTAGAGCAATTATCCGGCCCGCGTGATTCCCCGGGTTTGCTGCATAGCATCAAAACAAAACAAAACCGAAAGATCAGTTTTTCCACTAAGCCAGATAAAAATCTTGTCGTTTTCTATCAACTATTTTTCAATTTGTTTGTCCACAAATTTAAAATGTTTATTTAATCTTTCAATAACTTCAGGCCCTCTCTGAAGTAGTGCTGCAAAGGAGGGTTCCAGGTTAATTATTAGGTGGATTTCTTCTTTCTCAAAGGTCAAATGCACACCAGACCTTCAGGTTACTGTCAGTTCCCACTCTGCCTCCACCATGGAGAGGCCATATCACAGAGCTTCTATTTGCGTTAGATTATTCACTATTCTATTTCAATTCTGAGGCAAGAGAATTCTTGTTGGCATGTTTGCTTGTTCTTGAGTCAGGTCTGTATATTAGCTCAGGCTTCCCTGGAATTCACAACCTCTTTCCCCAGAGCTTCTTTTAAAATTTTATTGTTGCTGTTGTTGCTTATGCTTTTGAACTAGGAGACTCACTATGTTACCTTAGGTGGTCTCAAGCTCCTGGCTCAAGTGAGCTCCTGCCTCAGCCATCAAATCTGCCTTAAACTTACAACTTAAATTAGAGACACGTGAATTAATTTGGAAATTATTGTACTAATTTTTTTAGAAGAACCAATCTGAGCTGTTTCATGGATAAAAGAAGATACTATCTACATCACTGACTGGACTTCAGGACATAAAACTTCCTAAAATAAAAATTTCACTTCCCAGCCTCCTTTTGGCATCTATATGGCTAAGCAATTACATTCTGGCAATTACAGGAAATAGGCAAGCTCTTCCTTGCAGCTTCTAGGAAATATTTTTAAATGAAAAGCGCATGCCCCATTTCAATCCTTCCTCCCAGTGGTGGGTAATTTGGGCACCCATCCTAGAATACAACAGAAAGACAAATGCTGAGGGTTGTGGAAGGTTGGATTTAACACCAGAGCATCATTGAAGTCCTAGACAAGATACTGCTGTTTAGACATATTTTAGGTAAGATAAAAATAGGCTTATATTTATTTATTGAAAGTTCACAGTCATGTGTGGCCAAAATGAATTATAACTAATACACCCATATATTACATTATAGAAAAAAGTATTCACATGAAAATAAAAATGAAGGATGGGATAAAAGAGAGGAAGGAAGAAAGGAAGGAAGGAGGGAAGGAGGGAAGGAGGGAAGGAGGGAAGGAGGGAAGGAGGGAAGGTGGGAAGGAGGGAAGGAGGGAAGGAGGGAGGGAGAGAGGGACAAAATTGTGAATGAATTTCACCATCTGGATCCAATCAAGACGTAATGCTCTTACTTCACACTAGTCTTACCCAGAATCCTCACTTAATTTCAAAGACTAGGCCTTTCCAAGCCTATTCCTCCAGGCCACCCACCCAGACATGTACAGTTTGGACCCTACATATCCACCTTGAACAGTCATCCTCTTCCCTAATCTTGTCACGTCTCATGTCTTGGTGACCGATGCCTCGGTCCACACTTTTTCACAGAAGAAATCCCAGCAGCATCCTCCATTTCATTGCATGGTAGACTGTGATTGTCTGAATCCTCTACTAAAACTTTCTCCTCAGGAGAAATTAGGCCTTATCCACTTGTGTTTCCTAGGAGTCTATCACACTGAGAACAAGTGCACAGATTTTAATTTTATTAAAATTACATTTTAATGTATTTTTTCCTGGGCTTTTAAGAACAAAATATGATTATTTTACAAAAAAAAATCTTAAACTTTTGACTTTTCTCAATCAACATTATGGCCTAGAAAATTTTCCATACTATTAAACCTCTATGAGTCATTTTAATGACTGTAATGTTAAATCTGACTCTGTGTCAGGAGCTGTGGCAAGCATTTTAGATGTAGCCTCATCACATCTTCACAGATGAGGCTCAGGGAGTCCTCAACTTGCAGCAACAATAACTACAACTTATAATACAGCATGAGCCTAGGGAAGGGTAGACTCAGATCACTTATACATCAGAGAAGACCTTCAAATATGTGTTAGAAAAATTTAAGACCAACAATTGACTAAAGTGTCAATAAATGAAGGTTTGTATCTACAATGTAGTTCAGAACACTTGCCTAACATACACAAGACCCTGGGCTTGATCTCAGCAGAAAAAAAAGAAATATAAGAAAACCATCTAGATGGGAAAAAACAGCCACCTCTTGGCATGGATTTGACCTGGAAGTGCGTGATATGAAGATCTATTATCTATTCCCTAATCCTTGTGAGAAACATTGACTCTTCTCTTAATAGATTATCAGCTCCCACTCCTTGCATTTTTTTTGGAAAACAGAAATATTCCTGAACAGAGGTGAATATGCATAGATTCCTACATGAACACTTCATAATTGCCTATACTTCTTCACCCTTTATATAAGAACAGAACTGATACAAGAGAAGAGGAGACAGGAGAATTGCTGTGAGCTCAAGATAGACCTGGGTTGGATAAGAGTTCCAAGTTAGCCTGAGTTACAATGTAAGACTGTGTCTCAAAAACAAACAAATCTTTTGCATGCTTTATAGATAGAAAATTACAGGGAAACTACAAGAAGCCAATGCTGACGAGGGAGATGACTTAAAGAACACGGTTGTGCCTCCTTCCCCTTCCCCTCATGGCACCGACGCGTAGGCATGTGCACGTGAAGTCCAAAGCTGATGCTGGGTGTCTTCTTTGATCACCCTCTACTTTATTTACTGAGGCAGAGCCTCTCACTGAACCCAGCCTTGTCAATCGGACTTCTCTAGGGGACCCCTGTCTCTTTGTCCTGAGTGCTGGGCCAGCACATATACCCACCTGCCATTTACATGGTCCCTGAGGGTCTGGACTCTTCATCCACGTGTGGCAAGCACGTTGTCAGTTGAGCCATCTCCCCAGAGGGATTTTTATTTGTGTCAGAAGGGCCATCCCTGCGGGGCCAACTGGGAGAGGGGACAGGTCTGGGCTCGACAGGATGACGAGCAAGTTACTCAAACGCTGAGCACCTGCTACCTCCCTGGTAAAACAGGGCTCCATCTAATAACCACGCGAGCATGTTGTGGGGATTAAGTGGGAAGGCGAGGCGCTAAGGTGAAAAGGGAACCCGTATATCAGCTCTTGCTGGAAGGATCAGAGCTGTGCTTCCTACAAGGAGCCTCAGGATAAGGAAGAGCTACACGGGAACCCCCAAGATAGTGATGTGCGCATCCAGACAGACTCTTGGTTGAACTGCCACGTGAGTGTTCTCAAAAATCTTCTACATTGGCAGCCAGACAAAATCAGATTCATGACACGGGTGACGCTGCCTGTTCTCCGACAAAGCACTAGGAAGACATCGCAGGCAGTCACAAGACTTGCTGCCTCAACAAGCCGTGTGAGTGACACTCATCCCCAGAGACGGCTCAGAAGTGGATGGCACAGCGGCCCATTGCACAACCTCCAGTTGCAAAAGCCACCATGACTTCCAGGAACGCCTGTCATGCCCCCAATATTAGCATCATGAAAACAGTCAGAGGAAGCGGGGGAGGGACCAGGAATTTCCAACATGCTCACCAGAAAGCCAATCACCCTAGGTATTAGTACTTCTCAATGTTTTGTTTCCTCGTCATAAGGAGGTGATATCACCAGCTACCTCGATGGTGTTATTTTGAAGAGGAAACGGAGATCATGCCTAAGTCTGTGGCACAGGAGGGAGCGCACTGACATG
Organism: Typhlomys cinereus; assembly: GCA_023101885.1. Lineage (NCBI taxonomy): Eukaryota > Metazoa > Chordata > Mammalia > Rodentia > Platacanthomyidae > Typhlomys > Typhlomys cinereus. Next base: position 4,404,457 of record JALPQD010000097.1, read on the forward strand.
ATCACTACTGCCTACACACAGATGCTGAGCCAGACCTTCTGCATTCTGAGCGCCTCTCCCCAGTGCTAGTCTCCACGCTGATTGCCAGTCTCAGTAAACCTTGGTTTTAAAGACTGTGTCAAGCCAAGCATGGCAGTGCATGCCAGCACATGGGAGATACAGGCAGAGGGGCAAAGCGTTCAAGGCTGTCCCTCAAGGTCAGCCTGGACCTCACATGAGATCCTATCTCAAAAAAAAAAAAAGTTTAAACACTGGTCCATAACCCAGTCTAATAGAGTAAGAAAATGAACCGGGTGCAACCCGGTTATCCATGCTGGTTATCCAGCGCTCAGGAAACGAACACAGAAGAAAGCGGGTGTGAGACAACACACCAAGTGAGTGCTGGTCAGGGCCAGGCCGGGATACAGAGCAAAACTTTGCTTTCAGGAGAAAAAAAAAAAAAAAGACAAGGAGGCGTAAAAAGAGAAAAGAGGAAAAGAAGGAAAGAGAAAGAGGAGGAGGAGGAGGAGGGAGGATTCTCTTTGAGAGGTGAGGCTACTGAAAATACAGGAACTCACTGGGTGAAATCACCCCTTTAGCACTTCAGCTAGGCTGCACCCTGCAAGGAGTACTACATTCCTCAAGTCCAAATCAGGTGCACAATCAATCAGTCAGTCAGTCGGCCCATCAAATAAGGAATCTAATCCATCAGAGCAGGAAGCACATCTGCCTAGTATACTACTGCACCTCCATGCTGAGAACCCAGCCCAGCACACAGCAGCACCTGCGAGCATTCTGAAGGAATCAATGAACCGCCTGCTTGTTCACCTAGTAACGGCTGCACAACCTTCTGTTCACAGCGCTCAATAAATATTCTGAAGGAATCAACGAGCCCATATAACAGTCTGTCTGTCAAGTGAGCTTCTGTCTCTTTGCCTGCTGTGATTCAGGTACTGGGGAGATTAAGTAGCCAAGATTGACAGGAAGGACTTGCGCGTGGAGAGTCTCCCGGAGCCCAGAAAAACAGACAGAAGAGAAGTGAGACCTGCACTTAGAACTTCATCGGCTGTACCTGTCCCTTAATTTCATAGCCCTTAAGACATGGACCAGACCGTGCATCCTTGTGTATGCTCAGGCCCACAGCATGTGTTGCATGGTGTTCCTTCTATTGAATTTTAAAACCAAATTTCACTAAAAGTGTATTAAAGACTTGTGATGAAGGGCTGGAGAGATGTCTCAGGGGTTAAGACTCTGCCTTGCAAGCAGAAGGTCCTGAGTTCAGATCCCAGGTGCCATGTCAGGGGCAAATGGAGGTGGCTTGCACTTCTGGCCCTGGTGGGCAGAGCCTGGGAAACCCCAGAGTGAAGCAAAAAGAAGGTAGAAACAATCCAGGATGATTCCTGAAGTCATTCTTGGTTCTCCACAGGGACACACAGTGCCCTCTGATACACACACACATACAAATACACACACACAAAAATAAAAAGACTTGTGATGCAAAAATAGGTAGAACAGCTGTCTACCTGCCCAGCACTCAAGAGGCCCTGGATTCAATTCCCAGTGCTCCATAAAAAAAAAAAGTGGCCAGGTAGGGTGACTCTACTTATAATCCCTTGGGGAAACTGAGGCAGGTGGATCAGAAGTTCAAGGCAAGTCACAGCTACATAGCAAAGACAAGGCCAGTGTTTTGTACATAAGGCCTGTCTCAAAACAGCACTTTTTAAAAAAAAAAAGTACAAGCATCACAGTTTGTCTCAGTACCTCTGTTGAGGATCCCAGAAGTTTTGTTTATGACAGTCACAGCTATCAACATTTATTGTATTAAAAATAACTGAGAACTGACATCCAGAAGTCGTCTCTGACATCCCACAGCATTCATGTGTGCCCCTTTCCCTCTCCTCTCCCACCTCTCAAGTGAATAAACTAAAAATAAATAAATATGAATAAAATCAATCAAAAAAACCCACTGATCTACTTGGCAGTTTGAATGGCTCTGTGGAAAACCAAACATGATTTACTAACTCACATGAATAGTTCCAATATTGACATAGTTCAGCTTATTCTAAAAAATCTCACTGAACATTATCAGTCTCATCAGAAAAGCACTGAGAAGCTCTGCATATCTTCTAGAACTCCAATTTCCAGTGGTAACTCTCCACCTGATTTATTGAGGCAGGGCCTCTCCCCGAACCCAGGCTTGCCAGTTCTGGCTAATCTGGCGAATCCCCTGTCTTTGCCTCCTGGCACTTACGTGGGCCTGGGGGTCTGACTTTCCACCCACATGTGGCAAGCACTTTATCAGCTAAGCCATCTCCCCCGCTGCGGCTGGATTTTTATTTGTGTCAGAAGAGCCATCCCTGAGGGGCCACCAGGAGACACTGTGTATGGCATGTTAAGGACCCGGCCTTCCTTGATGCAGAGCTAAAACGGTCGTGCTAGTAGAGACAGACTGTAGAGATATCAGGACACTGGCTTTAGAAGTGATTAAGACACTGGCACGGCCGATAAAGTTATGAGTGTGGGTCTCACTCCTCTTCTGTCTGTTCTTCTGGCCTCCGGGAGACTCTCCACGCGCATGTCCTTCCTGTCCGATCTTGGCTACTTAATCTCCCCAATGCCGGAATCACAGCAGGCAGAGAGACAGAAGCTCACCTGACAGACAGACTGTTATATGGGCTCATGGATTCCTCAAGAATATTTACTGAGCGCTATGAATGGAAGGTTGTGCAGCCGTTACTAGGAGAACAAGCAGGCGGGCTCATTGATTCCTTCAGAATGCTGCTGTGTGCTGGGCTGGGTTCTCAGTAATTTTTTAAAAAATCATTGCCACGAATACTGACAGATGCTTCTCTTGAGGTGACAGACTCACTTTGTTCCTCTGGGGGAAACATCAAACAAGTCCCCCCATAGGAAGAAAAATCACCGTCTGTCAGAGGTTCTTTCTATCCAAAAGCAGCGGGTTCTGTTTCCTTCTGAAACCCCAGTGCTGCAGGCGGCATGCGCCTCGTGTGCAGATAATGCCCACACCGTAGCAATGCAGTTATTTCTTTCATTCCATGAAGTCCTCCTCTTCTACTTCCTCTGGCAAAGGATGCAACAACTACTGACCCAGCTGGTGTCTCCTCTTGCTCTGAGTCATGCCAAACTGGCGAATAACATCTAAGAAAACAGTTTTGAGTTTGAGGATCCCTAGAGGACCTGCTGACCATACTCTGAAAACCACTGGCTCATTCTACAAATGCTGCCATGGTCCTGCCGGCTGCCCGGGTTCCCACTGGAAGAGCATAAGATGGAAGCTTCCTGTGTGTGAGAAGTCACAAGAGAGGACCCTGGAACATCGGATCCCTCATTAGTTCCTCCAAACATGAAGCTGCCTCTAGCCCAGCCTATCTTTCAGGACTTTTTAGAAAGAAAAGAAAATGTCTCGCTCTGCAGCCCAGCCCAGCCTGGAACTCACTCTGTGGCTTAGACTGCCTTTGACCCAGGGCAATCCTCCGGCCTCATCCTCCAAAGCATTGCAATTATAAGCATACACTGGCCTGTATAAGTTTTTCCTACCAGGAATTCTGTGAAGGGATCTACATTCCTGTAGTCACTTTCCACACACAAAACAGGAAGGTGCTCCCTGGCTGATTGGTATTTCTGACATTCAAATCCCAAAGGAGATTCGCTTAGTGCCACCTTCCTTCCACCCTTTGGCATCTACCTTAGTCTCACGACTTCACTGCTTATAATAAATACCTAACCAACAACTCAGGCAACAAGGGACATTTATTCCATTTCACGATTCCACGTTACAGTCCATCATGGCAGGAGAGATCCCTGCAGGAGCCAAGGGCGCCGCACACCATACCCAAAGTCAAGGGCAGAAAGGGAGAACCAGTGCATGCTGTGGCCAAGGGAAAGCAGCTCCCTGTCTTTATCCGGCTCCACAGTGGGCGGGGCTTCTCGCCTCACTGGAAGCCACTAAGACAATCTCCTATGAGCTTCCTCAGAGGTCCACCTTGACCAGATGAGTCTTCATTATTGTTACCAGAGCCCACCTTCCAGGGTCAGGCCGACACGAATGGGGGCAGCTTCCTTGCCAACCTCCCTGCTCCAGCCCAAGCCTCCGAAGCACTCAGCGCTTCCCTCTTGCCCAGCCCGCTCCAAAGTCACCTCTCCACTCTCCACCCCTGGTCAACATCTTCTTTGCTCTGTCTTCTCTTGGTTAAATTAACTTGCTTGGTATTTTCCCTCTTAACCCTCAAGTTGACCTATGTGTTTTCTAAATGCTACATTTTAATCTAGATAAGATTTAATTCTTGGGATTGCTTTTCGAACCATGTGGACGGCATGCTAAGGGAGCCAATCTTCCTTGATGAGGGACACAAAGGCCCAACTAGTAGAGGCAGGTCATGTGGTGTCAGAATCAGCCAGGCTCAGGCTGGAACTGAAGTTTCTAGACTTGTCTGACTTTCAGGGAGCTGTTTGACTTCTCTGATATTAGTGTCATGACTGTAAATTATTTTTTCGCTATACCCAGTAGAGTTCCAATGAAGTGGCAAGCTCTCAACATTCAGGAGTTTTTCACCTGGCTTTCTCTGTGTCAGGCAATCTCTTTCTGCTATGCCCCTACTTCCTTCCTCCTGACCCTAGAAATGAACTTCACACTCTGAATATTCCTCTGTCCTGATCCCTTTCTCTTTAGCTGAATCTCTATCATGTTATTGCCTTGAAGATAACAGACTGGAAAGGACTCTGGCTTCCCCTAAGCTACGAGGCAAGAAAGCAGCCTCTGCTTCTAAACTTGAGGGTCCCTTGCCCTGTAGAAGTGATAGCATTGGGCACAGTCTTAACTGTGGCCTGTGAGTCCCCCAGTGCACCCACAAATCCGTAAGTGCAGTGCTCTTGGAGGTAACTTTCTGTCATCATGGGCCAACCAGCTTTGCTGGATTTCCAGTGTCAGGCAGTGGCTCCCTGTAGCTCTTTCCATGGGGCTTTATTTTTAGCTTCTCTGGTCTCTAGGTGTCCCTGACCCAGTTTCTGAATACATCTCAGTTTATATAATTAATGCAAACACTTTTTTGGAATTACGTGCTAGAAAGAAGACAGATTCATAAAAGCAATACTTACCATAAACCCAGCAAATACTTCACCAGTCGCTAGGCTCATAGTTACCAGGAAGAACAATGCCAGTAACTGGAAATGCCCAGTTACACTATGACCATAAACTCAGTAAAGGTTAACAATGCCTACAGTTCGTTTTAAGGGAGTGCCCTGTCTTAATAGCCACAAAGAAGAATCAGCCAGTTAGACTCGCTCAGCCATAAAAATCTTAGAGAGAAAAATCCAAGCCAGGCAGAGCAACTTACACAGAGCAGACAGCCAGAAGTTACAACTGATATATCAAAGGGAGTCTTACCTGTTGGATCAATTTCAAGCAAAAAATAGGGGACACGCATAGAGTTAAATAACTTCTTTACCTGAAAGAAGTTGAAAAACAAAAGAGAGTGAGAAACAAGAAGATCCTAGTAGCAGGAAAGTCTCTGAGCAGCTGTGCTAGCGTCCTCCTCAGGCCTTCTCCTCCACTGCCCTGCACAAGCATGCAGCCCACGAGACGCCCCCTGTTGACAGTAATGGCTGTTTAAAAAGCAGCTGAAGTGTGCTGAGTCTCTTCTAGTCAGTGACTCACCTGCACGGCTTCGGAAGATGCATCTGACACATTGGGTGACTCAGTTTACCCTACTATGAAATAGCCATTTTTTAAAAACACTGGAACACTTAATGCTTCCAAAACATCACATGGTCATACTGGGGAAAAATATATCCTTAGAGTAGAATATCTTCCTTGCCAGGTCACCTTCAACAAGTCCATAAAAACTCACGTGCTCAGCTAGGTGTGGTGTCGTCACAGCCAATCCCAGTCAGAGAGAAATTGAGACAGGAGGATTGCTGTGAGCCTAAGACCAGTTTGGGCTGCACAGTGAGTTTCAGGTCAATCTGGCCTAAATTGCAACACCCCACCTCAAAAACACAAAGCAAATAAGTAAAATATGTATGTGCAAGACTATACAAATCATGTCATTAAAAATCTTACTTGAAGGGTAAAAATCACCTTTACAAAATTTCTACCACTAAATAACATTTGAATTACTGATAAAGAATACTGTTACATACAAGAATTTCATACAGTCCACAAAGAGTCCATCATTAATACAATATAAAAGTAGAACCATATCCCTCCAAACCACACAATAAAATAAGAGAGCCGCCTGGAGTTCACTGAAATCCTCACCAAGAGAATGCATCTTGCCCCACCCTAAACTAAACTACATACAGCAGAATCACGCTGTCAGAAGCTCGCGGAGAGCTTCTCAAGGACCACACACGACATCTTGATGAAGGTAGAGAATAGGCTCCGCCACAAACCTCGGAGGTGACCTTTTTGGGTAGTGCCTGCATCTCCACCTGAACATGGCTTCCCCAACCATGTCCATTTAAAGACATAAAAATTCTGGCAAGGGCAAGAAGGACATTTAAACAAAGCACAGGAAGCTGTGATTGGAAAGAGCCCAGAACAGTCATCAATTCTTCCCCAACATTCTGCTGTGGAGACTGAAAGTATTCGAGCCACATGCAGTAGCACACATCTGTAATCCCAGCACTTGGAATTGGGAGGCAGGAGAATCAAGAGTTCAAAACCAGCCTGAGCTGTATGAGATCCTCTTTCAATAAGTAAATATACAAAATTAAAAAGGGTTCATGTACCTATAAAACCAGACTCCTGTGACTTCCTTAGCCATTTTCTTTTAGGCATAAAAAAACATACTGTTATACAAAAACAAGTTTTGCAGGTTAGAGAGGAATCCTAAAAACAGTAGATCTAAACAAATTAGTATTAAAATTAACGTGTGAATGTAAAATCACAATCCTTCCAAGGCAGGGTACACACCTCAAGAAACTGTTAGTGTGGAGGTGATCGTGCTTCTGAATGAACTTCAGCATGGTTTCACAACATGTGACGAAAGATTTGTATTAAATAATGCAAGTGAAATTTTCCAGAATGCTTTTGCTGATGAAACTGGTCAGGGTAAACACTGCAGACAGCAGCAGATCTTAGCACGGAGTGATAATAAGCTCTGCTGAGCCATCTCCTGCTAATTCCACACTGGCCTCTGATCGATCTGTAAGAAACACCTCTTCTCAAGAGGAAGAGAGGGTTGAGCTTTGCACTTTAGCCCACTCGTTAGAGGAGAACACGTTCAAAACACATGTGGTAATGTATTATGTAAAAAGTGGGAAACTAACTTCATGTGGATATTGATCACCCATGGGCACTGCCCAACTTCAATTAGTGCAAATTACATTATCCTTCTCAGACAGAAGAATACACGAATCAGACCAAGTATGAAAATGAAGCTTGTCTTTTCCAGTTTACTCATATCGCAACTGTGAAATTAAATGATAAATTCAGAGAAGGAAATAACCTGCAGAAATTTTACTTCATGATAATTTTAAAAAATATTAAAGCCGGGCGTGGTGGTATATACTTGTAGTTCTAGGACTTCTACAGGAGACAGAAGCAGGAAGGTTGAAACCAAAAACTAAACCAAAAAAGAAAAGAGCAGCAGCAACAAAAAACATTATTGGGCCCAACTAAGTTGTACCCTGTAGAGAAATTCATCATTTTTGTCAGGAGAAGTCCTTAACCATCTCTTGTGCCCAAAACCACTGACAATTATTTATTTGCTTATTGTGAGTGTGCTACAGTGGTGTCTAGAGATCAGAGGACAACCTTGTAGAATCCATTTTCTGCATCCACTTTTCTATAGGTTCTAGGGACTGAATTCAGGTTACTAAGCCAGCACTTTTACCCACTCACCCATCTTGCCAGCCCTGAACATTAATTGTTATGTTAATGGGCAACAATTTTAAAATAGCTTTATAAAGCCAGGCATAGTGGTACACAACTGGGAGGCTGAAGCAGGAGGATTTCCCCAAGTTGAAGATTATCCTGGGCTAAGAGTGAGCGTTCCCAAAAAGGATAGAGGAGAAGGAAGAGGAAAAGGGGGAGGAAGAAGAAAAGGAGGAAAGGAGGAGAAGTTACCACTTATACATTCAGAACAGCTAAGGAACTGTCATTTATCAAGGCAAAACCAGAGGCTATTTGTCCAAAAGTGGGAAACTAACTTCATATAAATACTGATTATCCCATGGGCATTGCCCAATCTCAATTAGTGCAAATTATATCATTCATCTCAGACAGAAGGATATGTAAGTCAGACTAATTATAAATATGAAAATGAAGTTTGTCCTTTCCAGTTTACTCATATCACAATTGTGAAATCAGATGATAAATTCAAAGAAGGAAGTGACTTCAGAAATTCTGCTTGATGATAATATTTAAAAATATTAAAGCTGGGCATGGTGGTATATATTTGTAGTCTTAGGACTTACACAGGAAGCAGAAGCAGGGACAGAGAAGGAAGCTTGCTCCATGCTGGCAGACTCCATAGGGTCAGAAGGTGTGAGAAGACTACCAGGAAGAGTAGAGATCAGTGCTCTTGCCACCTATGAAGGCCGCAAGTTACAATAACAACTCTGTCGAGAGGCATCCAGTAGTGCAAAGGTGACGTATAAGTTATGGGAGTAATCAATTGCTCTCTGATTGGCACTAGGGCCCATTTCATGGTAGGGAACACACACCTGGTACTGTAAATCAGATAACTATCAGGCCCTAGGAAGGAACAAACCTCTTAGTGTTAACTGTAAATACTAGATAGTAAGCTACTATCTAAGCACTTATCAAAGAAGCACTCAGCGTTGGACCAAGAAGTAACCCTATGCAATGGAAGATGCAGAATGCAAAGTAAAATCGACTGTGGGCAGCTCAGCCCTAATCAGGACATCGAAACCACCCTGATCTCAAGGCTCAGGAAATCTTGTGGAAGAGTGAGCAGTAAGAATATAAGAGCCATAAGATGGAGAAAGTAATGTCAGACAGCAGCCTCAGGTATATCAAGGCTGCCAAACCCAAGACTCCATGTAACGTGCCTACTTTAACTAGATGTCCACGCTAGATGTCCTAGTAACATTCTGCTGCGGAGGAGAGATCCCATGACGCTACCCCGAGAGACTGCATGGGGGGCTGGTGCTAGACAACAGAGAGGGGAGTCTATACTCTACAGTTCACCCACCAGTGGATCATCTTCACCCTGGTGGGTACCCAGACACTAACTAATGCAGGCATCATAGATGGGACCCGGTGGGCCACACATCCAGCAAGATGGGGGAGACAGCAGGAAACTGGCTAGAGGGGAGAATGAGTGGAGTGGGGTGGAGATAGGTGGTAGGTGATGAAAATACACAAACTCGTTGTTAATATAAGTAAAAATAAAAATGTAAGAAAAAAGTAATATCACCAAAAAATGCACAGCAGTTAGTTAGGAACCTGTTAGGGTTAACTGTGCTTGGAATTAGCTGCATTTAGAATTAAGTCTGATTAATTATACTTAGGATTAAGTTGCCATCTAAGATTTTAAGTCCTGACAGGAAAAACAGGAAGAGCAAGTAGATATGTTTCAACAAAAGTACCATGCAGATTTATGGCTTCCATAAATATAACTAATTTAACGTTCACAACAAACTTATGGCATAACTATTAGTATACACGCTTATAGATGGGAAAACCAAGACACACCAGGTAAATAACTTAACTCTGGTCACATGGCTAACACCACGCTAGACCACAGAGACTTTGGCAGACACCTGGCTGGCATATTGCCGACTGCGCCAATTCCCCAAACCCCACTTTCCTTTTAAGCCTCTGTTCTGCCTTCTCAGTTAGACTAAAGACCTGCAGGATGGGACCTGTGTCTTCTATCTTGCTGCAGCCCTAATCCCAACACAATGCTCCGCACAAAAGGTCACCATCCCCCAAGAACCTAGGACGGCAATGATGCCAACTCAGCCCAGGTGAGAGGCCCAAGGTGAAAGGTACGAATACTTCCATCTCTCCTCCACCTTCCCTTTGTTCTTACTTGGAAAAAGAGCAAACACACACGCACGCACACACACACACACACACACACACACACACACAGAAAGAGAGAGAGAGAGAGAGAGAGAGAGAGAGGGCTTGTCCTAATGCAAGGCTTCTAGAATAAACGGTTCCTTTTCCCTGAGATCTAGAAACAAGTCAAAGGATAGACAAGAGGAAAGAAAATGACATAACACATTCTCCTGATAGGGAACCCGGACAGATGGCAAGTCTTGTTCAAGAATCCATGGTATGGGAGGCAGAGGGCCCATGATGAGGGGTTCAGAGAAAGTTCGAGGTCAGCCTGGCTACATCAGAACAGTCTCCAAATAACAGCAAAAGATCCTTGCGTAAGCGAGGACACAGAAAAGTGATAGTTAAACTCGGTGACTTCGAGCCTGGGTCTCCTGGGAATCTGCAAGGCAGCCTGCCTTTGAAGTCTCCCCGTTTGGTCTGCGGCTAATCCTGGTGGATCAACCAGCCTGCCCCAGGCGAAGGATCACTGACAGGCTTTTGAAACTCTCTGACAAGTCTTATTATGAACAAGGTAGAAGACAGTGTTTGTTTTGTAAAGTCACTTTCCCAATAACAAACTGGAGCATGAAGAGCAATTACTGAGATTTGGAAGTACCCTGAAACTTCATGAAGGCCTCCCACCAACAAGCCTGCCCCAAGAGCAGCAAGTCAACCCCCAAGCCCCAGCTCTAAACGTCCTCGGCCTTCACGACCTTCCAGCACCCTGTATGTTGCAAAAACTCAGAAACAAGTTGCTCAAGCCAAACTCTGTTCTCAAACCAACATTCTCCAATGACTCTAGAGCGAGTTACACCGGCACACACCCTTTCGAAGGTGAAATCTGTTCACACTTGAGCAGAAGTCGGCCAAGTTCCCACAGTTCCATTTCAAGTCACCGCAGGTTTTCTTACCTTAGCATTGCGTTTGGCGGCAGGCACCGGCCTGCGCTCTGCAGGGGCTCGCCGCTGGGCTCTGGCCTCTGCTGGGGAGCTGGTGGAGGGTGCCGTGTTTTCTGGCAGAGGTCGACTGGGGTGCCGATCCTTGGCTGGAAGCAATGGGAACGAAGATGGTAATTAACAGAAGACAAGCAGGATGACGCTCTGGCTAATACCAGGGTCCCTCTGCGAGCTGAGCAATTTTAGCCCAAGGCCCAGGAAAGGAAGGCGAGGAAGGACTCTAACACGGATGCAATACTGAGGGGCCTGGGGCGCTGTGGCTGGGCTCAGGAAACAATCCTCAGGAGTCTGACCAATGACAGGCTCCTTCCCTGAGAGAATAAGGGAAGGTCTGAGCATCCAGCCACCGCTGCACCTGTCTATCCTCCCCAAGATATGACTGCAGAGCGGGTGAAGGGGAGACGCCCTTCCTCTGTTCACACAATCCTGTTCAGACCCACTAGTAAATGGTGTAGCTCCCCCCACCTCCCCGCCCCCCAGGTACAGCCAAGTTTCAAAGGAACAAATGGATTTTCAACATCCTTCCAGGATTCGAATCAGACATCAGTGACCAATCAGGCATCAGTGTGGGCGTGAGGGGTGGGGAGATGGCTCAGTGGCTAAACGCCCAGGCGTGCAAGCACGAGGACCTGAGTTCAGATCTCCATCATCCATGTAAAAGTCAGCACAGGGCGTGTTTCTGTAAGCCCAGCGCTCGAAGGGGGTGGGGAGAAAGGTGAATCCCTGCAGTTAACTGGCCAGCAGACTAGCCTAACTAGTGAGTTCCAAGTTCACGGAGACCATGTCTCAAAAAAAAAAAAAAGATGGAAAGGATGCAGGGAGACATCTGAAGTTTATTTCCAGCCTCCATATAACATGCACCCAAATGCACACACCCACATAAACATACATATCATACACACACACACACACACACACACACACACACACACAGAACATGAATCCAACTTAGTGGCAGGTTCCTTCTACAGGTCGGCACTGTGACCCCACACCATCTCTAGTTAGAAGTACCAAGAAACTGAAAATCCTGTGGGCCTACAATGAAGACACTCTATCCCATCCTCATTTTTCTCTCAGCAACTCCTCTCTTCTCTATCCAAGGCCGACCCAGTCTTCCTTAGTCTCCTCGATACCATAATACTCAGAACTAAACAGTTAACACTCAAGAGCTCCATCTCTTTTAACAATCCCAGTAGTGGATACTGTTGCCATCTTTCCCATTTTACAACCAAGGAAACAGACTCAAGGGCGTGAAGCAACTTCCCCGAGATTGCACAGCTTACAGTAAATAATGGAGCTACGAGTCAAAGCTAGGTTAGCATTCTCTATAGGCCATGCTTTTTTAAAAAACAATTTTATTGACAGAATATGCATTCCACACAATTTAGTAATGTCAGGTATACAGGTTTTTAGCACAGATTTGTGTAATCATTACACACAATTTTAGAAAATGTTCATCGCCCCATTCATCACAAGTCATTCTTTCTCCCCTAAGCCCTAGTCCATCCCTGATCTACTTTATGAAATCATGTAATTCTTGGTTTTTTAAAAAATGTGTGTGTGTGTGTGTGTGTGTGTGTGTGTGTGTGTGTCCCTGTAGAGGACTAAGGGTAACTTTGGAAATAATCCTGGATTGTTTCTACTTCCTTTCTGTTTTGCTCTGGGATTTCCCAGGCTCTACCCACCAGGACAGGAAGTGCAGATCCCAGCTGTTTCTGCCTGGCCTTTTTACATGGGACCTGAGATGTGAACTCAGGACCTTCTGCTTGTAAGGCAGAGTCTTAACCCCTGATCTCTCCAGCCCCAATTCTTGGTCTTTTTGACTGATTTCTTTCATTTAGCATAGTATTCAAGATTCATCCATGCTGTAACTTGTATGCAATTGTCCCCCATTTCTTTTCCTTGCCAAATCATTACTTCATTGCCAAATTATATTCCACTGTGTAAATAGTCACATTTTATTTACTTACCTATCAGTTAGTAGGACATTTGAGCTGCTTCTACATTTTATAAAGCTGCTGTAACATTCACGTACAAGCTTATTTGAATACTGCTTTAAATTATTTTGTGGAAATACCTATGAGTGGAACTATTGAGTTATGCAGCAACTCTAATAAACTTTATAAGGAACTGCCAAATTGCTTTTCAAAGCATCTACACTACTTTTCCACAAGCAATTCATAAAGATCCAAATTTTTCATATCCTTGCAAGCACCTATAATGTGTATGCTTTGTTAAAGCCATTCTCTTAGGTCAAAGTAGTGTCCTGTGGACTGCTTCTTCCTCCTCCTCCTCCTTTTCTTTCCTCTTCTCTGTCTCCTCCTCCTCCTTGTCCTTCTTTTTCCTCTCCCTCCTCTGTCTCTTTCTTCTGTTTGCTTCTTGAGGCGGCATCTCTTATGCCTAGGCTAGTCTCAGACTCACCGAGGACTGGCTTTGAGCTTCTGATCTTCCTCTTAGCACTGAGATTGTGGGTGTGTGCCGCCGTGCCTGACTGCTTCATTGTGCTTTTGATTTGCACCCTCTTGACCCCTAATAACACTGGACATTTTTTCATATGCTTACTTCCTGTTTTCTTTGGGCAAAGGTCTGTTCAACCCCTTCTCTCATGTACTAACGGGTCTGTTTATCTTTGCATTCTTGAGTTGTAAGAGTTCTTTACATATTCTGTGTACAAGTTCCTACCCAGGGCTGGTACTGGCTAGTCCATCACTTCCTGTGTAGCATGCACCAGGCCCTAGGTTCAACCTCTAGTACTGCAAGAAAACAAGCAAGTTCTTTATCGGATAGAGACTTCGAAATGTTTTTTCACATTCTTTAGGTTTATTTGACCTGATGTCCCTTTGAAGTGTGTGAATTATTTTGCTTTTTTTTTTTAAATTTTTTGACAAAGTCAAATTCATCTCCTCTCCCCCGCCCCCTTTCTTGTTTGTTCCTTTAGTGTCTTATCTGGAAACTTACTGGGCACCACAATCATGAAGGCCACACTGCCAGGGTCGCAAGGGTGACTTGTCATGTTTTCTCCTGTGACGCTGCGCTTCAGTCCTTACATTGGGCCTACCATCGCTTCTGGATTAGTCTTGCACTGTGGGAGGCAGGGATCCGCTTCATTCTTTTGCGTGTGGATTACTAGCTCCGTGTGGACCGGTTGCTGAAGACAGCTACTCTCTCTTGATAGGTTTGGTCACCACTGTTGAAAATCAACTGAAATCAGTATGGAATCTCCTCAAGCAGAGAGCAGGACGTGCATCTTCCACTATGTATTTTCAAAACGGCTTGTATGGAGACAGGGACATGTTGGGTGTCCTGTGCCTCCGCCCTCCACCTGTTCCTGAAACAGTCCCCCACTGAGCCTGGAGGCAGGCTAATAGCCCACAAACCCCGTCATGTCCTGACTCTGCCCCCCACAGCACACGGCTCCTCGTGTGCACAAGCATTCCTACTCACCCAGCCACTTCTCCAGGTCTCTCCATACACTGAAGTATGTTGGAGTTTTATTTTTGGGGGTTGGGGAGGAGGGTTGGAAGAAATTACCAGTTTTTATTTATTTTAAAACTTTCTTAAATGTTAAATTACTTTTACATTTTTCCCGTTTTTTCTTTACTGATGAACTTTGCTCTTTGAAAATTTCATGCCTACCTACAATGCACCCCAAGTTTCTCTCCTACCCCGTGAAGTATGTATTTTAAGCCATAATTATGTATGGCTTTTACAAAATAATTTCTTTAAAATTAGTTCATTAAAAATTTTAATCTTTGTTATACAATGTTAATGTAAGCTCAATAAGTAAGACAGTTTTTTCTATCACACATTTTAATACAATGATGCCTAAAATTTAGATAGAGAAGGGCTGGAGATAGTAGGTCAGGAGAACATCTGCATAGCTGGAACAGCACTCTGGTTTCACACCTACTACTGCGAAAAGAGAATATGAACAGGGGTTTTGTACTCACTGCAGAATATACCAAACCACTGAGCTGAGGCGCTACTGGCAGTTAATGGCTACTGGTAAAGGGGGAATCATTTTTCTTCAGTGATATAGCCACTGGTAAGCTGCCCACGGTCCAGCAAATAACTCCACACCCACCTCATGCAAAATAACCCTAACTAAACTTAAAGGGACATTAAAAAAAAAAAAGCAAGTAAGAGAGAGACTTGTTAAGAACAAGAAGAAGCCTAGCAGGAGTGGTAGAACAATGGGAAATGAAGATGATCAAACGCATTATATGCACACATAAAAATGTCAAAAAATAAAAAAAGAATACACTAGATCAAACTATGCCTTTTCAAGATAGTAGTATAACACAGGCTTTTCAGGACTTACATACATCAGAAACATTTCAGCTCCCTAGTCTCATCCATGCTAAATCAGAATTGCAGGGCACAGAGTCCAAGTGTACCACTTAAGCGTATGTTTCTGTACGTGCACAATGCATGTGTACATCCTAAATGCTCACTGAAGATGGTAATGCACATTCTGGACCGAAGCAGCATGACATGATGAGAATGCCAGCAATGACACATTAACAGTCTTTATTAGCCCGCGGTGCTCGTTTTCTGTATTCCATTTTTAGTACTGTAGAAGGCAGCATAGAGCCTCCTGGAATGAGCTCACAGAACGCCATCTGGAGAGAGACTGTGGAGTCAGTAGGCCAACCACTCCTTCTCAAGAGGAAGCCACGGTCAAGACAGGTGATTAATGGCGCTGGAGTCGGAACTGCCATACAAGCTCCTAATTCCATTGTGCTTGACTCTTTCACCTGATGACTGACTCTACGAGAAGGTGATGATTCCCTGCATAACATCCATGCCAAAAGCACCACCCCATAATTAGCCTCAGAGTCGGCCAATACGCAGAGCGAACACAGAGAGCCATCCCAGGAAGAACCTTTTGTGTGATCAAGAAAAGCTGCAGTCAAGCGGCTGAGGAGATGGCACGGGATGGGGGGGGGTGAACTGTGGTGGTCTAGAAAAAGGAAGACCCCACTCTTGTGTGAAGTGATGAAACTGTGTGCAGCGTGCTATAGAAAATATGCTGTGGAAAAATTTCGACCTTAGATTAACTGCTACTTGGCTTCTGTAAACTGCTTATGCATAAAGATAATCACTGCTTACACATGAAGACAGACAAAACTTGCTCTCGCTATCTGCTGACCACTTGGTTTCATAGTTACAGCCTTAGGTCAGCACCCCTCAAGGTTACCACCCCTCCCTTATCTGAAACGGCCAGTTTGAGTCATTAGCTGGACGGCACGTACCAACCTAGAAACTTCTATATATAAACTGCCCCCCCCTGGCCCTACTTGGGGCTCCAACATGAGGTCCCGAATGCTAAAGGAGTCCTCCTAAGACTCCAACATGAGGTCCCAAAGTCTGATGGAGTCTTGGAGTTTTAAGGCTCCGTCTAAGGTCCCGAACTTGGATGGAATCCTGAGGCTTCAGTTCTATTCGACCCACTTTCAATAAACATCCTTTTCAGTCAAGCTTATTGTCTGTGCCTCATTGGGTGGACTTCTGAACCCCATAACAAAACTACTTGCTACACAAACAAAAATGAGTGGGATGGATTGATGAAAAGAGGGAAAGAAAGGAGGGAAGTGAGGGAGTGAGGAAGGGAAGAGGAGAGGAGCAGGGATAATTACTCAATGTGCTTATAAAACTAGGAAAAATAAATAATCAAAATATTTTTTTAAGAAGAAAAATAAAGTGGAGAGCAATAGAGGAAGACACACAGTGTCAATTTTTGGCTTCCACATGTATATGTATTTATACTTGCTGTGATAGTTAAGCCTGGGTGTCAACTTGACACATCTGGTATTAACTAAGATGGGCTGAGACCACCATTGGAAAGGATCAACTGAGACCACTTGATAGGATTATACCCACCCTGGATCCTATCAGAACCTCCAAAGCTCTCATAGGATCCTCCCAGTCCTGCATCATATAAAAAGGAGCCACCAAAGAGAACAGATGCCTTCTTGCAGCTGTGCTAGGAATCGCTCTTTCTTCCGGCCGCCCGGTTTCTTCGACCTTCTAGCCTTCCAACCCTCCTAGTCGTCGGCTAGACTGAAGACTCTAGGAATTCTCCAGCCTTCAGCCATCACCCACTTGACTACCAAAATGAGCAGCTATTGGAAGCCATCGTTGGACTACCTTGGCTACTAGCAGCAATTGTTGGACTACCTCAGCCATACTGTAAGCCAACTTAATACATTCCCTATATTATGCATATATATATATATATATATATATATCTTCATTGTGTCGATTCTGCATCTCTAGAGAACCTGACTAATACACATACATACCTGCATAATACACATATACATGCTTACACACACACAACACGCATGCACAAAAACTGCTTCTTAAAACTCTAGCTCTGCTTCAGAAAAATAGTAAATATGATACTGCAAAATGATAATGACTCTTTCATGGTTAAAAAAAACAGGGAAAATATTCATAAAAAAGAATAAAATGAAAAGAACTCAAGGAATCTAGTAAGAAAACAATATGGCCACAAATTATAAAACGGATAAAGAATAAGGACAGCCAACTGATTATAAAGAAAACAGGAAATCTAGAATAAAATTTACTTCTTTTGTTTCATAATGAGAAATGCAAATTAAAAGGAAAGTTGGACACTGAAAGTGGAAATTCCCAGTGGTGGTTAATGTACACTGAAATGAGTCCATGGCCCTCAGAGGGCAGTGATAGAAGCTTACGGATCTGCTTGGAGAACATGTTACCAGTGTGGACCAGCACTGAAAAAGCCACACACAGTTCTCTTGTGGACACAGAGACAGAGCTTCACTTCCTCCCAAGACCAAGTAGCAAAGAGTTTCTATCCTTGCTTTCCACCTTCCTTCCCTCCTTTCCACACCTAGTTCTCAAGCCTATCTTTTTGCTTCGTTCTACCAACAGTTTCCTTACCACACCATTGGTTACCATAAAAGAGTAGCTACGACACATGTCTGGCAATTGGGCAGTGGACAGACAAATGGTAGTAGCTCTTCTGATCTAAAGCAGTTTTCACTGTTGTACGTGATTCAAGGTTGAGACCATGGCATGGTTTACGTACTGAAAAGGAGCAAGAACCTAATCCTGCGTGCCAAAGCTCGATGGCTGTGTGAAACTCTGCGCATGTAGGAATCCTGCATGTTGGTTACGCACAATAGCCGTGCTAGTTACTGTTATGAACAAGTTTTGTGTCCTGTGCTCTACGTTTCCTCCAGCTATAGTTGCACAATATCCTATTCTGTGTGCTCCTGTCAACCAAATTCCCTTTAATTTCAATAGCCGAGAATGTGTCCAAATCTTTGATGAAACAAGGATCTGGACTATGGGTTTACTCGGGGCATGCTCCCGCGCCACAATTCTTCTACTCAAGAAAGAAGTTCCCATCGTTGGTTTTGGTTTTGGTTTTGTGCCTTATGCGCTCCATGCCTCCCTGCTTACTGGCGACCCAACCCAGGGCCTTGCGCTTGTGAGACAGGCGCTTCTGCCATTGAGCCATGTCCCATCCGTACACCGTATGCTTTTATATACTGAAATGACTGCTGACCCCCACCCCTGAAAGCCCCCAACTGAGCTCCACAGTGGGACATTATCAGTCAGTGTGGATGCTGCATACAGGCTGTGGGAGTGTTGTGTCTCGTCAGAGAGACTGCAATCATCTCTCCGTAGCTGTAAGAGGGGCTAGCTTGACAACACAGGACTATCATACTGCCTGGGCTAGCCTCGGTATTGGGGGAAGGGACTCACTAGAAAACAGAAAGATGGTGTCAGACACGGAAGGTACAGATCAATACACCCAATTCTCCTGTTTTGGATTGTTCCAAGTGATGCTTCCCAACACACTGGGACACAATCATACCAAATGACAGGAAATTTTAGTACAATGGAATATCTGACTTCCAAGATTGAAAAGCACCCAAATATTGGAAAGGGTCTCCTCAGAGCTAGTCATCGTCTTTGAAGGGGTCTTACTACATAATCCTGCAAAATACAGCAACTGCCTACAATCTGCGACACAGGTTCTTAGCTAGATCTTAGACCCAAAGATGCTGGAGGGTAGGAGGATGACTGAGTGAGTTTTGGTGTGGATTGTGCTGGATGACATTATATCCCTTGGGTTCTGCATACATCCTTGTCCTTAGATCTGCTGGGACTATCTAGGGGTTAGCACCATAACTGAAAGGTGGTTTTGTGCGTGGCATTTCTATCTGTATGGAGAGAGAAGTTGAGAGAGAGAGAGAGAGAGAGAGAGAGAGAGAGAGAACAAAAGCAAATACAGCACGACCTGAGTCCAGGTGAAAAGAATATGTTCTTTATTATTACTATTTACTCAGTTTTTCTATTATTTAATGAGCTGTTAGAATGACTAACTGGCGCAATAGCTTTCAAAACTTTTCTTTTTTCTTTTATTATTTTATTCAATTGTGCGTGTGTGTGTGTGTGTGTGTGTGTGTGTGTGTGTGTAGAACCATGGGTGAATTCAGGAATCACCATGGACCACCTCCACCTCCTCCTTGTTTACTCTGCCCCAGGACTTACAGGCTCCGCCCTACCAGGACCAGAAACCAGGTCTATACTACCTAATTCAGGACCTTTCACCTGCAAGGCAGAGGCTTAACCCCTGAGCCACCTCTCCAGCCCTCAAAACTTTTCTGAAGCACTTATAATAGTACATTCTTGTCCAGATTTGTGGGAAAGTCTGGCTCTATGTTGTCTTCGCCCCCAGGCACATGCCTCTATCCTAGCTTGAGCTCAAACACATCAGAATTGGAAGCCTTCGTACATCAACTGGTAGCTAATAGACCCTCTGTGACTTGTGTCTGGGTTTCTTTGTCCAGAGAGAATCCCAATGAATCTTCCCACACAACACAAACATCTCCAACAACTGCTTCCTAGACCACTGGCCCTCAGTCCATGTCCTGTACACCTTTTTGGGGGAAGCTCTGAAATCAAAATGTTGTCATAAGATGTGATCTACCTTTCATTAATCCACTCTTTAATAATGCTTAATTTAAAAAAACATGCATTTACTCATCATGAAAGGGAGGCATGCATGCCACATTGTACAAGTGGAAGTCGGAGGACAACTTGCAAGAATCAGTTCTCTCCTCCCACCACGCGGATTCTGGTGATTGAACTAAAGGCATCATAGCCACATAGCCATCTCGATGCCCCTAATTGTGTCTAATTGTGAAGGATGTTGTTTTACTTTCACAGCAACACCCCACTTCTAGTATCAAATCTTTGTTTTCATTTCATAACTCATTATTAAAATAAATGCAAGACCCAAGCAACTTAGGAAAACAAGAGGTTTTATTTCAGCTCACAATTCTAGTTATAGTCCGACATGCAAGTCAAGAGCAGAGGAAGAGAACCAACACATGCCAGTCTTCCTGCCTGCTGCCCAACTTGCTAGCTTACCACATGCTTAGCTATCTCTCTCCGTCTTTATCCAACTGCCCAGGAAATGAACTTGCTCACCTACACGCGTCCCAGAAACCCACCTTGAATACGTAATTCCTCATAGGTGTGCTCAGTAGCCAAGCCCCCCTTCCCCAAGTGTCAAGTTGACAATTGAGACTAACTGTTACAGGATCCTGAGACCTACCTCTGACATATGGAACAATTAGAAGAATATATGAAAAGTAGTTTTTAGAAAAGCTAAAATCTGTTGAACTAGGGTTTAAAAGAAACAAACAGAAGAGGCAACGCATATGGATCACAGGACGTGGGCAAAACTCACCAACTGAAACTGGTGTGAGAACATCCTCCTTGCTGGATGGCTTACACAGTGCCAAGGAATACCGCAGAAGCTACTGGGGGAGGGAAACAATCACAGGCCTCATCAACTCATGAGAACTGCAAGTTGCAATAAAAATCACTATAGCAACAGGTGACCACCAGTGTAATAGTAGCAAGGAGACAACTAACAGCTTTCCAAATGAACTCAAGACCCACTTGTCAGAATGGAACATATTCTATTACTGTTAACTAAAACAAGAACCTAAAAAAGGTAACAAAATAGATCAATAGGGAAAAACAGCCAATGAACCTATAGTTAGGCAGACAGTGCACCAAACTGCTCTGTAAATAGCTGCTATATATAGCTATGTTATAACCATAGATCTGAAGAACACTTAACACTCAGCCTAGAAGTCTTCTACAACAGAGGAAGGGGATCTCAACACCCTGACAGGATGCAGCCCAGGCCAGCAGAAAAGCAGTGAAGTGGACAACAATGGCCAACCACAATGCAGAGTGAAGCAACCCAGCAAGTTCACTGGGAATCAGGCCAACCTAATCACTCCCAATCCTAAAGCTCTGGGACCTTCAAGGAAGAGGGGGAAGTGAGATTATTAGAACCTAAAGATGGGAAGGCTCACCATTGGGCAAGACATTCCACTCAAGGCAGGACTGCTGCATCCAGGAACTCACCGCAGTGAGACTTGTCTCTATCAGACCTGCATCATGACTGACATACCAACATGCCCCGAGAGATTATCGAGGAACTCAGAGTGCTAAGAACATACAGTGGAAATCTTGGGACTAAAGCTGGATGAGAGAAGGGAAGTGGCCTTATTAGTGGGGTGGCCCGAAGAGAGGCAACTTGGTATACCATAGAGGCCTGCATCCCCACAAGAGTAGACAAGCTAGAGGGAACCCTGGGGCCCATAGAAATGGACAGGCAGAAGGGTGGAAGGGACTGGGATGGATTGATGAAGGGAAGGGAGGAAAATGGGAGGTAGGGGGATAAGGGAAGCACAGATAACTGAATATACTTGTGAAACTAGAAAAATAAAATAATATTTTTTAAAAAGAAACAAAAAAAAGAAGCACGTCTCTTGGAAGTGAAATAAAGCAGTTGACTAGTGCTCACAAGACTAAGTAGAGCAAGCAATCCTCTAGTCTCTCTAATCGGGCAGGGATTTCCAACCAGACCACTCAGAAGAAAACGCCTGAGGCGGCTTCACTTCTACTGAGCACCCCCCTTCCCTGATCCTTACTCACCACCGTCTGTGGTTGTGGGAACTCCCAAAGCCTAGCACTCACAGAGTTGACAAATTAGGCTTTTCCAGGGATGAGGTCAAGAGGCTTAGCTAGGCTTGTCAAAGGGTAAGAGGATCCCACTTCGCAGCTGGGGGCACTTGAGTGTCCTCCTGAACGAGGAATGTGATCCCTTCAAGGGTGGTGACAAAGGATTTTACAGGTCTCCACTCTGCCGATACCACTGTTTTAGAGGTTGTCCCGTGTGTGCCTGTTTTGATTTTTGCCTGTAGGTTAAATAAAATATCCTGACTGTAAGAAGTCAGAAGAAATCAAGAATTTCTAGGATTCCCATTACCCCTTAATTAACATCTTTCTCAATGTAACAATGATTAATAAAATTGTACTCACGTGACACACTATTATTACATGAGTCTAAAAAGACTCCATTAATAAGAACTTACTCCACAGAACACCTAAGAATGGGGAAACTTACAAGGACGACCATGACATGATGTATAAAGTAAAGACAATTATGTGTATACTTTAAAGTCTTCAGGGGATGAGACATACTAAAAACATAAAAGATAATTGTGGCAATACAAGGAAAAAGACAAAAACTTTAATAGGCACAAGGATGAATTTCTAATGCTGACAGCAGTGAGCACATCTTGGTTTTTAATATAATTTGTTTACTATATTGCAAAAAAGAAGAGAAACCTTAGGGTGACTTTTTAACTTTACAACAGCTTTTCATCCTTATAAAGAACTCGTCAGACTAAGCCCTGACAGTGTTCACAGTAAGCTTCCATAGGACAGTAAAACCTCCCTACAGTTCTTATGTTTGAGCATCGTCAGCAGAGTCTCACTGACAATTTAGATTAAACCTCAGAATGTGGGCTTCGACGTGTGTCATGGTTTGAAATGTGTCCCCCACAGTCTCATGTGTTTGGCAAGGTCATGGCACCTTGAGAGGTGCAGCCTTGCTGGAGGAAGGCAGTCACAAAGGGTGGGCCTTGAGGTGGATTAGTCCCACCCTACCTCCAGGAGAAGTCTGCCTTTGCTGCAAGCAGTCTGCAGCTCTCAGCTTCCAAGATGTCTGCGGTGACTTAGCCTCCTCCAGCTTTGGCCAGCCAGCCATGCCGCCTCTGCTTTGAGAGACTGTACCTTCCCTCTGGAACTGTAAGCTAAATAAACTTCCTTTTCTCCCTAAAGTTGATTGACTTTGAGTATTCTCTCACAGCAATAGTTAAGAGTAACCATTACAACGTGTCACCCCACTGATTGCTACAGTTCATTTCGCTGGCATGACTGGCTAGGTGGGTGTCCTCTTTCTCCCTCATCACTTAATGTGTGCCCCCCGTACCCCAAGGCAGTAGGATCAGTGTAAGGAGGACTTTCCCCAATAGAGGACAGTCTTCCATTGAGGGCATAGGCGGCTGTGCTCGCCTGCTAGAAACGCCAAGCGAGCTCTCAAGATGAAACCAGCTGCTAGGGAACTGAGCCTAGCAGGACTTTCCCACCTGCCTCAAATCTCACAGGATTCCGTGCCACGTCCAGATCCCACAGTTTCATGAGGACCCAAAACACACATCTCTCCAGTCCCGGGCTGGACAGAGATGGCTCAGGGGTTAAGACTCTGCCTCACAAGCAGGAAGTCCTGAGTTCAAATCCCAGGTCCCCTTTAAAAATGCCAAGCAGACATGGTGGTGGCCTGCACTTCTGGGCTTGGTGGGTGAAGCCTGGGAAATCCCAGAGCAAAGCAAAAATGAGGTAGAAGCAATCCAGGATGATTCCTGAAGTCACCCTTGATCCTTTACAGGGACATACAGTGCCCTCTGACAGACAGACAGACACATACACACACACACACACACACAAATAAAGTTAAAAACAAACAAATAAATAACCAAAAAGAACAGACCCTACTCTGAAGACCTTGTTTGTGAAATGGTTTGTGATATGACAGTTAATGACAGAAATTTAAGTGTCTATCACCAGAAGCACATTGTGTGCGTGTATGTGTGTGTGTGTGTGAGGGGGGGGGATGATGACTTTGATTTACTGCACACTGGGCCCAGAGATGATTCTGATCCTGTTAGGGTCCTGGTCCGAGTACAGTACAGGAAATTTGGAAGAAACACTGAGGGAATCAAAGGAAAGAATAAGAAAGAAACCCAGCCTCCTTTCACCTAAGCTATTAAATTTAATATTTATGTTGTTAATAAAACCATCTTAAGGCAAAATTCAGAACAAAAGCAGGGCATAGAGTCAGGGTTTGAACTGACATCTCTCTAAGAAAGAAGACAGCTTACAAGTACATGAAAACTGCTCAGTATTATTAACTGTCAGGGGAACACAAACCGAAATCAGAACTCTCCATATGCAGCTGATGAGACTATAAAGTGATGTGAGTGCTTTGAGAAATACTTTCGTAGTCCCTAAAAACTAATCAGAGTGACCATATGACTTGACAATTTCATTCCACATATATACTCCAGAGAAGTGAAAATACAGGTTCACACAGAATCTGTACTATGAATGTTCATAGCGGAACTATTTATAATGGCCAAGAAGTGAGAAAAGATCCATGCCTAACAATTGAAGAGTAAGTAAGTAGAAGCTGTGAAGCTCAACATGGAATGTTACAGATGTTCCTAAGTATCTCAAAAAACAGAACAAAAAAAGGAAGTAATTCAAATTATCTTAAATGAGTACAAGGAGAAGTAATTGTGCATGTATGTAATGCCAAAACAGAATCAATTATAGATATATATGATAAGTTGGATAAATCTCAGACGTACTATACTATGCATAAAAAGTCAAATTTAGCTGGAGCGATGGCTCGGATCCACGTAAAATATGAAGTGGGTGGGGAACCTGCCCATAATTCAGCCTCAGAAGGCAAAGACTGGGATTTCAAGAGAGTCTCAAGTGAGACCAGCCCTGTTGATGAACTCTGAAGTTGTTCACAGGCAGCCCTGTCTCCAAAGTAATAAAGCGAGGCTGGAGAGATGGCTCAGGGGTTAAGACTCTGCCCCACAAGCAGAAGGTCCTGAGTTTGGTTCCTGGGTCCCACCTAAAAATGCCAAGTAGAAAAGGCAGCGCCCTGCACTTCTAGCCCTGGTGGGGAGAGGCTGGGAAAGCCTAGAGAGAAGCAAAAGGAGGAAAAAATAATCCAGGATGGTTCCTGAAGTCACCCTTGGTCCTCCACAGGGACACCCAGTGCTCTTTGATACACACACACAGACACACACACACACACACACAGAGAGGACAGTGGGGGGGAGTCAAGCTCAAAACATTACATATTATGTGGTTTCACCTGCATTACAATCCTGATGAGACAAACTGTATCCACAGAGAAAAGACCAGCAGTTCCCAGGAACTGGGAGCCAGAGGAGACTGTGACTGCTGAAAGATTGCCTAAGATGGGGTGTTGGGGGATGGAGAGGGTAGACAAAGCCTGATTATATTATGTACAAATAGGTTAAAACTCACAGAACCAGGGCTGGAGAGCTGGTTCAGGGGTTGACCCTGAATTCCAATCTCAGGTTCCATGTGAAAAATGCTAAGTGGAAACGGCAGTGGCCTGCACTTCTGGGCCTGGTGGGCAGAGCCTGGGAAATCCCAGAGGAAAGCAAAAAAGAGGTAGAAGCAATCCAGGATGATTCCCAAAGTCATCCTTAGCCCTCCACAGAGACGCATAGTGCCCTCTGATACACACACACACACACACACACACACACACACACACACACACGCACTCGCGCACATGCACACACACATGCTTGAGCACGCAAAATAATAAAAAAAATAGTGGATGAGGAAGGAAGGCCCACCCCATGGTAGGTGGGACTAGTCCCGGGCAGGTGAATAAAATGGAGGGAACAGTTTGAGAAAGGGGCATCCTTTTGTATTACTTGGCCAGACGTGCTGGTCTAGCAAGTGAGGATCTCTGTCAGCCATTGTGTGGAGATGGTGTGGCCTGTTCCCTCGGCCCATGGTGTTGGTGGGAGCACTCCAGTCAGCTGGACAAAGAACCATGACCAGTCTAACCTAAGAGAATAAACACCTTGTTCCCTAAAAAGAAACTCACAGAACTGGGGCTGGAGAGGTGGCTCAGGGGTTAAGCCTCTGCCTTGCAGGCAGAAGGTCCTGAGTTCTGATCCTAGACCCCACATATAGACGCCAGGCTGCGTTTCTGGTCCTGGTAGGGTGGAGCCTGTGAATCCCGGGGCAGAGGTGATTCCCAAATTCGTCTGTGGTTCTACACACACACACACACACACACACACACACACACACACACACACGAACACACGAATACATGCACAATTGAATAAATAAAAATTTTTTTAAAAAAAGAAACTCACAGATCTGACATCAAAAAGTCAATTTTACTCACATCTTATTATATAAAACAATAAAAATGTGAAAGACACGCCATTCAATATACTTATTTTACCCAGCAACTGTTACAAAATAAAGAGAGAGACTGCAGCAGCTGTGCTTATAGTATGCCTTGCTAGGTAGCTCAGGCTGACTCCAGACTCAAAAATCCTCCTGCCTCAGTCTCCTCAGTGGCTGGTATCCCAGGTATGGGACACCACTACACTCAGTTCACACTGGAGGTCTTGACATAAAGGAGAGACATAAGTTCAGGGGACACTCTCCAGAAAGCATTCCCAGACAGGAACTGGAATTTATGCAAATCATTTCATCCAATCAGACACAATGACAGTACTTTAGATCTTAATTTCTTTACTGCTGTTGGACAAGTCTTCCCCTGCTGTCTCCCTTGCTACTGACTTGCCCACATAAAATGGTTAAAACCTTAGTCATCTTTCAGGAATGTGCTTTAGCATCCAAGACTGAAAAGGACATGTCTTAGATAATGAATGCAAAATTACCTTGCTTGTTGAGTAATTTATAAAATGCTAGGTATTTTTATTTGGAATGAGTATATTTTTAAGGCTAAGTCTAGAGGTTTCGTGTTTAGCTCCTGTAAGTCAGATCTACTGAATTTAAGGGCTTGAAAGGACTCAATGTTTACTCCTTCGCTTTACGTGGCTGATGAAGAACTAAGGCCAGCGGTACCCTGGAACTCATCCAGGGTCTCACAGCTAATTGGTAGAATCATGGACTGGTGAGTGACTTGTGAAACCATAACAAGTAGTTCTCAAGTGTAGCAGACATGCTCTGAAAGATGGCCCTATGTCAGGAAACAATCCCGGAGCTTACATTGCTTTCTTCTTCAATATTTATTATTGGTTTATGAGAGACAGACAGACAGACAGATGGACGGGGTGCACGTGCACATCATGGTGCATGGAGGAGGTTGGGGACAACTTTCAGAAGTCAGCCTCCTCCAGCCATGCAGGCTTCCAGGGTGGAACTCAGACCCCAGGTCGTGAGCAGTGCCTTGCCCACTGAGCCCTCTAGCTAGTCCCCAAGTAGTTTTCTCTCAGGCGCTTCTGGTTCAAGGTCACATTCCAGGGGTGCAGCTAAACTTGGCCATGCAAGTGAGGAAGGGAATCCTCTGGATTCACAGACCAAGTCCAGTGAGCCCCAGCACTCAGCTTCATGACCTGAGCTGGGTCCCTGGCTGTCCTCGGCATTCTTGGGGTGTGTGTGTGTGTGTGTGTGTGCGTGCGTGCGCGTGTGCGTGTGCGCACGCATCAGAGGCCACTATTTGTGTGTGGAGGCCCAAGGGTGACCTCAGGAATCATCCTGGACTGATTCTACCCACTATTTGCTTTGCTCTGGAGGCTTCTAGACTCCACCTTCCAGGACCCAAATACAGGCCACTGCCATTTCTGTGTGGAGTGGGACCTGTGTGTGAGGCAGAGGCATAAGCCCTGAGCCACCTCTCCAGCCCTGTCCTCAGCATGTCTACGAGGAGCCCTGTGCCCGTGTCCTGGATGTTCCCTTTATACCATGCTCAGGCTCTGATCATCCAAACACACGCCTGATGAGGCGGACAGCGTCACCAAGGTCAGGTTCAGGACAGCAGCTTCCTGGATGAGATTCCAGCTCCGATATCTAGGAGCGGCAGGCCTCTTACCTCCCAGACCCTGAGCGCCCCATGTGCTTGCGCAACGACCAAATGAGTTAATACACGTGAAACACTCAGCAGTGACTGGATCATGATAAACAAATATGACCACTTTTCACGAAGAATGTCCAAAATCGCACAGTCCCGGAAGATGACTCACAAAGATCCCGGCCCCTTCAGCCACGCCTAATGTGCGAGTAAAAGCAACCCGAGTACCTTAGGGTGATTATCCTCTTTCACAGCACCATTACCGGGAAGAACACAGTCCTATGCAGGATGCTGGAAAAACCCATTAAAGTCCCTATTCTGGGCTGGGGAGACGGCTTACTTGCGGCACAAGCGTGAGGGCCCAAGTATAAAAGAAGAGCTGAGTTTGAATCCTGGAGCACGGAAATAGGTGTGACAGCACAAGCGCCTGTAATCCCTGATGGGAGGCAGGCAACAGGAGAGTCCTGAGAAGCCCACAGGCCAACTAGCCTAGTGTGCACCGTGGCAGAAAAGAGACCCCGTCTCAAGCAAGGCGGATGGTGAAGACATCCAAGGTCACCCTCTGCTGCGCTGCTATGCACGCAACCACACTCACATACACGCCATGCACAAAAGATTAGAAATAATGATAATAGTAATAATAAAAGTCCTCAGTCTTTTTCCTTTGTCACAACTGCACTGTTAGCTATGCACACTGTTCCATGCATAGGGCATCAAAGAGTCAGAGGCAAGAAGGGTAGATAAGCAAGCTTCTAGGGTACAAGAGAGATTCTTGGATTGAACACAAAGGAAAGAAAACCAGACAAGAGAGAAACTGATTGTCAGCACTCAAACACTTAGAGAGCATCTATTATGCACCGCCGATAACCCAACCGAGATTCAACTCTGATCCAGGCCTCTCTCGCCTCAAGAAATCAAGACAGCACCACCTAGTGGAAGATGCTTCGTAATGCACCACATCCCATAACAGGACCAGGAAGGAATCAAAGCTGTCACTTGAACTAGGTCCTTAGTGAAGGAAAGTTTACCCGGCAAAGGGGGAGGTGGGAGGGCATTTTAAGCAGATTGGCCCCGAGTTTAAAAGCACAGATGAGAGAGGCTGCAAGGTGAGGGGGAAGGGAAACAGCAGCATGCAGGCAAGCGAGGGCCGCTCAGGTCCACACCGTGCCGCGACACTGTCATCGACAGAGTTCATGCTCCAGCGCAGCATCAATCAAGTTAAAAAATAATAATAACTTCAGAATATTTTAAGCAAATTTACAATTTTGTCTTGGGCTGCTTCCATCCGTACCCTGGGGATCATGCAGGCCACAGGTTGGACACACCTACAAGGGAAGAAAAAACCTGGAAGACTGTCTTTGCTGGGAGAGTTTCACTGGGAGTCAGAGCTCATATTTAATCTAGTGAGAATGACTAGCAATGATCTCACGTGCTTATTTCCTTTAAACTCTGCCTCCTCCCCCCACATCGCTCTGTCCACACTCAGGGCCAGAGTAATTGATTTCCTTTTCCTTTTTTAATGCACGTTTTAATACACATCGTTAGGACAGCCTAATGGTTCACACTTGTAGCTACAGCACCGGCGAGGCGGAGGCAGGACTGCTGAATTGAGTGAGGCACCACTGATCTACACTGAGTTCTAAGCCGCAGAGGGGTATACAGTGAGATTCCGTCTCCAGAAAATAAAAGGTGAGCGAGCTGCAGAGATGATTTAATGTTAAAGTGCTTGCCACACAAGTAAAAGGACCCCTCAGAGACAGATAAAAATTCTGGGTGGCAGCGATGGCCCAGGAAGGCAGAGCCTGGGACTCTCCAGAACAAGCCGACCTTCCAGACTAGCCCGACAGGCAAGCTCTTCCTGGTTTGGACACCAACCTCCAAACAATGAGGTAGAATGTTCGAGGATGATTTCTGTTATCCAACCTTGGACCTCCACGAGTACATGCACCCCTGTACACGCGCATCGTACCCTCCCACATGCAAATATATGCACACGCTCTGTACACACATGTATACGTGCACACCCGCACACATGAAAATGGGAGGGGGAAGAAATAAGGGGAAAAATCCACCAGCACAACCACTCACCTGGCCTGCCTTAGCAAGGCTGCTCTGGCTGTGGCACCCTCAGTTCTGCTGCCCCCCAAGGCTGGCTCTTACCCCTCCTCACCGCTGTCCTGCAGCTAGTTGGCCCCTGGTACCCAGGGAACTGCTGCACTCGCCGCTCTTTCCCTGACCCAGGATCAGGTCCCAGTTCCGCTTCCCTTCTGATCCCTTATTAGACGGCCACCCTCTTCCACAGATCAGCAAAGGATCCCACGAAGCCCCGCAGAAGAACCTGGGCAGTGAGCCCAAGCTTCCTCCTCGCCCCACACAGACAGCCCAGCACCGACTTTCTGCTCAGCGACCGCAGCAGTGGCAGCTGCTTGCTGAGTTCTGGCTCCTCCTGTCCTCTCCTGATCTCGCTGTACGTGACAGAATGAAACCGAGCTCTTGCCCTAGTTGGTGAGATCACTTCTGTGACTCTGAAATAATCACTCGTGCTCAAGCGCACTGGGCCTACTGCTGAGGAAACCTTAGCGAGAACACTCGGGAAAGCAGCCTTTGCCTGGCCGCGGAGGGAGCGCACCTTCAGGAGCTCACAGTGGTGGCCCGGCCGCCTCTTGCAGGCTGAGCCACTCAGCTTGCAAAGTAGAGTCTACATCAGTCTCTGAGGACGTACAGCTAACATACCTCTGTTGAATATGGCGGCTCGCACGCAGAATCCCAGCCTGGGAGCTGGAGGCAGGAGGGGCAACTGTCTTTACATTGTTCTCTGCATCATTTCTTTGTAGTGCACAGATGTCTATCTTTTCTTGGAAAATCAGGTCAGGCCACATCAGACTCAATGGAAGGGGAGCTGAAGGGGGGCTGACCCTCCCGTAGCATGCTGGATCTCAGTCACCCCAGTCCCCACCACTCCCTACTGCTGCCACATCCCAGTCCCTGCAGGTGGGGTTTCTTCCCGGGCCTGCAGTCTTGCTCAGAGCCTCCACCACGCGCTCAGCTCAGCTTTTCCTCCAACAGCCACTGAAGTGAATGTGTGTGCAACACTCAGACACACTCAATTGTGACCAAAAAACCCACAACCATCAAAGTTGGCAGCTCACCAGAAAGCACTCTGAACACACCTGAAGGTTGA
This sequence comes from Typhlomys cinereus, assembly GCA_023101885.1. Lineage (NCBI taxonomy): Eukaryota > Metazoa > Chordata > Mammalia > Rodentia > Platacanthomyidae > Typhlomys > Typhlomys cinereus. Next base: position 4,435,653 of record JALPQD010000097.1, read on the forward strand.
AAGCTGTAAACTACTTCAACGTCACTTAACCAGATAGATAAGAATGAATTCACTCCAAGCACCAGAAGTCTGGGGGAGGAGAATGAGTTAGAACACAGTGCAAGGACATGTGTACGAAGATGCTATAATAAAACCTATTCTTTTATGTGTTAAAAAAAATTCTAGAAGCTTAATTAAAAAACATCCAATCAGGGCTCAATGGTTAAGCTTCTGCCTCAAAAGAAGAAGGTCCTGAGTTCAGATCCTGGATCCCCCACTTAAAACATGACAGTCAGAAATGGAGGTGGTTTACACATTCAGCCCTAGAAGATGGAGCCTGGGAAACTCCAAAGCAAAGCAAATAGTAGGTAGAAGCCATCCAAGGTGATTTCTGAAGTCACCTTTGAACCTCTACAGGCTTGCACAGTGCCCTCTGATACATATACACACATACACACATGCCCACATGTGCACAACAAAAATTTATTTTAATTCCACATCATTTTGTGTCAGGAGGTTATGAGTATGAACTGGTTTTAACTGGTTTTAACCATCGAGTAAAGCTCAGAACCAGAAGATTCTGAGATTGCTTGCTCGGCACTCGCTGGCCTTCCGCAAAGGGAAAGGCACACAGATTCCTAATTCCTCCTTTCAAAGAATTAATCCAACCATAAATCTAAACTGCACTTTAAAAATGCCAAGACTTTAAGCTGTGTGTGTGTGGGGGGTGTGTGTGGGTGGGTGTGTGTGTGTGAAAGCATTCAAGTAGAAGGATTCCGACCATAGGCAAGGACTTATTTATGTCATTAAAATGGGCAAAAAAGCAAGTTTTTCTATAATCAATCAATTACATAATGCTACCTTGTGATTCCAGTTTCTTAGCATGACAGTCAGGGGGTGCCGGGCTTTAGATCCCAGACTTCCACTTCCTCCTCTATCCTCAGCCTCTGTAACTAGGTATAGCACACCAATCTCATCCCTTCCCCAAAAAGCGGGGACCAACTCACTTTTCCTTGCCCAGGACCTGAGAATGATTTGGAAGTGCAGTTCGAAAAAATGAGCTTGTAACTTACACACGCCCACCCTGAAAGTGAAGAACTCTCTTGCACATCTTTGAGAATTACTGTCTTTCCAGAGTTAACCACTTAGAACCTGAAATATTCCTCACTTAGAAGGTGGCCCCTGGCTGATCTGCTTGGTGGTGTCCCAAGGACTACAGGAGCCACAGTAAAGAAGCAAGACATTCCTGGTCCTTAAAACTCCAGCAGGGGAAAAATGTTTACAAGCCAATTAAGAGCGCAGGGAGTGTGTTACAGCAGCAGCCCATGGGAACTGCTGAGGCCCCACATTAACCAGCCCCCTCCACCATGCGGTGCCCCTCTGCCTTTAAGTCGACACATCATGACGCTGCATTTTCTCCACTCACATCCGAAGGCTGAGGTCATGCCTTGTTTATCTATGCATGTTCTGGGCGTGCTAAGTGATGGACACTTGGTGGCAAAGTTATTCAGTTCAGATATTCATTCCTCATCATTAGCATCTGGAACCAGATCATGAGAAGTTTCACAGTCAGAAACTCAGCCTCCTGAAGTCTGGCCACATTTCACGTCCAGGAAGACCAGTCAGTGCAGCACTGCACAGCTTTGATACCCAGATCACCAGCAGTTCTCTATGAAGGTTTCTACAGTGCTTGTGATAAACAAAACGTGTGTCTGATGCCCATAGTTCAACAAAGCAGGGCTTTTAGAATAACGCTTAAAACAAACCATTAACCTTTAAAAAAAACTTGTAATACTTTAAAAATATAATACAAGAGCTGGGGATGGATGGTGGGTCAGGAAAACACCTGCTTCACAAAGTTGGACCTAGAATTCACTTAAAAAGCCAGGAGCAGGGGGCTGGAGAGGTGGCTCAGGGGTTAAGCCTCCGCCTTGCAGGCGGAAGGTCCTGAGTTCGGATCCCAGATCCCACGTATAGACGCCAGGCAGAAGCGGGGGCGGCCTGCGCTTCTGGTCCTGGTAGGGCGGAGCCTGTGAATCCTGGGGCAGAAGGAGGTGGAGGCGTCCATGGTGGTTCGCGAATTCGTCCGTGGTTCTACACACACACACACACACAGACATACGCGCGCACGCACATACGCACATGCGCACAATTGAATAAATAATAAAAAAATTAAAAAAAAAAAAAAGCCAGGAGCAGTGGTGTGCACCCGGAATTCCAGAGATGGGGAACAGGAGGTGGAGACAGGAGGTCTCTAGAAGCTCAAGACTAGCTAGCCTGGTCTATGTGGCTGAGTTTGAGATTGAAGAGAGGCTGTCATAATTAGGAACAGGTATCAACCTGACAATTAAGATTTCTGCTCTGGGCGTGTTTGTAAACAATTAGTATGCATGTCCTAAAGCAAGCCTGCAGACTATGTAATTGATGGGAGGAGACCCAGCCCGTGGTGACTGGGAGCATCCTCTGAACAGCTGAATAAAATGGAGGGAGCTGATTAAGAACACTTGGCATTCTTTGGCATACTTGGGCAGACATGCTATCTGGCAAGGAAAGTTTTCCTTCTTATAGCTGTCCTGTGGATATGCTGTAACCAGTTCCTTCAGGCCTGGAGTTGGCGTGAACGCTCCTGCCAGGACATAGTAAGAATTATAACCGGACAATTGTAAGTCAAAGTAAAATCCCTTGTTCCCATAAGCCATTTTATTGTGAATTTATCAGCAACATGCAGAATAACTGCAACAGAGACCTATCTCAAAGATGGAAGGCCCCTGAGGGTCGACACCCGAGGATATCCTATGATCCCCATGTGTGCCCTGATGCATGCACAAACACACACAGAGTAAAACTCTTACACTGTCAGAAACAGAGTAGTCGTGGATGAGGATGTTCAGTAATAGAATGTTTGATCACGCAGCAAAGTTTTGCCAAGGCAAAAAAAAATATATTAGGGGTGTGGGGGATAGCTCAATGGATAAGACCTGAGCTCAGTTCCCCCAGCACCCACATAAAAGGGAGGTGTGGCTGGATAGGTCTACACCCCAGTGCCTGGGAGGGCGACAGGAGGACTTCTGGGGCTTGCTGGTCAACCAGCCAAGCTGACAAATGGTGTTCTGGATTCAGTGAGAGACCCTGCCTCTAAATAAGGCAGTCAGAGAGCAGAGCACCTGACCTCCTGTGGCTCCACAGGTGTGTGCACACACGCACAAGCACGCACAGCATGTATGCAGCACTGCACATATGTGCAGACTCATGTATGCACTACACCACACACACAGCTGTTCTTCCTATGGGAGTAGAAGACTCTAAGGGGGGTCCTGGGGTCCAGGCAGAGTTCTGCTTCTTGAGCTCAGTGCTGACCGCATCGTACATACAGTGTGCACACGCTGAACGTACATACAGTATGTACACGCTGAACGTACATACAGTACGCACACGCTGAACGCACCGGGCTGGCAAGGTAGCTCAGTAGGTAAGGTGCTTGTCGTTAAGCCTGACAGCCTGACTTCATCCTAGAGTCCACATGGCAGCTGCAGAGAACTGACTCCCGCGAGCTGCCCTCTGCCCTCCACACTGTGCCCCTCACTCACAAAAGGAACACAAGAAACGTGTAAGTGCAGGCACTGACGGAGTGGCGATGTAGCTCCTAGCAGAGCGCATGCTGAGCACGTGCAACACCCTGGATTCAATATCCAGAAAACGAACAAACAAGAAATGAATGCGGACACTGGCAAGGCGGCTCAGTGGGTCAGGCTCCCGGAGCAAACCTGGAGACCCGAGACGCACCATGGCTCACATCACCGGGTGGAAGGCGAGAACTGACTTCTCAAAGCTGCCCCGACCTCCACCCATGTGCCACGGACATGCGTGTGTGCCTCTCTCTCTCACGCAAATAAATGTTTTTAAATGAATGTATTGATTGGATAAACAAAATGTGGTCTCGCACCCAGTGGACTATTATTTAGACTAAAAAAGGAAGGCAATGGAGACACATCTTGATTCCTCTTGGCGATGAAGCTTCCCGAAGCTTGAAGCGAAATAAGGCAATCACAAAAAGGCATTCCACGTGATTATATTTATGTGAGGACTGAAGGAGTCGGGCTCATGGTGCAGAGTGGAGTGCAAGGTACCATGTTTTTTGGGGGGGGCAGGATGGTGCCCCAGTGACCGACATGTAGGTTCCTCTTTGCTCTGTGAAATAGTTGGAGATGCGCCCTCGTGATGCAAACACGCCTAACTGCACCGAACTTTCGTGTTTTCAAAGATTTGCTTTCGAAGGTGACACGGCAGGCGCGTTCTCGCCCTCGCCTCGGGCAGCCGCTCCCCACCCGCGCTGTGCCCCGCGCTGTGCCCCGCGCTGGCTGCTGAGCGCCCTAAGTCCTTTACCATCCTGGCGCCGCTCAGCTTCCTTTCGAAACTTGCACTAAAGGCCGAGCACGGGCCACATGACACGGGTCCCCGCCTGGATTCCGGCTCTGCCACTTTCTAGGGGCCTCTCTGGACGGTGGGAGCGGGGGGCCCACGAAGCTCCGGGAGCGCGGGAGGCCGAGGGGGCCCCAGGGCGGCGGCGGGGGACGCGCGGCCCGGGTGCCGCTAACGCCCCCGCGGAACGGGCGCCCCAGCCGTTTCGGGCGTTCCCGAGGCGGCCGGGTCGGGCTGCGACGCTCGGGACGGCGCCGGCGGGCCGGGCTGCCCGGGGCGGGAGCGCGATGGCCCGCGGCGCCCAGCGCTGCAAGGCCCGGAGCGGGGGCCCGAGAGCGCGGTCGTACCTGCAGGGCCGCGGACCTCGCCCGGCTTGCCCTCGGCGCCCCGCTGGGGCCGGGCGGGCGTCTTCGCCTCCCGACTCATCCCGCAGCCCATGGCCTGCGAGCCGCGGCAGCGTGCGGGACGAGGGACGGCGCGTGGCGGACGCGCGCCCCCTACCGGCCGCGGGCGAGAGAGTGCGACGGGAGGTGGGCGGGGACGGAGGGTGGTGGGCGGGGACTGTGGGCTGGATGGGGACAACAGGGCAGTGGGCGGGACTGAGAGCTGTGGGCGGGGACTGAGAACGGTGGGCGGGGACTGAGAACGGTGGGCGGGGACGAGACAGATGGTGGGCGGGGATTGTGGACTGGATGAGGAAGACAGGGCAGTGGGCGGGGACTGAGGACGGTGGATGGGGAGCAGATAGCAGTGGGCCGGGACTGAGTGAAGTGGGCAGGGGCGGTGGGTAGAGACGAGACCAAAGCAGTGGACGGAAGACAGTGGGTGGGGGACTGAGGCGGGGACGTGGGGGCTTTCATTGAAAAAGTAGTGGTTTTTTTTCTTCCGATATCACATAAACAGGGGCATTGGTGGTTCAATGGTAGAATTCTCGCCTCCCGATATCACATAAACTTCTTTTATGTTTGTTGGTGGCATTGTTTATATTTATCGTGTGTGTGTGTGTGTGTGTGTGTGTGTGTGTGTTCACTCACATGCATTCATGCCACAGGCTTACTTACAGAAGTCAGAGGCCAAATTGCTTGCCTTTGACCACATTTGCCTTGGGTTTTTGAAACTCAGGTCATGTGACTGGTCACTTTTGCCCACCCACTGAACCATCTCAACCAGTCTGGGTTTTTTTGGATTTTTTTTTTAGGCAAAGGTTTCATGTAGCCCAGGATAGCATCGAATTCACTAAAATATTTAGTGGCTGAGTTTTGCTGCTGTTGTTTTGGTTGGTTCACAAAGGCTGATTATTAACCACCCAATTGGCCACCTGGCTTCCACTGTCACCGTAGCTGTGTCTGGCAATGAGTCATGGATACACTGACCACTTGATTTTGAAAAATAGGCTGAATTTTTTATATATTTTTTTGTTGAGACAGACTATGTATACCAGGCTGACCTCAAACTCAATCCTCCTGCCTCTGCCTCCTAATTGCTATAATTAGTTGTGTGCACTCGGGAGCACACCCACCCACCACCCAACTTGGCCTTAGCTTTATTTTTCAGAACTGTTTTAAGCTCACAGCAAAAAAGGTCCATCCTATTCTATGTAGAAACCCAGTCACCCCATCCTCAACTCCCCCCGCCCCTTACCTTATTCCACTGTGTTTTAGGTAAAGCTGTGTAAACTCAAGTTAACTCAAGGGAAAATGAGGAAGCCACACCCACATTCAAAACTCTACAAACCTGACAGATGGGTTAGAGGAATTCCTGATTGTGGGAAATTGGAATGTTACCAATACAAAGCCTATCTTGGGCTATCTTTAAGCTCTTAGCCATTTATTGCCCACTTCTATGTCTGACCTAACAGCCTTGTGACTATCAGGTGCAATCTTTAGATGAAACCTTTGGGGTATATTCTTAATAACCACTAGCCTCTACCAACCCAAAGGCCAAAACTGTAACAGATCCTGCTTTGCTGAAACCCACCTGTCTAAGGTTCTCACTTATTTAGTAACTGTCTTGATTGACAACAGTTTTTTTTAATTACTTATTTACAGGGAAAGGGGGGAGGGAAGAGAGGAGAAGGTGTACGCGTGAATGCCGTGGCACACAGGTGGTAAGTCAGTTCTCTCCTTCTGCCATATGGGCTTCAAGAATCGAACTCAGCTCTCCAGGTTTGCAAGCAGGTGCCTCACGGCCTGGGGAGTCTTTGCTTCCAGGACTATAAAAGTCCATGAAGTCTTTCCACCTTGGGACGTGTTCTTCTCCGCAACTTGAATGTGTGTTCTCTGATCATTGTCACTCACAGATGGAGACCCCAGAACATTCTGCCTCATATCCTGACTCCTGTTCCTGCTTCTCTCCCCAGGAACATAAACCCTTCTGAAAAAACACCTTTGTGTTTCTTTTTTCTTTGATGTGTTTCAAATGCCTAGAAGAGCACTAAGCACTGATAGATTCTCTTTTCCAACCCCCACATTCAGAGCAAAAGTTCTGCTTGCTGGTCACTGCCCTCCGCTCCCCCACGGCTCATAGGCACTTGCAAAGCCCGAATTCAGTCACAGACCATAACCTTAGTCACATACCTCATGGGGGAAAGGGACTTGACTTACTCCCTTCTGTCCTTCACCCCACCCACGAGCCCAGGGATTAAAAACTGCACTCCACCTTCAGACTCCAATTCTTCTCCCTCAGAGTCACCATGCAACCATGTAATCAATAAATTTTTCCCATTCCTTGTCCATGGCATGGTATATCTGGTCTTTGTTTAAATCATAGAGACATTAGAGGAATTTGATATTAAAAGAAAGAAAAAGAAAGGAAGGAAAGAAGCCATTAGTTTTATTAACTGTAATGGGCACACAACAGTGTCACTATGGTCACCTATCCTATTGCTAAAAAGGTTGAAGTTTAATAAAGTGTTGAATTGGATTTTTAGTTTTTATTTGTTATTGAGATTCTGGCCCATTAGGTAGCCCAAGTCGGACTCAACCTTAAAATCCATCTATTTCAACCTCTATAAGCACATATCTAGCACCATGGCCAAATGCCAGCACACCTGTCAAAAATGTCCCTTTAAAAATATATTTATTTATTTATCTATTTATTTATTTGTGTGTGTATCAGAGAGGGCACTGTGTGTCTCTGTGGAGGACCAAGGGCGACTTGGGGAATCATCTTGGATTGCTTTCTACTTCCTTACTGCTTTACTCTGGGATTTCTCAGGCTCTACCCACGGGACCAGAAATGTAGATTTTGGCCAATTCTGCTTGGCATTTTTTTTTTTTAACTTGGGACCCAGGATTGGAAATCCTGGTCTTTTTGCTTGTAAGGTAGAGTCTTAGCCCCTGAGTCATCTGCTGCACGTCTCCTGCATTGTTGCTGATAAATCACCACCAAACAACTTAAGGGAACAAGAGGTTTATTCTCTCGTGATTTCTGGCTACCCTTCTTATCCAGCATAGCAGGAGCCTCACACCAACACCAGGGCCGAGGGAACTGGCCACACCATATCCACATAATGGTTCTCCTGCCATGCTGGATAAAGAACTGTAGCCAGAAATCGTAAGAGAAAAAAAAAAATCCCTTGTTCACTTAAGCCATTTGATGGTGATTTATCAGCAACAGAGCAGGTGGACTGCAGCACCATCTCTGCAGCCCTCTAAAAATACTTTAAGTAAGATTGCAGCGAAAGTTGAAGACGTGTCTCAGTAGGTAAAGGTGCTTGTCATAAAGACAAGATGACCTGAGTTTGGTGCCTGGAACGAAGGAGAGAACCAACCTCAGAGTCGTCCTCTGACTTCACACCTGCACCGTGGCACATGCAGGCATACACAGGTGTACACACACACACACACACACACATACACACACCCACGCTCACGCACACACACATAGAATAATAAAAAAGTATTTTAAAAAGATTGCAGCAAATGCCATTGCATTAGAGTTTTGAGACTTCGCCGACGCATTGCCAAGTCGCTTCTCCACACTGGCGATCTGTCTATGCTCACGCTAACAAGGAGTAGGAGTGACTTTTTTTTAAATCCTACTTATTTTCTTGTGAGAGAGAGGAGACATCAGGCTCACACGTACCACGGTGTCATAGGACAACTTCTGGAAATCAGCTCTTTGCTTCCATGGATTTCTGGGGATTGAATTTGGGGTTTTCCACACCTGCATGCAGGCTCCTCCTTTGTGAGCTGAGCTGTCTCACTGGCTCTGTGATGTTTTAGCACCAGAACCATACCATGTCCTCAGGTACAAAGTACCTTTTCGCCATGGCACAATGCTTCATTTTTCCTCTAATGAAGCAACCCATGGTAAGCATCCACTCCTGCCTTCCTCTGTCCTAGGCCTATGAGATGTCTATCACCCGTTTGCTACTTTTAAGGAACCTCCCCTACACCCCGCCCCCCCCACACACACAGCTGAGACCTAGTGGGCCCATCTGGCTACCAGATGTGTGACAAGTGTGTGTGGGCTTTGTGCTTTGATTTGTGTTCTCCAATGTCCTGCCTTGGAACATCCCTGGGTCACAATGCTCTTGAAAACACTGGGTATTTATTTGCTCAATACTGAAACCAAATAAAAGCTGGCCCTTTTAAAAAATATTTTATTTATTTACTGTGTGTGTATGTCAGAGGGCACTGTGTGTCCACGTGGAGGACCAAGAGTAACTTCAGGAATCATCCTGGATTGCTGCTTCTTCCTTCTTGCTTTCCATCTAGGATTTCCCAGGCTCCCCCCACCAGAGCCAGAAGTGCAGGCCTACCACGAATTCCACCTGGTGTTTTTACGTGGGACCTGGGATCCGAACTCAGGACCTTCTGCTTTCAAGGCAGAGTCTTAATCCCTGAGCCATCTTTCCATCCCGAAAAATGCACCATCTATGAAAACACTGACATCATATAGTGGGGACTTCCGAGAGGCACAGAGTCCCCTCCCTCTGTTACATCTCCATCGTTACATTGGAATAGTTGTTGCAGAGTTTTATGTAGCTCAGGATAATCTGAAATTCACTGTGAAATTGAGGACAACTTTGAACTTCCGACCCTCCTCCCTCCACACCTCCCGGATACTGGAATCATGCATACCGTATCTCAGGGACTAGATGACTTTTTTTTTAGTGGAACACTTCACAAATTTGTGTATCATCCTTGCATAGAGGCCATGCTAATCTTCTCTGTATTGTTCCAATTGTAGTATATGTGCTGCTGAAGCGAGCACTTTTCTGCTTTTTTAAATACAGAGGCAAGGCTGTGTTAAAGCCAAATGAAGAGATTGAATCTGCTAACAACACATATGGGCCTACAGGACAGACCTCGAGAAATCTCCCATGAATCCGACCCCATCTTTAAGTTACTTATAAGGGAGCTTCAGTCCAACAAGGGAAGGGGGGGATTTAATAGTTTTCGTTTACTTACAGTAATGGTCAGTGTGGTCATTACTAGTTTCCAGATGTCACTGCCCTCTTATCTTGCAGCTGTAAGGAAGATCAGGACATCTCCGCATCTCGAGGATCAAGGATCGTCTCCCCTTGGAGGTTGGGAGGGGAGGGGGATTGATCTCCCTCACTTGTCATTTCTTGTAAGCTTAACCCTTTCCTGCATTTCTTTTTTTAATTATTAATTACTTATTCAATTGTGCGTGTGTGCGTGTGTATGCATGTATGTGTATGTATGTGCGCGTGCGTAGAACCACGGGCAAATTCGGGAACCACCATGGACGCCTCCACCTTCTTGTTTACTCTGCCCCGGGACTAACAGCTTTGCCCTACCAGGATCAGAAACGCAGGCCGCCCCCGCTTCCGCCCGGCATCTATATGTGGGGTCTAGGATCCAAACTCAGGACCTTCCGCCTGCAAGGCAGAGGCTTAACCCCTGAGCCACCTCTCCAGCCCCCCTTTCCTGCATTACTTATCTACTTTACCTTTTCCTGCATCAATTGGAGAGATGGCTCAGGGGTTAAAACTATGCCTGGAAACAGAAGGACCTGAGTTTGGAACCCAGGTCCCATGTAAAAGGACATGCGGCAGCCTGTATGTCCAGTCCTGGTGTGCGGAGCGTGGGAAATCCCAGAGCAAAACCCACACGCACACACTCAAGTGTCCTCTTAAACACATGCATGCAACAGTCAAAACAGGAGGCAGGTTCAGATCACTACGGCCATTCATTTCCAGCCCTGGTGGGCGGAGCCTGAAAATCCAAGAGCAAAGCAAAAAGGAAGTAGAAGCAATCCAGGATGATTCCTAAAATCACCATTGGGCATCCCAGACACTCACACTCTACAGGGACACACGCACTCAATGCTTAACATCAGTGTTGAGACACACGAGTCTGTGGGGACAACGTTCTCAAGCCACCACCGGCTGCCCCTCAGCTTCCTCTGCTGTTGCAACTCGGCCTCCTTGGCACTTGCTGTGAAGTGCGCTAAAGCTTGACCCTCAAGACATCCAGTCTCCAAGCTTTGAATGTCGTCTCTTCTCTTGGGATAGTTAATATTGATTGTCAACTTCGTGGGATCTAGAATCACCCGAGACAAACCTCTGGGCTTGTCTGTAAGGGATCGTCTAGATTTGATTAACCGAAGTAGGAAGACCCGCTCTAAAAGTGGGTGGCACTGGTCCATGGGCCAGGCTTCCAGAATGAGTAAAAAGGAGAAAGGGCATCAAGTCCCAGCATGCCTCTCTCTCAGTTTCCTGACTGTGACTAGCTAAGCCGCCTCCTGTTTCTGCCACTCACTTGCCTTCCCTGACAGGATGGACTGGATTGTCCTAACTAACTGTAAGCCAAAATAAAGTCTTCCTTAAGTTGCATTTGTCAGGTATTTTGTCACAACAACGAGAAAAGTAGCTAAGATTCTGCCAATGACTGATCTCCTGCCCTGACTACTTCCATATTTTCCAGCTCACAGATCCAACTGGCACTTCGTAGACCCACAAGAGTCTAATGAACATTTCAAACCTAAAGTATCCAAATGCATCGTCCCCTCTTTAAACCTTCCCTTCCCCCAGTCTTCCCCATCTAAGAAAATGGCAGATGTCTCCTTCCAGCTATTTGGGGCCAAAACCTTGTGGTCACCCTTGACCCCTCTTCCTAACCTCATCCTCCACTTGCCAGAAATTCCTGTCTACTTTCAAGTGACAAACAAAAAAATCTCGCTGCATCTAGTTCATAGGTCACAGAGAATGATAGATCAAATTAAAAACACAGAGTGTAATTAGCAAAAACCAAAATGGGTCAATTGTATCAACAGATGACAGCAAGGGAAGAAATCGAATAAGCAGGGTTTTGGCCTCTTATTCCAAAATGAAATAAAAGCCCACAGCAATTTGTAAAAGTAGCAAGTGAACTTTATTGAAGGCAAAGTGATAGAAAGGTCAGATTATGCTGTAAGAAAGCAGCGGGCCAATGAGTGAGGACACTTAGGGGCCCCCTATTATTGTTTGGGGCTTTTTTACAGGGTTGGAGAGAAGGAGATGTTTTGGTGACTAAGTGTGTAGTTTTGTGGTTCTCTAGTTTGAACAGCAGGCTTAGATTGTACATGTCCTTTCTTATAAAGCATCTGATTTTAAGTATGCACAGACATAAGGTGGATAGGGAGTTCTCCCTGCAAGTTCACTTTAAGGACGCAGTTTTTCTTATTGTGTATGTACCCACAGCTAGTCCAGGCTGCTTCAGTCCATTGTTCCTGGATTATGTTCCAGAATGTGTTAGACAGAAGCAGGGTGTTGTCAAGGATTGCTAAGAAAGAGGATCACTTATGCCCTTTGTTGAGAGCAGGTAGATATGCAAACTGATGTAAGTTGGGGTTCTAAGTTGCTAGGTGTATTGTTTGGAGTTCGGTGTATACACAGCACATTCAGGTAAAGGAAATGGGTTGCCAAGTGCATTGTGAGAGGATGCATGTAAGTCTAGCCTAAGCTTAGTGGAGTCCCACGTTGTTAAGCTATTACTAAGCTTTACTGCCTTATTAACATATATGAAACATCCCAGTGCTGTGCTTTATTTCCCACATTTTCATATGTGGAAACTTGGTCCCTATGGGGCAGGAGTAAAGTGGGAAATCTATAAGAGGTAGAGCACAGTGCAATTAGATTATGTGGGTTCCTCTCTCATGGGTAGATCAACGTTTTCGAGAGATTGTCTTGATTATTAATGTTGAGGTGAAAAAACCCACCCCTTCTGGGTGGTACCATTCCCTGTGCTCTATAAGTGCACTGAGCACTGGCTGGCATGTATTATATTTGTTACAGTCAAGCGTAGGTGTGTTGAGGGTTTACACTCTGGGCACATTTGTGGAGAATTAGTGGTTGGGTTAAGCCCAGAGCAAACCTCCAAGAGATTGACTGGCTGATGGGGAAGGCCCAGGTAGATGGGATTAGGCCCTGCAATAAAATACAGAGAGCTGGTTGAAATTCAGCATCCTTGTGTACACTTCCTGAGACATGCTGGTCTGGCAAGTAAGGATAGTCCTCTCTCTCTCTTTCTCTCTCTCTCAGCCACTATGTAGAGATGGTGTGGCCAGTTCCCTTGGTCCTGGTGTTGGTGCGTGCTCTCCCATCAAGCTGGACTATGAACTGTAACTGGACTGTCATAAGGAAATAAACCCCTTATTCCCTTAAGCCATTTGATGGTCATTTACCAGCAGCCATGAAGTCTAATTGCTATAGAATTATAGTACAGAGGTCAATGGTTGAAGGTTTGAGCTGTGGGCATATTCGTGAAAAATCATTTGTCAGTTAAACCCCAAGCAAGTCCTCATGAGATTGTCTGATTGATAGGGGGACCCAGCCCATGGTAGGTGAGGTTAGTCCCTGAAAAGGTAGATAAGATGGAGGGAACTGGGTAAGGACATTAGTATCTTTCATATACTTGACCAGATACCCTTGTCTGGCCAGTGAGGATTGTGCCTCACTTGTGATCACTTGTATGGTGTGGCCAGTTCCCTCAGCCCTCAGTGCAGGTGTCCTGTCAACCTGGACAAGCAATTATAACTGGACAATCCTAAGCCAGAATAAAACCCCTTGTTCCTTAAGTCACTTAATTGTGAATTTATCAGCAACCATACCGAGTAGCTGCAACATTTTGGTTCTTTCTCTCTGCTCCTAATTTGGATGTGGTGCGGCCCGTTCTCCTGGCTCCTGCTGACATGACTCCCCTGCCATGATGGGCAATCATCTGGACATGTGAGCTGTAAGACCCCTTTTGCTCCCTGAATTGTGGGTAAAGTAATTGTTGCAGTAATGAGTTATGAAACTAAGACAGTGTGCAGCTCTGCTCCGCCACGATGATATTTCACCGTGATATGCCACGAGGATCCTCACCACAGCCCAGAAACAAAGGAGATAGCTGACCAGGGCCTGGCGTCTCTGAAACCAGTGAGCCAGAATAAATCTTTCTTAAGTTGCTCACACCAGGTATTTTCTCCCAGCAGCAAACAGTCTAACTGATATATCTTGGGCACAGATGAGAAGGCTCACGCTTCAGTCAGGGCGAAGTCCATAGTGATTACCACAGAGAAGAATGCTGATCTAACCGGGTAACTGCGTGAATAAGCAGGGGTCTCAAGGGTGCCCAAACGCCCCAGAAAAACCTGCTGGAATAACGCACGTGCTTGCAGACACACCTGAGCCTCTAGGTCGAGCACTGCTAGTCAGACTCATTCTAAGATGGTTCGGGATCCCAGGCCATTGCTGATCTTATACATAAAAGCTGTGCTCCGTGGGCCACAACCATGCGCTGGGCATTTATGAAAACACGACTTCATGGTTGGAAATATGTATCTTTTGCTGCTCGGAATCATCCCTCAAGGGCCATCTAGAAACAAGAACTCTGTCTCCAAGACGCCACAGGAAGATAGGATCCTAACTCTGATCAAAACACAGCTGGCTTGGTCTCCTTGGCATAAACCAGCCCTCACCGCTCGGCTGCTCTCACTGCGAGCTTTCCATTGACTGCTCAATCACTAATGCTCGTTCACACTGCTATGCTGCCTTACCAGTTTCTCACTGGCCCTGCGGTACATAACACCTCCGCCGTGTCTGTCATGATAATAATGGTTGCCTAGGTTACTTTCCCAGGGCTTGAAGGGCATTTTTTGTCAAAACCATCAACTCTTTACCTGAGTATCTGGGTGACGTTTTTACATCAGGAGCCCAAAACTGCACTCTGAGCATGGTAATACCTCCATTCTTGTCCCTTCCTTCTTTTCTTTCTTCCTTTATTTGCTTATTTTTTTTTTTTACCACAAATTAAACCCAGGGCATTGTGCATCTCCTGTAAGAACTGTACCCCCCAAGCCATATTTTCACCCCACACAACCATCGCACCTGCCTAGATTTACATCGCCGCAAGCATCTCTCTTCACATCTCAAATGACTCTGCTTCTGTATCCCATAGACAGTTGCAACCTTCCTCTCAGAGAAGTGGACTCGAGCCTCGGGTTGACAGGGAAATGGCAGAAACCAGGTGGCCAGACAGTTCAGCCTTTATGTCGCAGGAACTAGATAATAACCAGAAACACAAGCGCCACCAGGACACAGAGGGAGAATGTCAAGGTTTTATTACTCTAGCAGTCCCAGAGGAAGAATTTCTACTCTGAGCAGTTTCCTTTTTGTGTCTTACATGTTTTATAGATTCATTGATGCCCACTCTATGACTGTTTTGCTCTTGGTGATTTCTGAAACCCACAGTTATGTGCTCAAGGTTACTTGGTGGTCTCTGGCAAGAAGCATGTTTACAGATGCAGGAAACAGTCAGGGTAAGCTGTCCTTCTGCAAGCAGGGGCGTTCAAGGCCATGTCCTTGGAGTTCTAGCTCTCAAAGACACTACAGTCTCATCTTTTAATTGACTCAAGCCTTCCTGCCCCACCGTGCGCAGACATTGGGCCAGTGTGTGTACCCGCTAGCATGCCAGAAGAATGAAGTCACAGCATGATATTAACCATTTCTGATGTTTTCTTTTTTTTTTTTTTTTTTTTTTTTTGTGCTGCAGGGTCCCCCACTTCCATGCTCAGCCGCCTTGTGGATCACCTTTTCTTGTTAAGCTCATGGGCTTTGCCCCGTAGTGGACAAAACATGTCTAGCTCAGTATCAAACATGTCTTCTAACACATATTTAATTAAACACTCCTAAACTGGCATCTTCTTCGAAGAATCTTGGCCTCAAACCTGTTGAGAATGAAATTTGGAGATTGAGGCTGATTTGATGGCTCAGCAGGTGCATAAACATAGTGACATTCATTTTTAATTTAAAAGATGGGTTTGTATTCATTTTAGGTTTTTTTTTTTTAATGCTAATAAGAATGGCTTACTGGGGCTGGAGAGGTGGCTCAGGGGTTAAGCCTCCGCCTTGCAGGCGGAAGGTCCTGAGTTCGGATCCCAGATCCCACGTATAGACGCCAGGTGGAAGCGGGGGCGGCCTGCGCTTCTGGTCCTGGTAGGGCGGAGCCTGTGAATCCCGGGGCAGAAGGAGGTGGAGGCGTCCATGGTGGTTCGCGAATTCATCCGAGGTTCTACACACACACAGACACACACACACACACACACAGACACATACGCGCGCACATACACAAGCATATGCACACAGTTGAATAAATAATAATAAAAAAAAATTAAAAAAAAAAAAGAATGGCTTACTGAAGACATTTTGGGGAGTGTCGGGAATGGATTTACCAAACCTGTGAGTTTGTGGCAATTCACCAAGAGCAAACAACATATCACTCTCCCCTTGGATTTTCAGTTCTGTGAGCCAGGACCACGCTGTTTTTACTTAAAGCCAGTTTGAGTTGTAGACACTTAACTTCCAGCAATCCCTGACTAGCACAGGTCCCACGGCATCCCCTCGTGTGTGCCTCTGGCGACCCCAGGGTACTTTCTTCCTATTCTTTTTCCTAAGGCAAAATTGATACCGGGTGAAAACACACAGATAATACAAGCCATCGGATTCACATTCATAAAGTGCAAGAGGCAATGTTTTAGTGAAGACATTTCAGTTGCAAATGACAGAAATCCACCTGAAGCAGCTTACAGGGTTAAAAGAGAAAAGTACCATGTAGCTCTGTCTCAGGGAACTTTGAGTCAGGAATGCAGTGGAAGGCCCCGTGGGATGCAGGTAAAGGGGCATCTCCACATCTAGCAACCTGAGTTTCACCCCCAGAATGCCCACAGTAAAAGGAGAAAACTGACTTCCGAAAGTTGTCCTCTGTTTTCCACAAACACACATGCACACAATAAACAAACAAACAAACAAACAAACAAACAATATTTAAATGTAGTTGAGGCTCCCAGAAGATGTTCTGGAAGCAGTCGGGCACACTGTTCAGTTGTACATCATCTAGTCACATAAATTTTGCTAGAAAGCAATTCGGTGGGCTGGTGACATCAGATATGGCACTGTGAGACATAATTAGGAATCACAAATTCATATAGCACTCCATCCAACCTGTGGCTGGAGCTGCCCCAGATGTGGCAGCAGGAGGGCATTCCCCAAGGGACTGTCCCACCATGTGCCTAGACAGGTGCAGTGGGAACCCCAAAGAAAGAAGCTCTAAGGGTCAGGTAGTCATCCAAAGCACTATCAGGAGAGCTGGCAGACAGGGCAGCATCCTTTCGCGGGGCACCAGAGAAAGGGACGGTCCACTCAGGTGGGTCTGCAATTAAAGACTTTCAGTGCTCTTTAAAATAGGGTTTAAGGAATGTGGATGAGGGCTGGGGCCGAACACCTTTGTCAGTACCCGGGGAAAGACCCCAGCATTTAGAGAAATCACGGCACTGACCAGGAGACAGAATGGTAAGATACCAACACTGTAGTCCTCGGCCAGGGCACAGAGAGAAAGCTGGGGAAAACAGGAGAGCCTATGGACCTGTTCTGGCCTCTCTGCAAGCCATCAATCCAGTAGAGACCGGTGAGCACAAAAATACTATCAGTCAAGTGAAAGGGAGAGTGCTGGAAGTATTGGTCTTCAACATGGAGCAAACTGGAGCAAAAGGACTGCGCTTGGAAGAAACTCGGTTCAGAAAGGGAGAAAGAGAGGCTAGTGTGATAGTTTGGTGGGTAAGGCATCTGCTCCCAAACCAGAGTTCAATCCCCAGAAGCCCACATGGTGTACGTGTGCACCCTCCTGCTCTCTCAAATAAATACATACACACATACATACATAAATACGTGTGTGTGTGTGTGTGTGTGTACACATACAGGAGACCAGTTGCCAAAAGGTTCTCTTTGCTGCATCCAGGAAGACAGATTTTATCTAGAGGGAATGACAACCTACTGAAGGGCCGTGTCATCTGATTCAGTCATCCTGCTTTGTTTTAATTGCTGCTGGATGCCGAGTGGAAATGGATCACAAAAAGCTTTGGACTTAAGGTTGAGGGCATGCCTGTTGGCATGATCAGAACAGAAAAGGGTTTTGTTTTATTTATTTGACTGATTTTCCATACTGGATTTTATGTCCCGACTTTATTGAAAGTGTTCACCAAATCTAAAAGTTTTTTAATGGAATCTGTAGACTATTTTAAGTATAGACTCAAGTCAACTGTTACAGTCACTCTTTTGCTGTGAGACAATTCTCAGAATCAAGAAACTTAGGAGAAGAAGGATACTTATTTGGCTTATGATTCCAGAGGGGTGTGATTCCGTTACGGTGGGAATCACAAAAGAGAAGGCCTAGCTGGAAGCAGAACCAGGAGGCCACTTCAGATCACCAAGGCCCACAAAGAGGCAGGAAGCAAGAGCCCAAGAGGAAACAAGGTTGGGTTCCCCAAACTCAAGACCTGCCCCCTGTGATGTGGCCCCCTCCAATAAGACTCTACCTCTCCAAGGTGCCATGAGCTTCCCAAGCATTACCACAAGCTAAAGATTCAAACAGAGGGGTGGGGACAGGGTGGGGGACTTACGTTTGAACCCTGACACGGTCTCTCAATAGGGATGGTCTTACTGCTCTGGCGGAGACTTTAAGTACTATACGGAAGACAAAGGTTTATCTGGGCTCTTATTTTAGAGGTGTCAGTCCCCGGTGAGGCAGATCCCTTGCTGTGGAGCCTGTGGCGAGGCAGCATATTATGGGGTGGAGCGTGTGCTAGAGCTAGTAAGCCACCTCCAAGCGTCTGTAAAGCAAATGGAGAGGAAAGGGTGGAGTCCTGCCACCCCCTTGGGCAGCATGAGCCCAGAGACCTAAATTCTTCCACAAGACCAGCTGTCTCCAGGCCTTTTTTTTTTTATTATTATTTATCTATGTTTATTTATTTATCTTCTGTTTTGAGACAGGGTTTCAACCCTCTTTATAAGGAGTTGACCTTTAACTACTGATCAGTTTGCCCCTCCTCCCCCACCTATGAGGTGCTAGAATTACAGGTGTGCACCACTATCTCAGTTGATGGGGTGCTGGGAATTGAACCCAGGGCCTCTTGCCCGCTGGCTAATACTCTAGTAGGTGAATTGCATGGTTTTAAGTCAGGTCCGAGGATGAGGATGGAGCCAGGCAAACAAACAACGGCACCTCTTGGCAGGGCAGGCAGGTTTGTTCTACCCGGGAATGTTGCCTAAGCAGGTGTGGCAGGAGGGACCTGGGCGGATTATGAAACACTTTGAACCTCATGCCAGGATGTGTCAACTTGATTGTTATCTCTAGGTTAGAGGGAGCTTGGGGGGAATGAATCTTTAGAATTCATTTTCCAACATTTTAATGATAATATCTCTGGCAGCTGATGGGAAGGTAAGATGGGGTGGGGCAAGGACTCTGGCCAAATCCCCTAGGGAAAGGCCAAGTGGGAATTCTAGCAAGAGGCAGCAAGATCACCCGGGCCACCGTGGAAGGGGGCGGGGCTCTGTGACCTTAGCACAGTTGAAGGGAGAACTGATTGACGCACAGGAGTTGGAAGCAAGGAGCTACTGCCCCCCCTTGGCAGGTTCTGGGCAGAATGAATCATCCATTAAGTGCGACCAGGAAGCTCACCGGTTCTCAGAATACAGCGGCTGCTGGGAAGGGATGTCAGGGGAGGGGCTTCTGCGGCTTTTCATTTCTTCCGCTTCCCAACAAATCTGTCCTTTGCTCTCCTAGAAGTCCTGTGCTGAGTGTCCAGTGGAGGGGGATCCTGGCATCATCATCCTTCTCTCTAGGGCCCTCACTGCGGGAAGCAGAAAGCAAGACGAATCCGTATGTGTGTTACCTGCACGGAGCTGATTGTTCTTGGCCTTCCCAAAGGGGTGCGGAGGGGAGGCTGGGCTCCCAGTGGGACTTGCCCATCACCTTTCCCCGGAGGGAGACATCATCTAGCCAAATACATCACCAGACCCTGAGACTAAGAATTAAGATTATGATAGAGCAAGGTCATCCTGTCTCAGAAACAGTCAATATTATATATAATTATAGGAATAAACAGAATTCGATTGGTTATTTTCAAAATAGCCACATTATCTTAGAATCAGATTTTATCTCTTACTGGGAAATACACTATTCGATCGTTCCACCCAGAAAAAAACAGTCAAGGGGAAATAAAATAAGAAATTATCTTTAAAAAAAAGGCAATCATACTGAATGTCTTTAATATGCAGGCAGATTAATAAGAACTATGTTTTTAAGTTTTTGAAAATATTAACACACACAAAAAAATATTAACACAGTAATAGCCAGTCCCAAAGTCCTATAATTCTGTAATACTACATTTCAGAGCCTTCAGAGATAGGAAATACTTTGATTTCCCAAGACAAAGGGAAAACCACACCTCTTTAATGTCTTTTGCCTGTTTTTTTGTTTTTTTTTAATTTGGGAATCATTTTCAACTTTTTAAATAATTAAAGACTGGAAGGAAGCTGTTAATTTACATGCCTGCAGCTACAGATTATAAATAATAGATGTGGACTAAAATGTGGTTCTTTTGCAAGCAAGGCCTACCCTTGTATCTTCTCTAGCCGGAAATAATAACCATCATTATACAAATGATATATGCACTTAAAAAATCCAAACTGTACAGAAACATACAGATTAAAAGAGGCTCCCATTCTCCGCGGAGCAGGCCCCAGTTAGCTACTTGACTGACATTTTTTCCTTCCAATAGAACTCAGGTTTTTTGCAGCTTCCCATGCTACCCTTGCTAGTGTTATCATGAAGGTCTTGAGAGTGTGGTTCTGATTGGACTATCTTGAAGTCAGTCAGAGCGATGTCATGCTCATGCTGGTAACTGGTTTAAACAAGATCACGTGATGCATAAGGAAGTCAGCTGAGGCACTTTTTCTTAAAAAGGGATGCCTCTAAATGCCAAGATAACAGGAGACAGATGGCTGCTGAAGGACCCGAGACCTCTGATCTTGCTCGTCAACGCCAAATCCAGCCAGTGGCTGACAGACTTGTTTCTAAGACATGCGACTCCTGCTATGTTTTCTTTCTCTCATCCATTTTGCAGTCATTGATCTATTACGTATCTCATTCCTCAGGACATACAATGGGCATCAGTCATCTTCATGGCCGTATAGCATTCTGCACAAGGACGTGCCCTAATCAACGTACAACCACTTAGGTGGCTTTCTTCGCCTGCCTCAGAAGACATGGAGGGGAAGACAGAAGATCTGCAGGTCAAATCCCTCGCTCTTCCTGTTTCCATCCCCCAAATGGGGCTGCTTTGTAACCAACAGAACACCAAAGACAATAAAACAAAATTCTTTTACTTTCGTGTGCGTGTGTGTGTGTGTGTGTGTGTGTGTGTGTGTGTGTGTGTGTGTGTGTGTGTGTGTGTGCATGTGTGTGTGATGCAATGGGGAAGTTCAAAGGGGGGTGGGTTCTTGTTTCTGCTGCTGTGCTGCGGATGCCAGCTTCTACCTGATTCTCCTGCTACTGCCTCCCATCTGCCTGTAGAAGAGCTAGGATTATAGTGAGTCCGTCAGGCTTTTTTTAACCTGGGTTCCAGGAAGCGAACTCAGGTCCTCAGAGTTATGGGGCAGGCACTGCGCCCTCTCATAGTCCTGGTTTATAATAACCCACTGTCGCTCTTCAAAATCGAGTAATGATCTGCTAGGCTTCCTATCTACTTTACTTCTAGGAGCGAGCGCTTGCCGGTGTCCACATTGGTTGTCAGTCAAACACTGCCTACAGCTGTGGCACCCACCAAGCCTTGGATAGCTGTCGTCATCTGGCCCTTGTGCCCCCCCTCCTGCCCCACTCTGGGGAATTATTGTCCTTCTGGTTAGGTTTCCCAAATCAGACTACTTCCCAAGTGAAAGAACTAAATCAGACTTAGGAACAAGGAAGGGCAGAGATTTTGTGGAAGACAAGGTCAAAGGCTGGAGAAAATAAAACAGAGGCTGGGAAGATGGTCTAGCGGGAAAAGCGCTTGCTGTGCTATCATGAGAATCAGAGTTTGGGCCCCCAGCACCCGTGTGGAAGCTGGGTGCAGCAGAATGCATGTGTAACAATGGTACTGGGGTGGGGGAATAGAGACAGACAGGTCTTGGGGCTCACTGGCCAGTCGAGCTAAAATGTGAGCTCCAGTCAACAAGAGGACCCACCCCCACCGTCTGGGAAATAAAGTAGAGAGCAATCAAAAAAGACATTTCAACATGCACATCTTGGCCTCCACAAGTGTAGACAAAAGCAAACATTGCCCTTCACATGTGCATACACACGCAGACGACACATGGATCATGCACGCCATACACACACAGCACATGCACACTACATTCATAGAGGTAAAAAAACAACATTGCTCAAAGAGACTGGGGGCAAAGGGATGAAGGGCCGAGCCTTCTCTTGCCCGTCTCTCCTTGGCAGTCCAGCCCAAGGGCCTCTCCTCCTTTGCATTATGGCGTGATGGGTATAAGCCACGGGCTGGCTTAGGTGAGGATCTTCTCTTTATAGAAAGAGGCTTGGCTGCCCAGGCTGAGCTTTGGGCTCTGGACTGGGAGGGACCTGCCGCTGCTACCAATGGTCCGTCTCCCTTTCTTCCTGCTGAGGCTCACCTGTCCAGCCCGTGCTCCTCCCATCGCTCCCGGGCTCTTCGCTGCCACCCGCCTCCTAGGCTGGTCATCTGCCCCCTGCTCTGCCATCAACCAAGACGTGATCTTTCCAAGGTGCCCTTCTGACTAGGGCTAGAGAGCTGACTGGCTCACCTAAGGGGGACCCTCTCCCCTGACACCTGCCGGGGTCTACAGATCCTGAAGCTCCAGCCACAGATCTGCTGATAAAGGCTCCATCCTTACACACTTATTTCTGTAAGAATCTTTCTCTTGCCTTCCGGGATGCTTTCTGCCTCATAACACCCTGTCTTTAAAGAAAAAGAAAAGTAAGATGATATGATTATAAACAATAATTTAATGTCATCAACTGTAACAACTTAGATGTTATAGAAAAATTCCCTAAAACCACATCGCCGAAGCGTATTGACAAGGTAACAGCTCTAAAGCCTATGCAAAATTGAATTTTTAGGGCTGGCAAGATTGCTCAGTAGGTCAACGCGACAGCGTGAAAACGTGGTGACCTGAATCCACAGAGCCCACCACAACACGGAAGCAAAGAACTGAACTTTGACCTCCTCCAGTGCACCGTAACATATATGCAGGCCGTTCTTTCTCTTTTTCTCTCAAATAAGTAAATATTTTTTAAAGTGAATTTTTAGTCAAAACTCTCTCTCTCTCTCTCTCTCTCTCTCTCTCTCTCTCTCTCTCTCTCTCTCTCACACACACACACACACACACACACACACACAATCTTTTCTGGGCCCACATGGCCCGATTGATGACTCTTCCAGACAATTAAGGAAGAATTATTATCAGTCCTCCATAAACTCCTCCAGAAAACTGAAAATACTCCCGCTTCCTAACTCATTCTATGAGACAATCTTGATCCTGTTACCAAAAATGGACGAAGACACTGAAAATGGCCACACCTCCCACATACCACATCCTAACGTGCCAGACAGAACCAAGCCTTTCATGCATAACCCTTGGGGGACTATTCAGATCTCAGCCCAGCAGCTGCAGATAAATCCCCCAGCCTCATTCAAGCCCTGGACTCACCATGACCAGTCACTGGGTCACAACCCCAGAACATCACAGACTCCCCGAAGCCATCACCAGACTCCGTCCTCTTTTTTCTGAGACAGGGTCTGCGCTGTCTCCTTATGTGGCTGAGGTTGTCCTTGAACTGCACGTCCTCCTGCTTTCTGCCTGGTAGGCACGTGCTTTACCCATTGGGGTACATGCCCAGCCCTCCATAAATGCTTAGTTTTGAAGGCAGCATGTTAGGATAATTCTCTACCCGGCAACTGGGAGCCAATGCAAGACTGTTTTGGTCTCATATTCCACTGCTGAAATAAACATGACCCAAACCACTGAAGGGAACAAGGGGCTTTTATTCAGTTTGCGGTTTCAGGTTTCATTTCATCATGGCGGGAGACAATTACCATCATCAGGAACCTGAGGGAACTGACCCCACCAGCAGTGTGTGTGTGTGGGGGGTGTCATACCTTCCAGCTTGCCAGTCTGCCAAAGCCAACCAGACGGAGTCTTCCCACATCAATCAGATAACCTCCTACAGGCTTGCTCGAGATCTGCCTGAACTAAATAATTCTTCATAGTTGTGTCTAAAGTCTTGATTTTGAAGTGTCAGGTTGACAGCTGTCATCGGCTGCCCTAGGAACCTTTACGGCGGTGAGCAAGATTAGGAAAACCCCAAAGGAAGCCCCCCCATCTGCAGCCGGAGATGCAGGATTTGCAAGAGCAGGAAAACCATAGCCTCTGAGGCCTGAAAGTGCAGGAGGGGAGCAACTCTAGACTTTGTGGGGCAGTCGTTGAGCGGAGGGGCTATGCTGATGTTTGACAGGACCACTGTCTCTGGGAGAGGGAGGCAGCTGGCCAGGAGGACAGGAGTCAGGGGAGCTAACTAGCACCCCAGTTTCTTCTCACTTTTTCTCTCCAACTGGCACCTGATCAAACGCGAAGGCAAGGCCTGAGTGGGCCCGGATGAAAGAACAAACAGGGTTGGTAAAGGTGAGTGTGGGCTGTGGGAAGCAGGAGACAGAGGGAGGGGCGCCTGGGAAAAGCAAGATGAGGAGCGTTGGTGCAGGGGAGTCGGATGGAGAACAGCTGCTCTACTAAGATCATGATAAGCTTGCTCGCCAAGTGCCAGAACGTTCTCTGATGGGCACAGCCAAAGGGAAGTTCAGCTTGGAAAGGTTTTTGTGCAGTGATCCAGTTCTTTGTGTTTCAGGTGCCACCTCAGGGCAGGGGGTCACAGGCTTCCTGTGAGCGACAGACAGGAACCGTTCCCAGCTCTGCATCCCACCCCCACACCGCCACCCCCGCCCCATGGCATGCAAGCAGCATAAATAGTGCCTATTTTAAACAGTCTACATGTTCCCTGGCGGGGTGCCAGGACCTTATTTACAAAAACAGGCAGTTTGGAACCAGCGAAATATATTATAGCTCAGCAGGTGAACTGCTTGCATGCAAACCTGGTGTCCTGAGTTCAAGTCCCGAAAGCTCATATGACGAAAGCAGAGAATTTCTAAAAGTTGTCCTCTGATCTCCACCCATGCATCATGTCTCCCCCTCCCCATAAATAAAAATAACTTTCTCTTAAATAACAAATTTTAAAAGGAGGGTGATGGTGAGATATAGTTCAATGGGTAAGGCACCTGCCCTCAAACCTTGGTGCCCCGAGTTCAATCCTGGAAACCTTGATGCTCTTTCCCTCCCTCCCTCCCTCTCAAATAAATAAAATTTAAAAACGGGGCTGGAGAGATAGCTCAGGGGTTAAAGCCTCTGTCTCACAAGCAGAAGGATCTGGCTTTGGGTTCTGGATCACATGTAAAAATGACAGGCAAAAACTGCGGCGGCCTCCTTTTTTGGCCTTAGAAGTGGGAGCCTGGGAAACCCCAGAGCAAAGCAATAAGGACATAGAGCAACCTAGGATGATTCCCAAGTACAGGCATACATGCTTAAATCCCTGTACTATACACGCACACACACACACACACACACACACACACACACACACACACACCAAAATAAATAAATAAATAAACAAATATATAAATGAGTAAATTAATAAGTAAATAAAACGAACAGGTAGTTTGTCCTCTCCAGAACCAGGACCCGCAATCACTTATCATTCTGTCTTCAGATAGGCCTTTCCCCCCAGTGCTGAGGATCGAACGCAGGCCCACTCTCAAGCTGTATCTCCAGTCCTGAGATATGTGCGTGATACGTCTGTCCTCGCACAGGCTTTTCTCCAGGCCTGGCTTCTGATGGAGAGGTCATCTGACGAGTCAACAGGTTGTGCTGTAACTCTATAAACAACTCAGCACAGACCCAAGGCTCATTGGGGATCTGAGCTTCCAGTTCCAACATTTTGACTTTCAATACTATCTGGACAATACGTGAAAGGTGTGCTTCTCCTTGGTGGCGGGGACACGTCTGGTTCTAGAGAAAATGAAAATTAAGCGTCTGCGTTGGAGACTGTCATTTGCTGGCTGCTTGTCTTGCCAAGTTGGTCACCAGCAGCTGCACAGACCTTCCTGACGTCAGGACCCTGTTCTTGTGAGAAGGGCTGATACAGCACACACATGCTCCGAACTGTCTTCTCGTGTTGCTGTTCCACTCTCCACTACAGGTGTGTTCGGGTCGTCCAAGAGGTCGTCAGGCACATGCTCCAAAACTGATCTCTCTGCATTGTAGAGATTCGCAGGCTCTCTGGGCGCCGGGCCACAGAAACTGAAGGGAAGAAGAAAAGAAAGTAGCTGCAACGGGAGTAGACCCCAGAACTGAGGTTCAGGAACTGTCTTAGCTGTATAGCAGATGTGAGACGGTCAGCCCAGAGTGGATAGACCCATTTCCTGTGCAGGCAGAGAAGATGCAGCGAGAACTAGCTGGCTCTGGAAAGCTACAAAGAGGAATTGGTCCTTGCCTCTCTTTTCGATCTTGACTTTGGATATAATGTGGCAACTTCTTGCTCTCCTGCCATGATCAACTGTAACCAGAATGGTAAGTTGGACTACATCCATCCTTCCTCTAAACTATTTGGATCAGGTACTGATTTACAGCAACCAACTATGCAACCAAGAGAGATATTGTTAGCTTTTTATCACCATGAGAAAAGTCTGAGATGACTTCAGGAAAGTGATCATTCACCTCGGGCCATGGCTTCAGCGTTCAGTCCATGGTCCGCTGGATTGTGGCACGGCCCGGGAGGGGGAAGAGTCTTAACCCCCAAGCCATCTCTCCAGCCCTAACATACACTTCAAAGGCACTTCTCCAGTGTGTCATGCCTCCAATTGGACCCCATCTCCCCAAGTTCTACTTCTTCCCAATGGTCTATTCAAATTTGGGATCCAAGTGTAGATGAAACCATTCATTAGGCCAAAGCCCTCATGATCTGATCTTTTTTTTTAAAAAAAAAAAAAAGCTTGAAAGCTAGAGAGATGGCTCAGGGATTAAGACTCTGCCTCGAAAGCAGAAGGTCCTGAGTTCACATCCCAGGTCCCGTGTAAAAAAATATCAGGCAGATATCAGGGAAATGTAAATTAAAACTACCCTGAGATACCATCTCACTCTGGTCAGGATGGCAAAAATATACAATATAAAACCACCAAATGCTGGAGAGGATGTGGAGAGAAGGCAACTCTCATACATTATTGGTGGGAATGCAGGCTTATACAACCACTCTGGTGGTCAGTATGGTGATTTCTAAAAAAGTTAAAGATTGAAATGCCATACGACTGTGTTATACCACTTCTGGGAATAATCCTCCTATAATGCAGAAGTTCACTACAGTGACACGAGCACAACCATGTTCTTGCAGCACTATTTACAATAGCAAAGTCATGAAATCAACCCAAATATTCAACAGTTGACAAATGGATAATGAAAATGTGGTACATTTATGCAATGGAATACTACTCAGCCATCAAAAAAGATGAATTAATGAAATTTTCTGGGAAATGGATACAATTAGAAAAAATTATATTGAGTGAAGTATCCCAGACACAGAAAGTTAGACACCATATGTATTCCCTAATAAGTGGACCCTAGTTCCAAGCCCACTTAATGACATATTCAAAGGTAAATATCTGTAATACCTACTGTAATCGCAAAGGATTATAAACAGGAGGGAAGGGGAAGGAGGACCTCAAAAGAAAGGAGATAGTGGATCACACTTCAGTAGCAAAAAATAGGTCACTGTCAAATATTGCATGTAAGCAGTGAGACATCTGGTGCAGCTCATTCTCACTTCCCTTCCTGGTCACTTGGGACTGAGCAGGTTTGATCTCACCAATCAGGGAGGATATAAGGATTGGCAAATAGATGGTAACCATCCAGCAAACGGGACACTGACACCTCCCCTACTGCTGTGTCCTACTCCTATTCTTCCATCTATCTTTGAGTCTCCTCTTATATTAAGATCTTCCTCTTTAAACAGTCCTTCATCTTTGGTTAGGAGGTAACCTTCGATACCAATGAGGATGTAGCCAAGAGTGATGTAGGAATGGCAAAACTGAAAACAACAACAAACCATAATTCAGAACACCAAAGAATCCACATTAATCACCTGGAACCAGACCAGTCATATCTCTCCCCATCCTAAAGTTCAGGGAACCTTACAAAAGAGGGGGTGGCAAGATTGTAAGAGCCTAAAGATGGGGAGGATCAACAATATTCAAGATACTCCACACAAGTTAGGGTTGTGGTAGCTAGGATTGCACTTTGCCTGACTTGCACCATGGCTGACATGTCAATGATCTCTCCCCCCAAGGTCTAGCATGGATCACAGGGGGGAAGGCTCCAGGCAGTAGGATCCTTAAGGCAAGGGATTAAACAGTCATGATAAAGTTTCCATACTAAGAGGGAGCCCAAAAAGGGGCTCCACGCTATGCCACTGAGTCCTCAACCTTCACTAGAGTGGAGGACTCAGAGGGAGGTTTAGTGTTCACATAAAAGGATGTTCCAGCGGGTGGGAGTGAGGAAGGGGAGGCAGGAAGGTGAAAGGAAGGGGGAAAGGGGGAGAATGCAATGGAGGACAACTGGGGAGGGCAGAGGGGAGGGAGAGGATGGGAATACCTATTCAGGAAAAAAATAAAATGTGGGAGAAAAAAATACCAGGCGGAAAAGGCATTGGTTTACAGGTCTGGCTTTGGTGGGTGGAGCCTGGGAAATCTCAAAGCCAAGCAAAAAAGAGGTAGGAGCAATCCAGGATGATTCCCAAAGTCACCCTTGGTCCTCTACAGGGACAAAGAGTGCCCTCTCACACACACACACACACACACACACACACACACACACACACACACAGAGTAAAATAAAATAGTTAAAAAAAAAAAAGCTTGCCAGACACATCTGGTATACACTTTACTATTTTCCCAGGGGTCTTTTCTTTGACACAGAAATTTAACAATCACAAGGTGACCATTAAACTAAACTTGAAAGAAAGCGTCAGCTAACTTAGGTTGTCAAGGGGCCAGGAATAAGTGGTCAAATCTCACCTACGAGGTAACAAGAATGTGCTCAGAGACCAACAGAATGGGAGTGTCAGAAAATGAGAGGAAACTTTTAAAAAAATAATTTAAGGTTGAAAAACATATCAAAGTCCCCGGCAAGATGGCTCGGTGAGTGTCATGGTTTGAAATGTGTACCCCATAGTCTCTTGTGTTGAACCAGGCAGAGTCAGACAAAATGTCCCCTGTTGAAAAGATTAGCTCTATTAGCAAGTCAAAGACTGCTCTTCATTTGGATCAAAAGAGAGGACCTGCCCTGAGGGTAAGATTCTCAGAGAAGGTTTCCACCCATAAAAATGCAAATCTTTTTGGAAGGAATGAGCTAAAGGGTAAAAAAGTTCCAAAGCAAGAGTCTGCTTCTTTTCTAAAGCAACTGCCCAAGAGAGGAAGAGATTTTTCCTACAGTCACCACAGAGAAGCTGAATCAACTATTATTTAAAGGGGTCAGTCTCCAACTCAAAGTTATAGCAAAATTTGGCAAAGTTGTCCATGTGGTTCTGATTTTAGAGCCATCAAAGATGCAAGAGAGTCGGGGCTGGAGAGGTGGCTCAGGGGTTAAGCCTCTGCCTTGCAGGCGGAAGGTCCTGAGTTCGGATCCTAGACCCCACATATAGACGCCAGGCGGAAGCGGGGGGCAGCCTGTGCTTCTGGTCCTCGTAGGGTGGAACCTGTGAATCCTGGGGCAGAGTAAACAAGGAGGAGGTGGAGGCATCCATGGTGGTTCCCGAATTCGTCCGTGGTTCTACACACACACATATACATACTCACACATATATACATGCGCACACCACACGCACAATTGAATAAATAATAAAAAAATTTCAAAGATGCAAGAGAGAGAAGGTGGCTCCCTCCTCCAGGGTTTCAGAGAATAGCAGAATCCAGGCAGCATGTGGTAGAAAGTCTGCAGTGTAGAAGCCCAAGAAGGGTAGTTTGTGTTGTGGAGCTAAAGTCTGGTTTGCCATTGAGAAGTGAAGATGTTAGAGATGCCAGGAGCAATGTGAGACATCTGTTGTATACAGCCCAAGAGTATAATGTGCTGTATTGGAGGGGTGGAACCAAAGTCCTTTGGAACTCAGATGATTTCAACAAGAAGCTCACCTGTTGGACATGGAGCAGTAGGATTTGGAGTTTGTCCTGCTGGTTTTTGGTCTTGTTATGGAACTGGATTGTTTATTCTGTACCATTGTATGTTGGAAATATGTAACTTGTCTTTTGATTTTACAAGAGGCTCTGGACTTTTGGGATTGCTGATGTAGTCTATGAAGACTTTTAAAGTTAGACTGAGTATGGTTTGCATAATGAAATGGCCATGAGTCTGTGGAGGCCAGTAGTGGGGTGTCATGGTTTGAAATGTGTCCCCCACAGTTTTATGAATTGATCTCTGGAATCTGCATAAAGGTGGAAAGGAAGAAGCCAATCCACTGATTTGTCCTTTGACCTCCACATGCATATCCTGACATGTGTTTGCTTCCCCTCCACAAATATGTATCATACACACATAGACACACTCCCTAATGATAAAATTAAAATGAAAGACAGGTTGGTGAGATGGGCTCAGTAGGTAAGATGCCTGCTTGGAAATCTGGTGACCTGAGCTAGATGCCCACATGGAAGGAGAGAACAAGTTCCAAAAGTTGTCCTCTGAACTCCACTGTGTCTGTGGTGGGCACATCTCCTCTCTCTCGATCTCTGTCTCTAACAGGTTATATATGTATCATATCAAAGTGCTCATTATGGACTTTGTGGAAGTCCATCCACACGTCTTACAATGAGGCATCCTTTTTATTTTGAAGTTCTTATGGGAGAGGCCTGAGAACCTCGGTGTAGAACCACGACACATCCCCAGGCGCTGGCCCTGTCCCCAGGCATTGGCTTGTGTCCCCTGGCAGACAGCCTGTCAGGAGCCTTCAACTCTGGTTCTCCACCTCCCCCTGCAGCTCCTTCCAGTCTGGGTTCAGCTTGCGTTGACACCCCTCCCTTCTAGGGCCATTCCCCAGAGTCCTCATTAAAATTTACTGCTCTCTTATTTGGTCCCTCGGGCACTTCTAACCCACAGTATTAATTATCATGTAGCATATAAATGACTTCCATAACTGGTTAAACTGGGTAATCCTTAAGAGACGGCATGGCTGCACTGTCAGAGGGAAATATTAATCAATGTCACCTTTCCTGAGTACTCACAGTTGTTCTTAGTGTGAATAACTGTTCACTCGTGATCACCTTGGTCATTGCAACAACCACAAATGCCAGTTTGGACTGTTTGTCAGGGAGCCAGGCACTGTTCAAAACTCATGCTTTCCAACAACGCTGCGCTGGGCTGTTGTTTGCAAAGCAGTGTGAAGAAGTCCATCAATCTTCAGGAAAAGAAGCAAAGACGCATGGAGATTCTGTGGCCTGTGGACCGAGGACTCCCCATCCTCACCCCCCTTTGGCAGTGGGTGATACCAGGATTTGAATGGAAGCTCTCACCATCTATGGCAATTACTCTGTATGTTGCTGATAAATTCACAACCAAACAGCTTAAAGGAACAAGGGGTTCAATTTTGGTTTATGATTCGTCATGAGGGTTCTTGTCCAGCTTGGCAAGATTGTCCACACCAACACCGAGAGCGTCCACATCAACTGGCTATACCAAATCCATGCAACCACATGGCTGCTGAGAGAGGGACAATCCCCACTTGCCAGACCAACAGGGGATTTCCATTCCTCACCCAGTTCCCTTTGTCTTACCCACTTGCCAGGGACAACCTACACCCACCGTGCGCTGGGCCTCTCCATCTGTCAGACATTCTCCTGCAGTTTTGCTCAGGGCTTAACTCAACGATGAATTTCTCACAGCTATGTGTACTATGACACCCATCTCTCAAGCTACCTAAGCCAATGACCTAAAAATAAATTCTATCTTTTCTCACTGTTCCCTTTTCCCTTTTACACCGGGACTTTACATTTCCAAAATATATTGCCAGCCTGCCTGCTATCTTCCCACCCATATCACTACAATTACTATGCTTTGAATATGACCTCCTTCTCTCCCAAAGTCAGGTATTGAAACTTAATCCCCAGTGTAATAGCTTTGCAAGCTGGGGCCTTCGAAAGCTGATTGGGTCATGCGATTATCTCCAGCGTGAAACAGAGGGAGTCCTTCCACTTGGGATGAAGAAGCCCCTTACCAGATGCCTCCATTGCACCGTTTGTTTGTTTTCTGACTGTCAGATCTTCCAGCCTGCCCCCTGCCCCAGGGGCTAAGAACCAAGAAATCTCTGGCTGTCTTCGCCTTCACAGGAGAAAGCATTGGTAACATACAGCTTGCTGGGGGAGAAGTAGAGAGCAGCACACCTGTAATGCTAGGACTTGGGTGACTCCGGAGGAGGATTCCCCAATGTGAGACCAACCTAGGCTACATAGTGAGATGTTGTCTCCAAAAAAAAAGAAGGTTCTATAGAAGCAAGGACATAGCTTTGTGCCCCAATGTGTGTAGATACATGCGATAAAACCAGACCCAATGCATGATCTCAGTGGCATCCACAGACTTGCATTTCAGCATCTAGTACATCTTAGTACAGAGAGAACTCTGGAGTTTTGACATGTGCATCCAGGTTTTCTCTATAATCATCAACATACAGACTCGGGGGACTGAGGTTACACTGCCGATCTTCATTGTGGCAGTGGTTTATTTGTAACACTATATTCCAAACATGTTCCCAGATTATTAAACATTCCTAAAGGAAAAGTCTGTGTTACACAGCTCTGTAACAGAGTGCTTGCCCAAAACACATTCCAGGTCCTGGGCTTGAAATTCAGCATTGCAATCCATCAGTCAATCAATCAAATTTAGGGAGCATTACAATGTACGTGGTTCAGTAGTAACAAACATGCTTGCTGTGGTTGAGACTCTGGGTTCAATTCCTAGCAACCTCCCCCCCCCCAAAAAAAAATTCCTTACTGGTAATTTTAGTTGGCAGCATAGGGTTTTGTTCCATGACGTATTTTTCCTGCCCATTCGCATGGTCAGGTAATTGGGTCGTATGGATTCTATGTACTGCCGTGTATGTAACGAATTACTCCCAAACAGGCTGAGGCACAGCCAACACCATTTCAGGCTCTGTAGGTGGAGAATCTGACAGTGGCTGCAGCTCAGGGTTTTGCAAAGGCCACAATCAAAATTCTTAGCCGGGCTGTGGCAGCCTGGAGCTCCCCTGGAGATGTCTCCCATCTCACTGTCTGGATGGAAGTCAGTGCCTTGCTGAGGCCGGGGGAGGAGGCAGGGAGACAGAAGGGACTGTAATTTGGGACTTAAGCATCCACCAAAGGCATAAAAGTTAAGGACTGGGTTGGAGAGAGGGCTCAAAGGTTAAGCTTCCCAAGCAGAAGATCCTGAGGTCAGATCCCAAGTCCCACCAACAAAGAAAACCACCACGTGTAAATACAGTGCAACCTGTACTTTCTGCCCTGATGGGCAGAGTCTGGGAAACCCCAGAGCCAAGCAAAGGGAAGGTAGAAGCGATCCAGGACGATTCCCAAAGTGTCACCCTTGGTCCTCCACAGGGACACATAACACACACACACACACACACACACACACACACACACACACACACACACACAAAGTTAAAGACATGATCTTGATTGTTGGTATTTGGAAGTAGTGGAGTCTTTAAGAGGTGGAGTTGCTTCTTCAACTCCTCCTCCTCCTCTTTCTTCTTTATTATCATGTTGTTGTTTTCCTGAACCAGGGACCTCCCTAGGTACTCCTAGGATCTTCTTGCCTCTGCTTCCTGAGTGCTAGGATTACAGACATTCACGCTCATGCCAAGGAACTGGGGCTGCTTTCAAAGGAGGGGTAAGGGAAGTCCTTCTTTGCAGAGTGAAAAAGGAGCTATTTAGGATTTGAGGCGAGAGTGAGTGTGAGTGTGTATGTGTTTGCGTATATGTGTGTGCGCAATGAGGGAAAGACACAAGCTGGGAGGGGAGAAAGAGGCAGAAGAAGTCGGATCTTTCTAGGTCTCAACACGTAGACAGGACTGAAAAGAGAGGGGCAAGAGTAGGATGGGGGAGTTAGAAGTGGAGACTGTACAACAAAAGATGCCACCTGCATGGGAATTCTCGGCCTGGCTGAAGTAAAAAGGTAAAACCCAGCTATGACAACATCATGCCAAGAAGTCTCACTGTTATTGATTGCTAAGTTATGACTCATGTTAATGACTGTATTCGTTAGGGTTCTCTAGAGTCACGGAATTCACAGAATGAATATATAGGAAATTTATTGAGTTGGCTTACAGATATGGCCGAGGTAGTCCAGCAATGGCTGTCAGTAGCCGAGGTTGTTCCAACGATGGCTGCCAACAGCTAGCTGCTCAGTTCGGTAGTCAAGTAGGTGATGGCTGAAGGCTGGAGAACTCCTAGAGTCTTAGTCTAGTGGAAGGTCGAAGGAACCGGGCGGCCGGAAGGAAGAACGATTCCTAGCACAGCTGCAAGAAGGCATTTGTTCTCCTTGGTGGCTCCTTTTTATATGATGCAGTATTGGGAGAATCCTTTGAGAGCTTTGGAGTTCTGATACGATCTAGGGCATGTACAATCCTTTCAAGTAGTCTCAGTTGGTCCTTTCCAGAGGCGGTCTCAGCCCAGCTTAGTTAATACCGGGTGTGTCAGGTTGACACCCAGGCTTAACTATCACAATGACTCACACACACACACACACACACACACACACACACACACACACACAAAGGGGCAGCTGTAGTATATAGCCTGTATATAGCTATAGTATATAGACCAGAATAAAGCCTGTCCTGTAACCTATAATATAAAAATATCATTAGCTCTGATGTCTTTAAAATTGTGATCAGGTCTTTTCTTCTACCATGTGATTGTGACAACTGTCATTTATGTAGGGACCACTTCAATATAGATGCAAAAAGTTAGAGAACATGGGCTATGAAGGCCAGAGCACTTGGGATACAACTGCAGAGGGGGTCGATGGGAGTCTCTAGGTGCCAGGGTAAGGAGAGGGCACTGTTCACCTTGACAGCCAATCACTTTCTGGAAGAATCTGAATTTAGCAAGTAGATGGACCAAGATACTGTCATTTGACAGTAACTCAGGAAAGCAGCCTCTTCATCTCCAGCTAGCATCCAGGGTGTGAACTAGTCATATTTCTCCCAATTCTACTATTTGTACCTTTTGTATCTCCTATGATGAGGCCCAGCATTTCACTTGAAAACACCACCCTTAATAAGTACAGAGAAAGGGAGGAGTTAAACTCAGACCCACTGACCTGTATTTAGCAAGTAACAGTTTAACAAGTTTCGGAGGAGAGTTAAAATTCTTGTCATAGATCAAAGATCTTAGGAACCCGGTGTGATGATCGCCCCAAGTCTCAGCTTCTTGGGAGACAGAGGCAGGTGGATTGCTGAACCCCAGGAGTTCAAAGAGAGCCTACCTCACACGCACCTAGGGTACAAGGGAGGCTGAGACAGGAGGATCTCCAGTTTGAGGGCAGCCTGGGGTTACAGGGCAAAATCTTGTCAAAAATCTTAGGATGTTAGCTTTTATTTATTTATTTTTAGATTTTTCCATGTGTGAATTGCAAACGACTAGTTGGTAAATATCAATCTCATTATAAAGGAAGGATATCCAAGAGGCAAGGAAAGTTGACCAAGTTAATTAGACAGTGAGCAAGATAAGTGAAATTGCCTAGGGGAATCAAGGGGGCTAAGAGGAGGGAAAAGGATGAGAGAGGGAGAGAAGGGGCTTCTGGGATAACATGGGATGGAATCTGCTTAAAGTACATTATGTACTTGTGTGAAAATGTAATCCCCACCTAACCCAGTACAATGAAGATACACAATAAAAGGAATGTATTCAATAAAAAAAGAGGGTGGGTTGGAATTCAAATCAGGTTGTCTGTGATTAATTCTGCAGTGTGGCTTGGTCCTCCTGGGGGAAAAATTGGGACCTTTCCTATGCTCTTACTTCCCTATTTGTTCCAGAAATGTTTACTGGTAGTGGCGTTTGTAGCAGCGAAAAGACGTTTCCAAAGGAAGGAGATAACAGTAAATAATCTCTTACACACAAACACATAGACAGTCTTTCTTGAGACTTGGTCCAATTATGCAGTCCAGGCTGGTCTGGGATTCTTAATCCTCCTGCCTCCATCTCCACTAGGATTAAAAGCATAAGCCATCACGCTCGACTTTCTGTATGTATTACTATTATTATTATTATTTTAAAAAAGGTTTCCTATGAGCCCAGGCTAGCCTGGAACTTGTCATCCTCCTGCCTCAGACGAAGTAACAGTTTTTTTATGTATCACTAAGTGATCCAAGCTAGAAAGTTAATGCGGCGCTGGTTAATGCGGGCGGAAGCAGCGGGAAGGGATTCCCAGCTCCCGGTACCCACGGCTGATGCTCTAAAGCGCCCCGCCACTGGGCAGGGAGGCAGCCAACCAAGGAAGTTCATCCAGGCGACCATGAAGGCAGGCGGGGAAGGACCATGGAGGTTTGCAGCCCAGGGTCATCTGGCTTCAGGATGCAAGCGGCTAAGCCATCTGGGGTGAGGCTACGGGGGACACTAGGTAGTTCAGGGGTACGCGTGAGCCGCTGCAAAGTTAACGTAAGGGTGAGGCTTGTGCGTGGAGACGGGATCTGAAAACTAGCAGCCCAGCTCCGGGGCTGAGCGGGAACGCCGAGCCTGGAGACGCTTGCAGGGCGACCCCCGAAGCTGACCGCTTCGCAATCCCACCGAGTCGTCCCGGTGACCACGTAGCCCTAGGGCAGGCCGAACCCGGTGGGCGAGGCGCTTGCACGTGGGCGAGAAGGGATTCGCCGGGGAGCGAGGCCCCGAGCCTCCCCGCTGCGTGGCGGCCCCGGGAAGCCTGAAAGAAAGCCAGTTGCGGACCCCCCGCACGACGCGGGAAGCGGAGCCCGAAAGCCCCGACAAACTCCGAGTCTGACCGCCCGCCCGCCCGCTTGCTCGCTGCTGGGAGGACGCGCCCGCCCGCACCCTTGCCGCGTGGGGCGTGTCCTGGGGGCGGGGCCTCGGCCCCGGGGCGGGGCCTCGGGCGCGGGCGGCGCGGAGGGAGGGTGTCGCGCCGAGGGAAGCGGCCGGCGGCGGAGGGAGGGGAGGCCGAGTCCTGGAAGCGGAGCTCCGCGCTGGGACTGGTTCCTTCGCAGCCATTTTCTGTCCAACCAAACAGCCGATTGGAGACGGGAGCCAACCAGGGCTGCATTGGAGGTTTGTGTCTTGCTTCGGCCAATGATCGCTCCTAAACCGACTCCACTTTAGCTCGAATGAAATGTCCGTCTCCTCCCGGCGCCGTCCCCGCCGCCAACGCCGCCGCGGCCGGGGGCACTCGCCTCGCCGCCGCCGCCCCGCCGGGGCCGAGCGGGACCGGGCCGCCGGGCGAAGGCCGCTCCGCTGCGGCCGGGAGCGGCGCGGGGCCGCGGCGCGGCTCTTTGTGCGCGGGGCCGGCGGCCTCCCGCTCTCCGCCGCGAGCGGGCCGGGGCCGGGCGGCCGCGGGGCCCTCGCGGCGGGCGTCCCCGGGGCCGGCTCCATCTTGAGCGGAGCCGGCGGCGGCGGGCGGCGGGCGGCGGGCGGCGGGCGCGGGCGCGGGCGGGGGCCGAGCGTGCGGGGCTCCCGGCCGCTTTGTCTCGGGTCCCCGGCCTCGGCGGGCGTTGGGCGCGGGCCCCGGGCGGCGGCGGGGATGCGCCGGGACGCCCCGACCCCCGCGCGGGCCCGGCGGCGGGCTGTCTGCAGCCGGCCGGCGGCGAGAGCGTGCAGCGGCCGGCGCTCGCGGCCCCGGCGCCCGTCCCGGCGGTGGGAAGGAAGCGGGGCCGGCGGCAGCGAGGTTTCCGCGAGCGGCGGTGGGAGGCGGGAGAGCGTGCACGGCCTCTGGAGCCGCGGCTCGCAGAACAAAGCCCCGGCACCCCCAGATCGTCCCCTCGCCCGGAGTCCACCACGCCGCATTTAGGCAAGGTTAGGTGGCAGGAGACCTTTTTTTTTTTTTTTTTTTTTTTAAATGGCATCTCTGTCCATCCTCGTGGACTCTCCAGTTCCACGGTTCGTGCCACAGATCACCCGGGTGGTTCCGCGTCTCGGTGTAGAAACTCATCAGCAACTTCAAGTGATGGACTCGAGTGGGTAATAACCGTGGCATCGATAACTAGGGACTTGATCGATAAAGTGTTGGAAGTTTAACCAGAATTCCTTAGGAAGGCAGCTATTCCTTCTCTGCCCAGCTCTTGGAGCTTCATTTAAGGATTCTCTCAATGCAAAGCTCTGGTTGCTCATGCCAAGAACGGAGGTTGGAGGAAGGGACTACTGCTTTTCTTGGATACACATTTGCATTTCTTCAAACAGTAAGCAGATGTATGCATTCCCTTGAGCTGGTGCCTGCATCATAACCTGCCTTTAGGAAAATGAATTCCATATGAGGGGATGGTGTTTCTTATTTGCAGTGTACCGAATCAAAATGCATACTCAACTATTTGGGTGACCTGTGTAGTTTGGTTCACACCCCCCTACACAGCCTAAGCAAGATACGTAAACATGTATCTTCTGGGTTTGAAGTCTTCAGTCACCCCGATCTCTTGGGCGAAGGTAGCCACAAGAGCAGTTTTGAATCTAGAAGAGGGCACTCACTATGTGAAGACATTAGGAATTACTTTTAAAATAACAATATCAGGCAGACTAGACCCTTTTAATGGCATTTAAAACATTCCATTCAGCCACAATTTCTCCTGCTATTACTAGATTTCATGCTTGAATGCAAATCAGTGTTGCTTCTCCTTTTAAGAGGAACACTGAAAGGGTCTACTTGGAGTCCCCACCCCCATTTACTTCTTTCCTTTGTGAAAAGGCAAAGAGCAAGCAGGAAAGGAAGGCTGCAATGTGGTAACTGATACGGATCTATTCCGCTGTGTGCTCCATACAGTGAGTCTGGCGTAGTGTTCTGAGGCCACCTTAGTCCCAAATGTTGGAGTCTTGTGGGTGGGTTGTTTATGTGCTGTTTTTTTTCCCCTTCCAGTGTAGTAAACTTTAAATGTATTATCATCTGAGGAGCATTTTTCCTCCCTTATGAGCTTTATAATATGTGACTTTCTGAAACATTAAGGACACAATACTCAAAAAAAGGTGAAGTTGATAAGTGGAATATTTGTATCCTTGCTGTTAATATTGCACAAAATTCAAAAGTGTGATTTTCAGTGTCTTGCGTAATAGATAATTTGGTCTCTATTTGGAGTGCCATGATGAATATTTATGACGAAAATAAATTCAGGATTATGTTGCAGAAGCACTTGCCCCCTTCCTTGCAGAATTAGCTTTTTTTAAAGTTCTCCAAAATAAACCTTCCAGTTCCATATTTTTTGGATGCCAACTTTTTTACCCAGCATTGACTAAGTGTTTCAAATTATGTGTATCCTCTTTCATTTTACTAGAGAGCAAGCCTATAAGCTGTATATTTTTATTATTAATAGATGTTTATCTTTTAGGCTGAAACTGGCCCAGGATCCGACAGGTGTTTGGAAATCCCGTTGATCACGGTCCTCACAGTTTTTCATGACAGTAAGTGTTCTGCCATTTTGGCTGATTCTCTGGGAAAACAACTATAACTGCTGTAAATGGGGGGCTGATACAAAGAGTATTTTCAGATTTCCGTCAGTACTACCTTGACTTACTCCTTTTGCTTCCTTAGTGCCAGTGGTTTGCACATGCTCAGTGGCTCTTATGGGCCCCAGGCTGGCAGGTGCCCACCTGTTGGTGGCTGTCTGCTGGCTGGCAAGGCTTCAGTGAAAGTGAAGCTCTCGGTCTCTGCCATGGCACAGGTAGAAAGGAGAGGGTTAGGTGGCCTGGGAGTGTCTCGAGGGAGCCTGAAGGATGGTGGGATTTGTCTAGGTAAAGAGTATTACCCAGAGCAGAGGCCCAGTGGCCAGAGTGGGTCCCTGGTGGCGACAGGCGTCTGGTCCCAGCAGAGGAGAAGGGAGTAGGGTGCTGGCTCCTGGCCTGCCTGGATCTTTAGTTTGGGCTCTGCTGGGTCTCTATCTGTAGTCCTGGGCATGCCACAGTTTGTGTGAGTCATGGTTGCCTCACTCCTAAAACAAGAGAACTGCACTTGGTGATCCCTTGGGGGTCTTCTAGCCCCGAGATTTTTATTAGCCCCAGAGATAGAAAGAGGAGTTGGAAACGAGCAGAGTTAGGGTAAGTAGGGAAACCAGCTTGTGCACGGCTCTGAGAATGAAGGTGGTTGCAGAGCTGTGGGAGAGGAGTGAGGGTGTGAAGTCGCATGCCGAGACAGGAGAGTAGGAGTCCCGTGGAGACAGGAAGGGCAGATCTGGGCGGTGTGGAGGGACCCTCAGCAGTGCTTGAAGGATGTGGACGAGCTGAGATGACGCAGCTCTAGCTGGCCAGGTATGTAGTTAGCCTGGATGGCTAGTGGGCTGAGCCTCGCAGACTCACAGACTAGAACGGAGATCTTCCTTGCCCTCCTGCCCAGCATCCTAAGCTCGCAGCGACCGCTGCTTATGTGGCTGTAGATTATTTATGAGTATAGAGGGAATGTTTAATGAGCTCATTAATGAGTAAGGGAAGAAAGAGAACAGTAACCTTGGATGAAGCTAACAATTAGTGGGTAGGAAGAATAGAAAATAATAGTAGAGAAATCTGTGGGAGATTCCAGAGATTTCTTGGAAATCAGGAGAAAGGGAAATTCAGAGCATAAAGTTGGGGTCAGTGGAGGCCAACACTGCAGATCTGCCAGGGGACATGACTGCCCGGTCACAGCACCTTTTTAAGTGGCTTCAGTGTCATGTTGGAGTTCAAAAGTACACATCAGAGAGGAAATGGGATTGAAGAGGCATGCGAGGACTTTGTCGCGGAGGTTTCCAAACCTGTGTGCAAACACTGGTGTGTGTGTGTGTGTGTGTGTGTGTGTGTGTGTGCTGTGCACGCATTCCACACATGTTCAAGGGAAAAGAAGGGAGCTGGCAGTGAACGATGAAGAATTCTATTTCTTCCCTTTTTTTTGGATGTGTGTGAGTGACTCTGTGTATCAGAGGGCACTCTGTGTGCCTGTGGAGGCTCAAGGGTAACTTGGGAAAACACGCTGTGCTTTGTGGATTGTTCTAGATCCTGGATCCTAACTCAGAATCTTCAGCTTGCAAGGTAGAGGCTTAATTCCTCAGCCGTGTCTCCAACCCCATTTCTTTCTTTTTTCTTTTATTAATATTGTGGGTGCAAGTACAGAACCATATGAAGAGGTCATAGGAACGGCCTTCCTTGCCTGTCCTCTCCTTCTCCCTTGTGAGACAGGGTCCCTTGTTCATCGTTGCGTGCATTAGGCCGGTCCGCCTGTGCTGCACTCCTATGCCCACCTTCATGTGGAGTCCGAGGATTTGAACTCATGTCCTCATGCTTGCATAGCAAGTGCTTTACCCACTGAGCCATCTCTCCAGTCTCCTTATAGTATATTATTTCTTTTCTAGAAATTGCAAGGTGAGGTAAAGGTGTGGTTTTTGTGTCAAAGAGAAGAAACAAAGGAATAATGATTACTAGATGTGTTTGCAGAGCGTTTACTAGGTATCATAGCTCTGCTTTTTACACAATAATATTAGAGCAACTCTATTTTTAAGGTGCAGAAGCTGAAACACAGAAATGGCAAATCACCTGGTCACAGACACAGCTACTAAATGGGACAGATCAGCCCAGGAACTGGCACTTGTACCCCAACTCCCTCCCCCAATGATGTCCTTACCAGTCTTACCTCATCCTTGTTGGCAAAGTGGGGTAAATTCTAGAGGGGCGAACTAAAGATGAGCTTGGGACTGAGAGCCACCTGCACAGCGCTCTGTTGCTTTCAGGTCCCTGAGCTGCTGCACGGGGCCACCACGAGCTTTGTGCGAGCTGTTCCGAGAGGTCAGTGATAGACACCCTAGCGGGGACCCTAGGGACTATACTTGTGCATTTACTGTATGGACAAATTTTTAACACCGTTTAAATATCGGCACATCAAAAACTAGAATAAAAATGCATTATCCAGCTGCTTCTCATATTGTAGAGACCCATACTATCAGTGCCACCAAATATTAGTACAGTCCTTAGAACTAATGTAATGAAATTATCTGCTCTTTGCAGTGAGCCGTTTCCCTAGCAGGGGTGATTCGGCCTTTTTATTCCTATTGCTGTCATTACCTGGCATGCTTTTCTCACTTTGTTGCCTGGATAAAATCCAGCTCTTTGGCTTCTCTACTTTAGTTATTTTATTTCCACGTGTGTGTGTGTGTTTGCATGTGGGTGGTGCATGTCTGTGCAAGTGTGTGGGTGTGAGGCTCAAGGGCGACACTCAGAACCATCCACAGTTGCTCCTCCACCTTTTTGTTGTGAGCCTGGGTCTGTAATTAAGCTCAGCGCATGCCATTGGGGTGGTGTGGCTGGTAGCTGCTCCTGGGGTTCCCAGGCTCTGCCTTCTGAGCTGGACTTACAGGAAGTCGCCATGCGCCCTGGCCTGGCATTTTGCATGAGGTCCGGGGTCTTCTGTGGTGCTTCTGTGTTCACAGCGAGTGGTCTTCTGCTGAGCCGTCTCCCAGCCATCTACTCTCCTTTATACCAGGCCTAGCCTATGTCACAGCAGGTACAGAAGTGGGCACAGTGCCACTGTAAAATTCACGGGCAGTGCCAGTCAGGTCTCACATTGCCCAGCACTTCTGTTTCAGTCCTTTCCTGCTGTCTGCAGTGGCGGTCAGCTGTCTTCCCCGCGGGGGGTCTCAGCCTCATCCCCGGTCCGTCCTTTGGTAGTCTGACTAAGTTCTGTTGAGCTTCCGGAGAGCTCTGTGCAGGCCCTGGCCCTGGCGCCAATGCTGGGGGATTGCCATCCTGCCGGGCTTCCTGCCTGACAGCTGTGTCGTCAATCCAGCTGTTCCTCTGCCCCAGCCTTGCTCTCATCCAAGCCCCTACTGAATTCCGCAGAACTGTACTAAATCCTCGTGCTCAGCTCACACCCACATGGTGCTGCCTCGCTCGCTTCAAACCCCAGGACCCTTTCCTCTCTCTGGAACATTGTTGGCACACACACCCTTCCCCCAAAATATTTTTTTTTGACCCAATTTATATTCTTGTCTCAGTTTAGATGCTGTTTCCTAGTACAGCCTCCCTTGACCCCTCAGATCAGTGAGACCCTTTTTAAATGAGGCCATAGGATGTAGCAAAACCTGTGTTTTTCTTTGTAGTTGGCATGAGCAGTTAGCCGATTGCTTGGAGTTAATAACTGTGCACGACACTCTCCCGTAGACAGGGCTAAGTATTCTCAGGAGCTGGGTCCTGACCTGCATGAGCCCTGCGATGTTAAGTCCTTACTCTTCGTCCAACACTCGGTCTCGTGGCCAGTAAGTAGCAGGGAATTCAAGCTAGGTGAGTGGATTCTAGAGCCAGTGGCCCAGCGGTGCCCAGAGACTGCGCTCTACCCTCACCCTGTGCCTGGATTGTGTAACCTTTGTTTTCTGTGCGCACTGAACGTGTCCCCGCCTCTCGGGGACCAAACAGACAGGCTCATTGGTGGTACGGCTGTCGGCTGATCAGTCTGCGTTCTGTTTCATAAAGCTTCATAGAAAATCAATTGTTAAGTTTCCCCACCTTGTGTTCCATGCAGCAAGTGGCTAAGTGAGCGAGAGGCGAGGCCAGTTGGTCGAAGGAACAGCGCCAGCGCCATGCGCTTCAAACATGGGCGCAGAACAGGAGGAATACACAGTTCCAGCAAGATGGGACTCGTGGGATTAACGTCTGCAGTGGGGTTTTAATGGTGCTGGGATGGGAGAGGAGCAGAAGGTGTGAAGAGACAGGAAAGCGAACACTTGGGAACTGGAGATGTGTGACTTCAGAGGAGAGCCAGCAATGGAGGATGCGCGCCAGCGCTGCTTTGGCAGCTCCGAATTCTGACAACTCGCTGTATCGTCATATTAGAAGACTGAGGTTTAAAGAACTGGTCCTGCAGCGCCAAATGGTACTTCTACAGCAATTCTAGTGTGTGATGAGATACTAGGATTAGCGCTTTTGTCTTAGTATCTTTGGTCATACTGAAATTAATTCATCTCCAGACCCTCCTGATTGTATGAACAGTGTTTTACTCAGCCAGCTTGGTAGACTGGCATCCTATAGAAATTTCTGTAGCAAAGGATTTCTGTTACTGGCCCCACCAGTCAAGACTTGTTTCCAGCTGCAGCATGTAAGACAATCCTTTGGCCCTGCCTTCTTCACCCCATCTGCCTTCTGCACCCCATCTGCTTTAAGTCACTGTGAAAACTAGTCTACAGCAGGCCACTAGGGAGGGAGCCTGGGCATTTTTAAATCAAAGCAACGTTTTACATTGCTGTGTCCCTTGAAGTCGCTCTCATGAGGGCGAGGTGTAAGTGCAGCACTGTTTGACCTCACAGTCAGTCACCTCTTTGTCACTTAACTCTTGGAGGCCCCTGCGGTCAGTGAACACATAGTGTTTTAGGTGTGAAAGGCCTCCTCAAGGCAACGGTGCAGATTACAGAGGCATCTCTACCTATTCTTGAATGAAGCATCAAAGTCAGTAGATGTATACCACGTTACTGAAGACTTGGAAGTTAGTGTGATTTTCAGTATTAGATAAAAATCCAACAGAGCTGAGAAGACATACATTAGAGGAGAATTGAAATACTGAGGTTAGTAATGTTTTGTGCCATGTCGTAGGTTTAATAAACATTTAAGCAGCAAGTAGTTCTTTCTTCAGCCCCAGAATGTTTCCGTTACCGTCATTCCTACTGAACCCACTCACATAATCCTTTTCACTCTCCGCACAGGACAGCCTTTACTTGCACAGCAGAACGCCTCCCCCCAGGGTCTGTTGGTGTGAGTATGGGATGGAGTGAGTTCAGGGCTTAGGGCTGACTTTCCCCTAGGTTTTCCCTTTTAGGTTCCTCGTAACTCTGAGACAACTTTAGAAAGCAGGGGTTTGGGGAGAGGGAAAGAGCCATCAGTAAAGTGTGTGGCACAACCATGAGGACCCAGAACCTATGTTGAACGGCAGGTGT
This sequence comes from Typhlomys cinereus, assembly GCA_023101885.1. Lineage (NCBI taxonomy): Eukaryota > Metazoa > Chordata > Mammalia > Rodentia > Platacanthomyidae > Typhlomys > Typhlomys cinereus. The sequence continues at coordinate 4,480,571 of JALPQD010000097.1, forward strand.
GGTGGAACCTGCTGTAATTCCAGCACTGGGGAGGCAGACAAGGGGCTCAATGGACCCTTAGTTTCATGCTAATGAGAAACTGTCTTGTAAAAGAAGATGGCTGGCTATGTGTGTACACACATGATCACTACACAGCTCATTCTTGTCTGCAGTTGTAATTGTCCTATCTTTTTTTTTTTTTTCTTTTCTTTTAACATGAGACCTGAAAATCTGAACTCAGGATCTCCTGTTTGTTAGCCAGAGACTTAAACCCTGGGCCATCTCTCCAGCCCATTGTTTGGTTTGTTTGTTTTTAACATCTTTTTTAGCTTTATTTTTGCGTGTGTATCAGAGGACACTGTGTGTTCCTGTGGAGAGGACCAAGAGTGACCGTGGGATCATCCTGGATTGCTTCTACCTCCGTTTTGTTTTGCTCTGGCATTTTCCAGCTTCCACCCACTAGGGCCAGAAGTGTAGGCTGCTGCCACTTGGCAACTTTTACAAATGGGACCTGGGATCTGAACTCAGGATCTTCTGCTTATGAGGCAGAGTGTTAACCACTGAGCCATTTCTCCATTCCCTGTCCTGTCTTTATTTACAGGCCTTAAATCCTGCCTTGTGGGTCTGGGGAAGATTAAACCTTGTACCAGAACCAGAGATAATGGGCCTATTTGAAATGAGTTGTAAAGCTTAATTAACATAGTGGCACTTGGCTGTAATCTAGCATTGGGAAGTTCATTGTGGGCTATATGATGAGATTCTGTCTAAAATGGACTTTGGTGTGGCAGTGGGTAAATACGGTAGGGAGTCAGTGTGCCTCCTATCCAAGCAACAGTGTAGAAAGGCAGCAAGGAATGTGTAGGTCTGGATAGGAGAGCTGGAAGTGACCTCATGACCGATGGGCTGGTTTTGGCTTTGATTGGCATTCCAGGGATCAGTCAAGTTGCCTCTACTGTATTTGGAGATCATTTAGTTCAAATATGTTGCAGTTACTCTTTCTACTACTCCTGTAAGACAACACTCAAACACAGCTTAAGGGAGAAAAGGAGAGATTTATTCGGCTACAGATTCAGAGTGGAAGACACAGTCTGATAATTAAAGTGAGGATGTCGTAGCGAGAAGCGTGGCTGCGGCAGGAGCTGGAGGCTGGGGCAAGGCTGTTGTCAAGGAGGCCGAGATTGCAAGAGCAGATGCTAGCGGGGAGCAGGATGGGGTCACCCACCCTCAAAGCCCACCTCTGTGACTTGCCTTCCTCCAGGACCTTACTGTACTCCTAAGGTACACAACCTTTCCAAACATTAACATCAGCTAAGGTTGCAAATAGATGGGTCTAGGGGGCAGTTCACATTCAGATCATGCAAGAGGCATGTGCTTCATCCATTTCTTTGTTTCGCTTCCTCATTGGTTTTATGTTTTTCACATATGGAAGATGGCTGCAATCCAGAGTAGTGGACAGATTATTAAAAAGTTTTCAGGCCGGGGAGATGGCTCAAGAGTTAAGTCTCTGCCTTGAAAGCAGAAAGTCCTGAGTTCAGATGCCAGAATCCGTGCAAAAACACCAGGCCAGGGCGGCCTACATTCCCAGCCCTGGAAGTTGGAGCTTGGGAAACTCTTGAGCAAAGGAGGAGGAGGTAGTTCAATCCAGGATGATTCCTGAGGTCTTCTACAGGCATACACGGTGCCTTGTGATACACGCACACACGCGTTTTCTTTTAGTACGCTGAAGACTCTGAAAATGTGATTGACCCGCCTGGTGAGGTTGGGCCGCTGAATCTGTTGGGTTTTATTGCAGTTCTGTCTGAAGAGCACTGGACGATTTTGAATCTGTTGGGTTTTATTGCAGTTCTGTCTGAAGAGCACTGGACGATTTGGGTTCTGTTTTCTCCCCCCAGATGGATGGCGACAGCTCTACGACAGATGCTTCTCAGCTGGGGATTTCTGCAGACTACATCGGAGGAAGTCATTATGTCATCCAGCCTCATGATGGTAAGTGCCAGGCGTTCGGAGCCCCGTGAGCCCCATCGCCCGTGAGCCCCGTCACGTGTGGCTTTGTAGTCACGTTACAGGCATTGGAGTCCACTTGCAATGGCTGTGCAGGATGCTGAGACTGGAGTGCTGCAAATTCAAGTTTCAGCCTAGAGAGACAACTTTGGACTTTGTTTCAGATTTTCAAATGAAAATAAAGTACATCCCCTGGGGGATGCAGCTCAAGAAGTTGTTGCAGGGCCCGCAAGTCCAATCCCCAGAACTCCAGAACAAGCAAATTTAAGACATTATTTTTATTAGAAATAGTCTTTAGAAGAGGTGGGTTCTAGAAATAACTTGTACAGTTCATCAAAAATTTACTACTTTCTAAGCATTAAATAAAAGGAATTTATTTAATTGAGAGTGTAAATAAAAGTTCCTTTAAGGATAAGTTAATGTTAACATTTATGTACAAACTTAATTTAGGTTTTCATTTAGTAAAGTAAGTATTAGAGTGACACCATTATGCTACTCCGTCAGAGACAATTTGTTTCTGAGGCATTTTAACTTGTAAAATTGAGGATTAAGATACATTTTTAGGTATTGTGAGGTTTTGATGTTTCATTCTAAAATAGACATTTTAAACATACACAAATGTGTGTCCTGTTTATGTAATATGCATAAAAAGTAGACTTTGGGGACTGGAGAGATGGCTCAGGGATTAAGACTCTGTCTCGAAAGCAGAAGGTCTTGAGTTTAGATCCCAGGTCCCAAGTGAAAACACCAGATGGAAACGACTGCAGGCCTGTAATTCTGCTCCTGGTGGGCGGAGCCTAGGGAATCCCAGAGCAAAGTAAGAAGGAGGTAGAAGCAATCCAGGATGATTCCTGAAGTCACCCTTGGTCCTCCACAGAGATACACAGTGCCTGCTGATGCACACAGACAGACACACAGACAGACGCACAGACAGACAGACGCACACATGCACACACAACACACAAAATAATAAAATTTTAAAAGTAGACATTTGTATTTAATTGTAATTAAAGAATATTTTTGGTACCATCAACACTTTAGCTGTTGTCTGTAATTTGAAAATTAATGTTTTATAGGAAAACTTGGATCATTTCTTACTGTAGCTTTGTTTAAAAAGTAGATACATTATCCAGTTGAGTCGGTAATATTTGAGTGTAATTTTTCCAGACTTTATAGAATTTAGTATAGACTTTATGTGGACAGGATTATGTAAGTTTTATACCATGTAAACCTTATACATACATGTTTATATAACTTTGGCTTTGCATAAACATGTAACCTTGTAATCTAGCCACAAGGTACAGTCTTTACGCTTTACAGCCATGTCAGGCAGTAGTGTTTATATGCACAGAATTCTAGGATTCTTGGCATCAGAGTCCAGAGCCTTTAATAGAGAAATGAGAAGTGAAAAACCTAGGAAGTACCTAGTGTATAAAACAGGAGACACAGCTGTGGAAATCTAGGAAGAGCTGCTCTGGCAGGTGCTGGAGGAATGGAACGTGAGCCTTTGGAAGGTGGGCAGTAGGGTTTAGAGGACAGAGAATTGTAGGCAGGGTGTGAAAGCTCTGACCCGAGGGAGCTGCAGGGACACTAACCTGGCCTGTAAACATGTCTGTAGATACTGAAGACAGCATGAATGACCACGAAGACACGAATGGTTCAAAAGAAAGTTTTAGAGAACAGGACATCTATCTTCCAATTGCAAACGTGGCCAGGATAATGAAAAATGCCATACCGCAGACAGGAAAGGTAACGTAAAAATTTCACTTTGCTTTGGGTGCGGGGGAGACTTAAGTCAGTATTGCATATGGATCTAGTCATTGGGCCTTTCAGCAAAACAGATGCTTGCTTCTGGTCACTTGCTACTGGGCAGCATTCGGTTTTCACCCCTCACTTGGCGCAGCATCCGTAATGCTGTGTAAAATTACTGAAATCTCTGCCTCACAAGCAGGAGGTCCTGAATCCAGATCCCAGGTCTCATGTAAAAACACCAGGCAGAAAGGGCAGCGTCCTGAATTTCCGGCCCTGGTGGGCAGAATCTGGGACATCTAGAGCGAAGCAAAAAGAGGTAGAAGTATCCATGATGATTCCTGAAGTCACCCTTGGTCTTTCACAAGGATACACAGTGCTCTCTGACACACATACACACACACACACACACCACACACACACACACACACACACCACACACACACAAAATGAGTGAATAAATAAAGTTTAAAAAGCATTTTAAAAGTTACTGGAATTACCCATCTAATGGGGGTTTAAAAAAAAAACCAGTCTTTGGAAACAACTATTTTTTATGTAGTTGAAGATAATACACATTTCAACTGGTATTTTTGTTTTTTAAATAGTTTGTCTTATAGAACATCTTTTAAAATCTTACCCCTTGGGGCTGAGGAGATGGCTCAAAGCCTCTGCCTCAAAAGCAGAAAGACCTGAGTTTGGATCCCAGATCCTACGTAGAATGGCGGCTGCCTGATCTCCTAGCTCCATAGGTGGAACCTGGGAAACCCCAGAATAAAGCAAAAAGGAGGTAGACCAATCCAGGATGATTTCTGAAGTCACCCTTGGTCTTCCACAGGGATACACAGTGCCCTCTCACAAACACACACACACACACACACACACACACACACACACACACACACACACACAAAATTGCCTCAGCGGGGTGTGGTGGCAACGCCTTTAATCTCAGCATTTGGAAGGCTGAGGCAGGAAGACTCCTGCTGTCTCAGGGCCAGCCTAGGCTAAATAGGGAATTCTACATCAGACCTTCTCTCAAAAAGCAAGTCAAATATTTCATCATCCAGCTTATTACTTAGTCTTAGGTAAATTCATAATTTTCTATATTGTATAGTAATTTTTTCTATCGTTTTTCTAGGCCTGTAAGTTTCAGTATGTTCCATATGTGTTTAAAGGCAAGAACACAATTGCTGAGTGTTTTTTAAGTAGTTTTAACTTGCCCTGTTCAGTGCCAAAACTCATGTGACTGCTGAGAACTGAAATGTGTCTCATTTGAATTGAGACATAAAAACCCCACCAGATTCTAGATGCGTGAGTGTGAAGAAAAGAATGAAAATGCCTCATTTTAAAACTTCACATTTCAGGGCTGGAGAGGTGGCCCAGGGGTTAAGCCTCTGCCTTGCAGGCGGAAGGTCCTGAGTTCGGATCCTGCGGGGCGGCTTGCAATTCTGTTCCTGGTAGGGCGGAGCCTGTGAATCCCGGGGCAGAGTAAACGAGGAGGTGGTTCCTGAATTCACCTGTGTTTCTACACACACACACACACAATTGAATAAATAATAGAAAAAATTTTTAAACGTCACGTTTCAACAATGGCAGTTTGTACATTTGTGTTCAATAGAGCATTAAAGTTAATGTCACTGTTTGTAACATGGCTACTAGGAAAATAGAGCTTGTTTGCGTTCTGTTGTGTTGGCAGATGCTGCAACCATCAGTTTGATTTCTCATGTAAAGTAGACGTGGAGTGTGAGTTTTCCAGCAAGGAGAATGTGTGCCATTGCTTATATATGGCTCTGGACTTTTCTGATTGATCTGTATTCACTTTAGACCCAAAGCATGAGGGAAGAGCTTGTTTGTTGTTGATGTTGAAGGTGTGTGCTACTTGCTACTTTAGCAACAAACTCAAAACCCATTGTTGCCATTTTGTAATCGCAGTAATGAAAACGCCCCGTTTCCAGTTTCACTCTCTCACCCTGTGAGTTCAGTTTGTTGCTTTAGGGGATTGTTTTTACCGTGTCCTTGTTCGTGGAAGTGCTAAGGCAAAGAAGTGTTGCTAAGTCTGTAGCCCCTGGTGTACTTCTTGCTGGGGTCACGCAGCAGAGTTGTCTGTGGCGTGGGGTAGTAGAGCCTCTCCGTGGAGCTGTCTTAGTTATATCTTTCGGTGTGTAGTCGCAGAATCGTCTCACTTGTTTTTACTGTCTATTTCTGACTCTAGAGATCGGGATGGTGACAGTACACACTGCCCTATTACTAGCATGTACGTAAGAGGTAAAAGATGGTTCATCCTCAGGGCTGAGGTGGTGGTGCAGCCTGCAGAGCTTGCCCTCCATGCCCAAAGCGCTGGGTTCGCTCCCCACCAGCACAGGTGGCGGCTCACACATGCCTGTGGTCAGCGCTCACAGTGAGAAGGAAGCAGAGCATCAGAAGTTCAAGGCCATCCTTGACTGCGCAGCAAGTCTCATGGGAGCCCGTCTCTCTTGAAAGCATCTAGTACACATAGGAGCTATGTTGTCATTCAGTACTGGACCACGTTTACTCTTTTGAATAACCTTTATTTTTATAGGTGTTAGGAAAGTAATGCTTAGCATCTTCTACAAATTTGTTTTTTCTTTCTTCAGATTGCAAAAGATGCCAAAGAATGTGTTCAGGAGTGTGTGAGTGAGTTCATAAGCTTTATAACGTCCGAAGCGAGTGAGAGGTGCCATCAGGAGAAGCGGAAAACAATCAACGGCGAGGATATTCTCTTTGCCATGTCCACGCTAGGCTTCGACAGTTATGTGGAGCCTCTGAAACTGTACCTTCAGAAATTCAGAGAGGTGGGTAAATGCCCAAAGCACGGTGCCGCTCGCTTCATATTTCCAGTGTGTTATTTACAATGTATTTGTAGCAAACTCTGTAATAGTCCTCAAAGTATTTCCTTTCATAAGTGATAGTGCTTAAATACCAAGCTTTTCTTTTTCCATTGGTTTTCCACAAGCTTTAGCAGTTATGTAAGAGCCAGGGGAAGAATGGATTCAGGATACCTGGAGGCCAGTGAACTCCTTGACCTTGGGCAGAGTATTTATTAGATAATGAAAGCAGGGTGTTCAACCATTTCTTGAGTGCATGTGCACACGTAGTATGTGCGGGTGAGCGTGCCCGTGTGTGTTCATGCATGTGCACACGTAGTATGTGCGGGCGAGCGTGCCCGTGTGTGTTCATGCATGTGCACACGTAGTATGTGCGGGCGAGCGTGCCCCGTGTGTGTTCATGCATGTGCACACGTAGTATGTGCGGGCGAGCGTGCCCCGTGTGTGTTCATGCATGTGCACACGTAGTATGTGCGGGCGAGCGTGCCCCGTGTGTGTTCATGCATGGCCAGGGTGTGTATGTGTGGGCAAGCGTGCTCGTGTGTGTTCATGCATGGCCAGGGTGTGTATGTGTGGGCGAGCGTGCTTGTGTGTGTTCATGCATGGCCAGGGTGTCTTCCCACATTGCTCAGCACTTGACTCTTTTGAGTCAGGATCTCTCCCTGAACCTGCTCTAGGCTCAGCTAGGCTGCCAGTTGAATAGCGAGCACCAGAAACCCTCAGTTCTGCCTCCTTGCGCTGGGTCCCACACATGATATCATACCTGGTGTTTTGTGAACGCGACCTTCCTGATTCCACAGCAAGATCCTTAGTGATAGAGCCCTTTAGGTTGGTGGTTATCTACGTGGAATGATTATGGCAGGAAGAGAATGCATATGATTTTCCAGTACTTTTATAAGTCTTTGGTACCACAGAACCTTAGCGTCAGGGTGGGGAGTGGGAACAGTAAGTGGTGACAGCGTAGTGGATAAGACACCTGCCTGCTAACCTGGTGATCTGAGTTCAATTCCTGGAGCCCACATGGTGGAAGGAAAAGCACTGACTTCCTCAAGTTGTCTTTAAGCACCATGCCGTGGCATATACACGTGTGTCCACTTTCCTCCCTCTCTAAAAATGAATAAAATTAGAGTAGATGGAACTTTTGAAGTCTTTGGTTCAAACTGTAATTTAAAAAAAAAGATTTGAGACTCTGCTGGCTGCCAGAGACTTTTGGAAGTGGTTCTCTTTCCACGGTGTGGGCTCTGCATCGCAGTACGTTCTTCTGAACTGCCTGCTGGCTCTTACATTTTAATTTTTATTTGGAGATTTTAAACTCTAAACTTGCTGTTTACCAGTACTTCCCACTTGGCCTATAATTCTTGGCAAGGGGGGGATGAGTGGGGGAGGGGAGAATGAGCAAGAGAGATAAATAACTTGGATCATTTGTAGATTTACGAGTTGAATTTTTTGTGTAAGTAAAGTTCTGCCATCTCTTTGCTGGGTTGTAAACTTAGAATAATTCAATCTTACTCATAAACCCTTAGAATTTTAGGTCAGTACTAAGAGCATCATCTTACAATGATATAAAAAGTCAGGGCCTCTTCAAATGTAATTAACCAGAAGTGTTAATAAAATATTGAAGGAAGCTTCCAATTTTAGGCATTAACTAAATGTTCTTATTGGAAGCTGTTTGATTTGAAACTTGTTTGGTCTTCCCTAGGCTATGAAAGGCGAGAAGGGAATTGGTGGAGCCGTGTCAGCCACAGATGGGCTGAGTGAGGAGCTCACGGAAGAGGCATTCAGTAAGCAGTCACGTGATCCTTCCACATGGCTAAGCAGAGGATTGACGTAGCCCTTGCTAGTCCACGCCCTTGTATTTGAAGTTAGTGGCACGGGTAGAAGACTGTAGTGTGGAAGACATCATCTTTCCATAAGATAGGAATATTGAGAACTGTGGCTTATGATATACATACACTCTTATGATTTAAATTTGAATGCAAGGAGTCTTTTAAAAACTTGAAGTCTTGTCACTGGTGAAATAATGCATGTCTATGGTGAGTGACTTGCTACATAAAGTTCTGATGTAAGTTCTTCCATACACTTCTCAGCTACGTGTCACCCGCAGGCACACCTCATGGTGTAGTCTAGGTCTGGCACGAATCAGAAACATGGGCGTAATGAATTTTTCTACTCATGGACAATTAGCTAAATTATAGTTTAGAGATGTGAAAATGCAGACAACTAGAAAATATAAGAAGAATTTTAGGGAACTTTAAATACAAAATTTGAAGGTTTATGATTTTATCTAGGATCATGCTATTGATATGTGACAGAATTATAATGAGACATTAATGGCTTGGGTTAATAAGCAGATAGAATTATTTTCTGTTTTTTCCTTTTAGCTAATCAGTTACCAGCTGGCTTAATAACTGCAGATGGTCAACAACAAAATGTTATGGTTTACACAACATCCTATCAACAGGTAAAGTATCATTTTGTATTTACAATTTTCGAAAATTATTTTTGCAATTTTTTAACACTGATAATTTCCATACATTACTACTGTTTTTAAGGATCTGATAAGATGAAGATTTTTAAAATTCTACTTTCTCAAATATATTCAACTATATAGGAATCTGTAATGATCAAAATAAATTATATTGAATTGACACCTGTTTACATTTGCATAGAAGACTTGCAGGAAGATATGAAAGAAATTACTACAGTGTTCTTTGGGTGGTGGGGAGAAGAACATACATCTGGGTCGAGAAGCAGACTTCATTTGTGGCATCTTCTTGGTGTTTATCATGTATGTAAGCTGCTTTTATTTTTAAAACCTCACTCAATTTTCCTGATCATAGATATCTGGTGTTCAGCAAATTCAGTTTTCATGATCTGGAGAAGTGATGGACTGGAATGTAGAGAGCCAGACTCTTGTCTGGTTCTGGAAGAGGCATGGAAGGGAGCGCCTGACCGGAAGATGCCTCTCTGTACATTAGTAGCTGTAATGTAGCTTCCTGATGCTTGACTAATTGAGGTGTTAATTCCGACTTGAGAATCTTTTTCATGAATGATTTTAAAGAAAAATTTGGATTTTAAAGGTATTAAAATATTTTTGTTTTGTACGAGAGTTGGTTGCTCTGTGTGACGCCTGTATGCATTGTATATTGCAATTTATTACTGTCAGAGATTTGTAGACAGTTTCTTATTTTCATATTGAATCATGTTACTTTTGTAATTCAAGTAAGCAGCTGGGTTAATTCATGTTTGCCCTTTTAATAAAATATAAGGGTAGAGTTCATTTTGAATGAAAGTTGCCTTTATTATAAATTTGAGTTTGTCTTGGCTATATACTGTCTTGCATGATAACCTAGCTAGATTTTTAGCATTTACTGTATTTATTGAAATAAATTTTTTTTTGTGTAAAAAAATTCATAGCTTGAGCAGCACCATTTTAAAAAAAAGTAATTGAACAATTAAGTTTGAATGCAGAATCAAGTATTGTCTGCCCTATTAAACGTGGTGCCCATTCAGTGTTTACACTGTTCATCGTGCCTGTTCACGTAGCTTTAGTTGTTACTATGAGTGTTGGGATTCCTTTCCATTGAATGTAGTCCACACACTCCTGAAATGGTGCCCTTTTGTTAGATACTTGATGTTTTTCAAAGCCTATCTTTGAGTATTACAGTGCACGCTTCCAGAAGAATTTTTTTAGTCCAATGAGAAATGTCCTCATTTTGCCTTTTAATTGGAACGTTAGGGGCCCTAGTCTGAAGGAGCTAAGAACCACTGGGCATCACTATGGCACAGGCTTCACACGAGGAGGGGCAGACTGCAGGACAGTGAGGCCGCTCGTGGGGGGAACCACCTTCTGCTGGGCCATGTGACCTCTGCCTCTGCAATAAACTAAACTTAGGTAATGTCACTTTGTATAATTCAGTAGCACAGTCATGGCTGTTCCTTTTTAAAACAGGATTTATATTTTCTCATCTATTATTTTTACTGATAACCTAAGTGGCTTTTTTTTTTCTATCAAAAATGGCTGTTAAATAGTTTGCTTAGAAAAAAATGTGAAAATATCTGCAGGACACTCAAATGTATAAAATAGAACAATTTCCCAGAAACAAGCTGAATGGAAACATTCACTTCGCCACTGGGAGCCTTTTGGAAATACTATTTTTGAGGTTCATAATTACCTCCTCAACCCACTTGTTGAAAATGATCTTTATTGGGAAAACTCACATAGGAGAAGAAGGGAGAGACGGCTAAGCAAAGTCCACCACATTCCGCCGTGCTGAAGTAACCAGTGTTAATATTTTGATAAATATCATTTGTCCTTTTACTTTGCTAAATATGTATATTTTTATAGAAATGGGCTCATTGTGCACAGTTTGTAACATGCTTTTTCACTTAACAATATATTGTGAACATCTTTCCCAGGTCATACATAGTCTTCTGTATCATTTTCATTGTTTTTTTAATGACTTTATAACTGAATCATAATTTGATTGTCTACTGGACATCTTGTCTATTTCCATCTTTTCACAGTTATAAACAGCACTTCACTAAAGCCTGTGACTTTTCTTGAGACAGATTCTTTGAAGAAGAACTAGTGGGCTACCAGACATGCACAGCGTTAAGGCTTTTCACACCCACCCTGGGTTCTCTTTGGAAACTCGCTCTTTGATCCAGATGTTATCACGCACCCCTGAGAACAGCACTTGGTCTCTGGTTATCATCAGACTTCTCTGAAATTGCTTTAATAGTTAAGAATCAAGATTAAAAGGAATTGCTAACAATTTTAAAGCAGTATAAACAAAACAAGATTTTGAACTTAACTGCTAGCAGTGAGAACACAAGGTAAAATCAGGCTAAGTGTGGGCTGTATGGCTTTCATACACACACAGGAAAGAAAACTGGCTTGAGATGTGTGCGTCAGAGCAGTAGTGACTTCAAGCTGGCACTGGGCTCCATGCACTCGATGTCATGTTTTCACCTCTGGGACTTCTAAGTACATGAAGTACATCTGTTAGCCAATACTTAGGACTGTGTGATCCTGCTGTGTTGATAAGAGAGAGGTGGACTTTAGGGAAGAAGTCACAGGTGGGAGGAGAGGTTCGAAACATTTCCCAGTGCCAGTGCTTGGGCAGAGGCCTTGAAGCAATCAGTGATTTCCCACCTGCAGTGTAACAGGTGTTCTTTCTAGAGACCGTGCCTTCTTAGCGAGCTAAAGAAATACCTTGAATGCTCTAGTTCAAAATACAAGGGTCCACCTAAAATTTCTATAGCAGTAGCCATGTGTGAAGAAGAAATGGTTTCTGCCATTTCTGAGATTTAAATATAGTTTTTTTTTTCTCTCAGAGTTGTAGTTCTATAAGCAAGACAGTGCTACATGTGCTAACGTATGCCTTCAGTCACTCTAGGGACACTGGGTAAACAGGAGGTAGGAACAGCCTCTACTTGATTGCTGTAGTCCCTTAGTTCTTTGAAGATTGCTGTCTCAGGATGGGGGAGAAGTTCAAGGTCTATCTTCCTGACTACGTGAGACCCCGTCTCAGAAAACAGACCCTTGTGTAATAGGTTAGGGGTCTTTGAAATGATTACGTGGAATGTCTTGAAATCATAGGCTGCCAAAGTACTGGAATGTGCTTATCTCTCTGGCCTCTGGCCGCTATCTTTGAAGACAAAGATTTGCGTAAAAAGGCAGAATTGCAGCCCCCCAAGACTGGATATGGTCTGCTTCCTTCTCACCACTGCACCACTGGGGACCTGAGCAGGGAGTGGATTGCTAGGAACTCCTGTGGTTGGAATCGCAGCCAGCCAGCCAGCCAGCCAGCCACGTGCTGGCCCTGGCTCTAGAACTTGATGCCCAGACAGGAGTTTTAGATGTGCACATTCCACGTTAGTGAGTGTTCCTTGATCTACACCAGCACACCAAGATTAATACACTTCATGACACGATGGCTTGTCTGGGTAGAATTTAAGTATGGTTGGCAGGAACGTGTTTTAGTTTTATCCTTGCTTTCTCCAGGGCATAACTTCAGAATATGTGTGACTGAAAGCTATTTCTGAATTTTGTCTGTTGGAAATAAATTGCAAGGCACAGACAGGCGGGACAGAAAATGCTTCACATCCAGGACCTGTATAGCAAGGAAGCCCATTCACACACCTAGTTTCCAATACAGCTTTTAAACAAACCAACCCAGCTGGCGTGGCAGCACATGCCTATGTCTGGCATTTGGGAGGCTAAGGCAGGAAGGCAGCTTGAGCCCAGAGGTTCGAGGACAATCTGGCAACATAGCATGACACCAATTTGGGGAGAGAAAGTCTAAATTCACTTTGGAGAACATCATCAATCAGCAAACATCAAACACAAGTAATTTTTAGACAAGGTCATTGCTTACCCTGTCTTAGCAAAAAAGTGTAACAGTTTCTGCATTTTCCCACTTACGTAAGTAGAGAATGGTTACCGACAAGATGTTCTTCCATGTGGGTGACACTCCACAGAGCTGGGAAGCTCTGGAGGCGTCAGGAGCTTAAGGGCATGCTTGGCGACATAGTCCAGGCCTGCCTGGGCCATCAGACCTGTCTCAAGACAACTAACAGTAGGCGTGTTTCCTGTTCACATCAATGGCAAACGAGTTTGTAAAGCAACCCAGACAAATGTTGCTTCACCAAAAAAGGCAAGATAATGTAAGCAGACAAAAATATCTTTTGGGACACGTTATCTCTTAGCTGACCTGAAAGCAAGAATTTGTAGGATTTCAGACATGAGGTAAAAATAGGTGCCTGTGAGGTAGGCTGGCACCAAAGTTTGCTTTTATCTTGAGCGTTTGCTGGAGCTCTGCAGTCCTTGAACTAGTGGTAAGACAGGGCCGGACAGAATGCTTGCCTCGGCTGAATCATAGGCCACAGCAGAGAAGTCACCGCCCCTAACTACATAGCTACGGGTCACTTCTCAAGGCTCGTCACTCAAACCCATCACATTAGGCTAATTTAAATGGGCCTCATGTCTGGCCAAAATAATAATAATTTAAAAAAATCTCCGTGGGATTCAATTTAAACCTGTTTTCAAATTGTCCTTCTTGCCAGGCAAACAAGGTGTCACACAATCAGTCGAAAAGGACCAATGACCATTAGGATCCTCACAAAGAATATGAGTAATATCATAGTTAGGCACAGGTGTCAACTTGATGGTTGAAAGTGTGAGCTCTGGGCAGATTTGTGGAGAATTAGTGGTTAGGTTAAGCCCAGAGCAAACCTGCAGGAGATTGTCTAGCTGATGGGGAAGGCCCGGCCTGTGGTGGGTGGGACTAGGCCCTGAACAGATGAATAAAATACTGAGAGCTGGCCAGATGTGTTGGCCTGGCAAGTAAGGATTGTCCGTCTCTCAGCTGTTATGTGATGATCATGTGGCCAGTTCCCTCAGCCCTGGTGTTGGTGCGTGCTCTCCTGTCAAGCTGGACTACAGACTGTAACCGGACTATCAGTAAAAAAAATAAACCCCTTGTTCCCTTAAGTCGTTTGATGGTCATTTATCAGCAACCATGCAGACAAACTGCAACAGAATTTGGTACCCAGGAAGTGAGGTGTTGCTGATAAATCTGACTATGTGGATTTTGTGGCTTTTGAACGGTTTCACCAGATAAAGTTGGATATGCTTGAAGATTTTCACTTTGTGAATTACAAATACCATTCTACAGAGTTTAATGGGTCATTTGGACAATGAGAATGGTGAGAGTTGTGGATTGTTTGGGCTCAGTTTATGATGAAGGAAACAAGGACTTTGGTAAAGCTGAATTTAAAGATGATGGACTTTTTGCTTGATAGAGGAGGAGAGGTGCATTGGCAGCCTTGAAGATTTTCATGAGGAAAGGACAGGCAGCCGAATAGCCGAATAGTTGGAGAAATGAGCATCAACGAAGGAAAACCTAGTGACTTGCACTGGGACAGTGGAAAACATGAATATCAACATACGGCGATTTTGTGTTTTGAAAACCTAGATTCCTTCAGGGGCGGAAAGCCCAAGTTGAAGCCGTTTCTTGCCCTTTGGAAGTTTTGACTGCCTAGAAAGGGCCTTTTCCAGAACCAGCAAGCTAAAGTTGGTACAGCTGTGGCTCCAGTGGACCAAGCTACATTTCAGCCTCGCTGTGGACTCTGCCAGCGTCCCCCAGGTGATAGTGCACAATTACAGGGTTCATGGAGAGCAGCAAAAGCTTGGCACCAAGTGGCAGGCGTAGAGTTCCTGCAAGGAAAGGTGAATGTTATAGCTGCAGAGGCGAACCCAGAGTATTGTTTGAGATGCCAGAACCATGGGATGTATGCTGAGGACGGCTGCGAGTGGAGATTCAGAGGAAATCTGCTTTTACAACTTTGAGCTTCAAACAGGGCTGAGAATGCCTAGAATCTTTGAGCCACTGTGATTACGTGATGAGCAACAGAAGATGGACATTGAAATACAGGATGCAGTAATTGATTTGCTGGACTTGATTTTAATGCAATGTTTTCTTATTGTATTATAATACATCTGTTTGATATCTTGTTGAAGTATTTAACATTTTGATTTGACAGATTAGAGACAATTTTTAAAATTTTTCAGTTCCAACATTTTAATAAGTGAACTTTTAAGTGACTAACATTTTAAATTGAATTATAGAAATTTTTAGTTTTGGACTTTTAGAATTAATAAAATTAAATGTATATTTTTAAGATAACTTTTAACACCTATGGGAACAAAGATCGAAGGTTACAGTTTAAAAGTACTGTTTTTGTGTTAAGTGAACAAGGGGTGGAGTGTCATAGTTAGGGCACAGGTGTCAACTTGATGGTTGAGGGTTTGAGCTCTGGGCACATTTGTGGAAAATTAGTGATTGGGTTAAGCCCAGAGCAAACCTGCAGGAGCTTATCTAGCTGATGGTGAAGGCCCAGCCTATGGTGGGTGGGACTAGGCCCTGAACAGGTGAATAAAATACTGAGAGCTGGTTGAGGAAGGCGGCATCCTTCTGTTCACTTGGTCAGACATGCTGGTCTGGCAAGTAAGGATTGTCCATCTCTCGGCCGTTAGGTGGTGATGGTGTGGCCAGTTCCCTTGGCCTTGTGTTGGCGTGAGTTCTCCTGTCAAGCTGTAACCAGGAATCATGAGAGAGAATAAACCCTTGTTCCCTTCAGCTGTTTGATGATGATTTATCAGCAACAATGCAATACTGCAACAGAGTATTATCAGGAAAAGCTGCTGATGTTTAAAGGAACAAACATGGGAAAAGGAACAAAAACTTATGGAGAAAAAGATTTCTAAACCAAATAAAACTTGTAAGAAAAAAAATACAATCAATGAAAGTACAAATCCAACAAGTACAGAAAGGAAATTATAGAAAGGAAACAAAAACAAAAGACAAAGCAGGTAGGAAAGATGGATAAAAACCAACTAAAGGCTGGAGAGATGGCTCAAGGATTAAGCCTCTGCCTGTTTGGATCCCAGGTCCCATGTAAAAACACCAGGCAGAAACAGTAGCGGCCTGCACTATCTTGCTCTGGTGGGCAGAGTGAAGAAGGAGATAGGGAGATAGAAGCAATCTAGAATGATTCCTGAAGTCATCCTTGGTCCTCCACAGAGACACACGGTGCGCGCGCGCACACACACACACAGAGAGTAAATAAAATATTTTAAAAAGAATTTATGATGAAGATCTAGAAACAATCCTGTTATATTTTCAATCACAATAGTCAAAATAAAATTATTTTCTTTGAACTTATCTTTTAAGAATGCCTTGTTCACACTCAAAATAGGAGACTAAAGAAAAATACAAAGTGTACTTTTATATAAACGTCAACCAAAATACTACTACATAAGAAAGAATGAAGAAGATGAAGGCAGTAGCCATCAGTAGTCACTACATCATAATGCAAGGTTCTGTTCACCAGAAAAAACAAACAAAAACCTGTTCTGAACTCGTTAAGTATCCAATATCAAAGCCAAAAGAAAAAACATTGTTAGTGGAGAAAGAAACAAACAGATGATTACGAGAACTTCAAACTAAGGTGAAAACCAAGGACATCAAGACAAAATAAAACCCATACAAACTGTGCAACTCGCCTAGCAAGTCTGATCTAATGAGTACAGGGAAGCACGTGGCTCATGTGCAAAACCAACCACAGGGGGACAGTGCTAGTCAGAAAGATGAAATCTTGTGTATCACATTCCCTGACAGCACAATGCCAGAAATAGATTAGAACACAGCCCAGGCCAGCATTTGGAGTTCTATTCTATTCTGAAATAAATCTTAAAAAGTATTGGTCAAGGGCTGGGGAAATGGCTAAGAGGTTAAGATTCTGGCTCGAAAGCAGAAGGACCTGAGTTCTAATCCCAGGTCCCACATGAAAATGCCAGGCAGAAATAGTGATGGCCTGCACTTCTGGCCATGGTGGGCGGAGCCTGGGAAATCCCAGAGTGAAGCAACAAGGAAGTGGAAGCAACACAGGATGATTCTTGAAGTCACCCTTAGTCCTCCACAGGGACACATGTGCCCTCTGATGATATATGCACACACTTTCGGGGGGGAAAAAAAGTACTGATTAAATATTTCAGACTGCAAGAATTCATCAAGAGAAAATATAAAGGCACAAATACATTAGTTGGAATTTTAAAAAGGTCCTAAGTATAAAACTACATAGCAACATCAAGATAATTTTAAACTATGGCCACAAATAAATCCCTAGAAAAAGCTTACTAAATTTAACAAAATTGTTTCAAGAATAAAATGCTAATGCTCCGATCATCTGTATGATATTTTTTTTCCCCAAATGCTGGCGATCGAACCTAAGGCCTTAGCAAGTGTTCTGCCACGGAGCTAAATTCCCAACCTTTAAAACATTGAATTTAAATCTTCATTTAATAGCCAAATGCCTGCAAAGACCAACTCTAGTCTTAACCTCTAGAAAGCTGAAAATCCTTTTTCATAAGACCGATATAACCTCCATCTTAAATGAGCCCTTGGGGTGTGGATGCAACTTATGACGGAAGTGTGAAAATCCTAGCCAAGACACTGGCCAGCCTGAGTGCCCAGCCTGCAGCCAGCGCCACCCAAGAGGCTGAGGCAGGAGCATTGTGCATTTGAGGCCAGCTACACTGTACAGACTGACCCTGGTTTAGGAAAATGAAACAAAACAGAAAATTGGCAGCTTGAGTCCAGGAATATTAAAATACACAACCCATGACCAAGTTGAGTATGCATTACAAATTAAAATTTGGGGCTGGAGAAATGGCTCATGAGTTAAGCTTTTGTCTTGTAAGCAGAAGGTTCCACATAAAAATGCCAGGCGCAAATGGCAGCGGCCTGCACTTCTGGCCCCGGTGGGCGGAGCCTGGGAAATCCGAGTGAAGCAAGGAAGTAGAAGCAATCCAGGATGATTCCTGAAGTCACTCTTGGTCCTCCACAGGGACATACAATGCCCTCTGATGCACACGCGTGCACGCGCGCACACACACACACACACACACAAAATAAAAAAAACTAGAGTTAAAATCTGGTTTCATACTTTTAAAAATGACTTTATACATAGAGATGACCATTTACACAGATATGGAGAAAAACATTCATTGCAACTTGAAGCTTACTGAAGCTATCAGCATCTGTGAGACACAGGCCACACATGACAGTAACTGTCAGCAGCAACGTGGAAAAGACACTGTCTTTGAGCCCAGGTAGGATGCTTTTCGACACGGCAGGTCTTACTCGGTGATGAGGGGACAAACTAATCATTGCAGAGGGACTGCATTCAGAAAGAAAACTACCATTATTGGTAGACGATATTGAAAAGGAAAACTCAGAAGACTCCCAGGCAGATGAGTAGAACTCAGAGACGGTCTACTGTGTTAGTGAGCTCTACAGGCTACAACAGTCAGAACAGGAAGTGTATTTGAAAATTTCAATATAACATAGCATTGAAAATACAAAACTCAGACTGGGGTGGGGGCTCAGGGTTAAAATCTTTACAAGCAAAGGAACCTGAGTTCTGATTCCCAGAGCCCGCATAAAAATGCTGGGTGGATGTGGCAGACTGCCTGGAATTCTAGTCCTGGAAGGCAAAGCCTGGAAAACTGGAGAAATTTAGTAAGACATTAAAGTTTTTATGGAGAAAATATTCATGCTTTATGAAAGACTTGTGTTTAATAGAGATATACATGCAATGTTTTGATTAAAAAGACTGAAAATATATACTTTTTTCCAATTTAATCAACATAGTATAAGTTTCTTATACAATGCACATAGACCCATGCACCACGTAAAGAAACCATGAGTCAAGGAAAGGAAGACAATCTAACAAAAATGGGCAAAAGATACGAACAAGTCTTTTACAGAAGAGGATATTACACAGAAAAACTCTCTCCTTAGCAGTCGGGGACATGCACACGGAACCCACCATGACATGCCATGTAACAGCTGGCAAAAAAACCCAGCTAAGACCATGTGTTTCCAGGAAATGGAATCAGGGGAACTCTAGGCCACGGCCAGGAGGAGGGAAACAGGTACAAACCCTTCAGAACCTCTTGGCCCACTGGATGAACCCCACTTCTTACAGTGATAGTTCCCAAACTTTGGTCTCTCTTAGCATTTAAAATGACTTAGGAACCCAAAGAGCTGGGGTCCCCATGGGCTGTATCTACCAGCACTTACCACATTAGACATGAAAATGCATGAAGATTTCGCAAGCACACAAGTTGCCAGAGCTATGGTGGCACATATTTGGGGAGCATTTCAATTTGGGGAGAAATTGAAAGGGACTAATGTCTATGTGCAATGAAAAGTTTTGTTCTCAGAGACCCTCTGGACCCCACTTAAAAACAACTCTTGCACACATGCAAAGAAGCAGGCACAAGAAGTTATTCATTGCTCAAATATTTATTGAGTATCTGTCCTATGTCAGGCATTGTTCATGACACTGTGAATGTAACAGAAAGCAATACAGATGCAACTCCAGCCTGCACAGAGCTTACTATAGCTGGGCAGAATGTCCCAGAAACACCATCTTCAATAGAAAAAAATGAAAATAATACAAATCTCAGCAGACCAAAAACCAGATAAATTGTAAAAAAGTCACACAGTGGAATATACAATGGAATATTATATAGCAATGAAAACATGTAATACAGTTACATGCATAAACATGGATGTAAATATCAAAAACAGCAGTCACAGAAGAATTACAGACACCATGATTCCTTTTACATATAAGTTCACATACAGGTAAATCTAAACATTTTATTACACCTACCAATAAAAACATGGAAAAAATTAACAGAAAATCCAGATGTTTACATTGTGTGGTGAGAACAAATGGGAAGGGTTTTTCTAGGTAGTTAGAATGTTCTAGTCCTTAAACAAAAGGTTGTAAGTTTATACACTTTGGTATGCACTGTTTCACAGCAGTTCGTTAAAGAATAAGGATATAATAAGGATATAAAATACAATACTGTCAATCAAGCAAAGTGAAACACTGCTATTTCAGCCACTGCTGTACCAATGACAACATGAGAAAGAAGCAGGTATGGACCGTTTCTCTGGGAAGTCTACCAGGTCCCAGATCCAGAGTATCCAATATTGCAGCTGCTCTCCACAAAGACCCGCATCGCTGCCGCATCTTAACGACTGTGTTCACAGGCAGACTTCCTCTTATAAAGCACATGGGGGGCTGGAGAGGTGGCTCAGGGGTTAAGCCTCTGCCTTGCAGGCTGAAGGTCCTGAGTTTGGATCCTAGATCCCACGTATAGACGCAGGGGCGGCCTGCGCTTCTGGTCCTGGTAGGGTGGAACCTGTGAATCCCGGGGCAGAGTAAACGAGGAGGTGGAGGCGTCTATGGTGGTTCCCGAATTTGTCCGTGGTTCTACACACACACACACACACACACACACACACACACACACACGAACACACGCATATACGCACAATTGAATTAAAAAAATTAAAAAAAAATAAAGCACATGGTCGGTTGGGAGTGGTGAGGCACAACTGAAGTCGTAGTGCCCAAGACACTGAGGCAGGAGGATTGTGAGTTCAAGGTACTTAGCAAGACCCTGTCAAAGAAAGAAAGAAAAGAAAGACAGGAGAGAGAGAGACAGAGAGAGAGAGAAACAGAGAAGAAAAAAGATGGAGAAAAGAAAAAGGGAGAGAAAGAAAAAGAGAAAGGAAAGAAAAAGAAAAAGAAAGAAAAAAGAAAGGAAGGAAGAAAGAAAAGGAAGGAAGGAAGGGAAGAAAAGGAAAGAGAAAGAAGAAAAAAAGGAGGGAGGAAGGGAGGGAAGGAAGGAAAAAGGGAAGGGAGGGAGAGAAGAAAGGGAGGGAGAGGGGAGAAAGGAGGGAAAGGAGGAGGGAGGGAGGGAGCAGCAGTTAATGAGATGACGAGCGATGTGCATGCTACCTCGTTACTGAGTCATAGTGATCTGCAGCAGCACAAGTTCTCTAGGAATGCACACATGTGCTAAATGCTACAGACGCAGAGGATGTATGGCAGCTGCTGACTTCTGCACTGATCAATACTGTGTACACACAACGTCAACAGTGTTGAAATTGGTCCGCCAAGGTCATTCCTGTGTCGGTCCATTCCATGGGCTGAGAGAGTTAAGGGGCAATTGCTCCAAGTTCAGGAAATTAACTAGAAATTTTGGTATTCAATTCAGAAAATTGGAACCATCAGACAGTTCTTGAAGCAGTCCACTGCCTATGCATGCCCAGCGCTAGCTGGATGCTCCTCTGGGTTTAGAAGCTGGTGTGGGGGTGACTTGGCCGCTGCAAATGACCAGCCTCAAGAAAGGGGAAGGAGAAAGTGTACTCCTTGGCCATTTTCTCCATCTGGTCTGACACCCCCCAGGTCAAACTCACCTGGAAGTCCCAGGCACTGCCGGAGCTATTTATAAAACTAACCACCACCTACCCAGGCAGCTACAAACTAGAAGCTTACTCCTCCATCAGCGGGGACAGACTAGGCCACCGAAGGGCCTGAACTAGAACAGAGGCAGGCGGTTCTGGACCAGCACCTGGAGCTTCTGGACTCCGCCTGTGCTGCCTGAAGTATTGCAAACTTCTGCCCTCTCTTCCCTAGGAACAGAGAAACTGGGAGGGAACCCTTAACTTCCTAAGAGTCCCACCTCCCTCCTCGGATGGGAAGAATGATGACCTTCTGGAGCAGGATGTTATTTTTAATTAACAGAGAGTCATTAACCTGGATGTCCAATGACAAGCACCACCCAGCGGTAATCCCTGCCAGTGAGGCGGCAGCATTAGACGGCTGGCTGGCAGCTTAGAGGAACCCAGTCTCAGCATAAAAAGAAGGCTAGGGATGTAGTTCAGAGGCAGACTGCTTTCCTGGCAATCTTCAGTGCCAAAAAAACAAACCCAGAAACCCTGCTATCTTTTAACTTGTGTCTGTTCAGACACGAAGAAGGGCTCTCTGTCTTGAGTCCCATGCACAGGAAGATGCATTTAGCTGCTTCTCTCTCTCCCCAGAAGGTGCGGAGATGCGCGGGGAAGCCGTCTCCTCTGCAGTTTCTGTATTTGACCTGGTACCAGCTTATACTCTTCAGAGCTCATATGTAAACACCTCGGCATTTCTAGGTACTTGTCAAAGAAGTTATTGAGCCAAGAAAATAAAATGGGGAAACGGAATTCACTGCCTGCACACGCCTACACGGCTGCCCAGTCTCCAGTTCACGGCCAAGGGCATCTGAATTTGAGGTGCTGGCAGGAGGGGGAACCAGGCTGAACTGGATGGCCTTTGCTCAATTCAGTTGATCCAAGTTAGAGAAAGCAAAGCGCCCTCATGCTCAGTGTCTGATGAGCAACAAGCTCAGGTCTGCAGGACAGAAGCAGCACCACGAGATGGACATGCAGTTTGCTTAAGGAGACTGGTTTTCCTGAGATTTTACAGCCGCCATTCAGTTTACGGAGCCTGTTTTCCTTCCAGAAGCTGTTCTTTGTTTTTCCAGCCAGGACCCAAAAGAAAAAAAGCCTTCTGTGGAGTCACAGGATCTCATTACTGTAACTGGTGGGCGGGCCAAGATCATCTCGTTTCCCTGCAGCACGAATCTTGCAGGCTTTGGTGGGGTTCATTCCTGTAATCCCGGCACGAGGGCGGTTAAGACAAGAGGATTGATTAATGGGAGTCCAGTGGCCTCAGAGTGCGCGCCTGTCTCAAACCAAAACAAATCTCTGTGCCGTAAGCTCGGGAGCTCCCGATTTGGCAATCAGCAGAATCCAGGCTGCTCTAGAGTCCTAGGGCCTATCTCCTAGCACGTCTCCAGGCTTTCCTAGCGACAGGCAAGGAACCAACTGTCACAGAACAGAGCTCATTTCCACCAGTGCATGGTTTCACAATCCTCTCCTACTGCACCCTGATTTAAGAGTGGGGGGATGGAGAAGAATAAAGGTGACAACTTTCTTATCTTACCTATAAAATGTTTAGGTGCCAGTTACCTGGCTAGCACGGAAGCTGCACAAAGATGGCACCTGCCTCAAGCCCATCACAGAGAAGAGGGAAGGGTACAGAAAAGCTGCACAAATGCTTTTTAGTTTTACTCACTGGAATTCCTTTCAGAAAGCAGGAAGAAATACTTGGTAATTTTTTCTTTTTGCATGTGTATGTATACCAGAGGTCCAAGGGTGGCACTGGAATCACCCTGCACTGCTCTACCTCCTTATTGCTTTGCTCTGGGGTTTCCCAGGCTCCGCCTTCCAGAGCCAGAACTGCAGGCTGCTGCCATTTCCGCCCAGCATTTTTACGTGGGATCTGAGGATCCTTTTGCTTGCGAGACAAAGGCTTACCCTGAGTCACTTCCCCAGCTGGGGTGCACGGTTTTTTAATGCAAATACTGACCCTTAACAAAGGACAGTGGGACCTAAAACCGAGCAGTGACTTTTCCTGCAAGTGGAGTATGCTGGAAAGGGGTGGCCATGCTGGTGAAGGGGGCAGCTGTGGAGTGCAGACGGAGGAAGAACAGGAGCAGGAGCACAGGTGCTGGGAATCCTGGGAGTGCTCAGGTGACAAGATAAAGCACAAGGAGAGTCCTTGGATTTGGAAAAAGGACCTATCCTTAACGGCAGGTCAGAACCTGGCTGCCGGGAACCAACGAGAGAGACGCTAAAAGGAAAGAACTATGAGCGAATGGAAGACAAAATAAACAGATGAAAACAAGTCTAGGCTATTTCTTAGAGCCACTTTCCTCTTTTACTTCCAAACTTACCAACTTGTTGGAGTAACGCTTATTAAATAGACATGACACGTCTGAGAAAATGACTCCTGAACACAGTCTACCAAGTCAAGTGCTTAGACACAGTTCATCTTACTTTAGAGACTAACAGTATTTATTGAAATGAATGACAAGATCAGCACTTTTATACATTACTTTGCCACCACTAATTGCCTGTTTATACAATTAAAAAATAATACCTATGACTGTTTATGGTAAAAAGGGCTTTATTTTACATCTCATTGGTACACCATTATAGAAAACTGCCTAAACACATCTTATAAAGCACAACAGTTATTTTTAAATAGTCAAATATGAAATCTAAGTTACATTCTATTTCCTTCATGATCAGATGACTACAATAATGACAAATACTAACAGTCTTTTCATAGCCAATGTTACAAATAATTTTTATGTTACAAGTGCTATAATTTTTTAAAATAAAAAACCTTTGACTATTGTAGACCATCTCTGTAATGAAAATGAATCTTTGCAAGTCTACAAGTTTTGAAATGATAACTTGATAGTTTTACCTTTCTAAAATGATTCTATTTATGGAATTGGATTATGGGGCAAAAGCACCTTATACACTCAATTAGATTACTTTAATTTTTTAAGTACAGATGAGTCATATCCATCCCAATTTCTAGTAAAGTATCAAAGCAGTTCACTAAACTAAATCCAAAGACAATACAATATTTTAGAAGGCATAATTCTAGGAGCACGTAGCATCAATAATACTTTTACTACTTACATGAGCCCAAGTCCAGAGGACGGCAAAGAGGGCTGTGACACAAAGGTGTGTGACATCTGAGTTGTTACACAACTGAGAAAAGACACTAATTTAACTCAACGTAAATCCTCTTATGAGAAATACCTGCTTGGGCTGGGGGTGTAACTCAGTGACAGAGCATTTGTCTAGCTGTCTGTTTGATCCCCAGAATGAAAAATTGAAGGAGAGAAGGGGATAGGTGAAAGGAAAAGCCAGTGTGCGGGGTGCAGTACCCACGGCACAGCAGGACCTTCCCTTAGAAACTGCAATAGCAGCTACGGTCCTGACCCCGTCCAAGGCCTCTCCTCACTGTTACTATCAAGCCACAGAGATTTCTCAATGACATCTTTCAGTCATCAGTCACTTTACAAAAAAATACACATAATTTGTGCTTAAAGTGTTAATGAGATTTTGAAAAAATACAAACTGGGCTAATTCTCAGGGTAAAAAGAGTTATTATTTTAACAAATCCCTTGGCATAGAAAGGTTGCTCTTTCTTCTAAGAAGTCATATTTTAGAACCACAGGTTCATATTTACCTCCTGGTCTAGAGTGGTAGGTGCATTTAAACCAAGTAAACTAAATCCAATACTAAATAGGTATAATTCTGCATATCAGAACAAATATGCTATGCTTTGCTTCAAATCAGCTTATTTCTCATCATTCAGATAAATGTTTCAAGATACAATCTGTTAATTAATGCAGAGAAAAAGGGATTAAAAGTCAGAAGTCTTCTAATAAATGGAGTTACTTAAATAATTGAGCCTAAAACATATACTTATGTAACTTTCCACTCTTATTTTTTAATTAAGCGCGCGCGCACACACACACACACACACACATATATATATATACACAACAAACCTAGCATTTAATATGTGCAAAATTGTGTACCATTCATTTTCATTTCAACTTTGGTTAAGTACCTATTTAACCTATATCGGACATATTATGGAAGCTATGCAAATGATCACAAACATAATAATGAGGTAAGTTAAAAATCTACTAGTGCAAAAAGCAAGCAGCTGCCAAAAGCAAAGCATATGAATTAAACAAACGCAGAATGAAGCTTTCACTAAGAGAGTTGCTGGAATAACCAACTATAGAAGCTCCTTGTAAACACTGTTTGTAAGGAACCATTGAATGATTAAGAATTCATACAGTCACAAAAAAGTATTCTAACAACACCACGGTAGTGCATTGTTTTATCTTTAGAGTTCAGAAACCACTCACATGTCTAAAAGTTTGCATATTTTCTTTAAGAGAAATTTAATTAGTGAGACACATTAATTACAAATACTGTAGTATAAAAATTCCGGTTCTTTACAAAAATTATATATTAAAATATTCTATACATTTTAAATTAGTAACTGGCATATATATCAATTCTGCACAATTAATTCATCTTTGCTGGGAATATCATACATCAAGTCTGAGGACACAGCTACTCTCAGTCAACCTAAACTGGCATGAGGTTATGTGTCTAAAAAGATAGACATGTGCCCTGTGGTATCCAAGCTCTTTGTTTCAGTGTCTTTTCTGCAATTACTGCTGCTTATATTCATTTCAGATTTGACTGGGCAGTACAACTATGAAGTTTCAAAAGGCTTTCAAGGGTTCGTATTGTTTATCTGCATCTTTAAGGTTGTGAGGAACCTGAGATAGCTGTCCAATGCTTTTATTTCCATTGTAAAAAGTTTATACAATTTCAAGGTAAAAATAATGCAAAAATAAAATATCTAGAGCATTTACAAAAATCTTACAAATGTCTAAAATGCGACTTAAAAATGTCCTGTTAAGGTGCTTTCTTCTTTCTTTAATAGGACAATGTGTACTTGATTATGTGAATTTTAAATTATGAAGCTTTTAATTTCAGAAAAAGATTACAGCTATTGGGACTGGTGGCATATGAAAATGTCTGGAGACATACTCGACTGCTAATGAAAAGATGAAACTTTAGAGCTAAAAGGGACGTAAAGGGAATCTTTCAACTCCCTTGTCTGTCAGTGAAAGAAGGGAATTAAGAGCTACATAAAGTAAGTGCTTTAGCCAAAAACATATTCTAATATATTGATCTGATACAAATCAAGAATATCCCATATTCTTCTTGTATCTTGTTAAAATTCTTGGAAAATAATAAAAATTCAAAAGCAGAGTTTTCTGAACTTGCCTTTCTGTTTTATTTAATGTCCTAAGTTTGTGGCTAACTATAAAGGAATCAAATAGTTACTAAAATTAGTATCACAAATATTATTTGTTGGAAAATAGCTGTCAGAAGATCACGGCTTACTCAAGGGCACAGCCTTACAATGTGGAGAACATTCAAGACAGCAAAGCTACCAGAGTCAGCTTGATAATCTGACGACTGATAGCCTCTATGAAAGATACAAGAGCAACAAAGCCTTTGAGCTTTTAATTTCACTACTTTCTATACAGCTCTAAGAGTAGGGAAGAATTGATATACTAATTTTCAGAGAGTCTTGGCTTCTTTTCTATTTTTATTTGGATCTAGAAGTAAGCAAATACACTTTAACAACTTACAAACTAGAAATACAGTCAGAATACTCTTAAGTGACAAAACTTCATAACCAGTTACTAATAAATAATCATAACAATAACTTTAGTTAAAAAAAAAAAACAAAAACCAACCAACAATTCAACTTAAAGGTGCTTTTTTATTGTTACCTTGAAGCCATCGAACCTGTGTGGCTGGTCCATAGCCCTTCTCATTCTTCGCTGATATCCTGAACACAATGGCAGGTCTAGACGTGTAATCCATGTGTGCATTTGCAAGCTGTCCAGCAGTCACTGTACATGATGTTTTAAGACCACAATAAATCCTCATAAAAACAAGTTGACTTGGATTATCTTGTATTTGTGCTGTGCGGATAGCCAAGTAGGCTGAATATTCCAAAATATTTCCTGAAGGTGAAGTTGGAGGCTCCCAGGAGAGGTGGATACCTTCAACATTCTAGGAAAGAGACAAATTCCTTAAATTTTCTCCATTTTCACCACTTGTGTCAAATGTATCTTTAGAACACAAAATGCTTGTGTTCACTAGTGTAATTACATTAGACTTTGGCTCTCTTATTGATGTTTAAGATTACCTTAACTGGATTTACAATGTTTCATTCATATGTTTTTCACATAGCAAAGGCTTCTGCAATGTCTGTCTGCAATATCTCCCAAAGAAGATTTTCTTCCTTAAGGGCAGGATTTAGAACAAAATATAATCCAATTTCATATATTCAACTAAATTTTAATATCTCCAGCATGAACTTTAGGGTTACATAACAAGAAAACAAAGCAAACAGATTTCCCTGCTTTTCTCTAGTTTGTATGCTGCAATTTTCCTTACAACTGGTACTAAAAAATGCCATGCATGGTATTTTTTAAAAACTTTTTTTAAACCTTTTAATTCACCTCTTTTAGATATCTTCAATTTCATCAGGGGCTAACAAGAATTTCTGAACACAGTTCACTTCACATTCAAAGTTTAAAATAATTGAAATCATCAAGTCTTGACCTGACAGATTACCTTTGAAATTCTAACTGTAGAAGGGGCACCAGGAAAGCCAGGAATGCAAGTTTTAAATTCACTGATTTTGCTGAAAGGGCCTATTCCACAACCATTGACTGCAGCAACTCTGAATTTATACACCGTGCCTGGAACTAGATCTTGTTTCTTAAGCAAACTGTAGTCAGGTGCATCTGCATTTCCAATCTACAATATAATATATATAAGAATCAGAAGGGAACGATAAATTTATTATTTGTAATATGCAATTACTTACCTTTCATTAACCAAGACTTTATGGAATGTGTTATATTTAAAGTTCTAATTCACATTACGTATTTCCTTCTGTTCTATGAGGAATAAAACCTCTAATACAGAACTAACTAACCCATGAATGAGATTCTTATCCAAAGGAAGAGTGCCTTTTCCAGGTCAGAATCACTGACCACAAGGAGGCACAGAAAGGGTCTGGAGGTAGAAAAAAGTCAGCAACCACTAAATACAAAGTAGCAACTAACCCATCTCCATGAGAAGTGAAGACGAGCAACAGTCTCAGTAATAGTCTGCTAGGACTAACCCCTTGAGACACCCGGCAAGCAAGCTCGAGAGAAAAGTCGTACACGGCATCAAAAATAGTATAAATAAATAAATAAAAGACGCTGGAGAGATGGCTCAGGAGTTAAGAATCTGCCTTACAAGCAGCAGGTCCTGAGTTCTGATCTCAGGTCAGGCTGAACTGGTGGAAGGAAAAAAGGAAGGGAGAGAGGGAGGGAGGGAGGGAGGGAAGGAGGGAGGGAGGGAGGAAGGAAGATCATATTTGATACATATTCAGTGACATATTCTAGTCATATTCGATACTTTTCAAACCATTTTTAGCTGTCCCCCTCACCTTCACAATGCCTCTGAGAGTGAGGAAATTCTATGTACCATCATACTTTCAAGGAGCCTAGTCATTGTTTCACAGATGAAGAAACTTAGTCTCGAAGTCCACAAATGACTTGTCCCAGCTCACACTGCGGACTGCTGGAATCAGTAATTCTAACCCAAGTTTGCTAGTTATCGATTTTATTCTGCTCTCTTCTTTTAAGAAAATCAAGTAACGAACACGCCTTTACACATGGAAGTCTCCTAATTCAAATATACATTCAACAGCAGCCAGGAATTTCAGTAGGCATAATATTGACAAATTATTCCCTGAAATATTAGGTTTCTGTCAAAAATTTAAAAATACCCAGTGTGAAAAGGGAGAATGCCACATGTAATATTTAAGAAACAGTAAATAGTATATAGGCTGACTATCCCTTATCTGAAATGCTTGGGTCCAGAAGTATCCTAGACTCAAGATTTTGGGGAGTTTTGAAATATGTGCATACACATAATGAGGTATCCTGGAGATGGGACAAAAGCCTAAAACATGACATGAATTTTTATTTATGTACAACATATGTACAATATATGTACATTTTTGCCCATGACTCAGCACATGAAGTCAGGGTATGGGATTTTCCACTTAATCACCTCATATTAGTATTTAAAGAAAGCTTTCAGGGGACTGGAGAGAGAAACCCACCTTAGTCACTAGAGATTTGCTTTAAAAGACACCTTTGAGGTAAACTCTAGAAAAGAATTTCAACAAAGAATACAACATAATATATATACAAACCTTCAAATAAAACCATAAAAAATCCTAATTTCATTCATTTCGATGAACTTGAACCAGAGTCATTAAGTAATCTTGCTCTCAGAGTTCATAATTCACTTTGCTTGTTTAGTTTCTTTACTTTCTCAAGTGGTATAGACTAAACCCGCTCCACTGGCATCTACCACAGTGCTTTACCCTCAGCCTCCAAGTCTATAACTCATGGTACAGAAAATACAGTAGTAGTTACCTTTGAGATACTCTGTTTTCCTTTTGGTAGCAAATAAAACTGGCAAACTAAAGCTGTATTATTTTTAAAAATTCCCACATCACACCACTGCTGTTCGGTTTTCACGGTGGCCACTGGATTTGACGTAGTCTCTTTCTAATTTCAGAGAAAGAAAAACTTATGAAGAACTTACTAAGAATATGAGAAATTTAAATACTATGTAATTCTATAGAGTGATCTGCAGGTACATGGATAGACACACACATTAACAGCTCGTAAGTAGATCAACTGGAGTGAAGAGGGGTGCCAATCCAAACAGAGCGGCAGGACTTCAAGCCAGCAGCTCTGCTCCACCAGGCTGGCTGAGTCTACGCTTTCCTGTCAGTGACATGCAAAAATGCCGCTGCTTTAAGGGCACTGTCACTGCAGAGACCTTCTCTCAGGAAGTGTAGTCTCTGAAGTGAAGCATGCGATTTGCTTCAATAGGAGCACACAAAGAAAAATTAATTTTAAGCTGGACTATTTTCTAGATTCAAAACAAACTAGCAGAAATTACAATCTTAGCACTTGAGATACCTGTGGCTCTCCAAACCTAGAGGAGAAAAAACACCCAAAACTGAAATACAATTTGAATATACTTTAGTATACAACAAAAGAGCAGTAGATTAAACAGCTTTATACTTTTTACCCTGCTTTAAAAACAAACTTTCTCTACCTTAAGCTACTTTTAGTTGTAAGTGAATTATACTTATCCCTGGAACTAACCTTTTTAAGCCATCTTCTTATAAATGAGACACTGTTCCCAGAAGCTCAAAACAAATGTGCACTTCAGTTATTTATTTCTGTCTTAAATATATAATAGCAGAGGTACATGCTTATCATCACATTTGCTATTTAGACTACCATACATGATAAAGTGAATTCACTAAAGAATCTTTAAGGTTAAAAAAGCAGTAGCTTTAAGCTTGTCTTCATTTTCAAAGTTGTAAAAATTTCTTTAATAACTTTTTATAAAATTAGCTCCAAGAGAAATAACAAACACAAGTGTGGCTGATGCATCACAAAACAGATTTAAGAGAAAAACCAAGTTCAGTTTAATAATCCTCAGAGAAGAGTCTAAAACCTGATGAACTGATGGAAGATAATGATCAAAAAAGAATAGATGATCAAAATAAAAAAATGGAAGAAAAAACTAAGTACAATTCTTAAAGATTCTAAAAGGTAAACATGTCAAATAAAAACTCACAGCAATGAAATTGAAATGATTGATTTTTTAAAAGTTTCAAAAGTACGTAAGTATGTATTATCCTCACATTTATCTAATTAAGGCATTCTACTGCCATGTCTCCCCAGTGACATGCACGTCAATCTCATTTCAGAATTTTGGGCTATCCTTCATGCACGCCAATCCATTACTACTATAGCCTATGATGCAGCCATAGAGGTGCCCAACCTTTCAACCATTAAAATAACTTACACATAATACATATAAAATATGACTTACATATACACACATATGTATGTACATTTAAATGCATATAAAATGCAGAAAGCACAAAGAAGAAAGTCAAAATTATCTGTGGCCCACAAACTGGAAAGGGTCATTTAGCAGTTTAGGGTGAACTGTGAGTGCTGCGTGTGAGAGCGTAAGCATGGGAATTTTTAAATCAAACTTGGAACTACAAAAACCACACATTATTCTGTATCAAACTTTTTTCACTAATCACCATATTCTGAACATATCCAAATTTCTCTTAGTTCTCTCTAAATGAGACCTGAGAATCTTCTTATGAATCTATTTTGAGGTTGCTCAGCATTTAGCTACACATACTCATCTGTAACACACAAATTCACGAGGACTCATACTTACAGAAAATGGCTTTGCGGGAGCATGTATCTCTACACGGCTGATCTTACTTGCAGGCAGAGCACATGTCTCATCAGCTAAAATTAAATGATGAATTAATTAAGCATTAAATAATCAGTCATACTAAAATACAGTTTTTAACTGTATATAGGTACTTAAAAGCACTGAACACGTAAAACATGGCAAAGTTCATGTATGTATATTTTTTGCCATGATTAAAAAAAAACGGGGCTGGAGAGGTGGCTCAGGGGTTAAGCCTCTGCCTTGCAGGCGGAAGGTCCTGAGTTCGGATCCTAGACACCACATATAGACACCGGGTGGAAGCGGGGGTGACCTGCGTTTCTGGTCCTGGTAGGGCGGAGCCTATGAATTCTGGGGCACAGTAAAACAAGGAGGAGGTGGAGGCGTCCATAGTGGTTCCCGAATTCGCTGGTGGTTCTACACACACACACACACACACACACACACACACGCACACACACACAATTGAATAAATAATAATAAAAAAAAAAACTGGGGACAAGCTCAGTTCGTTCAGTGCCCAGAACCTATGCAAAAAAGTGACACGATGACACATATTTGTAATCCCAGTACTGGGAGGCAGAGAAAGATGGATCCTAGGGACCTGCTGATCAGCCAGTTCCAGATAAAAATAAGAGACCCCACCTCATAAAACAAGTTGGAGAATAATCAAGGAGGACACTCGAGGATGACTTCCGATCTCCACATGCACATACACACACATGCACACACATAAAGGTGTATGTGGGCACACATATGCATACACACACCCCTAAGGAAAATAGCCAAAGGAAGAAATCACAGTAATCAGAAAAATGAACCAGTTATTAAGATTAATTCATACAATCCATTTTCATGAAGGTTTGCCAACTAGCAAGAGCACAAGAGAATGTTCACTAAAGACGAAATACAGTTCCTATTGCAAAAGAACCACAATTTACAAAGTCAGAAATCACTCAAACTAGATTTTTTTTACTCCACAGTTTTATCTTTCTTAAGGAAAAATACTTGCTGAATGTATTCATGGTAAGGGAGACACATTGCATCTCAGCATGTACTAACCTAAATATTTAATGTGCAGCAGAAGGAATATTTTGTACATGGGCAGGGAGCTATCTTGGTGTGTCATGAGCATAGCTCTGGGTTCAAATTCCTAGCACCATAACAAAACTAAAAACACAAACTTCTTGTCTAAATCTTTTTTTCTTTTTGGCAAGTGTAGGTGTGGGTGTGTGTAGAAGATGCTGTAATGTGTCTGTAGAGGTCCAAGGGTGACTTGGGGAATTATCCTGATTGCTCTACTTCTTTCATTGCTTTGCTTTGGAGTTTCCCTTACGGACAGACCTTTCAGGGCCAAAAGTGCCATATCTGTCTAGCATTTTCATATAAGATCTGAGATCTGAACTCAGGTTCTTTTGCTTGTAAGACAAAGACTTAACCCAGAGTCAGCTCTTCAGCCCCCATTAGCTTATCTAAATCTTGAGGCTAACAGAAGCTATAGTCAGGAATGGAGATCTTAATCTCTGCATTCAAGAGGTGACTGAGGTGAATGTCAAGTTAAGAGACTAGCCTGGGAGAAGTAGTGGAATTCTGTTTCAGAAAAAAAAGAAAAAAATATATATTTTATACAACTCTCTTAACTGAAATGCTAATTAAATCCAAGATTCCCATCTAAGACAGATAAATTTGATGATTTCTATGCACAACTGATTCAAAATACTGTATGTGAAATACATTTTAAACCTTTAGCTTTGGTACTCAAAGTTGCAGTGAAGTTTCATCTTTAACAACTGTCCCATTTATACTGGATGATTCAGTTTTAATGGTCTGCTGGATTGCCATAGTTTGTGTGCTGAAAACGGTACTGGCTAGCGAAGGTTCAGGGATTACTGTTTGTAAGTCCAGGCAACTACTTAGTATACCTACATTGCTGAAGTGTGAGGACCTGAGTTTAGAGGGAAAAGATTGTAAGTATAATACCTAGAGATAACTACTGATCTTATGTTCAGTCACAGATTTCTTTGTGCTTTCCTTTTTACATAAACATGAGCACTGCAGATAACTCTACTGTGGATTCTCCACTGGGTACAAAATGTTTAGAGGGCACTGCATCCATGGTGGAAGTTTAACTTCTCAGTGCTCCCCACTGATGTCAATATTGAACCATTGCTCTCTGCTTAAGAGGAAATTGCTCTTCCTCTCATTTCAAGGGGGTCAGGAATGGAAGCTAGGAGGCACGGCTTTCCTCTGTCTTCCCCGGCCCAAACTAGAAATGTATTTATGACTGTCCTGTCCTCCCTGTGGTCTCCTCTGCTACAGAGGATGAGGTGACCTCTCTCAACTAAGTTCAGTGGCTTTCCTGTGCTCCTGGTCCCGTTCTTTCTGTGTTTTGGGACTTTCCTTCATCCATCTTTCCTGTCTCTTCAAGGCTTTCAGATTTGCTTCTCAGGTTTTTGGTTCTCAGCCCATCAAGTCTCTCAATGGAACAAACGCATACCTTCCCTGACCCACAAGTTCTCTCCAGTTACCACAGCCCCTCACTAATTTTCTTCAGAACGGTTTGTGACTCTGACTTCCAAAATTGGTTTCTAGCACACAGTACTGTGATGAAACAGCTCTGGAAAACAACAGGAGCTTCCTCCGCAGGATATTTAAATTTTAACTTACTTGCCCTTTCTGCAATGTAAACAGAGCTGGCCACACATTTCTTTTTACAGCTATCTCCTTCTGTGACTAACATCCATTCGTCCCCCACTACTGAATACCTAGCATCACAGTGTGCTGTCACAGGGAAGCAGAGGAAGCAGGGCTCCTGCTTATCTGGTAAACAGACACACACACAGTTCCATCTGTGATGCCCTCTAGAGAGGGCATTCCTGCTCCATCTCTTCAGTAAGGTTCTATTTTTCAAACGATGCTTATATTCTCATGTTTTGCATGTCCTGGGCCCTTTCCTAGATGTTGGGACTCCAGCAGTGAACAAGTCAGAAAGGTTCCTGCTCTTGTGAGACTCACATTTTAGATGATTTCTAAATTTGTATTAATAACTGAAGACTGCTTCCTAGAATCCAGACCTAAGTATGAAACTATCCTGTAAAAAAAAAAAACTTTACCATTCTGTTCCTTACATGTTCCTTACATGCCTTAGTTGAGTTCAAAGCTGAATATTGTTGCAAATCTATTTTTGCTTTCATATTTTCATTTTGAAGAAGTATCAGTGTCTACTCTGATATTCAAGTAAAAAAAACTAAGAGACATATTTGATTCAACACATTTCTGTCACGTTCAACCAGTTGCCAAGTTAATAAATATAAAAACACTCTTCAATGACTTGCTTTCCCTACTCTTCCCACCATTGCTGTGGTCCTCGTGCACTTCCTGAAGTCCTGAGAGAACCCCACTGAGTCTTCCAATCACTTCCTATTGTGTTGCTTCCTCTCATGGTGAGTCACAGAGTTCTTGGGGGGAGGGGCAATGGAATCACTGTGTCTTCACTTTCTGTATTGTTCCAATCTTAATGTATGTGCTGCCGAAGCAAGTACTGTTCCTTCACTTTGGAAAACAGGTTGGCAGCCATACCAGGTCTACAGAGAAAATATTGAACTCCTGCTAACCTAAGGCCAGGCAGCCATTCCAAACAGAGTTATGACATGCTAGGCACTGTCACATAGCCACTCTTATTTTATCATTTGCTCTATATTAACTTTACCCACAGTGCCTTGCACTCTAGCATTTAGATGTTTGTTTGTTTGTTTTGTGTGTGTGTGTGTGTGTGTGTGTGTGTGTGTGTGTGTGTGTGTGTGTGTGTCTGTGGAGGACCAAAGGGTGTGTGTGTGTGTGTGTGTGTGTGTGTGTGTGTGTGTGTGTCTGTGGAGGACCAAAGGTGACTTCAGGAATCATCCTGGATTGCTTCTACCTCCTTCTTGCTTCACTCTGGAATTTCCCAGACCCTGCCCACCAGGACTGGAAGTGCAGGCTGCGACCATTTTTATCTGGCATTTTTACATGGAACCTGGAATCCGAACTCAAGGCTTTCTGCTTTCAAGACAGAGTCTTAACCCTGA
Organism: Typhlomys cinereus; assembly: GCA_023101885.1. Classification (NCBI taxonomy): domain Eukaryota; kingdom Metazoa; phylum Chordata; class Mammalia; order Rodentia; family Platacanthomyidae; genus Typhlomys; species Typhlomys cinereus. Next base: position 4,516,469 of record JALPQD010000097.1, read on the forward strand.
GCCATCTGTTGCAGTTCACCTGTATGGTTGCTGATAAATGACCATCAAACGGCTTAAGGGAACAAGGGGTTTAATCTCTCTTACAATTTTCCAGTTGCAGTCCAGCTTGATGGGAGAGCGTGCACCAACACCAGGGATGAGGGAATTGGCTATACCATCTCTACATAATGACTGAAAAAAGGGACAATCCAGACCAGACAATGCCAGACCAGCATGTCTGGCAAGTATATACAAGGAAGCCAACTCTCTCAACCAGCTCTGTAGTTTATTCCTGGGCCTAGTCCCACCCACCTGGGCCTTCCCCATCAGCCAGACAATCTCTTGCAGATTTGCTCTGGGCTTAGATCAACCATTAATTCTCTACAAACCCTCAATTGTCAAGTTGACACCTGTGCCCAACTACGACACCATCTCTCCAGCTCATAGGATTTAGATGTTTTAAGATTCAGGATCCTCAAAACTCATTTGTTTTCAGCACATAAACTTTGTGAGACAGATATCAGCACAAGGAAGAAACTGAAGCTGAAGTCTAAGACCCAAGTTTTTCTAAATACAACCAAACAAAATAGGTGTAATGGTTCAGCTATAATCTCAGCACACAAAAGATTAAAGCAGGAGGATTGACAGAAGTCTGAGGCCAGCTTGGATTACAGTAAATTCTAGGCTACCCTGTGCTACAGAGTGAGACCTTGCTATTGTCAAAAAAAAAAAATAATAATAATCAAAACAATGAGGCTGGAGAGATGGTTCCAGAGTTAAACCTCTGCCTCCCAAGCAGAAGGACCCGAGTTTAGATCCCAGATCCCATTTAAAAATGCCATTTAAAAACAGCAGAAATGACAGCAGCTTATGCTTCTGGGCCCAGAAGGTGGGGCCTGGGAAACCCCAGAGCAAAGCAAAAAGAGAAGACTAATCAAGATGATTTCTGAAGTCACCTTTGGGCCTCCATAGGTATACACAGTACCCTCGGACAACTGCAGACACATACACGCAAAATAAATAAGTAAAATAAAAAACAAATTGATAAGAAAGGTGGCAAAGTGAGAGTGAACTACTTCCAGAAGCAATGCTGTGAGAAGTGCAGGAAATTATCTCTCTTACTTTTATCTACCACGGACTCATAGATAAAATTGAAAATAATAACTTATCTTGCTAAATGTGAATACTTGAAGGTTAGATACATAACAGTTATCATAACTTTTTCAAATTAAAAATAGTCACTTATTTGTATGCCATGGATAAAACAGAATGAGATTATAAAATAATTTCAGATATAAAAATCAGAGGCAATGCCTAATATAGTTCAATGCCATCAGAATATTAAAAAATAGTAGCTAGCACAATGACTTATATCTGCAATCCCACCTCTTAAGCCGAGGGCAGGACTGCCATGAGTTTGAGATCAACGTAGAGTACAGAATGAGACCCTGTCTCAAAAAGCAAACAACAACAAAAAACCACCAGAAAATATTCAAACATAAAGACCACCAAATTATAAACTGCCATATGGTGCAACTGACAAATCAACGGTTCCCACAGGCGAATTATGTTCTAAGGATAATTCAGTTACTTGTTAAATGATAACTATTTACCACACAAAAATTTCAGTGCCTAGGAAACAATGAATGAGACAAACAACCTCATGTAGTTAAAAAGACTGGATTGGAAACCTCAACTATCATGTAACTCTTATTGAATTCTGCACTTAGAAGTTATCATTAAGAAAGTGGCTGCATTTATCACCCTAACTAGATTTATAACTGGGAAAAATGGATCAAAACTGTACATGATTTAATTTTTCAGCTACTTAGAATTCCCTCTCAATGCTATTTTATTTAAAATGTAACCTTCATACCTTCATTTTTCCTTAGCACATCCATCACACAACTGTTATGATTGGAAGGATTAGATGCCAAAGATGAATGTAAAACAGCGCTGGAATCTGTCGCTTTGAAATCTGGCTTGTTTTTCATTGAAGCACCTTTCATGGCTGAATGTTCAGTTTTTGCATTGTTTACTGTATCACTGACCTATGAGAAATAAAATAATTCATTGTAGCAAGTAATGTTCAACATAATAGAAGTACATGTAAAAAACAAGCAAAGTAAGTTATAAGTAGACATTTTTGAAGATGAGTTTACCAACTGGTTATGGGGCATGCCTGTAATCCCAGTACTTGAGAGGTAGAGGTGAGAGGAAGCTGAACTCTAGGCCAGCCTGGGCTACACAGTGAGATTCTATCTCAAGACAGGTAAATACCAAAATAAGCGTGCCAAAATACAAAACATATAAAATTATATTCTTAATTTCTATTGAACTATTCTCTAAGCTGTTTTGAGAAAACAGTTCTTAGGCAGTGAGAGAGCTAGTGGGTAAAGTGCCAGCTTCCAACCTGAGGACCTGAGTACAATCCCTGAAACCCCACAGAGGATGGTGAGAGCTAACTGTGCCCATGGGCAGAGCATGCGTGCGTGTGCTTCTTGCTCTCTTTGCCCCCCTCAAGTAGATAAGTAAAAAAAAAAGATTTTAGAGTTTTTTTCTCATCTCCATACTTGAAAGGTTGCTTTAAAAAAATGGTGGCTCTAGTAACATAAGAGAGACCATGGAAGTTGCTGAATATTAACAAATTCTATTTTAAAAATTAATAAATCACATAGGTAAATAATCTGATGACCCCTAAAAAGAAAAGATCGGTGCCATAGAAGCTTTAAACAAATTATTTGATAGTACTGAGTTTTACATATAAGAAGTAAACATGGGGTGTGCTCAGAGCAAAGCGCCTAAGGAATGGCTTCTTTGTTTACAACACACCCAACAGGATCGTGGGCCATTATAACAAGGAGCACATACTTGTGATCTTCCTATGAGCAAATGCCCTACACGTGAAAAAAGAAAAAAAAAAAAAAGAAGTAAACACTACATATTGGTACACTACATGTACCAATAAACATTTTGGTTAGAAATCTTGTCATACTTAGTGGCACTGTAATCCCAGGTACTTGAGAACCTGAGGCAGCATTGCAAGTTCAAGACTCATGTAGGCTAGAAAGCAAGTTCAAAGCAAGCCTAGATAATTTAACAAAAATCATGTCAAAAACAAAAAGTTAAAAAAAAAAAAAAGAGGCCTGGGGCTATAGCTCATTAGTAGAGCTTTGCCTAGCACATGGGAGGCCCTGGGCTCAAGTCCCAGTGTGAGAGGGAAAGAGAAAAAAGAAGAAAAGAGGAAGAGGGAGAGTAGAAGATTGAGGGAGGAAATCTTCCTAGTGACATTTTTATTTGCCTTCTTAAATATACCCCAATGATCACATTTACACTTTTTGGCAGTTCAAGTTACTTATGCAAACATCAACAGTTACATGCAATGTCCGCGGAACCGTAAAAGTGACCTGCCTTTATTCAAATATCCCACATTACTGTTGTTTCATTGTCTGTTATCTTTAAGCCTTCACCTTTAGAGTGAACTCTTATAATTTCTCGCAGCTCTAAAATACTTGTCCTATAAATGCCCTGGAATCCGCCCTTAGTTATTATTGATAACAACAGTCATGACCACTATGCCTGGCTCTGTATTACTTATTTATATACTCTATCCTAACCTTTGTAAAAAAAATTCTATAAACTGGACATGACCTATTTTACTGATGATGGAAATGAAACTCAGAAAAGTGAAGTAATTTATCTACAGGAGCACTGAATGCAGAGAACAGCTAGATGTAAACCTCGGCTTGTTTCACTACAAAGTTATCATGTTATGGTATTCTATATGATCTTTGCGTAAAAAAAATCAGAAAATTTATAAGGGGTGTAGTGGAACAGGACTGTGATTCTCTAACATTTGGTGGGTGGAGGCAGTAGAATCAGATGCTCAAGGTTACCTGCAACTACATAGCAAGTTCAAGGATGGCTAAGCTACATGAGAGCTGAAACAAAACACCAAAATATATACATGTATATCAGATAATCTAACTACAATTACTAAAATCCTTCGATTTTTGGTTAAATTTCATAATTTAAATCTGTATTTTAGGAGATTCTGCCAAAAACTCAATTTATATAATCAGAAAGAAATAGAGTATACCCTTATAAGAACAGGAGAAGAGGTCTAAAGAGACGGCTCAAGGATTAAAAAAAGCCTTTGCCTTGAAAGCAAAAGGACCAGATCCCATTAAAAAAAAAAAAAAAAGAAGAGACAATAGTAGGTGTGATGTAAACTGAAAAAAATGGAAGCTGAGAGCCTATAAGGAGCTAATGGCTGAGATGTAAACATTGTACCACAGTGCCCAGGAAGGTGGCAGTCTGTGATGGCGAAGGTGCAGAGTAACAGGGAGGGATGGTCACAAGGCAGCCCCAGCTCTGTTGTCTTGGAATGCAAAGCCACACAGGTCACACGCACAAGGCCGAAGTGTGAGGTTCTAGATGGTACAGTATTCCTTGAGTGACACCCATACTGAAGGCTGCCAAACAGACTCACTGATCACCTTTCTTCACTAGGCTCCCAGCATATTGACACTGGGTTTACCATCTCCAGGCAAGAGGTGGAGAGTAGCTCAAAGTCTTCATTAAGGTCTCTAGTCAAAAACCACAAAGACCCCTCCTTCAGTCCTCATTTATAACTTGAAAGATAAAGCACCACCAGACATTTGATGACAAATAACAAGAAGCCTGAAAAACTATTTCAAAGAAAAGAATAAAGCTCCAAATTTTCAAATAGAAAACATAATTCTAGAAAATACAAGGGAAAAAACTATATTTATGAAGCACGAATAAGACACTATTAAAGACTAAGATCCAGCTTTTAGAAAGTAAAATATGGTTATACAATTAAAATTTGGTAGACTGACATAAAGTGGAGAAAATTTTCAAAAAGTAAAATAGAGAAAACAGAAAATAAAATACAAAATTATAGGACTAGTTGAGGAAAGCTCAACACTTTTGTAAAATCAGAGAAACAGAGAGAAAGCACAATCAGCAATGAGAGCCCAGGGTTTTCAGAGACAAGGGATGTATTTGGAACACAGCTCAACATATGAAGACATATACCTGAAGGTCGGCTTCTTAGCTACTGTGGGTAGTGAACCTGTATCTGCTCATGTAACTAAATATAGGAGCTGTAAAAGTAAATGAACAAAGAAAAAGTTTCTGAATGCTCAACAGCCAACATTTAATTCAAAATTAAACACTCGATGAAGCTGAGGGGCTTCTGAAAGTGCACGTGTCTTGCTGCCTCGTTCTGACAGTGTGCGCACTTGGCACTGAGCATGCGTCATGGACAGCCCAGTGCTCGCTTTGGCGCAGATTCAAGGCCACTGAATGTGTGATTTGGACTGTTTCTACTGTATGTACAAATTTTGCTTTTACAGAAACTAAGGCTAAATTATGAAAGCGAACACATGATATTTTCCTATTGTCATTCCTTACCATTGTGATCAAAATAATGTGTCTGGAATCTACACTGCCAGCTGTTTTACTTAAAAATTGTTTGTTTGAAAGACTATTGCTGAAGAGGAAGTGGTAAGAATATGAGGTGTTAGGAGTTCAGCTAGACTTTCTCTTCTGGACATGACAGTGCTGTTACATTCATGAACACTGCAGTTATGTGTGCGTCCACAGCCGAGCACAGGATTTGTCATGTCAACATTTACCATGGAAAAGGAAAGATGTCAAGAGGCCCCACACCCCCTGAGCATCTGTAGACAGCTGATGCTGACGTGGCATCTCCCTCAGACGCCTTCTTAATGGCAAACCCACCAATCTGTGACTCATGTTCCTGCAAGTACTAAGGCAGATGCCATCAGAGGCAACCTAAACTTAGTGGGCCACATGTGGAAGATAGGAGGGAGACTGGAAGGAAGACAAAGGGACGTAATGAGAAAAGGAGGGGAAACGGATGGGGATTAAGGTGTGAAAATACAAATTTACTGTATTTATGCATGAAACTCTAAAAGAATAAAACACAAAATTAAAAAGAAATTGCTGTTTGAAAAAAAAATTGTTAAGTTGCTCATTTGAGTTTTATCCAAAGAAATCATGATATGAACTTTAGTTTGCCAGGACAGAATTAAGATATAATTTCTAACAATGCCTGAAGCATCTTCTGCCACGATTGCATCTATGTGAAATGTATTTTCAGCATTGACACTCAAAAAAATCAAAGTACTCATAAACAATGAAAAACATTGAAGATGTTCTACATGCTGCAGCATTAAATATTCAGACATTTAATTGTGTAAAAAATAAAAACATCCATTTCATTACTATGCAAATTTGCTTTTATCTTTAATAATACACCAAGAAATTGTTTTAAAATAAATTTCTTAGGCTTGGGGAAATGCCTCAGTAAAATACTTGCAGTATAAACATGAAGACCTGAATTTTAATTTGATTCCTCAAAACCCACATAAAAAAGCAGGGCACAGTGTGATATGTTTGTAACATCAGGGCTGGGGAGGCAGAAATAAGGGGGATCCTTAGGGCTTATTGCCAATCAGTCTAGCTCACTCAGCAAACTCCAAATTCAGTGAAAGACACTCTCTCAAGAACTAAGGTGGAGCACAATTGAGGAAGACACCTGACATCGATCTCTGGCCTCCAGCTGGATTTCGCATGCGCGCGCGTGCGCGCGCACACACACACACACACACACACACACACACACACACGCACGCACGCACATACACACACACATACACACACACATTCACTCCTTAATGATTTATCATCAGTAAATGTTTAGGTTGTATACTTACTTTATATACCCATATAATGGGTTGTGCAAAAATTTCTCAGGCAATACTGGAGTTACAAACAGAAAAAGCTTAAAAAGCCTTGGACTAGAACATGAAGAAATAGGGCTCCAGGAAGGAGGACTCTGAGACAAAAAAGAAGTAAAGACTGACTTAGATGTTTGAATTTGAGAATGAATTAATGATTGACAAGAATAGTAAGGAGTGAATGAAAAGAGAGGCAGTTAATGCCAGGAGAAAAAAGCTGAATGAGAAAGGAATACTACTACTACTACCGCTACTACTAATAATAATAATAATTGCATGCACAATACATGGCTCATCTGCGAATGCCATCATCATAATGTAAATATCAGATCATAATTGAATTAAAAATATTTGAAGGCTATAAGAAAGAGAAAAGAAGGGATAAGAAATACTTTGAGAGAGTCAGTGAAATGGCTTTAGTAGGTAAAGGTAGTTGCCATGCAAGACTGACAAATGAATCCAATCCCTGGAACTCAGGTAAAGATGAAAGGAGGAAACTGATTCCACAAAATTATCCTCTGACCTCTATACATGTGCCATGGCATAAGTGCCACATACATACATCACCCAATGCATATACATATACATATACACATGAAATTATGAATTTAAAAAGAATATTCTATTTTATTCTATGTGTGTGTGTCAGAGGGCACTGTGTCCCTGTGGAGGACAAAAGATGCCTTCTGGAATCACCCTGTATTGCTTCTACTTTCTTCTTGCTTTGCTCTATGATTTCTCAGGCTCTGCCCATCAGGGCTGGAAGTGGAGGCCGCCACCGTTTCTTTCTGACATTTTTATATGGGTCCTGGGATCCGAACTCAGGATCTTCTGTTTTCAAGACAGAGTCTTAACTACTGAGCCATCTTTCCAACCCTACTTTATTTTTTTTTAAACTTTATTTTGTGCATGTGCGTGTGTGTTGTGTGTGTGTCAGAGGGTACTGTGTATCTCTATGGAGGCCCAAGGGTGACTTTGGGAATCTTCCTGAATTGCTTCTACCTCCTTTTTGCTTTGCTCTAGGATTTCCCAGGATTACCCAGAAGGGTAGGCCTCTCTGCTGGTTCTGCCTGGCATTTTTATGTGGGACCTGGGATCTCAACTCAGGATAACTTAAGTTATCATCAAATCCCCAACTTCCATCCTTTTTTGTGTTTCTGTATTTGCTCATGCGTAAGTACATGTACACAGGTACACATGAGCATGTGGGCAAGCATGTGTGAAGGCCAGAGGAAAATCTTATAGTTTCTCGAACATGGTTCACTTTGTTTTTGAGACAGGGTCTCTCACTGGCTTGGAATCTACCAAGTACGCTGGACAACTGGCTGGCCAGAGAGTCCTAGGGATCTGCATTTCTCCACCCATCCTGTGCTGAAATTACAAGCATGCTCCATCACAGCCAGCTTTCTCAGCTTCCATTACTGAAGATAAGTACAAAGTACAGAAGCGACAATATAAGTATTCTATTAAGAAGTACACAGATGCTAAAAGAAAGCTAAAACAGTTTAAAATGGTTTTTAACAGTAAGAATCAAGGATAGAGAGGAACAAGGCATGAAATTATTGTTTTCATCAGAAACTTCATATAGTACTATTCAGTTTGTGATACACACTTAAATAACATATAATCATCATGATATATGTATATGCATAATATAAATATAACATGTCTACTAAAATGGGATAGTTGCAAACTTAGGACTCAAAATCTGTAGCATTCCTTTTCTGACACACTGCAGCATTTTCTGCATGTTACTGGTCCTCGGCCATGCTCAGAACATGACTACGTATGTATCCCTTTCCATGGAAAGAGTCTGTGCCAGACAAAGACAATGAATCTTACAGTAAGTTTATTCAGTAGCTTACATAAAGACTTACCACGATGAACTTCATAAAGAAGAAATAAACACACATACAGAGGTTTGTTTAGCTACTGATATTCCTTGGTAAACAAAATATATGGTAAAATATATATAAATATATTTAAAGTACACCTTAAATTTTAAAAATAGATGTACAAATGACATTTAGAAAGTCATAATATAAATACATCAATACGAAGTCATCTTTTCTTTTTTTGTTTGAAACATAGACTCACATAGTCGAGGTTAGTACTGAATCAATAGTATTGCTGAGGCTGGCCTTTAGCTGCTCTTGCCTCCATTGTAGGCATGCACCACCCCGGCTGGCTCTCAAGTATCAACTTTAATAGGACAGTCTCTAATGCTGTATGTAATGAAACTAGGCTTTTCTTAGCCTGGATTTTTTTAATGCAAGCTACAAAAAAAAGTGAAACTTTGGTTCCTCTTTTTTATCTGGTCCTCATGTATGCTGTGAAAGCACTGAATACCCTTGAATAGAGAACTGTTAGAAATCTCAATAAAAAAAAGGGACTAGAGAGATGGCGAGATGGTCAACAGGTGAGATGTTTGTCATGAAGCCTGATGAACTGAGTTTACGCCTTGGAGCCCACATAAAAGTAGAAGGAGAGAGCAGACTACAAAGTGGTCCTCTGACCTCCATGTGTACTGTGGTAGTGCCCACCTACACACACACACACACACACACACACACAGTCATAAACATACAATAAAGAAACTTAATAAACTAAAACCATAAACGTTCACGTGTTATCTTAAGAGCTTGCACTTACGCTGTGAGGAAGGATGCTGTTACTGCCTTGTCTCTGAAGATCCATTCTGCCTCCTATAGGAATAGAAGTTCAGACTGAAACGTTCTTAATTAGCATCACTAAAATATGACTATTTTTAATTTTATATTTAAAGATTTAAAAACTGCATATCCATCAAAACATAGCTGTTTTCTAAATATTCTGCTTAATAGTTGGCTGCAATCCTTCCTCAAGACTCTCTAATAAATTTTCTTTTACTTTCCAAGTGCCTGTTTACTTAAAAATACCTCTGAGAAATAGTGAATATTTTTGAAAGCTAATTCAAACATACCCTGAACTCAAGCAACATAAATTTTAATTTACTACGTATTCATTACCTATGTTTGTGTGATGTGTGAGCACACATGCGCAGGCAGAGGACAACCTTTGGCATCTGTTCCTTAACTTTCTGCCTGTTTGAGACCAGGAATCTTCACTGCTACTGCTGCTGCGGCTGCATAAGCCAGACTGGCTGGTCCACGGGTTTCTGGAGATTCTTGGTTCTTTGGCTTTCATATGCCATAAGTGTTCAGGGATATGGACAGATACTTGTGCATTGTGTCTGGTGTTCATGTGAGATAAAGGAATCTGAACTCTCATCCTGATTATTGCTGTGACAAGGGCTGTACTCACCAAGTCATCCCCCCAAGCCACTCAAGTAACACAGATCTTAAAAGGATGTCAAAATGAGCTACAGACTCCCATCCCACCTGTCTATGAGCTACAAGAGAATGGTAAAACAACCAAATTTCAGAGTTGAAGCTTGATATATTTGGTTTACCATCGTCCTAGTTACTTATCTTTTGCTGTGATAAAAAGTACCTGCCAAGAAGCATGCTTAAAAGGGAAAGGGTTTAACTGGCTCACAATTCCAAACAACTTCCATCACTGCAGGGAAGTTACAGTGGCAGGAGCATGAAGCACCTGGTCACATCACATCCATGGCCAGAACAGAGAGCACGGAGGCAATGCATGCACGCCTGCTAATAATTCTGGATCGCCTCCCTAGGAAACGGTCCTGTCACGGTGGGTTGGGTTTCCCCACGATACAATCAAGGCAGACCCTCACAGGCACGCCCAGAGGCAGTGTTAATCTAGAGAGTCCCTCTCAGTTATGCTGGAAGCCCATCTCCTAGGTGTCAGGCTGATGATTAATGCAAACTATCACACCAGGTATGGACCAACATATCATAAAATTAATCAATTTTCTTAAGCCAAGCTTAATCTCAGGTTTTTCTGCAATGCACTTTGAAAAGAAGTATGAGCACACATGCATTTTATAAGCAGGACGATTAATTATCTCACCTGGTATATTGGGTGCTTCTGAAGATTCGGATGTGGCTCCTTGGTATGGCAACTCAGTATTCAGCTGCAAAAGATAGCCCTCGACTGTAGGAAGCTCATCCCACTTGACGTGAAAAGAGTTGGTAGTGGCTTTGATCAGTTGTACCTGTGACGGTGCTGATGGTTTCTCTGAAGAGCAATCATGAGAGTGTGTTTAAATTTTAAATGCATCAGTAATTTGCCTATATGGACTAGAACTTTGAAACATAAACTATTAATATTATACCTGTTTGCCAAGAGGTTGAAAATACACTTAGATAAACATGGCTATAGCAAGCCAAAAGAAAATAGTTTGAAGTTCTGATATGATTCAACCCCTTCTATAAATGAAACAATCCAATGCCAAAGGACTTGAGAGTCATTAGTTTCAGGAAAAAATGCTTAATCCTTAAAGAGTGAAGGCTAAACAAGTATTATTTATACACTTACATAATTATTATATACTGTATATATAATTACATATAGTATGTAACTATATATGTAGAACATAATTATATACTATATATAATTACAATTAGTACACATACTACTGTATTTTACCTTTAGAAATTCTAATCTTAACTTCAGAAACTGATTTTCAGAAACAGCATATATATGTATATGGAATACTTATTAATGTCAGCAAAGATAACTTGAACATATTTTAGAAAAATGTAACTTTTCCTAAGTTTTCTATTTATACAATGAAAAACTCAAGTCACAGATATGCCTTATAATCTACTTTTCTTATGTATTAACACATGCTCTTGCTCCAGATCTAAATTTTTCTACTTTAGATTTGTTTATTCAATCAACTGATCACCTGATCTAATTTTAAAGTTTTTTTTAATTATTTATTATTTATTCAGTTGTGCATGTATGTGTGTGTGTGTGCATGCATGTATGTGTGTGTGTGTGTGTGTGTGTGTGTGTGTGTGTGTGTGTGTAGAACCACGGGTGAATTCGGGAACCATGGACGCCTCCACCTCCTTGTTTACTCTGTCCTGGGATTCACAGGCTCTGCCCTACCAGGACCAGAAACGCAGGCCACCCCGCTTCCGCCCGGCGTCTATACGTGGGGTCTAGGATCCGAACTCAGGACGTTCTGCCTGCAAGGCAGAGGCTTAACCCCTAAGCCACCTCTCCAGCCCCCACCTGATCTAATTTTAAACTCAGGATAGTTTAAATGGACTGTTTGCTTTTTCCACAAAACTACTTTTCCCATATCAGAAATTTATTCAGGGTAAAAACTTCATTCTCCAGTCTTCTTTCTGATACTTGCCACACTCATTCTATCAGTACGAGCTGATAGATCTGAACTGATCCATCTCTCCCCTTTCCAACACTTGCAGTGAGGTAAGACACTTCTTTGTCTACCACAAAAGTCCTCTAAGTTGTCTCTGTCTAGTATGCATTTGTTCCACTACAACTTACTTTCCACACAACAGTCAACGATCATCAAAAATGTGTATCTGATCATATTACATCTGTCCTTCAAACTTAAGTGCAACATATACTACTTCAAAAGCAACTGACAGCATGCTTGAGATCCTGGCTTCAATTCTCAGTGTTGAAATGAGGAAACAGGATCCGCAGTGACGAGATCTGTCCGTGGTCATTTCTCTGACCTCCATTCTTGTGATTTCCTCTTTGCTCACCTGACTCAAACTTACTCAGGGGCCCTGTGCTTGCTGCTCGCGCGTCCTCCAACAGCTCCTTCTCACCGTTCACAACACATCCCACGCGTCGTCTCCTCACAAGGCCGCTCTGACCACTCTTGGGAGCAGCAGCCATCTCTGTCTCCCTGTGCCCCACATGCCCCCCAGCACAGCTCACCCCTCACTCGTCGACTGCTGCTCATCATGCGCAGCCCCCGCACCCTCTCTGAACTGAAATCTTCTGAGTCTTGTTCACTGCTACATCCTCAGCAATTAGAGATTCATAATACACAGCGTCACTACTTATTTATTGAAAATGGACATGAGTGTCACAATTACAAAATTCTTAGTGTTCTAATACTTTCCTCAAAAAACCGCATTTTGTGGCAAGTTATTCTTATTAATGCATTAATATGGGGAATGTTTCAATTATAACATGCTGAAAATTAGTATCCTGTGTAAAATTTTTTATTTAGTTTAGTGGTAAATTGCTTGCCTAGCAGGTGCAAAGCCCTTGGGTCTGATCCCTAGCACTGCCAGAAACTGAAAAATAAGCAAATAACATTAGTGTAATACTATGATCTAAACTTCAGTCTACTCAGATTTCACCAGCCTTTCGATTCGTGTTTTTCTGTGTGTTTTCCAGGATTCATTCTAGGAAATTACATTACATTTATCTACAATGTCTCCTTCAATTTGTGACTATTTCTTAGTCTTGTTTACTTTTTTTTTACCATTTTTCAATGTTTTATTTATTTATTTAATGTATGTGTGTCAGAGAATACTATGTATCCCTGTGGAGTACTAAGGGTGACTTCAGGAATCATCCTGGATCACTTCTACCTCCTTCTTGCTTCGCTCTGGGATTTCCCAGGCTCTGCCCATCAGAGTCAGAAGTGCAGGCTACCACAGTTTCTGCCTGGCATTTCTATGCAGGACCTGAGATCCAAACTCAGGACCTTTTGCTTGTGAGAAGAAGCTGCTGATAAAGAACATACAATAATATCTAGAATGTAGTCCCTTAATCTGGCTAGTCTGCAGTTTCTCTTGATTAGTTCAGGGTTTATACATTTGTGGGAAACGGAGGTGAAGTATTTGTTTTCTTGTCAACTACCAAAGTTACACAAACAGGACTTATCACTGTGACATCAACTTCGATCACTTCAGGTGTCCTTGCCGAGTGTTCCTCCTACAATAGGAGTATTTTCCTTCTCCCATGCTTCCGTCTTTGGGATGGATTAAATCTGAAAGTCTTAAATCCATCCCATCTTTATAGAAGGCGGAATGAATATATTCTTGGGGAATAAAGAAGAGTTATCTGTAACATTTCCTCCATTCACTCTTAATTACAGGAAAGTCAGACAGTGGTATTCATGTTAAATCTATCTGAATACCTGAAGGAAGAATTGTTTCCTAAGTACTCTTACCTACCAGTATCAAGATACCAAAGATCTTTGCAGCAAACTTGACTATTGAGTGCTTTTTTGTACCCATCTCTTCCACTCCAAAAATATAACCGGGTGCCAATTGCAACAGCACAGTGTCCAGCTCTAGGTCTTGGTCTTGAATTTTTTTTATCTTCTTGAGAATCTGAAATTAAAGTAGTCCACTCTGATGTATCTAAAAAGAAAGAAATGTTCCGTGAGTGAGCTATTGTTTTTATGCAATGAAATAACAAAAATCAATATATTAAGGTTATTTAATGAGCAATTTCTCAAAAGACTCACCTAGATTTAGGTAAGAAAATGAACTGGTACATCTCCATTCACAATCATGTGGTGAATTCTCGGTATTTTCCCCCTTATGTGGAACCCATCCACCAAAAATGTACATCCTAGACAACAGCAAAAACCAAAAATATGAAATAGATGATTTAATTATACTTTTTGGATTGAAAATGCTAAGAATGAGTTTAAGTTTATTTTCTGACTCAAAACGTTAGGACTATCTCAAAGGATCCTGTTTCAAAAAGAAAAATAATACCAACAAAATTTATAATTTTATGAAGTACTGAATCAAAAACTGAATATGAATTATTCTCCTGGGCTGGTGAGATGGCTGAGGGGATAAACTGTCTGTGTGCGCACCCGCCATCCTGACTCTGATCCGTGGAGCTCGCGGTGGAAGAAGAGAAATGACTTCTGCAAGCTGCGCTCTGACCTCACACGTGCTCCATGGCACGTGTGCGTGTGCACCTTCTCATTCTTTCCTCTCGAATAAGTAATTAAAATTACTCTCTCTGGCAAGTTAATTAGCATGAGGAATATTTCAATTATAACACACCTGAAAATCAGTACCAGGTGCAATATCATAAGGGCATTTCAGAAAGAGAAAATTTGTTCAGATGATCTATGATATCCAAATTCACTACATGTAACCAAGTTTCATGGAACTTCAGTCACTGTTTTTACTTAAATAATGAAATGTTGAATCCTAGAGTGGTTGTGCATTCCTGAAGTCCCAGCTACTTCAGATGCTAAACAGAAAGATACCTTGGGACATGTCTGATGGTACGTACCTAAATCCCAGATATTCAGGGCAGCTGAGGCAAGAAGACTGCAAATTTAAGGCTAGTGTGGGCCACTCCATGAGTCCTTAAATAATAAATACTAAAAAAGTTGGGGATATAGCTCCATGGTAGGACACTTGCTAAGCATGTGCAATGCAAGATCCTTGACTCAAACCCCAGAAATGCTAAAAACAAGAACTATAACACAAACCTTAAACTATATTTTCAGCATCCTTAGAGGTTCTTGAGACAAGACTAAGGAAGTTTCATGTGGCCTGATCACATGCCAATCAGAGAGACTATGTTTATCTACTTTACATACTCAAGTACCAATAGAAATTGGATTTTGGAAAAGGATTAAAGATGCTTTAAATATATTTTAGAAGTTTTGTTTAAATGTAAAAATTATTTTTCTTCATTCTGAAGTTAATTTTTTAAGTAACTAATGAGATTCTAAGCGACAACTTGTAGTTTCTAAAAACATTACATTTAAAGTGAAATCCTTTCAAAGACTACATACTGCTTAGATCCTACAATCAGCACTACTGAGGACAAATAAGGACACTTGGTAGTGGTATGAGCTAACCTTTCTGCAGAGTTCTAAGTTCCTAAACATTTCTTTATGTACAAATCCATTGAATCTCTACTACAACCCTGTGAAATAGGTCTACATAATTCCCATGTTTATAGCTTGAGGAAGCCAAGGTGGGTTATGCCTCTGCTCTGGGCTGTACAAAACAAGTACCAAAGTTGAGACTTCAATAGGCAATGTAACCATGAAGTCCATAATCTAACCATAACTCTATACTGCCGTCCAAAGCATCACTCCAGGAATGTGCTGAGTCCAAACCAAACACCACCAAAAATAGGATAAAAGAAGCAGTAAAGGAAATGAGCCAAATATGCTAAGAAAGATGAGCTTGACCCTGCCATTCTGGGCTAGGCATCATGAAGAAGGTAAAATACTAGAAAACAAAGTGACATACAAAGTATTTTAGCTTCCATAAGCGCAATCAAACATTGTTAAGTTCAATAATCTATTTTCAAGAAACTAGTACTATTACTTTTCGTTGCACGCATCTTTAAGTCAGTAAAAGTAAACCCCCAAAAATGAATGTCGTACTTGTTTCCTATAACACTGGCTGTATGAAGGCTCCGTGGAAGTGGTACTGTCCCTTTAGTTTCTGGTTTTGACCATGACATCGTTTCTAGAAATAAAAATAAGATATCAGCAATTTGATCTAATAATAACAAATTACTTCAATTTGCACACTTAAAAAAATAGGGTCTCAGAACAAAATGCATGTGGGAAAGAGACTGGGAGACTAGAGAGGATGAGGATACAGCCATCAGAATGCCCTGTAACAGGTATGAAACTGTCAAAGAACAAATTTTATATAACAAAGAGTTATATAAAAAAGAACAAAAAGAACTGGAGAGATGGCTCAGTGGTTAAGACTCTGTCTCACAAACAGAAGGTCTGGATCCCGGATCCCAGATCCCACATAAAAATGCCAGGCAGAAATGGTGGAGGCTTGCACTTCTGGCTCTGGAAGGTGGAGCTTGGAAAACTGCAGAGCAAAGCAAAGAGAAGGTAGAACAATCCAGAGTGAATCCTAAAGTCACTCTTGGGCCTCTACAGGTATACATGGTGCCCTCTAAATCACAAGGCTACACACATGGATACACACTTATATGTAGACACAGATATACACATAAAAATGAAATAAAATAAAAATGAACAAAAAGTACTTTTCACAACAAAAAACTTTTAGAGTAGTTATTTGAGCTTCATCTGAAGACAAACATTTCTAAATAATAAAAATTGCTTATCAGAAATCTACTCACACTAAAATTTAGTATTTGTACAAAAGAGATGTTCTTAGAGAGCCACCAACTTTGAATTGAGATAAGTGATTTTGACATTTTAAATAAAAATACAATGCACAAAAGATAATCAAGGTTGGAGGCACACCTGCCCTTCAATCATCAATTCTAGAATCCCTTTAGAAAAGGTTTTTCACTGGCTATTAATATTCCTAAGGCACATTTCCCAAATATAGGGTAACTGTATAACATTATCAACCAAACCAGACACCTTCCAGGATTAGAGAGAGAACTACTGACAATTATACAGGACAGTAAAAATCATGTAGGACCATCCCAGGAAAATCAAGATATAGTGGCACCAACAAAAACACAGGAACATTTTACCATGAATTTGACATTCATTTGTTCAACCTATTGGTCACACATTAGCTGTTCCTGAATGCTGGTCATGATCTTAGTTTGACCTGACAAACACTGTAATCAAACATATTTTCAGAAAATTTGAAATTTGGGGCTGGAGAAATGGCTCAGGAGTTAAGATTCTGCCTTGCAAGCAAAAGGTTCTGAGTTTGTATCCCAGGTCCCACATAAAAAACTCTACGTGCAAATAGAGATGGCTTTCACTTCCGGCCCTGCTGGAGCCTGGGAGATCCCAGAGCAAAGCAAGAAGGAAGTAGAAGCAATGGTCTTCTAAAGGGACACAGAGTACCCTCTGACAGACAGACAGACACCGACACACACACACACATACAAAGTGCAATAAATTTTTAAAAATTAAATAAAAAAATAAACAAAAAGTAAAGTAAAACAAAATTTAAAAAAAGAAATTTGAAATTTTGCCTTTATTAACCTAATCAATTTCTGGGTAAAGTTAAGCTTACCTAAATCAAGCTGCCACAGGTCATCTAGGCGAGCACCACACATTCCACCAAAAATATACATTTTAGGACTTCCAGAATCCTTCCTGCAGTATATGATGGCTGTGTGGGACTCTCTTGGAGAAGGCACAGTGCCTTTAGTAACCGGAATACTCCAACCCACAACTCCAGAACCATGTTGTAACTCCAATTCATAGAAATCATTTAAGTACCTAGAATAACACAAAAGAAATGAAGATGTTCACAAAATATGTACATAGTTTTAGTTTGCTTTTTGTTTCTAAACATTAAGATAATATATGCTAGTCAGACATGGTGGTACACGCCTGCAATCCAGCACCCAAGTGGAGGACTGTGAGTCCAGGCCAGCCTGTGCTACACAGTGAAACACTACCCCCAAAAATTACTGTAAAGAATTCACATGGTACAGAAAGACATCAGCAGAACGAAAGTTCCAGATGACTCTTTCAACATATATTTACCAAATGCCAGGCACTCTACTGAGGCTTAGCAATGACGACATAAAAAATTCTTGCTGTCTCAACACTCTTACCAATGACAGCGACTCTAGGCTGGTCTGTGACCGTTTTGAGCAATAGGGCGAATAAAATGACATTCTGACTCCCAAGGGTGGGGTATAGAAGGCCACTGGAAAACTGTCCTGCCACCACGTTTGACCTCTAACACAAATCATCATCTGAATAGGTCACATGAGAAGCTAGGGATGCAGTTCAGTTGGGAGAGTAAGTGCCTAAAATGCATAAGCCAAGTTCAGTCCCCAACACCAAATAAAACCAGGCGTGCACACACCTGTAATCCCAGCACTAGGTAGGCAGAGGCAGGAGAATCAGAAGCGCAAGGTTATCTTCAGCTACACAGTGAGTCTAAGGCAGTCGGGGCTATTTGAGACCCTTTTCCAAAAAATAAACAAGAAAATAAACCACGGGTGGGCATGTAGGGTGACCGCTCCAACAGAATCCATCCTTCAGCCACATCAGGTGAGACACTAGACATGAGAATAAACATTCAACTTTCCCACAGAGTTTAGCTGTTCCTTCTGTGTCCTGTCTGAATTTCTGATCTAGAGAGTTTATGAGCATAATAAAAGCTATTATTGAGCAGTTTGTTGCCAGCACCAGATAATAACTCTCCCTCCTAATATTTTGACAAATATCTTTAAGTTATCTCTCCCTCTAGGGATATCCACATATGGATATGTGATACCCACTGTAATGTCACAGTAATGTCCTTTAATTTAGAAACTGCCACCAAACTAATCTGTGACATGGATGCTTTCAGCAAAATGACTTTATTAGGACTTATTTCCTACTAAATTTTTACTTGACCATGAAGGAAAAAGTGAAACAGTTTAGGAAGTATAAAACTTCAAAGTTTATCCATTTTATCAGAAAAAAAATGACTTAGAATGCTGTCCAGGAAAAAAGAAATCTAAGAAAAAATATACTGGATACAAGAAATGGTAGTGAAAAGAAATTTGTAATTTATAATTACATTTAAGTTAATGTCATAATTAAGTTGTTAGGTCTAAATGACCACAATATACACTAAAAATGTTTCTTAATATTTTATTTATTTTGAAAAGTACTTTATTCATCTATTTATTTGAGAGAGGGAGAGGTAAAAAATGAGGGGAGGGAAATAACAAGCCAGGGTACATGGTTAGATGTCAGAGAACAACTTTCAGAAGTCACTTCTCTTCTTCCTCCATGTTGGCTACCTGATACTCTAGCAGCCAGGTTTTGAAGAAGGGGCCTTACAGCTCAGCTATCTCACTGGCCTTCTAACACCACTTTAATTCAGAATAAAATTGAAGAATGTGTGGAAAATATAAAAGGAGGTAAGTAAAAGAATGCTAATAGGAAGGTAGCAATTTGTTCCAAAGACACCGAGGTATTTCCATTTATGTGTAATAACATCTGAGTAGCTAGGGAAGCACAGAATCAGGAAGTATGGTTGGGGTAGAGAAAACAAGAGAAAGAAAGAAAAAGGAAAATAAGCAAAGCACAGTATCCCAAAAGTATTTATTGAAATGATCCACAATATACAATGACAAAAGGGAAAAGACAAACTGACAAAAATGAGTTCATGCCACAGAAAAAGACCAAGTTTCCTTAATGTAAAAGAATCCCTATGGCTTGATAATAACAAAAATTCAAATCCATGAAATTATTAGATTAGAAAGGAATTAACTCAGGTTGTAGGACACAAAGTCAACATTCAGAGCCAATTGTATTGCTAAATGTCAGTAATAATACAAACATGAAAAATAATAAAAATAATACAAAAATGAAATTAAGAAATCAAATCCATTTAACAATGTCATTAAAAAGAAAAAACTAGGAATTCAGCAAGATAAGAACGAGCAAGAAACATACTGAAAACCATATAAGAGACAATAATTATTTTTGCAAAGAGGTATAAAATAGTATTAGTATAATCCATCATAACAGCTTCTGTGAAATATGACAGAAATTTCATTTTACAGTCATTTCATATCAAATTTTCAGAGAAAATTAATTTTAAAATAAACAAGGATTGAGGCAGTAAGTAGCTCAGGGTAGAGCGCTTGTGTAACATGCAGGAGGCCCTAGATCCACTCCCTAGTGCTGCCAGAGAAAAACAAAAGACAAAAACAGATATTCTCCAGAGACTAAAGAAAACAAATACACAAAAATTTTTCACTATGAAAAAGCTAAGTTCCAACCTTTGCAACAGTTAAAGACAGAAGACTGAAATGTTCCTAACCTACACCATAAATAAACACTAGATCTAATAAAGAGTCAGCTTACCTGGGAACATTATTGTTTGAGTCTTCACTTTCATTTGCCAGGCCACCAAACAAATAGCATTTGTTACCATATAAAGAGAAACTATGTCCAAGCCGAGGACAGGGAGGTAAACCAGAAGAAGGGGGCTGGGGTTTCACTTTTTTCCATAACCAACGACTGGCCTAAAAAAAAAAACAAAAAAACACAAAAAAAACACGCGCACACACACAAACACACTTACACAAAAATCAGGAAAGCATTCCTATTCTTATACTGCTAACAGTACATTACACCAATACAGTCTGTCTCATCAGAAGAACCCAGTAAATTACTGTGGAGACAGAAGGCGAACGACTGGAATTAAAATATTTGTTCTACGAAAGGAAAGTGACTGTGGTAACATACCTGTTCTCCTGGCACTTGAGAGACGGAAGCAGAAGGTTCAGAAGTTGGTCATTCTTGGCTACACGGGGAGTTCAAGAACAACCTGAGATGTGTGTGTGTGTGTGTGTGTGTGTATGTGTGTGTGTATGTTAGCAGAAATTCATGTGACTCTTCTATAAACACAGATTTTCATAATGCCCTAAGTTAGTAATAATACATACTTCCAATTCTAATTTTTCCACACAAAAATTAAGATTGAGCATTTACTATATACAACTTTAGATGTAGTTGATGGAAGCTTACTTTTGCATATTAGGTAATCCATAAATTGCTAAGTATTGAACTTTTAAATAAACAAAGCTCATTTAACTAATCAAACTCCAAAACTCATTCTCTTGCCAGGAGAATTTTATCTAAAACTATTTTTTGAATGGTTGCTTGTAAGTAAGTATAACCCGTCCACATCAAGCAATCATATCACAACCATGACCCTGGGAATCAAGAACGGTCAACAAGGGCTGAATCTGGCTTAATGAGCAAATCAGATTTACAAAGACTACATGAAACTGTAACCCTATTTTGCATGTACTGTGAAAGGTAACAATTCCTTTAACGGTAAAGCAGTGGTTTTCCTTTTCAAAGTGTGGTCCAGGGAGAAGTGCAAAAGCTCAAGCCCCACTACTTGAGGGCAGGGCCCAACGATCTGTTTTACTAGTCTTCTAGGTGCTTCTGTTACTAAAGCTGCACCAAGAACATTGAAATACAAAACCCTAAGCATGCAACAAGCACAGTAACAGTAAAGGATAGACATTTTACTTTATAAATAACACACTGGGCATGAGAAATGGCAATGTTCAATACTTCAGCTTTTCAGTGAAAGTAAGAAACTTTCTTTGAAGCTATAAAGAGTGGCACATCTGTTATTGTATCTATTCAAATGAAAAATTTTGTGATATTTTCAAGAACCATAACCAATTTCACTGCCAGAGCTTTAGGCTGACATCATATTTTTTATTTTTTTTATTATTTTGGATTCTCATACATTACTACAGTGAATTTATACTTTCACACCTTAATCCCAAATCTAATCCCCCTCCTTCCCATTACAACCCTCCTTTCTTCCTTACCAGTTTCCCTCTTATTTTCCTGTCTTTTTGTATGTGTTGCCCACTGAATTTCATCTGGGGCAATTGACCAAAGTGCAGAAAATAAGTAACTACAGTCTGTTAGGCCCTAAACAGGACATTTAAATCACCCCCCACCTCAAAGCCCAGAGAACATCACAGAAGAAGCCATAGGAACGTAAGAGCCTGAAGTGGGGCGAGGATGCAACCAGACAGTATCTTTTGGATATGACAAGGTTATCATATCCATGATATCTCCTGGATATGACAAGGTTATCGTATCCATGAACTCACAACAGGTGTAAGGTGTATGTACTTGCACAAGACCTGCACAGGATTTGGCATATCAACCATTTCTCCCTGGAAGGAAAAAGATCCCAAGAGGCCCTACAGCTCCATGAAAGATTGTTGAGGGTTAATTAATGCTAGATAGGAAGGGAGGGGAGATGCTTTTCTCAATGATATACCCACTGATAGATATATGATTCATGAGCCACCAAGTGCCTCAGACACATGCCATCAAAGACACCATAAATTTTAAATGCACTTACTTGTAACTCATATAGCTCATTGCTGTATCGTCCATATTCGACCATTCCCCCAAATACTAATATTCTGGTACCATCACAGACAAATCCGTGGGCAGCACAGCCTGGAGGGATATCTCCTCTAACGGCTGGAAGGAACCACTGATTGGTGACTAGTTGCAAAAAATAAAATAAAAGTCAATTAGAACAAATAACAGTTACAGTCCTCTTATTGCCATCTACGCTCCAGTGGTCCTCCACTAAGGATGATTTTGCCCCCAGTCCCTGGATATTGGGATTTTGCAAACATTTTCAGTTGTCACAACTGGAGATAGAATTCTACTGTCCAGTAATGGGTGGAGATCTGGGGGTTAACATACATCTTACACAATGCAAGGCAAAGAATCATCTGGCCCAATAGTGCTGCTCTTGAAAATCCATTATTTAACGCTTATAAAAACTCTGGTGGGTGAAAGAATTTGAGGTTTAGAAAGGTTTTAGGTTTAATGCCGATCCTAGACAATTGGTAAAGCAAGATTCCAACAGGTCTACTTTGTTCTAGGGCCAGGGTATTTACACCCCACCACATCAAATATGATTTTTTTTTCATTTTATAGACTGGAGTGTTGGAGGAAAGAGGAGGAGAAACTGAAAAAAAAAAAAAGTTTTCCAACTGTTTTTATTAACCTTAGATGAATGGCTCCAAATTCAGAAACGAGCCAACACCAAAGCAAGGTTTCCCGTGCTGTCTGGAGGACCTGCAAGCGGGGCAAATGGAGTGCCGCCCTCCATGCGATTCCACGAGTTTTGCAAAGGCCGTCCTCCCTGACCACGGCTCTTGGCGACTTGCAATGACGGTCCCCATCCCGAGGACCAGTCCATTAGAACCGGGCGCGGCCCCACACCGTGTCGAGACGAGCCTGGGGCCACCTACGAATCACTTCGCCAGTTTACGGCGCTACCGGAGAGGGGAATCTTGACTGCTTCCGCCCGAAGCGGGGTGCACAGGAGCTGAAGCACCCCCAGGCCTGCTTGCCCGCTCCATTCTCTTCCCTCTGCGGAGGAAGGCAAGCGCCATCGGGGCCCCGAGGAGCTCCGGCCAGGGCGGGTTGGGTTTCCGACAGTGCAAGGGCGATCGGCCCCCCGAAGTGACGAGACCTGGGGGGAGCCCTCGGCCCCGCGCCCTGGAAGCCGGGTCTCCCCGGGGACGGCCGGCAGGCCCGGGCCGAGCGGACGGAGCTGCCGTCCTGCGTGCAGCGGCCCGGCCGGGGAGCGGCGACCCCGCGGTGACAGCTGTCAGGCCCGCGGCCCCCGCCGCGCTCCCCTCCCCCTCCGCGCCCCAGGCGGGGCCGCCCGGCCGCCGCCGCCTACCCGTGTTGTAGACGTGCAGCTCGTCCGCGATGCCCTCGTTGCCGCCGCCAAAGATGATCATGAGCTCCCGGATGGCCACGGCGCGGTGTCCGTGCCGGGCGCGGGGCACCGGCCCCGTGAAGGAGGAAACCCGCCTCCAGTTCAGGAGGCTGGGAGCCGCCATCTTCCCAACCCCCGCCCCTCGGCCCACAATGCCCCGCGCTCGCCCGGCCGCCCGGCTCGCGGCGAGCGTGGGCACCGCCTCCAGCTGTGCGCGCCAGGCCGTCACGTGACCGCGCGCCCCTGCCCACCGCGGGCCTGCGAGCGCCCGCCCGGGCCCGGGGCGACGTGGCCCGCCGGCTGCGTCCACTCGGGCTCGGGATGGAGCCACGCCCACCGGCCCCGACTGCCCTCCTTGCCCAGAGGCTGCAGCCGGGCGTTGGCAGATGTGCGGCCACCCGGGTCGCTTCTGAGAAGGTGGCCGCAAGGCCCTGTGCTAGGAATCGGGGCCAGATAAAGGGGCGTCCAGTTTAGGATCCGTGAGTCCCAAAGGATTTTGGTTTTGCTTTGTTTAGTTTCAGCCCGATGATCTCGCCTGCATAAAATACCCTGACAAAGGCACCTTAAGGGAAGAAGGATGCATTCCACCAGAAGTCCATCGTGGGTGCGAAGACATGGCATGGGGCTGCTGATCACATGGTGTCTGCAGCCAGAGCCGGGAGGAGAGCACGGCTGCTAGTGCTCAACACCCTTTTCATTCAGGACCCCAACCTTGGGACGGGGGTGTCTGTTACAATGTGTCAAGGATGGAACAGGTTCCTTGAAAGAGCTGGAGTGAATGGCCCTTCAAGAGCCTTAAGAGAGTTACAGACCCTCAGCCACAGTCATGGCCAGGCCTTGAGGTGGGGGGCGGGGGCGCTGGGAGGGAGAGCTGCCACGTGGACCGTGACTGGATTTTGAAGGGAGCGAGCCAGACCAGTTCCCAAAATAGTAGAAGAGTCAAAGCAACTTCGACACGGTGGTAGAACTCAGGAAGGCACTGACGGAGACGGTAGCTGGAGGTTGTGGGGGCCGAGGGAGGAGACCATGACATCGTGAGATCTGCAGAGTCACAGGATATCCTTATAGCTATGCAGACATGCCCCCAGAAAGAGACTGGGAGGGCTGCGGCCAGATCTCCTGGAGGAGAGAAAGCTGCGGTGCGATGGTCTTCGAAAAAACCTAATCTAAATAATCCCTTGCATACATGCCAGAAGTTATCTCCTAGGTGATTCTAGAGCCTGTTAAGTCAACGATCAATATTAGCCACCATAGCAGGTGAGAGGTTACAGATTTCTATTTCATTTCTATCTACCAAATGACAGACTTCCATAGCCAGACATTATATCCTGTTACTGTCTGTATATTAAATCATAATTTGTAATCATTCAGTAAGGTTGGTACTGTTACAGTCCTCATGGATGAAATGAATGAAGCACATGTGCTTACAAAAACTTTCTCAGATCACACGGACAGGACTCAGACCAGGAGCCAAACACAGGATTTTGTTTTATTAAATTCCTGTAACTGTTGCTGTTAACTATTGCTGTGAGAGAACACCCAAAGTCAAGCAACTTAAGGAGAAAGGGAGATTTATTCAGCTTACAGTTCCAGAGGGGAGAAACAGTCTCTCAAAGCAAGGAGGCGGCATGGCTGGCTGGCCAAAGCTGAAGGCTGAGTCACCGCAGACATCTTGGAGAGCTGAGAGCTGCCAGACTGCTCGCTGCAAAAGCAGACTTCTCCTGGAGGTAGGGTGGGACTAATCCACCTCAAGGCCCACCCCTTGTGACTGCCTTCCTCCAGCAAGGCTCCACCTCTCAAGGTGCCATGACCTTGCCAAATACATGAGACTGTGGGGGACACATTTCAAACCATGACAATTCCCAAGCTCCCAATCCTAATCAACGACTTTCTGCCTCTGACAGCAGTCAGATGCAATGCATAATACAGCCCCACTGCCTGTGATCTGTTCCCATGTGGTGCCATAAGAGACACAGTTCATTAAGAAATATTGTTTTGTGAAACTCATGCTGAGTAGTTGAATCTATTCTTGACAGACATACAAATGGATAACTCCGAAGTGATGACTATGCTAGTCATGCTATGATAACCTTTACAAGATATTCATTGTATCCTGTCACATTTAATATCTAAATTTAAATTTACTTTTTAAAAAAGTCCAAGTTTAGCCAGGAAAACAAATTAATTGAAATCTCTATCTCAAATTCCCAAGAGGGTACTACTGAAAGGAACAATCCACATGATGTACAACAAATTTCCTGAAATTCCTTTTCTGTCATCTCCCACTAATTTCGATGTCTCTTGTATGCCTACTTCACACTCCCCTCAGCTCACAGCTAGGCATGATGTGTCATGTATGTGTGTATGGGGTACGCGTGTATGTGTTTGCATGTGGATAGGTGTATATGTGTATGCAGCTATGTATATTTTATATATGTGTGTGTGTGTGTATGTGCACACTTGAGTGTGCATGCCCAAGGGTGACATAGCGAATCATCCTGGAGTGTTCTTCTGCCTCGTTGCTTGCTCTGGAGATTCCCAGGTTTTGCCTTCCACTCCCCAAATTGCAGGCCCTTTGCATATCTGCCTAGCACTTGTGTGTGCAATTTGGGGATCTGAACTTAGGTCCTTTTGCTTTTCCAAGTAAAGGCTTTAATCTTCCCAACTCAATTTATTTACATTTTTAAATGTTATTTAAGTTTCTGTATCTTATATTCATTTCCTGCCTGTGATCCTCCCCCACTCTCTCATGCTTAGATTTTTAAAAATTGTGTGTGTGTGTGTATCAGAGGGCACTCTGTGTCCCTGTGGAGGACGAAGAGTGACTTCAGGAATCATCCTGGATTGCTTCTATTTCCTTTTTGCTTCACTCTGGAAAGTTCTGCCCACCATGGCTGGAAGTACAGGCTGCCACTGTTTCTGCCTGGAGTTTTTATGTGGGATCTGGGATCAGAACTCAGGATCTTCTGTTTGTGAGGCAGAGTCTTAACCCCTGAACCATCTCTCCAGTCCCCTCATACTAAAATTTGAACCCAAGATCTCCATGATTAAGATGTAGTCTACCACTGAGATACTCCGCATTCCTCCTTCCTGAATTCTCTCTAGTGTTTAACTAACCTAATTCCATAAAACATCCCCCAAAGAATGTAGGAAGAGGGAAGAGAAAGATGTCTGGAAACAGATAAAAGATACTTTGAGAATTTATTTTTTCTTATCACATACTCATAAACATTAAAGGTCTGAAACAAAACTGGAAAAGTTGGGATGAAGCAGTGAGATTTTCACTTATGTGGTAGTTTTTCTTCCATGCTCTTGTAGTATCAAGCTTCAATTTTAAAAAAAAATGGTGTGTGATATTTGAAAGCTTGAGAACCTCTGAACTAGAGGAAAGATGGAGGCAAAATTTTCATGAGACAAAAATTTGCCACTTCTTACTAGTAGCAATGTATTGTTGCACAATTCTGGAGACTAGAAGTCTAAAATCAAGGTGTCCCCAGGACAGGATGCCAATGCAAACCACCACCTATAAGGAATGTATAGAAAGGAAAGAGAAGGAGAGTGAGTAACCACCCCCCACACACACATACACACTCGCCACATACAAAGAAGCCAGCCTTTAAAAGTTAACAACAGGAAAAGGCAAAAGGGAACTGGGGACTCATTCTATGGCTTTGACTTTGAAAACCACTTCCACCTTTATGAAACCCCCTTGGTCTTGTGGCTTTGAAATGCCAACCCTTACCTTGTTCCCTTTTGACCTCTTTGGGCAATCCGGTGGCCCCAGGCCTTTCAAAAGCCACAGAGGTCAGGCAAGAAGAGGAGGAGGTGTCTGTCAGTTGAATTTGCAAATTAGAGGGTTATCAGTGGCCTGGGTTAAAGCACATTCAGTGGAGGAGGAGAAGCCAGAGAGACCTAATAATGAGGGAGGAAGTGGAGAGAGAGAAACCGTATGCTATTGTCTTGAAAGCAAGGTGTGTGCTGCGCTTTGCATGGTGGCATTCACTTGGCGGTTAGCAGGCTTGTTTGCTTATGTCATATTTTCCTCACCATGTTACTACTCTCCACAGTGGCCTAAGCGTCGGTGCTCTGGCTACTTCTCTGCTGCCTGCTCTACTGCTGATTCTGCTGTTTGGTTACACCTCAGCCTTCAGGAGTCAGCTGTGGACCGAGGGACTGGTGGCGAGGTAGCAGACCGTGCGTGGTTTCCGTGCAGCGTAAATT
The DNA here is from genome assembly GCA_023101885.1 of Typhlomys cinereus. Lineage (NCBI taxonomy): Eukaryota > Metazoa > Chordata > Mammalia > Rodentia > Platacanthomyidae > Typhlomys > Typhlomys cinereus. Next base: position 4,544,562 of record JALPQD010000097.1, read on the forward strand.
ACAAGGTCTCAGTTGCTGATCAAAGGTTTGTGTTCTGAGAACACAAGAACAGAGAGCCTGAGGGGGCTTTGGGCTCCAGAGGAGGGAAGTAGCTGACGAATGAAAGGTCTCCTTACAAATTGTGGGGCCCTGGCTATGAGTCTTGGCTAGAGCCCTGGCCAAGGAATGGAAAGGACAGTGGTGAGAACCAGGCAGGACTTAAGTCATGTGAGATCACATCCCTGGGCACAAGAGGGAGAAAACCAGACACATCAGGTGGGAGCCAGGGAGCTGAAGGCCAAGGCTTGGATACAGGAAAAGACTCGGGCTGCCGGGGAGACCCCGCAATCCCAAAAAGAGAATGAAGCTACTGCTATTATTTCTGCTTCCTGTATAGATCTTGCAGGTCAGCCATGGGAAACAAAGGCAATAAAAAAGCTCATTAGCCAGACTCAGAGCATTGATTCATCAGGTACTGCAGATTGCTTTCTTCCTTTATTGGCATTAGTGATTCTATCTTAAAAAAAAAAAAAAAAAAAAAGTCTTCCTCTCCACCAGCAACCATTAACTACCAATAGCAACTCTGGGAGGGGTGCAGCCTCATAAGTCCTTCAACCATTTGTGACAGACTATTGGCAGACCCAATCACGTGCAGTTGACCATAGCTGCTGTAAGTTCACGAAATCCATCTCTGTTCTTAAATTCTTCAGGTTACACACACACACACACACACACACAAAATCAATTAGTTTTTAAAATAGTAATGAGATTGACCATGATCAAAATGTATTATCTTCTTGCATGAAAACTGTCAAAAATAAATTATTAAAAAAGAAGGAAAAACATAGGTGTTAGCTAAGCCATTATCAAAAAGTAATACACTCAGTCAAAACAGACCCAGTTGGCAAGAAAAAAAATGACAAATGTTTGATCTTGAGCTAAAAAAATGAATAATGACTCAGATACTTATTTTAATGATAAATGTTACCATGAATCTACAGTGCATGTGAAGTGCCTAAGTAGTCATGTTTAACAATGAGGCTGTATTCTGAAAGAAACACATTGTTAAATGAATCTGTCATGCTGTGTATGACAGTTTCAACTGCCAGCTTGACACTTGATGTGGGCCTTAGGCACACCTATAAGAAATTTGGTTAAGGCTGGCCTCTGGGGAAAGTCTACAGGCCATTGTCCCAAGTGCATGATTGATGTGGGAATACCCGGCCTATTCCCTGGGGAGATGAGTAAAGATGGAGAGAGCTGATTCAGTAATTGCTAGGCAATTACCAGCAAGCTTGGAATCGGTATTGATCCTGCCCCTCTCCAACAGTCGCTCTTACTGTGGATGTGATGTGACCTTTGGCTCCTTGAGGCTAGTATGAGTCTCCTTCCACAATAGACTATAACCTAAAATCGTAAATATGAATAAATATCCTTCTTGTTTCCTTGTACCGATTTGATAGAGGTGTTAACTTGACAATTGAAGGCTGAGGCTTTGGGCACATCATTGAAGAACTGGTAGTTAAAACAACCCCTGAGCGAACCTTTAGAAGATTGTCTAACTGATAAGGGAAGACCCAGCCCATAATGACCAGGACCACCCTGGGACAGATGGATAAAATGGAGAGAGATGACTCAGAAATCTGGCATATTTTGATATACTGATGCACTCTGCTGACAGATGAGAACATTTGCCCCTCTGACAGCAATTCCTGTGGATATGGTATGTCCAGTTTCCTTATTTCCTAACGTTGGTATGAACTGTCCTCCAAGCTGGACTATGAATTATAACCAGAATCCTAAGAAGAAAACCCCTTATTCCCCTAAGTTATTTGGTTGTATATTTATCAGCAACACAAAGAGAAACCAAAACGCCCCCTAAATTGTTTGGGATGAATATTTTATCACAACAACTGAAGAGTAACTAAGACAGTGTGAATAGCATAGCGTGTGCTCAAGCAAACCTCAGTGGTATAGCCTATAGCACACCTACAGTATACTGTGGTATACTCTGTTTATTTTGATGATGATTATTTTCTTAAAAAAATTGTTTTAGATAAGACACATGCATTAGTCTAGACCTACACAGGGTCAGGCTCATCATAGTCTTCCTCCTCCACATCTTGCTGTAGGAGTAGATTTTCAGGAACAATAACATGTGCAATGCTGTCATCTCCTATGATAGTAGTGCCACCTCCTGGATCTTTCCTGAGACCTACCTGGGGCTGTGCTAAAGTTAACTTTTACCAATAAGTAGGAGCACATTTAAATAAGTGAAACCGCAGGATGGTAAATATGTGAACCAGTAACAGTTGATTATTGTCATTACCTAGTATAATGTACTTTTATATACAGGTAGCACAGTCGGTATGTTCAAACCAGTGACATAATGAATATGTAATACATGACGCTGTCACCTTATAATGACCATGTAAACAGTAGGTGACAAGAATTCTTAGTTATAGTCTTATGAGAGCACCAGCTATCCTGTATATGACCAAAGTGCCCTTATGTGGGATACATGGTATGTTGCAAAGTAGTGCATTCAATTACTTAAACACCCAAGAATTCATTTTCCGCATATAGCAAGATGTTGATAAGCAGTTCACAGCTGCTCTGGTGCTGCTCAGTGTCGGGAGGGGCTTGGGCTTCTCCTGTGTTAGCTCTCTGCTATCTTTGCCACATTCAGGTTGCTGGGTGACTCAATGCCGGGCGACCCTAGTCATAATGTGCAAGGATGTTTTCCTTACCAAACTTCTTCCTGTTCACTCTCTGAGAGGCTGACTTGAATGGCTTACACTACTTATGCTCCCTTGCCTCTTCCACCTGTATTGCCAGCAGGAGGCACCAACGTGCAACTATGGCACTGGGGTCATTAGCCCCTGGTCCCTTTTGTGTAGATCATTCCAAGTTGACCGAGTCTCATGGAAGGGCTGCACTTGTTAGGTAGCCTCACTATACCCAGTCCTGGAAGCTACTGTCACTCCTTGTTTTTTGGCTAGGACTAGTAATGTTACTAATTACTGCTACTAATCCCAGTAGTTGCCTCTCTTAACCCTGTGTCCTTGATGTGGGGGCCTCAGTCTAGGTGACCTGGGTGGTCTGGCAAGCTTAGACAAAGATGTTTTGATGGAAGAAGACAATAGGGGGCATAGCTCAGGAGGAAGACAATAGGGGGGGAAACTGGCTTGACCTTTACGATGATTGGTTGCCCATTTCCCCACCCTAGAATTCCCCTTGCAGTTTCTGCCTTTATAAGAGGGCTACGGACTTGCAATAAAGGAGTTCCTGCTTGACTAGACTCCCTGTCGCGTCTGATTGTCCTCGGGAAGGAGGGCTGGGAGCGGGCGGACAGTGCACTCACCTTTCCCCAATCCCCCTTGTGGAGGACCTAGGAGGGCTGGGAGCAGGCGGACAGTGCACTCATCTTTCCCCAATCCCCCTTGTGGAGGACCTGCGGGACCGGCCTGTAGGCCAGAGCTGCAATCCCCGGGGACCCCCACACGACACTGATTCCATCTTTCAAACAGCACCTTTTCCACCATCTCCCAAATGCAGTGAGCCGTTTCTGCCTTGCCCATATACTGACCCACTCAACTCTGTACTCTGTGCATAGCTAACGTGGGCCTTTGATCCTCAGAGCTGCAAGGTGACCACTCCACCTCCAGCCTCAAGGCTGGATTTGATTGAGTGTGCGTGTGTGGGTGTGTTCAGAGGGCAGTGTGTCCCTGTGGAGGACTAAGGGTGACTTTGGGAATCATCCTGCATTTGCTTCTACCTCCTTTTCGCTTCACTCTGGGATTTCCCAGGCTTTGCCCACCTGGGTCAGAAGTGCAGGCCGCCACCATTTCTGCCTGTCGTTTTTACATGGGACCTGGGATTGGAACTCAGGATCTTCTGCTTTCAAGGCAGAGTCTTAACATCTGAGCCATCTCTCCAGCCCAAGGTTGGATTTTAGACAGGAAAAAAGAGCAAAGCACCAGATGGCACTTTGCCTGAAAAACACAAAAACAATAGCTTCCTAGGAAGTTCCAAATACTAAGCTGCAGGCATTGAAGGCAGCATTTTTAACTGTGGACATTCTGCCCCCAAATAAATAGTGTTTCTATTAGAATAAGTAAAATAAAGAAAAATTAAAGACTGTTAGGTCACCTGAAAAACACCATTTAACATATTTGTATTTTTTTTTAAGAATTAAAAGTTACAGGGCTAGAGAGATGGCTCAGAGGTTAAGACTCTACCTCTTAAGCAGAGTCCTGAATTCTGATCCCAGGCCCCACATAAAAACAGAAATGGTGGCAGCCTTCACTTCTGTCCCCAATGGATGGAACCTGGGAAATCCAAGAGTGAAGTAAAAAGAGGTAGAAGCAATCCAGAATGATTTCTGAAGTCACTTCTGAACACATACACACACACACACACACACACAAAATAAATAAAATTTAAAAATTAAAAGTAACAAATGACTTACTGTTAACATTATTTTCCTGGGACTGAGAGATGGTTTACAGGGTTAAGCTTCAAAAGCAGAAGGATAAGGTAGAGCAGTTCAGAATGATTCCAGATAGCACTCTTGAACCTCCATATGCTCACACTGTGCCCTCTGCTGCATACACACATGCAAAAAAAAAGAGATTGTTTTCCTATTTCACACCTTAGGGCTTCTTTATTCAATAACAAGATCGGGACAACCATTTTGGAAAATAACAGGGGAGTTCCTCAGAAAATAAAAAGCAGGATTACACTATGATCCAGCAATCCCATTTCAGAGTACATACGCAGAGCAAATAAAGCCAGTTTCTCAAGGACACGTCTTTTATCTATGGTGCTGGGATCAAGCTGTGGGCCTCATGCCTGTTGGGCAAGGACTGTATAGTGAGCTGAGTTACTAGCAGGTACCCACAAGAAGTACCTGTCTCCCCGTGTTCAATGGCGCGCTGTTCACGATAGTCTCGCCAGAGAAACAACCTGAGTGCCCAGTGAGGGATGATGATTGGCTACAGAGATCATGGTTCATATGTACGATGCACTGTGCGTAAGACAGTCTAAAAATCAAATTCAGAAGTGGGGAGTAGAGGAGTTTAATGTAGGTAAAATGATTAAATGTTGGTCAAAGGGTTCAGACATACAGCTATGACATGACCATGTTCTGGGAATGTAATGAGCAGCCTAGATGTAATATATTTATTTGATTTTGGGAGTCATTACATAGTATATATGTATATCTAGTTGTTGTGATATACCTAGAATTTAGTCAGCCTATAACAGCTGATGTAACTACTTTACCTAAGTTAAGCCAATTTTTAAAAATTTAAATTAGATATCATTGAAAACACAACCAATAATCAAATATTATTCTTTGAAAGCACCAGCAATCATAATTTGCATTTATTGAGTCCTTTTTGGGTATTGTACATGCAAGATGACTTCTCATCCTCAGGAATTCAGTTACGTGTAAACCCTGCAGTAACATGTAAAATTTGACCACCAAGTGTGTGTCTCAGCCATGTACACTGGGGAAGCTCTGCCCTTTCAGGGCGCTGCTTATGTCCTGTGTCTCCTTCTCTTCTCATTCACTTCACACAGCAGAATCTGTTCACTTCACACAACACAGAAACGAGGATCATAGACAAAAGCCCTTGCATCCTCAAAGGACGGCACAGGGCAAAGTGCACCAAAAAAAAAAAAAAAAATGACCGGAGAGATTTCGGTACGTGTCAAAGTTCATATGAGTAGCAAGCAAGCTCTGTGAAAACAGTTATTCCAATTTTGAGATTCTCTTTGCCATGTGGGCAAGTGTTTAAAAAAAAAACAAGACAAGATGATCTTCAGAATGAGCTGAACTGGACAGGGTCAGCTCAAGACGCTGTCTGTCGTGGTGTTTCAGACGCGTGGAAGCAACTAATTCTCGAAAGACAGTGGCATCTTTTGAGCCAACAATGTTGATCTTCCTGTTGCTCGTGTGCGCAGTAAAGAGTAGAGAATGGCCTCCATCTCTCAAGAAGCTGTACCTACGCCACAGTATCCTGCGCTGTCCTTGACCTTCTGACTTCCAGGAGGGGATCACTGTATAAAGGTTTTTACAAGCTAGGAAGATGCTTGCCACTCAAGTGTGAGGACCTGAGTTTAGATCTCCAGCATTTTCCACCCACGTGGAAAGCTGGACCCAGGGACACATGCCTCTAACCCCAGGACAGGTGGGGGAGGAGAAGCCAGAGACAGAGGGTTCCTGGGACTCGCTGTCCAGGCAGTCTTGCCAATCAGTGAGCTCAAGGATCACTGAGAGAACCTGTCTCAAAAAAAAAAAAAGAAAAGGTGGAGAACGACTGAGGAAGACTATGGACATCAACCTCTGGCTTACACACACACACACACACACACACACACACACACACACACATTGCCATGGTTTGAAATGTGAATTGTCTCCCATCGACTCATGCATTTGAATCTTTAGTTGTTTGGGAAAGTCATGGCACCTTTAAGAGGTGGAGCCTTGCTGAAGGAAGGCGGTCACAGGGGGCGGGCCTTGAGGTTGATTAGGCCCACTCTGCTTCCAGGAGAGATCTATTCTAGGCAGTTGGCAGTGTTGCAGCTCTTAACCATCTTGACAGATGTGACTTAAGCCACCTCCAGCTTTGACCAGCCAACCATTCCTTCCCACCATAATGGACTGAATCTTCCCTCTGGAACCATAAGCTAAATAAATCTCTCTCTCTCTCTTAAGTTGTTTAAATTGAGTGTTGTTTCACAGCAACAGAGAAGAGCCACTGGTACACACATATAAACACATACACATGTATACCACACACAAAAAATGGAAGTTTGCCAATTGAAGGTAAATATAGCCATGTGTCACACAAGCAGGGATGTGTTCTGAGAAATAAGTTGTTAGGCATTTTGTCATTGTGTGAACAGAAGAGTGTACCTACATGGTATTGTCTACTACATGTCTGGCCTGGATGGTGTAGCCTATAGAAGTTATAAACAGCGTGGTACTGTGCTGAATTCTGTAGGCAGTCACAACACAATAGTAAATACTTATGTATCTAAATGTGAAATTTTAGTTTAAAAAATACCATGCAATAGGAAAATCTCTGCTCCACCGTAATTTTTATGGAACCACCAACATTTGGGGTCCATCATCACTGACTGAAACATGCATATCTGTACCTTATGTTTGTATCTATTAGCTATGTAGTGAAGCTATGGCTGAAGATTGGGTTTAGTTTGCTGGGAATTAAGAAAGAAAAGGAATAACATAGTGTCAAGACTTTCTGCAAAGAAAAAGGACCCATTTGCTGGACTGAGGGAGAGCTTAGGACAGGAGTGGATAAGGAATGCTGCTGGGAGCGATGAATTCACACAGATGTCCCTGGATGCTGCAGGGCCACCAGCTGAATGTCGTGGATGCAGTGCCACTGCTGCAGTCGAACTTGTAGTTATTGAAATGTGCACCGAGAAGGTCTGGACTAAGGGGTGGTCCAAATGTGCAAGCGTCGCACCTGAATTCAAATCCCCAAATTCCCGCACCCCTCTAATAAGTTGGGCATGTGTGCCTGTAAACCCAGTGTGGTAAGGGGAAAAGACAGGAGAATCAATGAGGTTAGGTTCACTAAGAGACCTTGACTCAAGGAAACAAGGTAGAGAGGACAGATCTCTCCCAACATCTTCCTCTGGCATCTTTGCACCATACACTCACACATACATGTGCACATACACCACACACACACACACACACACACACACACACACACACACTTTTTTATATTTTAGTGTGTGTCTGCATGTGTGTGTGTGTGTGTGTGTATGTCAGAAGACACTATATCAGAAGACATTGTGTGTCTCTGTGGAGGACCAAGGGTGACTCCTGGGATTTCCAAAGCTCCATCCACCAGGCCTAGAAGTGCAGGCCACTGCCATTTCCACCTGACATTTTTATGTGGTACCTGGGATCCGAACTCAGGACCTTCTGCCTGAGCCACCTCTACACACACACACACACACACACACACATTTCGCCTTCCACAGTATCTCTGTTTTCGCTGCTGTATATGCCTGGCTAGCTGGCCCTTGAGCTTCCAGAGAATCTCCTGTCTCTGCCTCCCATCTATAGTAGGAACACTGGGATTACAGACGTGAGCTTCACATGTGGTTCCAGGGATTCAAACTCAAGTCCTCCAGGCTTGTGCAGCAAGTGTTTTGCTATCTCCTTAGCCCATAAAACTAGTTTTTTGAACTGTAACTTTCAGGTTGACAGAGGAATTTACTTAGTGTCTGAAGGTCAATCCTGGGCGCTCACATGGTAGGAGTTGTCTTGACATGCATACCACAGCTATATGTGCTCATAAAAAATTAAATAAAAATAAATTAGAAGCTAAATTTTGTGAAACCTAAAAACATATCAAATGTTGCCAGTGAAATTTAGTTGGCATTGAGATTTCCTACAAATGTAACAAACAGACCTGATTTCAAAGAGTTAAAAACAACAATAAAAAATGCAAAGGCTCTTGTTATATTTTATATTACTTGTGTGCCAAAATGTTTTAAAAATGTTTGTACCTTTCTTAATGTAGGTTTCTTTCTCTTCTCTTTTCTTCTCTTTTCTTGACAGAGGTAGCCAAGGTTGGCCTTAAACTCCTGATCCTCCTGCCTCCACCCCCAAGTGCTAGGATTACAGGCTTGTACCATCATCCCTGGCTCTTACTTTGAGTTTTCCAAAACTGTACAGTTGCACTGTATTTCCCATAGGAGAGCCCCACTTCAGAAGGAGGCAGCAAGCAAAAGGTTCATTATGGGAACTAGGGAGAGAGGTTATTGTGGACTAAATCCCATGTTCCCCTGAAAAGTACTAGTCCTGCTGCTGGGTTCCTAAGACTCACTGACAGAAATCCAGAACACAGATTGCCGGCTATGTCCACTCTCTGCCTGATCTTTCTGTTCAGGTGCACACAGATGCTCTCCATTGGAAAACTGTCTTCTTGTCACTGCCTTGATAGAACAAGGGCCATCTCTGCCTGGGTTTTATCTGTGACACAGTGTTTCAGTGCACAGGTGATCTCAGGAACAACTAGTGACCATGGAGCTTCTCGCCATACATGAACTTGACTGTTCATTTCTCTTTCAGAGTTTAGCGTAAATACACTGTGTGGCAGACTCCCACCCTCCAAGCATTTGCTGTAGCACTATTCCGTCTTCTCCAGAACAGCTCTGTTTTGCAAAGGGCTTGCACGCGGCTGCTGGGGGAAGTTTGGCCCTCCCCGTCCGCTTGCCCTGACTGCTCAGCACATCTGGAAGTAGTTTCAGAGCAATGCCTGGATTCTCAGGGGCTGGAGGAGGCGTGGAAGAAACCCGAGCCGTTGGAAGTCAACGCAAGCAGAGGGGATGCGGATGGGGCAGGCATACTCTCCTGCAAACCGAGTACTGCTTTGAGCTTTCCAGCCCTTTGAGATTTCCAATGGGGTCACGGAAGCAGGGTGCAAGGTAGCAGCCCGGCACCAAGCCAGCCACAATTTGAGTGCTCTGCCCCCCTGCAACGTTTCTGGAAAAGGAAGTCCAAAGCCTTCCCTCACCACCCATCAGGTAAACAGAGCAGCTGCTATCTTTCCATCCCAGCCTGTCTGTAGGGCTCTTCCTATGTAGTACAGACTCAAAGAAGTCAGTCTGAGGTGGCAGGCTGCTGCCACACAAACTTTCCTTCAGAAACCTCCTAGTTGGTATCGGTCGCTTTTAAGAGAGCCTTGGCAATCACTGCAAATCCAAGATGCTCAGTGTATAAGACCTCTTGGACGACTTTCGTAGCCAGTGTTAAATAGTGTGACTTGCTGTTTGTATCAGATTTTACGCACAGAGACCGGCAGTTGGATAGGATGGGGGTTGATGCAACACTGTTTTGGGTCAAAATGATCAACTTCGCTGAGTTGTGATTCTGTTTTTTTAAGGGCTCGGTCCTCAGAAACTGTTCTGAGGCTCTGTGCACAACAAGAACTGACAGTTGTGGAAATCCATGGGGATCCGCTGAAGTACAGTGGTCCCTGTGTTTGTTTTTTGCCAGAGATGTCTGATGTTCCCTTTATCAGTAAGTGTAGTGTCTTGGATAAGCCTGCTATGGCCTGATAGATAACTTGTGACATCGCTAAGAAGGGATAGTAAATACAGAACTGAAAGAGAGAGAGGAGAGAGAGAGAGAGAGAGAGAGAGAGAGAGAGAGAGAGAGAGAGAGAGAGAACGGATGATGCCTAAGCATTTGGATGCGCTGTAGAGAAGCGACTTGGCCCTGTGCAGCCTGCTATGCACAGTGATACCAGTGGGACGATATGTTTTTGGCGGGGCACTTCTGTGCGGTATCCTTCTTGTGTTACGTAATGGCATTCCAGTCCTGGCGCTGACGGCCAGCAGCAGAGCCGTTGCTGGGGTAGCGAGGACACGCGCTCTGCCACGAGACCCGTGCTCTGCCTGGTAGGAGCTCTACAAGCCTGACTCGGGCGCGGTCGCTTGATGTGCCTGCGGTTCCTCCTCTGTGAGGTGGGAATAAGGTGCCGTAATAATGCAAGCACGTGACATAACGCGAGGTCAACAAGGCAGCAAGCCCACAGGGCTGTCTGGCATCCCTGGCGATGCCGAGAATGGCAGTGGTGGACGAAACTCACCCACATACCCTGCTCTTGGTACATTCTTCCTCTGACATTCTTCCAGTCCTCCGAGGGGTCCCCACATTCTCACCTGCCGCCTCTCCAGCACCCCGCTTCCCTCCTTTCTCAGCTGTTTCTTTTCCTTCATCCTTCCTTGCTCAAAGACCCATGTGCTATTAAAGCCTCGGCTCCCATGGCTTTCATTCCTGTGTCCCAAGGAACATGATTCTCTAATTGCTTCTTTTGGTTCAGCATTTTCCAAAGAATGTTGAGGACATAGTTCCATGGGAAAAGTAGCTCTGCGAACCTTCTAGCAGACCTCAAGGCTGTCAAGGCACTTGAAAGGCCCCCGAGAGGTCTCACAAACAAGAACTCTGCTTAACAGCGTTTAACACAGTGGCCCCCAAAGCTGACCCAGTGAGCATTGCTCAGGCATGCTCTGGGATACCCTCTTCTGGCCCCGCTTCTTTTCATTTTGGGTCCTCTTATGAACATCTTCTTCGTACCTCCCCTGGTGAACATTCAAGGGCTTGCCTTGTTCTTTCAAATCTAGTGCTGTGGTTAGAGTGTGATTTGACCTCCAAAAGCTGGAATGCTTCATGGTCAGTGTTGACAGATGGTGTGGAAGCTTTGCATTAGGTCTGATTGGAGTTGTTATATCGTTAAAGGCACGCCATTATCCGGTGATGAAGTTTATGACATTCCCACTAATGTATAAGATCTCCCATTCAGCAATAGCTTTTGGGTGCTGCTTTAGTTACATTTCTGTTACTGTGATAAAATAGCAACAAAAGCAACCTAGGGGAAAAGGGTTTATTCTGGCCCACTGTAGAGGTTATAGTCCATCACGGAGGCAGGGTGATCATCAGCAAGATCCTTGTCACACTAGGCAGCTGTCACACTGAGGCAGCCGTCACATTGGGCCAGTGCTAAAAAAAAAAAAAAAAAATCAGAGAGCAGCGGATGAATGCAGGAAGAACGCGGGCCAGTGTTCAACTTGCGTCCTCCTTTTTGTTCAGTACAGGTCTTCCTTCCAGGGAATCCTGCCCCTAGAAGTGAACCAGCTGAGGCTGCCTAAGGCTTCTCTCTTAAGCATTACAATGTGATAACTGACCGCTAAGACTAAACTATCACAGGTACCTATGCCTGTGTCTTCTCTTTTCCCTTTTCATTACTGGATCTTTTCCGGTTCCTCCCTACCTGGACTCATGACAGACACGATTAATCGATTAATCCCTTTTTCATAGAGTCTGGTGATGGCTTCAGAGTCCTCCTCAACTTTCAGGCCCCAAAGTCTACTAACTGATGAGCACTGACATGAAAAACAAAACTTGGGAGTTCTGGATTTTGAAATATTTCCTCCCCCCCCCTCTTTTTTTTGTCTCTTCTAAGACAAAACTAATTGCCATAGCTCCCACAGGTCTAAAAACATACTTTCCAGGTTTGGACATAGGCCCAGGTTCTCTGGCATCTGGTAAAATAGCTTCTGTGCAAAGTCTTTGCCTCCCTAGTGGAGGCCTGAGGGCTTCTGCCTTCTTCCTTCTCCTCTGTCCAGTGCCCTTAGTGCAGGAATTCCTCCTCCCAAGGCTGGCATCAGGTTCCTCTCTGGCTGTCCTGCAGACAGGCCTACAGTCTTGTCCTCATCAGAGCATTGACTCAGAAACCCCTCGGCCCAGGAAAGCTCACAGTGAGGCAAGCGATGGACTTACCTTGCGGAGCTCTCTGCCTTCACGTGTGGAACAGGACTTCTGCAGTCCTTTTACACTTTCTTCCTAGTGAAGGATGAGCCGGCTCCTTTCTCCCTTCGTGAAGAGAAAGAGCGACAAGAAGCTCTTCCCTTCGCTTTCTCTCTCCTGGTTTTCATTCACACTGACATCGGTACAGGTCAGGCAGACGGGCGGGCAAGGCATAGTCCATCCTCAGTGGTCAGGCAGAGGAGACAGGCACAGCAGGATTTTAGAAAACAGTACGGGGCAATCAGGTGGGGCTTCCTGAAGGAGGCACTTCCAGAAGGGAGTCTGTTAGTTCTACTAACAATCCAGAGGAAGGAGGCCTGGCTACTCCAGGCATTAAGCCCAGGGGCCAGACGATTGTAGAGCTGGTTGTGGAGGGTGATAGACACTTGTGAGCAGTTCAGCATGGCATGAGGCATAGCATCAGGCTGATGGATGTCACCAGAAGCTGGGGCCATATCCTTCAGCTGTGCGCTCCCAGGAGAGGACTTCAGCAAGAGATAACAGCTCAGTGTTCTCAGGTGTGGGTGGGAGGCTAAAATCGACATATAGTACGTTTTTATAGGTTGCAGTGTGATGTGTCGATTTATGCCTACGAGTATAGCAATCAGGTGGGGAAACGAGTTTCTCTCAGTCACTGATCGTTTCTTTGTGTTGAGAGTATTTGAAATCTTGAAATTCTAAAGCATTTTATTTATTCATTTTACATATGTATCTGTGTGTATCAAAAGACATTGTAGAGGTCCAGGGGTGACTTAATGAGTCGCCCTGGATTGTCTATGCCACGGACCGACTGAGTTGGGACCAGGACAGGGAATCCAGGGATCCTGAACCAGGTGGGCGAAGCAGTCGGCGATGGGAAACAGAGACACACCACTCTAGTGGAAGGTGAATCTGAGTCCGTTTATTGGGCACATAGCTACAGTTTAAGTACCAATTTTTTGGCAAGCAAAAGCAGGTTGCGTCGGGACAAAACATAACGAACAAAACAAATCAATCATAAGAGCGAAGGCGAATAATTGGGACATAGCCAGTGTTTTTCTGTTTTGGAGAAATCAAGCTTCCTTAACAACTGAAATATCATGTCCTAGGACAGGTTAACTATTAACCACTGACTAGAAGTTCAGTAGACAATGGTTGGCATATTTCTACAATTCTTAAGCTCACATAGCTAAATTTGTAGACGTGAGAAACTGCCACAGACCAGAGTTGCGGCCTTGAGACTAGGGCTCCCCCGGACCAGGTGGAGAACGGAACACACATAACTCTCTAGGGGTGCATGGCTTGGATTTTTTTAAGGGTCCTCTTCCTGTGAGGAATTACAGAAATATATTGCCATCAGTTAGATGACCTGTCTGTGAATCATGCATATTCCATACCTGGGGTCCGTACTGTCGGACCCCATATGCCAAGGTGTCTCTTTCGGGGCGGAAGCGATCATTGGTGGGAGTGCACTCGAATGGTCCATCTCTGTGATTTCTCATAAGAGTGCTGTTTGGGAAAGGAAAGACACAGCCCCCTTTGCTACCGACATGGATTCTCCTGGTTTGGATTGCAAATACCATCTCCAGGGGCAGTCTTGGCGTCTAGACTTTCTGGCATGATAATCTCTTCCCTGGCCTTCAGCCAGGATAAGAGGGCATCACAGTTTAAAGTTCTAGTGAACTGATAGCATAGTCTCATGCTTCTGGAATTTCTGAGTTAGTACAATCATACATGTAAGAAAATTTGTTTCATAACCAAGTTAAGAAATCCAGGCCATTTAGGAGTTTCTATATTAAATTTTTCATCTGTTTAATTTAATCAAAGCTGAGGGATATCCCAAAGCTGTTAATGATTTTACTAAATATTAAGCAACAGATACACGCAACAGCCAAATAGTATTTTATAGAAAGAGAAAACATGCCACGACTTATCCAGGAAAATGGACTTCCTTGAAGCCATTTTCTTCCAATGGTGACTTTGTCAGGACAGCGGAATGGACTATGCCGTGGCAGCTCTACCTCCTTTTGGCTTTGCTCTGGAGTTTCCCAGGCTCCATCTTACAGGCCTGGAAGTTCAGGCCACAGTCATTTCCTCCTGACATTATTACATGACGTCTGAGCCATCTGAGCCATCTCTCCAGCCCTGAGATCTGGCAATTCTAATACAATTGTGTGCCATCAAACCATAGCTACCTACTGTGCGATAGGATATTAGGTGCTATCTGTTCAGTCCAGCTGCACCCCATTAAACATCCTCTGTCCATTTCCCCAGTGCTTCCTGGGTGGTGCCATCACTGAAAGAGAACCCAGGCCTTGCACACACTAGGCAAGCACATGTCCCATTCCATCCATATGATGTCCAGCACGCTTTCTGTTGGAATGCCCGGTGTCATAGTTGGGCACAGGTGTCAACTTGGATAAAGGTTTGAGCTCTGGGCACATTTGTAGAGAATTAGTGGTTGGGTTAAGCCCAGAGCAACTTGCAGGAGATTGTCTAGCTGATGGGGAAGGCCCAGCCTGTGGTGAATGGGACTAGGCTCTGAAAAGGTAAATAAAATACTGAGAGCTGGTCGAGGAAGGTGGCATCCTTCTGTTCACTTGGTCAGACATGCTGGTCTGGCAAGTAAGGATCGTCTATCTCTCAGCAGTTATGTGGTGATGGCGTGGCCACTTCCCTCAGCCCTGGTGTTGGTGCATGCTCTCCCATCAAGCTGGACTGAGAACTGTAACTAGAAATCGTAAGAGAGAATAAACCACTTGTTCCCTTTAGCTGTTCGATGGCCATTTATCAGCAACTATGCAGGTTGACTGCAACATCCGGCTTCTCAAGACTCCACTCCTGGCCTGTGGCTTAGGATGGCCCACAAACATCTGCCTCAGGAGACGTCTGCCTCCTTCTCAGCTCACCACTGCTGTGCCTTGCAGTGAGCTATGCCAGTGCCAGTTCCCCAGTCCGCTTCATCTTGAGGGCACTTCAGAGCCCGTGACATGCCGGTCAGAGAAAGACGCGCTTCCTTTTCAGCTGCACTTATGCCTGGTGGGGTCTCAAGCCGCAGTAACCTGACTCAGGGGAGAATGAGCTCACCCTGTTTATGCGCTACCTGGAGCCTCCGATGGAATCAAATGCTCCTTCCAGGAGAGAACCCACTCTGACCTCTATGTGTCCATAGGCATGTTCCCCCCCCCACACACAAAAGAAATAAAAGTAAATGAAATAAAAGAATGGCTACTCCAGAGAGTTTCAGCGCCTTGTGGTTGATGAGTTTTTAAGTCAGAAAATTCTAATGGCCGTTCTTTTTTCTGCAATTGACCAGCTGTGTGATTTAGACATTTGACTGGAGGTTGAAGACAACAAACAGAATAATAAACTTTAGAAACGTGAAACAGAAGCGGGCTGTAGGAAAAATTCCCAAGGCAGGATGTGATACATCTTGGGATTTCTGGACCTTTCTGGGCCACATTTCCTCATATCGAAAGTAAGGATAATAATATCTGTACTGGAAATGTACAAGTTAAAGGAGGTAATGTACCTAAATGATCAACGCAAGCTTAGTCAAATGAAGTTTCTGATAAATTAATGGTAGTTATTTTTATTATATTATCTACCTTCCCGCTCTGTACATTTCCACAAACACACACACACACACACACACACACACACACACACACACCACACACACGCACACACACACACACACACACACACACACACACACACACACAATCACTTTGACCACAAATAGTAAGGGTTCCTGTTTACGAGAAACTAAAACTCACTCCAAAACAGGAGAAAGGAGTTGGGGTTTATTGACTTGCATAAGTGGGGACACAGGGAGGAGCCTGCTTCAGGAACCCAGCTGGATCTTCCTCTGGGCTGGGCCTCTTTCTCTCCCAAGGTACCAGATGGCTTCCTTCACCAAGCAGGGAGGAGCCACATGGCCAAGGCTTATTTAGAGATTCCATTGTCTCCAAAAACCAGATGAATGCGTGTCACTTAGAACTGTAAATGGATTTTAAAAATGCCACATCTCAGAAAAATCTTAAGCAATGTACCATTTCAAGAGGGCCACCCCAGATGCACTCCGGCTCCTCAGACCAGGAAAATGAGGGTACACTGTGGCTGGCCGTTATGGTAAATTAAAGACTTCTCTCAAGTCTCTGCCTAGATCACTGCCAACAAATTCTCACTGCACTCTTTCAGAAATCCCAGGGTACCACACTTCCCACCTCCTGGATTCCTGCCGCAGGCCGTCTCTGTCTGCTGCGTGGTTGGAAACTTACTCCCTCCCGCTGTCTGCAGCCTCTAGGCAAAAATCCAGATCAGAAGTTCCTTTGAAGGTTTGACATTAAGAAGAAACCATTTAATTTTTAAACAAACTTGAGTTTCCAAGACAAATTCTTTTTTTTTTAATGGTGAATTATTAACTCTAAAGAAAGAAAGCGAAGGAAAAGAAAGGAAGGAAGAAGGGAAGGAAGGAAAAGAAAGGAAAGAAGAAAGGAAGGAAGGAAGAAAGGAAGGAAGAAAGGAAGGAAGGAAGGAAGGAAGGAAGGAAGGAAGGAAGGAGGAAGGAAGGACGGAAGGAAGGAAGAAGGAAGGAAGGAAGGAAGGAAAAGGAAGGAAGGAAAAGGAAGGAAGGAAGGAGGAAGGAAGGAAGGAAGGAAGGAGGAAAGAAGGAGGGAGGGAGGGAGGAAGAGAGGGAGAGAGACAGAGAGAGAGAGACAAAGAAAGACAGAGAGAGAAAGAGAAAGAGAAAGAAAGAAAGAAAGGAAGGAAGGAAGGAAGGAAGGAAGGAAGGAAGGAAGGAGGAAGGAAGGAAAGAAGGAAGGAGGGAGGAAGGAAGGAAGAAGGAAGGAAAAGCTGGCAAAATGACTCGGCTAGTAAAGGCACCAGGAAGTGAAGACTCCTGTGTGCGAACCTGAGTTTGATCCCTAGAGTTTACAGGGTGGAAGGAGAGAAAGTTGCCCTCTGACCTTCATAAGCATGCCTGCTGGCACTCTCTCTTTCTCTCAAATAAGTAAATAAAATATTTTAAAAGTAAAGAAATTCAGTTTCCACACCCTGGTGTGATTGGCAAACTGTTACAAAAAAGAAAACCAACATAGAAATTTAATTTTAGAGTTTCAGACAAAAGTGTATTATTATATAAGATTCTTATCTAATGGTTAAAGTTCTTTTTTTTCCCCCTCTCAAGATACTCTGTTACCTGTGCTTCTTCCTCTTAATGCCCGCTTCTAAGGAATAGCTAAGGTATGTTACAAGTACATACTGTCAATTGGTAAAACCTGCAATGGTTCTTCTAGGCGTTCTCCTTCACACAAAAACCTTAAACAAGTATTTACAGAAACATTATTCATAATCTCAAAATATGGGAAATAACCCAAAGTCTTTAAATGGATGAGTGGATAAATAAATTGTAGCATATCTGTTATAGATGTTGTGGGGTCTCTCGCTTCTTGTCTGTTTGAGGGAATGAATTCAGTCAAGAAACAGTTTCAAGGAACAAAGGTCAGTTTATCAAAGATAAAGCTAAGTGAGTGTTCCCAAGAGAAATAGGACTGGGATGCCCTATGGCGGGGAGGAGCACTGTAGGGTCTCACTGGCTTATGAATATTCATGAGACGAGTGGCTTATTCATGAAGGTGACTTTTTTGTTTCAAATCATGGTGGATCCTATGTTCCTTTTAAGGTATTTCCTCTTGTGATTTCCACAAAAGAGCAGGGGTGTCAAGATGGAAACACAGACACAGAGCTGGTGTTGTAGATCGAGGAGTCCTCTTTGGGCGGTGCTTGTACGCAGCACCCACTCTGCTAACCCAGAAGTCTACGGGGCCCTTTTTGGAGGGGGATGAAACAAGGAAAGAGAATCGATCACCTCTGGATCGATTCAGTCAGACCACTGCTTTTTTTTTTTTTTAATTCATGTTTATTCTTTGACAGTCTCATACATAAATACAACAGACTTACGTGTTTTCACCCCTTGCTACTCAATCTCCACCCTCCCCTCCTGTCCCACGTCACACTTTCTCTTTCCCAGCCAGTCTTTTTGCATTTGATTTCCTCCGGAATGCGTGTACTGGTAAGTGTCTGAGTACTTACTGAGGACGTCACTGATGATGACCTCAGTGGGTGAGTCACTGAAGAAAGTAGTTAGTTCCCTTCTCGTGCCTGGCCTTCGACTTAAAAGCCTCTCAGGGAGGCGTAGTATTTCTTCCCACTTCCATGGTGAAATGTTCACAGCAACCATTGTTCAGGTCTCCTTGAAGTGGGCATCACTGCGGTGAGTTATTGGGTGTTGTAGCCCTGTCACAACCAGCACCCCTCCCCACCCTCAGGCTCTCATTCTTCCTGGCCCCTCTTCACAAGGTTCCCTGAGCTGGGATGGGGGATGATTCTGCTGTCCTGTTTGGAACTGAGCATTCCACAGTCACTTATTCTCTGCACCTTGGTCAGCTGTGGTTTTCTGCATTAAATACTTTCCATTGCAAAAGGATGCTACTTGGTCAAGGCGGAAAATGTTTCTAATTTACGGGTGTAATTGTAAATTAATGATAAAATATTTATAGTTAGAACTAGGACCTATGGTCTTCCCTTCCGTGGGTACTTGGCTTGGCTAACAGTACCAAACATATGTTCCCTACCAAAAAGCAAGGCTTAAATCCAACCAGAAAGCAGCTGGTTATCCCCATACCATATGTAACACTATTATAACACCAATGGTCACCTCTTGGCTAGAGTGGCAGGTTGTTGCAGCTTTCGACATTCATAGTTAAGTTAGACAATTGATTGCTTTTCTCCCCTGGTAGCCTGCGTCATATCTTCTGGCACCGTGGATGACAAAGAGAAAGCTTCCATATCCATTCCAACTTGTTTTTTCCCATGTTCATTGATCCTTGAATGTGGTGTCTTCAGCAATAGGGTCTTACTATCAGGTTCTGGAGAGCAACCAAGAGCAATGATAAATGCCTATATTGTTTTGGGGACCTCTGAGGTCTCTGACCAACAGCAGATAAGGAGGTATTACATACCTTGTACTGGGAAATTTATCTGGAAATTGCTCTGGAAGACATGGGATAGACGTGCGAGAAATACTTCATCTCTTTCCAAAATACTAGGTCGGAGCAATAAAAGGTGGTTGTACACGTGACAACATATAAGGACGTTGCTGTCCTTAATACTCTATGACAATTGACTTGATTCTCTTTTTGTTCAATAATTTTTTCCTAGTTTTATAAGCACATTGAGTACTTATCCCTGCCTCCCCCCTTGATTCCCTTTTGAAGGACATTTTATTCTTTTATCCACAGGTCCGTCCCAGTTCTTACCCACGTCAATGCATCCATGACATGGCTCTGTTACGAAAAAGTAAGATCCGAACTTTTGAAAATGATGATAAAGATATTTTGAAAGAATGTTTTGATGATAATTTCTTTCTCCTTCCTTCTTCTTTTCTTTTTTCCTTTCCTCTCCTCTCCTTTCCTCTTTCCTTTTTCCTCTCCTTCCTCTTCTCTCCCTTCCTCTTTCCCTTTCTCTTTCCTTTTCCTTCCAAGACAGGGTCTTAAACTGTGGTTTAGGCTGGGCTAGAACTGACTTTGTAACCAGGCTGGACTTGAACTCACAGTGACCGTCCTGCCTTTGCCTCCTGAGGGCTCGGATTACAGGCGAGCTCTTGCAACATCTTCCACACTTCAGGCATGTGGTACCATGCATGGCTTTGGATCAGCTTTTAAGTTTTTTATCACCCATGTCCTTCTGTCCTACGAATTCTTTCTACAATTTTCCTTAAACTGACTCTTGTTTAAAATCTGTACGTGTACTTTATAATAGACAGTCTTTTATTCTTATGGTCAAAGGAAAAAGACCCATTTCCTTTTATAAAAGGAGGATTTTTTAAAATATATTCAAGTTAGAAGAATGTTCTGTTTTCATTTGCCTGCATATGAAATGAGCAAGACTGGGCTCTGTGCACTCCGATGTAGTACGACTTAACTGTGAACACAGACTTTCCCTGTTGTCTCATGCACAACTGCTAGTGTATATGGTCCATACTCCGCACACACTGCCCTGTAGCGCTCTGCTTCTCAGCAGACCCAGGAGCAGCATCGCTGATGGAAGAGATGCAGACACCACTGGAGGAAGCAGGGTCTTCCAGCCTTTCACCCAGGACCGGCTTGCCTGCGCACCATCCTTGACGGGTAGTTGAAAGCAAATGTGTTCTAAGCCAAAAACACATGTTCCTGGTTCGAAGTGGGGTTCATAAAAATATTGTATAAATGTCAGCTTTCATCAGAGCAAATACTCGTGCAAAAACAGCCCCTTGCGGTGGCGACATTGGCGTCCTCTGCAGTCAGGCTTCCTGGACCTGGTGCTGGGTCCTCCTGACACGAGCTTGGTGGATCCTCGATCGCCAGGCCAACGCTCCGCCCGCCTTGCACTCAGCCAAAGGCCCCAGGCTCCACCCCCTCTGCGTGCCTGCTCACACTGTCATCCTGAATTTTTCCAGTCATTTCAGGCTGACAGGTTAAACTCTGGCATGCTTCATTTTCATTTCAGTTAATCAAGTGCTGCTCTTCCTTCTGCTTGTGACCGTCTGTGGGATTCTGTACAAGAAAGCACGGAAGACGACTGTGCTCAAGAATGAACCAGGTAAGCAGGCACAGAATCCATCAAGACCGACCCCTAAGAAGGCGGATGAGTGTGTTCCACAGAGTCCCTTCAATGGCTGGGCTCGGGGAGAAACAGCAACTGGATCAGCTCCCCAGGGCCCCTTTGTGCAATGTCCACCCAAGGATAGGCTGCCAGGCTGTATCCTGGAATGGTCAACACTGTGGCCTATGTAAGAGTCACGTGGAGGGTTTGTTAAGACACACAAGTGAGCTGGGGGGGGGGTGGCGCACACTTGTAATCCCGGCTCCTGGAGGCTGAGGCAGGAAAATTTTGAGCTTCAGGCTAGAGCCACGTCGTGCTTCAGGGCCAGCTGAACTACAGAGTGAGACCCTGTTTCAAAAGCAAACAAACAAACAAAGCAAAACCCCATTGCTAGAACTTGATTGCCTAGTGCAGCAAGGGAACATGGGAAACGAGGTTTAATGGTTAAAACCACGTGCCAGTTGAACGTCAAAGGAACGGAAGGGAGAACAGCCAACAGAGTCTTCGCCACACATACTGTGCTGTTTCCCCCACGACTGTGGATGAGGAGTCAAACCGATCTCCTGTGAAATCCCTCCATGCTGAAGTCTTGATACTTCTAGATGATGATTCCGAGACCCCCGAGGACATGGAAGAGGAGATCCCTGTGGTGATCTGTGCCGCCGCGGGGCGGATGGGTGCGGCCATGGCTGCCATCAACAGCATCTACAGCAACACTGATGCCAACATCGTGTTTTACCTGGTTGGACTCCGGAACACTCTGTCTCGCATTAGGTAGTTTGCGCATTGTGCCTTTGGAGGGCTCTGTTCTCTTTTAAGCCTCCCTTTCTTCTTTGAAATGGGCTGCCTTCATTTTGAAAGGGACAGCTGTCCTTAGAACTGTGGCCGGTGGGATGGAATATGGCTCAGGGGTTAGGCCTCTGCCTCACAGGCAGAAGGACCTGAATTCAGATCTCAGATCCCACATAAAAAAATGCAGGTGGAAATTGTGACAGCCTGCACTTCCGGCTCTGGCAGGTGGAGCCTGGGAAACCCCAGAGCAAAGCCAAAAGGAGGTAGAGCAGTCCAGGATGATTCATGAAGTCATGCTTGGGCCTCCCTAGGCACACACAATGCTCTTGGAGGCACAAACACACACAGACACAGACCAACAGACAAAAATTTGTAAGGACTCAAGTTCGAATCCCCAGGATCTATGTAAATCCTGGGTGTGGTGACTCACTTGTAACTCTAGTGCTGGGAAAGCAAAGACAGGGTATCCCTGGAACAAGCTGGCTAGTTAGACTAGTCATATTGGTGAGCTCTGGGTTCGGCTGAGAGACCCTGACCAGGTCAGGACATAATTAAGGAAGGTTTCCAACATCAACCTCAGGCTTCCACATGCATGCACACGTGCATATATATCCTTACGCGTACAAACACATATGCATGCATACCACACACATATTCATGGAGAAATTTTTACAAAGAATTGGAACAGGCAATTCTCAGGAGAAAGACATACAGATGGTCGACAAAATGGACTGTCCACTTCTTGACTGTCCAGCTTCTCCCTTACATACAAATTTTAAATATTTTGAAAACTTTCCTCCTTGAAGTGGAACACAAGTGTAGAAAGCCAAACAAATCCACTGTCCATCTCAGTAAGTCACCACAAGATAAGCAAGCATGCGTCTGTGACTGATGGCCACACCTTCCAACGGTTGGTATAGTTTGTCCTTTTCACTTTGCTGCCCTAATGGGTATCCAGCGGCAGCTCACTGTGGTTTCCCTATGGAGTTCCCTCGTTTCTGACGTGATCCATCACTTTCTCATGCATCTTCTTGGCCACTGGAAGTGTGTTCCTGTCGCTTACCTATTAGATTGTTGCGTTGTCCATCTTTTCCTTCTTGGTATGACCATTTGGGTTGGATTTTATAGACATAAATTTTGTTCATACTGAATTCTTTTTCAGTACTGAGGATCCAACCAGGGTCTTGTCTATGTTGCGTGCACACTGTGCCTGTCACTGAGCTGCACACAGTTCTCTTTTGTCAACTTTAAAAAATTTATTTTTCTAGTTTTACAAGCACATTGAGTACTTATCCCTTCCATCTTCCCTTTCTCCCATTCCCCTCCCTTCCCTTCATCAATCTATCCCACTCCCTTCCACCCTCCTGCCTGTCTGCTTTTATGGGCCCCAGAGTTCCCTCTGGCTTGTCTACTTTTATAGAGATTTCAGGCATCTGTGGCATACCAAGTTGTTTCTCTTTGGGCCACTCCACTGATAGGGGCATTTCCCTAGTTCATTTCATCCAGTTTTAGTCCCCGAGATTTTCACATATGTTCTTCTCTCTCTTGAGTTCCTAGATAGTCTATGGGAGCTTGTTCTTTGGGTAAGGACAAGTCTCACTGCAGTGAGTTCTTGGATGCAACAGTTCTGCCTTGAATGGAATGTCTTGTCGGTACTCTACATTATAGCTTGCTGCTGTTGTCCATTTCGCTGCTCTTCTACTGCCCTAGGCTGCATCTTTTGTCAATTTTTAATAAACAGTAGATGCTGCCATATGTGGCTTTAGTCCTTGGAAATTTTATTTGGAGATTATTTAGACCAGGAATCTCATTCTGAATTGTAGAAAAGATAGAGGGTCTGGGGCCATGTTTAGTGATTAAAGGCTCCTACACACAAGCCTGACAATTTGAATAGTATCCTTCAATTCACAAGATAAAACAAGAGAACCAACTCCCACATTCTCCTCCGACCTCCACGTGCATACGGTGGCGTGTGCATGCCTGAATGCAAACACACACACATGCAGATAGACAGACAGACAATACTCTGTGAGTTGAGCAGTAAAAGAGAGCAGGAGAAGAAGAATGACATTTGAGGGGGAAGATTGAGAGTCAGAATAGAGACAAAAACACATTCAAGTCATTCGCAGAGTCAAAGGGCAAAGCGCCAAAGTCCAAGGTTCAGACAACCCAGCTGCCTAATGTTTCAGAGCTGGTTTCAGATGCTGCTTTGTCAAGAAGCAGTTCTTGTTTGTCCAGTTTCCTGGGCAGAGTGTTTGGATGTGGGAGACACATGGTTATTACTATTTGTTTCATTTCCTTTGCAGAAAGAGTTATGTGGTAAACATGGGTGAGAGTTGATGAGGAAGGAATCAGAAAGATTTATAACCTGAACTCAACTAAGTTCACACACATTTAATTTTAACTTTCCAAGGTGGTAACAGATTAGCCTTGGAGCAGTGGCAAATTGAGGCAAGAATTGTACTGTATGCTAAGGGCTTTTTGTCCTCTCTGTAGAAAATGGATCGAACATTCTAAACTGAGAGAAATAAACTTTAAAATTGTGGAGTTCAACCCTGTAGTCCTCAAGGGGAAGATCAGACCAGACTCATCGAGGCCTGAGTTGCTCCAACCTGTGAGTAGAAGCCATGCATGTGCTGGAATGTTCTGGCTCATGGTGGAGCATGAGCCATTAAGATACACATGTGGGGGCTGGAGAGGTGGCTCAGGGGTTAAGCCTCTGCCTTGCAAGCGGAGGGTCCTGAGTTCGGATCCCAGATCCCACATATAGACGCCAGGCGGAAGCGGGGGCGGCCTGCGCTTCTGGTCCTGGTAGGGCGGAGCCTGTGAATCCCGGGGCAGAAGGAGGTGGAGGCGTCCATGGTGGTTCGCGAATTCGTCTGTGGTTCTACACATACACGGGCACACACACACACAGACACACACACGCGCGGGCACATACACACGCACATGCGCACAGTTAAATAAATAATAATAATAAAAAAATTTAAAAAAAGATACACATGTGGAGTGCTTTCAAAGTGTGCTGAGTGTTGGGTCTCCACAAAGCTCTGCAAATTTATTATTTGGAAGCCACCAAGCTCCAAGAAAAAATTAAGATACTCCGTGTATCACAATGAAGCTATTGAAAAGAACTGAGGCATTAAAAAAATGTAGGCTGCAGTATGTGCGTGACCATGTCTGTGGCTGGGAGCTGAAGGCCGGTTGGGTAGTGAGGCCAGGAAAACGTATCTGCGATGCTTTGTTAAGTACTATGCTTGATTATTACAGCTGGCTCTGACAATAGGGACCACCAGTTATGCCTCAGTGTTGGGCACAAGCAGTATTCAGGAGACACCAATGTTTTTATTAGGACAGAAAATCTAAGAGTTTCCCATAGAGACCCTTTTCTGCATGAAAAATGGTGCTTTGGTTCGATTATATAGACTTTAGCATGTAATTGTTATATAAAGACGTCCTTGAAAATTCACTAAATTCTAAGCTCTCTGTGTCATGATTTTCCCTCCTCTAGATATTTGCCATCAGAATGTTGGGAGTTAGGATGATTGGATATGATGTTACAAATGAAATTTAAAAGCTCCCACTGTCTCATGCTTCTCTGACTTTTCCGGATGGAGAAGTTAAAAGGTTAAGTTTCTGCATGTCTGATTTAGTTGCAGGCTCTTTAAATGATCCAAAGTAGAGGAAAGCAGGCAGAAAACATACCGTAAAAGATTGAAAAGACAGTGCAGTTCACCGAAGGGGAGTGCCGCAGTCTCGGTGGGTGGGGCTTGGATCTAGGAGAGTTGAACTCGGCACCAGAGCCCAGAGGGGTCAGGCACAAGGAAGCCTGATGTCATTGGAGTCTGTTTTACTCCACTGCACACATGGGCTGTAGAGGCCTTGGTGAGAGCTGACTTGCAAGTCCCCCAGGAGACCTTGAGCTGCATGCTTCTTCCCACCATTGTTTCTCTTGTTTTAACAGCTGAACTTTGTTCGATTTTATCTTCCCCTTCTTGTCCACCAACATGAGAAAGTCATCTACTTGGATGATGATGTCATTGTGCAAGGTATGCCTACTGACCACCATGAACCCGTGGAAACACACAGCTGAGAAGTAGGACTATTCAGTTTCCAGGTGACTCGTTGCCTAGTGGATCTGTCAGCTTTTATATAGTACGGCACTATTACAAAACTGGGACTCGCTGACAGCAGGGTTTGCTGCTTCCATGGGCAATCCACTGGTTTTCTGATTGTGAGGTAAATACCTTGATAGCTTGTACTTTCTCTGCATTCCTAAAATACGTAGAAATAGTGTCATGGATGGCGTTCTTAGGAGTGACCTACGTTGTGTGTACGTGAAGGTTGTGCTTATGTCTTCTGCATGTAAATAAGACAGCATTGTTATAAAACTACACAGCAATAGCCTTGCCTTATCAAATGGCTTTCTAAATTCCCATCAGCTATTATTAAGCAAACTGCCAAGCGACGGGAACTTGGGGATCCTATACTTTCTACCACAGTGAAATCAAGGATTGCTTAAGTTTTAAAGTTCTGTGTAGCTCTGCGATACATTCTGCTTAACTGCTGGCACTTCCAAATGCAGGTGATATCCAGGAATTGTATGACACCACCTTGACTCTGGGTCACGCTGCAGCCTTCTCGGATGACTGTGACTTGCCCTCCGCTCAGGATATCAGCAAACTTGTGGGATTGCAGGTGGGCGCACTATCTGGGAAATCCTACCTTCACCCTCTGCTCTGGCCCTGTCCCCACAATCCACAGTGAGTATGATGCACAAAGAAAATCCTGGCAGCCAGTGGGAAGTGCCAGGAGCGGGGCAGCATGGTGTTGTGTCCAAGCGGGGCAGCAGGGGTGGCTACTGTTTATGTCCAAAGCGCTTTGCCTATCAACTGGGCCAGCTGCTGTAACCCTGTGAAGTCCCGCTTTCCCAGTCTGCAACACAGCGCTAATTCTGGCTTCCGTTTCATGAAATGTAAGGTGATCCTGAAGTGCCCATCGCGCCGTTAACGCCCAGCAACGATTAGGGACCCTGCGGCTCATGACCACACGCCATGCTCGACGTGGGGCTGACTGTAAAAAGACTCTTTGAGCTTGTGGTTCTGTTTTCAGAATTTTGACTGCTGGGTTTTCTCCGTTCTTCATGAAGAAGAAAATGTGATTGTATTCAAGGTGAAGGGCCTCCTTACCCTATTAGAAACAGGAAAATCAAACCTATATGCAATGCTCAAATTTAAAAAAAAAAAGGTTGTTTTGAAATGCAAGGAGCTGTTGAGAGTTGAATGTTTCCCATCAGAGTTCTGGAAAGTAATTTTATATGTAATACTTAAGGCTCCTTGAAGGCACAGTCTCTGAGACCATCCCAACTAGGCCAAATACTAGGCCATTCAGTGGCATCATGACTTGGGGTGAGTTATGATTTAGCCAGTTGTTCTGGAGTCTGTACTTCAAATACACATAATACTACTAGATAGTTACTGTGAAAAATAAGTAAACAAATACACATAAAGTTGTTATGCGCAGCCAGTGAGTACTGTGTATGGAGTCCTTAGAGCACAGCCTGAGATGCAAAAAGTGCTTGTGCTCCCTTCCCTGTGCCACAGCGTGGCTCTGAGGTAGCCTGCAAGTCTGTGGGTATGAAAAATGTTCCACCTCGGACTCCCTCGCTGAGCAGTGATGCAGTAAACAAAGCTAGCTTACTTTTTTTTCCGTGTAGCTTATCCTCAAGAGAGAGGAAGCAGTAAGCAAGGAAAGGATTTCACAGAAGATAGGGTGGGAGGTGACCAGGGGAGACACCGCTGAGATGGGCTTTTTGGAGGAAAGTGCTTATTGGTTGTCAGAGCTACCTGATCATCCCAGAGGAGACACTGCCCTGGCAGGCGAGGCAGGAGTCAGGAGGCTTGAGAGTCAGGGGAATTCAAAGCCCAGAGGCAGGATGAGGGAATGGAGTTAGAAAAGAAAGAACTGGAGCACTCGGCAGTCAGAGGCTGGAAAGTGAAGAGACACTGGCAGAGGGCATCAGGAAGCTGCCAGAGCATAAAGCCTTTGAGAACGTGACAGTTTTGTAGAAACAGAGACTCCATCCTGTTCTGTTGTAGAACACATACATGGGCTACCTGGACTACCGGAAGAAAACGGTGAAAGACCTGGGCATCAGCCCCAGCACCTGCTCTTTCAATCCTGGTGTGATTGTGGCCAACATGACTGAATGGAAGCACCAGCGCATCACCAAACAGCTGGAGAAATGGATGCAAAAAAACGTGGAGTACGTATGTGTTGGCGGCTCCACCGCACATTCCAGGCTTGGGAACAGAATGATTCTGCTGCTTTTCTACGCATAGCTTAGTGGTTAGACATAGTCAGACATCTGAGATCACATTTTGTTTTCTTTTTTACAGACCTTTGTTGACAAAGAAAAAGGGACATAGATGGAAATCTTTCCCCAATTGAGATAAACCCAAATGGAGGTCCTGTGACCAGGGATCCCTTATTAAACATTTTCCTAATGAGTCACTGAGCAATGTGACCTGAACTTTTTCCACTGAAAATCTTTATCTTAGTCTACTTTCTCCTTCCTACATTTACTTTTAAGGCTGATTTGATAGAGCAGCATTTTTATAATGCTTTTATTAGTAATTTTGCATATACATGCACGTATATGTTTGTGCATGTGCTTGCAGGTGTACGTGCATGTATGTGTGCATGAAAGCAGAGAACCACCTCAGTATCCTCAGGAATGCCACCCACTTCCGTGAGATGGAGTTTCTCATGGGTCTAGAGCTCACCCATTAGACTACGCTGACTGGCCAACAAGCCTCTTCGCCGGGCCTTACCGGCGCTGGAGTTACTATGCCTGGCATTTTTACACAAGCTCCGGGGCTGTTGAACTCAGGTCTTGTTGTTTGCAAGGCAAGCACCTTACTGGTCGAGCGCTCTCTCCAGAGTAGTTTTAAAAGTTGACTTTTTCAACCTGTAACTTTTCACTATCAAAGTTTTTAAAATAGAATGAAAATAATACAACCAAGATCACAATTTCATTGTCTTTCATGTTGGTCATTTTTTTACCTGAGTATTTCAACACCAAAACCTCAAACTTGTGAGTAGTTACTGTAAATACTACAGGATCAGAATTTGATCTTGTGTGTGAGAATTCAAGTGACAAATTATTAGCACCGTGAGGCAGAATTATGTACATGGTAGGCCGCGGCCCTGGTTGATGCTCATGGGAGACCATGATCCTAAGGTGACACACAGGAGACTGTGACTCTACGCATCATGCCTCAGTCTTTATCTAGGTGATGTACATGGGATACCATGACCCAAAGTGACATACACAAGAAACTGAGAACCTCGGGAGACTGTGACCCTAGGCAACGCAGACAGACAACAGATTGCATAGACTGACATGGTGGTGTATATGGGAGGCTGTGACTAACTCTAGATGATGTGTACAGGAGTTGATTTTTTACAATTTCATGTAGGTTTGACAATTTCAAAATAAGTTGTTGGATGTGGTAGTGCAAACCTATTAATTCCAACACTTGGGCGATAGAAGCATGGGTATCAGTTCAATGTCGTCCTTGACTGTATAGCAAGTTTGAGGCCAGCCAAGACCCCATATGGACCATTAAAACCCCAAATAAAAATAACTTGAAAGGTTGGGGGAAGTAACTTTTTAGTGAAGGAAAACCATGTATCTTTATTCAAAAGGCCTATATTAGAGTCTACTTTGTGCTGGGGAGATTCAGGCCACATGCTCCCTTTCCCTACCTATTTTTTAGGGAAAACCTCTACAGCAGCTCCCTGGGAGGAGGGGTGGCCACCTCCCCGATGCTGATTGTATTTCATGGGAAATATTCCACAATCAACCCACTGTGGCACATACGGCACCTGGGTAAGTATTTTAGAAAAACAATGTGAACATACCTTTTATGTGTCTAGTGAACATAACCACGTGCTATGTGTAATACCTGCCCACTCAATTCAGACTCTTGGGATGACCTTGAACAGAGCTCTATTAACCCTCAGGCTTAGCCTACAAATGCAAGAGATACCTGTAGTTACCTGAGTAGAACTCATGAAAAGCTTAGCATGGTAGGTACTCAATTTACTATTATTGGTCTAGGACTTTCACCATCCAGATCTTTCTACATGTCTTTATCACTTTTTTGCAATGATCCATAGTGGACAAAAACCTAATGAAATATGAGGAGATATAATGTCTATAGATAGCTGGCATTTTATTTATTTATTTATGTATTTTGTGGTACTGAAGATTGAATCCAGTCTTCTACATACTTAGTAGCTCTTCACTGAACTACATCCTAAATGTATCTTTTGATTAGTGCTGTATGGGAGGTCTGGAGAGATAGCTCAGGGGTTAAATTCTGTCTCTCCACAGGGACACACGGTGCCCTCTGATACACACATGCACACACAACAAATGAAAAAAACTTTTTTAAAGAGTAAGTGACCTATGGGAATAACCTAATATTCTTTAATCACTACAGGCTCTAGGGCATGGCTAATCTTTCTTCTGTGTTGCTGGGGACTGAACCCAAGGCCTATGTATGCTAAGCATGTGTTCACTACAGTAGGGTTAGAATCCTAACTGTGCAACTACATGATCCTGAGCAAGTGACTCAACTCCTTAATTCTTAACCATCCTGCTAAATGTTACGGCCCTTATTAAAAGTAAAACAACCAGATGCAACTGTGGAAACGGAGTTCTAGTTTCTTCTTAATAATGTTGTGTACACATACAGATAATCTCATCAAAATGGCTCAGTAACAGGAAACAGTCTCATAGGGAACTGATCAATTTGGAACACAATTATACCTCATGAATTATCTCTTGACAAGCAGAAAGGGATATCCTTCAGAGAAAAAGGTTTCCTTTGTAACATTTGTAATCATGCAAGATTTTACCGAGTCAATCTATACAGAAATCACTGGGAAAATGGTCTGGGTTTAGTTTGAGTGTAGAAAGTACTGTTAACATGAGGAGACAGTATGCGTAACATCTAAACAGGTAAACTTTTTTTTAAATTCACAAAACACGTAAAATAGGCCATGATTTTTTGGTCCTAGTTAAGTAAATAACATTTATAAAACAGCTAAAAGCAGTTTCACCCCCCAAACACACCCAAGTTGGCTCCTCACAACTTTTTAGCCATGCAGCTGCAGTAAAGATATATCACTCAGTAACTTTTCACATGAAGATCTCTCATGTTTCCTTTGTATAGACAGTAGAAGCTGATAATTATCCCGATTACAGGACTCTAGCTTGAAATAAGTAGTTCCCTTACTGTGGCTGTCTTCACAGCTATGCTTATGAAAAACAAAAGCCAGGTTCTGTTATTATCATATGCCAGAATGTAATCCTAACCACTATTTGCTCAATACTTTGCTACTAAAAAGTAGCACATATACAATCAAATCCTTTCACTAAGTAAAACTTAGGGAGTGCATGTTATGCGTGGGCTGCGTGGGCATGTGTGCACATAGGGAGGACAGAAGACAACTTGTGGAGTTAGTTCTTTCTACCTTCACATGGATTCTGGGGATTGAACTCAGTCAGGCATATACAAGTGCCTTTACCCACTAAACCATTTTGCCAGCACCTCAAATTCTTTCCCGGGGAGAAAAAATAACTAAGAGGATAGTTTTTAAAATTAAAATCTCAGGATCTTCTGAAACTATTCAGTGAGATGGCTGGGACGGGTGCATGCACATCTAGTGACCCGAGTTTGGTCCCTGGAAGCCCCCGTCGTAGGTGAACTGACTTCTGCAAATTGTTCTGACTCCAAACATGTGCCACAGCACCCACAGTTCTTCTCTCAATAAATGTTCTTAAAAATTAAAATATTCTCAGTAACGGCAATATTTCAATCATGTATTTATTTGGTAATGTCGGAGGGTAACTTTCAGAAGTCAGTTCTCTCCTTTCTGGAGATAGAACTCAGGTCGCTAGAACTGCATGTAGGTGCCTTACCTGCTAAGCCACCTTCTTAAGCCTCTAGTTACTTTTCTTTCCTTTTTTTAAAATCATGAACTTGTAGTGGCAGCATAATGGCTCATGTGGTTAATCTTAGGTGTCATTATTGCTAATTGAAGATTTTTACCATAAGCTTGTATCCAATGTTCAACATAAAAATTGTAATCTCTAATAATCTTATTATTTTCTTCTGTACAAAATGAAGGCTGGAATCCAGATGCCAGATATTCAGAGCGTTTTCTGCAGGAAGCTAAGTTACTCCACTGGAATGGAAGACATAAACCCTGGGATTATCCTAGTGTTCACAGCAATTTATGGGAACGCTGGTTTGTTCCAGATCCTGCAGGGATATTTAAACCCAACCACAATAGCTGAAATCACTCACCACTATAAAAATGTAGCCCCTTTGAAGCTTACTCCAATAATGTTTCTTATGAACAGCACCATTGATATGCATGATATATGTAAGAAACATATAGGCACTGACTTACTTCTTGAAGTACAAGTGTTAATTAAGATTTGTGTGTGTGTATGTCTTTTGGGTCATATACCTTATAAGAATGGTCTTGAACTGAAATACAATTACATCCACACATCTTAAACCTTTTAAACTTTCACATGCAGGATTTTTTTTTTTAAGGTTAAGGTTAACAACTTTGTTTTGTAAAGCTATTAAAAACATGGATATCTGTAAAAATAAAATATTCATATTTTTATGATTTTTACCTCATGTACATTATTCCATATGTTAAACACAATTGAAAGTAAATTGATCTTGGGTTTAAAGGGGGTGAGAATACCATCAAGTCACGTTACAGAAAAAGCCTATACTTTGAGCATAGCCATTCTTTACTTTTATTGTAAAAACAACCAGACTTTCATATGAATTTAGAAATTTTCCATATTATTTAATGAAAAAGTCCCATCCTGTATCATGTGTAGGACATATCAACAATTATTATTCACGTGTCTTGTTTAATGAAAACCACCATGATTGTGTGCTTGGAAAATCTTCACACCCATTCTTTAGTGGGTGTCTCTCATAATTTAAAGGGTACTTTCTCCATCCAAATACGGGAAGCTATAGTAGAGTTACCATAGTTTATATACCAAAGCAATACCTAGTTACATGCTTTACATAGTTCCATGAAAAAATAATTCAATTGCTCCTAATCCCTGATGCAAGGCACTTCAAAGCACCCGCACAAAGTCCATGTAAACAGCAGTACAGTGCACCATTAAATAACATGAATGACTTGTACACAGCTTGGCCTAGATCTAAGGACAATAAAATCCATCATTGCCACAGCTAAAAAAAAAGTTCAGATTCAGAACAAGAAATTGTTTCTCTTATAAATAGAATGGGCTATTCAGCCTCTTTGTGGAACATTAAAAACCTCAGAGACATTTCAAATTGAAAAACAGCATGCTCCTGGGGTATGCATAAAATCAGACTGTTCTGGAGTGATCAGGGGAAAATGTAAGAGCACCTGAATATCCAGGTTTAACATCCACCATCCCCAGTGGTCTAGACTATTATAGCACCGTGGAAAATGTACCAGGGACCACAAAGCTTCCCAGTTCCACCAACTTCTTCATGAGGTTTGCTCTGTCCACAGTAACAAGCAACAATGATGCACAGAGAGAATTTTTTAAATTATTGGCTTATTCATTTTACCTAGCAAGGGAAATTCTCTGCTATTTTAGTACATCTCATGTACACACAGCACCAGTTAAAATGAGGTCACCGGACCACCCCAGCATCTTGCTGCTCATCCTGAAAGTTCATTTCCTACCAATCTCCACATCACAACCTTAAAGCCAAGATGGTATAATTAGACAGGTAATAAATATAGACAGAGAAATTCAGTCCCTTCTCTGCCTAACAAGTAAACAAACTGTAAGAGGCTGACCGTCTTCTCCTCATCTTGCCTCTGAGATGAACATGCAGGTGGGGGCAGAGGCCAGTCTCAGGGCCGGTCAGGTCTGGCTGTATTCTTACACACTCACCACTGGGAGAGTAAAAATATCCGAGAGTGACTGCAACCCAGGGAGCCCGAGTTTATCCTCAGCCATATCAGCCAACAACTGAGGGTTGGTTAGCGTCACCTATGGAAGCCAGCACATCCACGTCTTTATGGTGTGATTATTAGGATGCCCTTCTTAGGTGTGAGAAGGGATCATGGCACACCCAGGTTTATGCATAGAGAAAAATTAACCATAAATACCCAGACTTACATTTTAAAATTACAGATCAAAGTCACTCCCCAAAGAAAAATGTTTTCTTCACAAATAAAATAGTATATAAAAAGCTGGAATGATGATTAATCCAAATACAAAAACACATATAAAAATCCTACTTTTTCCTTCCACACTACCTAGGTTCATTCAGTTGATTCTACCATACAATTGTTCTGCACTATAATTATACTACTAGAGTAAGGTACTAATAAAACACTTCAGTTAACAAACTGAGGTTCCACATCTTGAATACTGCACTAAAACTGCAGTGCTGAGGCAGCGCCGGAAGCACCTTCTTAGGCGTGGCTTCCTTCTTCCTGCTCTTGTGGTCCGCAATTATTAAAAGAAGGAATCTGATCTGTAAATGACTGCGTCATCCACTGTCCATTCGGGATGTCACCGAGAGCCGATTCCTCTCTAAACTCCGCACTGTTGGCTGCTGGAAAGGGAAAGAATGTGAGTAGATTTAAGTTCATCAATGATTTGAAATGAGAAATCTTACAGTGCATTAAAATCAAATTTTAAACTAGTAACCAAGCTTGTTAAAATACTTTGAAGTTTCTACTCCATTTCTATTCTAGGACTAAGTCACTGTTTGTTACTCAAGGAGGACAATGACAGCCGGTGGGGCAGCCTGGACTAAAGGAACTAATTACATTCTCATCTTCCTGCTCCTAGTCTTCCAAGTTTCTCTCTACCTCTGATTCCTTGAAAGGAACATGCACCTGGAAGAAACATACTTAGCCCATTTGAAGAAAAGCCGCAGGGCTCGCTGCCGCAAGGATGTTCGCCATAAGCACCACCATACGCAGCCTCGTAACCTGGATCGTACTTCTCTTCCTTGACAGCCATCTTCTTGGCGTCCTCTGTGGGGAGGACAGGAGAGCATTAAGTTGACTGTGCAACAGTTCTCAAAGGCACCAGCAACTCCTTTTCTTACATCTCCTCATTTGCTATGCTTTTTCCAACTCTGGGTAGCATATACCAAACTAACTTAGAAGAATGGTAAAAACCCATCACATTCAGTTTAGGCGGGTGCAATGCCTCTTAGAGCCTCATCTCTGGGAGTACTCAGAGTAGAAACCTGGGATTTCTCTCCATACAACTGCTCTGTACTATGACAATATAGAGACTTTGGCACAAAGGATCTGAAAGAGACTCATACCCGTTACCAGGACACTGGCTGCAAGGCAATTGTTTCCTTTTCTCCTGTGTTTAAATCCCCAACCTGCTTTCTATTCTGTCTACTTGCAGGAAGTGAACAAAGGCAGTGGGAACAGGAACACACCTTGGGCAAGCTGTAGGTCAAATGTGTATTGCACCTCCTGAACGTCTGTGTTCCGCTCGATGCCTTTCAGCTGGTCTCTTAGGTCCTTCAGCTTAATGTAGTAGTGGACTTTGTCCTGGGCGCGGGGAAACTGAGCGCATCTTGCACTGGATGACGGCATCACATAGCACAGCTGGAACCACAACAGCTTGTAGTTTCAGAAATCTTACAACTCATACTGAGTTTACAAAAACTTATTCCTATTTGGCTTAACCACATAGAAATATATGTGGAATTGATGAAAAGCTATGTTTAAGATCAAAGTCAACAGATAAAAAGTGAAGCTTTTCTTCCCTCCGTGTTCACCTGTCAATTGTCTTTTCTTTTTATAGCACACACACACTGCACAGTTCAAAAGGGACACGAGGGCTCAGGCATTTACAATGAAGTCTTCCCTTCCAACGAGTCTGTATTTGCCTAGGGACAGTCAGCCCATCAGCTCCAGAGGTAGGCACAGTATATATGCTCCCTTATCCTTTTCCACGAACACACAAATGACAACATGTTCAGCTTCCCTTCTTACATCTGCTTTTTTCACTCAACAACTGTATCTGAGATATTTCTATACCATGTGGCAGGCAGGGCATAAAGAATCTTCTTAAAAAAAAAAAAAAAAGCTATGTAGACTTTCATAATATTAACTTCAGCTCGACTGTGGATTTTAGGTTTTTCCCAGTCTTCTGTCATTATGAACTAACTATACAGAAAAGTCCGGAACATAATTGATTTGGAATATTCCTAAAAACTTAGATTCCTAGAAGTGAAGAGGGAAGACACCTGCATTCATCAGCTTGGATGGTGGTGATAATTATATGTCAGATAGCGAAATTCCTTTTGCTCTTTTACATATGTTACATATTATAAACATATAATTTATATACACATGTACACACACAAGAGAAAATTAATGATTATGGATATTTACTGCAATTTTAAGTTGTTTTCTAAATCACAATTTATTCTGCTTTGGTTATACAGTATTTAAAAATTCGTGACTCAAAAACATGTAGAAGAATGTCACCAGGTTTTATAATAGCACAATTTCAAGATAGTCTTCAATTAAAATGATCAAGAAATCTGAAAAAGCAGATTTTTTTGCTTCAAAGTCAAATCACTGACTATATTAATAACCTAACATTTCATAAGAATATTTTAAATGATAAATATCCTCACAGTTCATTTTAAGAACTAAAACTACCAATCAAGATATGAGTCAAGGGCCAGCAAGACAGTAAGAAGTCCACATGGTAGAAGGAGAAAACTGACTTCTGAAGTTGTCCTTGATCTCTAACCATGCACTAAGACTTGCATGCTCACATTCTTCTCAATTTCTCTTTCTACTTCCAAATAACTAAGACTTTTTTTAAGAGATATGATCCAAATTGACTTATTAGCTATGCTTTTGTAATATAACAAAGGTGTACCTGCATCTTGGGTGGCATTTCATATATAACTTGATTTTCTTTAAAATGCGGTACCCTACATAAAACAGTGAGCTCACTTTTTCAATTCTATAAAAAGATAAGGTGAGCCTTTATTCAAAGAAAGACCAATGCTATAACAACCTATCAGTGGTGTACTTCAATGAAGAGGAAGTTCAAATTCATACAGAACACAGCAACTTTACTCTGAGTCACCATGAAAACCTGGCAGCACAGTGGCTTCTCCGTCAGGGAATAGATAGAAGGTGCTTGTGGAGTGCCCGTGCCAGCCTGACGGCAGCACACACCACATGGCGACAGGTGCACACAAGTGAGGCCGCGTGACACAGACCTCAATCTTAGCTACTCAGGAAGGTGAACTAGGAAGACAGCAAGTTCAAGGCCAGTCCAGGGAACTTATGTAGACACACAAAAGAGGCCAGGAACACACTGCTCAGTACTGGTCCAGCCTGTGTGAGACCTAGGGCCAATGTTTACACCACACATACACACGCACAGAATAAACACTGAGAGAAAAGACTACACTTAAGAGAATTAGGGCACAGTTCAGTAGTAAAATACTTGCCCAGAAGCACAAAGCCCTGGGTGCAATTCTCAGCATTACAAAACAAAACTATCTTAACACAACCCAACCTAAAAATTACAAAAAAGAAACCAAATTGAAATAGGAGCTTGAAAAAAAAACCAATGTTATTTCAAGATGTTTTCTATACCAGCCAGCAGTATTAAGTGCCAGAACGGCAGAAAGTTTATCGGCCTAAACTATTTGTAGAGCTCTAAAATGAAGTTGGAATGAGATATATAAATGAGGAAACTAGTTTTACTAGTAAGAATTATGTTTATATTTACATTTGAATTTGGTAAGCAACTGCCATTGAATAGATTCTATACAGCATATGAATCCGTTCCTCTTGGTATTTTGAATTGGAATTTTTCAAATTTATTTTTATTGTGGTGTGTCACAGTGCACATATGGAGGTCAGAGGATAATTTTCAAAAAATCAGTTCTCTTTTTCCTCTGTGGACTCTGGGGATCAAACTCAGGTTGCCAGGCTTGCACGGCAAGCACCTTCCCCCGACCATCTTGCTGGCCCCCCTCAGAATTTTAGTTAAATAACATTACATTAAGACATTTAGCTGACAAATATTTTTCTTTTTAATAAAATAACATCTAACTTATTTGTAATTATAGGTATAAGTTGACAAAGAGATATTATTCAACAAAATAAACATGTTTTTCCTCATGGCATACATTATAATAAATAGGACAAATAAACAAGGGAAATTTGCTAGAACAAAGTTCATTTTTAGTTGATTTAGAAATTCATTTTAAGGACTTACAGTTTCTGTGTCTGGGATCTTATGAGGTTGAAGCCCAAATTCCAAATTCTTAACTTTTACTCCAAAAACTTCTTTACTGAAAATTTCATAAATACCTAAAATGAAACACAAACATGATTATACTGCCAGAGTACAGAGAAAAGAAAACTGTCAAGTAAATCATGGAAGGAGAGAACCAACTCCCCAAAGTTTTCTTGTGATCTCCACAGGCTCATGCACATATGCACATGTGCACACATGCATGCACGCACGCGCGTGCACACACACACGCATACCCCACACGAAGTTAGTTTTTTAAAATTATAAAAGTAAATCTTGGGGCTGGAGAGATGGCTCAGGGGTTAAGCCTCTGCCTTGCAGGCAGGAGGTCCTGAGTTCGGATCCTAGACCCCACGTATAGACGCCAGGCGGAAGCGGGGGCAGCCTGCGTTTCTGGTCCTGGTAGGGCAGAGCCTGTGAATCCCGGGGTAGAGTAAACAAGGAGGAGGTGGAGGCGTCCATGGTGGTTCCCGAATTCATCCGTGGTTCTACATACACACCGCACACACACACAATTGAATAAATAAGAAATAATAATAATAATAAAAAAGTAAATCTTACATTTTCCATTAAACACTGCTATTCGTGGCTGATATTTCTGCAATTTCTGCACTAGAATACGTCCTCCTTCCCGAAATTCTTTACTAAAATTGAATTGAAAAGTAGTGAGACATAAATACAGCGATAAGTCATTATGCTACACTCAAGCGGCCTTCGACACAAGATGGTATCATGTATTTGTTAAGCTCAGTATAAACTAGTCCACATGATGTTCTTAGGTGACATGAGGTATCAACATGGTTAAGGTAAGATAAATGTTCTATGATCACCTAGAAAGATCCTTGCTGCCTGGTGTTGTCCTTTCCACCATGTTGGTAAATCCAATACCATACTTCCCGGGTAAGGTGTGGTCATCCATGTGATTCAGCTGAACCTCGCTCAGCCCTGACATGAACAGACACTTCCCTGCAAAAAAGACCCTTGGTTTATTTCTGCAGGTCAAAGGTTTTCACTTGTTCTTAGAAAAGAGGAAAAAGAAAAAATTTAGGATTCACATCAAAACTCATGACTTATGTCAAATACCATACTGAGAGACGGTTGGCTTGCTGTGTGCAGTGTAGAGGGGAGGTATCGCTGCTGCTGAGATAGGACTTTGGCGGTTGAAAATTTGGAGGGTCCAACTATGGGCACCCAGAAGGATGTTCAACCCCCAAAGAAGCAGCCAATGATATACATATGTGGAGAATGTCACACAGAAAATGAAATAAAATCCAAGGATCCAATCAGCTGCAGAGAACATGGATACAGAAAAATGTACAAGAAAAGGACTAAAAGACTGATGGTTTTGATGCCCAATGAAGCGTGGAGTCAGAAGTCTCTTCACTGTGTTTGCATTTGCTCCATTAATGTTTCTCCGCATTGTATAGTTTTTGACCTAGCATACTTTTAGTGTAACTGCATACATATGGCTTTATTTTAGAAATGAGATTGTACTTTAGTACTTTGTTTATACGATGCTGAGCAGTGAGGATGATCGCTATGCTAATCTCTTTACATACTTTTAATCATCATCATTTTGGTTCTTGTAAGGAACTATTAACTTCCTTTTATAGGTGGTTAAGGCAAATGCCTACCTGAGAATATGCTGCTTTGACATTTTTATCGCTCAGTAACTAGTGATGTCACCATTTACCCCTGGAACAACCCACAGATGGGTCTACAACACACTACATATATCCCAACACTTTACAGTGGAGAAACCAAAACTTACCCTTACTTAGAAATTTCTAATAAGTTGTTATTTCCAAACACCATTACTCCAAAAATTATCATTTACCCTAGCTACTTCTAATAGTAAATATTCTCTATTATATGTAAGGCTTTTCGGAGAGCGTACATTGTTCTAACAGGAAGAGTTAAGATTTATACACGTAACAATGTACATGTATAGAGAACAATACAGTAATAGTTATCCTTGAAATTTTAATTCAAAGGTTTTTTTTACTTTATTTCCTCGTGTGTGCACGTGTGTGGAGGCTGGAGGACAGCTTAGAGGAGTGCTTCTCGTGCTTCTCTTTCAAGCATGTTGGTTCAGAGACCCAGGCCAGGTCATTGGGATTGGTGGCAAGTTTACCCGCCGAGCCATCCTGCCAGTCCAGTGGGACCTGCTCCCAAGCTCACTGGGAAAGCGTGATCTTTACCACTGTTCACAGCTGGACAAGTGTCTGTGGACAATGTCTCGACTCCAGCATTTCGTACACCACTGATGTTCCCTGATCGTGCGCTTCATCTCACCAAGAAGTGAGGCTGACAGGAACCTGGGAAAGTCAGCAATACACCTACAGTGCCACATCTGTGACTATCTTTAAAAAGAGCTTTTTAGGGCTGGAGAGGTGGCTCAGGGGTTAAGCTTCTGCCTTGCAGGCGGAAGGTCCTGAGTTCGGATCCCAGATCCCACGTATAGACGCCAGGCGGAAGCGGGAGCGGCCTGCGCTTCTGGTCCTGGTAGGGCGGAGCCTGTGAATCCCGGGGCAGAAGGAGGTGGAGGCGTCCATGGTGGTTCCCGATTCGTCCATGGTTCTACACACACACATACACACATGCACGCGCACATACATACATACACACGCACAATTGAATAAATAATAATAAAAAAAATTTAAAAAAAAAGAGCTTTTTATTAATTTTTTAACTTTATTTATTTTGCTTGTGTGTGTGTGTGTTATGTGTATCAGAGGGCACTGTGTGTCCCTTTGGAGGACCAAGGATGACTTTGGGCTTCATTCTGGATTGCTTCTATCTCCTTTTTACTTTGCTCTGGAATTTCCTAGGCCCCGCCCATCAGGGCCGGAAGCTAGCTTGGCCTGGTGTTTTTTAATATGGGATCTGAGATCCGAACTCAGGACCTTTTGCTTGCAAGGTGAGTCTTAACTCCTGAGCCATCTTTCCAGTCCTAAAAACTTGCTTTATAAAATGTAGGAAAATTCACCGAAAAACAGTTCAAACAATAACGTGTGGGAGCTAGCTCTGCTGCACAATCCAAACTTACAAAACTGAAAGGTCTGGGCTTCCTCCAAAGTGCTACCAAAATCAACACAGTGCTCTTAGTGCCATCCACTGTCCATTAACACATCACTTAAGACTTGATTTTCATGAACACTCAGAGGACACATGAAGCACAAATATATATTTACTCACTTTTTTATTTTTAAAAACCATTTTTAAAAAACTCCATTAACAAAAGGCTCTCATTTAAAAGCAATTTATATATACATTAAAAAAAAAATAGCCACTTACAAAAATGGTTGCCAGGTCCTGGATAATGATGCCCTTTGTAAGCAGCCATTAGTCCTGGGTTAATGCCAATCTGTAAAACAGAAAAATTACATACTTTAATCTTTAAACATAGGGCTTCACAGATGCAGACAAATATCACGTGCTTTCTCTTATATGAAAAATCTTGATGAAACACAGGCAGTTCTGTTACAGCCCCCAAACTTTGCCTTTTATTAAATAAACTTTCTCTTACAAAGAAAAAAAATCTGGATTTTAAAAAAAAGATTAAAATAGAAGGTGGATTATTGGAAGAAAAAACGAGCAAGGAAAGGAGTAACAGCAGAGTGGTGAATTGAATACTGTCAAAGCATGTTTTACATATGTGTGTGTGCGTGTGCATATAAAAAGCACAACAAAGCTTGCTGTTTTGTATAATTAATGAACACTAATAAATGAAGGAGTAAACAGAACAATTAAACCACAAACTTAATCCAGCATCATAAGCAACACGGTTTATCAATCATTGCTCTTGATGTGGACAATGTATTACTCTTGGAGATTTTCTTTAGATTTGCCTTTTAAACAAACAACCCCCCCCAGCGTGACACCCACCCGAGGCTGCCCCTCACTCAGGCAGCCGGTGCCTTCAGTCAGGAAGCATGTCCTGGACAAGCCGTCAGTGTAAGCCCCAGTCCGGCCACAAGTCTGGCTCTCCCACAGCTCCCCACACAGTTGTCTACCTGGTATTAACTGGGCACTAATGTTTCTTATACTTATTGGCAATAATATAAGCTCAGGATCCATATGCCAGGCCAAGTACGGTGGCATGCACCTGTAATTCCAGCACACGGGAGGCAGAGGCAGGAGGATTGCTGCAAGTTCAACACCAGCCTGAACTACATGGAGTTCTAGGGCAGATAGGGCTATATGGTGAGATCCTGCCTCATAACTCCAAAATATCACACCCCATACTGCAGTACTGTCACTCAGAGTGCCCACGGGAATGATGTCACAGTAAGAGGTTACCCTGGATTATTTCCTCACTGCAGCCTGTGAGGGAGGCGTTGTCACCCACTCAGCCAACGAGAAGACTGGTACAGGATTCTAACCTGGAGAGTCCTAATCGGGGCCCACCCTCTTAAACACGTCCACGTAGAACACCTTATGAAAGTAACAGCACTCCCTGCCACGAGCACTCTATGAAACCCTTTCCCCAAGAAAAATGCTTATGTGTAAAGCCAATCTTCAAATAACGCTACTTATCAATCAGACAAGGATAGAAATTCTTACAATCACAATGTCCAGGTTGAAGGTCAAAATATCAGGAAGAGTCTTGGTCAAAAGTTCGGCCTCAGAAACACCGTTGAAACGGTCCACTTTTCTTTTCACTTTAAATGTGTCTGTAATTTTTTCTTGTTTTTCTTTAGATTTCGCAGACTTGCGAGATTTTTTTGACTCAGCAGGTTTTTTGGGCTCCACTGGGCTTTTGGGCTCTACTGGACTTTTGGGTTCTGCTGCTCTGGCCCTTCTTTTCCTTCTTTTTGGAGCCTCTGAAACACAATCAATTCCAGCATGTAGACACAGAAAACCCTTCGCTTTGCCATCCCAGCAGCTTTCCCAGATGTTACTTGTGAATACTACTTTATGTGACTCCCCAAAGCAATGCCCTCACACCCCCAGCACCCGGCTTCTCAAGGATGTTCTTCCTTTACCTGCCTCTAGGTTCATATGGGCCCACCCACGGGTGATAATCACAGGCTACTTGCTACACAACCTCACTTGACTTCTTGTCCTATCCAGGCGCACACAGAATCTATTCATTACTTACAGGAATTCTAAAAATGGTTAGATAATTAAGCAAACAAATGTCAGAACAAATAGAAAAAGAGAAGGAAACTTTTAACATGATTTCTCACTACTGGCAAGCTACGATGACTTGTACACTGTTTTAAAGGCCCGGAGGCACATGCATTTCCACACTCAAAGAAGTGAACTAGAGATGCTGGGACAAACTCTAGGGGTCACATGGTATTTCAAAAGACAAGAGTGGGGACTCCTGACACTTGAGGCGGAAAGACAAGTGGTCAGAGCTGCCTTGTATATGGCAGAATGTATAATAGGATCATCCTGTCTGCCCAGTGGATGCCAGTCCAGTCGATCCAAAGGATTTTCCGGCAATGCTACTATGCCCTGCAGGACAAAATCACCACAGCTAAGGACTGTCTGTTACTCAACAAGAAGCCTTGGCTTCCTCATCCTTCATCCTCTGAACTCTTTCCTAAATTCTAGGACTTCTGTTCCGCTCAGGTGACATTTCCCAACCAAGCCTGGAAGGCTCAGGGTGTGGCTCACTGGTTCAGTCACTTCTTACACTAGGATGATCACCATCCTGGATGGAGGCTGGGGAAGCCTCGGTCCCTCCTGCTCCAGTACACTGTGTATTCCTGGGACAATCATAAGCCACCCCTGTGAGCACATTCCTCCTACAAATGCTACTATGCTGGAGAAAGTCATTAATTTCTCCCCGCCCTCATCTTCCTCAGGACCCACCTGGCTTTTCTTCTATCTTTGTCAATTGCTTATACTGCAAATCTGTGAATCTGCTGTGCTTGGAAAATATG
This sequence comes from Typhlomys cinereus, assembly GCA_023101885.1. Taxonomy (NCBI): domain Eukaryota; kingdom Metazoa; phylum Chordata; class Mammalia; order Rodentia; family Platacanthomyidae; genus Typhlomys; species Typhlomys cinereus. The sequence continues at coordinate 4,588,612 of JALPQD010000097.1, forward strand.
GAACCTTTTAGAGGTGAAGACTAATGAAGTCCTTAAGTCAACTGGGGGTGTGGCCTTGGAAAGGACTATGAGGAAGCTGTCTGGGAATGAGATTCCCCCTTAGGTGCACGGGTACCACAAGGCCTTCCTAGAGCTAAGCCAAAGCTGGTGCTATGACCTCAACCCTTCGGAACCTGTGAAGCAAACAAAATCTTTCTTTATAATGTCACCAAACCTCAAGTATGTCAAGATAATAACACAAATGGACTAAACCAGAGGGTCTTCCAGACTCCTCGCTCTCCCTCAGCTTCTTCATGAAACCCATCAACCAAAGCCAGTTAATTCTTCTGGGTATTCCTGTCTTTCCACGCCTTTCGAGTTTCCGTCCCCAGCTTAACCAGTCTCTAATCTGCCTCTAGCTTCCAAGTCCTATTTTGCTCTGTACCACTTCATATATCTTACAGACTGATTTTTTTTTTTTTGATGTATGCTTGTGCACGTGCGTGTATGTGCCTGTGTGTGTATGTGTATCAAAGGGTACTCTGTGCCCACAAGAACCAAGGGTGACTTTGGGAATCACCCTAGATTGCTCTGTATGCTTTTTGCTTCACTCTGGGATTTCCGGGCTTTGCCTTCCAGAGCTTAAAGTGCAGGTCCTTCTGCTTTTGAGGCAGAGTTTTAACCCCTGAGCCACCTCACTAGCCCTCAGATTGATTCTTAAAGTGTCCACCGATTTGAACAATTCCTTTCTTACGTTCCCTCAACATCTAGTTGCGTGGGAACAGAATGTATATTCCTTAGGATAAAAAGCAAGTCTTGACTGCCCTATCCAGTCTCATCTCTTACCATGTCCTTCACTCCAGACTCCAATGACACACGGTCGCTCAGGGTTTTGACCGCTATGGCTTACGTCTGTTCTCATCACATGGCCCCCTCCTGCTCATGGGCATGAAGCCTCTCTCCCACTGCGCTCTGGTGTTGCTTTTCAGTCCTGAGTCCTGGTCCTGTCCCTCTGCACCCCTTAGTGTGCAGACATACAACATTCATTTGCTAATTACTTTCATCCACTAGGTTGGGAGTTTTTTTTTTTAAATTTTCCCAAACCAGCCGGAGTATATGGCACATACTAACTGCATACAAAGATTACATTCTTCACATTAAGCAGAGCTACATTTCATCATTAAACCCTTTCTTAAGGTGGCTGGCTGTGCTGACACCTCATTTCCTAGACTCCCATGGTAAAAGCTACCTGGTACAGGCTCCTGGGCAGGAGGTGGCACAGGAACATCTTCTGGCATTTGCTGGTCTGTCGTGATTGCCATGGTAGGAGCTTCGGTCATCATTGGTTGAAATGGAAATGAATAAAAAGCTTGAGGTTGCTCAAGAGAAAAGCTGGAAGAACAATTAGTTAGAAGTCATGACAATGATTAAAAAGTACGCCAGTGTAAGATCAAATGATCAGCTAGAAAAAAAGCAAACAAACAAAACAAAACAACAACAACAACGAAATCCCATTCAGGATCCAAGTATTTGGGAGGAGATGCAGCTGCAGCATTCAGAGCAAGAAGGTTCTCTGCACCCACTCTCACCTTCACGAATGCTCACCAAGCGGCGTTAACTCTCATTACGTAATGGTCAGATGTGTCACCAATAAAACCCGCCAATCCTGTCAGGTCAGTCTGTGCTTTCTCTAAAGGGAAAGCTCGGGAATTCTCTAGTAGATAGACTCAATGAACCCGTATATCCATATTAACTTAATATTCACAAATACTTTCTCCTCTGATTGTGTGCTTGCAAACATGTTCTTTAAACTCTTGGGGCTTTCTGCAAGAAATGTGGCAAGCACCAATCCCAGAAGGTGACACAGTATAAGAAGGGCAAATATGCCCAGGCAAAGTGGCGTTACAACAGAAAGTGGAGTGGCTACAGTGGGCAGATAAAGCCTATTCTGGAAAAAGGGTAAAACAATAAAGGAGACTGTGCTGAGGCTGGGGTGTGCTGGGCCCAGCTGTAGATCCAAGTGAATGCTGGGTAATAATAAGAGATGCAAGCATTCTGAACTAAGAGACAGAAGAGAAAGGGCCAGGGATCAGTTCTTAGCAGACACTATTATGAAGACAATAAAGTAACGAGTTTATGTTCACTTCATTTGGTCACAGTTAATCTTTTGGAAGGGAATAAACCAGAGCTATGAAAAAAATTCACAAATACAATTTGTGTTCCTACCTTCACCATGGAACCACCCTGGCTAAGATCCCTACACATCATAGCCTTAGGTTTTCTTTGGTCAGCCTTCTTTACTATTTATTTATTAGATCTGTTTTTAGTTGTTCTACTTGTTGGCACTGTATGTGCACTGGAGGTTGGATTACTTTCTAAATATGTTTTTAATTTTTGGAACAACACAAATCTTTGGGCGTTCTGCTGAACACGACTAAGCTGCATTAGAGGTTCAGAAGGCGGCCTTGGCGGTGCACACCTGGAACCCCTGCCCTGGCAGGAGGACGGTGAGTTCCAGGCCAACCTGGGCTACACAGACCCCAAGAAGCAAACACAACCCAAAGTGCAGACTTTCAAAGCCATCAGGGACTTTAAGTCACTGTCTCAAGCTGCTGCTACCAGGACAAAGCCAGGCGAGTCAGCACAGCTAATAGACACAAGTTATAGCAATGCCAAATGACCCATCAAACACAGAAGTTACTCAAAAATAAAAAGAAGTGGTATTTACTATTTAAAGAGAAAACAATTTTTAGAGCAAAATATTATACTTAGGAGTTTTCTTTTGCTATGTCATGTGCAGAAAGACAAAAGAAAGTTCAGAAAGCAATGATCAAATGAGCCAATTCTATAACAAGTCTTCGTTCAGTAAAGTAGTCGAGTTTCAAAAAGGGAGGTAAATAAAGCATTGTCTGTATAATCTTCGACTCGGAACACGGGCACACGGGCTAACAGACCACCTGTGAGTGCCTCGGTTAGAATGTTGGATGTCAGAAACAACGGGGTCCCAAACCCAACAGGTAAGTCACTACGGAGGTATTTCAGCTTCAAGTTGTCTTCTTATTTTTCTATTTGTGGGTGTATGTTTGTGTGTAATGCCAGCTTTTAGGAAGCCAAATCAGAAGGATCATGATGGGCTTGAGTCATGTCTGGGCTGCAAAGTAAGACTGTCTCGAAGGAAAAGAAAAAGTCCAGTTAATTCAAATTTGTTGTCTTTCAAGATCTTTAAGGTTCTCTCTAAAGTTAATGACATCAACTGGTGTGTGAGTATGTCCATGTCTGTGTGTATCAGAAGGCACTGTGTGTGGAAGACCAAGGATGACTTTGGGAATCACCCTTTGTCAATGAGTTCTTTCTAGCCTGTAGAGTGAATTCACAGCCAGCCCAGGCAACTCAGTGAGTTCCTGACTCAAAATAAAAAAGGAAAAAGATTCCCAGGACAGAGCTCAGAGAGCTTGTCTTGTCTGGGGATTCCCAAGGTCCTGGTCAAGACCCAGTACAGCCAGGGGCAGGCGAGCACAGGGAATAGCTTTGACACTTGGGACCCTCATTTGTTTTTGGGCTAAGTATTGCTCCCCTCCCTACACTTCTTCCAATAAACTTGGTGCTAAGGTTCTCCCCTGAAACATATCCTGACTTTACTATCACTTTGTGGACTTTTACTTCTTGGAAATACCTGGTCCAGAGCCTGACCACTGCTAACACCACCGAAACATATATAATAAACAAAATTCCAGTTAGTACATTTGGTCATTCTTTCACTATAATGGTATCAAGTGTCTTCACTATCTGGTCTTTTTTTGAGGTGCTCAGAATTAAGCCAGATAAGGCCTCAGCCTGAAAATGAGAAGAGTCATCAATGTTTTTCTTCTGGAGACAAACAACACAGTTGTCCCATCAGCTTTGGGGGGACCACACCAAACTGTAATACAGCTGCCTCCTATGCACTTCTCCCTCAGTCCATGCTGGGTCCTTTTATTTTTGCTCTCAAGTACATGCCTGAACATCTTTATGCTAATGATACTTCTGAAAGTTGGGGTGGTACCTTTACTACGTTCATCAACATAATACTAGCACCCGGAAAATGTGAAGCTGAAAACCAAAGATGGAAACCTGGCATCTCAGGTAAGACCTTTCTGTAGGATGCTCTCGAGTCTTTCGGTGGTAAACTAGGTTTTTATTTCATGTACACGGAGTGTCAATTCGTCTCCATCTTGCCCACAGAGAAATAAGGAGGTGACTTTGAAACCAGAACATCCTGCAGTAAGTTCACTATCCACTCGGCACTAGGCCTACTCGTGGTTTTATTTCAATGCAAACCATTATTCTGTTTTCTTGTGAAGCTCCTGTCAGCTTCAGTTTTTCTGTCTAGCTGTTTGTCAAGAACTCAACTCTTCATACTTTTGCTTTACACTTAACACTTCCTCCTGCAATACTTGACCCTCCCAGAGCACAACTGCATACTCGCAGGGTCACTGAAAATACGATCTCTAGTCTGCCTTCTTGACCGTGCTGCACGCAGTCACCCCACAGCAGCATCTGCTACCCTGCGACCCTCTGACGTTGTTTTCCAAGAGACTGGGGAGGGAAACCACGGCGGGGTCACTAACCCACGCGAAAGCTGGAGCTGAACCCCTATGCACCCCATCTTTGCGGTCACAAAGGGTGAAAGAAAACACTGTCAAGAGCGGCGCGTGCACACCAGCATCTTGGGGAGCGCGCAGCCCAGGGCGCCCGGGCACAGGTGGGGTCCGCGCGCGGCGGGGGTGGGGGGACCGGCGCAGGCGCGCGCGCGCCGACCGGCCTTTGTACTCGGGGCCGCGGCGCGGGTCGAGCCTGTGCGCGCGCGCGTGCGCGCGGCCGCCCAGGGGCGCGGGGAGCCGGGGGGACCCGACGGGGCGGCGCCCGGCCGGCGTTACCTGCGCGCGCCCTCCGCTTCCATGCCCGGCGCCACTCGCGCGCGCGGCTCCTCCCGCAGGCCGAGGGGCGCGCGGTGTCCTCGACCTCGGCGAGCGTCGGACCTGACGATGGCCGCGGGACCTGGACGGCGCTGGCCTCGGCTCCTCCCCCGCGCGACCACGGCACCCCCCCTTCCGCGCGCCACTTCCGCCACCTCGGAGCCCCGCCCGCGCGGAGCCGCCGTCACGTGGCGCCGGCCGGACCAATCGCGTCGCCCGCCTCTGGACAGCCCCCTGCTCAGCCGCTTGGCCTGTCGGGAAATGCGGAAGCCCCAGAGGCGGGGGCGGGGTGTGTGTGGGGAGGGGCGCGATGCGCTCCGCTGACGTCAGCTTTTGTGGGCCCCGTGGCTTCCCGGTGGTGCGATGTGGGTGTGGGATGATGTCCTTTTGGGCCGGGTGGGTGGGCGGTTGCGCCATCCGAGTCTTTGTACCCAAAAGTGTATCCAGAATAATCGGGTTGATCATAAGTCTCAAGATGCTACGATGGGGGAGACGAGTCGCAAACCTGGGAGTGGCAGCCGCGACCACCTGGGCCTCAGTTTCTAAAGTGTATGGGGACCCTGCGAAATGTACAGCTCTGCCCACGCTTGCTTCACAATTTTCGGAGAGCTAACGCTTGAAATCTAACGCGAGATGCTTTTAAAAAGAGGCTTTCTACCCTCTTCTCGTTGGTCCTTTTAGTTCCCGAGCCCGTCTCACGGCGTAGCTCTGGTTGACCGTGGACTCGTGGCAATCCTCCTGCCTCTGCCTCACAAGTGCTGGGATTGCGGGCGTGCCCCACCGTGCCTGCCTCTCAGGGGTTCTTTCAGTGGGTTTTGTTTCTTTCGTTCTCGACGCCTGCCATTGGTACGTGTGCCAGGGCTCCGTTGGATAATTCTTGGGTGACGTCTCGAGTGTGTGCCAATTTTAAACCTAACTTACAGGGGCGCAAAAATTTCTCACTGATGTGACATGTGAGTTGAGAGATGGTCTTTCTCTAATTTCCTATGTCATTTTCATTCTAGGTTCCTTTAAAGAAAAGACTTCCACGAGTAAACACAGAAACTTACATTGTAGCGATTGTTTAAAGTGTAAATAAGACCATTACTGTTTTTAAATGTTACAAACTTATGAATACCTTGTCCATGACTAGGTATTACTAGAGCGTGTAACTCTGAGCATTCAGTGAATGAATGCTGTAAGAGTCCATCTTCCCTCTGTGTAATAAGGTAGAAGAGTAAGATGGAAAATTAAGGGGTCAGAGGAAGAGAAAGAAGTGAGAGTCAGAAGCTTCAGCACAACTGACAATGGTCTACGATGGTAATATGTCAAACCGGGATGTTAGGACTATTCACAACACTATAGTAACCAACCTGGTTATGATATTGGCATTAACATAAAGGGACACACATAAATGAAAAGATTAGAGTCCAATTATAGACAAAGTCAAGTGATTAATCAGCTGTCCACAAAACTGTAGAGTAGCTGAAATCTATATACAAAATAGAGCAAGAAAGGAAATTTTTTTCAAAAAAAAAAAAAAGGGTGGGTGTGCCTGCAACCTCTAGTCCTAACCTTGGGAGGCAAAGGTAGGTGATCAGGAACTCAAAACTGGACTACATAACTAGTTTGAGACTGGCCTCACTTAATACAAGACCCTGTCTCGAAAAAAAAATCAAAAATTAACATGGGTCGTAGAATACAACTTAAAACTATAAAACTAGAAGAAATCTGAATGACCCTGGGTTAGGTTTTTTCTTGGCAGTACTGAGAATTGAATCAAGGGCATAGTGCATGTTAGGCAAGTGTTCTACCATTGAGCTGTATCCCTAGCCTTAAATTTTCTTTTTTATACCAACAATATGACCTAGAAAGGGAAAATTAATATTTGGATTGTATTTAAAATTAAAAACTACCATTAAAATGACTAAGGAAGAGCTGGAGAGATGGCTCAGGGGTTAAGACTCTGCCTCATAGGCAAACGGTCCTGAGTTTGGATCCCAGGTCCCAGATAAAAAATGACAGTTGGAAATGGTGGAGGCCTGCACTAACAGCTCTGGTGGGTGAGAAGTCCCAGAGCAAAGGAAGAAGGAGGTAGAAGCAATTTAGGATGATTCCTGAAGTCACCCTTGGTCCTCCATAGGGTGCCCTCTGATATACTCATATACACAGACTAAAAAAAAAAAATTACTAAGGAAAAGACAAACTATAGGCTGGGAGGAGTTATTTGTAGATCATATCTAATAAAAAGCTTATATCCAAAATAACATTCTAAATTTGTAAGAAAACAACCCAGTCAAACAGATGGACAAGGGATTTTTAAACAGATACTTCAGAAAGTTTAAGTATATGAAGTTGTCATGGTTTGAAATGTGTTCCCCAGTCTCATGTGTTTGGAAAGATCATGGCATCTTTGAGAGGTGGAGCCTTGCTGGAGGAAGTGGTCACAGGGGGTGGTCCACGAGGTGGGTTAGTCTCTATCTCCTGAAGTCTGCTCTCTTGCAGCAAGCAGTCTAGCAGCTCTCAGCCTCTCGGATGGGTGTAATGTATTCTATCTCCAGCTTCTGCCAGCCCGCCATGCCACATCTACCATGAAAGCCTGTTTCTCACCCCTGGAACCGTAAGCTGAATAAATCTCCCTTTCTTCCATTAACTTGCTTGACTTTGGGTATTCTCTCACAACAGAAAAAAGTAATTAGTACAAAAGCCAATGATAAAATTGATGGACATCAACTTGAGGCCAGCTGGGGTACTATGATCTATTTTGAATTTTTACATGGCACGAGGTATAGTTTTATTTGTGTGTGTGTTTTGTTTTTGTAAATAGACAACTGAATCTCTAGTCATGTAGGAGATATGATTTAAGACCAAAATGAAAGACCATTACTTATATAAAACTAAAATAACTGACCAGAATAAGTGTTAGAGAATATGTGGAAGTACTGGAATGTTATTAACTGCTAATGAGAATATAAAATTGTATAACACTCTGCAAAAGTGCAATTTCTTAAAAAGTTAAATATACACCAACCATATGTGTCATATTTTCTGTTGTGTCAAAATCTTTGTGTGTGTTCATTTTTGTGTGCATGTGGGTGCACATAGAAGTCAGAGGCCAACAGTTGAGTGTCTTCCTCAATTGTTCTACTTTATTTTTTGCTGTGCTGAGAATTGAATTTAGGGCCCCACACAGGCTAGATAAGCACTCTCCCACTGAGCTATATTTCAGTCCCACTGTATTTTTTTTTAACTTTTTAAAAATTTATTCAATTGTGGGTGTGTGCACATGTGTGTACGTTGTGTGTGCGCTTGCTTGTGTGTGTATGTATGTGTAGAACCAAGTGTATATGTGTAGAAACAAGAGTGAATTTGGGAACCACCATGGACTGCCTCCACCTCCTTGTTAGAAACGCAGGCCGCCCCTGCTTCTGCCCTGCGTCTGTAAGCCCTGCCTCTATACATGGGGTCTAGGATCTGAACTCAGGACCTTCCGCCTGCAAGGCAGAGGTTTAACTCCTGAGCCACCTCTCCAGCCCCAGTCCCACTGTATTTTTTAAAAAAAATATTTTTATCCTTTTACAATTTCATGTACGCATACAGTGCATTTTTATCATAGCTACCAAAGACAGGATTAGAATACTTATGCTGGGATGGGTCTCTAAAGGTTTATGAAGGTCTTTGAAATTCCCCAAGACCATTTCCCACTGCTGGGATCACCCTGAGGAACACCCCTGCAGAGGAACTGACTTCAATCCCCCAGAGATAAGATGGCTTCTAATCCCACTTGGGCCAAGAGCAACTGGCTTGGGCCCCAGGGGGAGCTAACCAATGCGAAAAAGCCAGTTTCCCTAGGCTTGCCTAGGTGTACAAATGTCTGACCCTGGCGGCCATCTTGGGCGCCTGCCCCCTTGTGGCATTTGAAGTTCCTTCTCTTGGATTCCATGCTTGAGGTCCATGAGTTCCTGGGGTGCCCTAGCCCCTCATGGCACTCCACATCTGGCCCATGAGTTCCAGTCTTTCTCTCTAATAAACTCTACCTTAATCCTCTACACGTGTTCTGGTTTCAGTCTTCGACTCCCAAACGCAGGAACCCTACAACATTGGGATAGTCATTCCTGCAGCATTTGACCCCTGAACAGGGACCCTGTAACATTTGATAATCCAGAAGAGATATTTGTCAAACAGGGGAAAGACTGTTCCTGCAACAACCATTAGTGAGCAATAAAAGAAAATTCATTTAGGATGTAGGTTGTTATGATTGAGCTTTTAGCTCCACATGGCTAAGAACAACACTTAAAGCTGAAGAACAGTAGTTTTGTCTATCTCCTTATGAGACTAAGTTCATGGTGTGAGCACAGAGAGGCCCACAGAAGTCTACATTGTGAGTACACAGAGTCCAGCCTAGGAAGGCCCATGCTGATATGGAGTCCAAGCCCATGGGAGGCCATTCACATTGTGAACACGGGGAGTCCCGGCCTAAAGAGGCTGGCCATGCTGTAAGGTCACAGAGCCCCCATTTAGAGGAGGCCATGCCATCAATATTGTGAGCACATGGAACCCAGCAGAAGGAAGGCCACTCATGTATGAGTATACAGATACAGATTTCATGGAGTTGGTAGGTACAGTGCCTTTTTTGAGGCAGACGGACTCATTTTTCAAACAGGGTCTCTAAATGAACCTGGAACTCATTAATTGAGCTAGAGTAAATATCAGGACCCAGTGGATCTGGATTGCAAGTGTGCTTCCTCATCTTTAGGCAGTTTTAGAGCAGCCATTCTGGGATGGTCTCTGAAGGTCGTCCAAGGTCATCCTCTACCGCTGGGATTACCCAGAAGGAACACACCCTATTTTAATCCTCCACAGAGATAAGATCTCCAACTTCCCCCAACCCTCGGTCTGTGAAAGGATAGGGAGAGGAGTTCTCCATTGTAAATAAGCTTCACCACAGGTCAGGAAGACTAACTGGATTGGGTCTCAATATGAACAGACCAATGAGATGTAAAGGACCAAAGGCTCCAATCAGGTTTGCAGAAACTGGATCTAAATAGCTAAACAATGAAGAGAAGCTATCCTCCTCCATGCTTGCCTAAGTGTATAAATATACCTGACCCTGCCAGCCATTAGATGGCTCCATGAGTTCCCCTTCCCTTGCTCCTCATGGGATCTCAGACATGGGCTCCGTGAGTTCCTACCTGACTTCTTTCCCTCATGGATTCCCCCAGGTATATACACCTGGAGTCCTTGAGTTCTCGAGTTCTCTTGCCTCTCACAGATGCATGTCCGTGAGTTCGGTTCTTTCTCTCATCTAATAAACTCTGCCTTAATCTTCTAGTAGTGTTCTGGTTTCAATATTCAACCTGTGAACACAAGAACCTGGACTGGTAAAGACCTCAGAGGGACTCTATCTTTGGCAAGCACAGCCAGAACAAAACCCTGTATCGATCTGGCTGTTGTGCTGGTGATTGAACTCAAATCCTCATGCTTGACCAGCAAGCTTTACCTGCTAATCCACCTCCCCATTCTACTGTGTCCAATAATTTTTCATAGCAGTGTTTCTGTTAACCAACTGGAAAATCAGCAACAAAAGGGACTTAAGTACTGATCCATGAAACATGAATGTATCTCAAAATATCTTGCCTGAAATAAGTCAGTTCTTCAGTAGGAACACTGAATTCTGGTTGTACAACACAAGATCCAAGCTAATGAAAGCAGATTAGTGGTTACCCACATAGTGAAGCTAGGAAGGAGATGGAACACACGCACCCAAGGTAAGGCTGGGTAGATAGCTTGTTTTCCACATAAAAGATGCACTGGAGAGATGGCTCATTGGTTAAAGCCTTTGCTTTGCAAGGAAAAATCCTGAGTTTGGATCCGAGATGGCAGCCTACCTGTAATCACACACCTGGAATTTGGGGCCTGGGAATCCCCAGAACAAGTTGGCTAACCAGGCAAGACCTAATGGCTGCTCTGGGTTTAATTAGAGACCCGAACACAATAATAAAGCGAAAGAGTGATTGAGGATGATTCCTGATATCACCCTTGGGTCTCCACAGGCACACACACTCAAGTGCACTCGTATATACACCTACACATGTGCACACATCCCATACATATATGAAAGAAAAATCAGGCGTGGTGACTCAAGCTTACATCTCAGCACTGGGCTGGGCGCGTTTGCTCATAAGCAGAGCTGTGGATTTACTGGCCAGTCACCCAAATCTATTTACAGAGCTTCAGGCCAGTGACAGGCTGTCCCCTCAAAAAAGGTGGACAGCTTCTGGGAAACGACACCTCAGGTTAACCTCTGGTCTGTGCACATACAGTGAATCAGCACACACGTGAACACATATACTTGGGAAGTAGTGTTTGTTACCTCGACTTTGGGAATGTTTCTATGTGACACACCATCTAAAAATGTCAATGTTTCACTTTACACATACAACCTTAATGTTTCAGAATTCAGTCTTGCAATTTGTTTAACAAAAATCTGCAGTCAGAATACCATCTTATTAAAAACTCAGATACTAAAACAGTTGCTTTTCCAGGAACACTAACCCAAAGGCATAGTTTGTAGGTGTGGCTCTACTTCAAGCTTCAAAGTTAGGATCAAGATCTGCCAAGGCTTGCCTTGAACTTCAAGTACTGCAGCGACCTCATAGACGCTTTTGCAATTGCTCAGCTTGCCAAACTCCACCTCTCCCTAAACGTGGTAAATACACGTGGTTTCTTTTGTACGAAAAGTCACACGATGGCGTAACCTAACCTGAGACAACACAAGTGTCAGGGATGCAGAGTAGAGCAAAGCTGGAAAGGCAGGGGAAAGGCGTGGAAACGCAAAAAGCACCAAGAAAGAAAGCAAAGACACTGGCTCCCTCCCAGAGCGCCATTTCCGCTCGGGTCCCCGAAGAGCGCAGGCGCACACTGTGCTATTGCGTTCGTCTCCGGTGCGGCGCCCACACCCTGAACTTTGGTTCCGGTCCTTCGGCGTTCCGCGTCGTCCCCAGGCGCGCTGGGGAGTGAGTGGCTTGCGCGTGCGACTCGGCGGCCGTCTCCCGGGCGGGCGGAGGCGCGAGGCCGCAGTTCCTCTCCGAGAGGCCGAAGGCCACAGTAGGAGAGAAGGGTCGCGTCCCGCAGGCCAGCACCGCACGCGCCTCCACCTCGCTGCGGAGCCCGCGGCGCCGGAGCTCCGCGCTTTCTCACTCCGGGCGCCCACCCGAGCGCCTCGACCCCGCGCGGCCCCAGAGGGCGCGTCTCCCTCCCCGCAGCCCTGCGACCATGCCCGCGGGCACGTCCTGGCCCTCCTACCTGAAAATGTTGGCCGCCAGCCTCCTGGCCATGTGCGCCGGGGCCCAGGTGGTGCACAAGTACTACCAGCCGGACCTGGTGAGTGCGCCCGGGCGCCCGCGCTGCTGCGCCCGCCCCCCAGCTTGATCCTTTCGGGTGTGGCTGCGACTTGCATCGCTCCGACCCTGCTGGCATTTAGTTTGCTCCTAGTGCTCGCTTAAATAACGCTGCGGCAGCTCTCGATTGCCGCTTCAGACCGCATCTTTTTAAATGCGTTCTGGCGAAGCGGTAAGGATAGAGGGATGGCAGAACTTTCCACACCAGCGCAGTTTTGTGTCTGGCTTGTGCAGAAGTAAACCCGCAGCTCTTTACCAAGGAAGGAGTGCCTAGGATTTGACCTTGGGAAGTTAACTTGAGTCACTCTTTGTAATTACACTCTAGAGGACACAGGACAAACCCCAAGGTCTAGAAAGGGGTCCCAGACCATCTCAGTCTGACTGTATTCTATCTAACATTGCCAGTAAGGCACCTGGGGCTTAAGGGCCACCGAGAGCTGTGTTTAGGATGTCATTAAAAAAAAAATAATAATAATGAAATTTATGTTCTTTACTAGACTTTGGGATTGTTCCAATCTCTGTTACGATACAGCAACCACTAGCCACTTTGTTTTTGGTAACAAAATCTATAGACAATTAAAAGGTGTCAGTGGAGAGCAGAGGAGATCAGGATTGGCTGCCCAGAGCTGGCATTCGGTGTGTCTTTAGGAAGAACCGTTGGGGGGCTTGGTTGTAGTTGTCACACTTGGGTCAGTAGAGCTCAGGAGGCACTTGAATTCTTCTGGTAGGCTGAAGTTTACGATTGAATGTATTTCCTCTATCCTAATGTGCTTAGCAAATCTCGGTGGATAAATCTGAAAAAAATATATTTACTATTGCTCTTACCTGGTTCAAGCCACACGGTCTGTCATTTCTCTCTTCAGTATCCCAGCAGCTTTTCCTGACCATCTGCCTGCCACTCTTGCTTTCCTGCATCCCTTCTCAACAAAGCTGTCTCTCTTACCTTTTTGCACTCGAGTTGGGTGGGCCGTGTCACTCTTCTCAGAACTCTCCAGTCTCTCTCCATTTCCAGAGCAAAAGCCACAGTTTATGTTTATGCTTTTATACTTGTCTCCTAACCTGTTGAGCACGTGGTATCAGCTGAACTGACAGCCTGGCTCTTCCTTGAACATGGAGGTGCACATGCGTCTCAGGTCTTGTGTCTTTGTGTGTATCCGCATCCTCCTTTGAACCTGTTTTTAGAAGTTACCTTCTCAGCTGATAGGTACATGAAGAGATGCTCAGCATCATTAACCATTGAAGAAATGCAAATCGAAAGTCATAGCAACTGCTTTGATAGCTATAATAAGACAGGTAATGGGTTGGGAGCGACGACTCAGTGGCTTGGCTTGCTATACAAACAAAAATACTAGAATTCAGTTGTCCAGATCCCACACAAAGATGTTAGGGACATGGTACTCCCAACTGTACTTCCAGCAGACCCTGGGGTCACCAGAGCAAGCTGAGTAGACTTGCCCACCAGGTGAGCTCTGGATTTGATTAGAGATTCTTTCCTTAACAGCTTAAGGTGGAAGAGTGGTCAGAGATGATTCCTGATATCAAACTTAGACCTCCACACACACGTACGTACAAACACATGTACCACCCACATGCAAACTGGCATACACACACCCCGTATGCACATGAAAATTGAAAAAAAAAAAAGTTGTCAAGGATATGGAGAATTGGAATTCTTTTATACTGCCGGTAGGGACATAAAATGGTCCAGCTGCTTTTAAACCAGCCTGTCAATTCCTTATATTAGCATATAATTCTACAATTTTACTTCTAGGTTTATACCCAATAGACAAAACATGTCTGTACACTAATTGTTTGAACTTGTACGTATAGCAGAATTATAATAGTCAAAAAGTAGGAATCGTGCTGACTCAGTAGGAAAAGCCTGTGTATATACAACCTGAGTTTGATCCCTCGATTCCACAGGTGGCATCCTCTCATCTCTGCACATGTGGTGTAACATGTACTCACGTCCTCTCACACTAAATAAGTTTTAAAGTGAAACAGTTCAGATAGCGATGCAGTGGGATATCATTCACCAATAGTACTGACACCTCTACATGTATGAACTTGGAAAGCATGCCACATGAAAAGATGAAGTCACAGGACTGGGAAGGTGGCTCAGGAGTGAAAACCTTCGCCTCACAAGCAAAAGAATCTGAGTTTGGATCCCCAGATCCCATATAAAAATAACAGGCGGATATGGTGGCAGCTTACAATTCCAGCCCTGGAAGGCAGAACCTGGAAAAGCCCAGAGCAAAGCAAGGAGGAGGTAGTGAGCCCTCTTGTACAAACATGTAAAATGTACATGTATACATACATAGAGCTCAACAACAACAACAAAAATGTAGTGTTTTGGGAAGGGATGAAAAAAATAGGACTCAGATACAAAGTCCATAGATTGTATCATTCCATTTACATAACATATCAGAATAGGCAAATCTATATAGCAGGGTGGGGGAGGAATGCATAGAAATGGGAGTGATGATTAATGATTATGGAATTTCTTTGGGAGAATTGGAAATGTCGAGATTTTATTGTGATAAATTTATAACTCTGAATATACTGTATTAAAATTTTTTTTTCTCTTTCTTGCCTTTCATTTGTGGTGCTGTGGATCAAACCCCAGAACATGTTAGGCAAACACCCTACCACTACTGACCTATATATACATTCTGCCTTGAATTGTATACTTTAAATGGGGAGCATGGTAGGCTATGTAAATTACATCTCAATAAAACTATCACGAGGAAAGTCATATTCTCATGCCTTTACTACTTTTTGGAATGAAGTAATTGTGCATTTTATATAATAAGCACTTAAATCCTTTTGAATACACAAATTGGTTCCTAATGGCTATTTCTTAAGCTCGGGTGGACAGTAGTGAAGGAATGAATGTTGAAATTCATTTGAAATGATTGAAATTTATGACACTGCCCCTCTGAGTCCTGTATTATTTTGACATTGCCCGATAATAAATTCATACATGGGTAGCCAGGGATTTGAATAGAGTGGAGGTTCTCATGATAGGGTCTGTTACTAAGTAGAAAGCAAGAGATTTTATTCTTTAACTCTCTGTCTGGTCACACTGAATTATAATCTAAGCACTGGCATCTGTGTTCTTATTTTTGTAGACAATACCGGAGATTCCGCCAAAGCGTGGAGAACTTAAAACGGAGCTTTTGGGACTAAAAGAAAAGCAACATGAACCTCAAGTTTCACAGCAATAGAAACTTCAGAGTACATCGATGCAAAGAATTCTGTAAATAATGAATTTTAAATATATATTTTTAAAACTATAGCCTAGACTGTCCTCTACCTCAAGTTAATGCTCCTGCCTCAGTCTCCCAATGTTGGGATTATAGGCATAAACCACTATACCTGCCAAAGTGAATGTCCTTGGCTTCTGAAATATGGTTTGGAAGATATTGCATCTTCAGTATCTTCTGAGATGGAGTATGTCTCCTGCCACTGTAATTACTTTGAGAGAGAGAGAGAGAGAGAACTGCAAGCCTTGGTTCATGGGTAGAGATCAGAGGACAATTTTTCAGAAGTCTCTTCCCACTCTGTAGGCTTCTGGGAACTCAAACACAGGTCTACAGCAGACTTATGAATTCAAACTCAGGTCAGCGGCTTGTGAGCAGGTGCCTACTCACTGAACTATCTCACTGGCCCCTTTGTAGTTCTTCTCTGACTAAACTTGATTATAATAACAAGCTAATAGATTAAAGTGAGAAGAAGAATGAATTTTCTTAAGGGGTCTAAGTATTTTTCGAAACATTGGAAAATACTATTTGTACTGAACTGTATTAAGTCAAGATATTTAGAATTCGATGTTCCTTTGGAATTGTGTCTAATGGGATTTCAACATGTGTGCCTTGGTCTATTACATGGTCCTTAACCAAATTTGAGAAAGCAAATTAAAATGGGCGTTTGACTTCTCTTATGTAAAAGCAACTTAAAAGCTTCCATGAACACAGGATGAGTTAGATAGTGTCCCTAAAAAAGCTGATGTCCCATCGGGCCTCCTCTCCTGCTGTGTGTCAGAGGAAATGCCATGGAAAGACAGGCTGTCTGGTGGGATGCAAAGGTAGGCGTAGAGATGGAGCCACGAGCCAAGGGTCAAGGACGGCCCCCCTCCAAGGCAGAAGAGGAAACGAGGGGTTCTTTCAGTGTGAGGTGGCCCTGCTCGCGCTAGACTTCAAGTTTTAGGTCTCCAGAACTCTGAAGAGTACATTTTCTTGTTTCAGATTATGTAGTGTTCTATAGAAGCTATAGGAAACATTCATTTCAATGTTTTTCTGAGTCTACAGAGAACAAAAGGAATTTATAGTGTGTTTATGTATGACAGCACACGTATTGTGGCATGTGAGTGGATGTCAGGACAACTTTCAGGAATCAGTCCTTCCACTGTGTGGGCTTCCAGGGACTGAACTCCGCAGATGCCTTACCTACTAAGCCATCTCAGACTCAAACTCTGTTGATGTTTACGCGTTTGCCCTAATAAATGGGCTCTGGTTCTGAAACTGGAAGTTTATGAGTTGAGAGTTTACTTACTGTAGCATTATGAAACTTGCCCTTTCGGATGTATGCTTTAGCTATTAATACTCTTTCCCTTAAAAATTATATTTTGGAGAGCTAGCTTAGTGGTTAAAGCATTTGCCAAGTAAGCGAAAGGATCTCACATGAAGTACTAGCGGTCCATCAATAATTCCACCCCCAGAGGTGTCTGTAGTCCAGTGCAAACTGGCTAGCCCAACTAGCCCTGTAGACCAGCTGAGTTTAGAAACCCAGCCTCTACAAGTGGAAGAGAATGTCATGTCATTGCAGCTCTTGTACGCCCACACATGCGCAAACATGCACGCATGCACTCCCTGCACTCCTCACACATTCACATGAAAATGGGGAATAAATTGTATCTTCTACAAGAGAAGCTTGCTGCAGTGTCAGACTTTTTTTTTTTTTTAATATTTATTTTGTGTGTGTGTGTGTGTGTGTGTGTGTGTGTCAGAGGCACTGTGTGTCCCTGTGGAGGGCCAAGGGTGACTTTGGGAATCATCTAGGATTCCTTCTACCTCCTTTTTGCTTTGCTCTGGGATTTCCCAGGCTGTATCCACTAGGGCTGAAGTGCAGGCTGCCGCCATTTCTGCCTGGTATTTTTACGTGAGACCTGGGATCCTAACTAGGACCTTCTGCTTGCGGGACAGTGTTCTTAACACGAGCCATCTCTCTAGCCTAGTAAAGTATTGTAAGAGTAGAAGTCCAAGGACTTTAAAGGAACCAGAAAATGGTTTAGAAAAATTAATTCAGTAACAAATCTAGGTGCCTAGTTTTCGTCACATTTTTGAAAACTTCAGGGAAGAATCTATACATTGTTTTACTGTCAACAAATTATTTATAAATCAGTTCAAGCTCTGTGGAATTACCTTTTATTCATAAACAGCAATAGGTTTCAAAAGCAAATAGCTCAATGTGACTCTTCATTCAGTGCTCTCTGCTAAATTGTGTATTTTTGATAGGGTTTCACTTTGCTCCCGCCGCCTCCACTTCTCTAGTGCTGAGCTCACAGGTGTTACCCTCCATACTTGGTTTATGGGGTTCCAGGGATTCATGCATGCTAAGCAAGCATTCAGCCTGCTGATATATATTCCTAGAGACCATTTTTATAAAAGTTACAAAAACATGGAATTTACTGAAGGTCTATAGTTCCCATGAACTGTAGTTCATTGTCCAAGTATATCAACTAAGAAATGCTAATGTTCCATTATGAATGGAAGGTAATTCCACATAGCTTCAATGGATGAAGCTCGACTTATAAAGATTTGTCGATTATGATTTTTTTGTAATTTTTTTGTAACTATTAACTACTGTGGATTTCATCTCTCTGCCCATTCTAATATTCCCAACTGTCCCGTCTAGGAGGCCACATCCATTGTGTTCAGCAACTCTAACCTGTGAAACCTTAAAATTTCCATAGTGTCCACATAGGCCTGATTTTTCTTCCACAGATCTGAGTTCTGGATTACTAGAGAAGCCTTCTCACTTTTCCCAGCGCACTTTCTTACTCCGTTGCTACTGTGCCTGCCAGGTTTCTCCACTGCAGTTCTGCCTTTCTCTCCTCACACTCTAGGAGGAATTCACTAGATCTAGTGCACACTCAACAAGCTGTTACCCCACCTGGAAGGAAAGATTTCTCCCCATGGGCGACCTTGCACATTTTATTTATTGTGTGTGCTCCCATGACTGTGTTATGGAGGTCAGCTGGCAACTTGAAAAAGGCCATTCCTATAATAAAAAATGTATTAAGAAAAAAAAAAGAAAAAGGCCATTCCTTCTACCATGTGGGTTCTAGAAATAAACTTAGCTGGTCAGAAGTGCCTGTGCCTGCTCGCCGGCTCAGTGGCTCTCCCTGTGGACAACTCAGAAAAACCTTTAGCTTTAAACAATAAAACAATAAAACCTAGTCAATTTTTGTGGAAAGAACCTGATAGGGTAAAAAATTTTCAAGCTTTGCATGAAAACACAGGAAAAACACTGCATTATTTGGGATCTTTTTTATTTTTATACACATGACAAGATTTTACACCAAGAATAGTCAGTTAAATAGTACAAATTTACATTCATGAGGAATGTTAAAAAAAAAAATTCAACTAAAAAACCCACTTTTTCCTGTGACCCACAATCCCAACGTTTACAGTGCAGGGAGGAGGAGGGTGGGGAGCATCCAAAACAAGTCTCTCGCAAAAGAAAGGACTTAAAAATCTCACATTCCCTCTTCACACAGGATCCAGGGTGAGAGCAAAACTTACAATTCGTCTTTATCCACTGTAGACTTCTGTGAAAACAGAAACCGGATGTTAAACGCTAACAGATAAAATGGCACTCTCCTTCCTCCACGTGACTCATGCCATCAGGTTTGCCCACATGTGCCTTTTACCAACTAAGCCAATCTGTTAGCCCACATACGAAAAAATACAAATGAACTAAGCTTATTTCTAATATTTCATTTGTAGTTGCTTATTGGTAAATTTAGAATCCACAAGGGTCAGTGGACACAAATATAAATAAATAAAATTTGAAACTGCCTAATGCTGGTATAGAACAATCAATTATGGGCTGGATGGATGGTTCGGGAGTTAAGCCTCTGCGTTGCAAACAGAAGGTCCCGAGTTTGGATCCCAGACACCATGTACAAATGCCAGTAGCCTGTACTTCTACCTACTCTAGAGGATAGAGCTTAGGAAACTCTAGAGCAAAAAAAGGAGGTAGAACAACAATCCAGGATGATTCCGCAGTGTCACCCTTGAGCTGCCTGCCACAGGCATGCACAGTGTCCTCTGATGGACACACACAGACACATATGCACAACAAACCAAAAAATTCAAAGTAAAAAGGGGGAAACTTATGAGGTTAAAAAAAGTCTGTCTAAAAACATCTCAAGAACATGTAAAGGGTAGTCGATCAGATAGCTCAGTGGGCAAGGTGCCTGGCAGTCTTAACCCCGGAACCTACATGGTGCATATGTGTCTCTCTCTCTCTCAAATAAGTAAAGGCAAATATTAGAAATTAAAAGAACTTATATGTAAGTAATATTAAAATAAAGATTTATAGTGGCTAGATAAGAAAGGAACAAAGAGTAAAATACAGATGTTTTAAGAGAGAGAACTGTTCGATTTGGCGACATGCCTCTCAGGAGGTATCTACGTAACTGCCTAATAACTTCAAGGCCAGGCTCCTCGTGGTGGACCTACCTCTGCTGTTTCTTGGTCGTCTTCGTCTGTTCCTGTCTCCATCTCTTCCTCTTCATCTTGCTCTGTGTCTTCTGACGTATCTTCCACTGTGTCTTCAGGTTCTTCTGGTTCTTCTTCCACCTACAGGCAACATCCATGAGCCATAAATACCCTACATGTATTTGCATTTTCCTCACTTAGTGCTCAAATCCTAAGACACTGATGAGATCCATGTTCCAGCAAGTGCTCAGGCACATGCCATCAAAGACAACCCAGATGAAATTCAATGGATCATACATGTGAAACGACATGAAAACAGCAGGAAGACGGTCAGGGAAGAAGGAGTGTAGCAGGCAAAGAACAGGGACAGCATTGGGGATTAAGGTGTGGAAGTATCAAATTCACTACATTCATATATGAAAGTCTTAATAAACAAAACAAAACAAACTAAAGGAAATCCTCTGGAGTTAATGGGCAAGCTAAACAAGGGAGACAGGCAAAGACTATGGAGAATATATGTAAAAATGGATTTTTCATTAATTCATAACACCACGCCTAACATTACATAGGGATTCAAACTTCAATAAGTATTACTCCAAGTAGAGATCAGGCGAACGTCTTAAAGCATCGAGTAATTCGTGAAGCCTGTTGTGCTTAAGGAAACCTACATGGGGCACTGAGAACAAACCTTTGCATCAGGGTCGATGTTTAAGCTGAGGCGAAGCATCCGTTCTATTCTGTCTCCATATGCTTTGGTGTCTGGCAGCAAATAGCCTGACCTGAGAGTTGCCGTTTCAAACAAAACTACGGCAAGATCCAGGACCGTTTTTTCATCTTCATCTTCCTGAGACAGAAGAAAGGTACACTTGAATTGCACTACAGTACTCCAGTTTAATTAAAGATGAGGATAGCTGCATTATTACTCACCTTAATTCGTCGAAGCATGTCTCGGATGAGTGGATGCCTGGGATTAATTTCAAAAGTTTTCTTCTGACTGGCATAATAACTGTTAGGGGACAAAATAAGCATTAACAAGACAACTAAGGATGCACATTTTTTTCTTCAGACCTTACTAATTACAAGTACAGTTCTTAATGTTTTTATACTGCCTCCCTTTAAAGAGATGGAGTAGCCATGGTTATGAAAAAACAAAGTTATTTAATTAAATGAGTCCTCAGTAATCCTCAGAGGATGACTGGCTTCATGGTTTCCTTGTTCCTATCCCAAACTCGCTCCTTTTCTGCAGTCCCGACGCACCCGGAGTTCAGGTGCTGCTCATGCACGAGTCTCCATGAGGTGCTCACCAGTGCAGTTCCAAACCACTTAATCTCTTCTTCCACCTAAACTCAAGTTTTTACCTTCACAATCATGAGCATTTCAGTGTTGGAAGACAGAAAATCTCATCCTACCACAATTAGCGTGTAGGGCTTAGGCGTATGTACTTTGTCATCCTGATAGTTACGAAGACAGAAGGCTCATTTACTTTGACCACCAGTGTACAGACACTGTAAGTGCTCAATGTCTACTGAATGGAAGGTAACTTCCTGTTACTTAAGCATTTGCTGAAACTGAGAGACATGTTTTAATGACTTGTTGCACTGTTGCAGTTCTTCAACCTGTGTGCCTTGCTGTCAACCTAGTACCGAGGCCTGTACTTCAAAAGCTTGTCTGTACAGAACACAACGGACCAGACCAACCCAGCACCTCAGCACACTGGAAGGCCCAGGCTTACTTCGTGGAGATGTCCTTGCCCGTCTGGTATGCTTGCGCCTTCATGATCCGCTCCATGTTTCCGGACCATCCATACTGGCTGGCCACGAGAGCACAAGGAGACTCTGTCAGACGCTGGGAGACCACAGCCTTTTCAATCTAGGATGAGAAACCACACGTTAGACACAGAAGAATACCAACAGACGAGATTTGTATAGATGGGCAGGTTACAAAAGCAGCTGTCACTCTGGTTTAAGAATTCTTGGAACACTATTTCATGTTGGATTTTCAGCTACAAACCAACATTTAAACATCAACTTTTAAGAACACATAAAGTCTGTAAAAACTTGGGTTACTGTTATTATAAAGTAGCACTGTAAGCATGCAAAGTTTTAAGCTCTTCTTCCCACACATTTAATTTTATGAAATCTTTTTCTTCTTTATGGAACTGGGGGTAGGTATCACATCGGTGCCTCTTATGCACAGCCGACAAATACTCCATCACTGAAGTACATCCCCATCCTTTACTCTGAGATGATCTCCCATCTCTGTTCTCCCGCCTCAGCCTCAGGCTGGGAGAAGAGGCCTGAGCCGCCACAGCAGTCTTCTCTTAATGATTCCAAGAAAAACAGGTGTCTGCACAATTCCCAGAATACCTTATCCTTCAGGGCTTTGTCTTTCATCCAGATAAGCAGTGGCTCAAATTCCTTCTCGGTTGCTTCCCGACTTTCCTTGGTCTTCTCACTTTCATCGAACTTCACTCCTTCCTTAGCCACATTCTGAAACCTTTTCCCATCAAACTCAGGAAGGGCCTGAATGCAGTATTCGTCTACAGGTTCTGTGAGGTAAATAACTTCATAGCCTTTTTTCAGAAGTCGCTCAACAAATGGAGAAGACTCGGCCTGTAAAATTCAAATAATGTTTTCCAAATTCTATTGTGGCTTTTATGAGCAGAATCTACATACAAAGCATTCACCACCCCACGTGATGAATGAGAAGTTGGAAGTGAATGTTCTACTCATCAGTCCTCAAAATCATTCCAGTTCCACAAAGAACTTCTCTAGCTACCTGTTAGGGCCTGTCAGATGCACTCCCCCCCTTACCTCTTTTCTGTTGGACCCAGCCATGAAGTAGATTTTGTCCTGCTTTTCCTTCATTCTTTCCACATACTGGTCAAGACTAGTGATGTCAGTTTCATGATGCGAAGACTGGAACCTGAGCAGTTTAGCAAGCCGTGTTCGATTCGAGTGGTCTTCAATTACACCAAGCTTGATGTTGGTGCCAAACTCTTTCCAAAAGGTATCATTGTACTTCTCATCAGCGATTTTCTTGATCATGTCTAGGGTTTTACGGACAAGCTTCTTTCTAATCACCTAAAGAAAATGGATTAGAAAAGTTCATCTCAAACCTCTGCAAAAATGTACACAGGAGAGCAGCAGATAATATCCCAGATAAGGCTCATCACTGCCACTGAGACGGGAAATGGTTGTGTGCATGCAGCGGAGCGCCTCCCGCTTTGGACTGAACTATGTGGACAGTGGTAATAACCACAGGACTGCTTTGCAACAAGTCGTCTGATTGCAAAGATACCAGGGAAAAGGACTGGAAAGTTTTGCTACTTTTTCAATTGTGAAATTTTATAATTAAATGCCAAGAGGGAATATATTACATTCTTAAGATGTAAAAGAAAACAGTCTCAGAGTGAAACCATTTTTTCCTTTTCTTTTGAGATAGGGCTGCCTAAAAAACTTCCTAAGCAGTCCACATTAACCTCAAACTTACAATTTGTTTTCTTCTAGGTGACGAAATTACAGGCACAACCTTCACCTGACTAAAAGCTTTTTTTTTTTTTTTTAATTTATTTTCCATGTGTGAATCAGAGACATTGTGTGTCCCTGTGGAGAACCAAGGGTGACTTTGGTAATCATCCTGGATTGCTTCTACCTCCTTCTTGCTTTGCTCTGGGACTTTCCCGGTTCTGCCCATCAGGGCCAGAAGCGCAGGCTGCCGCCATTTCCGCCTGCCGTTTATTACATGGGACCTGGGATCCAAACTCAGGACCTTGTGCTTGTATTACAAGGCAGATTCTTAACCCCTGAGCCATCTCTCCAGCCTAAAGTGTTTTTGCTTTGTCAAGAATAGCCACAAATTCGGTGCTAAATGCAGTTCTGTTGTCTCTCTCTCCAACTAATGGGGCGAGTCACTAGTCCAGAACCCTTACCTTAAGCAGTTTGTGCTGCTGAAGGGTCTCTCGGGAGACATTCAGAGGGAGATCATCCGAGTCCACCTGCAGACGGCAACATTTTCACTGAGCAGTAAGAACACCAGGGTCTTGAAAAAGTAAGGCCCACCCAAAACTGCTGGACAGACTCTAGTTCCCCTTCCCCCATCTTCAGATACTTACAACACCCTTGACAAAATTAAGGTATTTAGGCATCATATCATGGAAATCATCCGTGATGAAAACTCGTCGCACATACAGCTAAGAGAGACCAAAATGGAGTCACCTTTTGGACATTACACTTCTCAACTTTAAATTGAGTTCATATTACTTAGAAACCCACCTTAATATAATCGCTCTTCTTAGATCCATACTCATCAAACAGACCACGTGGAGCAGACGTGGGTACAAATAAAATTGACTTGAAGGTAACCTCCCCTTCGGCAGTGAAGTGGATATAAGCCATAGGGTCATCACTTTCCTGTGGGAAGTATGTACCTCAGTCATTCAAATGTCAGGAAAAAGGTAAAAGGTACTTAGAAGAAAAATGACAAATTCTGTCAATGAAGTTTTTCTGTGTACACGCACACATATGAAAGTGAGAGAACTTTTGGGATCTGGGCTCTTTTTTTCACCATGTGAACTCTAGGAATCAAAATTAAGTAGGAAGTTTGCACAGCAAGCACCTTATCCACTGATCCATCTTTGCCCAAAGAAATTCTAACTAATCAGATAAGTTTTGATTGAGTAAGCGACAGCTACCATCTACTTGTCTCAGGGGCACTGATGGTGGTTACTCATATTCCACATGTGGCAGAAAGGAAAATTTTTGCCACCCACAGGAAATACTCAAAGATTTCTTCACTGTTTGGTCTCCCGCAGTAGGTATATAAACATCTGTAACGTCAGAGATCCTCTGGAGTCTCTTCATCCCTTGAACGCTTGAAGTGCTTGTCTAACCTGAGACCCTGCTGTTCCACGCAGAAGACATTAGGAAGAAACAGTCAGGGACACAAGGCTGTTCACATGCTGCGCACTGGTTGCCTGGATTAGACCAAGCTTGTCTTAAATGGTTTTCATTTGTCCTGATGCTTCTCCACAGCTTCTACAAAAACTTTACATGAAGTGGCTCATATTTTATGTCTGCCCAAGCTTATAAAATTGGAGTTAGACCAAAGGAGAGTTTCAAGGGTTGAAATTTACAGATACAGATGAAGACTAAATATATAGTTACAAAATATTAAGTTTTATGCTGCTAAGAAAAATTTTTTTTTAAATCCTACTGGCGGAAAAATAACAAAAATAGAATTAAGGTTGTTTCGGGGCTGGAGAGGTGGCTCAGGGGTTAAGCCTCTGCCTTGCAGGCAGAAGGTCCTGAGTTCGGATCCTAGACCCCACGTATAGATGCCAGGCGGAAGCAGGCGTTTCTGGTCCTGGTAGGGCAGAGCCTGTGAATCCCGGGGCAGAGTAAACAAGGAGGAGGTGGAGGCGGTTCATCGTAGTTCCCGAATTCATCCGTGATTCTACACACACACACACACACACACGCACACACGCAAACACGCACAATTGAATAAATAATAAATAACAAATATTTAAAAAAAAAAAAAAAAAAAAAAAAAAGAATTAAGGTTGTTTCAAGAGGTAAGAAAAAAATGAGAAAACAATCAAGACAGACTTAGCATTTATTTTTAAATGCCATGAGTCAGCATGTTGGATGTAGGAAAGTTCTTTCAAGATAACATTAAAAGCCTTTCAGTAACATATTTGCTTTTTATGGAAATCAAACATCCATCTACTAGTTAATGTTCCAAAACAAATACAGACTCCCTTGCCAATCTGAGATCTGCCGAGCATTCTAGCATAGTAATAGCAATACCTTTGAAAACGATTTGTAGAAAGCTTTGTATTCATCTTCTTCTACTTCTTTTGATGGTCTCTGCCAGATTGGTTTGATATCATTCATCAGTTCCCAGTCCCACACAGTTTTCTCAACCTTGAGTGAAAACATTTCATTAGTCTCCTCATACTCAATATTTAACCCAGAAATAATTTTAATTTTGATTATTTATTATGATCTCAATTCAATGGCCCAAACATTTAAATGTAAGTTTTCTTTCTTCTTTGGGGTAGGACATTGGAGGCAGGACTTGGTCATACGTCCAGAATAGCTTCAACCATGATCTTGTCTAAGAGCTTCTCAAGAGGTGGAATTACAGGCAGGAGCATGTTTTTAACATTTATATAACCAGTACTCAATCCAAAACCCAAGTAGTTAATGTCATCAATACACAATTTTCACCACACCTCTGTATCTGCTACCTGCATAAGACACAGCAATATTTTCATAATCTTCGTTTACACTTTTTTTTCTACATATTGAGTATTCATCCCAGCTTCCCTGCCTCCCCTTTCTCTCCCATCCTCTCCCTTTCCTTCACCCTTCTCTCTCCACTCCCTCCCACCCTTCTGCCTGTATGCTTCTATGGAATAATCTTAACATATTCAAGAGAATACAGAAGGCTTTTTTAAAAAATTGTGTGTATGCATGCTTGCTAGAGGAAGCGTGAAGTCAGAGAACGACTTATGGAAGGTGGTTTTCTTCTGCCACATGGGCTTCAGAGACTCAACTGAGGTTCAATCAGGTTGCCAGGCTTGTGCAATGAATGAATGACTTTTACTACCTCAGTTGTCTCTGGCCCCAGAAAACCTTTGAACTTTTAAGATTCAGAATATGTAAGAGGACCCAACGTTGGCTTAAGTGTTCTAGAAACCAATACAGAGTACACATTAACCTAAGACCTTTTTGATAAGTGTCAGCGGAAAGTAGAACGAAGACTGCTGGACCTGTGTGTGCCCACGTGGGCTGTAACTTTTCTTCTAAGGTCCTACACTGTGGTTTCGGCGAGGAAGAGCCAGGTTTACCTTTTTAGTTTTGGGTTTCTTTTCTTCTTCCTCCTCCTCTACTGCAGCTTCATCATCTGACTCTTCTTTCTCTTCTTTTCCTGCTTCTTCCTCATCCATAGGCTCCTCAACAGTCTCAGTCTGTTGCAGCAGAAAACCATGGTTAAGTGCATCTGTTCAGTAACTTGACTTCATAGAACACGTGATAGCTATAAAGAGTTGTACTGAGAAAAGTTTGAACATTCTTAACTAAAAGAGCAGCCTAATATTCACTCAACCTTGATCCGTAGTGTTAAGCATTTTAAGATGCCAAAGTGATACAATTTTCATCAACACAGATTTACCTTGCTGCTCCACACATAAATAGGAAAGTTGATGAACTGAGAATACTTTTTGACGAGATTTTTAATTGTATCCAATTCAAGGTAATCAGATGCTTCTTCTTTTAAGACGAGGCTGCAAGAAAATAAACCATTTATAGACATACTCGGGTTTTAGATATAAACTTGTCTACACAGTTTGGTAGCAACAGCGCTGTTCTGTGTTAATGGACAATGTTCACATTAAGAACCTTCCCTTCATCACCAGGTCTATGAACTAAACAGACAGCATAAGGAGATGGGAAAGAAAGACTCCCAGTGCCCAGGGTGAAGAAACTCCTTAGCTTTAGATTGTATTGGGTGTGTTCATTTCCAAGGTTAGGACAGCACTTCAGATACTTTAGAGAAAAATGAGATCATATATGTTTTCATAGCTTTATATTGTCAAACACTAGAAATCAAACAATTTTAAATATGCCTAAAAAACAATCCTTAAAAGAACCACCTAGGAAACTGCTCTGAGTTAAGGAAGCCACCAATTACACAATTATTTAAATAAAAATTTAAAGTTCAGAGTATTGGAGACAGCTGTGCAAGCCTGAGGACCTGAGTTCATCTTCTGCACCCGCTAGCTGGGGCACAGCCTTGTTACTCCAGCACTGGGATGGACCCACTGGCCAGCACAAGCCTAGAAAAGCAGGTGTGAGTTCCAGCTCAGGTAAGAGATCTCGATAGTCTGAGACAGACCCCAGGTCATCCTCAGCCTCCACGTGTACCTTCACACCCACACACTTGCACACTGTGCATGCACGCCATAACATTTAAAAAATTAAAACTTCAGTTTCCAATTTGCACCATCACACTCCTAGTACTGAGCAGTCAGTCACATGTGACTGGTGGCTGACATATTGAACTGTACATACACAGAACATTTCATCAATATATAAGTTCTACCAGGAAATGTCTGTTAGGATTTTTTCTTTTTCCTACTATTCCCCACTTCTGCAAACCTCTTCTCTACTACTAAAAAAAAAGTGACAAAGTATCCACTCTCCAAGCAGAGCAAGAGGCAAATAACAGAAACTTTGTGCTCCTAAAGGGATTTTCAAATCTTAGCGCACCTGCTACAAATAGGACATGGTACAAGTTTTCAAAGTAACTAGATCTCTGGTCACAGAATACATGTGTCATAGAGACTGGAGTCATTCATGAACCAGCTAGAAGCTGCTGGCTGTATGTCTTCAGCATCTGAAGGCAATTATACCCATGAGCACAAAGCCCAGTGGGGAGAACTAGACAGGTCTGGGAAACACAGCTATCATTCATATTTTTCCAATATCCTCTGTTTACTATCTGGCTGCTTTCAAATCAAGCAGAATGACATGACAGAGCCGATCTCATCACCTGAAAATATTTACCAACTGGCCCTAGTTTGTTAATGGAACTTGAGTCCGCAGCAACAGACAGACTGCACGAGGGACAGAGACAATTAAAATGGGATGGAACTTTAAGTCACAGGAAGATTATTTAAGAACTGGACAGAGGGAAAACAGCAAGGCAATGGCCATGTAGCCAGCCTTTCGCACTGAGGGCTCCCAGCCTGCAGATGCAACCAACCACAGGCTGACAGATGTTCTTGCATCACTGAGCTGGTCTGTGGGGTTAGGATTAGCCAGGCCCACTGGGGTTGTGGCTGTCTCCGTACTGAAGGTACAGACCTTTTCTTGTCATTAGTCCCTACAAAGTAGCCTTTATTGGGCCTAATTAGACATATTAATTATATGATTGTAAAAATTACAGTACATATGATGCCATTTTACTTGAAAGCTGAGCCTTACACACTGAAGGGAGTGACATGTAAAGCCAGGCTGACTTTGGATGTTGAGGAGAAATAATGTAGGCTTAGTTTCAGAGGCAGAATGTGTTAATACATCAGAAGCAAAGGAACCAGCTTTAGAAAAAAGTAGGATTTCTACATACTTGGAAAAACAAAAGTAAAATGATGGTTAAATTTACACAATGTTAAATTTCCTAAAGCTATTTAATCCTCTCAAACCTCCTGTGGCAGTGACTTGCGGATAGGAACAGAATCACTACAGAAGGAAGTGGGTGATGCCTTCCACACCCCTGTTCCTCCAGTAATCGAAGCTGCTTGCTGCCTGCCAGAGCCAACAGCCATGAGCCAACAGCAGGCTTCAGACTGGCTTTCTGACGCCCGTCCTTGAAACGCAGGTATGCTTAGCACCCTTTCTGGCACTCTGACACCCTTTCTATTTCTGCCCTCACGGGCTAGAGCGAGGGCTGCATGCTGCCCTTCCCCACTGCAGTCCTAACTGCAACCCATGTTTGGCATTCAAATGAGTAATCTGATGAGCACAGGACTTGGAAAATGAAAATCAGCCCCTAGGGAAAACAAAGTGTTGTAAAATCTCATTTATTCACCAACTACCTATATGCTACCTCCATGAAACTGTCCTTCTACTCCTACCCCATTCATGCAAATATCTGCCAGCCAACTGTCAGGTGCCAGGGCTACAAGGGTCAAGGCTTATTATGTGGTGACTCTGCCCCATCTCTTCCGACATGAACACCTGCTGGCACACCTTCTGTTCGCCAGTTGTCTTCATACTGCCATCATCCATTCTTACCACCAATCTTGAGTACTTTCCAGCACCCCTGCCATCTTTGGAAACCTTTTCCTGCCTGTCTCCCTGCACTGTGTTTCTCTAAGCTGGAAACTGAAGACCCATCTCCCTCGTGCCCCCTCCCCCAACTCCCTAGGAGAGCTCTCACTTTCCATTTCTGCCCTCTGTGCACAGCAGCTCACATAACTGTCAGTCCTCTCTCTGCACAGCCTCAACCCTTTACTCAACATGACTTTAATTTTCATTTTATAGGCAAGAAAACTAGGCCCACAAGCCATCCACTCAAGAAGCCAGACCTGGACAGTCGAGAGTCTCATCCTATTAACTTGTTAGGAATCAATGATACTCACGTAATGGTTGTCCCCCGTCCCAAGGTGTTTCCTCTTGGGTCAGCAATTACAGAAAATTCATTGGAGTCCGACTCCCAGATGTGCTGGGTATCATTGTTGTGTTTTGATGTGACAATAACCTTATCTGCTACGAGGAAGGCAGAATAGAAACCGACACCAAACTGGCCAATTAATTCAGAAGTTGACTGGCTGTCCTCCTGTGCCTCTGTCATTTTGTTTAAAAATTCGCTGGTTCCAGATTTGGCTATGGTACCAAGGTTTTTAACCAATTCTTCCCTGGTCATTCCTACGCCAGTGTCTGTGACATGTAGCAGATTTTTCTCCTTGTCACACTAAAAACAAGAAAAGAACCAGATAATTTTATTTGTTTTACATTCATGCTATACGAAATACAAACTTTACATGGAAAAAATAGAAATGGACCACATCCATTCCAATATAGGAAGCAAAACAGAGATCACTCCCGTCGAGTCCATTTATGGAGACTTTTTCCAAAGTAGATCTTAAAGCACAGGACTGTTTCTTTATAGTTCAATGCTCAAAAACCAGGCAGACCCTAGTTAAATATCAAAAGGTAATGATTAACCTAAATAAAACGTTAAATTCTAGAAATGAAATTTTATGTTTTGCTTGTTTTTCTGACAGAAAATAAAAGGACTACAAACCTGAATGATTCCTGGGTTTCGAGTCTGGCAATTATTAGTACTTTTCATTAAACACACCTGACTGTCTCCAGGACCTGGCAGGAGGGTACCTCCCTTGTTATATGGGGCCATATGATTAATTCAAAGTGTGACTTTCAGATTGAGCCTTTAATTGGTGTACGACCCTCTGTGTTCTTTTAGCACCATGGTAACCAGTGACACACCAGATGGCCACTCCATCAGCCTAGTCCGGGCAGAAGGAAGGACCAGCAGAGCAAAGGCCACAGGCGGCCCATGCAATGAGCTAAGTCAGCGGTTGGCTAGTTTTCCTAAAGAGCCAGATAACGATTACTTTAGGTCTTAGGACACTTAGATCCCAGTCACCATGATCATTGCCAGTGTAGACAAAAGCCCAAAATTACAAAAATAGTTATAACTGTGCGGCAATAAAATGTTAAGAAGTAACATCAGATTTAGGCCACATGTCAGTATGCTGACTTTAAGTAAACTCACTAGAAAGTTATCTTTCACTATACCTATTCAATCTTCACTGGCATGCCTATTTGTAGTGAATTTTTTAAGAGGATAAAAATACTTTAATTGAGCTTACCTTAATTTTGACTGTTAATTCTTCATTTCCAGAAAGTGCATTTTCATCAGTTAGTGATATTAGCCTTATCTTGTCTAAAGCATCAGAAGCATTAGAAATCAGTTCTCTCAAGAAGATCTAAATGGAAGCCAGAGTCAATGCACTTAGGTTAGCCTCAAAGACACACTAACAGGTTGATGCACACATCAAACTCTTCTGATTTCTGCTCTGTGCCATGAAAAGGCACTCATTAAGGAACTAAGTAAGCTATCTATGGAGAAGGCAACTTTACTTTTTCCTTGTTTTTAAAAGGAGCTGTGGGTCCTTATACAAAAGACTACAGCAACTATAAGGGAGACCTGAATTGAATTCTCAAAACTTTTCTACCCTCCCCATTTTTACAATATCTGGAAGCCAGCGGGCCATGAATCTGTTTTTGAGGTGAAAGGAAAAAAGATGAGGAAAATATCCACTCTCCCTCCCTCAGTATGTATCACTAGCAATTCTCACTCACCTTCCTACTGGGGATTCAAACCTGGTTAGTTACTTACTGAATTACTGGGCATTTAATCTTAATTTACTTGTCATCCTAACCATGTGTTGCTTACCTCTTTGTTTTTGTACAGAGAGTTGATGATAAGTTTCATCATCCTGTTAACTTCAGCTTGGAAGGCAAACTTTTCAGATTTTTCCCTAAGTTCTCGTATTTGTGATGCATTTAGTCCATCCAACTGTATAGCTTCTTCCTCTCTAAGGAAATCAGTCAGATAATACTACTTAGTTCCACTGAAAAACAAAGCCTCTGTGTTCAGGACACAGAGTGGCCTCTGAAGACTGCTATCAGGTGGTTGTATAATGGGGAACAAAAAAGAAACCTTTGCAAAATATCACTAATATACCAGAGTTCAATATAGTTCCTACAATTGCCTCCCCCCAAACCAAAACAAAAACCTAACTTTCCTCTACTAAAAAGCAAGTCATACTCATGGATGCTACATAGTAAGGGTTGTGATTAATTCCTAAGAGGCCCATTTTAAAATTCGACCCACCTAATGAAATCCCATTTTTTAAATGACCAAGTGCACACAACTAACACAAATCCAATTTGAAGTGGTCTCTAGAAAGTTTATTAGCATCAGCAGTTACCTACATACTTGTGTTTTGAGACGCTAAGGACCCAGCCCCTGGCACCGAACATGCCAGGCTCATCTGCACACCTCTGCCAACTTTCTTGATCAGCACAAATAACTCCATAGCCTGACGTTTCCTGCGACTGTTTCTCATGAATGTGCACACGGGCTATTCCCTAACCCGGGCCTCTGGAGGGGACTCAGAAGCAGCCAACACTTCCCACGACCTGCCGCGAGCCCATCAGAGTAACGTGAACTGAACACAGACCTCTGCACTACTTCGTCATCTGTCCTTGAGCCTTCTCGGCTCTTCCCCAGGTCCTCGTCCACTGTGCCGTCCACATCGACTTCATCGTCAGCTCTGACCGACCCTGGAGGGGAGAAGCAACAGGGCAAAAGCTCTCGAGACACCGCGACTTCCCCGCCTGCGTTTGCAGAAGTAGCGGCACGACAGGCGAGGGTAAAGGTTGCGAGATTCAAGTTCGGTAAAGATCGGAAGAGAACCGGCCGGGGCCACGAGCTGATGCCAACCCCACTGAACAGGTCGGCACGCTCGGGTTCCCCGGATAACTCCGGAAGCCCAAGTGGCCCTCACTTCTCGGCTGTGTCCCCCGAAACAAAGCAGGCCCGTGGCTGGCCCCGTCTCCACCCTCGCGTGTCGCGCGCACTGGCGATCGGGCCTTGGCGCTGACCGAGCACGAACTCGGTCCTCGGGGCGCACGAGTCGGAGGGCGGACAGGGTCGGGGCGAGCTCCGGCGACGGGCACCGGCATCCGGCCGCGGGGCCGGGGGAGCAGGAGGCGGCACGTGTCAAAGACCCGGCTCGGGCACCCCGGAACCCGACACCGCACCGCGGCCGCGGCCCCACGCGTGCCAGCCCGGCCCCTCCGAACCGAAGCGCCTCCGCAAGCGCAGGAGGGCCGCGGCCGGGGGGTCCTCGTGCGCCGCCGGCCCCGCGTGCGTGGCGGGGGGCGAAGTCCTCGGGGAGGCCGCGCCCGCCCCCCGCGCGGGGGCTCGGCCCGCCCCGCTTCCCCAGGGCCGAGGGCGGGCGCCGCTCGCCGGGTCTCTCTCGAGGACGACCACGGACCCCCTCGCCCCTCCGCGGGCCCCGCGCTCCTCCCCCACCCCCTCCCCGCGCAGGCTCAACGCCCCCAGAACCTTCGA
The DNA here is from genome assembly GCA_023101885.1 of Typhlomys cinereus. Classification (NCBI taxonomy): domain Eukaryota; kingdom Metazoa; phylum Chordata; class Mammalia; order Rodentia; family Platacanthomyidae; genus Typhlomys; species Typhlomys cinereus. The sequence goes on from JALPQD010000097.1 coordinate 4,622,329, forward strand.
GAAGCGGCCGCGCAGGAGGCGGGGGGGGGGGTCCGCTCCTGGGGCTCCCTTACCGAAGGTCAGCAGGACGCAGCACAGGCCCAGCACCCACAGGGCCCTCATGGTGCGCGGCGGCGAGTCGCAGGTCCCTTTCGTCGCAGGAGCCGCCTCCGCCCCCCCACCCGAGTCTCGGAGCCTCACACCTCCGGCCGCGCGGTCCGCCCACTACACCCCAGCAGGTCGGGCCGCTTTTCACCCCCGCTCCTCGAGGGCGGGGGACGGGAAACACGAACCGACCAATCGCGCCGCACCACGCACCCCCTGCACCCAATGGGGACGCGTGGGGGGGGCCGCGGCTCGCCAATCGGAATGGTCCAGGTGCGGTGCCCGATGCCCGAAGCGTGGCTCCTTCCGATTGGTCGCGCCCAGCAGCCCTCACTCCAATCCCACGGCTCCGCGGGCCCCTCACACGCGAGACCTCCCCTTTGCCTGGGAAGCCCTTGGCCTCGAAGGGAAACCGTCCAATGAACGGGAGCGCATAGCACGTCCCCCCTCTTCGTGAGGTCCCCGGAACCGCTTCCGGATCCTAGAGAACGTTTATCCCGTGACTAGGGAAACGGTAGCCACAGCAACGTGAGTTTTTTAAAATCTTTAACCGTCCAAGCCTAGGGCCACGTAGGGAACCATTCCAGCGCTCCATTCACCGTCACCTTTCTGTTTGGCGTTGCTTTTCGGAGAAGAGAAACTCGCGAGCGGTTGAAAACCTGAATGCGTTTGGATAGAGGGGGTGAGAAACTTCATTTCCCGGCATGCAGCGTCCTAGGCGTGTGCCGTACTGAATGCTGGGAATCGTAGTCTTTGGCCTCCGGGCCAGTTGCGTAGTTTGGTCTTTTTCACATTCTCCCAGCGTGTGTCTGCGGGAACTCTGTCCTGAGTGGTTTAGGATTTATCCCTCATTCGAGTTGCCGGTCATATATATGTTTATTCCAGGACTCTTAATGCACACGGCTTTCAAAAAGCAGATCTGAAATGCGATGCCCCATGACCAAGGCCATCCTGGGTTCTGGGGTCTAGCACCAGAGAGTCAAGGGTCAGCCTCAGACTTGGGTTTCCCATTTTGGCTTGCTGAGAAGTTTCAGGGCTCCCAGAGCCTTTGGCTCTCCGGTGTGTTCTGCCGCCAGGATCCCCAGACCATCTTGATTTGGTTGGCAGAAGACAGTGGTAGGATTCCCTACCTCCGAGGGAAATTGCAAGCAGTTTTGATGCATTTGACTCCTGGGTAAATACCAAGAGTCTAGAGTCCAGCTGTCAGTCAGGTGGAGAGTGCGATGGCTTACAGTGTCGTAGAACAAGAATAGACGTACAGATTCTTGAAAGCAAAACCCGTCATCTGTGACTCCCAGGACTGCGGCCCTGCAACTTCATAGAAACCTCCGTCCGCCTTCATAAAGCACCAGGTGTCTTTCCTGCGAAGGAAGTCCCTTACACCAGCTTGTGCCTTTGGAAATGGTTTCCAGGCACTCTGTCACAGTTTTCACCAATTTCTCTCCAGCGCGGGCTCCTACATACACACCTTCTTCATTCCTGCTTTCTCCTGGGAAAATCGAAGTTGTCTTCAGGTAATTCCTGGAGACAAGCTTTTCAGTGACAAGTGTCGAGCTATTTTACAACTTCCTGTATTTAGACTTGTCGGTCCAGACCTTGTGGTTTGGTGTTTACATAGTGTAGAGGTGCTTCATTTGCATCTGTCAGGTTTACCGACTTGGCATTAGTTAGCACAGAAACTTCAGAAAGCCAGTTTTAAGCTTCTGTGCTTAACAAGTTTGCTGTTATTTAGAACTTAATTGAGAGTGCTTTTTTTTTTTTTTTTAGAAAAATGATAAGCTTTTCTGCATTTTGCTAAATGCTCAACTCATTTCTTGGGTGTCCATTAAGTCAGAAATCAGTTTTGAAACTGCAAACGGCATGGTTAACTGGCCAGTCTCGGGTTCTTGGGGGCTGCACCTGGAGGGAACTGAGAATGAGATTTGCCCTCTAAAATAGAGTTGTTGCTTGTGGGTAGAAGTTTCTGAAGACGATGGTCCCTGGAGCACAAAACACCAAGATGCAGAATATGGCTGGCCCTCGTCTGATCCAGTCCCCCTCCCCCACATACACTTTCTTTTAAAAGTATTTTTTATGAGACTTTTAGTCACACAAGCTCAGCTCTTAAAATTTGTTTTATGAGAGAGAGAGAGAGAGAGAGAGAGAGAGAGAGAGAATGAATGCATGCCACGGAGCATCAATGGTCAGAGAACAGGTTCTGGAAGTCAATTCTCTTCTACCATATGGACTTCTGGGAGGTCAAACTCAGGTGACCAGATTTTCCAGCAGGCGCCTCACCCGCTGAGTCATCCTGCTGGCCCAGCTTTCCCTTTGGAGACAGGTTTCTGACTCAGCACCCTGTACAAGATTTGGGTATGGTTGGGGAGAGGACTCAGTAAAGTGCTTGCTGTGCAAGCATGAGGGCCCAAGTTTGGATCCCCAACGCCCACATAAGAGCTGGATCAAACTGCACGGCCTAGAGGCCAGGGTTAGGGATACAGAGACAAGAAGATCTCTAGAGCTTGCTGGGCAGCTGGTCTAGCCAAAGTGATTGGTGAGCAGATAGAGGAAGATACATGTACAGACATGCAAGCACACAATGCACAGAGAGAGAGAGAGAGAGAGAGAGAGAGAGAGAGAAAGTGGGAAGTTTCTGGGTTCCTAGTCTTGTTTCCCTCACATTCATTTGTTCTTCACGGTTGACCTTCACTGATCTGTAGTTCCCATTTCGGCCTGTGGTCTCCCCAGTCCTAACCTTCCACATAGTTCCTAAACTCCCCACACTTCAAACTGACTCTCTGGTTTCCTAATTTTAGTTTTTTCTCTTTGAAACTCTGTTTTCATAGACACCACTGGAAACAGTTGCCTTCACTGCCGTTAGACATCTCCAATCTTCTAATGCCACTGGTTAGTGCCCTGCCTTGCAGTTAGATTGGGAAGGAACATGCAGACAGGCCAAGGGATGTAGCTAAAGGTGCCGAGTAGCTAGCTTTGCTGTAGACAGATGTAACGTAACAGTGGAAAAAAGCAATTGGTTTCTGGCTTAGAGAAATGGAGAAAAAGAATGAACATCAAGGTAAACTGATTGGGCGATTCCCTCCCTCCCTTTTTACTCTCTCTTTTCCCTCCCTCTTTTCCCTCCCTCACTCTTTCCTTTTCCTGTCTCCCTTTCTCCTTTCCCTCCCTCCCTTCCTTCCTTAAAGAACCATAGAACTTTTTGGGCTGATGGGGATACTCTTGATCTTTACATTGGTGGTACTTAGAATTCATCAAACTTAATAGGGGTGAATTTTTAAATGTGTATATTGCACCACAGCTGAAGAAAACTAACAACTACTGTTATTCTGAAGCCAAAACACTAAAAACCATATCAGAATCAGGAGTCAGATAGAGATGCCTACTTGATCCTCCTTAGAGAGTCTAACAATAATACTAAATAAAGCAAATGGCATCAATTTTCAAAAGATTGAAATCTTTTATTTTGAAGTTACTTCTAACTGGGGATTTTTTTAATGTATTAAATGAATATGAGACTGGTAAATTATTAGTTTGGGATGAAAATAAAATTAAGTATTGCTCTAATCTTGCCAAAACATAAAAATGTAGACTCAAAAAATACATTCATTTTAGAGACGAAACATGTAAAATAGTTTCAACATGGAAAACATAGGGTAGCAGAGAAAAAATACAAACCTGGGTTTTTAGGTTCCATACTCTGTGGGTTAGACATGGCTGTGTAACAAATGACTCCAAAACCTAGCAGCTGAAGGATCCCCCATTTATTATCTCACTCGGCATCTGTTGATCTGGAAGTGAGGCTTGGACATCACTTGCCTGACGGACGACCTGTTTCATCCTTTTACCTGAGCTGATCGAGAGTGCTGTTATCCTCATTTTAAAGCTAGGGCACTGAGGTACAGGGGATTTTAGAAACTTCCGTAAGGACTTGAATCCAGGCAACTGGTCTCTTGAGCTTGGCCCTTAGCCCAGTTCCCTGCTGCCATCCATCTTTAGCAGAGTTTTATTAACTCATTATTGTCTCATGTATAGTCACGATTTTTCTTTTGTATTTAACATTTACTCATAATATTTTTCTCTTCCCAATGTTCTCAGATTTCATCTATTTAAAATATTGTATTTACTTGAGAAAGGGAAAGAGAGATGCTGGGGAGAGGGAGGAGGAGGAGGAAGGAAGGGACCATGCCTGGACGTCTTAGGGATCAAAGGACGAGTTTTGAAAGTTTGTTCTCTTCTTCTACCATGTGGGCTTCCAGGAATCAAACTGACGTTATCAGGTTGTACAGGCAAGTGGCTTTGCAAGCAGATGTCTACCTGCCTTACCAGTTCAGCCTTTATTTTAGATAGACATTTTCACTGGGTATTGAAATCTGGGTTGAACAGTTTTTGCCCTTGCAGTGATATACTTAACATTTGTTTATCGTATATGTGCTCATGCCATGGCAACTATGTGCGGAAGTTAGAGGACAGATTACAGGAGTAAAGGCACCTACTCCGTCTCACCAGCTCCATTATTATATTTCAAAGAAATTAAATGATCTTAGCTCCTGTGTATTTCTTGTAAGAAATCCTTACATTTGTTTCTCCATGCAATGTGCCTACGTGATTTTTTCCTTCCTTTTTTTGTTGAATGCTTGCTGGGACGATTCTCCCAGGCACACACTGTGACGGCTCCAGGCCGTCGGGCGGCTCCGGGCCATCGGGGCGGAGAAAGGCGAGTATTCTGCAGGCCCTTTACCCCTACCCAAATCCAGGGGACTCCGGGCACAGCAGGGAATCTGTCAAGGCGACACTCCGTCACTCACTCATTCACTCACTCAAACACACAGCTCCTGGCTGTAACGACCTGACCGCCGCACCTCCGCCTCAGCCCAGAGACTCGGCAACTGACGGGGAGTTTGTCAAAGCAAAATCTCAGTTTATTGGGGGTAACAAATCAGCTTATATAGACAAAGACTCCAAGCCATGAAACACCAGCCAATTACCTTGATGGTCAGTATAGCACATACTCTGCATAGGTCAGACTAAACATAAATCTATGTTGGCTCCTATAAGCCAATTAGGACTCTCTGTAATGTGATCAGGGTTACGCCTAGGACACCAGCTCCCAGCGCCATCTTTGGTCCCATGTGCTAAGCTATGCCCTGCTCCCTCCCTCCCAGACTGTTATCTCTGGGTGGGCCCAACAAATGCTCTCTTGAGTTTGTCTGAGATGGTTGGATTGACATCTTGTCATTCATAATTTTTGGACCCTCCTAGGTGTTTTGTATTCAAATACTTCTGCTGTGTATTTTCTCATGTTTCTCTTCTAGTCCCTCCACTTGCATTCACGTTGCACTGGATGAAGTTGGTCTTTTTTGGCACATGTTTATGCGTTTCCTTTGCTTTGGCTCCCAGGCTTTAGTTAACAGTCTTTCATCTTAGCTGATCTTCCTTCCCGCTGCACTTAACTATCTGACACACCTCATGAGGTCAGTCGTCATCTCCGAGGTGATTTTCCTTTCTAACATTTCTTTTTTCTTTCTTTGTAAAATTTGTCTTATTTTTAATCACAGTTTCTATTGTTTTGCTAATTTATACATTTATTTGTCTTTTACTTCTCTCCCAGATTAAGAAAAAAGTTAATTTATGGGGCGTGTGTGTGCATGTTTGCATGTGCGTGTGCGCGTGTGCATGTTTGCATGTGTGTGTGCGCGTGTGCATGTTTGCATGTGTGTGTGCGCGTGTGCATGTTTGCATGTGTGTGTGCGCACACCTTGGTGCACACGTGGAGGTCAAAAGACAATTTATGGTACTTGTTTCTCTCTTTCCACCTTGTGGGTTCCAGGGATCCAATTCAAATTCCTCATACTTGTCGGCAGGCACTTTAACCCACTGAGTCATCTTGCCATATCCCATCCAGATTTTATTTTGACTTATTAATCATAAGTTTTTGAAATTTGTCTGAAAGATCCAACGTTTGGTTCATTTCTGCATGTGGTTCTTTTTATCAGTGGTGTATCTATCAAAAATGGATTTGGATCTTTAAAATAGCATTGTTGTGTGTCTTGTGATTTTTTTTTTAATGTAAAACCTAGATACCATATTAAAAACAGTTGAAATTAAGAGAAATAGTATTTTTCTTTGGAAAAATGACATCTTTTCCATCAGTCTGCTGGCAGGAGGGAGGCCTGTGTCAGTGGGGTGAGCTCAATTGGGCTTAGCTCTTGGATGTTGGTGTTATGTGCAGTTACAAGCGTCGGCATCTTCTGGCGCTGGGCATCAGACAATTTAGCTTAGCCCTGCCAATTCTCAGATTCCACCTCCCCTGGTATGCTTTCTCTAGGCTAGTGGTCTTCCCTCAGTGTAGACTACTACCGTTGTCTCTCAGGGCTCATGACATTGGAGGGAGCGCTCTGTTGTCATTTTGGACTCTTGGTCTCCTTTGGCCTGAGTGCCTGCCCTTAGCAAAGCCTTTTTCAGTGTTCCTACACCTCCTCCCTTGGCACCTGACTCTCTTTTGTGTGTGTGATCTTCCTTTAGCCTGCCTGGGGAGGGGTGGTTAGATCTTTACTTGGTCCCAGTGTGGGGCCCTGAGCTCAAGGTGGCTTCCTGCTCACCCCAAGGGATACAGGAATTTTCTTTCTCTCTTTCCTCCACCTACTATTGGAAGCTGTGGATGCTCTGAAATTGGCAAAATACTCAGGTGGAAGGGTCTACGCAGGCGCGTGACTCGGGGGACACCGAGTCACAGCGGGGAAGTCACAGCATCAGGAGTGTGAGGCGGCTGGTCACATTGCGTCTGCAGTCAGGCAGCAGAGAGATGACTGCTGGCAGTCCTCTTGCTCTCTCTTTTTTATTCAGTCAAAGATCTCCCCTCATAAGGTGGCGCTGCCCATATGAAGGGCCAGTCTTCCCTCCTCAGTTAAACCTCTCTACAAACACTAGAGATGTGTGTCCCGGGTGACTCCAGACCCAGTCGAGCTGATGGTGAGGGTTAATCATCACACTTCTCTCATCAGTTAAGCCTTGACTTGGAGAGATGGGTCTGGAGACGGGATCAAGGCTTTGATCCTTTCCCCCAGCATCTGCCAATCACCTTCCACTCACCTCTCCCACTGAAGGAAGGTCTCTCTGGTCTCCTGTTCTGTGCTTGGGATTTTCTTCCGTGGAACATAGCTTGTGAGTAAGGGCAAGCTCTTCCACGTGTATGCTCTTGCCTAGGATGTCTACAGTCTTTTGTTGTTGTTTACAGCATACACTTGCTTACGCAGTCCTCATTGTGTTTCCAAGGTTACTGGTGCTTTTTCTTTTTTTTATTATTGTTTATTCAATTGTGTGTATGTGTATATGTGTAGAACCAAGGGTGAATTCGGGAACCATTGTGGACTGCTTTCTCCCTCCTCTTTGCTCTGCCCGGGGACTCCACCCACCAGGACCAGAAGCACAGGCTGCCTTCACTTCCACCTGGTGTTTGTACGTGGGATCTAGGACCCAAACTCAGGACCCTCTGCTTGGAAGGCAGAGGCTTAACCCCTAAACCATCTCTCCAGCCCCTGGTGCTTTTTCTTTTGACATATACCTTAGGTGTTTGCTGTGGGCCTAGGCAGTCATTTTTTCCTTTTAGATGTTCTGATTTTCATCTGTAGAGGTTCATTTTTTTATGAGTGATGTGTATGGGGTATGTACAGGTGTTTGCATGTGGGTCAGTGTGTGCATATGTGTATGCAAGTGTTCATGCCTGTTGGAGACCTGAAGATGACTTTGCAAGGATAGATAATCTGTCTCTGGCCCACTATGGGACAGGCCCACTATGGGACAGGCCCAGGCATCTATTGATAAAATACCCAAAATATCCCTGATGTTTATTCTGTCGCCTTTAACATTTTTTATGAATTTGTAAAACTAACTTTCCCACATCGCCACTTATTAACATACGTCTTACAGGACAGGTGTTTCTAGTCACTGGTCTACGGTGTCTTCCTAGACTCTAAACTCCATGATCTGGAACCCCACTGATCCTTTAGCTTCTGACTTTCCACTTAATACTTGATTGTCCAGCAAGATGGCTCAGCAGGTAAAGGCTTGCTACCAAGCCTGATGACCCGAGTTTGATCCCTGGAACTTATATGGTGGAAGAAGAAAACCCACTTATTTCCTGAATGATTGTGAATATGTTTCTTATCCTGTCCAACTTAAGCTTCTTCGCTTGCAGTGATATGATCAATCATGAGATTATTAGGACAGTTCAATGCAAAAGGGTTAATATTTTATTTAAAGGGCCCTGTGTTTTGTTGTCCTTACCAGATCTTGATGAAAGAGCATGGTTTATGCTGATGGTGTACTCTCTCACAAGTGAAAGAAGTATTTGAGTGGAAGAAAGATATATCAAAAAAAAGCTCATCAAATTAGGTGGTTTTCACAAGTGTACCTTTAGTTCTCACAAGCATCGCTGTGTGATTTTGAGGGGTACGTGTTTTTTCATTAGCTCAGGGGAACTGAATTCCAGCACGTGTAGGTGAGTGGAATGTGGTGTGAGTCGACACGACTCGTTCAGACTTACAGATCCAGGTTCTAGCTGCCAGATCTTGGGTTTGTCTTTCTTGCCCTGCCTTCCGCTTTATATCTGCTTAATTCTTGCTTCTGCTTGTAATCATGGATCTCCCTTGGCTTGTTCTGCTCTCAGCCCTTACCAGAGGCCTTTCCCTGACTCGTTGCCCTTTCTTACCTTCAGGGGGTCACTTGGCGATCACTTTCACATTTCTTCTGGGGCCGAAGGAAGATCTTGTGTCATTCACTCGTGCATCCTAGAGGTTCTCGGTCCGCAATACAAGCTTTGGTGGGGTGGACGGAGGAGCCACCAACCGCCCATGATCCTAAAGTGAATGTTTTGTCTTTTTCAGAGACTAACTTCAGATCACTTGCGTAAGGGTGGAGTTTCATCAGATGACAACTCAAAGGCATGAATTTGAGAAGACCACTGTCTGTGCCTAACAAACATTGCAAATATAATGAGGAAGACTTGAGAGCCATGCAAGTGGGCAGTCGCTGGGCGCAAAGCGCTCCGTCCTCAGTGTGACGTCATCGCTGAGCAAAGTGAAATGAACCAGAAGGCCAAGGAAGACCTGGACAGACCCATCGGGGGGTGGGCTCTGACACAGCAGAAGCCCATTCAGCCCTACATCTGCTCCACCCTGGAGGACTTTCAGGAAGAGAGAGACTTTCTGGCCAGCCACGTCTTTCCTCGGCTCAACGACTTCTGCGGTCCCCGGGGCACGTCCTTCAAAGCCGTGGACCTCAGGTGGTCGGCCGTGAAGGCCCAGAAGTCCTTCTCGGCCAACCTGCTGCGGCAGCACGCGTGCCTGCACTCGCAGCACCTGAAGCTCTCGCTGGACTACGTGGACAGCTGCTTCCCCTTCTTTATCTGCCTGCTGGGGCAGACCTATGGAGAATTCCTCCCGGACAGCTCGCTGTTCCCCTTCTCCAAAGCCAAGGACCTGTCCAGTCTGTCCAAGGGAGAGCAGAATCTCTATGTGGCCGCGAAAAACGGTTACCCTTGGGTCCTGCAGTCCCCCAACTGTAGTCTGACGGAGTTCGAGATCATCCAGGCGGCCTTCCAGAAGGAGTCCCCGTATCAGTATTTTTACTTCCGGACAGGGTGTACACTGCTGAGGGCTTTCAGCGAAGAAGAAGACAGGGAGAAGTTTTTCTCGGGTTCCCTGGCCGAGGAAGAGGAAAAGCGGAGGATCAGCCAGCTCAAGGCCAAGATCATCAGTAAGGGGCTCCCGGTGAGATTCTTTAGAGATGTCCAGGAGCTGGGCGAGCTGGTCTTCAAGGACTGGTCAGCTGTGATAGAGCAACTTTACCCGGTCACTGTGATCATGGAAAACATAGGTGAGTAAATGTGCCCTCGGCTAAGGATGCGCTCAAGATTAGCGCCATGCCCTCGGAACACGTGTTTCTCCATTTTGAAGGCAGGCACCGCAAAGGAGAGCTAATAGGTGGTGATGGGGTGATTCAGGAAGTCAGAGGGTGTAGCAGTCAACCTGCAGGGTTGCTGCTAAATGACCATCAAATGACTTAAGGGAACAAGGGGTTTATTTCTTTACGATAGTCCGGTTACAGTTCTCAGTCCAGCTTGACTGGAGAGCATGCACCAACACCAGGGCCGAGGGAATTGGCCACATCATTTCTACATAACGACTGAAAGAGGGACGATCCTTACTTGCCAGACCAGCATGTCTGGCCAAGTGAACACAAGGATGCCAACTAACTCAACCAGCTCTCCGTGATTAATTCCAGAGTCTAATCCCACCCACCATGGGCTGTACCTTCTCCATCCATTAATGGTTAATTAATTAACCATTAATTCTCTACAGATGTGCCTAGAGCTCAAACCCTCAACAGTCAAGTGGACACCCGTGTCTAACCATGACAGAGGGCTTGGATGGCCTGGAAGTTCACACGCAGGTCTAAAGTGAGGTTTTCACCAGTGTTGTTCTTCTTCTCTTCCTTCCATGGAAGGTTTGGCCTTGTGCGAGCGGTGTGTCTGTTCATTGCAAGTGAAGGAACGCACTGGCATCTGGAGGGTGGAAGGCAGCGATACCGTATGCAGGACTGACCTCTGTACTGAAGAACTATCTAACCCTGAATGACAAAGGTGTACAAATGGGAAACTCTAAGCTCAAGGAAAAAGGAGTAATTTTCATTGTTTAGTGTTATGTGTAGAGTGTCACACTTAATCTTTAAGGTTTAGCCCTCAAAGCACAGTGTTCTGGTTTTGCAGAGGAACAACTGAAAGATTCTGCATAGTGGTTAAATGACTTACCAATATCATACTACTAAAGGACCCACTCAGGATTTGAACTCAGGTCCCTCTGATTCTCAAACCTACGCTTACCTTTCATCCTTACTACATATTGGAATCCATGACAAATCTGGGGACTTGTTAGAAAGGCAAAATTTCAGGGTTCCATTCCAGAGCTACTGAATTAAAATTTGCATTTTCAGGAGATGTCCGGGAAATTTGCAGTGCTGTGAGGCATCGTGTTGCTTCTAGACAAAGCGATGAGCTAGGTTTTTGAAAATCATGTCTTATAGATATTGGTAGACTGAAAAGGGAGCCGGCAGTTCACAGTATGGCAGAAGCTCTTCACCTAGACAAGCTTCAGGAGGGATTGGGGTACCTCTGAAATAATGTGAAAAACAGTGTTTTAATGTGCATGGGCATGTTTACAAGGTAGGAAGATGACTCATCTTTGGTCTAGTTCTCAGTTGCCTAATCAATGTGGGGGTACAAAGTGTGGTTTAGATGGTTAGATGCTTTCTGGGCCCAGGCAACCAGTGGACCCTGTCATGTCAGGAAACACATGGCAGGTAGTGGGCCCAAGAGTGTTAGCCCATGTAAAGTCATTTGAAGACAGCGTTGGTTCGTGGTACCGTGCTGGCCACATCTCACTGTCTGCAAGCCAATTCATTCTGGACCCTGAAAACTGTTATGGTCATAATTCTTTTGGTTACAAGTGTCTTTACTGAAAAGAGAAATGCTGGGCCGAGAGATGGCTCAGTGGTTAAAGCATTCACAGTGCAAGCAGAAGGACTGGAGTTCAGATCCCCGGAGCCCATATAAATGCTGGGTGGGTGTGAGACCACCTGTAGTTCTATCCCCCAAAGGTGGAGCTTTAGGTTCCCCAGCAAGCTGGTTAGTTAGACTAGCCTTATAGACAAGCCCTAGGACTGGTTGAAGATGCAGCCTCGAAAGAATAAGGTGAAAGGGTGATTCTCCACATGCATAAGCACATGTATGCACACATGTGAATTGTGTACACGCACACACACACACACACACACACACACACACACACACAAATGGGAAAAAAATGAGAAAGGTAGAATTTGGACTCCATGTCAGGTCTCTTGAGCTTCAAAGTCCAGGACTGTGGCACTACCTATTCAGGGCGGCCCTAGCCCGGCTCCCAAATTCAGGACAAGCTGGATGTACAGACATGCCACGGACATGTCCTAACAGAGGACCATGCAGGCGGAGGGATGAACAACCAATGAGAAGCGGCCATCTAACCTGACCCTGCAATGGACACCTAGTAAACAGTTAAATGACTGTGGCTGCTCCCCTCCCAGGAGGGATGGCAACACCTGATTGGACCCTGACCCTATATAAGCCCAAACACCCTTAATGACTCTGAATCTGCTGCATCTCGTCCACTGCTGCTTCTCACCTGATTCCCGGGGTCTGGTGGTGACCCCATCGCTGGCTCGCCCATTCGCCTCTAGCCCCGAGGCCCCGCTGTTTCCCGCTCCTCCCCCCAGCTGGCCCGGCGGGGGTACTGCAACACAGGACTGTATGTGGTTCACTCAGCCTTCATCCAGGGGCTCAAACGATGCTCCTAGGCTCACGTCTCAGTGTTTCTCAGCCAGGTTTTGCTGTCCTGGTGTTGGCGCAACAGCTGGCATTCTCCCGGCTGCTGCCACGCTGCTTCAGATGCAGAGGAACTGATCCAAGCCCTGGCACTGGAGGGCTCTGTCTTGATGAGCTTGAGCTGGACCCGTGCTTGTACTTGACTCGTCATCAGTGCTGGGAGAATGTGTTGCTCTGGCGACCTAATCCTGCGTGTGAGCTGAGTCCCTTGAAGTGAGAGCTGGGTGGATCCCAGATGGTGTCCACTGCTGTCCCTGAAGCCAGGACAGAGCCAAGGGGGGTGAGGCAGCCAGAAGAACCCAAATATTTATGGAGTTTAAAATTTGGAGCCTCACTGCAAACCTGTCCTCAGGTTTGGGAGTTTTCAGTTCCAAGCCATTGAATTTGAGCAAGTTACTCAACATTGATAAGCCTTAATTTCTTCTATAAAATAGGTTAACAGTAGTCACCTTAACAATAATAATAAATTTAATCACAAAGGATAGCATGTGTTAGTTAGAGGGTGTATTATTTTAACATTATTTTAATGTTATATATATGAATATAGTGACTTTATAATACTTTCAACCTTCAGTTGCAAAGCCTAGTCCCCCTTCTTTTCCCCTTATAACCAACCCTTCATCCACCCTGCCTGCCTTTCTCACATTTTCAGATCTTTTCACTAGGGTGGCCCATGGTGTTTCATCTAGTCTGTGATGACTTATGCCTGACCTAATACATGCTCCAGCAAACTTCCTAGATCAATGGATAATACCATTGAGGAAAGCATCCTCCTTTATTTCCCTATTAGCATTAGTAGAGGGCGTATTATTAATATATTCTGAAAATACATTCTGAAAAATATTTGGCTAAAGTATGAAATGTGCTTAATATGAATATTCTGTTGATGTCAATCTGGATCCCCATCTATTGATCACTCTGCACTAATGTGTACAACTTGTTAGGAAACCAACCACCTTGTTTCAGTTTATAGTCTTGACCTTTGAACGCATTGTGGCACAAATGTATAAAAATGCTGGAATGGAACTCATCACTTTATAAGGTATAATTTGAAAGTTAACTGTTTAAAAAGAGATAATTCTGATGTCTGTAGAGGTATCGCATTTAGCATGTAAGGTTGAGATTTAGCTCGAGAGACCTGTTGAACCATAACGTTATCCTAAATTTTGTTAAAAGTCTTAGAACTTTGAAGCTGCCTTTGACCAAACTATGGATTTCCAGGTCTATCCTCGCTCTAATCTGAGCCGCAGGGAAGTCCAGTTAATTATGGAGATACAAGGCGTGTCTTCTGAGAACCCTCCAGACTAACCTACCTCATGTTTCTCTTCCTGCATATGTTGATAGCTTCCGTACACACACACACACACACACACACACTCACACTCATACTCATATACACACACACACACACACACAGAGAAAAAGAGAGAGAGCGAGAAAAGAGAGAGAGAGAATCAACCTAGGGAGCTCATTTTGGAAGGCCATAATAGCCCAACTCTAACCCTAATTAAGCAGTGGGTTGAAATTGAAGCAAATGAGCTGTAAGAAGCCAGTGTCTGATGCTCCTTATTTACTAGAGCTGTTCAGGGCGGTGTGGCATCATACCTGTCCCTGTCATCCACATTAGCACAGTTCCCAACTCTGCGGTGGACACACACATCCACCACCCCAAAACGAGCTAGGTCACTTTGTACTTAGCTAATAATTTGAAGAAACAACAAAGTATGTGTTGTAAGTCCAAAAAAGCTTTTGGTTTTTTGCTCCCATTGCTCCGAGGTCATGAAATAACCTGTGTAGGATCTCATGCACAAACAGCCTGAGGAAGGTGAACTTGTCTGCCTGTGGTTTTCCTTCACTAATGTGTAGTATGTGCCATGAAATACAGCGGCACCCCAGAAAGATGGGGACAGACACACAGATGGGCGGATTCCTCCCTGGGCATTTATAATAGGCACATGCAGTTGACCACATGCTAACATTTTGCTTGTCTTCTTGGTTTTAAAGACTACAAGCACAGCTTTGAGCGTTTGTACCATAAGGAATTCACGGAGAAGTGCAGGGAAATTTTTGTCATTTCCAAGGAATCACAGAGGATTTTGGAAATACTGGAGAAATTTGCCTTACGGGGTGTGGAAATTGAGCCTACCAGTACAGTATCAGATTCTGGTCTAGACTCTGTTCTCAGGTAAGATGGCCAAGCCTTCTAATGGGGTCTGTCTTTGCTAAATGTGATTCTACCAAATTCAGAGTGTCTTTCTGCCCTTTCCCTATACGTTGTCTGTCCCTTCCCGTAAGAAAAACCTTGTGTGAAATTCTTCAGTGAGAATTTCAGGTGTCATGCTATTCTTCTGATCTTACTGGTATTTCACATGCTTTCTTCCAAGATTATGAAGTCCCAAAAGGCAGGACACCTGACTTTTTCTTCTGTATATTGAAATAATTTCCGAGAATAATGGAGTGACTGAAGGGAGCAGGAATTAGTGAGTGTGAATGATGTACTTGCTTAGTATTATGTCGTTTACAAAGAACTTCCACACGTCATCATTAGTTTTTATCAATGATCTTCAAATATTCTAACACTCATGAAACTATGGGTCACATCATTAGTAATGCTAGCAAGGAATCAATTTATCAGATACAATGTACGTAGTCCTTCATTGGTTCTGGTGTCCTGTGTGATTAGACCCCCAAATCTCTTCCCCTCCAGAGGGATTGCAGAGCCCACTTACCACTCACAGACATTGAGAAGTTGAGGCCACAGGAAAAAAGCTGGACATGTCTTGTGGTATCCATCCAAGTCTCATTCCTGCAGGGGGAGTGTAGTTCTTTTTCGGTTGCTGTGATAAAACACTCCGACCAAAGCATCTGAAGGTTCATTATTTTGGCGTCTAGTTCTAGAGGAATACAGCACATCATGGCAGAAAAGGCATGGCAGCAGGCGGGGAAGGCAGGGCAGGCGGGGAAGGCAGGGCAGGCGGGGAAGGCAGGGCAGGCGGGGAAGGCAGGGCAGCGGGCGGGGAAGGCGGGGCAGCGGGCGGGGAAGGCGGGGCAGCGGGCGGGGAAGGCGGGCAGGCGGGGAAGGCAGGGCAGCGGGCGGGAAGGCAGGGCAGGCGGGGAAGGCGGGGCAGCGGGCGGGGAAGGCGGGGCAGCGGGCGGGGAAGGCGGGGCAGCGGGCGGGGAAGGCGGGGCAGGCGGGGAAGGCAGGGCAGCGGGCGGGGCAGGCGGGGCAGGCGGGGCAGGCGGGGAAGGCGGGCAGGCGGGGAAGGCGGGGCAGGCGGGGAAGGCGGGGCAGCGGGCGGAGAAGGCGGGGCAGCGGGCGGAGAAGGCGGGGCAGCGGGCGGGGAAGGCGGGGCAGCGGGCGGGGAAGGCGGGGCAGCGGGCGGGGAAGGCGGGGCAGCGGGCGGGGAAGGCGGGGCAGCGGGCGGGGAAGGCAGGGCAGCGGGCGGGGAAGGCAGGACAGGCGGGGAAGGCGGGGCAGCGGGCGGGGAAGGCGGGGCAGGCGGGGCAGGCGGGGAAGGCGGGGCAGCGGGCGGGGAAGGCAGGACAGGCGGGGAAGGCGGGGCAGCGGGCGGGGAAGGCAGGACAGGCGGGGAAGGCGGGGCAGCGGGCGGGGAAGGCAGGACAGGCGGGGAAGGCGGGGCAGCGGGCGGGGAAGGCGGGGCAGGCAGGACAGGCGGGGAAGGCGGGGCAGCGGGCGGGGAAGGCAGGACAGGCGGGGCAGGCGGGGCAGCGGGCGGGGCAGGCGGGGCAGGCGGGGCAGGCGGGGCAGCGGGCGGGGCAGGCGGGGCAGCGGGCGGGGCAGGCGGGGCAGGCGGCAGGAGCAGAAAGCTGGGGGCGGGGTGTTGAGTCTACACTCAGGAAGCAGTGAGAACAAGCACAGGATGTCAGGCTGGGCTGTAAAGCCTTAAGGGCTGCCCCAGCGACATACTTCCTCCAGCAAGACTTTACCTCCTAAAGGTTCTAGAACCTTCCCAACAGCAGCACCAGCTGGGGACAAGTGCTCGAACACAGGAGCCCGGGAGGAACAGTTCACGTTCAAACCACAGCAGAATAGTTTCTTATCGCCTCTTCTTCTCCACTGGCTTTTATCAAGGATCTCATTTATTTTTGTGGTTTGAAATAAAGCTACAGTAGCAGGGCTGGCACAGGGCTGGTCTTCATAGTCACTGCCCCAGGCTTAGCACATACCACTGTGGTCCACGGAGAGCTGCTGCATTCGGGTGGCTCTGGGAACTCAGGCTAAGTGGAAGGGAATTGATTATTGCAACATAGCACACAGTCATTGCTTTTAATTTCACAGCGAAAAATATATAGGTTATGTGTTAAAAAAATCAGACTGAATTGGAGACTGGGAGAGTGGCAGCTGGCAGGATGAGTGGGAGGGAAAGGGGTGTCTGTTAATGGGGAGAGAAAGGGTGTCTGTTAATGGGAGAGAAGGGGTGTCTGTTAGTGGGAGGGAAGAGACTGCTGTTAGTGGGAAGGGAAGGGGGTGACATTGGAGAGGGAAAGAGGTGATTACTAGTGGGGAGGGAAGGGGGTGACATTGGAGAGGGAAAGAGGTGATTACTAGTGGGGAGGGAAGGGGGAGGACTAGAAGGGTGGGAAGGGGTGGCTGTTAATGGGAACAGTTTTTTGGGGGTTACTGAAAATCTCCTAATATTAAATAGCAGTGATGTTTGCACAACTTCTTGAATATATTGCAAATCACTGAATTAAACTCAGTATTTTGATATGTGGTTTATTTTTCAGTGCTTATAATGTAATACATTTTGTTGCAATTGAACTACTAAAGTTGGATCCAACAAAATTACCATAGTTAGACAGTCCATTTAGATCAGTTGCATGAAAGCATTTAGGATTCTCTATTTGCTTTGCTATTTGGAACAGTGACCCATATGTATGCTCTTGAAGCATGCATACATGCATACATGCCAGTCAACAGAAGAGTGTTCAAGTTTCAAAGCAGGGTCTTTTTTATTGTGTATGTGCATGTATTCTTCATGCATGTTTCACAGTACATGTGAAGGTCAAAGGACAACTTTTGGGGTTCTGTCCTTTTACCTTGTGGGGACTGAACTCAAGCTATGAAATGCATGTGGTGGATGCCTGTACCCGCTGAGTCATATTTCCAGCCCTGATCAAAATAATTTTTTTGATGTCTCATGTGTTCTTGAGAACAAACCATGAAGACCCCAATCATGTAGGTGAATTATGTTTGAGTTTTTTAGAAGTCGGTTCTCTCCTTCCACCTTGTGGGCTTCCAGGGATTGAACGTAGGTCTCCAAGTTTGCAAGCAGATACTTTCCTTACTGAATTATCTCACCAGCCCATGTGGACATTTTTATTCATGGATTTTTTTTTTTTTTTTACCTGCTTGGGACTCAGAGATTGCCACAGTGACCAAGTGATATTGATACACTCCCCCGCCTCCGTGGAGTCTGCACTGTGGACACAGGCACGGAGTCTAGCAGATGTGTAGAATGTGAGATGTGCTCCTGTCTTGGAGCATTGATGGAGGGAGGTGGAACTGACGTGAGCCAGCGGTAGGATGAGGGAAGCCCAAGTGCCTGGGGATGTTTGAGGAACAAGTAGCTGCAAGTGATCAAGCCAACTGTGCAAACATGGGCTGGAAGAACAGCCAGACAGAGGCCTTGAGGCTAGAGAAATAGCAAGGTCAGCAGCCACAGGAGAGAAGGGGCAGAGGGTGGGGCCTGCTGGAAGGGACAGAGGGTGGGGCTTGCTGGAAGGGACAGAGGGTGGGGCTTGCTGGACAGGTCTCACAACCACTAAGGACTCTTGCTTCATTTCTTACCTCCATGCCATGATTTGACAGGCTTTCATTGGCTGATGGCAGAGGTATAAATAGGAACCCAGATTAAATCTAACCTTTCGAGGCTGGCAAAGGAATGGAGCAGTAGAGCACTGGTTCCCAGTTCGTCAATGGAGAGCGGGTTTTTATGAAACAGCCATTAGGGAGAATTCTCTTCACCCCAAATGGAGAAACTGAGTCCACTTGAGGGGAATTTTATTAGAAACATGTGCACACAGGCTAACTCTGGGAAAGCTCCACTGAGTTTAGCAATGTTTTCCAAGTTGCAGTTTACTTTATACACAAGGGTAGGGAGGGGCTAGATGAAATAACTAATCACCAGCAGGTTTACCTTTATAGGTTTACAGCTGTTTACGACCAAGGTCAACGTGGTTGTGGTTATCATGGTTCCTAGGTGTAACTTCCCTCTTATCCCATAGCTGTGGGGAGTCATTCAGACATTTCAGCACCACCAAGAGTGTTCTCACCCCAGAGGCTGAGAGGAGAGGGGAACTGACCTGCATCTAACTGGTATCTGATGACTTGACCGAGAGTTTCTGTTTTAATAGGCCCTCAGGCAGATCCTCTTTTCACACTATCTCTTTGCTGATTTCTAGTTCAGGTTTGCATGTGCTATTTCATCCCTGCATTCATTTGCTCACTCATTCAACAGTCTAGTAGTCAGTTGTCAGTAAGATAGTTTTGGGGGCTCTCCCCATTCTTAGCAATGGAAAATCACCCCCCCACACACACACACCACATATACCAAGAGATTGATCCTAGGGCCTTTTGTACATGGTAGGCAAACACTCTACCACTGAGCTATATACCCAGGCCTTTTTTTTTAAACACAGGCTCTAAATTGCCCGTGCTGGTATTGAGTGTGTGATCCCTTTGCCTCTGCCTCCCAAGTAGCTGAGATGATAAACACCAACCAAGCCCAGCTGACGCTATCTATGAAGGCAGAGCTGCAACTCGCAGGCAGGTGTGGAGGTTGTTGCAGTTCGCCTGCATGGTTCCTGGTAAATCGCTATCAAATGACTTAAGGGAACAAGGGGTTTATTTTCTCTTGTGATTTTCTGGTTACAGTTCTCAGTTCAGCTTGACAAGAGAGCTTACACCAACACCAGGGCCGAGGGAACTGGCCACACCATCTCTACATAATGACTGAGAGAGAGACGATCCTTACTTGCCAGACCAGCATGTCTGGTCAGGTATACACAAGAATGGTGACTCTCTCAACCAGCTGTCTGTATTTTATTCCAGGGGCTAATCCCACCCACCATGGGCTGGGCCTTCCCCATCAGCTAGACAATCTCCTGCAGGTTTGCTCTGGGCTTAACTTGACCACTAATTCTCTACAAATGTGTCCAGAGCTCAAAACCCTCCACTGTCAAGTTGACACCTGTGCCCAACTATGTAGTGGTACACACATGTAACCCTTGCGCTGGAGAGATAGAGGAAGAGGTAGAGGTAACAGGAAGATTAGGAATTCAGGATCATCCTTGTCTGTGCGGCAAATCTGAGGCTAGCCTGGGCTGCAGAAAACCCTGCCTCAAATAATCTCAAAGGAATAACTGTCGGTCACAAGACGAAAGTCTCTGTGCTGTGATGTTCACAGACTTGAGTTTCCTCTGCACACCTAGAAGCTCTTCACTAGGAAATGAAACATCAAGACAAATTAGAGAGCTCGTGCCTTTGCCTGATCACAGACGCCATGTCTGTGGGATTACCAGCTAGTGCTCCTGGTGAAGGTGCCATGTATGTAGTTGGGAGTCTGATTTCATGTCATCAGAATGATGGAAATTCCTGGTATATGAACGCTTCTGTTTTTTATTCTCTCCCGTCTGTGCTGTTATAGGCAGGACTAGCCTGGTGATGATGGATGGGTGGGGAAGGGAACTGGACATCGACCTTAGTCTCCCTTGGCCTTGAACCCTTGACCCAAGGTTCATATTGGATAGTGCTAGAGTCTGTGTAGCAAGAGGGGCCATTGGAAGCTACCTGCCAGTTCTGTGCTCCCAGTTTTTACCTTGTGCAAAGCCATAGCCCAGAGAACAAATAACTTCCTCACGGCCAGTTGGGATCAAAGTTGAGATCAGAGCTTTGTGTATCTTACAAGCAAAATGTACTCAGGAAAATCTCTTCTCTCTCACTCACTTGGTAAGCGTTCTCTCTCTCTCCTTTCCCGCTCCTGTCTCTGTGTCTGTGTTCATGTCTGTAACATGCATGTGGAACTGGAGGTCAACCGCAGGTGTCATTCTTCAGGTGTTTTTTGAGGCTGGCTCTCGCTGACCTAGAAGTCACCCCATAGGGTAGGCCGACTGGGATGAGTCCCAGGGATCCACCTGTCTTTGCCTCCGCAGCTTGAAGTGGGTGCCACACTGTTAGCTTTATTCTGTAGTTCCGGGGATTAACTCAGGTCCTTAAGCTTGCGCAGGAAACACTTTTCCTGACTGAGCTGTCTCCCAGCCCTGGCCTTGGTGACTCTTCTTACCCATGTCTTCCTCTTGGTTTTCAGAATAAATTCTCTTCCGACTTACAAGTCCATTTTGCTGTTGTCTGGAGAGCGTGGCTGTGGGAAGTCTACTCTGATCGCCAACTGGGTGAACGATTTCAAAGACAAATACCCGAGCGTGCTGATAATCCCGTATTTCGTGGGGAGCACCTGCGAAAGCAGCGACATCATGTCTGTGATCCATTACTTCATCATGGAGCTGCAGCTCACGGCCCAAGGTAACCCTCGGACAGTGCCTGGCATCTTCTCGGCGCTCCATCTGCGGTCTTCCCTTTTACGTCAGCGCAAGGACGGTTGCTTTACATATGTCAAGTCATTTGTCAGATGGGGACCAAAACAGTCTTCAGGCGAGGAAAAAGTCAGTTTTAATGAAAGTATGAATCTTCAGGTAGAGATGCTCCCCAACCAGTTCACTAGCTTTATTGAGCGTGTTTATTCATTCGCTCATTTATTCATAAGACATTGGTTTCTTGCCTCTGTGTTCTAGAATACAAAAGTGAATTTTGGAAATAAGGCTGAATGGGTGTTCTAGACAAAAAAGCAGGTATAAAATCTTTAAGAATCATATCTGATATGCATACTGATGTGGTAAGGCTGTAGGGCTCTGTAGTGAGAAATTAGGGACTGTGTCTCTGCTAGACTAACTCAGGTTGTATTGGCTAAATCTCATTTCAGTGGCTTGTCAAATAGAGCTGATTTTTGTTTTATTCTTTGGTACTTCATACTTAAATTCAATGAATTTATGTAAAATTTCTCCCTTCCTACCCATTCCCTTTCTCTCCTGTCCCACTTCATAGTTCTCCTTTTCAGTAATTTCTTTCTTTTTTTCCCCTTTGATTTTCCAAGACAGGGTGTGTTATGGTTTGAAATGTGTCCCCCATAGTTTCATGTGTTTGGCAAGGTCATGGCACCTTGAGAAGTGGAGCCTTGCTGGAGGAAGGCAGTCACAAGGGGTGAGCCTTGAGGTGGATTAGTCCCACCCTACCTCCAAGAGAAGTCTGTCTTTGCTGCAAGCAGTCTGCAGCTCTCAGCTTCCAAGATGTCTGTGATGACCTAGCCTCCTCCAGCTGCTCCCCTCTGGAACTGTAAGCTGAATAAACCTCCCTTTCTCCCTTAAGTTGATTGACTTTGAGTGTTCTCTCACAGCAGTAGTTAAGAGTAACTGTTACAGGGTGTCATGGATCAGCTAAACAGCCAAGGTTGGCCTTGAACCTGATCCTCCTGCCTCCATGTCTCAATTGCTAGGATTACAAGTTTGTGTAATAGTCTAGTATGTGTTTCTAGAGCATTTTCCTCTACACGGTGGCTTAGGAGAACAAGTTTCTTCATAAAGCTGTGTCACTCCTTAAAGGCCTGCGTCTTCTGCTTTGTGCCAGAGGAAGGGAGGGGGTAGAAAAGACCACCTGTTCCTTCAAAGCCTCAGCCTGGACTCCACTCCCATCCTCAGGGGACTCAAGCAGGTCTAGAAGACTAGTCCCACCCTATGGAGGGAGTGCTGTGAGCTGTTTTGGAACAAGTAGCTATCTTCTCTGCTGCACTTTCTTGGGGACCAGCTCACTGGCAAAAATCAAAACAAAAAATAACAAAACAAAAACCAAGACAGCCAGCAACACAGAGATCCGGAGAAAGACGAAGGGGGAAAGCTAAGGTAGCCCCTAAGCTGGCAACACAGTGGCATGGGTTAAGGACTGGCAGAGGCCAGGCGGCCAGTCAGAGATGGACAGCAGGAAGACCAGACTGCTTCATATCTGGGTTTGTAGGCCAGAATATTAAGTCCATCCCTATTGGATTCTGTTAGGGCAAAGACAGTAGAGGGCTTCCAGTGGGAAGCCAGGAGCAAGCGTGGGCAGGGGCACTTGCAGAGGCTATTGGAGTGATCCCACTGAGGATTCCTGGCATTGTTGGGCGAGGGCAGCAGCCGGGAAGGGTTGTAGGTCGACTAAGAATTTGCAAGCTTGGGTACAGAGTTGAAGGTAAGAGAGGACTTGAGGGGGAACCCCCAGCTCTGGGCTTTAGGGAGGTAGATGGAAACCCGACCATTCGAAGACCTCTGGGGAGTCCTGGAGCGGCAGTGGAGGTGATAAAGGGCTGGGAGTCAGGAGTCAGCTTTGGATGAGTGACACCTGTGCTGATAGTGGTGGAGGTCCCGTGGGGTCTGCATCGTTGCCTCATGCTGTGTGGGGAGGGTGGGTGTGGGTCTCTGAGCCTCTGCATGGAGCCTTTGCCCTTCATTGTCGCCCTGCGGCCTTAGGTGAGTCATTTGAACTCCGTGGTGTAGTTTTCCTATTTGTTTTGTTCTTGTTGGTTCGGTCTTGAGTGGATCTCCTGGCATGAGGTGGTCTCAGACCCACTAAGTAGCATTGGATGACTGTGAATTCCTCATCCCCTGCCTTCCCTCCACTAAGTGCTGGGATCACAGGCACGCGCCATCACCCCGCTTGGCTTTCCTCTTTGTGAAGTGTGGATTAAAAAAAGGAAGCGACTGCCAGGTATTTAAGCGGATTAACTGGGATAAAGGTGAAAGGCTTTCAGAGCAGGTGCGTACACTGGCCCGGGCGTGACTCTGGGAACTCAGAGAATCTGTGGAACCTCGGGGTGACTTGGATGAGTCCGTGTAATCTGTACAGCGGTCCAGGTGCCGGAGCATCTTTCTGTGGGTGCAGTGGGTGTCTGTGGAGCATCTTTCTGTGGGTGCAGTGGGTGTCTGTATGAACGTGTGTGTGTGTGTGTGTGTGTGTGTGTGCGTGTGTGTGCGTGTGTGTGTGTGGCACAGTTCCCTTCTGTTGTAGCTCCTGGGCACACAAAGCAGCACGACTGTCTCCGAGAGGCACTAATCCTGTCCTGGCACATCCCCAGGGAGCTCTCAGCCCAGACTGATGATGATGTAACTTAGTCAAACACACCCAGTTACGATTTTAGTCCCAATGCAAATTGTTATTTAAACCAGTGTGCTTTGGGGGGGTGCAGAAAACTTCTGGTAAAACCAGCTGCCGTCTTTCAAGCAAGTAGCCTTGTAGGCTAGTGGGAGAAGGCTAAACCCAGTTTGATCTCCCTTCTTTGCTGCTGGCTAAGAGCAGCTCACTAAAACTCTATGGGCACAGACTTCTCATCTGTAAAACAAAGATGGAACGAATAGGAGCTACCTCTTCAAGCTCTGGGAGAATTAAAGATGATGTGGGTAAAGAATTGAATGGTGGCTGGGGATGTAGCTCACTTGATAGAGTGTTTGTCTAGCATGCACGAGTCCTGAGTTCAATCCCCAGTATCAAATAAACTGGGCATAATGGTGCACACCTGCAGTCTCAGTACTTGGAAGGTAGAGGCAGAAGGAGCAGAAGTTCAAGGTCGTCCTTCTATATAGCAAGTTTGAGGCTAGTCTGGACTAGTGAGACCACAAATAGAAAAACAGAACAAAAACGAAACAAAATAAATCAGACCAAACCAAACAGAGTTGAAAATGACAGCTTTCCCATGACTGCCATTATTATTGTTTTTGTTGTTATTTTTTATTTATCATTGAGATTGTTATTCCCCCCTGAGCTAGAAGAAAGCTGCATTCAGGACCCACTAAGGGAAACAAGACTCATTGTCTTCATGAGAGAGAAAGGACTGACAGGAAAGTACGGCTGTGGCCCTGCAGCCTGGGCAGACTGTGGGTGGAGAGGAAAATGCATCTAGCCCCAGGGTCATTTTTTTGAGCTGCCCATGCTCACAACCCAGCTGGATTCTGGGGCGAGGTGGATGTGGGTGCGGGGCAGTGTGCTGCCAGAGAACATCTGGAGGCCAGATGCAAGCCGCAGATTCAGCTCCGTTGCAGGGTATTTTCCTGTGACCTGCCTCTGCCCCTCCTTCTCTGAGACACCGAACAGTCTGTGTGGCACCTGTCGTTCTGCCCCTCTGGCCCCAATACCTGTCTGCCAGGGTCCAGGGATCTGACGGGGAACATTGCCTCTCACCAGCTCTCCAGACACCCACGCCTCTCCCCTGCCACCTGGCAGCTGCCGTCCTTGCTGTGACCGCTTTGCGGAGGGCGGAGCCGAGGCTCGTCTTGCTTCCCGTGCATTTCCACGCTCTGCCGTCCCGCCCATCCTGGTGGCAGTGCTGAAGAACAACTGATCGCAGGCGCTCTGAGCACCAGGTGCTGCGCTCGCGGCCCGTCAGCCTCCCGGGGCGTCCAGCAGCGCGCCGTGCGGAGCAGCCGTCGCGGAGCAGCCTGGTCCGGCCGACACATGGAGCAGCAGCAGGCGGCAGCACAGGGAGCTCAAGCCCTGGCCTCTGGGGATTGGAAGCTCCCGGTCCTCAGCCCTACACTCCCAGCCTCCTGGAGGTGACAGGAACGTGTCTGCCTTTCGGATAAATCCCTCCAGTGTGTCCTCCCACTGTGCATTCGTGGGAAAACCTACGTGCGAGTTGGTGATGTGGAATGGGCAGGAAGTCTCAACAGGGCCTGCCAAGCTGTGTGCCCCAGGCCATGCCAAACTCCTGGGTCTGGCCTCTTGCCTTTCCCTCCACCAGTTTGGTTTCCTCGGAGTGGACCAGTCACTTCTGGTCCATGTTTACCTCCCTTCTCGTTCCCTTGCCCCTCCCTTTTCCCAGATCAGGGAATTACTTCTGATCCTTAAGGACCACCGCCTCTGTAAGGGGGCTGAGGGGCGCCTCCCTCCATCCGTGCTTCCAGTGCAGCCCCAGTGCCTTTGCATACTTGTTAGTTTACCTGTGTGTGGTGTCTCCTTCCAAGTCCTGTGAGTTCCCCTGCTATGTCCCTGGGTGACTTATAGATGGCATTAGCATTATGTATTCCGTTATTTGTCCCCTTTGCGAGTCCTGTGAGTTCAGAGGTCACTTCTGTTCTATTGGTCATGACATATCCAGGGCCTGGCATAGCACAGAAGGTTCTCAGTAAATCTATGTTCAATGACAGCCTCTCTATGCACATGTGTGTGTGCTCACACACACACACACACACACACACACACACACCTTACAAGTCTGTCTGATAGTAAGTCATTAAGGTGGAATTTAAACATTCGAAATGCTAACATTTGAATTAGGCAACAAGCCATTGCCATTTAATGGAGATAGACTAGTTCTACATAATAAATGTTTGGGATCATTTTCCAATACGGATCCAGACTTTAATATCTTTAGGGGAAAAACAATTACATTCACTCCAAATGTGATTTTAAAAACACTGACATGTATGCTTTGCTTCTATACAAATCTACTTATAAATCTTTAAGTGGCATCTTTGAGTAATTTTTTCCCATTTTTTTCTTCTGTTCTTGAGATGCTATGCGATGTGATTGTCAGGCCGTGTGTATTTCTTGGGGTTCATTCACGTCCATCTTGCCACTTGTCCTCTATGCCAGCCAGCGCTGTGGAAGGGGCGAATGATCCTCATCTCCACAGCCTGATGGAGACAATTAGACTTGCCGACAGGCAGTGCCCACACACGGTTCGAGAGCCAAGCACACCATTAGTGGCAAAGGAAGGCTTCTTGTGACCCTTGCTCAAGCCCCTCCACTTCTCTAGACTTTAGTCCAATGATCTACAGAAGAGGTTTTCGGACTGCATAGGTGATTTGGAAGAACCACGTTTACCCTAAAAGTCTATATTTGGCAGGTGTGATGGCTTCTCTATAATCCCAGCACCAAGACTGGGAATCACAAGTTCAAGGTCAACCCGGGCTACAGAGCAAGATGAGGATTGACCGTCATTGAAAGTCTAAAATCCCAATGTAAGTTTAAAGATTCGTTGTCAAGGAGACAAGTTCCCACTCTGTGCTTCTGGCTTCAAGCCCCTCTTCCTGTCCCACCTCCTCAGGGCTGAGATCTCAGGTCCAGCCACCTCCTTGGCTTGGGATGGTTTTTAAATTCAAAGAACAAAATGTCAAATGGTAACTCTTACTCTTCCTTTTCTTGAAAAAAAGATCTGTCCATTCCAGTACATTCTCCTGTTGTCTCATATGTAATTTAAGTTGTTTTAAGTATCTGATTTCTAATTTCTTGTTGTTTTTGTTGTTGCTGAGATGGGGTTTCATTTTTCTGAGGCTGGCCTCACCCTTGATCTCACCATGTGACCAAAGATGACTTTGACCTTCTGAACCTCCTGCCTCCACCTCCCAAGTGCTGAGGTTACAGGCACACATCATAAAGCCTAGTTATAATCATTTTGTAATGTAAAATAAAAAAATGAATATAGCCATCTACTGTGACCAAACATATAAAGTAAATATTACTATAAAACAATGTGTATTTCAATGTCTAATTGCTCAGACTTTAATCAAAGATACAGTTCATGTGTATGGAAAAATCATCCTGCACATGACACAGGTTATTTTGTAAGTAGAGAGGGCCATGTAAGACTCAAATGTTTTGGGCAATATCGCTGCTAGGTTGTGATCTTTGAACATGGTGAACTAATCTTTGTTAGATAAAGTAATATAAATCTTGCATCAATTTACGTGGTAGTTGCATTTTAAAACAGTTTAATATGTAGCTTTAAAACCATGTAAAAATACTTTTTAATTTACATGTAAGATGGCGTCGGCTTCTAGGTTGGGTGATGTGACTGACAGAAGCATTTGAAGGTTGAGCGGAGGGGGACAAAGCTTCACTGGCCGTGGCTGTCTGTGTCGTGGGATGGTAAAATCCCTCCAAGCTCAGCTGGAGCCGCTGCTCTTAATGGCTTCCAGCTTTCCCAGCGTCCACTGGACTTTCCTAACCTCTAGGCCTTTGTCGCTCAGCCTCTCATCTCAGATGTCTCCTTTTCATCATCATGGTGGTTATGCATCAAACTCCTGTATCTTTTGAAACCCACTTTTGCTGACAGCACAGAACCTGTTCCCACTTCCCTGAAATCCTTAATTTTACATTGCAGATCATTTTATCTCCTCGTGGCATTGAGCACAGACCTTAGCGTGAGAAGCAACCAATAGTTTGTTAAACATAATTGCTTTCAACAATTCCAACAGAATCTTAATATGTCTGACAGACTCCATCCATAAAGATGGGACTTGATTTCCTGGATGCTAATATGCCCTGTTTTCTATGGAAAGCCATGCTTTTGAAACAAAACCAAGACAGAATTACATGAACTAAAATGCTCTTAGTGTATTGGTAATGGATTATAATTGAGTTCACAGGTACTAGGTCATTTAAACAGTCTGACAGTTGGTTCTCTCACATTGCTTTATCTGCCCTTTGTTAGTACATAGTATAGAAGAATGATTTATATATATGTATACATATGATTTAATATATATGATTTAAGATGGATCATAAGGGGCTGGGAATGTAACTTAGAGGTAGAGTGCTTGCTTCGTGTGCATGAAGCCCTGGATTCAATGCCTAGTGCTGGAAAAAAGGATCAAGAGCAAAAATAAAGCAAAAGGCCGAGGCAGAGGAATTCTGTACATGTCCATTACCAGAAGCATCCAGCATAGAGCTGTGTCCCCTGAACAGGCTCCTGAGGTTAAGGAGAAATTCACAGATCATGTTTGTTCCTTCCTCCCATTCTAATGTATATGACGTGCCTTAGGAAAATGAGAGTCACAGTTGTGGATGATAAAAAAGATATTTTGGGGGGCTGGGGAGATGATGTAGTAAAGTGCCTGTCACACAAGCATGAAACCCCGAGGTCCCCAGGACCATGTGAAGAGCCAAGCGTAGTGGCAGATGCCTATAAGCCCAACATCGGAGAGAGAGAGACAAGAGCTCACTGTCAGCCAGTGTGGATGAACCAGTGGGCTACAGACTCAGTGAGACCCAGTCTCAAAAATAAAGTGGAGATCAGTTGAGAAGGATACAAGAGGCTAACCTCTGACCTCCACATGCAAGTGCACACACACACACACACACACACACATGCATGCACACACACACGCATGCATACACACACTCACTTGCATGCATACACACACTCACTTGCATACATACACACACTCACTTGCATACATACACACACTCACTTGCATGCATACATACACACACTCACTTGCATGCATACACACACTCACTTGCATGCACGCATACACACACTCACTTGCATGCACGCATACACACACTCACTTGCATGCATACACACACTCACTTGCATGCGCGCATACACACACTCACTTGCACGCATACACACACTCACTTGCACGCATACACACACTCACTTGCACGCATACACACACTCACTTGCACGCATACACACACTCAACTTGCACGCATACACACACTTGCACGCGTACACACACTCACTTGCACGCATACACACACTTGCATGCGTACACACTCTCACTTGCATGCATACATACACACACTCACTTGCATGCGTACATACACACACTCACTTGCATACATACACACACTCACTTGCATGCATACACACACACACTCACTTGCATGCATACACACACACTCACTTGCATGCGTACACAGGGCCACATACATACAGAGACATGTACACACACACAAGCACACATAGTATTTTGATATGAAATCCTGAAGATGTTTTGGCATCTGGTAGTAAATGTCTCTGCATCTTTGGGGTCGAATGTCTTGAGGAAGCTAATCAAACATGTGACATGTGATCAATCAGACATGTGTCAGTACAACTCTGAGTAGCGCTCATGCTATCATCCCCCCCCCCCAGCTGTGGGTAGCGCTCATACTCCCGTTTCTGCAATGCCACCTTCCCGCCCCTCCCCCGTCTTGGCAGTGATGCAAACATTTCCATCTAATTTGAATCTTCTGCTTTGTAGGTACTCAGCTTGAAATGGATTTTCTTAATGAAGACTCCGGCGTCTTGGTCTTTTCGCTTCTCGTGGAAGTGTTTATGGCTTCTATCGGTTCAAAGCCATGCATACTCGTGCTAGATGGAATTGAAGAACTGATTGGTATTTATGGGATTTCAGGTCAGAAGGTAACATCTTTTTAAAATAACATATTTGATTAAAAAAAGAAGACCCTGTAATTTAGGATGTACCTAATACCTTTCCGTTACTTTGTGTGTCTCTGGGTGTACCTACCATTGCTTTTAGTTACCTTTTTATGTTTTATTGGACTAATACTTGTGTGGCATTTACAGTGAGCTGGACACTATTTTAGACCTATAACATATTGGTTATTTATTTCGGACAATTTCTAGACTCCAAGGTCTCGGGGAAACATAGTTGCATGAGGAAGAGACTATGACCATCTTCTCTGGTTACATAGAGGGGAGTTAAACAGAGGGGACTGGACAGCTATTGTTTAAGATCCCAAGATATTTCAGTGGTGGATTCAGGATTCAGACGTGGACAACCCGAGTCCAAAAAACGGCGCCTTTGCTCCTGCTAGGCCCATCCTTGTCCCATGACTGACTGTCATTCATTGGGTCCCTGTGACTGTATGTAGGTTTGATAGTCTCCTCCACCTCAGCGATGCTGATTTGGCACATTTCCATTCCATTCGCTGATTACCATCGGTGGCTTTTCTCCTTAGAGCAATATTGGAACCTCAACTGACTTGTAGTAGCAGCCAGGAGTTAGAGAAGCAGTTTGAAACTTTAAAATGGATGTAATTGATAAGTGATGAAAGAGTTCCTTAAAGAAGATCTGGTAAATAAAAACAAAAATAACACAACAAGAAGAAAACAAATGGACTTGCAATATTACCAGTGTTTGCCATTTTGTTGGTGGGCAGCCTTTTCTCTGTATATCTGTGTTGCTTAGTGACGGGGATGTGTTCTGAGAAATGTGTTATTGGGGATTTGTCACTCTGTAGACATCGTGGTGAGCTTAACACAGCAGAGGTGGAACCACTGTTGTATGAGCTGTCCATCACTGACTGTCATAGTTAAGCACAGGTGTCAACTTGACTCTTGAGGGTTTGAGCTCTGGGCACAGGTGTAGAGAGTTGATGGTTGAGTTAAGCCCAGAGCAAACCTGAAGGAGATTGTCTGGCTGCTGGGGAAGACCCAGCCCATGGTGGGTGGGATTAGGCCCTGGATAAATCACAGAGAGCTGGTTGAGAGAGTGGGCATCCTTCTGTATACTTGGCCAGACATGCTAGTCTGGCAAGTAAGGATTGTCCATCTCTCAGCCGTTATGGTGGCCAGTTCCCTCGGCCCTGGTGTTGGTGTGTGCTCTCCTGTCAAGCTGGACTATGAACTATAACCGGACTGTCCTAAGAAAGTAAACTCCTTGTTCCCTTAAGCTATGTTCTGGTCATTTATCAGCAACCATGGCAGGCGGACTGCAACACTGACCAAAATCTCCTCATGTAGCAGGAGTATGCATGTTTATGTAAGTATTTTGTAATCTATTTTTAATTTAATACATGACAAGCATAACATATCCAGTGGTAATTAATGACCCAAGCCCTGGAAGCAAAGACAGACATGATCCTCACGGAAGAAGGGAACATGGTGGGCTTTAGTGAATTCATATCACACACATGTCCATACGAGGCTTGCCTCATTGGATGTGATAGTTGCTATTACTAGGAAAAGGGATAAGAGAAGTCTGCTAAAACAAGAAAAGATTTTTTGGCTCTTTTCTTTTTTTAATATTTATTTATTTACTTGTTATTTATTTATTCTGTGTGTGTGTGTGTGTGTGTGTGTGTGTGTGTGTGTGTGTGTATGTGTGTTTGTGTCCCTGTGGAGGACCAAGGGTGACCTCCTGAATCATCCTAGTTCACTTCTATCTCCTTCTTGCTTTGCTCTGGGATTTCCCAGGCTCTGCCACCAGGGCCGGAAGTACAAGGTGCCACCATTTCCATTTGGCATTTTTACATGGGACCTGAGATCTGAACTCAGAACCTTCTGCTTGCAAGGCAACAGAACCATCTGAGCATCTTTCTAGCCCAAGAAAAGATTTTTGCTTAGTGTTTATTTAACTCATGATAGGTTTGTTGCACAAAATGACAATTCTTTAGCACAGCATAATGCTTTGTTATTTTATTAAATTGTTTACTTTATCTTGTCATAGTAAGGCACAGGTGTCAACTTGACAGTTGAGGGTTTGAGCTTTGAGTACATTTGTAGGGAATTAGAGGATGAATTAAGCCTTTCAGATTGTCTAGCTGATGGAGAAGGCTCAACTCATGGTGGGTAGGACTAGGCCCTGGAATAAAATACAGAGAGCTAATTGAGAAAGTTGGCATCCTTGTGTATACTTGGCTACATGATGGTCTGGCAAATAAGGATTATCCCTCTTTTAGCCATTGCATAGAGACGGTGTGGCCAGTTCCTTTGGCCCTGGTGTTGGACTGTCACTGGACTATCATAAGAAAATAAATCCCTTGTTCCCTTAAGCCGTTTGTTGGTGATTTGTCAGGAACCATGCAGGCAAAATGCAACATCTTGTCTTAGGTAATTATTGCTGTAGGCCATTCTTCAGAAGTTTATCATTTTATTGATTTATTGCCTTGAGGAGAACAAGTTTCTGCAACCTCTATTCACATTATTGGATTCATAATAAGCAAATCAGTTGAATATAGTTCTTTTGGATTTGTTGGTATTTCTTATGACCAAATTGTTTACCATCCAAGTTGCTCTTCGTGACCCTGACTCCTTCCCTACCTTACTGTACGCCTGTGGTCTGTCCACTGTAAGTCTAAAAGCCATTGGCGAAGTGATTTTGAATAGTTTTCTCCCGCCTCTGTCAGGCGAAGGACTTTTCCTGGCTGCCGCCCTTGATCCCTCCGCAATGCAAATTCATCCTGAGCACCATCTCCTCCAGCCTGTCGTGCAAGTCCCTCTGTGCACGGTCGGATGTGAGGACCGTGGAGCTCTCCAACGTGGGCGACGATGATACGAGGTTCAGTATCTTCAGGCAGCATCTGGCCTTTCCTGACCAAGACCGCTTCTGGCAGAACAGATCTATTTTGAGGAAGAAGCCGAGCCTGAACCCCCTGAAGCTCGCCGTCATCGCCAGCGAGCTGCAGGAGTGCAGGATCTACCGCAACGAGTTCCAGTGCATGCGCGAGTACCTGGAGACGCCGTCCATCCAGGAGCTCTGGGGGCTGATTCTCAAACGCTGGATTGAAGACTATGGTTGGGCTTTGAAGCAAAAGGGGGCAAACACAGACACCGTGGCTTCCCTAAAAGGTGAGCCTTGTGCAGTGCTGCCAGCTTGGTGGAAGTCCACTGGGAAAAAGGTTTGTGGTGGGCCCCGCCTAGGGAGAGAGCGGTCAGGGCAAACACAGGGCTTCCAGTTCAGTTTGGATTTTAGATCAATGACAAATAATATTTTAGGGGAGGGAAATAGGAATAGTATTTTAGTAAAAATACATCTCAGTTATTAAATTGAATCACTCCTTAGACTTCAGATAAATTACAAATAATTGTCAGAATAATATATCCCAAATACTGCACGAGGCATACTTACATGTAAAAGCAGTCTATCTGAAGTTCATATTTAACTGGGCATCTCATGTTCTTTGATTAAATGTGATATGTGCCTGAGAGCTGCATGTTGATTATAAAGAGGAGAAGCATACTAGACAAGAGCTTCAGACTCATTTTTCAGGGGTTTGAGAACTGTATTTTATTATTATTATTTATTTTTGAGAGTGGTGCTTAAATTGCTTATTTATATATTTAATTGAGAAAGAATGCATGCCATGGCATATGTGGTGGTCAGAGGACAACTTTTGGAAGTCAGTTCTCTCTTTCCACTACCCGGGCTTACTGGGATTGAATTCACCAAGTGTATGAGCAGGTGTTTTGGCAGCCCCTACCCACCCTTATTATTCCTATAACTCAGCACAAACCTGCCTCTTACTCCTGCGGCCCCACTCATAGCACAAACCTAGCCAGTGAATTCAGATCAATTCCACCAATTCCTTGGTTTCAGTCAATGAGAGACATGCCCGTCAGGTGAGGTTTCAGATTCCTCCCATGTTTCTGTTGGTGGAATTTACATCTTGGCCCTTACTCTTGTGCATTCTTGGTTCTCATCTGCCCCTGAAATCTTTTGATGAGACCTCTGGTCTCAGATGAACTGCAGTCTGTGAAGTCCCTGCTTTTGTGGCTTCTAGGACTTGACTGTCCGGTTTTTGGATGGTTTGTCTCTGGGGGCACAGTCCTTCACAGTCACCTTCTTCACTTATCTCTGCTGCCCCCTGCTGGTGCAATGACTCATCATCCTCTTAGAGACCCCCCCCCAACTGCTTGTCTGCGCTGCCCTCTCCTGGTGGAGTTCCTCATTCTCACCCAGGATTCCCATCTAGATTGGCTTTTTGAGTCTCTTTCACTCAAGGTTAAGTGCTGCAATGGCCTTTGTTTTACAAAGCAGGAAGTTGGAGTCCAGGGCACTGGGAAGTTAATGCTGCACAGGGATTTGAACCCAGTCTGCCTCCAGAGCCCACGCTGCCACCCACGGAGTTTCTGTTTAAGTGTCACAGCTAACCCATCCAGAGCTCCGTACAGACAGCAGCCTGGGTATTACCACCTAGTGCTCTCTGAGCTCTGCCTTTCTCAGCTCCACACCAGCTCTATTTTTCCTAGTTAGGAAAGAATTTTCCTCATTGCTAATTAGGCCTGTGAGTCTGATTGTTTGTGGCAAATATCTTATTCTATCAGTTGGTCAGCAATTTATAAGATTCAACGATCAGGTTTCTTTTTCTGCTTTTTTTATTATTATTTATTCAATTGTGCGTGTATGCGTGTGTGCACGTGTGTATGTATGTATGTGTATGTAGAACCACGGACGAATTTGGGAACCACCATGGATGCCTCCACCTCCTCCTCGTTTACTCTGCCCCGGGATTCACAGGCTCTGCCTACCAGGACCAGAAGCGCAGGCCGCCCTCGCTTCCGCCTGGCGTCTATATGTGGGGTCTAGGATTCGAATTCAGGACCTTCTGCCTGCAAGGCAGAGGCTTAACCCCTGAGCCACCTCTCCAGCCCCAACAATCAGGTTTCTGAAAGTCAATTTATTCAAGCCATTGTTTCTGCTGAGAGCTTCAGTGGTCTATTTTCCTCTCTTCATTTCTGTGTTAGCAATCTTTATAGGGCATTAGAATCCAGAGTGGAACAGGGTTGGGGAGGTAGGGTAGGGGAGAAGCAGAAAGTATTCGGACTGTAGGACACATTGATTATTACTACGACATATCATCCTGCCCTGTCTTCTGGCCTAAAGTTTGCACTTCTGTTAAAAAGGAAAAAAATTCAAATTTATGGTGTTTTCCTCTACTGAGTCCCCTGACAAGAGTCACTCAGCCATGGAGCTCATGCCAGGACTGCGAGTGAAGGTAGGGGCCCCTCCCCAGGCACTGGTCCCTCCTCGCACTGAGACCTTAGGCCCAGGAACAGGCCAAGCCGGGTTGACCTAGGCGGAACTTGGGCCACTGGACGAATGGTCTGCCTTGGCCTTATGGCTTCAGGTATAGGGCATCTTCTCCAATCCACACAAGGTGGTGGGTCACAATGCCATGTTTCTCTGATACCCAGAGGATCTCTCTGTAGTTGATCAATCGTAAAGCTGGCAATAGGACAGAAAGCAGAGGGTCAGGTAGAGATGAAGAGTGCACAAGTGGTACGCAGGAGAATGCATACAGGAGAAGCAGTTTCACAGAACCCCTTTCCCCAGCCCTAACTGTAAATTTACCTTAATAAAAACTCTTGTTCGATGGAAGTGCTCGGTGGTAATAGCCAGGCTGCTGTCTGTGTGGAGCTCTGGACGGGTTAGCTGTGACACTTAACAGAAACTCCTCGGGTAGCAGCGTGGGCTCTGGAGGCAGACTGGGTTCAAATCCCTGTGCAGCACTAACTTCCCGATGGCCTTGGGTAAGCTATTCCTGCTTTGTAAGATAAAGGCCATCATGGCACTTTCCTTGTGTGAAAGATTTGGTTTCTTTAGTTTCACAGCAACACCCCACTTCTCTGGTACCAAGTTGTCTCAGGTTCATATTCTATTGCTGTAATAAATACATGATTCACACAGTTCAGGGGAACGAAGAGTCATTCGTGCTTGTGAGGATTATGATAACTGGCCCCACCTTATCCACAGTGCTGCTTTCTAGCTGGTCTGTCTGCAGTGGGCACTCCCTTCATCTTACCAGGGAGTGGTCCCACCTGGCTTGAGCTGGGTCTTTACTCAACAGTCCTCATCGATGCGATGTGCCTAGACTAAAGGCTCAGTGTCAGGTTGGCAGATGCGACTAACCATGGCTGTGGTTAGTTAGCTTCGTGCAGTGCTCACCCTCACTCTCATTTCTGTCCCTCACTGTCACATGATGTAGGGCTGGACAGCTGGGTGGCCGACGTTCTGTGCTTGCTGTGTGTCTCCCACTGTGGGCTGGCTGAGGACGAGCTGCTGAGCCTTTTGGACATGCTGGGCTACAGGCATCATTCCAAAGTGACCGCGGTGCACTGGGCTGCCTTCCGCAACGCCACCAGACACTGGGTGCAGGAGAAGCCCAACGGCCTCCTCTACTTCCGGCACCAGTCCTTGCGGATCGCGGTGGAGAACAAGCTGCTGGGTGAGGTGTCTGTGGCTGTGCCGAGGGGGGAGGGAACATGTGCGCCGCGGTTGCTCCAGCAGGAATAAAGAAGTCACCGGACACGCGTGCAAACAGGTGCAGTGGCTGAGCGCCCAGGGATCATTCTCTCCGACCCGTGGACTCGGCTTCCCAGAGTCATTGGGACCCAGCTCCTTCTGTGACCCCGACTTACTGCACTGGCTTGCATTTTCCACGTTGTCATGTTCGTGACCATGGTTGCTGGGGTTCCAGCCATTGCACTTCAGGCAGCTGCATGCACGTTGCGCGTCTTTACTGCATTGTCAGTCCTCAGCTTAAGGCACCGCCCCCCACATTAAGGCACTGCCGGCAGTTTTCACTGTTGACCAAAAAAAAAAAAGTTCGTATCCTGCAGAATCTGATTATGAAATCAGTCTTCACCAGCGGCTTTGGGAATGATGGCATCCATTCGCCTCTGAATGGCTTGCGCATGAGAAGTAAGCTGAGAAGGAATCCCAAACCGGGAGCTAGTACTTGAGTCTCCGGATAATTTTGTTAAGGGCTGTCTTTTGACTCTTTTTCCCTAAGGTCTCGTCATTCATATCTTTGAGACAAACCACAGTCATTTGCATGATTTTTTATATTTTGAAATTAATGCTCTCTGTTTAGCAGTATATGCAATCTGTGACCTAAATTACTCCCAGCAAGAACTGGACAATCTAGTGAGAACCTTTGGTCCCAGGCAGGTCTGAATTCCCCAGGACCCATTCCAGTTGCACACACAAAGTGTTTGTTTAGTCCGTGCCTGGTTTTTCCAGCTATTGACTCTTAGGGCCTGCTGTTTCTGGTAGCTTCCATCTCTTTCTTTTGGAAGGCTGCAGTGGAATCAGGGGCTAGTGAGCTGAGCACGTGAGAGAAGGTGTGATTACCTGTATGGAGTACAGAGGCCGTAGGATGGAAGCGACCTCATTTTATCCCATCCTAAGTCTACTTTCATGCCTTCCAAAAAACTATGTGTTTACTAAAAATGATGATTTGCCAAGAGAAATGTCTCTGGAATTTTATAGAATTGCTGTGATCTGTGCAAGGTACTTAACTCTTTTAAACTCCCCTTCTTTTCAAAATAGGGAGAATTGGTCACCTATGGTGTAGCATCTATCACTATAGTAACACTTGTGGGAGCTGTTTGGTGGGGCTGAGGAAACAGCGCAGGCAGTGAAAGGACCTGGTTTTCATCCCTAGCACCATGTTAAAAAGCAAGGCGTGCTGGCGTGCACTGGGAAGGTAGAAACAGGCAGATGTTTGGGGTTCACTAACTAGCCAGGGTAGCTCAGTTGGTGAGTCCCAGATCCTCCTGAATGACCCAGTCTCAAAAAACATGGTAGATGGTACCAGGGAAGGAACAGTGCTAGAGGTCGTCTTTGGTTCTGCACAGACAGGTGCACACATGTATATGCACTCCCACACACATGTGATGTGAATACAGAGTCACACACACATAAATATGCACACCCCTCATATATAAATACACCTGTACACACACACACACACACACACACACACACACACACACACACACACCACACTGTAGTATTTCCAGCCCCTCTGCCACCATGAGAAATACTTCCAGGTCTCTTCACTGGATGAGGTCATGTGGCTAAGTGGCCTTATCAGCATTCAGGATGGCGGCTGCTGTCAGTTGCAGACTTGGCTTGGACTTTTAGGCCCCCCATCTCATGATAGACATAATAAACTCTTGTGCTTTAAGCCACTGAGATTTGGAGTTGTCCACCAGGAAAAATGCCAGTCATGAAGTCTGTCTGCGAGGACTGTGCCATGCTCCGCGCACAGAAATGACGCTGGAGCTGAGCATTCCTGACATCCTGTGTGTAGTCAGAGGAGCAGTGCATGAAGGCAGAAGTCCGATCTTGCCTCTCTAGTGCTGGTCCTGCCAGCAAGAGCAAATAACCAGGTCTCTCTGATTTCCAGCAGCTTCATGTACCATATGGAGATTATTCCCATATCTCTTTATGTTGCTGGTAAACCATGACCACACAACGTAGGGGAACGAGAGCTTTTACTCTTGCTTATGACTTTCGGTTACATTTTACTGTGGCAGAAGAATTCATGCCGACCCCAGGAGCCGAGGGAACCGACCACAATATATCTACAGGATTGTTGAGAGAGGGGCAGACTTTCTTGACAGACCGCCTATATGCCAACATACCAGAGTATGCCCAAGCCTGCCAGGCTGCTGAATCGGCTCTCTCCATCCCATCCGCCTCCCCAGGGAATGGTCCCACCCACCCATGGGCTGGGTTTTCCCTTATCAATTAAACAGTTTCCCCTGAATGATTGCTCAGGCTTGCCTCAATTGCTGACTCTTTACAGATGTGCCTAGAAGCTCAACCTTCACTTAGCAAGTTTATACCTATATCTGACTAACACAGGGAATTATAGTCGCATCTTCCTTATGAGACTATTTTATAATAGTAATAATGACAATGATTTACATTTACTCCGCACCTGTTTTTTGGTTCTAGAGTGCTATCCAGGGTCTTGTTCATGCTAAGCACGCACTCACCACCGATTGCACCTCAGTCCCTGCACATCCCTTGCATTTTACATTTATTTTTCTTGTGTGTGAACATGTATGTCACTGTGCATATGTGAAAGCCAGAGGACAACTTGCGTGAGTTGTTCTCTTCTTCTATCACGTGGGCTCCAGGATTGAACTTGTCAGGCTTCAAGTGTAAGTGTCTTTACCGAAAAGCCATCTCACGAGCCCAGTCCTTTGCATTTTTGCCACTTCCCCAATTCATTTTCCTTCAGGCAGACATCATTCTTGGTGTCCTCAGAAGATTTGGGTTCAAATCCTGTCTTTACAAATCCTGTCATTACAGCCAAATGTCTCTACTCTTCCGAACCTCAGTTTGCAGAAGCATGAAGAGAGGATGTGGTACTTATCATACACCCCACACTGTGACTGTTTCAGCCCCACTTCCTCTTCTTTCCTTCCCTGCACTTCTTTCCCAGCGCACCCATAAAGATGTCTTTTCTCTGCACAGCTGCGGAGGGGGTTCTTTTTCTTCCCACAGGCCTCTCTAGCAAGGCATTTTCCACCAGGTCGCACATAACACACCTCTGTCCAAACAGCACACACCTCTTCAGATGGGAGGGTGACACAGAGATCATCTCAATGAAAGGGCGGAAGGTTAAACTCCCGCCAGTTCTTGGGGTCAGCTGGGCCTGGCATTCCATCTTGTTCCATTGATCTTGCAAGAAAAAGTGTCAAGCAAAGAAAAAAAAGTGAACATACTAATAGCATCTTAGTTTTCAAGAATAAATAGGGCTGAAGAGATGGCTCAGGGGTTAAGACTGTCTCGAAAGCAGAAGGTCCTGAGTTTGGTCCCAGGCAGAAGCTATGGCAACCTGCACTTCCAGTCCTGGTGGGCAGAGCCTGGGAAAGCTCAGAGCAAAGCAAGAAAGAGGATTCCTGAAGTCACCCTTGGTCCTTCTTTAGTGCCCTCTGACACACACACACACACACACACACACACACACACACACACACACAAAGTAAAAATATTAAAAAAATATATATAACTAGAATCTGAAAATTAAGCAAAAGTTTTGAGTGGTGGAATCTGCTGCTGGAATTGTTTCCCTTTGGGAATGAAGATGGAGACATTCTGGTTCTAATACCCCATTTTCCATCTATGTGCTCAGCTGTCCTTGGCCTGCGGGAGATCCAGTATGTCTCCACAAAGTTCACTTTCACATGCAGAGAGTGTTCATTTGGGCAGTAGTCATTGAGTGTATTTAAAATAGAGATGTGGGTAGAGGAGATGGTTCTGTGGTTAAAGCACTTGCTACACAAGCAAAGGGATCAAAGTTCAGGATTCCCAGATGCCAATGTACAAAGATGGGCAGGTACGGCGATATGCTTGCAATTCCAGCTTCAAACGGTGGAGACTGGGAATCCCCAGCGCAGGCTGGCTAACCAGATTCACCTATTAGCAAGCGCTGGGTTCACAGACCCAGCCTCTGATTAGTGAAGTGGAAGAATGATCAAGAATAGTTCTCAACATCACCTTCAGGCCTCTGCATACTTGCACACTTACACGTACGCACATCTGTACGCACACATTCATGTAAAACCTGCATATGCACATGCAAGCACCACACACATACAGGAAATCAGTAGAACAGAAATGTAACTAAAAGCATTTCCTCGTGGAGCGGCAGGCGGGGATGCAACACAAAAGGTCCACCAGCTTCCCAGTGTTCACATCCAGAACTGCTTCCCCGGGGAAAATGAGAGTGGTGCACACGATGTTCGGCCAGCTGCCTTGCCCTGGTTAGAGCGGCAGAGTCGTGCTAGGTCAGCGCTGTGACCCTGTGACTGGTTTTGACAGGGGTCATCACGCCAGTGAGAGAGAGCGGCCCGAGCACACTGCAGAGCATCGCAAATTACAAGAAAACACAGTTCCACTGGGTCCTGATGAGGCACTTCCAGCAGCAGACGGCTTTCTGGAGAGTGTACCAGGAGCTGCCGTGGCACATGAAGATGAGCAGGTGTTGGGACAGCCTGTGCAGCTTCGTCACCAGCCCCGGGTGAGCCCACCGGGTGCCTCATTGTCAGCGCTGTGGGCAGATACCCGTGGTTCCCCTCAGCAAGGTGTCTTCAGATAGGGCTATGAGGTGGCACCCGTGGCCACACTGGGGGGGCTCCCAGGGGTGCTCCTTTGGCCTGTGTTTGTTCCTCCCAGAGTTAACGGGCATTCTGGGAAGGAGCAGGGCGAGGACAGGAGTTGGGGAAGGACCCAGATGTACCCTTGGCTACATCCTCGGCTCATCCATTCTCTCATTCTTCCTTTCCCTCTCCTACGTGAATTCATCAAGCCCCCCACGATGAGCCCTGTGGCAGTCGGAGGGACTCAGGTGCTTCTGGTAGCTCTCAGGGCTCTCTGGAGGCCGGAACAGACAGAATGGACATGTGTAAAAAGACGGTTATTAGCTTGGCTTACGAGGTACGGTCCAGGCCCACCGATACTTGCCTGGAGCGGCTCCGTGCAGGGCCTGAATGTCTCAGCAGTCCCAGTCTGGTGCTGAAAGTCACAGGATTCCTGGAGACGGTCTGGACTTTAGTCACGTTGGAGGGTCGAAGGAGCTAGGTTCTGATGTCAGCAGAGAATGGCAGCAGCAGAGAAGATGAGCTCGCCAGCACAGGAAGGGGGGCAGGGAGAGAGAGAGAGCGAGCTATTGGACGGTGTCACCATATTTAGGGTGTATCATTGTATTTCAAATACCTTAATCCAGATAATCTCTTCAAGGGGTCCAATGGCTGATCTGTTAGTTCATTCCAGGTCAGGTAATCACAATCAAGATTAACTATCACACCATCTCTCGAGGGAGGATGTGTAGTAGCCAGTTGTTGTACTGGCTTGTTGGGTAGTAAATACAAGGAGCCCACCACGATGAGGGACATTTTGGGTAGGTGGGGTGAGCTGGCTGTGACCATGAAGCATGAAAGGCTGTTTGTCTGGTCACCAGCTCATGTGTTATCAGTTGAGTTTCTGACTAGGCTAAGGAAATGCAGCAATCAGAAGACTAGAAGGTGTGAAGTACTAAAATGATGGATTTGTGAACATTATGCCCCAAGCATCACAGATTTCATATCGAAAATCCAAAACCTGAGCCTGTGGACCAGGCTGCACCTCATTCATTACTGGGACACGCTACTGAAAGCCGGTTACGACGCCTCCGAAGCCTTCCTGCTGTCGGTGGCCAGGATTGAAGGAGAGCAGTACCAGAAAGTGAAGAAGCGGCCCATGCTCTCAGGTGGGCGAGCAGCCGTGGTCTAGCCCACGCTGTCAATGGGGTGAGCAGCCGTGGTCTAGCCCACCTTCTCAATGGGGTGAGCAGCTATGGTCTAGCCCACGCTCTCAGGTGGATGAGCAGGCATAGTGTAGGCCCATGCTCAGTGGGATGAGCAGGCATAGTGTGGCCCATGCTCAGTGGGATGAGTAGGTGTGGTCTAGCCCATGCTCTCAGGTGGGTGAGCAGCTGTGGTCTAGCCCATGCTCTTAGGTGGGTGAGCAGCTGTGGTCTAGCCTACGCTCTCAGGTGGGTGAGCAGCCGTGGTCTAGCCTACCCTCTCAATGGGGTGAGCAGCTGTGGTCTATCCTACGCTCTCAGGTGGGTGAGCAGCCGTGGTCTAGCCCACGCTCTCAATGGGGTGAGCAGCCGTGGTCTAGCCCACCCTCTCAATGGGGTGAGCAGCTGTGGTCTAGCCCACGCTCTCAGGTGGGTGAGCAGGCATAGTGTAGCCCATGCTCAGTGGGATGAGCAGGTGTGGTCTAGCCCATGCTCTCAGGTGGGTGAGCAGCCGTGGTCTAGCCCACAGTCTCAGTGGGGTAAGCAGATGTGGTCTAGCCCACACTCTCAGGTATGTAAGCAGCTGAGGTATAGCCCATGCTCTCAGGTAGGTGAGCAAATATGGTTTAGCCTACACTCTCAGGTGGGTAAACAGATGTGGTCTAGCCCATGCTTTCAGGTAGCTGAGAGATATGGTCTAGCCCACACTCCCAGGTATGTAAGCAGCTGAGGTATAGCCCACACTTTCAGGTAGGTGAGCAGATATGGTCTAGCCCACACTCTCGAGTGAACAGATGTGGTCTAGCCCACACTCTCAGGTGCATGGACAGCAGTGATCTGTCCTTCTGGGAGTAGAAAGGAACAGATGAGAAATAAGTAATGTGTTTGTGGGTAAACACATTAGATGTGTAATATCATGAGATAGGTTAATAACAAACCAATGTAGAACTTTAGTTATAAAACATGAAAAAGTTATAAAAGTGATGAGTACTGTACCATACACTTAATTGGATCTTTGAGCTCCAAAATTTTTGTATTTCCATTTGTATATAGCTACATAGAAGCACAATTGTGACTCTCTGTTTTGTTCATTTTTGTCTGTCACGTTAGGATTTGAAACTATGGGCTCTGCACATGTGGGGAAGTGATGCTTCATCATGTGCTACGTCCCCAGCCCTGGTTACTTCTGTGTTGAGGAGGGTCTCACTAAGCTGCCCAGGACGGTCTTGAGCTCCCTCTGTGGCTTAGGCCTTGAACTTGTGATGCCCACCTCAGCGCCTCCTGAGCACGTGGGGTTACGGGCCTGCTAGGCCTGCTTCCATTTCATTTTAACATTCTCTTTCTGTTGAAACTAGCAATTCAAGATAGTTACAACAGAGGGCAGAATTGTATAAGAAATGGATGCCTTTCCTTCCTTCCTTCTTCCTTCCTTCCTTCCTTCCTTCCTTCCTTCCTTCCTTCCTTCCTTCCTTCCTTCCTTTCTCTCTCTCTCTCTCTTTCTTTCTCTTTCTCTCTCTCTCTCCCTCCCTCCTTCTCTCTCTCTGTCTCTGTCTCTGTCTCTCTCTCTCTCTCTCTCTCTGTTTCTTTATTGTCTTAAAAAAATCCCAAAACTCAAAATTTATATAAGGTTACTAAATATTATGACAGTTTTTTTTAATACTTGCAATATCTGTAAGCCCAAATAAAAGTCAAAGCACTGGTCTTTTGAACAAGAAGTTAGAGCCAGGCATGGGGCATATATTTGTAATCCCAACACTTGGGATGCAGAGGTAGGAAAGTTGTAAGTTACCTTGGTTACATAATGAGACCCCATCTTCAAGGACCAATACAACCCTCCCGAACAGGCAAACCAAAAGCAGCAAACACAAAATGACGAAGCAATAGCAAAAACCAAGGAAGGAGCCATGCGGGCAGCGGGGCAAGCAGTGGGTGTTTGCTCCGGTCCTGGTGTGGCGGTGGATCATCTGCCTTCTCACATTCTAGTGCTGGAATGCAGCCTTTCCCACGTGACCACCTCCGACAAATGCAGAATGCTGCTCTTCATTGCAAGCTTCCTGAAGCTTATGGGCAAAACGAGTGAAGCAGAAAAACTGTTCTTGAGTGTTGAAGACATGTTACTGAAGGTAAAGGAGGAAAAATGAATTCTTCCACCTTTATTCCTCTGACATTATTTCTGATGCCACTAACTTTACTCCTTACAGCTTGGTCTGCACATGGGGAGACAAGCAGGTTGCTGTCACTTGTCTTCTCACCGTGAGGGGACATAGACAGCAAGGGACATTCATTTGGCTTGCGGGTAGTTTCTCTGTGGCAGAAGGCATGGCTGGAGGCAGAAGCAGGGAGGCTGGTTCACGTCACTGAAGCAGAGAGAATAAAAGCAAACAGAGGAGGCAGGCTCAGGCCGTCAGACTTCAGGGTCCGCCCTCCGGGCCCTGCTTTCCTCCAGCAAGGATCCACCTCTTAAAGGTGTCTAGGCTTTCCCACACTGTCAACGCCAGCTAAGGAGTCAAACACATGAGCCTGTGGGGGCAAATCACA
The DNA here is from genome assembly GCA_023101885.1 of Typhlomys cinereus. Lineage (NCBI taxonomy): Eukaryota > Metazoa > Chordata > Mammalia > Rodentia > Platacanthomyidae > Typhlomys > Typhlomys cinereus. The sequence goes on from JALPQD010000097.1 coordinate 4,667,007, forward strand.
TTCAAACCATGAGGGTTCAGCAGGCAGGAGGCCGTGATGTACACTGGTTACAACAATCTGTTTTGCGTGAGAGGAAACTGAGCTACTATTGACTTGGGTTTTCTTTCTTTCTTTTTTTTTTTTAACATTTTTTATTATTATTTCCGCTCATACAAACTTAATAGGTACACCGGTTCCCTCCCTCCCTCCTTCTCCCCCTAACCCCCCTGCTCCCCCTCCCCTCACCCCTCCCTCCCCATCCCTTAGTGCCTCCTCCCCCCCCAATCCCCGGAGAATCCTTTAATGTACATGCCTGACTCTCCTCTGGGCCCTCCTCTCTGATGACATAAAAGGACCCAGTGGCATTTCCCTGAACCCTTTCCTGTGTTCCCCTTAAGCATAGGAACATTACTGTGGCTGTCAATCCCTTGCCTCCAAGGATCTTGGTGCCTTTAGCAAATGCTAGACTTTGTGGGGTCAACAGTGTGTTGGACATTGCAAGGCATGCAAAGTCCAATTATGATTGCTTCAGCCCTAACTTGTGTGGAGTATTGGGTTTTCTTTATAGCCTACTCCTAACCAGTTTTTTAAAATTTATTATTATTTATTCAATTGTGCATGTATGCGTGTGTATGCATGTGTGTATGTATATGTGTGTGTATGTATGTGTGTGTATGTGTAGAACCATGGGCGAATTCGGGAACCACCATGGACGCCTCCACTTCCTTGTTTACTCTGCCCGGGGATTCACATGCTCCGCCCTACCAGGACCAGAAACACAGGCTGCCCCTGCTTCTGCTGGCATCTATACGTGGGGTCTAGGATCCGAACTCAGGACCTTCTGCCTGCAAGGCAGAGGCTTAACCCCTGAGCCACCTGTCCAGCCCTCCTAGACAGTTTTTAAGGCAACTTATCATGGTTGGCTTGACATGAGGCAGCATAGAAAGACAGAAAATTAAGGGGGCCAGGGAAGAAAACGGTGCCCTCAGCCTTTGCTGCCGACACAGCCAGAAACTTCAGATGCCACTGCGAAGAAAAGTTGCCCATGGTAACGATGCGTGACCTCCTGAAGCCATCTGTGCCTGTTTAGGGCCAGAAAGACATGTGACTTTGAGCTTAGTGCTTCTCGAAGATTCCTAACGCCACCTGTGCCTGCCCAGGTCCTGAATACCTTGTAACTTCCAGTTTCGTCACGCTGCTCTCGTCCATCCATTTCAGCAACACCTTGGTATCCTGCTCGCTTTGCGAAGCTCACCTTTGTGTTTGTGACATGCGTGTGTGTTTCTTTAAAGATGCACACTCCTATAAAGCACGTAGGCACAACTCTCCTTTGAGAAGCCCATACCTGCGCTCGGGTATGTCTTATCTTTCCTGAGTGCCTCTTTTTCTTAACCCTCTTGCATAAAACCTGTATGGTAATTTTTATTAAAATAAACTCCAGCTCCACTTCTCACTGGCTTGTCCCAAAATTCTTTTCTGTGGTGAAGACAAGAATCCTGGGCTTGCCTGAGGGCAGGGTCCCTAAGGGGGAAAGAGCTCTTCAGGCCATGGGTGGCGGACAGCATGGGGCTGGGACTGTGTCCCCTCCACCATCAGAGATCTGGGCTCCTGCATGGCCTCCATTCTCCAGGATCTCCTCGGTCTGAAATGGCCTCCCATCTCCTGCCGTCCTATCCGAATTTCAGGATGGAGGATTTGGAGGATGAACAGCGGCCACAGTTCTGGAGGACTTGCTGAGACTGGGCATTTTTAAATATACCCTGTGAAGGTGGCCACGCGAGTGAGCATCTCCTAAGAGATGTGACCTGTTTGCAAGACGCCCATCGAAAGCTTGGGGTTGACAGGCCAGTACAATGTGGAAGGTGCTGGAGAGTAGAAAGATGCCGTCTTTAAATTCATCAGGGAGCCAGGCTCAGTCAACCGGTTCGTGGGCTAACCTCATAGAACAGCCTAATGGGTTAGACAACTGATGGCCTGGATGGTGTCGTCCATGGCTTTATTCACACTAAACGCATTGACATGTATCTTTGCTCATGTTAAGTTTTCTGAACCAAGATGCTAACAGGAAGACAACTCATTAACTCTCCCTACTTGGACATTTAGAAGACTTTAACTGGTCAGTTGTTCTATGCCTGGATAGAGTTGTGATCCAAAAGCGATTTAAGTGAATGAGGTTTAAGGGTAAGCTAATAAATGTGCTAGACCAGTAAGGGGAATTGAAATTCAAGTCTTAAGCACAAACATGTCAGACATAAAGCGAGGCAGCTCTCCGGTCTCATTTGAATTCAAGCAGCATGGTGTAGCCGTTCATTTAAATTCTGGCTCACATCTCCTCTGGCACACTGACCACACACAAAGCACTGTCAGGCTATTCTTCAAAAAAAAAAATTATTATCATGAGCAGGCTGTCGAGATAGTGCCATTAAAATGGATTTTTAGTTTGCATTGTCTTCTAATAAAAATTTCATCATAGCCATATATTTGATAAATATTTAAACTTCCTTGAGAAATGATACAACATGTTTAAGTCCCTTAAAAACTGAGCCCTTCTTGGGTTGCTCTGTCAGCTGCCTCTGCCCTAATGCTGTGTGCCCACAGCCCCTTTGTCATTGTCTTCTTTTTGTGTATGTATATGTGATGTGCATATATGTTCACGTGTGTGGAGGCCCGAAAGTGATACAGATGTCTTTCTCCATTGCTCTCCACTTTACTGATTGGAGACAGGGTCTGTAAACTGAGCCCAGGGCACACTGATTGGCTATGCCAGCCAGCTTGCTGAGCTGGCTGCTGCCATCCATCTCTGGCCCCTAAGCACAGAGATTGCAAGAGGCTGCAGTGCTTGCCTGGCATTTTCCTGGGCACCAGGGGCCCTCATACTTGTGCACTGAGCCCTCTCCCTGGCCCACTTTTCTCATTTTTTACAGAACTACTCCATGACAGAAATGCTCATTAAAGTCCAGAATGCTGTCGGAGAGCTGTATCTTGAAATAGGGATGACTCAGAAAGGATTCAGATCTTTCCAGAAAGCGTGGTCAAACCTGTTGCATTTCACATTCAACGACTTTAAAACCAGCCAGGATTTGTTGAAGCAGAAAGGTAGGCAGGCACCTGCCCGCAGTTCAGAGTCAAGGTTCCCCCTGGGCCCTCTCGCCCTGGGGGAGGGTATGGTGGGATGGGCTTGTTGGCCTGGCTGCTGTGAGGATGGGAGCTGAATAGACTCTTGACAGACCACCTTCCCAGGATGTCAGAGCTGGTTAAGAAGAGCCTTAAAGAAGGAGGTTTTTGACTTAAGACTTCAGCATGGGGAGGGGGATTGCACACGGTTTGCATATTTGGAAGGTCGAATAAAAGCTGCACCTGTATTGCACGTCATTGTGAGACGAGAGGTATTCCTTGGAGCTGGAAGGTGCCTAGAACAGGCCCTGCCTGGCATGTGCGTAAGAACTCACTGATTATTCTCCATATTTGGTGTGTGACGCTTGTGGTACTTTTGATAAAGACAGAGGCAAAAGACATTAATGAACCAAAATGCGGGTTGAGCATCTTTAATTTAAAAACCCCAAATCCAAATTGCTAGAAAATCTGTATTTGTTTGTTTATTAATTGGTTGATTGATTTAAGACAGGATTTGTCTATGTAGCCTAGACTGGCCTTAAATTCAAGATCCTCCTGTCTTAGCCTTCCAAATGCAGGGATTACAAGCGTGCATACCTCTACCTGGTTTAAAAACTGAAACTTTTTGAAAGTCAATGTGATGCTCAAAAATTTCCACATTTTAGACCTCGGAGTTTGGAATTAGGAATACTCACTCATAAAGCATATGCAAATATTCCAATCTAAGAAGCTCTCCGGTCTGAAACACTTCTCATACCAAGCATTTAAAGGGAAGGAATATCTACTGACATTAAATAAATTTGAGCCATCGACCCTCAGTCAGATCAAAGGAGTCTATTCTTTGTCACACTTGCTGTGGCATCGAGCTTTTTCTGCATCATTTATCCCAAACAACATTTACTTTTGCCCCTGTGTCAGGGGGTCAGCTGAGGATTCTGCTTTTCTGAGATGGGCTCAGCAGATGTGGGTTTGACTCATTATGTTAGAGCTTGAGTCTGGCTAGTGGATCAGAGAGTGCCCGGCTTAGTTGTCTGTGCACAGCGAATCACAGGGCTTTGCCGGTGCCTTGATGGGCGTGGTAGAGAGCAGCATCCCAGAGGGGCTGGACACAGGCTGCAGAGACTTGCCGCTGCTTTCATCATCTGCCACCAGGCTAGATGATCAAAGATTGTGTTGGGCAAGCCACCGGCCTGCTTTAAGGCTCTGTCCAAAGCCTGTTATGCTCATGGCCTCTTGTAGCCTCAAACATGCGCCATGTTAACCTCCTCACCCCTTTACAGAGAGGAAGCTGTGGGTCAGAGAGATGAAGGAGCACAAATAACTTCAGTTTCTGCAGCCATACATCTGGAACCGTAAATACGCGCTAAGCTCATCTGACCCCAAAGCCCATCGCAGCTTCCTTGCTATTCACAGTAATCCTCGATAGACTCTAGCTTTCAGGGCCAGGCATGCTGGCGAGTTAGTGAGCAGTGGGAAATGGGAGAGAGAACCAGGTTGAGTGGGCGTTGGCCCTGGCTCCTAAGGGGTTGGCACAGCTGGATCGGTCTAGGCAGTGTGAAACCACACGCTGGTGATGAAGGCCAGAGCCACCTGGATGAAGGGTGGAGAGATGACAGGTCCTCATGTATCAGTGCCCCCAGAGGCAACTCATTAGGAACATGCTGGGGTCTGAGTCTCCCGACAAGGGTTAAGTGGGGCTTCATCTCCTGGACAAGTCAATGGTGAATTCTAGCCTCACAAGAGTCATCCATTCAGGAAACGCTGTTAGACTGCCTACTGTGTAGCAGGCACCACATGGAATGCAGGGCATTGACTGGACGGAAGCACCAACCTGCCCTCTTAAGGAGCACACACCACACAGTGAGGCGGCACAGGGGTTGACAGGCTTCGGGTTAGTTTGTGGTTGCTATGACAACCCAAGGAAAACCGCTTCCAGGAGGAGTTCTTTGTCGCCATTCATGATTTCTGAGGCTTCAAGTCCTCGGTCAGCTAAGCCCATTACTTCGGGTCTGAGGTGAAGGAATGAACATGCAGCAGCTGGAGCACGTGGAGGAGGAAGAGGAGGAGGAGGAGGAGGAGGAGGAGGCTAGCATGACCTTCCTCCTCCTCCTGCCTCTTGTTCCACCTGGGCCCCTGGCTGCTCATACTCAGGGTGGGCTTTCCCCCTTAGGTAATCATCTCCAGAGAAACTCTCACGCACCAAGGCGTTAAACTTCTTGCACTTCGCAGTCTAATCAGGTTGGTGATAAGATTGAACTATCACAGGCTGCAATCCATGCAATGAGATGGAGCTAAAGTACAGAGGGGTCGGCCCACGAGGAGGGAACAAGAAGCCTCGTGGAGCCCGAGGAAACTGGACCTGTTGGACTCCTGGAGAGATGCTGCTGAGCACGGGAGAGGATCCAGCTGCAGGGACTTGGGTCTCGGGTCTTGGGCTGGCGTTTGGATCTTACCAGGGCCAAGACGAGCTCCTCCCTCCCCACATGTGTGCATGTGTGGCTTTTTCTGCCATCCCCTCCCCACCTCCCTGTAAACATCTGCAGTCCAATAGGTCCCAGTTTAGTGGTCTCCCCATGAGGCTTCTTGTTACCCTAAGGGTAAATGTGTTAAGGCGGTGTTAGCACACATCTGATTTCTGTTTTGAAGTAGCTTTGGCTCTGTCTGAAAAAAAAAAAAAACAGGGTTTATCTGAATACAGGGAGACCAGTGGTGTAGCTGTCCCATCCTGGCGTCCCAAGTGCGAGACCCTGGGTAGAGTCAGGAAGGGTGCACTGGGCGCTGAAGAATGAATTGGGCCCATACCAAGGATGGAAAGAGGCATCTGTGAGTAACTGAAGGGTGGTCCTGTTCAGTGAAGTTTGCATTCGAGAGCGCGCAGGGGCTTGTCTCTTCTCTGTGCCTCTAGAGTGTTCTGTTACTGACAGTCTCAGAACCCCACGGCGTTCAGTGGCAAGAGCTTCTATAACAACGTGCCACGGGCTGGGAGACTTGAGGAGAAACTTGCTGACCGTTCTGGAGTTACTCACTTGAAGGCTGAGGTCCACAGTCAAGGTGCCCGTGGGGCTGACTGCTCCTGAGTTTCTCTCCTTGGCTGGCACATGACGGCCTTCCTCCTCTCTCCTCACATGCTCTTCCTCTTCTGAGGACAACATACTTATTGATGGAGACCCATCCCAATGCCTCATTTTGACCTCCTTCCCTCTCTAAAGAATCTACCTGCAAATACTGCCCTATTCTGAGGAACTCAAGGTTTGGACTGTGGCGCATGAGTCTTGAAGGAACATGGTACAAAGCGAGCATTAATTATGCTTTTTCCTATTCCCATTGTAAAGTAGCATTTAGAAAGCACTTCCCTCTTCTAGGACCTTCTGTGTTATTTGTCGAAATCTCCAATTCAGCATTGTAGACAGATGTGGCCACAGCAGCAAGGGGCAAGATGAGCCATCAGAAAAACCCTGGCTCTTGGCAAGTATGAAGAAATGGTATTAAGCGTTAGGCCTGTTGACATTTTGACTCTTTTGTGGAAAAGAAAACCTTATATTCTTTGCCAACATGTATTCCCTGCAGTCAAAGTGCTGAATAACCTGGCAAAATCAGCATCGGAGGACTACTTAAAAGAAAATCACATTTTGGAATATGCTATTGAAGTTTCCAAGTTGACGAACAATAGTCCCCGTGATCAAGCTACCATGAAATACACCGAAGGTGTTCTCATGTAAGCATAGCTTTTTCCCTTAAGTTTTCTGATGTTCTCAGTCAGCCTTTGTTACTTTTATTAATATGCCTATGTGATGTAGCTCTGTTGGGGGTGTGCTTGCCTAGTGTGTGGGAAGCTCTGGTCTCAATTTCCAGCACTGCTCAAGTTGAGCTTGGTGGCGCATGCCTGCAATCGGGAGGTGGAAGGGGAGAATGAGAAGTTCAAGGTCATCCTCAGATATATAGGTCAACCCGGGCTACATGAGACCCTGTCCCAAAGAAAAAGGAATAAATAGATAAATATTATAGTATACAAAAGATAATATATAGATAATATCTTATAAAGAAATGTTTTTTATAAAGAAATTTTTTAAAAGGAAGAAAAATAGGCATGTGCTTAATGCATACCTATTAATCTCCTATAGAACCGATTTGGTTAAAAAATACTGAGGGTTGGCATTCCATTCTCCAGCTTAGTGGATCTCACCCTGGAATGATTTGGGGCCTTTTGCAGAGACTTTTGACACGGTCTGGAGATACTGTTGGATATTATCAATGGCAGTTTTGATTGACATCTAGAGGCTGAGGCCAGGGTCGCTGCTAATCATCCCACAGTACACAGGGCAGACCACGAGGGTTATCCAGTCAAAATGTCCATAGTGCTATTTAAAGACAATACTTTCTTTTGTAGCCATTTTCTTTTGTGACAAGGGCTTGCTATGTAGTCCAGATGATCCCCAAACTCACTCTGTCTTCTTGCCCCACCCCCCAAGTGCCAGGATTACAGGCAGGCACCCTCCGGCCTGGCTGCTCTAGTTTCCTTATGAAGATATTGCGGGGGACATCGCTGAGTGCAAGAGTACTTGCCGACATGTACAATGTCCAGGGTTTGGTTCCTAGTCATGTATACTATTTTCTTATTCGTGACTTGTGGTTCTTGAATCCTAACTGTCATATATTATTCTTTTTAATATCTTTTAGTACAAATTTCTGTACAAAATAAAGGATGCTTATGAGAACTCTTTCTGATAGCCTGAGGAATAGAGAACATTTATCATGAGCCTTTTATCATGCCTAATGAGTCACAGTCCCGGGTAATTTTTTCCTCAGGTTGACCGCTGGAAACATTGCTCTCGCAAAACTGAAACTTCAGGAGTGTTTAAATATCAGAAGAAACTTGTTTGGAGAGAAAAATATGCTAGTTGGAGAAATTATGGAATTTTTAGCAGATTTACTTTTTTTTTTACTAAGAGATACTGAAAAGTAAGTTGCTCTGGATTGTTTCGAGAACCGTGTCCCTCTTAAATAGTCCTCCAGTGTCTGGAAGTTGGCAGTTACCCGTCAGTTTCTAGATCTCTGACCCATTGCACATGCCCTTCCTGAGGGGCCTGCCTGCTGTGTCTGTCTAGGTGTCACCTCTGAGGTACTCAGAAGGAGCTCTGTGCTCACAGGTGGTGTGGGGGTTTGGCAGCAGATGGGGACTTGGAAATCCAATGTTGTCATTGTGAGTGGGTCTCATATCGCAGGGCCGGTGGGAAAGGTATGCTTGCTCCAGGGCTCTGCACAGGCTGCTGCCCGTGGGATGCCATCACCCATCAGAGCCTGCTGTGTCCCAGCTCATGCTTGTCTGCTGTCCGCCCTCGTGGGGTAGCCCTCGTGATGTGGCTTGGTCCTCAGCTCCCCCACATCTAGGTGTAGAGGGCGGTGGGGATCATTTGATTAAGTCTGTCCAGTCTGACCATGTCTGCTGGCTGCAGGCTGGTGGTTGATGTGGGAGGAGTTTGTCCTCTCCGAAGTCTCAGCAGCCACACGCAGGCTCCCGGGACCCAGTGTTGCGCGTTCGCTGCACAGTCGGTTGGCCCAATGGTCAGCGACGCTCTCGGTTAAATTGAGAAGTTGCGAAGCTTTGGGTGTGGAGAGCTCGGCTCTCTACCCCATGGCTCAGATGCTTTCCTGCCCCCATCTGTCACTTACCTTCAAGGTCACCACCCACCACCAGGTGCCTTCTTTCTCCCCAGAGATCAGTCACCTCTGGACTCCGGCATCAGTCAGCCTCAACCCTTGCTTCCAGGCATTTAAAAGGTGGCTCAAGAAAGGGGGGGCTCAGGAGTAAATGCGCAGAACCACATGCCTGCATCTCACTGCCTGGGTTTGAGTGCTGTTTCTGCTGCTGAGTAACAGTGAGTGAGGCGCTTGACATCTTGGGGTCCCATTTGCTTGCTCTCATTGGGCAGGGAGCAGTAGAAGTGCTTCTCTCAGGGTTACTGAGGATTCAGGAATCCTGTGGACAGATCCGTCTGGCGCATCCTGAAAGACGTAATGCTTCAGGGATGGCTGCTGTTCGTTTGATCCCAGCAAGTGATGGTGGAGGTACTAGACACCACATAGGCCTCCTCTTCCTCCCCTTCCTAGGAGCAGAGACCAGGATTTCCTTTAGAAAGGCAAAAGGTGGGCTGGAGAGATGGATCAGGGGTTAAGACTCTGCTTCCCGAGAAGGTGATCCTGATTTAGATCCCAGGTCCCACGTTAAAAAAAATGGAAATGGCGGTAGCCTCCACTTCCTACCCTTGTGGGTGGAGCCTGGGAAATCCCAGAGTGAACCAAAAAGGAGGTGGAAGCAATCCAGGATGATTCCTGAAGTCACCGTTGGTCCTCCATAGGGATACACAGTGTCCTCTAGCACACACACACACACACACACACACACACACACACACACACACACACAAAAGCAAAAAGGTTGAGATCCTCTCATGCCCTACAAAATGATCTGTGTGTTTCCAGGGCCTTGGAGATGGAGGACAGGTAGACTGGGCAGGTGAGGTCAAAAAAGATGCACAAGTTGCAAAAGTAGGTCAGAGAAGGATGTTCGCAGTCTCATCAGAGGAAAGTGATGTGTTTGCATGATATTTCAGCCCCCTCCACCAGCTCCTTCCGATGGGTCCTTTCCACAGCTTGTGCGCTGCCTCCTCGCCCTTGACTCCCTCCATACGCCGCCCTCATCCCCGACTGTCTCATTTCTTCTGTTCTCAGGAGAAACCTCGGGAGCGTTTTTGAAGGTCCCTTGCACAGTGTGCCTGCTGGCTCTGTCCACCAGAGCACTCGCCCTCGTGCTTGCTTTGGAATTCCTACCTTACGATCACACTGGCCCGAAAGTCCTTGCTCCCCGGCTTCTGAGCGGCCCTCCTGCCCTCGGGGTGAGCCCTCCTCAGGCGTGCTGCTTCTCCAGCCCGTGTCAGCGTTCCCTTGGGTTGGTTCTCTGCTGGTTTAAGTACCTGGCTGACGTCATTGCAGAGTGATGGCCTGTCGTATGCGTTGTCTCAGGTCACTGTCATGCATACGTGCATCCATCTTGGGACTGGACAGCGCCAGTATTCCAGAGCCAGTATGGTCAGGACTGACACATGTGACCCCTCACTCCGTGACAGACCTCTCTCCTGTGTCACCCCGTGCACATCCTAGGATGTTACCTTCATGACCCGCCTCTGTCAGCCACTGGCTGCACACACCGAGTATATTTTCAGACTTAATCCTCACCACATGTCTCCAGGGGCAGCCTACCCCCTCTGGGACAGGGCCAGGACCCAGCAAAGCAGGCTTCCCTCCATAGTCTTCCTCTGGTCTGCTTGGTCTCCGTGCCAGAGACTTGCCGCTTCCAGACAATCTCTGGCTTCCACCCAGACAAATGACCTGCACTATCAACACAGTCCTACCATCTTTTTTTTTTTTTAATTTTTTTTATTTATTCAATTGTGAGTTTATGTGTGTGTGCACATGTGTATGTATGTATGAGTGTGTGTGTAGAACCACGGGCAAATTCGGGAACCACCATGGACGCCTCCATCTCCTGCTTACTCTGCCCCGGGATTCACAGGCTCCGCCCTACCAGGACCAGAAACGCAGGCAGTCCCCGCTTCCGCCCGGCGTCTATACGTGGGGTCTAGGATCCGAACTCAGGACCTTCTGCCTGCAAGGCAGAGGCTTAACCCCTGAGCCACCTCTCCAGCCCCCCTACCATCTTTTTAATGAGGTACAAAACCCTGGGCCAAGGATGTACCTCATACTAGAGTGGTTGACTGGCACTTGTGAGGTCTTACCTGGTTTTGACTCCCCAGCATGAATGAAAAATAGATTAAAAAATAAAATAGAGTTCTAGGTCAGGTGACGTGAGTGGATCCCTGCTTGGTTCTCCAGAATTCCTGAGGACAAGAGTTAGTCTTCCTCTTCTGCAGTCCCAGGCCCAGTATCCGGGGACTTCCATGCCCAGTTTCCTCACTGCAAGCCTTTAATTGAATTTCTGTTTTCCAGATCCCAAAGGAAGCAAATAACTGAATATTATAAGCAGGTAATAAAAATCAAGGAGAACGCAGACACTCTGGTCACCTGCAGGCTTGTCCGGAAGCAGCTGAACATCAGTCTCAGCGACACGCTGTGCAAGCTGGGTAACTGCCCCCCCTCCCCCTGCCCGTGACCTCCCCGTCGTCCCACCTGCACACTTGGCTTATGTTAAGACAGCGTTATGCGAAGCAGCTCTTGTTCTGGGTATTTTGTATCTTCGTTGCTACCTACTTTTCTTCCTTTTTTGGAAAGAAATATTTTAAGGATCTTTTCCACCTATGCGTGGAGACGCGCTCCTGAAGTCCTAGCATTTATGATGTGGAACAGGAGGACTGCACATTCAAGGGCAGCCCGGGTTACACAGTGAGGTTCTTAAACAAACGATGCAACAACGACAAAACCAAGCTAAGGTCAAGTTCAGTGGTAGAGTGCTTGCTTTGCATCTGCAGGACCCTGGGTTCCATTCCTAAGGTCACAAAGAGAAAAAGGAAATTCTTTTTCCAGGCCATTCTCATTCTTCCGTGGGCGAGCACCGTGTTGGACGCGCCCCTCCCCATCAGTGTAGGTTCCTCCTCTCTTCATGTCGTGCAAGGCATCGTCACGACTGCCTTTGATAGTTACAGGCATGATATTGAAGAAACACATGACCAAATAGCAGGGCCCATTCCTGATGTTACTTATAAAATGTAGAACTCGGTGCCTCTGTCCTTGCCTAGGAGCTCAAAGGCACTTTTTTTTTTTAACATGATAAGCAGAAATTTTAAAAACTGTTTTAAACTTTGTGTGTGTGTGTGTGTGTGTGTGTGTGTGTGTGTGTGTGTGTGTAGAGACTGTAGACACTATGTCTCCCTGTGGAGGACCAAGGTGACTTAAGGAATCACCCTGGATTGCTTCTACCTCCTTTTGCTTTGCTCTGGGATTTCCCAGGCTCCACCTATAGAGCCAGAAGTGTGGGCCACACCTGTTTCTGCCTGGCATTTTTACATGGGATCTGGGATCCGAACTAAGGACCTTCTGCTTGTGAGGCAGAGTTTTAACCCTTGAGCCATCTCTCCAGCTCTCAAATGCACTTTCCGATGAGAGCTAAAACTAGAACAGTTAAACCAAGGGCCGAGTGTGTGTCACCCCGTGGAAGAATGCTTGTGTGGCATGCGCAAAGCCTGGAGCCCATCCTAGATTGTAAACAACAATAACAAGTAAAGTTGAAATAATTTTAAAAATTGAAATAAGAGAATGGAGCTTTCAACCTTATTACTTGAGTGGCAGGAGACTGGCCATTTCCCCCCCTCTGCCCCCCCCATCCTCTGGACTTGGATTGCAATGAGCTGAGCGTCATTGTGAAACAGGAATTCAAACCCCTTAACTGCGAAAGGGGAGAGTCTCAGGAGCAGTGGTTGCCCAATAGCCCAACATGACTCAGAAGCTGGTGTGTCCCTTTTTATTCAGGGGAGGGCAAGATGGGGAATGCAGACAGGAATCCAGGGGCATTGAGAACACTGGGGCAACGCGGGCGAGCTCCCGGGGCTGCTAACAGACGCTTCTCAGTAGCCCCAGTTCAGAGCAGGGTGGGAATGAAATCTTGTCCAGGCGTGAAGGGGCAGACTTCCGTCTTCCTGAGACACGGCTTGCTCTCAGGGAGGGGACCGAAGAGACTTTCTTCTTTGCACACGCTAGACTCCAGGCTGACAACGGACCTTGACAGAAAACTTGTCTATGTCAGTGGAGTTGTGGGGGAAGCATGGAAAGGTCAGAGGGACCTTGTGCCTGAGGCTGCTTTTAAAGACCATTGTTGTAAAAACACAGCTCTCACCTCAAAGGGAATAAGACACATTTACTCTGGAGCCAAATATGAGTGACCTTGGCCTGGGGAACACAGATTCAGGTTACCCACTCAGTACCATGTTTCAGCTTGGTAAAAGTTTCATGACATTTTTATAGCAACGGAACAGAGGAAGTTATAAGTCAAGACAACTTTCAAACATGTGGGTGGAAGCTTCAGATAGGCAGGATACAACAAAGTGAGGGAGTCTCCGCTGTGGGCTGAGGTGCTGTCTGCAGCCATTCTTGCTCAGCCTTTGGGGTGATAGAAGTGGGGGTCTGCTTGTACACTCCCAACAGGATTTTACCTGATGGGCACAAGGATGTTAGATCACACTGGAGGTGGACCATGAGTTAAGGAGGTGTGAGGCAAGACAACTGGCTCTACCTGTAACATTCCAGCTCTCCACAAACACTGGTTTTAATCTGTCAATCAGTGGGGAATGCTTAACAGAGATGTGGAGTGTGGCTGAGTGTGTGTGTGTGGGGTGTGGCTGAGTGTGTGTGTGGGGGTGTGTCTGAGTGTGTGTGGGGGGTGTGTCTGAGTGTGTGTGTGGGGTGTGTCTGAGTGTGTGTGGCTGAGTGTGTGTGTATGTGAACTTCAGCTCACAGGACTTTGATTTCCTTTGAATCAAATTGCTGGGCATGGCAACTACCACTCCTATGCCCAATTTTGGGCAGATTTTCCCAATGCAACCCTACCACTTCTGTCTCAACTGTTTTGCTACCCTGTGGGAGGAGTTCCAATTCAGTTTTTATATTTTTACTGTGGTTCATGGGGGAATACTGAGTTTCTTCTTCAGTGGCCCTAGTCCAGGGAAAAGAGTACTCTTGTCCTTTCAAAGGCAGCTTCCAGGGCCACTGTAGGACTCAGAGTCTTCTGACAGAGGGCTGTTCTCCGCACACTTGGCCTCGACTGGAGCACACTGACTGAGCCTTAGCTTTTATTGCCTTGTGACTTAGTTTGCCCCGTACCCTATTAACTTGTTTTACAAATGATGGCCATGCTGTGGATTCTGTTCTTGACGGGAGTGTCACTTGCAAGCTTGGGAATTAAGTTGTTGACTCCCAAATGGCATCTCTGCTGGACACAGGCGTCTTCATTCTAGAAGAGAGTAGGTAGTGTAGAGGTGGTCACCAGCTGAGGCCCAGGGGACGGCGCTTGGCAACATCTTCAAGTGTCCCACTGATGGAGACCTCTCAGACGTGGACTAGCTGGACATCTGTGGGGTCCCCTAACTGGTCGTCCCCAGTCTTGGTGTGTTTCTTTCAGTAGGGGAAATCTTACCTGCTCTAACTACCACAGCTAGAAACATTTTGCAACACTGTCAGGGGTCTTGCCACAGACCACCATCTGTACTTCCATTGAAACAAACTGTTTTTCAAACCAGTGAAGATTTTGCATCTGATTAAAAAGTTTGCATGAAGTTTGATTTTCAGGGCTGGATGTAGGGTTACGGGAGTGCATGCAGGGATGGGCTGCTAGGTGTTTCACAAGCCAGCCCCGGTTGCCCATGGTGCCCAGGCTAAGGAACTCAAATGTAAGCTAACAGCTGTCCAAGTATGTACACTTGCTTTTTTTTTTTTTAACAATAAAACATAATTGCTTTAGGCTTAGTCATTGACTGTAGAGGATAAAGGCCTGAAGTACCTGTGTTAGCAGCCAAAGTATTTTCAACAGGTAGATTTAGGGATGCATGAGCAGATAGCTTTTTTGGTAAAAACTGCCAGGCCAAGGCATTTTATTTAAAGGCAGAAAGTGCAGATGTAAAAATAGAGAAAACGTATAGAGAAAGAGCTTCTGTCTATTCTGGTTACATCGCGTACTGTTTTGTTACGTATCAGTTTGGGTTTATGGTCTATGGCGGAATAAAATTTATCTATTCACTTTCAGAAAACTAGTGTCTATAATGGAGATTTTCTGATGCCTTAAGTCTTTACAGAATTTGTTGAAATATTCAGTTCATTTAAAAAATTTTTTTCAGTCTTGGAACTCAGACCCAGGGCTTTGTGCATGCCGGGTAAGTGCTTTACTGCTGAATTCACACCTGCAGCTCTGATCAAGTATTTTCCTATAAGAAGTCACTTCTTGCTACCATTAATGGTGAAAATGGCAGCATCCATTTTTTGCCATGTTAATCTTCTGTTATTGATTGAAGCTGAATCGTTAAGGCTCATAGGAACTCTGTGGACGATTAAGCCAGATATAATGTACGTGTGTGTACATGTACATGTGAGTGAGCATGTGTGTATGTGAGTTCGCATGTGTGTAACGTGTGTGCACATGTGTGGAGTAAGAGGACAGCTTGGGTGTTGGGACTTTCCTTCGATCTTGAAGCAGTCTTTGTTGTTTTTCTGTGGCTTACACTGGCTAGCTAGCCTTGAAAGTCAGGGGGTCCTCCTGTTTATACCACGTATCTCCTCATAGGGGTGCACAACCAGCTTTTACATGGGTTCTGAGGTTTTGAACTCATGCTATGATGCTTGCTAGCTGTCATGGTCTGGATGTGACAGGCTCGTGCACCTGAATACCCAGCTGGCGGCGCTGTTTGGGAAGGCAATGTGACCTCGAGGAGGTGGAGCCTTGCTGGAGGAACTGTCACTGGGGGCCGTGAAGTTTTCATAACCTGGCCTCACTTCCTTGGATGCGTGCCAGCCTCCTGCTCTTGCTGCCTGCCTTCCACTATGCTTTCATGCCATAATGGACTCCATCCCCTCTGACTGTGAGCCAAACAATAAATCCTTTCTCTCTTACGTTGCTTAGCTCACAGTCTTTTATCACAGCAACCAAGGAATTACTGGAATATATGTCAAGTGCTTTTTACCCATCGAACCATCCGCCCACCTCCATGTCAACTGTTAGTGGAACTTTCTCGTGTTGTTTTCAGTCCCTTTGGTGACGTGAGAACAAACCAACATTGTCAGCACGTGATGATGTGAGTGTTGGGAAGGACAGCAGACTGTTTTTAGAAACCTGTGAACCAGTTGTCCTTAAATCTGTAAGGTGCATTTTTAGTTTTTCTACTTATGAATATTTTTTCTCTAAACTGAAGTGTGCCTGGGTGAACTCCATACATGAGAAAGAAGCCAGAAGCCACACTTGTTGGGACTTTTAGCCATTTACCATCTGAAAGTCTTAGGTCTCTTGGTAAAAGTGTGAGTGGACATCAGCTGTTGTGGGTTTTTGTTATTGTTGTTTTGTTTCGTTTTTATGTCCAGGTTCTGTGTTCAGAAGTTGAAGATTGAATCCAGAACACACGTAGAGGATTCAAGCAGATTTTATTAGAGGAGAGAGAGGATGGAACTCATGGATGTAGAGTCCGTGAGGGGCAAGAGAACCCAGAAGAACTGATGGACTCCAGACATGGAATCCACCAGGAGCAAGGGAGCCAAGGATGGCTGGCATGGTCAGGGGCATTTATAAACATGGGGGAGCCTGGGAAAAGTGACTTTTTCTCATTGTTGAGTTTTAGTTTCTATGAACCCGATCTGTCTGTTGTGCAGCCCAGCTCGGCAGACAGGCCAGACCTCCAGGCCCAGCAGAGGAATTCAGTTCATGTGCACGCGAGGAGCTTCTCTCCACCTGTGTCTGTGGAGATCACACCCGTATCCCTCCACAAACAAAAGGGGGGAGTTGGCACCTTATCTCAGTGGGGATTGGCGCCAACTTCTGAACAATGAGACCTTCAGTACTTTAGCAGCCTTTCTACTCTGTTCTAAGCCACCTAACAAATTTTTTCTCTCTCGCATGCTGTCAGAGCCTCTCTCTGTGACATCAGCAGCTCTGTACATTTTCATTGGGGAGGGGGACCGTGGCTTCCAGACGACTATTCCATGAGGGTTCAGCAGGCCATGCTGTAAGTGCGTCTGCGCGACAAAAAGGCAAGGGTCTGCTCTCTCACCTGACAAGTTTGTGATCTGAGGTTGTATGGGGAGAACGACTCAGCTTATAGAGAAATCTCTCCAGCGCCCTCCTGGGAGTCTACGCATGCCAGGCGCACACATAATGTGCGGCTTATTGTGCCTCCTGCAAGCTAGGCAAGCCTGCTGTGACCGAGCTCCGTCCCAACCCACAGATTGCTGCTTGTGTCTGCCATCGTGGCTGTGAATTGGGGCTCAGGCAGAAGACCGCTGTTGTTTCCCTGGACTGTGCACATTCTTGCTGGGCACATGCTTCCGTGCTCCACAGGGAGACTGTCTACCCCTTTGAAGTGCTTCCCTACGTCTCTCAGTGTGACCTTTATGAATGGCGCAAAGCCTGTGTTCTCATTGTATCTTCTCCAATGCACCTCTAAATTGGGTGGAAATCTGTCATTTGGTGGAAATCTGTACCAAGTGCTCAGAAGAGGAAAGTAACATTAGCCTTAAGTAACATCTTTTTGTGAGGCAGCAAGACAACCTATTAAAAAAAAAACTTACCAAGGACTTCAAGCACCATAAGGCTGGAGCAAACTGAAGTGATCTAAAAAAGATATCTTTGTGTGTGTGTGTGTGTGTGTGTGTGTGTGTACTCGGGGGTGCACGCAGACACACACGGAGGTCATAGGACAGCCTCTGGTGTCAGGCTTCACCTTCCGCCTTATTTGAGACAGGTTGCTCACGCTGCTGTGTATGCCAGGCTGACTGGTCCATGGGGTTCTTGGGATTCTCCTGGGTTTCTCCTGCTCCTCCTCCATTCTCCTTGGAGAAAAATGGGGACTACAGACACGTGTCAAAGTCCAGCTTTATGGGTTCTGGGGATTTAAATGCAGGTCCACACTACTTTACCCAGTGAGTCATCTCTATAGCTCCTGGTTTGGGGTTAAACTTAGCCCTAATCAGCCTGTATACTTAGGCAAATCCCAACCTTTCTGACCTAGAAAACTCTGTAGCTCTCATCTGTAAAATAAGGGCCCTGAGTTCTCTTTGTGTGAGCATGTGAATGCGAGCGTTCGTGTTCACATGTATATGTTGGGTTCACATGTAAGTGGGCATGTGTTTGCACGTGTGTGTGAGCCAGAAGTTGATATCAGGTATCTTTTTTTCTCATTGGCTCTCTGCCTTATATTTTGAGACAAATCTCTCGGTGAACCTGGAATTCATTGATTCCGTTGTGCTGTCTGGCTACCTGACCCCTGTTCTAGCTCCTAGCAATGGGATTATAGACCTGTGCTCTGGCACCTTGCTTTTTTGTGGGTGCTGGGGTTCTCGCGGTTCTCATGCTTATATAGCAAATACTGAGTCATATCCCCGTGCCCCCAGATACTGCGTTATGTAAACTTCTCAACAGAGATACTATTCTGCTCTTACCTAGAAAGGAAGACAGTGATTAGCAGTGAGGTTTTTCAAGGACACCCTCTTGGGAGGGGCCATTAAGGAAGTGGAGGGTGTCAGATGTCCAGTAAAGGGAATGCTTGTGGGTGGGGAACAGGAGTCAACAGGCTTTAGGGAACCCATGCCGAGCTCTGTGAAGGTGGGGAGGCAGGTGGGGAGGGGAAGCAGTTGGTCAGCAGGCAGTTGGGGAGCAGGTCTGTCGTGTGTAGGGAGACAGACTGAGGATGGGCTCCTTCCATTTAAGAGATTGTTCTAAAAACTCTCCAGAGTTATTCTGAGCTCCTCAAGACTGTAAAATTTGCCAGCACGTATGCAGTGGAGAATTCCTTCTCTATCTTTATATAATTTGATCTCTGCATTTTTCAACCCCCAATATATTTTCTATGTTCTTGAAAAGCTTTATTTTCTTCATAGCACTTAACACAATATCTTAGTACTTAAAATTGGGTATTTATGTTGTTATTATTCTTCCTCCTCACTAACAAGAAGAGATTCGATCTGTCCTTTCTTGCCATTGTGTGTGAAGGAACTGGGATTTACTATCTTTCTTTAGAAAACAAAATAGGAGGGCTGGGGATCTGGATCAGATCCAGTGTTTCACTGATCCCTAGCACCACATTAAAAAAAAAAAGGAAGGAAGCAAATGTGATTATTAAGGCATTTTAATGTTGATTACATCATGCATTTTTAAAAATTAGATCCATTTATTTATATATTTATCGTGTATGTGTATGAGCGGGTGGGCGGGCACACCTGCCATAGCAAGTGTGGAGGACAAATTACCGGAATTGGTTTTCTCCTAATACCTTGTGAGCTGCGAGAGTCAAACTGCAAGCGCCTCTACCTGCTGAGCCGCCTCTGTAGCCCAGCTTCTGCATTCTTATCAGAGTTCTTGTTTATTCATTAATTCACTCAACACATATTTACTGTACTTCTTAGGGTAACGATCTGTGTTTTTGTTGCTGAGGAGATATCGGATCCAGAGGGATGGAGACCAACATCGCCTTTGGCTGAGCTCATATGGCGGCAAAGGTTGTCAGACCACTAAACACACGTGTCTAACTACAATAGTGGGAAGTGTTGCCCTGGAGATAGGATATTGTAGAAATACAAAATGGCTTCATCATAACTGGGTAACATGTATCCTGGGAAAAGCCCTGGTGGAGTAGGGGTATGGTAGGAGAGGATGGAGTCTGGGGGGGGCTTCTCAGGAAGTGATGCTTCTGCTCCCCAAGTCCAGGAGAGGGAGGAGTCCTCCAGGCACTGACGGGAGGTGGGCAGAGGAGGATGTGAGAGCCAGCTGTGCCCATAAATCCCTGCCTGGGCCAGGCACCCATTTGGATGTTGCCTCCAGAGCCCCTAAAAGCCAGGACAAGGATTTTACCAGTGGTGTTGGGAAGCCAGAATCACCCCAGAGCATACCCTTCCCCAACGATCTCTAACATGAGTGTCCCCAGTAATCTGGTGCCTCAAAGGGCTCACTTCTTCCTACTGAGTGCATTTCCAACTCTCAGGTGGGCTGGGAATTCCCAGGGGCAGGAGTGCTGTCGTTTATTCTTTCTGTCGTCGACGCAGCAGAGCCGTTAGCTGCGTGCAGCCGCTCCTCGGCCAGGAAGCTGAGGTCATGGCTACAGCAGGGTCTCCCTGGTGCCTGTGCAGGGAACGCTGGGAGAGAAACAGCTCACGTAGGACTTTAATGGGCAGGAAGCAGTGGGCTTCAGTTGGCTTACAGATTCTGTTCTAGATTGTTCATGGACAGCGATCGGTGCTAGCTTACGTGTCTCAGTGCTGTACCTAGAGTTTTATTGTGACAGTCGGCCAACAGGTTGAATTTAGTCCTGTCTTCAACAGCTTAGAAAGATTGCGGGCTTCCTGTAAGTTTCAATATTATTGAGATTTTACTGGTAATTACAAGGTTTTATACATGAGACAGTAGGGAGGTACTAAAGTCTTAAAATGTTTTATCTGTGACACATTCTACGTTTCCTTCTGCTCAATTGTGTAAGGCACTTGCTCATGAACTCCTAAAGGAGATTTCTTTTTGCTCTTGTATCTTCTTAGCTCATTTCCTCTCAGCTCTGATCCAGTTTCAAGAACACACCTTAGCTTAGTAGAAAGACTAATCCCAGAGATTGTGATAGGAACAGTGAAGAGAGCCTTTTGTGATTCATGTTCTGAACTACCTCTGGCAAAGCGCAGTGTCTTTGTTCTGCTTCTATCAGGGGCTTTCCACTGGCTCTTGAGAAGCCATTTCAGCAGGAGAAAAGAATAGGAATGTAGCTTTGTCATATTCTGTCATCTGCAGCTAAGCTCTGCACTGAATTGTTTGTTTTGGGCGAAGGATGGCCGATGGGCTTAATGTCATTTCCTTCTCCTTGGGATTCTTTTCAAGAGGAAATGCCAGCCCTTCGGGTCGAGCTCAGTAGGATGACATTAATGGCACCAGTGGGTGCCACTCAGCAGGGAGAATCAGTCTCTGTTCTTCATTTAATTAAAAAAAAGCTAAGCTCAGCTAGAACCCTCTATCCCATAATTCAAATGTCGGGTCAGTGAGCCAGACAAACTTTACCTTTTAGTTTTATCTTAGAAATAAATGTCTGTTCTTTCTCTACATTTAAAAACCTGTCTCTCCCTTTTAAAAATGGTTCCTTGGATTAGAATTGGATGGCATCTTTCTCAAAGTGTGCCAGTTACAGTTTCTAACTGTTTTAGTCTCAAATTCCTATTGCTATAATGAGTACGTGGCCCAGGCATGTAGGGGAATAAATGGACTTTCATTCATGCTCATGTGGCAGGAGACTTACCATCAGGGGTCAGGGGAACTGGACTGCCATCCACACAGGAAGAGCTGGGATAGGGGCAAGAACCCAGGCATACCTGGCAGCTTGCCAGGTGGTCAGTCTGCCAATCTGCCAACGAGTTCTTTCTCTATCTTATCCATCTGCCCAGGGAATGGTACCACCCACTATAGACTTGGCTCTTCCCACTTAATTACATAATTTCTCACAGACTTGCCTAAATAATAAAATAAATAAATAAACAGATAAATTCTTTAGAAGCGTGCCTAAAGGTTCAGTCTTAATTGTCATATCAATTAACTGCCACACTAGATTTGGTTTCTGACCAGTAAACACAACTTCGGCACAGTTAAATGTGCAAGATTCTTCTATATTTCTGCCTGATTTCTTGTCTTTTTGTTTTAAAATATATATCTCCCCCACTTACAATTTGTGTGTGTGTGTGTGTGTGTGTGTGTGTACATATGTATGTGTGGCAGAGGATACTGTGTGTCCCTGTGGAGAACCAAGGGTGACTTCCTGAATCATTCTGGATTGTTTCTATCTTCTTTTTGCTTTACTCTGTGATTTCCCAGGCTCCACCCACTAAGGCTGGAAGTATAGGCTGCCGCCATTTCTGCTTAGCATTTTTACATGGAATCTGGGATCCAAACTCAGGACCTTCTGATGGCTCGTAACCCCTGAGCCATCTCTGCAATCAGATTTAACATTTTTTATGTTTGTCTTGCCTGCTTCTACTTCAGAGCGATGAGCCATTTTAGCAGCACACCAATATTGAATCTCTCTAAGGCATTTAGTCTGGTGTTCAGAGAAAACAACTCCCTTTCATTTGAAGTCTTAGCAATTTGTTTCGTATTTACTTAAATTACTTAATTAGACCAGTGAGCCAAATTAACTGTGATCTTGCTAGAACCACACTATCAGGAATGGAAACTCCTTGCAGAGAAGAGTGACAAGTCCAGTCCTTGAGCATCCCCTGGATGGTTATGTGTTTCACAGAGAACTAGAGAGTCCTGGTTAGGTTAGTCAGGCAAGCCAGTTTATTTGTGTTAGCACAGCTTCCTTTTCACTTCTTATGTGGGCTTAATCACAGTGGGTATTACATTTGCAAATGCTCTTTGTTGTAGGAACTTAGATGACATGCAAGCCAGAAGGACTCCTGAGATTACTGAGGAACCTGCAGATACACCATGACATGCCCTAGCATATTTGAACAGAGCACTGAGCAAATTAGGTGTTGTTCATCATGGAACCTCATAAAAACCAGTGGTATCCTCAAATCTTGTAGCTAACAGGTCAGAGACTTAGGTCTGGAATCCTGTCTTTTGACCATCACTCCAAGGCTGCCAACAGTGACGAGGACGGACGCAGCTCCACACTGTCGCCCTCAGCAATTTTAGAGTGTCCCTAATTCAGTGACCTCCACTCAGGCAAAGCCAGAAGTTGAAAGAATTTCAGGAGTGGCCAGTGTAAAACAAAGTTGAGGGTTTATTAAAGGTATTTTTATGGTGGACTTTAAGTACAGCATGACAGTTAAAGAAAGAGATACTCTCGGAAAGAAAGAGCATGGCACAGGTTTTTCAGAGAATCATCGTTTTAAGCTTTGAGGGGTGGGGGGTTGCTAAGAGAAAGAAAGGTGCCAATAAGAAAGGCACACTGGGAGCATGGAGTGGGATAGAGTCACACTTTGTCTCTACAGACTTCATACATACAATTCTGATGTGTTCAAAGTCATTATTGTCAAAGGGTTGCCAAGGAACCTAGGTAAGTTCATGGGATAGTTCCTGAGGGACGCCTGACAGGATTGCAATTGACAGTATATATGACAGGATGCAGAAAGGAGCTAAGGTAGTAGTCTTGTCTGAAATTCTCAGAAAGTGTTTAGGGAAAGGAATGAGGCCCAATCTAAAATGAATTTATAAGTTCACATACATTCAAGTCTATTTTAATATAAAATATCAGTATATGAAAGGAATTCTCTGTCAGTAACCTTCACAGATTTCAAATTATTTATTTATTTATTTACTTGAGAGAGAAAAAAAGAGGAACATGCATATTATGGTATGCCGGTAGAAGTCAGAGGACAAATTGCAGAAGTCTGTTCTGTCCTTCCACTATGGGGGCTGCTGGGAGTTGAACTCAGACTGTCAGGCACCTTATCTGCTGAGCCGTCTTGCTAGCCCCTCCAGCCAATGTTTATTGGGTTGGAATTCTGTGTCTCAGCTCGTGAGCCTTCACTTGGACTTGGGGTGAGGGGCTCCTTTCCTTTCCCTTGTCTCCACAGTTTCCCCTGTCTTTCTATCCTGTCTCAGCCCTTCCAGTCCTGTCTCAGCCCTTCCTTTGGTTTGAAGACTTACTGAGAAGCACATAATGATAAATTCCAATGTGTGTTAGTTGGCGTTTCTGCACTGTGACCAGCACCCAAGAAAACCAATTCAGAGAAGAAAAGTTTCATTTTAGCCATGGTTTAAGTACTTTGGGGTCTCTGGTTGTTGCAATTCCTTTTTTTTTTTTTCAATTGCTGTGAGACAATACTCATATAAACAATTTATAGGAGAAATGGAGATTGATTTGGCTTATGATTCCAGAGTGGATATAGTTCATTATGGCAGGGATTACACAGCAGAAGGCATGGCTGGAGGGGTCAGGCCACTTCTGGAAGCAGAAGTGAGCAAGAGCAAACGGAGAGAAAGCAGACTGCCAACCTCAAGGCCCACAGCCTACGACACGCCTTCCTCCAGCAAGGCTCCACCTCCTAAAGGTGCCACAGCCTTAACAAACATTATATTAGCTAAGGATTCAAACACGCGAGATTGTGGAGGGCAACTCACACTCAACCATGATGGTAGTTGTCCTGTTGCAGGCCAAACAGCACGGTGACAAGAAGGCATAGTGGAGCAATCTCCTGGCAGCCAGGAAGCAGCCAGGTGACAGGCAGCGAGGGACCACGGACAAGGCGTGCCTTTCAAAGGCATGCCCCCAGCGATGCACTTTTTCCAACCAGGCCCTACCTCCTAGTTTCCACCACGTCCTCACAGTACCATCAGACTGTGACTAGATCTGACTAGGTTGAGCCCTCATGACCCAGTAACTTCTCAGTAGTGCCACAGAATTCCACACATACTCATGATGATTCTATAACATAGTGTGAAACAAACTGTGACAGACATTACTGAGGAAATGGGCATGAGATTGACCAGAAGAAAAGATAGAAAAGGGATGAGGGGCTGGAGAGGTGGCTCAGGGGTTAAGCCTCTGCCTTGCAGGCGGAAGGTCCTGAGTTCGGATCCTAGACCCCACGTATAGACACCAGGCGGAAGCGGGGGCGGCCTGCGTTTCTGGTCCTGGTAGGGCGGAGCCTGTGAATCCTGGGGCAGAGTAAATAAGGAGGAGGTGGAGGCGTCCATGGTGGTTCCCGAATTCGCCAGTGGTTCTACACACACACACATACATACACACACATGCATACACACATGAACACACACGCATACACGCACAATTGAATAAATAATAAATGATAAAAAATTAAAAAACAAAGAAAAGGGATGAATGACTTCATGACAGTACAGGTTTATTTAGGACAACTTGAAGGGGGTCTCCAGTAAAGAACCAGAGCCCTCCATCACTTCAGAGGCTGGGGTAGTTTACAGTGCAAAAGGAAAAAAGGAAAGAGAAATGGAAACTTTCAGGCGACCATTCCTAGAAGGAAGTTAGGGAGCGAGGGCGCAGGATGGGTTGAAGAATGTCACGCGCCTGGTAAGCATCCACTGTGTAAGCAGTGAGGGGGCTCCTCCTGGGTCCTTCCTTCTCTGGCCTCCGAGGCTTTACAGTGAAGAATGCAGGGTTCGATTCTCCACACTTTGGCAGCTGTGAGAGTTCTAGAATCACAGTTGAGGTCCCTCCCAGGTGAGTTTTGAGAGGGAAGGAGGGGGGAGAGATAGTGGGCCTGTCTCAGCTGCAGGTCCCATATAGGTGACTCAGTGCTAAACTCCAGTCAAGGTCATGATGGCCTGTTCAGGGCAGTCAGTGTTTTCTTTATCTAGAAGAAAACCATTGATGAGGAATAATCATTTGGATAACATTTCCTGGTGGCTGAAGTTTAGTGCCTGGGAAGTGTGTGTGTGTGTGTGTGTGTGTGTGTGTGTGTGTGTGTGTGTGTGTGTGTGTGTGATCAGAGGGCACTGTGTGTCCCTGTGGTGGACCAAGGGTGACTTTGAGAATCATCCTGGATTGCTTCTACCTTCTTGCTTCACTCTGGGATTTCCAGACTCCACCCCCTAGGGCTGGGAGTACAGGCCACCACCATTTCCGCCTGGCATTTTATGTGGGATCTTTCTGCTTGGAAGGCAGAGTCTTAACCTCTGAGCCATGTCTCCAGCCCCAAGTGTGTGTTTTTTGACTGTTAAAAATATATATTAAGCATTTTAATCATTGGCTATACTTTCTAATGGTGTTCAAGACTGTGCAGGTGATCAAAATTAGCAATTTTTATTTTACTGGCTTCTCTCTGTATTCTTATATTAGCTGTACCATCTTCTGGATGAATCAGGTCTTAGTGACCATGAGATTTCCTTCGGAAGCATAAGGAACATGACTTTTAGCCCCAACGCTTATAAAGTAGTAGAGAAGAAGCCAATAAGAAGGGCCTCGGCAGCTTATAGAAGACTGTTGACTAATGCCAACAAGGAAAGGGGGAGAAAGAGATGTCTCCTGTCAGTCAGCCTTTCGAGTGGTCATTCACTAGGACCAATGGAAGTGGTGTTCCGATGACTCAGTGGTTCTGCATAGCAACCATCCTTTGAGAGAGAGAGGGATGTCTCCAGTGACATCACAGGGACAGCCAGCAGTATCCTGGCACCATGGAGAACATCAGTATTTAGTGGGTGGGCAGAAGAAAAGTTTTAGCCAGAAAAATGGCTCTAGAAGTAGGCTGAGAACCAGGACATCATGGGAGCCCAGAGCGTATTGTGATCTTGTCACCAGATAGAGATCACGCCTGGTAACACGGAGGTTACACGGTGCTTCAGTTTGATGGAGTGGTACGCATAGGCTATAATCGATACCAGGAGCTCATGAGACACAGAGGGGAAAGAAAATCACAAAGGGTGGTCACCATCGTGACCTGAGCCTTCAGAGTCAGGCTTGGTGATGGTCTCAGTGGATGGGAATGGAGGGAAAGATATTCCACCCCCTAATTCTTCACTGTTTTTTTCAGGGCAGAAAAAGGGACTTAGTTACAATCTCTTATTGTGTAACAGTAACTTTCTCCAGAATCTACTTGTGGAGACACACATTTAGTGAAAGAATTTCTCAAGCCGAAGGCTTCAGATTGCATTATGACTAAACAAAAAGCTTTTGACTGAAAGCTGTTAGACTCTTCGTTTCCTAATCCTATTCCCTCTCAGTAACCAAGAGATGCTCATTGTTGGGCAGCAGCCACGGAGTTTGAGCTCCTGCAGGGACTCTCCCTGAAGACCTCCTCCAGTACCTGAGGTTTCATTGTTACCTGGTGACAACTGTCTGAGTTGTCACTGTGGGCCAGGAAGATATAAGCAGCTCCCACTGGCATGGCCAAATTTCTGTCTTCTAGGCAGCAGAGATGCTGTGTAAAGCCTGAGGAGATGGCTCAGGGTTAAGCACTGGTTGTGCCAACTAAAGGACTTGAGTTCAGATCCTCAGATCCCACGTAAAATGCCGGGTGGGTGTAACAGTTACTCTTAACTATTGCTGTGAGAGAGCACCCAAAGTCAAGAAACTGAAGGGAGAAAGGGAAATTTATTCAGCTTACGGTTCCAGAGGGGAAGTACAGTCTCTCATCTCAGAGATGGAAGGGCTGGCTGGCTAAAGCTGGAGGAGGCTAAGTCAACCGCAGACATCTTGGAAGCTGAGAGCTGCAGACTGCTTGCAGCAAAGGCTGACTTCTGGAGGTAGGAGAATCCACCTCAAGGCCCACCCTTGTGACTGCCTTCCTCCAGCAAGGCTCCACCTCTCAAGATACCATGACCTTGTCAAACACATGAGACTGTGGGGGACACATTTCAAACCATGACAGTGGGCTTAGCAACCATCCTATAATTCCAGCCTTGGAAGGTGTGGACTGGAGTCCCCAGAGTAAGCCAGCTAGCCAAACATCCTATTGGGGAACTCTGGATTTAACTGATTTAATCAAAGACGCAGTCTCAAAAAGAATAATGTGGAAAGGTAAATAAGGATGATTTCTAATACCAGCTTTGGACCTACACAAACACACATGTCTACCTGCACACATATGCACTCACACACACATCATGCCAACATATTTACAAACACATGTACCCACACACACACCTGAAAATGGGAACAGAAAATATTCTGTGAAGCAAGAGAAACAGGCTTACATTTCAGTAGAAGGAAGACTAGAAAAATCTGTACTTTAGAATGAGATAGGATAGCAGCAAGACAGGGAAATGTAAAGGACGTGGAGAGGGAGAGAGCCTCGCTCTGCAATCTGGCTGAAGGTTGTGCCGATGTGAGTCTCTGCTCCTCTTACACAGAGATGTTTCAGATGAAAGTGTTGAAATAGCCAAGAACCAAGCCTGAGGCCTGAGCACAGGTGCCCAGCGTGGTCTTCTCCTTTCCCAGGGGTGAATCTGTCGTAATCTTGGAATCTCAGAGGGACACTGCTGTGAAACCCTGGGATATGTGGTTTTACCTCATCAGATTTCTCTCTTCTCCCAGATATCTCTGGAGTCACCCTATAATCTCACTGGAGGAGGAAAAAATGTTACTTTCTTTTGCTGTTGTGAGACAATATTCATACTCGACTTCGGGGAGAAAGGGAAATTTAGCTTATGGTTCCGGAGGGGATAGAGATCATTATGATGGGGGCTGCTAAGCCAAAGGCATTGCAGGAGGCTGGTCTAAGTCGACTCAGTCATCGGGAGCAGAGAGAGCAAGAGCAAACTGGGAGGAAGAAGGTCTGAGTTACCAATCCTCATGGCTCTCCTCTGTGACCTGCCTTCCGCTCAAAGGTACCACACACTTGCTAAACATTAATACCAGCTAAGGAGTCAAACACATGGAGGGCAACTCACGTTCCAACTGTGACATGTAACTTGTCATGTAACTTGAGAGCCCCCAGAGTTGTGTACTGCGTGTGGCTTCCACCAAGACACTTCAGCAGAACTCACTCTTGAGAAGCCATATTCACTCTTGGGCGTGTAAGATCCTTTTCCTAAGCACCTTTCTCTCTCCCTGGTGCCTGTGTATGAAAATGTTCTTCCTAATAAACTTAGTGCAGCGGGTCCACCCTAAAACTCTTTAATGCAGTAAAGTCAAGAGTCCTGTGAGTCCTGGCTTTGCTTGAGTGGCGGGTCTTTGAGAAAAGCTCCTCAGACTGCTGCTGGTGGCAATTCAGACCTGTATCTCTAGCTGATGCCCTGCTGATGAAGACTACTGAAAATGACAGGAGCAAAGAACTGGAAATGCAAAGGGCCCTGAGTTCAAGCCACAGCACTGCACATAAAATAGATAAATAAGAAGCTTTATAGTTAGTGTAGGGCCAGAAAATATATTCATGAAGAACATGGACTTTGATATATACTCATATAATCTTAGTACTTATGGAAGCTGAGGCGGGAAGAATTCTAAGTTGGAGGCTAACATGAGCTACAGAGTTAGACTTTGTCTCAAAAAACAAAGAAACTCAAAACTTTCCTTCCTCCAAAACCAAAAAAGACAGGATTGCCAGGTGTGGCACAGATTGTAATAGGAGCTTTGGGGAGGAAATGCCTTTAGACAGAACCTCTTTCTTTTACTATAGGAAATAAACAAACCATTTTCTCTCCCAGATGTTAAGCACTAAAAATAAAAGGGAGGAGATTAGGAAAACTTGCTAAAATCTGAAAAGTTTTAATGACTTTTTTCTTTGCGTGTGCATATATGTGCATGCGTGGGCACGTGGGTGGACATGTGGATGCACACACATGAGGAGACCTGAGGGCGTTATTCTCGTTGTTTTGAGCCTGGGTCTCTTATTAAAGCTAGAGTGTGACATTGGTCATTAGGGCTAATCTGGGTCACGCTCTGGGGATTTCCAGGCTATGCCTTATGGGGCTGGAATTCCAGGTGGGCCACCGTGTTCACTTGGTAATTTTTTATGTAGGATCTGAGGATCAAACTCTGATTCTTTTGCTTCTGCATCAAGTACTTTACCTACTCAGCCATCTCTCCAGATCCTGAGAAATATATTTTTAGAGTGTTAGTGAGGCCTTTCCTCCGATTCCCTCCTGCAGTTCACACTCCAGTGGAATGAGGTGAGGGGGTATCTGTCCAGAAGCACAGCATGAGGGTCCTTTCCAGTGTGGTATTATTTCTGTGTATAATACTATAAAATATACCATCTATTACATCTGTTATATATAATCTGTTCTCACTTCAGAGCTATGTCTGGGACCCTGGGATTGAGAATCCCCAGCTAGTCTATTATTTGGGCTTCTAGACCCCCTATCTGAATTCTCTTACTGCCCAAAAGGGGATAATAATGGTTGCCCCTGAGGTTATGCTTATAGAATATTTTATTAAGCTAAAACAGGCAACAGAAATAAGCAATTAAATATTATGCTTCTTCTCCATCCTGAGTGAAGGTCGGTTCTTGGGGAAGGCCAGAAACTTCTCAACAGTTCACCTTAACTGGTTCTGGGCATCTTCCTCCCTGGGTAGAGAGGACTGACCAGGGCAGCTGGTACCAACTCTAAGGAACGTTGGCATGGCCTGGGGCTAGATTGAGGCAAAGGACCTGCTCCTGGAAGCTGACTTGGGGCCAGAAGGAAAGAGCTGACTGTGTTCTAGAAGTTCTGAGGTCACAGCTGTAGGTGCAGATGATAAGTGACGAGGTAAATAGCCCCCTGAAGGTCATGGTGGGTCAAGAAGGAGCCTGGGGACCAGGGTGGAAGGCAGTGGGTGCAGACATTGGGGGAGACCAAAAGGTGCTCCTGAGAAAATCAATCCCACAGCCTGAAATACTTCTTAAAAGTCTTCTTGTATGGTGAACAGTCCCCCCCCCAGGATCTGGGGATGGGTGGAGGTGTGGTTACTCTAAAGTGTTGCTGTGAGAGAGCACCCCAAGTCAAGCAACTTAAGGGAGAAAGGGAGGTTTATTCAGCTTACGGTTCCAGAGGGAAGATACAGTCTGTCATGGTGGAGGCGGCATGGCTGGCTGGCCAAAGCTGGAGGAGGCTATGTCACTGCAGACATCTTGGAAGCTGAGAGCTGCAGACTGCTTGCTGCAAAGGCAGACTTCTCCTGGAGGTAGGGTGGGACCAATCCACCTCAGGGCCCACCCTTGTGACTGCCTTCCTCCAGCAAGGCTCCACCTGTCAAGGTTCCATGACCTTGCCAAACACATGAGACTGGGGGGGGGGCATCTCAAACCATGACAAGTGGCCAGAGAATCTCTTCCAGTGGGTTCTGCCTTACCAGCCACATGGGACATTTCTGTGTTTCTTTGTTTTTCCTTTAAAATTTTTTTAAATGTTTTACAAGCATATTGAGTAATTATCCCTGCCCCTTTCTTCCCTGCTCTCCTTTTTCCCTCCCCTCCAATCATCAATCCATCCCTCTCCCTTCCACCTTCCCGTCTGTCTGCTTCTATGGGTTCCAGGTTCCCTCTGGATTGTTTGCTCTAGGGGAGGTTCAGATCTTGGTGACATCATTTTTCCTTTTAAAGAGAGTTGAAAACCAGTGCAACCGGGCCTTTACAAACAGGGTAACTCACAAGAGCGTTCTACTCAGCTAGGTTGGGTCACCTAGAACACCACAGGGAGTCATGGAAAGGATTTAAGACCAAGGACAGAGTCACCAATGCCTAAGTAGACAACAGCCCAGAACTCCTCATCAGATTTCTAGAAGAGACTGTGGGTAGTTCCAGACACAGGATGCGACTTACAAAGCAAAGCTGCACAGAGACCAATGCAAACAGAAGTCATATCATGCTTGGAACAGTCCAGTGGGGAAAGAGAGGGAGGGACCGTGTCACCAGCTGGGGTGAAGGCCACCCGGTCTGCTGTACCATGACTATTTGACTGACTCATCTTCCCTAAGCTTCCCATCTTTAAGAGACAAACACAATGGACATGCAACGGAAATACTTTGGAGGGAATCCCGGGAAACCAGTATCACTAGTCGCAGAAGATGCAGAGAAGGGACAGACATGTTCCACTTTATACTTCCGTGTACCGTCATTCTTGAAACACAAGGATGTGTGCTCTATGAAAAGGAATAAATGGAAGAGGAAGGTCAGGGCTCGTGTTGTAGTTCCTACTGGGTTAGTATTTGTGACAGGTGGTGATCACCCTTATTTATTATATGGCCTAAATTCAGAATTCCTTGAATAGTCTATTCTAGTAGTTATATCTGTCATAGCCTTTTACTTTTTGAACCAGAATCCTATTGAGTGAGTGTGTGTGTGTGTGTGTGTGTGTGTGTGTGTGTGTGCATGTACGCCCACTGCTGGGAGCAGAAATCAGGGCTTTGTGCATGCTTGGCAAGCACTCTACTATGTGTTACACATTCAGACCCTACATAGGATCTTACATTGCATTTGGTTGTCCTTTTTAGCTTAGAGCACTTACCTAGTATTTTTTTTTATTCTGATGATATTGACATTTTCATTCTTGAAGTGCATGAAGTCAGCTTCTGCCCTCCTTTCCCAGGCCCAATATTCTTTAACTTCCATCTATCAGTGCCTTTATTGGTAGACTAAGTGAAATGTGTTTTTTTTTTTTTTTTTTGGCAGAGTATTGTAACAGGTGATATTCCCACTTAAATGTATGAAGTTGGCAATTAAAACATTCTAATATTCATATACCCAGCAGGTCAGCTGTTGGAGAGTGACCCCTGCCATCATGCCACCATGGAGGCGGTAGGCTACTTGTATAGGTCACTGGATTTAAGGGCGACCCACCTGGGATCTTCTCATGCATCAATCCAGGGAATCTTGCAGTGAGTTTCTGTTTTCTGTCTCAGAAAGACAGACCCTTGTGATTATTCGTGTTCTGAACCTGGCCTCTTGATGGCTTGTGATCTTTTGCAGCCTTCTAAGGGAAATCGAGCGATTCCGGGGCAGGAGATTCTGGCCTCAAGGCATGAGCCAGCAATACATTGAAGGTGCTAGGAATGGCACTGCCTTCTGGGAACACTTGCTTAAACTGAACTACCGCAGTTCTCAGAGTTCTGACACGGTGAATTCTACCATGTGTGGGAATGCTGGTAAGTTACAGAAGACTTCAAGCCTGGATCCCTTACCTCCTCCGATTCCACTCAAGTCCAAGTCTGGCAAAGGGAAAAAGATGTTGTCTCCAGTTGTGTCCATTTCTTCTCAAGAAAAGAGCCAACCGAAGGCACAGGAAGTTCAGATATGGAATAGCTCAAGAAAGCAAGTACCCAAGAAAAAAAAAGACTGTTCCTTTAGTATTTTATCTTTGGCCAAAAAGAGGGGCATAGTCAGGCTTTCCAAGCAAAAGATTTTTTCTTCCGAAAGTGAGACCGGAGAAGGCCTAATCACTGCAATTTACCGCCATCCCCTGTCATCACCTCTAAATGTAAGCAAACCCTGGGAATCCATATCTGAGCTTATATCAGAGAAGTGGCTTTTTCATAACCAAGAATATAGTTTGCCTTCTCAGAAGTCTGTTTTTCAGAAAAGACCTCAGTTAGAAGAAAAATTAAAGAACTTAAATGATACCAATAAGGAATAAAAATGATTACTGTGGGCTCTTTTATATTAAAATTTTTTTCCTATTTGTCTTTATTTTGAATTCTTTGTGTCTTTGTGTGTCTGTATATGTATGTAGGTGTGCATGCATGAGTCTACAGGTGTGCATGGATGTATGTCTAGGTGTGCATGCATGTATGTGCAAGTGTGCATGTATGTGTGTGCACATATATATGGAGGACACAGGTGAAGATCAGGTATCTTCCTCAATTTTCTAATCTTATTTTTTTTTAACTTTGTTTATTCACTTTAGTGTGTGTGTGTGTGTGTGTGTGTGTGTGTGTGTGTGTCAGAGGGCATTGTGTGTCCCTGTGGTGAATTCGGGAATCATTCTGAATTTCTTCTACCTCTTTTGTGTTTCGCTCTGGGATTTTCCAGACTCTGCCCACTAGGACTGGAAGTGCAGGCACTGCCATTTCCGCCTGCTGTTTTGGCATTTTTTTTTAATAGGGTTTTAATTTAGGACATCTTGCTTGTGAGGCAAAATCTTAACCCCTAAGCCACCTCTCCAGCACTTACTCTTTTTTTATATTAATTATATTATATTACATTATGTTATGTTATGTTTGTTGTTTGTTGTGTTGTGTTGTATTATAGTTAGTGTGTGTGTGTGTATGTGTGTGTGTGTGTGTGTGTGTGTGTACCAGAGGACACTGTGTGTCCCTATGGAGGACCAAGGGTGACTTCAGGAGTCATCCTGGATTGCTTCTACCTCCTTCTTGTTTTTCTATGGGATTTCCTCGCCTCTGCCCACCAGGGCCAGAAGTGTAGGCTGGGCTGTTTCCGGCTGGCATTTTTACGTGGGACCTGGGACTGGAACTCAGGACCTTCTGCTTGTGAGACAAAGTCTTAACCCCTGAGCCCTCCAGACTCTACTTTTTTTTTTTTTTAACATTTTTTATTATTTCTGCTCATACAAACTTAATAGGTACACCGGTTCCCTCCTGCCCTCCTCCTCCCCCACCCCTCTCTCTGCTCGCCCTCCCCTCACCCCTCCCTCCCCATCCCCAAGTGCCTCCCCTCCCCCAATCCCCGGAGAATCCTTTAATGTGCATGCCTGACTGTCCTCTGGGTCCTCCTCTCCGATGACATACAAGGACCCAGAGGCATTTCCCTGAACCCTTTCCCGTGTTCCCCTTAAGCATAGGAACACTATTTTGGCTGTCAATCCCTTGCCTCCAAGGATCTTGGTGCTTTTAGCAAATGCTAGACTTTGTGGGGACAATAGTGTGTTGGACATTGCGCAGGGCATGCAAAGTCCAATTATGATTGCTTCGGCCCTAACTTGTGTGAAGTATCTTGCATATCATTGCTCCTCCCATCCTTGTGCTCTTACACTCTTACCGCCCCCTCTTCCGCAAATTTCCCTGAGCTTCAGGATGGGGAGAGATTAGGCTGGCCTAGTTCTAGGTGGTTGATATAGAGTCTCTGAAGTTCTGGATTGTGGTTTGTTGATTTTCTTTTGCAGTTTTGCTGCTCCTGCAATGCCTTTCACTCCATCCTGATGGGTATTGAATGTCACCCCCTGGCCAGAGATAAAAAACTGTTAAACTAGAGTCTTGTTATAAGAGTATATTCAAAGGTAGATGCAATAAAAGTAGGAAACCACAGTGAGGGAAGGGTCAATCACCCATTTGCAAAATGGCTACTTATTATCTGCCAGACTATATGCCCTCCCCTTCTGGTGAGATCACACCCCCTCAGTTGTAGATGATCAGGAACGAAAAGTCTGTGAACTTAACCAGATGTCTCATTGCTTACTCTCAGTCCTTGATGGAGGCCTATTTTCTCTGCTGTTACATGGTCCCCTCTCTCTTTGTTTCTGGTGTGGCCCTCCTACCCCATCCCGCCTGTTCATACTCCTTGCAATTACTGTATTACAGAGATTTATCATCGAGTGTCTCTAGGGGGGCTGGGTGGGTTTGGTACTAGGAGCCACCTATTAGGGAGTACATATGGCACTTAATTTTCTGGGTCTGGGATACTTCACTCAATATAATTGTCTCTAATGACATCCATTTCCTGGCAAATTCCAGTACTTCATCATTTTTTATGGCTGAGTAGTACTCCAGTGTATAGATGTACCACTGTCTCCTTATCCACTCGGCAACTGTTGGACATTTGGGCTGATTCCATGACTTTGCTATGAACATGGTTGCACTTGTGCTATCAAAGTGGACCTCTGCTGCATAGGGGGTTATTCCCAAAAGTGGAATAGCAGGGTCATATGGCATTTCAATCTTTAATTTCTTTAAGAATCTCCAGACGGCTCGCCAGAGTGGCTGTATGAGCCTGCATTCCCACCAGCAATGTAGGAGAGTTCCCCTCTCTCCACATCCTCTCCAGCATTTGGTGTTGTTTGTATTGTGGATTTTTGCCATCCTGACTGGGGTGAGATGATATCTCAGGGAAGTTTTGATTTGCATTTCCCTCATGGCTAAGGAAGTGGAGCATTTTTTCAGATATTTGTTAGACATTTTAATTTCATCCCTAGTAAAGTTTCTTTTAAGTTCCAGGGCCCATTTTTTAATTGGGCCATTAGTTTCCTTGGTGTTTAGTTTTCTAAGTTCTTTGTGCACTCTGGATAATAGAGCTCTATCAGATATGTGATTAGTGAAGATTTTCTCCCATTCTGTGGTTTGCCTTTGAGCTCCTGTTACAATCTCTTTATCTGAACAGAAGCTCTTTAATTTCACAAGATCCCAACTGTTGAGAGTTGGTAACAGTGACTGTGCCATTGGATGTCTGTTTAGGAACTGTTGGCCTAGCCCAATCAGCTCGAGCTACCCTACCCTTTCAACTATGGTTTTTATAGACTCTGGCCTCAAATCAAGGTCCTTGATCCATTTGGAATTAAGTCTTCTACAAGGTGACAAGTACGCAGCCCCTACTCTTATGTTCTGGGACCAGATCTCTCACTGAACGTGGAGCTCAGTGTGATCACAGTAACTAAGCAGCCAGCCCCAGGCCCTCTCGTCTCTGCCTTTCCAGCACCGGGACTGTAGATGTGTGCTGCCGTGCCAGTTTGTTTGTTTTTTTAATTTTTAATTTTTTAAATTGATTTATTTTTCTGCTCATACAAACATAATAGGAACCCCTGTCCCCTCCCTCCCTCCACCCTTCCCTGGACTTCCCTGTTCCCTCCCCCCTTTGCCCCTTCCTTTCCCCCTCCCTCCCTTTCTCCCAGTGCCCCTCCCCCCATCTCTGAAGCATCCTTTAATGTGTATATCAAACTTTCCTGTGGGTCCTCCTCTCTGATGAGGTGTAAGGACTCAGTGACAATTCCTAGAAGTCTTTCTTGTGTTCCCCTTAAGTATAGAAACACTATTGTGACTGTTAATCTCTTGTTTCTAAGGATCCTAGTGCCTTTAGTCCCTGCTAGACTTTGAGGGGTTAATGATATGTTGGTCATTGCGCAGATCATGCAGAGTTCTATTATAATTGCTTATGCTCTAACTTGTGTGGAGTATCTTGCATATCATGACTCCTCCCATCCTTGTGCTCTTACAATCTTACTGCCCCCTCTTCCGCAAATTTCCCTGAGCTTCAGGATGGGGAGAGATTAGGCAGGCCCGATTCCAGGTGGTTGATGTAGAGTTGATGTAGATTCTGATGTTCTGAATTTTGCATGCATGGCAAGCTATCTCCCTCGATCTTCTTTTGAACCTTTTTATTGGGACATTTTTATCTAAAGCACTTAGGAGTGATAATAATAATCACGGTTTGAGGATTCAGTATTTTTAGCTTCCCATAAAGAACACTTTTAAGCAATTTACATTTTTTGCAGTGTGTGTGAGTGTGTGTGTGTGTGTGTGTGTGTGTGATGTTTGTATCTGAGGGCACTCAAGTGTGTGCCTGTAGAAGATCACCCTGGGAATCACCCTGGAGTGCTCTACTTCCTTATTACTTTGCTCTGAGTTTTCCCAGGTTCTGCCTTGCAAGGCCAGAATTACAGGCCACTGTCATTTCTGCTTGCATTTTTACATGGGATCTGGGGTCCTTTTGTTTGTGAGACAAAGGCAATTTATGTTTCTACGGTAGGCAAACAATGTTAATCTCACAGAGTCCCCATATTTTGAGAGAATAGTATAACTTAAGGGCACCCCTTGAGCATTTGGGTCATCCTGTCCAATATTCCTGATCGAGGCAGATTGCAGAAACCATTAACATAGACAAAGGCCATGTTCTTTTTTTTATTATTATTTCAGCTCATACAAACTTATTAGGTACGCCAGATCCCTCCTTCCCTCTTCCTCTCCCCCCCTCCCCCCCCTCGTACCCCCTGCTCCCCCTCCCCCCTGCTCCCCCTCCCCACCCCCCTCCCTCCCTATCCCCCAATGCCTCCCACCCCAATTCCCAGAGAGTCCTTTCTTGTGCATGTCTGATTTTCCTCTGGGCCCTCCTCTCCGATGGACAAAGGCCATCTTCTAAGAAAATAATATAGAAGAATCTTTTAAAAATATTTATGGAGAGAGAGAAAGAGAGGAGAGAGAGAGAGAAGAGAAATGTGCACATGCCATAGTATGCGGACGGAGCTCAGAAGACAACTTGCAGAAGCAGAAGTAAACCCGGGTCACTAGTTTTTTGTTTTCAACCCAAAGCATTTTAAAGTTCTTGTGTCATTTTTCCATTTCTATACCTTGAATTTATAAATTTCATCTTAATAAAATTGACAAGTGCTAGCATCGTCTTTTTAAAATTAAACATAAATAAGAACTAAAATGCACTAAAACGATAAAGTAAGCTTGAAGTGGATTTGAGATCAGATCTATTCTGAGCCTTTTATCATCTTCCATTTTATCAGTGCTTTGTAAAATATTAACCATTAACTGATAAGGGTTACTTTCTGGCTACCTTCATCCCTACCACCCAGCTAAATCCTACCTGCTGTTCGGAGCCGGTGGAAGAAGAGACTCAGCTGTGACTTTAAGCGCAGTGTCATCTTCATCAAGCTTTAATTCTTTTTTTCTGCAAAGTGAGAGAAATGATACTTATTTTTCAAGATGGTTGAGAGAATCACACGAGATAATGCACTGCACGCCTAGGATAAATGGTAGTTATTCATTCAGGATCTAATTTAGATGCCACCTTGGAAAAACATAGAACTTTCCTGACTGTCGGCCCACAACCTAAGCATGCACCAATGCTTCCGGCAAGTTGTCTGACATGGCACTCCACCGTGTCTTGCAGGGTAGGTGGTCCTCTCTGGCAGGAGAGTTGGCACTTTGTGAGACAAAGGCAATTTATATTTTTACGGTAGGCAAACAATGTTAATCTCACAGAGTCCCCATATTTTGAGAGAATAGTATAACTTAAGGGCACCCCTTGAGCATTTGGGTCATCCTGTCCAATATTCCTGATCGAGGCAGATTGCAGAAACCATTAACATAGACAAAGGCCATCTTCTAAAAAAATAATATAGAAGAATCTTTTAAAAATATTTATGGAGAGAGAGAAAGAGAGGAGAAAGAGAGAGAAGAGGGTGGAGTTTCTTAAGCCCTTAGGGTCCAGTGGTTCCCAGGCGGGTCCTGGGTGGGTGACCGTCTATTCTGCAGGAGCCAAGTCTGAATCAGTGCATACAGAAATGGTGCCTAAAGAGGAGGCTACTGTTTATTCGACGTCAGTGAAATGGAATCACAAGAGGGGCGGGGAACAGGTGCTTGAATTAAGTCTGGAAGCTGAGCAAACACGAGCATGGGCAGGAGCCTGATGATCGTGTCTGAAGGACCTTTCTCGAGGTAGAAATTCAGGCTGTGCACCCCCCCCCCGGGGAAATATTGGGGTACCATATGGCTGGGATTACAGCTCTAATCTTCCGTTCATATGTGGGGCCTCTGCCCAGCCACCCCCTAAAGAGCAGGACTGGAGAGTCAGAGCCGTCTTAGACCGGGATCCAGGCTAGGTCTAGGCCGTAGAAGTCCCGCGTGTAAAGGGGTCACCTCCTGGCGCTGGGGGCAGGGCACAAGGGGTGAGGGTACGCGGTCCGCAGCAGCCA
Source organism: Typhlomys cinereus (assembly GCA_023101885.1). Classification (NCBI taxonomy): domain Eukaryota; kingdom Metazoa; phylum Chordata; class Mammalia; order Rodentia; family Platacanthomyidae; genus Typhlomys; species Typhlomys cinereus. The sequence goes on from JALPQD010000097.1 coordinate 4,705,810, forward strand.
GAGTGGGGGACCGCCACCGAAGTTAGGAGTCCCGCGGGTCGGGAGGAGTCGCCCCCACTTCGTGTGGTCTCTGCACCACGGCCCCGACACCCCCACGCCAGGCCACCCTCACGCCCCGCGAGGTCAGGAACGACCGCAGCAGCGGGTTGGGCAGGGAGCGCTACGGCCCCGCCCCGATCCCGCCCTCCTCCGCCCGGGTCCCCCCTCACCTCACTTGGGCAACGCGACACCGCGACCCACGTCGCACTGGTCCTGCCCTTCGGGACAGCCAGGCCCCGCCCACTGCCCAGGCCCCGCCCACTGCCCAGGCCCCGCCCCGCGGCTGCGGGAGGCCGGGCCGCGCCGCCACGTGTTCAGACGCAGGAGCCGCCCGCGTGGGGTGCGGGCCGCGACCCAGCGCCCTGGTGCCCGGCGGCGGCGGCGGCGGTCATGGCCACGGCGGCAGCGGCGGCGGCCCGCGGGGCCGGGGCGAGGGCGGCGGCAGTGGCCAGGGGCCTGCGGGGCGGCGGCGGGGCTGCGGCGCGGGCGCTGGCGCGCGCGGGCCCCGCTCGGCCCTGGAGCACCGCGCCCGGGGCTGCGGCGGACGTGAAGCGCAACCTGTGGGAGCGCTACCAGGAGGCGAAGAGGACCACGGACGGTGAGTGCGCGTTGCCCCGAGCCTGCGCCACGCGGGGCGGCGGGCTCCGTCCCCGCCGCGGGCATCGGGGACGCCCGCACCCCGTGGCCCGGCGCCCTGCGCTGACCCCGGGGCTCTCGGATCGGGACCCTCGGTCTCTTCCATCCCCAGCCTCTGCCGGGCCGCTGGTGGAAACGCGGAAAAATGCCATTCCAGAAACTTCGCAACTCTTGCTCTTCTTTTCCCTGCCTGGAAAACCGTTTTATTACCTAGGGATCTCGAGGCAGGAATCTGCGTCGGAAGTGCTTTGGGGTGCCCGGGGATTCCCCGGGTATCGGCTGGGGAATCGTCGCCTTCGCACACCGTTATGGAAACGATAGCAGCACCGAGTCCGCACCTGGGCGGGTGCTCGGGTCCTGAGCCTGATGTATTTTCCTTTTTGCAGAGTGGCGTGGACTGGGATGTTATTTTTGCAAAAGGGAGGGGTCCGAATTCGAGGTTAGTATCCATCCACCAAACTCAGCGAGGGGATTCCAAGGGCGAGGAGGTGGATTTGTAGCCCACCAAGGGCGAGGAGGATGAGCTTGGCTGGATTGTTACTAAGGGAAACGGGCAGCAACGGACTAGATTGTACTAGTGCCAGACGCGAACACTGTCTGAATTTTCCGTGGGCTCTGGAGAGGTGTCCCAGACTATTACAGATGGGAAACACGAGCCTCAAGTGTAAGCCCCCCCCCCCACAGAGTCGGACTTTGACCTAGGGTCTGCCTCATCCGGAAATCTGTCCAATCTCCTAGAGACTGGAAAACTCTACCGGTGATAATCTCTTGGCAATCCAGAATCAATATTTATTTGTGTGTGTGTGTGTGTGTGTGTGTGTGTGTGTAGGTGGGGCATAGAGGGAGGGAGGGAGAAGGCAGAGAGAGCGAAGAAGCATTTTGAAGGATGTACCTTTTACTTCTTTTTGCCAGAGATCAGTTTGAGTGAAATGAGTAATTTTCAGGGCGAATTCAAAGTTGTCAGCACTGCAGTTTATGAAAGTGTGGCTTCTTTTTTTGCTAGCTGTTTAATTTTGCTTTGCCTTTTGAAACTGGTGTTGGAGAGGACTTGATTTTGAGACACTGGGAATTGCAGATTTGAGAGGTGAAAGAAATATCAGCCCAACTTTCGGGCAGGCCAAGTTTTTCTCCCTGGCCCTTCCAGATTCCATTGCTGTGTGTAGCCCAGGCTGGCCTTGAATTTCATTCTCCTGTGTCAGCCTTCTTGAATGCTGGATCCCAGGGGAAAGTCACCGCACCAGGTAAAAAATCGTTTTTGTTTTAACACAGGATTTCACCTTTGCCTGGAACTCAGTATGTAGCCCAGGCTTGCCTCAAGCTTCTGACTCAGCTTCGCAAGTGCGAGGATTACAGGAGTGAACCATCATGCCTAAGATTTTTTTTTAACTACACCATTTTTTAAAAAGCAATTTTAAAAATCATATTGAGTGCACTTTTAAGTTAAAAATTTTAAATGTATTTTTATTATTTGTGTGTGTGTGTGTGTGTGTGCGCACCACACACGTGCACAAATATGGGCATTTGTAGAGTGCACTTGTAGAGGTCAGAGAACAACTTTGTGGAGTCTTTTCTCTCTGTCAACTTCATGTGGGTTCCAGGGATTGATTTCAGGTCATCTGTAAGCTCTTTTACCCAGTGAACTAGCCATCTTGCCTACCAGATAACTGTATTTACATGGAGTTTTAAGAAGTAAGGAAAGAGACCTGGCACACCCTTTGTGTAGTTCTCCCAGTAATATTTTGCAGCAGTGTATAATAGCACAACCTGTATGCATTCGTATAACTTGGCTCTGACTTACTTGTACCAGTGTGTGAGTAGCTCTGTACATTATCACAGGCATCTCTAACCTCATGTTGACTTACAACCACATTCAACTCTCCTCTGATGCTTTCCCCTGTCCTCCACCCCTGACTCATGACCTCTTCTCTGTTTCTAAAATTTTGCATCTTCTAAACTATCATATAGATGGAAGTTTTGGAATTGGCTTTTTTTCTTTACTGAGAATAATTCCCTAAGAGACTTATTGTATATTGTATTAATTGTGTTTTCCTTTTTGTTGCTGAGTAGTATTTCCATGGTATATAAGTACCAAGGTTGAGCCATTTGTTTAGCCACAGTGGAGTGTGAAGCCATTGTCTGCTTCTCAAAAGGACCCGTGGGATCCCCAAATCTCTGTTAAAAGTACATGGGCATATTTTCATTCTCTAAATGCCCAGAGTATATTCAGTGGGTCGAAGGGTAATCACATCTCTGGTTCTATAAGAAGCTGCAGGCATGATTTCTTACCTTCTGATACCGTGGGTAAGGTTTGAGGCTGGCTCCCTGTGAGAACTTGGAGGTCATGAAGCTTTGGTTTCCATACAGGAAATAAGGATGTTGGCAGTACCTACTTTATAGAGTTCTGGCATAGTCCTTGATGTGTGGACAGCCAAAGCACTGGGCATAGAGTTTGGCTCTGGTCCATGGAAACTTGAGTTATTTACCATCCTGACATTAATTTTCTCAACTGCAGGGAGGGTATAACAGGATTTTTAACCCAAGGTGAGTGGGTACTGGTGAAGAGCTGCCATAGAAATGAGCACTTAGAGAGGATGCGGAGTTGGGGGGCTGGAGAGATGGTTCAGTGGGTAAGGCGCTTGCCCTGCAAGCCTGAGGACCAGTCGTGAGGACTGGAGTTTGGATCCCCCAGAACCCAGGAAAAAGCTGGGCAGGTGTGGCACCTGGCTGCAATCCAGCAAAGACAGGGAGTCCCAGGCAAGCTGGCTGGCTAGGCTAGTGGTTCGTTAGCTCTGGTTGAACCGAGAGACCCAGATTTAATAATGAGAGTGGAGAGCGATCAAAGAAGGCACCAATGTCATCAGGTCACCACATGGATACACACATTGCATGCCATGCATGTGTAACCCCCCACATGCACCCACATACATGCAGAGGCATGCACTTGTGTACACCCCCCTCCCTCACATGCATAAAAAAGAGAGGCAGAGATCATATGTACTCTCGGCTTGGCCTCCAACTGTGGACAGTGCCATACTTAGTTGTGTGGCCTTGAACAAGTCACCGAGTCTTTGCACTTCAGTTTCTCTAAGTAAAGTGAAGTCACCCAACTTAATAATGTCTCAAGTGCTTTCCAGTGCTCTAGGCATTCCAAGGACACGGTAAGCCTGTCTTGTCTACACACATACACACACACACACACACACACACACACACACACACACACACACACACGCCACCCTGAAGACTGCCCTCTTCTCCCTCCCCTCCGTCAGCGGATGGCAGTGTAAGATTGTGTGCCCAGCCCTAGCATTCAGCAGGCACCCAGCAGTGGCTTTAGAGGCTGTTAATGCCCAGATGGGGAATCTGAGAGGCGGGGCCTCAGTATCCTCCACTGGCTGCCTCTGCCTAGTTGGGACTAGTGTTTCAAGGGTGTCTGGCAGGCCATAGGTGACACCATTGAATTCCTCAGGGAAGCAAGGCTGAGAGCCATCCCCTCGCCCCTCCCTTAACCAAGGACAAAGCAGTTCTTTCTCACTTCCTGGTACTGACAAAAGAATTTTCTTACTGTTCTGGTCACTTGATCCCTTCCCCTAATCCACAGGGCCCTTCAGGCACCTTCCCTTCTAAGGCTCTCAGTGCAGCCTGCACCAAGGTGTGATTTTAGGCTCTTTGCCAGTCGAATTAAAATTAAATAAAAAATAACCTGAGTTTTTTTAAAAGGTTGGTTTGAATTTGCAGAGAAATGGTATAATTTCAGTAAAACCTGCAGCTGTTTCCCCTACTACTAACTTCTTACATTGCTGTTATCTGTCACAATCAATGACTGGCGCACTATCCATGATTTGCTTAGGATGATAGATGGCAGATTCCATTCTCGCTCCCTCCTCCCTTTTTTGCCTAATGTCCTTTCTGTTCAAGGATTGTGCACCGCATGTAGTTGTCTCTTTAGGCTTCTTTGACTTTACAGTTTCTATGACAATGGCGATTTTAAGGAGGCTTGGTTGTTACTAAAACTTCCCCTTTTCCCCCAGGAGATGTTAAATATCCACCTCAATATTGCTCCAAGGACAAGCAAAATGCAGGTGTATCAAAATCCAGCAGGGAGAACTAATGAATTTATTGGGCTCTCGGTTAAGGGGAGACTTACAGGCACTTGGGTGACCCCCAGAGCAGCTGCACTGAAAATATCCATCCAGCATGGAAAACTATTTCCCCATAGCTGCACAAATAGAATACTCCCCCTTCAGTTAACCTGCAGTCTGTATACCAAAGCACCATGAGGTCATGCGCAGTTAGAGCAGAACTACATACACAGCCCAAGAAGCAGCAACTTGAATTGCAGGTGACCCTCCCCACGTCTGATCCTCATGGTCTCTTGCAGGCAGGCAAATAACTGATCTGATGAATACTGCTGTCTGCATCCCTGGTCATGTTGCAGAACACACTCCACTACAGTGCATTCCTGTATGTTTTTTCCAGAACTGGAGACCTTGGGAAGTGAAGTGTAACGTTGTCATTGATTGGAAGTCATTTATGGGAAATGAAATGCCACTCTATAACCTCCAACAACTATGTTAGATTCTGCAGTAGTAGACCAGCGGCTCTCAGAGGGACATGCAGGGAGCACTTTTGTCTCAGAAACTGCTTTGAGTGATAACTCTTTGTTTATCCCACTGCTGGGGGACAGGATGCTGCAGGCTTGCAGTAGAGGCTGGGGATGCTGCTAGATCCTCTTTGTGCCCGGACAGATGTTTTCACAATAGTGAATTATTTGGCTCCAAGTGTCAAAGGTGCCAGGGTTAAGAATCCTGTGTGGTTATTGTGATGTCTTGGGCTGGATATATTCGCCTGTAGTCTTTGTTATTTTTGTCCACTGCGTGAGGCATGTGTCTTGGAAGACTCCTGGCCTCTGGTGTGTGTATGTGTGCTTCTTGGGTAAGTAGCCTCCCTGTCACCTCCAGAACATAACCCTTCCTGCTCCTCCCAGGAGCGCTGCTCCAGCTTTAGCTTTGGATAGGCTAGTGGTGAAGAGAGGATATCAGGTGAACTGTTGAGAACATGTAGTCCTTTGCTGCAGAAAGAAGCTGGGGACTCCTGTGGCATGTGAGGGGCTTGCATTCAAGAGTATTGAAGGGTTACTCAAAATTCTGGCTTGACAACATTCAATAGCCATCAAAAATAGATATTTATATAGCTTACACAGTACCAAGGAATACTGCAGAAGCTGCTGGGGGAAAGAAATATTCACATCATCAATAGCATGAGATCTGTAAGTTGCAGTATAAATCACCATGGCAACAAATGACCACCAATGTAATAGTGGCATAAATATCAAGGAGAAAACCGACAGTTTTCTGATTGGATTCAAGACCTGCTTGTCAGAATGGTACCTGTCCCTGTTACTGTACACTAGAACAAAAATCAAAAAAAAAAAAAAAAAAAAAAGAGAAGAAAAAAGGGAACGAAATAGATCAATAGGGAAGGTAGCCAATAAACCTGTAGGTAGGAAGACTACATCAAACTGTTCTGTAGGTAGCTGTTTTTATACCCATAGAATAGGAACCCTAAAGAGAGGTAACTTGATATACCTCAGAGGCCTGAGCCCCCACAGGAGTAGACAGGCCAGAGTGAACCCCGGGGGTCTATAGAAGCGTCTATAGAAGCATACCGGCAGAAGGGTGGGAGGGAATGAGAGGGAATGATGAAGGGACGGGAGGGAATGATGAAGGGACGGGAGGGTAGTTGGGACAAAAACTCAATCTGTTTGTAAAAGAAAAAACCAGGTATTTATTTGTAGGGGTCCATAAGAGCACTTGGTGTGCAAATATGAGGGTCTGAGTTCAGATCCGCAGCACCCGCATAAAAGCCAGGTGTAACCGGAGTGCTGGGAGTAGGGGCAGAGCCAGGCCAGTCAAGGGGCACTCTGGGTTCAGCGAGAGACTGTCCGGTACAAGATCTTCCACGTCCTCCTCTGGCCTCTCTAAGCATGTGCATGCACCTGCACGAGTGTGTGTACACACACCCACACTCACAAATTTAGGTAGGCAGTAAGCGATCAAGAAGAGCAGGTACAAAGTAAATCTAAGACGTAAGGATAATACCATGTATATTATATAATAATAACATACATTTCTTGAGGAACTGCAGTGGTTTGAAGAGAAACTCTTGGGTAACTTTAAAATTAGGCCAGCATTTCTCAGACTCTGTTCTGTAATCTTCTGAGAGACGCAATATAGGAAATACACATGAAAGAGGTCTCTTTAGAGTTGGGCTTTTCAGCACTAGCTTTAGAAGAATGTTGGAACCCTTAAAATTCATGAATCTCTTAAAAAGAGAAAAGTTTATGTATTACTAAAATATATAAAAAATTCATGAATCTCTAAGAGATAATGTCAGGTTTTTGTGCCCCCAGAATAAATTTGACCTCAAAGTCCCCCCTTTTTCAGTTAATGACTCTGTTTGAGGCCATACTTGGGAACTCGTGATAATTGGTCTGACAAGAATGTGTTACTGATAGCCAAAGACCAACATGGAAGTACCCGGAATGTTCTTTCCCCGTGTTGTAGACACGCAGGATAATGGAGTGAGGGGCCCTCAGGGGGCTGAGAAGTTGTGTGCCCTGACCTTGGCGCCATCAAATTACCCGTGATCCATGGACACTGGCTGCCTCGTGTCAGTGGCTTCAAGAATCCCCCACATTCCCCGACCCCTTGCCCGAGTCTGGGTGGTTTCCTCTGTTGTCCTGAACACATGCAGGATGGAGAGTCACACGAGGGAGGTGGGCAGAGTCCACATGAGTCTTTACCCTGATTGATTCTGCACCCAGCTGGGGTGGTGGTGGTACTGGGTTTCAAACCCACGGTGTGGTTCTTGTTAGACAAGCATGCAGCCCAGGAATATTTTTAGATAAACTCCCAGGGGTTCTGAGTACCACGAGGATGAGAGCTCTGGACGATTTTTAAAAAATTCTTGTCCTCAAGACAAAACAAAATAATCATTTCAAATCTCCTTTTAATGTTCATCTCCTTTTTTACACCATCCCAGGTTTATGCCCAAGTGGAGAACATTCTTTTCTTTTAACTGTAAGTTACACGGCCCCCTTCGCAGTAGTTTCAGAAGGCCAGGCCTCAGTGCTCCAGGGTTTCCTGCGAGCAGGCTTCTTGAGGCGAAGAGAGGTTTTTTGAGACATGCAGTCCGTGTCCCAGACTGGCCTCAGATTCACCATCAGAAAGACCCGAGATGCAGCTCAGTTGGCCGAGTGCTTGCCTAGCATGCTAGAAACCCTGGGTTTTACAGAATCAAACTAGTGGTGGCACACTCAGGGCAGGAGGATCAGAAGTTCAAGGTCATCCTCTGTCAGATTCCAGGCCAGCCTGGGTTACATAAAAACCTCCATAAACAAGAACCCGATACAATTTAGTTAATACTTAGAGTTGTAATTTTTCAAGAGAGTGATTTCTTCTATGGTTTGAACAGGAAAATCTATATGAGCAACATTGTGTCAGACTCTTGGTGTACCCTTGAGGACTCATTGATCTGGCAGGATTTTATGGGTGTGTGATCTGTGAGTATGTGTATGCCGTGGCAGGCTCTCTCTTTTCACCTTGTGAGTCTGGGGATTGAACTCAGGTTACCAGATCTGCAGGGTAACCACTGAGCCATCCTGTCAGCCCCAGCACTGTTGATTAATCCTCTGTGTGCTGGTTATTTTGATTAAAGTAGTGAGCGTGGTAGGTATAGGTAGGTAGTGCTGCCAAGCTTGCCTTCAAAACTTTTTGTGCACTTGAAATTTTTTTCCAAGAAAAGTCTTACAGAGGTTAAGTAAGTGCATACTGCATGCGTGGCGAGCTTGAGGCCCTGGGTTCGATACCTTGTGCCATTACAAAAATTCATGAGAATCCTGGTGTTTTTCTTTATATAGATTCTATTTGCCAGGATATTAAACATTGAAATGGAAAGATTAGAAAATGTTCCTAGCGAGTCATTTAAAATAGATTGTCTCCTGTTGATGGCTTACGTGCATGAAAACTGTTGTCTAAAATTAAACAGGTTAGGAGAGAGTTATTGTTTCGTATCTGAACATTTCTGTGATGTTCAGCAGAGAGCTGTGTTCTCTGACTCATCTACCCTGTCTTGCAATGTCTTATCACATAGCTTCTAGAAAACTCCTTTGTCCAGAATGCAGGGTGTAGGAAGCAGAAAGCTGCTGTTGAATTCCACAGGTAGTGACTTGAAACAGCACATGTTCATGGTCTTGCAGCTCCAAGGCCGACTCCAAGCTGCTGGCCAGGCTTCCTTACCCTCTGCCAGCTCTGGGGAAGATGGCTTCCCTGCTCTTTCCAGCTTCTGGAAGCTTCCTGGATTCTTTTTTCCAAAGCCGGTAATACCCAGTTGAGTCTGCATATCTTGTTGCTTGGACACAGAGTCCTCTGTCTGACTTGGGCCTCCACGTGCACAGCTCTGCACTACATCGGGACTGCCCAGGTAGTTTAGGACTTCATGCACAGCTCTGCACTACATCGGGACTGCCCAGGTAGTTTAGGACTTCATGTTTATGTTCAAGAGTCAGCTGATAAAACAGCTTTCCGCCGTCTGCGCTGACAGTTCCTTCCCTGTGCTGTGTAAGGTAATGCAGTCACAGGTCTAGGGATGGGGGGGGGAGCATTAATTGGAGAACTTCGTTTAGCCTGCCACAGTTTAGTATGAAAATAGTTTTGACCTCAAAGATTCCTTGTAACAGTTGAGTTTCCAGATTATGCCAGTAACTGCCGCCTAGGAAGGTCAGCTGAATCGGGAGTAGAATAAAGAAGGTACAGGCATTTGCGCAGCACCTGTCGTGTGCTCCACACTGGTCTGCACCATATGCAGTGCCGGGACTCTGACTCTGACCTTGCTGCTGTATGTCTCAGCCACACTCTTTTCATTTGCAGATTTGGGGTGTCAGTGTTAACTCATGGGGTTCTCATGCTAACTGAGATACTGACTAGAGGTTTCCCAGTGCAGGTGGAGGAAAGGAGCTTTTCTTCCTCTTTCGTACCCAGAGAAGTCCTTGATAGTTTGCCTCAAATTTGATCCAGCATGCTGTGTGTGTGTGTGTGTGTTGTGTGCGCACATGTGCACATGCACAGATGTACACACACACACACACACACACACACACACACACACACACACACACACACACGCGTCAGAAGACAACCTTGGGCATGGGTCCCGCCTTGTACCTTGTTTGAGACAGAGTATCCTCCTTGCTTTTTGCCCCATATGCCAGGAAGTTGACCTGCAAGCTTACCTCCCATTTCCCAGTGGGAGCTCTGAGGTTGTGGGTGCCAGTGTTATACATCTGGTTCCTTTTTTTCGTGGGTTCTGAGGCTTCAAACTCAGATCTTCACTCTTGCCTGGCAAGTGCTTTTCCCCACAGAGCATCTCTCCAACCTTCAATGTTCTTTTCGAGGAATTTTTTTCCCTCTTGAAGCTAAATGCACTTTTATCTTGAGTTGTTTGCGTTTTAATAAATGCCTTATCTTAAGATTAAGTTGTCATTAAGCTGTCATTACATGTAATCATATTTCAAGTGCACTTGTACTTGGCTTTATTTTTGGAACTTTAGGAAGCATGATGGATTTCTATAGAGTAGTGAGAATTACAGATATTACTTACAGAGTAACAAGGTGTAATTTTAACTTTTGGTGGGAGCAGTGTAAATGTCATGTGCATTACTAATTTTTAGATGAGTAATTCTGTTTGTCATGGATTGCTTTTTCCTGGAGACAAGATGCAAAAATCTGTAAAGTAATGAATGTCAAAGTTTCTCTTTAACAGAAACAATAAAAGCGACTTCTGAACTGCCTCTTCCTCTGGATGGGTCTAGCCCTTTGACGTCCTCTTATTTCTCCTGTCAATGCGATGTTTCTTGGTTTCTCATCGCAGTCTGTTGTGATGGGTGGTATTACTTGTCATCTTGACAGGATATAGAGTCAGTTTGGAGACACGTGTGAGGGATTACCTGGTTAGGCTGGCCTCGGGCATTTCTGGTAGCATTGTGTTGATTGGGTTGATAGATATCGGGCCTGGGCTTGGGTCTTGGACAAGCATTCATCACACGTTTCCTGATTATGGGTGTGACGTGACTGACTGCTTCAAGCTCCTGCCGCCTTGACTTCCCCTCGGTGGTGAACTGTACCCTTGAACTCTTTCTACCTTAAAGTGCTTTAGGTGTTTTATCAGAGCCGCTGAGACCCCCGGGCTTCCTGACTCACTTGTAATCCGTGTTTGGTGCCCTGGACAGGCCTGGTGCCTAGGAGGTCTGCAAGTAAGTGCTGCTGAAAAGGACTTGTGAGTTTCCTGGTGGGCGGCATAGGTTGCAGTAGCACTGCATGCTGCGTGGCCTGTTTACACGAAAGTCTAGAGATGGTGCAGAGGCGGCTGACCCAGCAGTGGCCGGGCAGGAGGGCTGGGCCTGGGCTCTGCGCTCAGGGTCTTCATGTGACGAGGTGGCTACAGCAAACCGCCAGGCTTCCGGGCCATATGTACAGTGTATTACACTCCTTCTGCACCTCAGTAAAGCTGTAGAAGCAAAACAGACTATTAGTAAAGGGGTCTAGTGTGTTTAGCCTGGCATGAGGCCCATAGCCACCTCAAGTCTCGGGGTTCTTCATGAGCCAGATGGTCTGCCTTAGACTGGCAGCTGCAACTGGAAGGCAGTGTTCTAGAAGAAGCTGGAAGTTGTGTGATCTGAGGTATCGAGGGTCGTTTTTTGTGAAAATTGGAGTACATTGGATAGGAAACCCCATAAATGTCTTCATGGTGAGAAGGGTCCCTCGTACATTGTTTTATCTTGGCATTTATTATTGGGCAATTACAGTAGTGGTAAAAATGACTTTTCTCACGTTCCAGCATTTTTTGAAGTTGACATAATTTTACAAATTTATGGGATACAATATGGTTTTAAAATTTTTATTTTTTTTTAAATTTTTTAGTGTGCGTGTGTGTATGTGTGTGTGTGTGTGTGTGTGTGTGTGTGTGTACATGCATATGCATGTGCAGTTCAGAGGATAACTTTGTGCAGGTTTTTAGACTTGTGAAGTAGTCACTTTTATCTGCTGAGCCATTTTACTAGCTCCATAGTATGGGATTTTGACTTGTACAAAGTGTGTTAATGATCAGATTAAAGTGATACCATCCCTAGAATTGTTTCTCACTTCTGGAGATTAAACCTAGGACCTTGTGCATCACTGAGCTGCATCCCTGTGTGTGTGTGTGTGTGTGTGTGTGTGTGTGTGTGTGTGTGTGTGTTTGTCTATCTGGACAGGGTTTCGATAAGATACCCAGGCTTGATGTCTTCCTGCCTCAGCCTCCCAAGTGGCTGAAGTTGTGCGTGTGCGTGTGCACCACCATAGACTGGCAGCTGTACCTCAGGCATTTATAATAAAATTCCAGATTCTCTCTTTGAGTTACTTTGAAACAGCTAGTAAGTTATCGTTAGCCTAACAATTGAAATAAACTCACAATTTTCAGGCCCTGCTAAGAGGAAGTTGTCTTTAGCGGGGTTGTGTCCATGAGGGTCGTCTCTCTCTCTCTTGCCTCCTCCATTGCCAGTAGGACTCTGAGTTTACTTGAAGTGTTTGCCTCACAGGCTGTGCATATGGCATGGTCCTGTGATCTCATACTTGGGAGGCAGAAACAGGAGGGTAGTGGATTAAAGGCCTGCCTGAGCCACTGCAGTGCGACTCTGTCTCAAAACAAGCAAATCTGTACTTGCTTTCAAACCATGTATCTTTAAAAGAAAACTTGAAATTTTGCTGTTTCAATGTGTGTGTGTGTATGTGTGCGTTTGTGTATGTGTATGTGTGTGTGTGTATGTGTGACAGAGAGAGATAAAAGAGAATTTGAAGCCATATTAAATGTGAAATAATTCATGAAATATTTGTAAATATCCATGAACTATATGAATATCATGAAATATAAACAGAAGTTGAGATGTGGTCAAAATAGGGGGAAAAAAACCCAGATAGTCCTTGATTTACAAAGCTTTGACTGACTGTTTTGACTTTACAATGGGGTACAAGGAGTGTACAGTCAAAATTGTGCTGTGCATTTAGAATGTGTCATTTCCCCAGTGTCACAGTTTAAGTACAAGTGTCAACTTGATGGTTGAGGGTTTAGCTCTGGACACATCTGTAGAGAATTAGTAGTTGAGTTAAGCCCAGAGCAAACCTGCAGGGGATTGTCTAGCTGATGGCGAAGGCCCAGCTCTGGTAGGAGGGACTAGTCCCAGGGCAGGTGAATAAAATGGAGGGAGCTGTTTCAGAAAGGGGGCACCTTCTGCACACTTGGCCAGCCATGCTAGTCGGCAGTTAAGGGTGGTCCGTCTCTCAGCTGTCACAGGGAGTGTTATAGCCAGTTCCTTTGGCCCCCTGGTGATGGTGTTGGTGTGAGCTCTCTCCTGCCAGGCTGGACAGACAGCTGTGACCAGGAATGTAAGAGAAAGTAAACTCCTTGTTCCCTTAAGCAGTTTTGTCATGATTTTATCAGCAAGCATGCAGGCTACCTGCTATACCCAAACTGTTGCTGGCTCCTGACGCTGGCCAGAGGCTGTGGCTTCAGCTCCAGGCAGCCCAGTGATCACCAGGAGAGAAACTGTCACACCGTACAATGTGTGTATGAGTGATTTTGCCCTTTGTTGTGAACATATGCAAGTTGGTCTAGCCTAAACTGTGGTTTGAAAATGTAGGATAAGGGTAGTAAATACATTCCTCCCTCCCTTTCTTCTCTCTTTCTTTCCCTGTCCTTTGCCTTTCTTCTCCCCAGTACTGAGGATCGAACCCCGGGCTTTGCTGTATACATGGTAAGGAGATGCTCTGTCCCTTGACTGGCCAACTCTGAAATTATCCACTTACATGGTTTATAGGATGTTATCCTTTTATGAGTCAAGGAACCATTTTTCAATATTTTAAATCTTTGGTTGACTTAGAAGTGTAGAAACATACCGCAAACCATAAGAAATGCATGCGTCGTCTCCTCTGTAGATGAGGAGACCAAGCCACGCCAGGCTGTGGCTTCGTGCAGAGCCTCGTGCATAGTAGTTAGTGCACAGGGTTTGAGCATATCTTGTTTTCACACTGTGGTCCTGAGCACAGATGTCTGAGATGCTTGTGCCTATTCCCAGTTTCCCCTTTCTAAGAGTAGGTGGCAGTGTCCTGTGCACATCTTTACCTTCATCTGGAAGTTTCCTTAGCATGATTCCTAGAAAGGAGGAGTCGGATCAAAGTGCATGCATATTTTCAGATTCTCTCGTGCTGGCTGTCAGTTGCCTTCTAGAAGCTCAACTGCACCGATTTATGTTCTGAAACTGCTCAGAGCAAGGTGCCAGGTCCCCGTGCCAGGGCCTGCAACTCTGGGACTGTCAGATGAACACAGACTCCCAAACAGCACGGACCGCAATGCTGGCGACAAAACACTGTGCACTGAGGAGCCGTTTCACTTTGTTTCTTAGCCGTGACACACACGTAGTCTAGAGAGACGCATGGGGTCATCACGGTAGAACCGTGTGCAGTTCTGAGGACGGCTGGCTGTTAACTCTGAATATTTTAATTCTCTTTTTGACAAATAGGATAGCTGAATGTCTATGTTGATCAGTCATTTAACTTTTTAAAATGGATTATAAAAATATTTTCGAACTTTTTGCTTTTTTTTTTTTTTTATTCAATTGTGCGGGTGTATGTGTGTGTGTGCGGTGTGTATGTGTGTGCATGTATGTGTGTATGTGTGTAGAACCACGGGCGAATTCGGGAACCACCACGAACGCCTCCACCTCCTCCTTGTTTACTCTGCCCTGGGATTCACAGGCTCCGCCCTACCAGGACCGGAAACGCAGGCCGTCCCCGCTTCCGCCCGGCGTCTATATGTGGGGTCTAGGATCCGAACTCAGGACCTTCTGCCTGCAAGGCAGAGGCTTAACCCCTGAGCCACCTCTCCAGCCCCTTTTTGCTTTGTTTTTTAATTTGTCTAATATGCTCCTTCCTTAAAATTAGTGTCTTTGCTATTTTCAGATACACAAATACTTAATTTTTAAATATTTGTTGAATTATATGAGAGAGAGAGAGACAGAAAGGCAGAGACAGAGAGACAGAGACAGAGAGAGACAGAGACAGAGAGAGACAGAGACAGAGACAGAGAGACAGAGACAGACAGAGACAGAGACAGAGAGAGACAGAGAGACAGAGAGAGACAGAGAGGCAGAGACAGAGAGACAGAGACAGAGAGAGACAGACAGAGACAGAGAGACAGAGACAGAGAGAGATAGAGAGACAGAGAGATAGAGAGACAGAGAGAGAGAGAGAGACAGAGAGAGAGACAAAGAGACAGAGACAGAGAAAGAGACAGAGAGACAGTGCAATCCTATGTGTAGGCCATGGTGTGCAGGTCGGAGGACGACTCTTCCAGAAATCAGTTCTCTCCTTCCACCATATGGGCTTTGAGGACTGAACTGAGGTCACCAGGCTTTTGTTCAGGCACTGTTACCTGCTAACCCCTCTTATTGGCCCCTAAAATTTTTTTTTGTTTGATTTCCCAGCAATTTTATTTTTCCAGATTTGAGAAAAATGTAATCACAGCTTGTTTTTTTTTTTATTTTCACTCTTTTACAATTTCATAACATGCAGACAATGCATTTGATCATAGCTACTCCTATCTCCCTCCCACTTCCCCTGGACATTTCCCTAGCATGTCCACCTCCTGCTTTTATGTCCTAATTTTTTAAATTGAACAATATAAAATAATATGTAAGCAATAAAAGAAAATACATCAAGGCTGTAGGTAGTTATGATTGAGCTCCTAGTTCCACATGGTTAAGAATACATGATAAAGCTGAGGAAGAGCAGTTTTGTCCATCTTCTGTGAGACTAAGTTCATGGTGTGAGCACAGGGAGCCCTGGCCCACGGGAGAGACCATCCCACTTGTGAACACACAGAGCCCTGGCCCACGAGAGGCCACCCGCATTGTGAGCACACGGAGCCCCGGCCCACGGGAAGCCATCCGCATTGTGAGGCCCCTAAAATTTTTATTTGCTAAATCTGTCAATACTTCTTGCTTTTTTAAAAATCTGTTTGGATAGTTGTATTCTGTTCAGATATGGATTTTCTATCTTTTTAATGTTTACAAATGTTTCACCCCATTATGTTTTGCAGTATTTTGTGAGGGGAATGTGCTTTCCCTAGAACTGACGGTCCACATGGACGAAGTTCGGTCCTGCACACAGCTACAGCCTGCCTTGCGGGACGGACAGCGCCTGTCTTGTTGAAAACAGACATGCAAGAGTTTAAGATTGGTGACACAGGAATGCCTTTGGTGCACATGAAAAAGTTAAAATTTGCAAGCAAGTAAGAATTTTGGGTGTCTGAATATTCTTAGTTTACTTTAGTTGGGACGCCTCTGAGTGCAGAAAAACCTGACTGAAACAGGTCTTTTTTTAAGAAGCTGGGTTAGAGCTTGTCTACATGCTCAAAGGTCTGGGTTGGAGTCCTAAGATTGTAAAGATAAACCAGTCAAAGGAGGCGCTTTCACATTACTGAATCATTCAGAAGCAGTGCTTGCTCCAAGCACTCTGGTTCTGGGAAAGTTGGGTGCTGGCACTGGGTGGTTCCTCTGCCTGTCACCTTCATCTTCGTTGGTTTTTTAGTTGCAAGGTCAAGGTTAAATCCTCTTAGATCTAAACTTGGAATTAAAAAATGCCTCTTCTTGAAGTGCCCTATAGATCCAGGAGTACACTCCTGTTGGCAGGGGACGTGCCGGGATACTACCAGAGGGGGTGTCCTGTGTCTTCTTTGGTAAGGATCACTGTTGACCAGCCCTGGACCATGTGCTGTCCCCAAGGATACAAGGACTACACAGAGGTCACACAGACAGGTGTGGGCAGCAGGGAGGTTTCCCAAGGGAACTGAGGATTCTGGAGGCATGGCACATTCGAGGCTATTGTGTGCAGTGACAAGAGCACTAGTCTTGGTGGCTTCTTGAAGACAGCTGTAACAGAAGCTCATTTTTCATTCATGTCTCCAAGACAGACAGCATCTGTGTGGTGATTTACCTTCGAGCTTCCTGTATATGAGGTGGCTCCTCACGTGGTCCTTATGTGGTCCTGGAAGTGAAGTAGGCACTGGATCTGCCAGCCTGCGCTGGCCAGAGCTGGGGGCGGGAAGCCGTGCTGGGAAGGAGGGGCCCCTGGACAGGAGCGTGAGAAAGGACCACTACCTTGGCTGAGCTCGAAGAGCCAGCGCCCACAGGCTTCTCAGCTCCTGGCAGCTGGGGGGACCCTCGCAGGTTTCTCCACGTCCCGCTTCCCCACACCCGGTGGGTGGTTGTGCAGAAGGAATTGGCTTCCTCAGTTTGCATCGCTCTCGTTTCTGCTTTGGCAGGTCCTCGGCGATGAGGGCAGGTGTGCCTAGGCCTGTGACTTCTGTTAGCTACGCTTGTGGCCTTGCGTTTAGACAGACTGTGTCTCCTGCCGAGTGTGCTTTGCCCGTCCTCAGAGCTGTAAGTTGCTCGGTAGTAGCTGCAAGAGCAGAGGTCTGTTCAGGCCCCTGCTGCCGCCCCTGTGCTTGTGTCAAGGTGACCCGTCACACAGCGGGCAGTTGGGGTGTCCTTCGCAGATGGACAGTACTTGCATGTTCTCGCCTGGGCTGGGTCCGGGCTCTGCCTTTCCCTTGGGGCCACATGGCATTTGGCAGATCAGCTTTCCTGCCAGTGCTGATTCCAAAGATAAACCTCACTTAAAACAGTCTGTCGGAGCTTCTTGCATAAAGGGCACCGGTGAAAGCAGAGCTTTTGGTCACTCCGTAAGCGATCCTGAGGCACTTACCTCGCTTGGGTGCCGCTGTGAGGTCACATTTGGAAAGTAACTCCTTGATGTAGCCATCGATTGTCCTGCAGGGATCTTTGATGTTAGACCCCCAAGAGTGCCAAGTTCTGTGAGCTGTCTTCCAGCTTCTTGAGAGCCAGTTGGTGTGCCACCCCAGAGCTATGCTATTTACAATTGAAACGAGAAGCCACCCCCACCATCACCTTCTACCCTCACCCACTACCATGCCTCCACCCCCTTATGATGCCCACCCCACCACCGTGCCACCATTCCTCCCAAACAAACCCCAAGGCGATTGCTTTGGTGGCTTTGATGAGAGATACCAAGGAAGCCTTGGTGCTGGTGGTGGCTGTTTGGGCTTGCAGTAGACGCAGTCCCATGTAGCATGCCCGTGTGTGGAATGAATGTTCAGTTGCTTTACCCCCACTGGCCCGGAAGTTGTGTGGGGATGTTGGTTTCACGTGGGTGTGGCATGGGGACATGGTGCGTCCTGTAGACCCTATCGGTGTGTTTTTTCAGGGAGAGGTTTCCATTGCTTCCCATGAGTTTTCCAAGGATGTGCCTCTCAGAACTGTGGGAGCTTCGCTCAGGGGGTCTCTGTGCTGCTGAGAGAGGGGTCCGGTCTCCTGTTTAGACCTGTCCATCACCAGGCATGAGAAGTACCTCTTCGTTGGTCAGGTGGCTCCTCAGCGTGTTGCTCATAGCCAGAAAGGAGGGAGCAGACAGGAAAGCGGTGGGCTGACTTTTGTCCTAACTAAAGCATGCACAATGTGTCCTGTGCTCAGGTGCTGCCAGGAGCCAAACTCCTCAGATTCAGATTCCAGGCCAGGCCTGCCATTGGTGGCTGTGAGAGTTACCTTCAGCCAATTAGGGAGTTTCTGAGTGCCTCCACTGTCTACATATAAAATACGGATTATATAGTATTTACTTCATAGGTTGCTGAAGTGGTAAGTGAGATACTATGTAAGGTCTTTTGATGGCGTAGAGTACTGGTCTGTACTTACTAAAAACCTTTGTCAGCCAGGCACACTGCAGTCCCACTACTGGGGCCGAGGGTGAGGGACCACTTGAACTAGAAGTTTGTGGCTAGCCTGGGCAGCGTAGTGAAACGTCATGCAATGTTCTAAAGGAGCCAGGTGGCTGTCCGGAATAATCCAGGTTTAGTAAAGTGCTGACAGGTCCATTTTTATTTGCATGTTCTGGTGATTTTGATTCTACCTTCAGAGAGTCACCTGGCTTCAGCATTTGGCTACTGGTGAGCCAGTTCGAGCAACTTTTGATGCATAAAATGGTAGCATAAAAGATGTGACCACCTTTTAATGGTGTGGATGGTCTGCACTCTTGTCACAGTACCAGTGCACAAGCCGCTGTTTGATGACACCGTCTTAAATGACTAGATAGGAGCATCGTATTTCCTTTCTGTCTCCTGAATTATCTGTTCAGGCTTCTGAGTACCAGGACTTGCTTGTGAGCACCAGGACTTCTGAGCGCGGTCACAGGAGCCTGGGCCTCCAACATGGAGTGGTGTAGTTTGAATTTTCTGTTGCAGTCAGAGCGCAGAGCTCTCCTCCACTTTGCGGCCCTGGTCGCATCTGACTACTGGAGGTGCCCACTGCTGCTTTTCTGGCATGTTGGGAGCTGAGAAATGGTGGCGTCTCCACTGTTCTGCGACAGCTCTGAAGAGGCCTGCAGAGTGGCGCCTCCTGATTGCTTTGACGTTGGAACCAGGGCTCCACGTACCGTACACGGAGCTGTGAGGACATGCCCGTCCTCCTGTCTCCAGCCTTGTCACTGATAGGTGGCGGTAATTCATGGGCGATGGTGATTTCCTCCATGTTTGGAACAAACAGGAAAACGTTTCCATATGCTAGAAAAAAGTTCCATCTTGGATCATCTGTTTTCCCGCTGGGCGCCGGACACAGGCCCTGCACGTTGCACCGGCGCTCAGCCTCCAAGCTAAGACCATGGTAAGGTTCATTGCACTCGAGAAAATTACAAGGTAGAGTGAATTTTTGGAAGAAGGAATGAAAATCATGAAAGAGAAGGCCCTGCAAATGCATAGAACTGCTGCTACCTGGAAGAATCCAAGTCATGGTGGGGTCCGCTGGGCCCCGATGGTGATGGGCCCTGACTGAATTAACCACAGAGTGTGGCACAACCTACAGTGTGAGGCCAGCTTTGTAAGACTTACACAGAAGCATTGCCAGCAAATACATAAATGTCAGTCTTCTTTTCTGCATTCATTACCTTTACTGTTATCTTCCAAAATCTGTAACTAACATGCATCTTTTTCTAAGCACAGTTTCCTTTTTCAGTAACAGTTTCATTGAGATATAATTTAGATGCCACTGATTTCACTCACAGAAAAGTCTCGTTCACTGGTTTTAGTGTATCCCTAAGAGGCGTTTCGCCATAGCCACCACCACAATCAATCTGAGAACATTTTACCACCCCAGACTGAAAATCTACAAGCAGTCACCCTCCCCTCCCCCATCCTAGGCAACCACTGGTTTCTGTTTCTTTGGCTCTGTGTTTTTCCCCTTCTCTGCCTCTTTCCCCTCCTCTTCCTCTTCCTCCTGCACGCACTCTGAGCTGCATCCCAGCCCAGGTTTGCCTGATCTGAACATTTGATGTGGATGAGCATTGCAGTCTGTGATCCCTGACAGCCTCTCCCGAGTGTCGCTGACAGTGTGAAGCAGATCGTGCTCATTTGCTTTGAACTCATTTAATGCAGAAATTGTCCCAACCTTTATGTAACAATTCTCTTCTTTACTCCTAGAATTGGTTCCTTCCATCATGAACAACTTGCTGAATCCAGATGCCATTTTTTCAAACAATGAGATGAGCCTGTCAGACATCGAGATCTATGGCTTTGATTACGATTACACGCTGGTATTCTACTCCAAGCACCTCCACACGCTCATCTTCAATGCTGCCCGGGACCTCCTCATCAATGAACACCGGGTGAGGCCACAGACACCTTTCTCTCGTGTTCCCCTGCGCCTCACTGTGTGAAGAGCAAGCAGCCCTGTGCAGATAAATCTTGGCCCTGCATACTAAGGCCCGTGTAAATGACTGCAAATGTATTTTCATTTGTTTCATTCCAAATTCCAAGTTACTTACATCTAGAATCCAGTTTTTGTGTGTCTGTGTTTGTGTGCACGTGTAGTTGTTCATGTCTTTACTGATGTGTGCACATACTTATGTGTGCAGGTGTGCATGTAGGTGTGTTATCTGAGTGGACGTGAGAAGACAACCTCAGGTGTCATCCTCAGGAATGGGTCTCTCTTTGTCCTGGAACTCATCAAATAAGCTTCACCTCTGATTGGGGAGCCCCAGGGATCCTCCCGTTCCCAGTGGTGGGGCTCCATGTGTGTGTATGTGTGTGTGTGTGTGTGTGTGTGTGTGTGTGTGTGTGTGTGTGTAACCTTTTCTATGAGTCTGGGACTTGAACTCAGATCCTCAAGCTTGGAAGACAAGCAGTTTAATACCTGAGCTACCTCCCCAGTCCTTAGTTTGTGTTTTTAAAAAAAGCTTTGAGTATCTCTGTCATGGTTAAATACCGGTGTCAACTTGGTAAGTTGAAGGTTTGAGCTCTGGGCACATTTGTGGAGAATTAGTGGTTGAGTTAAGCCCAGAGCAGGAGATTGTCTAGCGGATGGGGAAGGCCCAGCCATGGTGGGTGGGACTAGGCCCTGACAGGTGAATAAAATACAGAGTTGAATTGGCATCCTTTTGTACACTTGGCCAGACTTGCTGGTCCAGCAAGTAAGGATCGGCCTTCTCTCAGCCATTATGTAGAGATGGTGTGGTCAGTTCCTTTGCCCTGGTATTGGTGTGAGCTTTCCCGTCAAGCTGGACTAAGAACTGTAATCAGACTATTGTAAGAGAATAAACCCCTTGTTCCCTTAAGCTGTTTGATGGTGATTTTTATCAGTAACCATGCAGGCTAATGCAACAACCTCTTTGGAAAAGACGATCGTTGGAGAGTGATGTCCACTGTCAGGCTTCGTCCTCAGCCATTTTCCACCTTATTTCTCGCTGCACTGGAGCTGACGGTTTGACTAGATTGGCTGGCAGCGAGCTCCAGGAGTGCCACCGTCTCTGATTTCCCGGCCTGGGGTACAGAGGTACACTCCTCTACCTGTCTTTTACGTAGATGCTGGGGATCCAAACGCAGGTCCTCATGCTTGTGCAACAAGCATCTATTGACGGAGTCATTTCCCTGCCCCCGTAATATTCACATGTCTTCAGGTGCCTCGTGTGTAGTAGGGGAGACCGTCAGCTTCCTGGTTCCGGATACTGAACTTGCTTAACTAGCCACAGTTTCCGTTAGTTTGGATCCTGACCATTTCACCCCCTATATTTTCTGATCCTCAGCTTTTGCTTATTAATGGATTTAGTAGCTTATTTTGTCCTAATCCAATATGTGGACGTGGCATTTAGCAGACACTCTTTCATTTTGTCACTGAGCCTCCATCCAGATTTCTGTCACCATGGCCACATTTCTCCATTCAGGAGTCTTCTCTCTTCCCTCTACAGTTCTGTCCGTCCCTGGAGTGGGAGGATGGTGCTGAGTCGCCAAGCAGCTCTGCCCCTGTTCTCAGCAGCCGCTGGACACCATCTCTCGCCATCGCGGGGAGGTGGCTCTGGAGGGCTGCCTCATGGTCCTTCCTGCTGCTTCGGTGCTGGTCAGCTGCAGTGTGTGCCGCGGCTTTGTTACGCTTGGGAAATGCAGGTCATCATCCGGCAGTTCTGTTCAACACCGCCGAGTGCTTGAACTGCCGGAGTTCAACTCAGGTTCATCCCTTGCTGCTGATGTGGTGTAGGTCAGCTCACCAGCTTCCTCTGTGAAGCGGGCCTCTCTGCAGACTTCCCTGCAGCGTTGCTGTGCTCTTTAGATGAACTGTCATAGAGGTAGCACACCTGCAGCTTTGTGCCCTGCAGCTTTGTGCATACACCTATACTCCGGCACCCGTGTGCATATAATTATGCACCTGCAGTTGTGCATCTGCAGCTATGCCTCTGCAGCCCTGTGCATGCAGCTGTGCATCTGCAGCTCTGGCCTTGCAGCCATGAGCATATAGCTATACATATGCAGATTTTCTCTTTCAGACTAAACAAAGCGGTTCCAAGAAAAGAAGCCCGCTTTGTGTGCCTTTCTTCCTGCCAAGTCTGACTACTTTGGATTTACAGGGACTGGAAGCCGTCTGCATTCAGATTGCACAGTAATAGAACAGTCGTTTGCAATTTAGTATCTTTCCAGAAGTTCATTGTAAAGTTTGGCTCCTTTAAAAAAAAAACTCCCTCCAAACTTTCTTAAAACAACAAAAACAATTTTTCATAAAAATAGAAATTCAAGGGTCTGGAGAGGTGGCTCAAGAGTTAAGCCTCTGCCTTGCAGGTGGAAGGTCCTGAGTTCGGATCCTAGACCCCATGTATAGATGGGGCAGAATCAGGGGCGGCCTGCGTTTCTGGTCCTGGTAGGGCGGAGCCTGTGAATCCCGGGGCAGAGTAAACAAGGAGGAGGTGGAGGCGTCCATGGTGGTTCCTGAATTCGTCCGTGGTTCTACACACACACACACGCACACACACACACACACACACATGCACACATGCATAATTGAATAAACAAAAAATTTTTAAAAAAACAAATTCAAAAAGTTGAGTAATAATTGCGTCCATATTTTCACTTTATATATTCATTTAGGAGCGGAGGGACTATTAGTAGGATTTCTGATGATGCCCCCAAGTTTGTATCTTTATGATGTGTGTGTGTGTGTGTGTGTGTGTGTGTGTGTGTGTGGCCAGAAGACAACCATGGGTGTCATTCCTTATGTCCACCTTATTTTTGAGGCAGGACCTGAGATTACGAATGTGTATCACCATGCCTGGCCTTTTTTTTTTTCCACATGGATTCTGGGAATCCAGACTCTGGTCCTTGTGCCTACAAGATTTTACCACCCGAGCATCTCCCTGGCTTCTCTTCTCACCAGTGGTTCTTGCTTGCTTAGATCCAAAACAATGAAAACTATGATATCCCTTGACTCCTCCCACTTTGGAGCCCACGTCTGATCTCCCAGAGTGTCCTGGTATCTGTCTGTCTGTCTCTTAAACCTTCAGTTTTAAGATAATGTAAAACTTAGCTAGTTAGAGAAGTTACACAGATAATACTGAATTCCACATCCAATTTCTCTTACGTTAACATCGATGTTTCTGTCACAGCTTGTCACATGCAAGGTTGAATCCTACTCTTTATTCCAATCTTCTTGGTGTTTTTTCCTGCCTCAGAGTCCCACCTGGCAGCATGGCCCATCTAGTTGTGACCCGTGTAGGAGTTATCCATGCACAGGGCTTCCTGTGTTCCTTGCTGACTGAAGTGTTAACGCTGCTTGGGCAGCAGGGATGGTTCCATTTGGGGGAGACATTTGGTCTTTATCACACTCTTGTTCTTCCTGAAGCTGTGCCCTGCCGGGTCTGTTACTGTCTTACTTAAAAGTGCTCATACCTGATGTCCTTTTTGGTTGCGTTTGGGCTTCAGAGCTGGCAGCTGCTGCTGTCCACAAGGACGCAGGGCGTGTCCAGCAAGGGGGCCCTGCTGGTTCCAGATCGACTAAGGTGTGGATATGGTCATAGGGCAGACCCGGGCGAGTTCCTTAACTCTGCTGTCCAGCTCGCTGCGTCCCCTGAGGCGCTGTGCTTCTCTCATGCTGTGACACTGAAGACGAGCACAGCAGAGACTTCAGTCCCATGATGCTTTGCTTTTATTTTTTACTTAGTGGAGAGGGGAGAAGGGAGAGTGAGAGTATGTACGTAAGCATGTGGAGGTCGGAGGACACTTATGGACGGGATGTGAAAGATGCCATGAGCCATAAGCTGGGCCAGGGTGGGTGGGGAATCCAGCTCGCCCCAGGAGGATAGAGTAGTGTTCCTGAGCTGGGGAGGGGACATCTTCAGATCTTCCCAGTGGGGTGTGGACTGCAGAAATAAAACTGAAGAAGCATCAGGACCCTGGCAATTTTTGAAAGTCATTTCTCTCCTTCCACCTTGCAAGCATCTAGGCTTGAACTCAGGTCCCCAGGTTTGCGTGCAGGCCCTTACCCACGGAGCCATCCTGTGGGTCCCTGGTTAAAGCACAGGTCACAGAGGGCCGATGTCCTCTCTTCCTTTGGTGAGCAGCACTAGTTACCATCACTGGTCAGCGTGTGGGCTGCGTCGAGTGTGTCAGTAAAGACGCAAAGCTGTAGCCTCCAGCTCTTCCTCCCTTCTCCTCTCCCTCCCTCCCTTGGTATCTCTCGTGGTCCAGGCTGGCCTTGGTCTGAGCTGATCCTGCTGCCTCCCCTTCCCAAAGCTCTCCTTCACCCTCAGCTAAGCCCTGTCCTTTCTTTCTTAGTATCCCACGGAACTCAGGAAATATGAGTATGACCCGAACTTCGCCATTCGAGGACTCCATTATGATGTGCAGCGGGTAGGTTCTGTTCTCATCTTTCTGTAGTTTCATGATCTTTGGAAATCAAATACTCATTAATAAAATAGTTGGTGTTATTCTTTGGTAAATAGTTGGTTTTAAATGAAGTTCTTCATGCTGTAAAGCCAAGTTCTTCAAATATAGACCTTTTCAAAAGGCATTTTTCTGAGTATATATTTTCTGGGCATTACAATACACATAGTGTTGTTTCTGAGTGCCAATCATCGCCAGTAGTCCTTTTTAGTGTGGGAGGAGGAGCCTTGTTTGCTTTCCTTTATTTTGTTGATACACCATTTCTTTCTTTTTAGAATTTTTTTTTTATTTACTCTATGTGTGTGTGTGTGTCTATCAGGCACTGTGTCCCTGTGGAGGACCAAGGGTGACTTCAGGAATCATCCTGGATTGTTTCTACCTTCTTGCTTCACTCTGGGATTTCCCAGGCTCCTGGCAATTTTTTACATGGGACCTGGGATCCAAACTCAGGACTTACTGCTTGCGAGCCAGAATCTTAACCTCTGAGCCATCTCTCCAGCCCTGATACACCATTTCTGTAAAAAGCACTTTAATTAACAAGGCTTCTGGGAGGGGCATTTAATAGCCACACCCAAATTATTTATTTCATATATCAAGTGTCATTATTCATGTTTGCGTATGTTCCTGTTTTTAAAGGCCATGCTGATGAAGATCGATGCTTTCCATTACATCCAGCTGGGAACTGTCTACAGGTACGGGAAGTGATGCATTCATTTATCTGCAGTCACCCCGGGCTTTGGATTTAGACCCTGTTTGGCTGACCAGAGCCCAGGAGAACGCTCTGTGGTCACAGTTCTGTCACTTACTGGCCGCGTGAGGCCTGGGCAGCCTAGTGTGAGAGTGCAGCTGTGGAGTGCAAGTGTGGGTGGGGAGTCCACAGGAGAGCGAGCCCACAGAGTGACAGGTCGGGCTGTGGGATGCTGGTGGGGGACTCGAGCCAGGCTTGGGAGGCTCCTGGGAGGAGAATCACCTGCATCCTCATTAGACACTGACTTTTGTTCTTCTTTATTATTATTACAGAATTTGCAAAAGTACAGAAATCTCTGTAACCTTTAAGGTTTTTAAGAAGGGTTTTTCCTTTTTATGATTGGGTTGGAATTTTGGAATGTGCTTTACACTTAGTTAATATCTTATACTTTAAAATATATATATATATATATATATATTAGGGGGCTGGAAAGATGGCTCAGGGGTTAAGACTGACTCACAAACAGAAGGCCCTGATTTCGGATCCCAGGTCCTATGTAGCAAAACACCAGGCCTGACCACTTTCGGTCTACACTTCCAGCTTGGTAGGCGGAACCTGGGAGATCACAGAGTAAAGCATCAGGGTGAAATGGCAGCAGCCTGCACTTCTGACTCTGGAAGGCAGAGCCTGGGAAATCCTAGAGTGGAGCAAAAAGGAGGTAGAAGCAAATCCAGGATGATTCCAAAGTCACCTTTCCCTGTGCTTCACTTGTCCACCTGGAAAATGGGACGAGTGCTAAATAGCGCCTCCTCCTAGGAGGTGAGAAGTAAGCCAGGGAGCAGGCATGCGCTCTGCCTGCACGCAGCGGGTGCCGGTGGTAGCAGCTGCTGCTGCTACTATCCAGCCCTGTCCCCAGCAGAACGGTGGTTGTAGCCACAATGGTGTCTTGTCGGCTGCTACTTCCAGCAGTTACTGTGGCACATTTTGCCTCTTGTGACAGAGTATCTGTCTTCTGCCATAGTTGAACGACCCAGCAGCAGATGGAGGCCCGCAGGCCATTGTTCTCTCTGGCTGAGCACACTTCATTAATCGCTCCGTGTGATTTTTCCAGAGGCCTCAGCCTTGTCCCTGACGAAGAAGTCATTGACATGTACGAGGGATCCCACGTGCCCTTGGAGCAGATGAGCGACTTTTATGGAAAGGTGAGGAGGTGCTTTCTTCAGAGCACCTGTGTTTTTCTGTGTCGATCTTGTGTTAGTGACAGACAAGCTGGGCAAATGAGAAGAAGACTCACGGTCTCAGGTTTCGGCCCATGGTCCTCGGCTCCATGTGTCTGCGCTGTCGCGACAGAACATCATGCAGAATGCTATTGTCTTGTGGTGACTGGGAAGGGGAAGAGTTTAGGGATGAGATGAGCCATTCAGAAACTCAACCCAGTGGACTTCTGCCGCCAGCTAGGCCCTCGAGGCTTCCTAATATCCATCCATCTACAGACTGCAAGGGATCCAGCCGTCGACCGCGTTCACGCTCGCACGGCCCCGTCCTTCTCGGCGGCGCTCCCGGCTGGGGTCAAGTCGTGTGTGAGCCCAGTATGCTGGTGACACTCGCAGCTATAGAAGCTGAGCTGCTCTGATGTCAGTCTGACAGTAGAGTACGCAGTCTCCCCGCTCCGCACGAGTCTGTCACCCCCTTCTCTCTGCCAGGCTCTTTCTTCTTCCCTGTACCTACTGTGTGCGCCACACACCCCTGCAGACACGCCTCCACATTCATGGCATCACTAGGGATGTCAGTGGGGCAGCTGCGGCCGCCGCTGACATGGCTGACACTTCAGGGATCTATGTGTGCCCAGCCGAGTGTCGTGCGTGTCCTTTCTGAGAGGGAGCAGAAAGTGGGAAGGCCGGGAAGGAGGGCGGGAGCCCCGGTCTCCAGCAGCGCTGCCCAGTGAGACTCCGCTGAGCCGGGAGCTCAGGCTCAGGGGAACACATGACTCGTTCATTACCAGCGTCCCCCTGTGTGCGGGGAGGGCTCGGAGCGTGGCCACCGGGGCCCTGCCTCTTGTAGGCCTTGGCTCAGCCCGCCTTCCCCCCGCAGAGTTCTCACGGGAACACCATGAAGCAGTTCATGGACATCTTCTCGCTGCCTGAGATGACCCTGCTGTCCTGTGTGAACGAGCACTTCCTGAAGAACAACGTGGACTACGAGCCCGTGCACCTCTACAAAGACGTCAAGGTTGGGGGGGAACAGAGGGGGAGTCAGAGCGAGTCGGCGTTGGGGCTTTGCCGGTACCCGGGGAACCAGCCTGTTGTTTAGGCAGGGGAAGGGGTGGGGGGTTTAAATAGTCCTGAGTGGGGGCTGCTTGTCTTGTGGCCTAGGGTCGTAGGAACTGTGTCGTGCCAGGAGACATGAGTGAGTTGTTCCCACAGGATGATACTCCCTGACCCTGGATTTCTATTCGTTCTGACCAACAGGCCAGTGTACCCCAGCCCAGGGGCAGCCTGTGCCCTCTCACCCCGAGCCTGCTCGCCAGGAGGGTGAGAGGGAGACACCTCGGTCTTCCCCCTGGTTGTCTGTCTGCACTGCTGATGTTGTTCAGAGCAGCCCCTTTTGAAACGTTCATTTTCCTAACTGCCAGATTATAGTCATGCATGTTGATGGGATACAGTATATTATTTCATATATGAAGATGCGTGGGTCTGGAGGCATGGGGAGAGGTTGGTTAACAGGTGCCTTTTTCTCTTGCCCACCAAGTCTGCATGTTGCTCTCTGAGACCTGGCAGAGCCATTTCCGACTGGCTCTGTAGGGCTCCAAGCAGATACAAACCTCAAAATCACATGCATGTGTTATTGACAATTTCATATTTTAATTCCTGTTCACAGCCACATAAGCTTATGTAATAGCATATGTTCATTTATAAGTGCTGTCAATACTTAAATCCTTACATTTATATGTCACATTTAAAAAATGTTTCTTTTTTAAAATACATATTTATACACCAGAATATTTTTAGTCTTTGTGGCTAATGTAAAGTTTGGGTGGTCCCAGATTTTGGATTTAGGGAGCTGGTTCTCACATCACTTTGCTATTATTTGAGCTCAGCTAAATATTTGGTTTCTGTTCTCCTTTTGTGAACACAGACACTTTGTCTTTAAGGCCCACTTCAGTAACTGCCCTCTGTTCAGCAGAGAGATGTTTATGTGAGTCAGTTTTTATTACAGGCCTTACCACTACCAATAGCAAAGCACTTAGGCAGAGCTTTCTGTTACCCAGGCCTGGTGTTCTGGGTACTTCATGATGTCAGCTCACTAAGTCCTTATGAAAGAGTGTGGAGATATCTACTGTCACTCTCATCACCACAGTTATTGAAGTTCAGAAAGCTAGAGTGCCCTGCCCAAGGCCGCACAGCTAGTTAAGTGGCTGAGCCTAGATTCTGAGCCAGGAGTCTGGGCATGCATTTTCTGTCCTGGGGTAAAACTGACACAGACTCATGCTGAAAGGTGGTTGAAATTCCAATTATGATCCAGAAGATTCACTCTTTTTTTTTTTTTTTTTTTTTTTTTTTTTATTAAAAATTTAATTATACATTTTAAAATTTTTTACCAGTTCCCTCCCTCCCCCCTCCCCTTCCCCCAGTGTCTCCCCCCCAATTCCCAGAGAGTCCTTTATTGTGTGCACCTAACTCTCCACTGGGTCCTCCTCTCCGATGACATATAAGGACCCAGTGGCATTTCCATAAGCCCTTTCTCTTGTTCCCCTTAATCATAAGATTACTACTATGGCTGTCAATCCCTTGCCTCCAGGGGTCTCGGTGCCCTTAACAGATGCTAGACTTTATGAGGGCAACAGTGCGCTGGACATTGCGCAGGGCATGCAAAGTTCCATTATGTTTGCTTTGGCCCCAACTATTGTTGAGAATCTTGCAAATCGTTGCTCCTCCCATCCTTTTGCTCTTACAATCTTACCGCCCCCTCTTCCGCAAATGTCCCTGAGCTCCAGGATGGGGAGAGATTAGGCTGTCCTAGTTCTATGTGATTGATATAGAGTCTCTGAAGTTCTGGATTGTGGTTTGTTGATTTTCTTTTGCAGTTTTTCTGCTCCTGCAATTCCCTTCACTCCATTCTGCTGGGCACTGTATGTCACCCCCTGGCCAGAGACAAAAAGCTATTAAACTGGAGTCTAAAAATATGGAACGCTTCACGAATTTGCGTGTCATCCTTGCGCAGGGGCCATGCTAATCTTCTCTGTATCGTTCCAATTTTAGTATATGTGCTGCCGAAGCAAGCACCAGAAGATTCACTCTTGACAGAAGTCTATGACTTAGATGTCATTTTGCCTGGGTCCAGTCCCCTGTCAGGCAACTGGCACCAAAAAGTTTCCATTTCCTTCCAGGGGCATTATCTGTGCAAAGGCCCTGGGCAGCAGCCCCCCAAGAATGGGTCTCTGCATTGATACCTGGCCAGCACCAGGCTGCCCACCCCTGGTCCCTCAAAGAACCAGCCTTGTGCCCTTCTCCTTTGCCTGTATCTACCAGCTGGACCTGTTGTTGCCCGGGCAGCGGTGCCCAGTGTAGTGCTCAGGAGAGGAGGATCTCCGTCGTGGCTACAGGATTGCGCTGGCACCAGGGATGGGGCAGGGAAGGCCTGAGGAGGAAACTTGCAGCCACCCAGTGCTGTGCTGTATGGAGACAAGTGTCACTCACGTGGGAGGGGCTGCATTCAGAATCACCCTCACAAGGGCCTTTGACAAGTGGCCTTTGAAATTAAGGCTTTTGAAAATTTCATTTGGTAATTGCCGTTATCTGGGTTCACCTGAGCTAACCGGACCGGTGGTGAGATGATGTTAGCGCTTGCTGCTGGGCTTCTAGGACGTGAGGCACCGACGCGCTCGCTTCTCTTGGTCTTGCCCAAGCCTTCAGCTCCCTCTTCACTGATGAAAGTCTGTCTTTGAACAGGACTCAATCAGAGACGTCCACATCAAAGGAATAATGTACAGAGCAATCGAAGCGGACATTGGTGCGTACTCAGCGCTGCGTCCCAGGGCTGGGCGGGGTCTGCACATGTCTCTCCTGAATGCTGATTCTGGTCATATAGATGTCGCCTCTCTATTCTCTTCATTGTAAAACTTGGAGGCGCTCATAACGCCAGAGAAGGGAGGAGGGACTGGGAAGATGGCTCAGAAGCTAAAGGGTTTGCCACATAGGCAAAAGGACTGGAGTTTGGCTCCCCTGACCCCATGTAAATGCTTGGTGTGTATGCAGCCTGCCTGCAAACCTTGCTGTAGGTTTGATGATCAGAGATCCCGTCTCAAAAAGAGTAGACAGAAAAGTGATGGGGGATGATTCCTGATACCTTTCTCAGCCCTCCACATTGCATGTGCACCCCATGTGTGTCCATTCACATATGAACATATATATGCACATGTATCTTACATACCCGTGAAAGTGGAAAAAAGGTGGCAACCCACCACTGTGATTTTCCCCACTTAGACCTAGGAGGTGTGTTTTTTGCTTTTGTGGCAGTGGGCAATATACCTCTGGAACCAGGCTGCCCTAGGGCTTGAGTTCTCCCACCGTGCCTGCGACAGCACTGGGCCCAGGCTTCCCAACTGGAGCAGCTGCAGAGTGACTGATTTACATCGAATCTCTGTGAACTTTTCTCTCGTTCCTAGAAAAGTACATCTGCTATGCTGAACAGACTCGAGCGGTGCTGTCCAAACTAGCTGACCATGGCAAGAAGATGTTCCTTATCACCAATAGTCCCAGTAGATTCGTGTAAGTGCGTCTGGCCTCCCTCACAGCTCTGTCTCACTCCTGTGTTACCCCCCGGCAGTTGGGAAAGAAACAGTTGCAAAAGCAGTCAATGTTCAACTCATGTGGCTGACTTGTTCTAGGGACAAAGGGATGAAGTATATCGTCGGGAAAGACTGGAGGGACCTGTTTGATGTGGTCATAGTTCAGGCCGAGAAACCGAACTTCTTTAATGATAACCGGAGGTGAGTTTGTCCTGATTGCACCTTGGGAATGTGTTTGCAGCTTGCTTTGCTAGACTCCAGTGGCAAAGTCACAAAGCCTCTGAGGCAATAGCTCTTGATTGGTGACCTGGCTCGTGTGGAGCTGCAGGACAGTCGGCACATACTCGGCAGTTTTCAGTGCAATGTGGATTGCTTCAGTTCTGAATCAGGCCTGGAGAGAGTGAAAAAGGTTAGAAGTTACAGTCACATGGCAGATAAGGTCTCTGGCTCTGGTTGCTTTATGAAGAATGAGAAAACCCCTCTGATGGGCCATCCAGCCGTGTCCCTCCACCAGAGTCCAGGTGGTGCATTCAGAATTGACTTCGGTTTTGCAAGACTCCTCACAGCATGAGCTTTGCCTGGGTAGCCTAGGGAGATGGGGGAGGGGGTGTTTGGGATTGTGACAGGATCTGGGGCATGTGATTAGCATTTAGTCAGGAGTGTGAAAACGTCTTTTAACCTGAGATGGACAAGGCGACACTCTCCTCGCTTTCCCTAGCACCTAAAGACCCACAGAGTTGGGACTCCCTGCATAACTCACGTTTATCCCATGTTGTAGTTTTGGAGACTTCAACTTACATTTCCCTCGCCTGTCATTTGGTGGCCTGGCAGCCTTTTCTCTGCATGACTTGGGGCCCCCCGTGTGGTATCCAGATGTTGGAGCTGTACGCATGCTGTTCCTCTTGGGGTGCTACGCTCCATGTTCCCCGTGGCTCCTGGAAGAGGGGCACACCCAGGACATGTGTAGAGACAGAGTGAAGCGGGAATGTGGCGAGCGAAGGAGCAACCAGTGCGTGGTTGGAAATGGTCACAGGAAAGGGACTTTGCGCCTCTGTTGTGTCCTGCACCGAGGAGGCTGGGAGCCTGGCCGCTTGCCAGGAGGGACACAGCACAGGTCTCCCCTCTTCTGGGTACCGTTTATTTTGCCTTCGTTCTGGATTCCTGAAACAAGAGCCAAGTAATCCCTCCACCCTGTCTGTATCCATCTTGTGTTATTTATACAAGCCTGACAGTTAGGGATGAGTTACTTCAGGACGTCCACGTGAGGGGATGTTATGCAGACGTTAAAAATGATGTATTTTGGGGAATAAAAGTGCGCACGTCAAACTGCTGTAAAAGATGATGCATTTAAGAATACGTCATCTCTTGAGAAGCTGCTGATATTATTAGGAAAAAAGGCACACACGAGAAAGTACAGTCATCCTCATGCTCAGAAAAGCCCCAAATGGATTTTATGTAAGTGCTGAAAGACATGCTGAAGAACTAAGTGTTTCACTGGGGTCTGAAATTATGAGTCACTGCCCTTCTCTTCCTTGTATTTTCCTGTTTCCCAGCCTGCCTACAGTGGGTTGATGTTTTTCTAACTGGAAAAGAATCCTCAAAAGTGTACTGTAGAAGAAAGGGACAGGCACCCTGAGGCTGAAGGCGCCTTCTGAGGGAGGAGGGATAGGATCCCTGCTGCAGTCCAAGTTCAGCCCCGCCCCTGGCCCTGTTCCCAGTCTGACTGTGCACCCGGCCCCACTGTGTTCCCAGACCCAGCCTCAGGTCCAGGCCCTGCCTCAGACACAGCCGTGTTCCTGGCCCCAGGCCGGCTTCCAGGTGCTCTCAGCCATGCTCCCGGCCCCACAGTGCTCCCAGCCCCACAGTGCTCCCGGCCCTACTGTGCTCCTGGCCCCACAGTGCTCCCGGCCCTACTGTGCTCCCAGCCCTAGCCGTGCCCCCAGCCCCAGCCTCGCTCCTGGCCTTGCTTCCATTTCCATCACAGTACGGTGCTTTTGCCCTCTGCCTGGTTTCTGGCCTAGAGACAGGATTTTTTTCTCTGGGTAAAGTACACAGGAAGCAATGCTCCTACACACTTTCTTTGTGAAATAGGTTTTTCTATGTTAAATGTATTTGACTTTCTAGAGCCATTGGTCGTGTTTTCAGAGGGACATGTGTAGTACTGGTATTGGTCAGATATGTCTGACCCTGGAATTCTTTTGAGTTTTTTTTTTGGTTTTTCTTCTTCAGTCACCTCTAGGTAGTAGGCCCATGTACCCGGGGATAGATTGTTCTAGATCACAGAGTGCAAGTGAGGTTTTGGGTTTCTTTTCTGGTAGTATTTTGCCTGTTCTGTTATCATGAGATGTAATGTTTGCCATTTCTGTTATTAGACCTTTCCGAAAGGTGAATGAGAAGGGCGTCTTACTCTGGGATAAGATCCACAAGTTGCAGAAGGGCCAGATTTACAAGCAGGTATGTATCTCAAGCACTTGATCCTCTTCATTGTTTTGCTCTAATCAGCAATCCTGGTAGCAGACTCACTGAGACCACCATGTGCTAGGCACAGTTCTAGTCCTTGAATGGACTGGCTGGAATTTGATGGTAAACTTTAAGCTAAAAACAACCTATTTTCACTATGCTAATACACAAATTATTTCAATTGATGATTTCTAAAAGTAAATTTTAAAGCATTACCTTTTATAATACATAAAACATAATGTCAGCAGTAAACCTTGGAAATTTCTCCTTAAGAAATGTTAATCTTGACATTTTTAGCCCAGATATTTCCTGATCAGATAATTTATGTATTTTTAATTATCTTATAAAACTGTCAGTATTTGAACAATTGAATTGCTGACCATTTTTATGTTGCTGAAGTTAATTTTTTTCCCTTTAAATATGAAGATTCTTAATAGTTACACAAAATCCTGCTAAATTTAGCAATGAGTATATTTTTCAGGCCTTGAAAGTTTAGATTAGTATCTCCATTTTATTTCTGAAAAGGTAACTTTGGAAGATTAAAATGTATTTAATAAAAAGGTGTTGCAAGAATGTTTATAAGGGGCTGGGAAGTGGCTAGGTGGTAAAGAGTTTGTTTTATAAGGAGTTTATCTCTAGCACACACATTAAAAACCAGGTGTGGTGAAAACACCTGTAATTCCAGCCCTAGGGAGGCAGAGAAATTCCAGAGAATCTCTGGAATTTACTGAAGGACCAGTCTAGTCAAATTGGAGCACTCCAGTTCCAATGATAAATCCTGTCTCAAAAAAAGGAAAAAAAAAAGATAGAGAGGAGAAAACATGTAACAAACATTGGCCACTGGCTTCCACATACACTGTGCACATACACAAAAAATGTTTACGAAATATGTAACCTGAAGTGTCATCGTAGGGCATTGGTGAAAGGAGTCATGGTAGTTTACAGCTATGATAAATACCGTAAGACTAGTATTTTTGCATATGGAAAAATAGTCCCAGCATTTTTAGTTAACGTGAGGAGATAAGGAAGAGAGCTGCAAAAAGATACATGCAATATTATGAAATGTCTGTCTGCATTGCATTTTTAATTGCTTCCTTTAAATTATTTTACTTACTGCATGCATATAAGTACAGATGTGGAGGTCAGAGGACATCTTTTGGAAGTTTGCTCTCTTCTTCCACCCTGTGGGCTCTGGGCATCAAACTCAGGTCACTGGCTTGGTAGCTTAGCCCTTTATCCGCTAAGGCATCTTACTCACCCTGAAGCTTTTTTGAAGAGTACATTGAGTATCAATGAAGAATCTGAAAATTTTTTCGTGAAAATGGTTTGAGCTTTATATTCTGATATTGAAAATAAATTACAAAGATTCAAAACAGTTTTTTTTTAACTTTTTTTATTTAATTGTGCGTGTATGCGTGTGTGTGTATCTGTGTGTGTGTATGTCTGTATGTGTGTGTGTGTGTGTGTGTGTATGTGTAGAACCACGGACGAATTCGGGAACCACCATGGGCCGCCTCCACCTCCTCGTTTACTCTGCCCTGGGATTCACAGGCTCCGCCCTACCAGGACCAGAAGCGCAGGCCGCCTCCGCTTCCGCCTGGTGTCTATACATGGGATCTGGGATCCGAACTCAGGACCTTCTGTCTGCAAGGCAGAGGCCTAACCCCTGAGCCACCTCTCTAGCCCCAGTTTTTACAAGTTTTAAAAGATATTTCAGCCTGTAGTTTGTCCAAGTATCTGTCATGTCGTAATATTCTATTCTTCTCTCATTGCAGGGCAATTTATATGAATTTTTGAAGCTCACAGGGTGGAGAGGATCCAAAGTGCTGTATTTTGGTGACCACATATACAGTGACTTGGCGGTGAGGAGTCTTCTGCTTTGTTGGGCATGGGCATGCTTAAGCTTTCTTTTAAGGTTACTTTTACGCAGGTGACAGTTTGGAATCACTGCTTTGCTCTGGGATTTTCCAGGTTCTGCCTTCCAGGGCTGGAATTTCAGGCTGTCACCATAGCTGCCCAGCAGTTTTTACATAGGATCTGAATTCTTCTGTTTTCAAGGACAAAAGCTTTTAACCCTTGAACTATCTATCTCCCCAGCCTTGGGTTGCATTTTTAAATCTTTCTCTCTCTCTCCTCTTTCTTTACAGAACAGGTGAGATCAAGGTTGTAAAAAAGAGTTTTTTGTTTTTTTTTTTTTTCTATTGAAATGGTGCAAATTAGAAATTACTCAGACTTGATTAGAAAACCACTCCCATGTAAATAGCGTTAAGCAGCAAACACCAGGACCTTGTCTTTCTCTCCTGATCATTGCGTCCAAGCGTGGTAAAGCAGCTCGAGGCTTATAAGTCATGGGGCAGCTGCTCAGCCAGTCGCCTCTGAGGAGGTGAGCTGCCAATCACTAGGAAACAGTGGAGACTTCATGCCCCAGGGACCGACTGGAGGGAGGGTGAAAGCATTTGAAAACGTGGAACAAGACTAAATGTTTCATTATGCTGCCTGGTTTGTTGTGATGGATCGAGTTCTTGTTTGCGGGTTACACCTCCAGTTTCCCACATCCTGAAGCTCAGGGTCAGGGAGTAAGGAGAGGGTGTGATATGTCACACCATCTCTGTTCTTGCTTCTCCAGTATTGCGGCTCACCCTGGGTGGCCTTCGAGCACATCCCTTAAGTCTGGGGTCCAGCACTTGTGTCTTACGCACTTCAGTAGGTCTTAAAGTAAGGGAATGTTAGCCTCTACATCGACATTTGAAAGATTGCTGGAACCGGCTAGCACGGCTGTCCAACCCAGCTTGGCACTGCTGGGGTCTTTCCTGCACCAGCGTCTGTACTCTGAAGTCTGTCAGGTTTTCTGCTTCTTCACCGTGGAGTTGGGGGTCATGTCACCACTGTCAACTCCCTGATTTAGCTGGTCGAGTCTTCGTTCTCTTAGTTAAGACACAGGTTTGCTAGTGTTGCGCTTTTTTTGTTCAGTTTCATCCTTTCTATCTTTGTTTCTGCTCTAATTGTAGTCCTTCCTTCCAGCTCCTACTCTGCCCCTCAGTGTTGGTGTATTGTGTTTGCAGAGTCCTTTGCCTCAAAATATTTCAGGGGTTCTTTTATGCCAGAAAGATATTTCGTTTCCACATGTATGAGTTTTTCCAGTTTTCCTTACACTGTTGATTTCCGGTCGTATCCTATTATATTCAGAAAACACACTTGTCATGATTTCCAGTCTTTTTGAGTTTATTACCATGTTTGAGGCATGTCCTAGAAGATGGTCATGTGCCCTTGAGAAACAAGGATTTGGCTCTCATTGGAGGAGTGTTTTGTGTGTCTGTCAGATCGGTCTTGAGTTTTTTGATCATCCGTATTGTTTTGACCACTGTAGAAACTGAGCTGTTGAAATCTGTTGCTGCAACATAGAACAGTTGAATCTCTGTCTTTGTTTCTGTATCTCTTTGCTTCATATATTTTGGAGTTCTGATACTTGGTGCATATGCCCATCTTGGTGTGAGTATTTGTACTTGTGCTATCTCAATGATTTGAACCTTTTATCATTATACAATATTGTTTTTTTGTTCTCTTGTAACAGTTTTTGATTTAAGGATTTGAAGTCTGTTTTCTAGGATAGTAGTATAGCCACTTTGTTCTGTTGTGATAATAGAATTTTTGTTGTGTATAGAATTGTTTTTTTCTATGCATTGATTTTCCTGTCTCCAACTCCCAAGTGCTGGAATTACATGTGTATGCCATAAGACCCAGTTTATGTGGTGCTTAGGGTCGAACCCAGGGTCTTGTGCAAACTGGTAAGCACTGTGCTGGTGAGCTGCATCCACAGCCTGGCTGGCTGTTTTCTGTGAAGATGGAGATTGTCCATTTTTGTTCATTATTGTATCCTCTGTGTCTAAAACAGGACTTGGCAAAATAGTGCTTGTTGGTTGAATATTTGCCAAATAAGAAAGTGAATGGCCAATTGGTTCTGGGACCGAGCATCTTAAATTTTCCAGAACAGAACTTATACACTGGTCTGTTAATCAATACATCATGGAGTTCTGACATGAAATGAAACATGCAATTATGCATGCTTGCATTATGTGATCATTCTAAGTCCAAGTTTCTGTGGTTCCCCATGCTTTGCACATGGCAAATGCACCCCAGAGTCTTGAATGAAAGATGCTCCTTTCCAGCTCTGCTGGGGATGAGACCTAGAGCCATGTGTATACCAGGCCTGTCTATTCTCAACCCTGCTTTTTTTTTTTTTTTTTTTGAGACAGTCTATAATGTAGCTCAGGCTGACTCAGAACTTAGTATATAGTTCAGACTGGCCTGGAACGTTTGATCCTCTGGGGGTGCCAGGACTTCATGGTTACGCCCCACTCGGCTTGAATGATGACAGGTTGCTGGTGTTTTGGAGGTTGAGGCAGCTCCTCATCTCAGTAGGTTTTTCTTGCTGCGCTTTTTGAATCAGGCCTTGGTTCATGATCCCAGACCCCGCACTCTGCACCCACTGTGATTCCCAGCCATCACTTCCGAAGCAGAAACTTTCCCCTGGTGAAATGGTCAAAGCCTGGGGCCAAATTGGTTTTAATTAGGTGTAATTCATTAATTCTATCTGGTTAATAGCTAACCATTGAACCATTGAACATTAAGTGACTGTGCTCGGTCAGGGAAGGGTAGTGGATGTTTGCTCTCTGAGGAGACTGACCGGCCGCCTGTGGTCTTTCTGATCAGGACCTGACGCTGAAGCACGGCTGGCGCACTGGCGCCATCATCCCTGAGCTGCGGTCTGAGCTCAGAATCATGAACACGGAGCAGTACATTCAGACCATGACCTGGCTGCAGACTCTCACTGGACTCCTGGAGCAGATGCAGGTTTGGGTTTTTTCTTTCTCTCACTTTTTCCTTTCAGTCTAATGGTTGTCACTGTTCAATTATTCCATGTGTTTTCTGTTTACCTGTAGTAGGTATGAGGTTTAGGTTGTCCTCCACAGACTACAGCATAGCCAAAGGTTATTTTGCTCATAAAGCGATTTTGCCACTTCCCTCCAAGGGACCTTTGCAAAAGTGCCCAGAGCCATTGAGAGAGTCTTTGGAGTCTAGGTGATGCAGCACTGTTTCCATCCCTCTGTTGGTGGAGATAGGTCCCTGCATCCACCCATCCTCCTGAGTGGTCCTTTGGGGTGTTGGCAAGGATGCCCTTTGGGGTGGTGTCATAGCTGGGTACAGGTGTCAACTTGGCAGTTGAGGGTTTGAGCTCTGGGCACATTTGTGGAGAATTAGTGGTTGAGTTAAGTCTGGAGCAAACCTGCAGGAGATTGTCTAGCTGATGGGGAGGGCCCAGGCCATGGCAGGTGGGATTAGGCCCTGGAATAAAATACTGAGAGTTGATTGAGAGAGTTGGCATCCTTGTGTATACTTAGCCAGACATGCTGGTCTGGCAAGTAAGGAACATTCCCTCTCTCAGCTGTTATGTGGTGATGGTGTGGTCCCTTTAGCCTTTTGATGGTCATTTATCAGCAACCATGCAGGTGAACTGCAACAGGTGGTAATCAAGAAGCCTTGTCGTCATTGGAGACTAGGCTTAGTTATGCCTTTAGTTTGCCCTGGGATTCTCTTTGCTGGCCTCAGTTTCCCTGACGATAAAACGAAGGCTCTCATGGAATGAACATGCCAGTCTAGGCACCGTGGCTCCTAAGCGAGCGTCGCAAAGCAAGTCAAGATCTGGGGTCCACCACCAATGGAAGCAGCTGGCTTCACTGCTCAGGTGATTATCCTGAACCATCCGGGCCAGATCAGTGCTGGCTATGCCCCTGTACTGGATTGTCACACGCTCACATAGCTTGCAAGTTTGCTGAGCTGAAAGAAAAGACTGACCGCCGTTCTGGTAAGAAGCTGGAAGATGCCCTAAGTGCCTGACGTCTGGAGATGCTGCCATTGCTGACATGGTTCCCGGCAAGCCCATGCGTGTGGAGAGCTTCTCTGACTATCCTCCTCTTGGTCGTTTTGCTCTTCGTGACCTGAGGCAGACCGTTGCTGTTGGTGTCATCAAGGCCGTGGACAAGAAGGCTGCTGGACCTGGCAAGGTCACCAAGTCTGCCCAGAAAGCTCAGAAGGCTAAATGAATATTACCCCTAACACCTGCCACCCCAGTCTTAATCAGTGGTGGAAGAACGGTCTCAGAACTGTTTGTCTCAATTGGCCATTTAAGTTTAATAGTAAAAGACTGGTTAATGATAACAATGCATCGTAAAACCTTCAGAAGGAAAGGAGGATGTTTTTGTGGACCATTTTTTTTGTGTGTGACAGTTTTAAGTTATTAGTTTTTAAAATCAGTACTTTTTAAATGGAAACAACTTGACCAAAAAATCTGTCACAGAATTTTGAGACCCATTAAAACAAAGTTTAATGAGAAAAAAAAAAAGATCTGGGGTCCAGCCTCTAGTGGCCTTGTGACTTGCCTGTTGACTGGGGCTCAGGAATGGCTGCATCTTTCCCAGGCCGCGCGGCCAGCCTGGGGCAGTTAGGAGGGTATGCCCTTCTTATGCCCATTTCCTGGCCCAGAAGTGACTGCTTCTCAGGGCCCTCCCCTGCCTCGTCTCCCTCGGTGCGGCTTGCCTGTGCGCGTACGTTAAGTGGCAGGCCCAGGTGCCAGCTGTCTTGGCTGGCACTCTGTGGTCTCTGGCTTCTCTTGGAGGCTGCACATCTACAGGGTGGGGACCCACACGTCCTCTAGGCTTGTCTTCCCGTAGGCTTTGGTGACCCTGCTGCTTAGCTCTTCTGATCGGGGCATGATGCGCTTCTTACTACGTGTGCCTGTGAGTGCTTTGCTAAAAATACCGGGCGTCACTTCTGGGATCATGTTGCTGAGTCTGCGCCTGTGTCACACGGAACTCGTGGTTACTCCGGACGTGCCCACCATCGTCCTGGGTGCTTACACTGGGTACACTCTTCATGTAATAGTCACAGTTCCCCTGGGTCCACTGGACACAGCTTTTCATTTTAAATATTGTATTTGTTTATGGGTTTGGAGTAGGGTTGGCAGAGCTGGCACACCATGGGCCACAGTGTACAGGTGGAGGTCAGAGGAGCTGCTAGAAGTGTGTTTCCTCCTTCTGCTGTGAATTCAGTTCATCAGGGTTGTGCGCATGCATGCGTGTCCCTGTGAAGGACCAGTGGTGACTTTGGGAATCATCCTGGATTGCTTCTACCCCCTTCTTGTTTCGCTCTGGGCTTTCTCAGGCTCCACCCACCAGGGCCAGAAGTGCAGGCTGCCACTCTTTCCGCCAGAGGAAAAGCATCTGCAAGGCGGGTGTTGGGCTTCACCTCAGGCGCCTGCCCTGAAGCCTTCGCCCCTGCGCGTCCCTTCCTGTTAGCACGTTAAATTGCTGTGTCAGGGCATGTACTATAATGCCAATCATTAAAAAACACTGATGAGGGGGCTGGAGAGGTGGCTCAGGGGTTAAGCTTCCGCCTTGCAGGCGGAAGGTCCTGAGTTCGGATCCCAGATCCCACGTATAGACGCCAGGCGGAAGCGGGGGCGGCCTGCGCTTCTGGTCCTGGTAGGGCGGAGCCTGTGAATCCCGGGGCAGAAGGAGGTGGAGGCGTCCATGGTGGTTCGCGAATTCGTCCATGGTTCTACACACACACATACACACATGCGCGCACATACACACACATACACGCACAATTGAATTAATAATAATAAAAAAAATTAATAAAAAAAAAACAAACAAACACTGATGAGGTCTCCCCACCTCATCTGCCACCTCAACTTCATCCAGAAAAGTAGAAGCTTTATCATGGATCCTATGGCATGTGTTTCTAGGACTTTCGCTTGGAGATTATTTTCAGAATTATTAAAAGAGAAATCAGGTTTATTTGGGGGGGCCCAGAAGAGGATCATTTGAGTCAAGTCTGATGAATTGAACAAAGCACATCATTTTAGCCTTTTAGAAGGTGATTGTAAAGAATAGTTTTGTTAGCTGGCCTAGAAGGGCATCCAGAATGTTTATGGGGTCCCCGGGTAGATTTGGTCACAAGTTGCTATGAAGAGCAGACTGAACATGGTGGCAGTGTGGACCGTGTCACAGTCACCAGTTCTGCACTCGCCCCAGAGCAGCCATGGCTGGCGTGTGGGCAAATGACTGTGGCTGTCTTTTAAAAACAAAATGACTTTCATTTTCATGTTTTATGAAATCATTCTTTTAATTCCTGCCCCCCCCAGCTGTTCATAAAGAACTCCCATTCGCTCATAGGCTGCCAGAAATGGGTGTTGGCTGGCCAGCTTGCAGGGTCCTCCTCACACAAGAATGGGGTGCCCTGGTGCGAATTGGGCACTTGCGTGTGCCTGTGAAGAGCTGATTATAAAGGAGCCTGCGCTGGTGCTGGTCCCTGGGGAGTTTCCCGTTAGCCGATCACCCTGGAGCACGGGTTTCACTCTGCAGATCACAGCTGTCCCAAACGAGTTCAAGTAGACTGTGCGCTTGTGGCTTCTCTTACAGAAGGTGTCGTAGGTGTCGTGGCCTCAGAGCTGGAGGAGGGGTTGCTCAGGGGAGCCCGGTCCTCGCAGACACGTGGCCGGGCATGGTCAACTGCTGATGCTACGGATGCAGGTTGAGGTCTGGGTGGGGAAGATGCTGAGGGATGCAGGCAGAGACCCAGGCCCTCGGAGCCAGCTGGCCCCCTCCCTGCTCTTTCCCTGGGGAATGCTCTCTGGATTCAGGACCAGTAAGGAGCCAGCATAGGTGTCAAAGCAAAGTACACATCTGTCTGCTTAGGGGGCCTTGAACTTAGAGGCTCCGGTTGGCTCTTTGAACCCGCGGAGGCTACCCTGGAGCCTCTGTGGCCGCGGAACCTGTGGAGCCTCCCGTCCCCTGCAGTCACATCTGCCTCCCTGTCGCTGTTTAGCCTGAGATCCTTGACCACACACACACATGCATGTGCCCCTAGACATACATAAAAAATAAAACAGAAAACCTGAGAAGCTGAGTCTCTGACATGAGTACTTAGTGATCCATAGACTCGTACTTGAGAACTAGTCTTGACTGACACCCACAGGGTCATGATTTCCACGGTGTGGAACCCGGAGCCCCACACGCCTTCGTCGGCTCCTCGGCACCTGTTCCCCTCTTGCCCTCTGCCCGCCTTTGACCTGCCACCCTCCTCCCTGCCCAGATATGCTGCCTTCCTGTTTTTTTTTTTTTTTTTTTTTTGCCAAAAGTATGTTTTCTTTTAAACATTTTTAAGGATAATGTTGGGGCGGGTGAGGTAGCGCAGCAGGTAAGGCACC
The DNA here is from genome assembly GCA_023101885.1 of Typhlomys cinereus. Taxonomy (NCBI): domain Eukaryota; kingdom Metazoa; phylum Chordata; class Mammalia; order Rodentia; family Platacanthomyidae; genus Typhlomys; species Typhlomys cinereus. The sequence continues at coordinate 4,749,046 of JALPQD010000097.1, forward strand.
TTGCTTGAAAACCTGGCACCTGAGTTCCATCATCAGAGGCCACATGGTGGGGGAAGAGAACTGACCCCCACACATGTACCCCCCCCTTGTTCCCGTCCTTTCTTTCTCTTTTCTTTGCTTTCCTGTCTTCTCAAATAAATAAGGAAAATATTTTAAAAGATAACATTACTAAGTGAAAAAAGTAAAGTTACCTGCAGTCCTGATACTCTTGTACAAATTAAAAATATTTCCGTGTAGATTTTCAGACATCATATGTTTACAGTTAGGGGGTGTACTGCTGTGCCTGCCGCGTTAACTGCCATTATGTTGATGTCCATGTAGTATGGTCAATAGGTAGCGTGTGGTAAATATATTTATTAAGTAACATGTATGCAGTGGGCATATTGCACATACTATATACATAATTCAGTGAATATGCATTTGTTGTGTTTACATATATAGTATTTATACTATAATAATAATGTGATATCTTCAAAATATTCCATCTTAATTTATTAAACTAAGTGACTAATGATAGACTTTTAAAGCTTATTATGTCTGTCTGTTTGTCTGTATAAGAAGACAAGAAGATTTCATTTGAAAAGTCTGAAACCATTATTTCCCACAAACGCCTGTCTTCAGATTTAAGGGATTGAGCTCCTTCAGGAAATGTTGCCCTTTAAGAAATTCTCGCTGCTAGTGTTTGTTTGACACTAGAGCTGTGGTGACATTTGGCTTGTGTTGTGCAGGTTCACAGAGATGCTGAGTCACAGCTGATTTTGCAGCAGTGGAAAAAGGAGAGGAAGGAGATGAGGTAAGAATGTCCTGTTCTGAACCCGTGAGTCCACTGTCTTGCACAGGCTACTTGGCCATTCTACTGGAATATTCTAGTGTGTAGGGTCCCAGCCTTTGGATGGTGGGGATGTGGTGAGCTAAGCTTGGAGGAGGCAGGGAGCACTTGAAGGTCTGTCATGGTATGTGGTGATTGACGTAAGAGTCCCTTCATTCCTCAGACATGGAAGGACTTGAGGGATTAGTTACAGTGTATTTTTAATTCCCTCCCTGGTTCACTTATCACAATAGCCTTGTTTATAAAAGGATTTTTAGGGACACAGTACATTCTTCACACCTCTGCCTTGAGAACAGCTCTGCTCTGGGAGTAGGGCGCGTGCGTGCAGAAGGACACGCAGCTCACACTGCAGGTGAAGAAGCAGTGTCATTTCAGATGCGACCATTTAGAGATGGGTAGACAGATGGACAGACAAAACAAAATATTAAAAAATAAAAAAAATTTGATTTCAGTAGTTAAAAATCCTTGTGTGTTACTTTTTCTTTTTTCTTGCCACTTCAGAGAAATGACCAAAAGTTTCTTCAACGCCCAGTTTGGGAGCTTGTTCCGCACAGACCAGAACCCCACCTACTTCCTGCGGCGCCTGTCGAGGTTCGCGGACATCTACATGGCTTCGCTCAGCTGCCTCCTGAACTACGACTTGGACCACACCTTCTACCCCAGAAGGACTCCCCTGCAGCACGAGCTCCCCGTGTGGTCGGACAGCCCCTCCTCCTTCCGAGTGCCCCTGCGGTAGGAGCCCAGGCGAGTGCCCGAGTGGCCACCTGGAAAAGCCAGAAGCAGCCTGGGCTCCTCGATGGCGTTGGCTTTCTGGGGGTCTGAGCGTTGCCGAGAAGAGTCAGTATGTCTTTCAATGTCTATTTTTACCCGGCGGAGAAATGCCCAACCCGAGGCGGGAGCCAGCTGCTGGGTCTGGCTTCAGCACAGGCAGCACCGAAGGGAGGTGACTTCTGGACGCTCCGGTTGCACCTTGTCACCGCAGAACTGATGTCTGGCCTTCTGGGACTGCGAGGGCCACTCGATGCCACCGTGCTCTGCAGGCCAAGTGTGGAAACTGTCCCCCATTGTTCGGTGAGGGGTTCCCTGGATGCGAGCGTCAGGACTGTGTGAACCCTGTGCTCGCAGCAGCGGGTGACTGGGCACTCTTCAGCTGCCCCCCGCTGCAGCGAGTGCACGCGATCCCCAGGAGGCAGCCGGCCCAGTCTCCTCGTCCTCAGGCTGTGGCAGCTTTCCCATGCAAGAGCAGGAAGCCTTTGTTCTCCCGTGTGTGCTGGCGGTGGTCTGTCTTCCCTAGGGAGGGGAGGGGGTGAGGCGATGGCGCTCCCCTTAGTGCACTGCACCTTTAGCTGGTGGCTCTGTCACTGCGCAGCACAGCTTTGCTCATTTCATTCTGTGAGCCAGGCAAGGGGTCTGAAGATTTCCTCTCCCCCTGAAGGACAAGTCCTTTATTCTGTCTGTGTTCGCAGCGTCTTCCAGCATAAAGTTCTTGCGACCTGAGCAGGCTTCCGCCCTTTCTGGGGGCGCGTCCTCTTCATGGTCACGGTGCTGCCGCCACAGTGCTCGTGGTCAGATTCGCCCACCTCCAATTGCCGGACTCGCATTAACTGCTGGCTCCGGTGTGGCACATATTCTTTCTCCCCCTTCAGACAGGATCTTGCCATTGGGTCCAGGCTGGTTCTGGACTCATCTCCTGTCTCAGCCTCCTGCGTGTTGAATTATGGGCATGCTTCTCTGCCTGGCGCAGCGCATGCTAAACGTGAAGAAGGCAGGCACTTGAAGGTGGCTTGGGGTGAGCGCTTGTTGATTTGGCAATTTTGGTGTAATAAGTAAGTGGATCGGCGAACCACAGGTTGCCTGCAGGCACGGAGACGTTAAATTCATTATAGTGCTTGAGGTCTTGTGCTGCATTTAACTAGTGTAGACCTTTTCTTCTGTGTGTCTTGGTAATAAACATGGTGGGGTGCTGCAGTGTTTGGAATAGGGACAGGCATTTGCTGTGTGCTTGATCCCAGGTGTTTTGACCGCTGGTGTGTTTTGTCACCTGGCATCTAATGCTGGCACGTGACCTTCAGCTCTGCCCAGTGCTGGGATCCCTAAAGGAAGCCCTGATGCTTGGCAAGCTCATCATTTCTGCTTTGGTGAGGCAGAATAAAGAAGCTGAAATCTCAGTCCAATCAGATATTCTGTAGGTGTAGACTAGGTGCCAGTTATGGGGTTGTTTGTTTACTCTAGAATGAAATAGAACTTTTTTTTTAAAACCTGTTTTCTTGAATGCCCAGGTTAGGTGGCGTACGAGCCTGGGGGAGGGGAGATTCTCGGCATGAACAAGGAGTATAATTCTGATGGGGGGGGGCTCAGTTTTGTGACTGCTGAGTTAGGCAGAGCTGGGAATCTGCCACATCTGGCCTGGCAGCAGCTGTACCAAACCAAAGTCATGGCACAGCGGCACACAGAAGGGCAGGGACGGTCCCCACTTGGTTCTTTGTTTTTGTGTAGCTTGGTCAAGACCGGTTGTGACTTGACAGTCAGGACTCTGGGTTTGATACCAGGGAAGCAAAGCTGCTGCCTGTCATTGGTTGTAAAGCAAACAATCAAATCAGCTTGAACATTTAAAAAAACTGCCATTTTTTTTTTTTTTTTTAGTAGTGCTTAGACAGATTTTTCTAAGAATTAGAATCATATGAATAAAACTTGAGAATCAAGTGCAGCCCTTGCCACTGTAGGGGGGCAGCCGTCTGTGCAGCAGAGACCCCGGGAAGCAGTTGGCCTTACTGATTTTCCCCCTCCAGAGTTGCTTTTGCGGGGAAGCTGGCTTCTGAAATACCTTGGGTTTTGGTTTGAGGCTCCTGTTCTCCTAATATGTTCATTTCTCTCTCCCTCCTCTTTCTCCTCCTCCCATTTTCTTCCCCCTCCTCTTTCTTCTCTCTCCTGTTTTTGCCACTTACATCACCTCTTCTGCTGTTACTATTAATACCACTTGCTATTGATTCGGGTATTTCTCAGACTAAATTACTAGTTGCTTGGAACACATTGGCTCTCTTAATTATTACAGAAGAGAAGGTAAAACTGGTCTTGCCTCCTACCTAATTAAGCTTTGGTGAACTGAATGGCTTTTCCACTTCTCTCAGCCAATGTGCTAACGTCCATTTGCCCAAATGCTTGCCAAAGCCCCACTAGAGGCGCTTGTCTAGGATGCTCGAAGACTCAATTTGGCCAGATGCAGGCTTCCTTGACGGTTCTGTTAACTACCAGGGAGCCTGTGGTTTCCCTCTTAATGGTGATTTCCTTTCATACCTTTTTCTCTCCTTAATATTTGGTTGCTGGCTTCCAAGCTCAGCTAACCTTTGACACCTCTGGGGAGTTTAGCAAAGGGAAAGGAGGGGAGAGAAGTCCCTCCAGCAAAGGCCAGAGAACCTCACTGAGGGCCGGGTAGGAGCTATTTTTAACTTGGAAGGTCATTTGCTGACTTGCGGATGCTCACCTGCCACCCCCAGGACTAGGCCCAGCTGGGCTCCATTGGGGCTCCATTGGGGCTCCATTGGGGCTCCACTGGGGCTCCAACAGGCTGTGGGCCCAACTGGGACCTTGACTGTGGGTTCCGGGCCCCTGACAAGGTGGGTTTCTGCGAGTCTGCGGAGAACGTCACAGCTTGTGTGAGGCCAGCATGAAGTCTTTGCTAAGTGCGCCACACTCCGTCCAGAGCTGCTTCGGACCTGTTTCCTACATGGCCAAATGGTAAACTAACGTTTTTCAGCACGTGTCAAAATGACTTTATTGTGCAGCCGTGAGCTGCCTCTCGCCGCATTTGTAATTGTGTTAGTGTTGGGGCTGGACTCAGGATGTGTCACTGCAACGGCCGTGTGCTGTCAGCTGCCCCTCACGGTGAGATGTTCTTCCGATGCACAGCCTTGGCTCACTCTAGATCATACCCCTTTCCTGGGGTCTCACAATCCTTCAGTGCTCCACATGGCGGTACAAGGGTCCCCTCCGCCCGTCGGGATGGCCCGAGTGTGACCAGGGAGGGCTCCTTGTTACACTGCAGCCCAGCACCTGCCCTGCTGGTCCCGGACCCTTCCCTGGTGTGACCCGGCGGCGCACCCTGTACTCCCCCTGCATGCAGCCTTGGCCTCCGCAGACCCGTGTGCAATGCTGCTGCCGTGCTCTTCTAGTAGTGAGACTCGAACTCTGGGTGGCCGTGTCATTGTGTAGTGGGTGACGGGCTGCGCCTGAGTGGGCGGCGCGGTGCACGTCACTTAGACTTATTTATGTCCTGTGTGACTTTGCTATTTATTCTGAATGTTGATTTTCTGTGTTAAATGATAATGAACTTGTGGCCAAATAAAAGCTAAACGTGTATCTCTGGTTGGTTGTTAAGTTATATGTGTACTTAGGTCGGCGCAAAGGCATATTTAAATTCTAGTGAGTTCACAGTGTTGTTTTCTAAATATGCCTTTTATCTGGGACTTGAAGCTATTTCTACTAAAAGCAATGGAAGATTAAAAAAATAACAAGCATAAAGCTCTGCGTTTGATTCCCAGTATAGCAAAACAAATCTAATGGGTCCAAAAAAGCATTTCTCCGAAACAGGGAAATTTTAGTTGTTTGTGGAATTGGAAGATGGGTGAGTCACAGACGACCACAGAATGAGCTCTGCCTTGCAGCCGCCTTCTTCTTCTTCTTCTTCTTCTTTTTTTTTTTTTGGTGGTAAGTTACTAGAAAACCGTGATACATTAAGGAAAGGAAATAATGAAATAAGGAATAATTTAAAAAAATTTACTAACTGGGTTTTGGATAAACTTATAAATATTTTGAACACCATATTTTTACATTTTTCAATGTGTCTAACACATCAGAATTCTTACCTCGTGCTATACCATAACTGAATTCATGTCTGTGGATAGTTCATTTCTGCCCCCCCCACCTCATTTTGAGCAACTGCCTTTATAAGTGTGTCAGGAATTCTGTAGTGAATCTATCCACAAGTTTTGTTTGGAATGATCTCTTGGAAGCAATAAATTCTTCACCTGAAACTGAGCAGCTTCAGTTTCCTGGAGTTGGGAGAAAGCTCACAAGACATTTGGTGGCTTTGGACTTGGCTTGGCCAAACTCTGATGATGCAGTATTTGTGTGGTGGGACCCAAAGCAAGTAGTCTGAGGCTGTTCAGTCCGGCCAGTCATTCTGTTCCCACACTGATTTCCATCCTGGCTGGCGCTGTACATGCGGTTACAACTGGGAGTGATGGGTGGGGAGTGTGCTTGGCTATTAAAAGGCTGTTGAAAACTGACAGGCTGGTGAGGTGGGGGGCGGTTTTCCACAGGGGACAAGGAGAAAGAGCAGAACTTCACACTCTTGAAATGTGTAGCCAGAGCCCATAGCTGTGAGCTTTTGGGCACCTGTAGCTCACAGTCTCTCGAAACATCAGCTTCTTTTTCTTCTTTCATGAAATGTGTACATGTATATGTTTCATGCATGTGTACATGCATGCGTTTTTGTGTTTATATGTGTGTGGGTAGATGCATGCTCTTGCATGTGTTTGTGGAGGCCCAAGACTGACACTGGTACTCTTCCACCTCATGGTGTGAGTCTGGGCCGGTAATTAAACCCAGAGCGCCCTGTCGGGGCTGATGTGGCTTAGCCAGCTTGCTCTGGGGTGTATCAATGAGTATGACTTCTGGGTCAGATAGTAATTGTTTGACTTCCTGTCAATTCTTCTGCAGCGGCCCCATCATTTTGCATTTCCCTTAGCAAGGTGAGGATTCCAGTCCCCCACATCTCACCAATGATTGTCATTTATTTATTTATTTTTGACCAGTTCTTTGATTGCAGCCATCCTAGTGGTTATTGTGGCTAAAGGTCAACACACAAAGAAACAAAACTCAAGAAAGCATTTATCAGGTGAGTGGTAGTTAACTGGAAAGACTCCAACTAACTCTGATGTATAGATTTTGCTTTTGTAATTGGACCCTCCTGTAGTACTCATTGGCTTCATTTTTTGCTCACAAACATGTATTGAGCACTTCGTGCACCAGGCACTGTGCTGGGCCACAAAGACAAGTGAGGCAAGTCGCCGCTTCAGGAGCTTACGGTCTACCAGGGAAATACAAGATCGTGGTTACCCGCAAACCATGGCAAAAGGTAACAAGCGTCACCCGAAAGGTACAGTGGAGGCGGGAGAGGGAGAAGTCGCTTGGGTGGGCTTGGTATAGGGTCTCTCACCGACAGAAACAAACCGAGAGATGAGGTATGTTTTTTGAGTGTATCATACTTGAAGACGCCCCGAGATGCAACATTCCCGAGATGGAGCTGAGAAGTCACAGTGGAGCCTCGTAGCTCCGGTGACATCGCTGCCGGCTGGCCACTCACGTCAGACACTCACAGGGCCCCCAAGGGGTCTCTGCCATCCAGCTGTTCATCAGAGTCCTGGAAGAGAGAGGGCTGTGAAAGAGGTGCCTGATGGGGTCCGAAACACTGAGCGAGGGGTTGACTGGAGCCCCGGGAAGGATGGACTGCAAAACCCACCAGCAGCAGCCATGCTGGCTTCCTGCTGTCCGCCTGGCTCTGGTTGGCACCCTCTGTTAAGCACCCTTATGAACAAAGGCTGTGATGTGGTGACATGTGGCATTTGTGGTGTTCTGCGTTGGTTAGAGACTGAACAGGTGCCCTGCCTTACATATCAAGGGCAGAGAATCCAGCATGGTGCCTCGAGGCTGGCTGTTGAAATGCTAGGACCACCTGCTCTAAACAGGTTTAGCTGAGTCCTGCTTCTAAGACACTCTTTCTCTGCCTGCTGCCATTCTTCCCCGAGCAGGGATGACGAAGCTCTCGGAGAACAGAGGTGGGAGAACACGGGTCACACTAGCAGATTTAACAGTGCCCTGCTTTTTCAATGACCATCACTTCGGCCCGATGCTTATGGAAATAAACTTGTACTAGTCAATGAACACAATTTGGCAGAATCTACCCTTGAAATTTGGAGCAACCATTTCATACATGGATTGGATTAAAAACATCTGTTGTAAGAATTTTAAATCTGCTTTGGGCACCAAAGAGTCACAGACAAGGATGCTTGCTTTACTTTAGGAAAACTGATAACACCAATGCATACAAGCTTAAAACAGCTGCAAGAGAACATTTTGTATTGCTTCAGTGTCGACACTGGGAAGATTTAGTAGCAACTACCATCTTGAGAGACAGAGAATCTGTGCTCTGAACACTAAACTGACAGTAGCTACCTGGCCTTTGGTTAACACCACCAGTGGTGTCGACCCACACAAGACCCACCCAAGTGGAGATTCAAGTGCTGCTTGGCCTGAGCAGGGCTGGTAGCACAGTCAGTCAGTCTGGGCTTTACGCTGGCTGTCACGTTCTGATTGCTACTTAAGAGAGGAAACCAGCCTGTCCTCTAGCTTCTCCTCTCAGCCCAGAACTGATATCTACAGGCAGCTCACCTTCCATATCCAGTGTGAACTGGGACCTTGCCACAAGGTTACCTTGGGTTGAAGTTGGAGGAGTTCCCTTCCAAACTCGGGCCTTACTAGAAAGAAATAGTTTCTTTTGGAAGAGCAGAGAGAACATCACCCAGTAAAAGCCTGCATTAAAGGAAAGGAGTTCTTGGGCTGGGAGATGGCTCAGACGAAAGCCTGTGCCCCGAAAGCAAAATGACTTTGAGTTCAGATCCCCACACCCCACCTAAAAACAAGGGACAGAAAGTGGTCTACAGTTCTGGCCCCGGAGCATGGAGACTAGGAAACCCCAAAGCAAAGGAGGAAGTTACGTGCAAGAGCAAGTGGAATAGCAATCCAGGGTGATCCCAATGTCACAGCCTCTACAAGCACACGCTCAAGTGCCCCCCACATGTATACCCACCCACGTGCAAAACACGTAATGCACGCAAGCACGTGTGCTAAAAAAAGAGTTCTCAAAGCAAGAAGCAGCTCTGTCCATGGGCAAAAGAGTAAACTTCCATGTGAGTAGGGAGGACACCTGAAGCCCCTTTGAAAGGCCTCACGTGTTGCAGCAGGTGACATCCCACCTCATAGAGAGGGTCGGGCAATCCCTAGCTGAAGGCTTCTGCCATCTGCCCCAAGCTAGGAGCTCTGAACAGTTGCCCTTCCCTAATTAGTTTGAAAACTGCCTGTTAGGCTTGCCAGCAATGGCACGTTCTAGAAGGGAGCCTTTGTTGGGGTGCGGCTCTCCAAGAACCTGTGCCTAGGTCAGCGTGCAAACTCACCATGAAGGGGTCGCAGGAGGAATCGGGGGCCCCCGAGGTGGTGCTCTCATACATTGGATTTGAGATATTCTCGGGCTGCTGCTTGCCCAAAGCTGTGACATCGATATCTTCTTCTGACTGTGGAGAGAGGATCACAAGAGCTGCGAGGCAGAACCGTCCCCAGGCGGGACAGCTCCCCGCAGGTGGCCGAGTGCAGGGAGGGGCTTTTTCTTCCAGCAGCATTTCCTTGCCGTGATTGACATGCCATAAGAAGCACTCGTCCTGGGTAGTCTGCTCAGTGACACCTTACCCACATCTGCTCAGGCATGACCTCCCTCAAATCAGTCCACGGGGTACTTCCATGCCCAGGAAGCGTTCCTGTGTCCCACGCTGTCAATACCGCACCCCCACCCAGCTGAACCACTGTCGGGACTCTTGTCAAGCTAGAGTGGTGTGGCCTGCTCCTGATCTTAGGAGTCATGTAGCTTATTCACTTTGGCTACAAACCATGTTGCTATGGTTTGAATGTCCTCACCAAAATCCATGTTGAAATTTAATCCCCGTTGTGAGATATCAAGAGGACAGAAACTCATTTCGACCATAATATTTGCAGGTGGGACCTTTGGTAGCAATTGAGTTAAAGAAGGTAACGGAGTGAGGACTCGGAGCTAACAGCGTGGGATGGCCCGTGCCATGTTGACACTGTGTTTATTACGGTAGGTTGGTACTGCATAAGATTCATGATTTAGCGGTTTTAAGCATACCCTTTAGTAGCATTAAGTACAGTATCCCTCACTAAACAGCACTTCCGTTTCATCATTGCGGGAATATGAGCAGATTCAGGAAGCAAGACAGCAGGATCTCCAAGAAGTAAAGTTTATCTGACTGGCAGGGATTTAGGGAAGGGGGGATTTCCATCCAAAGACCTGGTGCCCTGCTTGGTTAAGTCTTGGGTTTTATGCTCTTTTGTTACACGGTAGATTACAGAGTATTTCAGAAGTATCTGATCAATCACAGGGTTACAGAATGGTTGTTACTGTGTGATGGTCACAGACAAAGAAAGGCCAGGAAGAAGAAGGCAATCCCAGCAAGTCATTACAAAAGCAGATGATGGATTTGGATGAGGGTCCTGATCAGGCTCTGGGCCTCTTTCACAATGGCTGCAGAATGAGGTGAGCCAGGTCAGGCTTCTCTTAACTTTCAAGGGGACTTCTATACTGAAGAGGGATTGCTATTTTCCTTTTAGAGGCTAAAAGGCCGTGAGGCTGATATTGAGGTACACGACCCCTCTTCACCATCCTTGCCTCAACCTCATTCATTCTATGAAAGTTGCAGTTACTCTGCATGTTGCTGATGAAATCATGGCAAAACTGCTTAAGGGAACAAGGGGTTTATTCTCCTATGATAGTCCGGTTACAGTTCTTAGTTCAGCTTGGCAGGAGAATCCGCTGCAACACCAACAGCCAAGGGAACTGGCCACACCATCTCCACATAGCAACAGAGAGAGGGACAATCTTTACTTGCCAGACCATCATGTCTGACCAAGTGTACCAAGGATGCCTCTGATACCAGGACTGCATGGATGACATCGCCAAATTCTGCTGTAACCATCAGGTGGTGATTGGCCCCGATTCATCTCTGTATTGATGCTGGGAAGAATGTCTATCTATCTTTGGCAGTTGCTTCAGAGGAGCAACAGATATTTCCTTTGAAACTGCGTCCTTCAGTCCATTCCTTCCAAAAATATTTGCATGTTATGGGTGGGATCCTTCTCAGAGGAATTTGCCTCTGGGTGCAGCCTTTCCTATGATCCAAATTGAGAGCAGGCTTTGATTCACTAATGGAACTAATGTCTTTAGCAATAGCCACTATTTTGCTGTCTGCATTCTCTTTAAGCTTGCTCTCACATTTTTTAACTCTCTTCACAGTTTTGGACTCTTTGCCTTGATTCCTTGCTCTTTTTTGTAACTTCGAACAAGAGCACTGAAAAGTAGCCACGCCACACCAAGTCAAGACTACATTGCCTTGAAAGTTCTTCCACCAAACACTTAAATTTAACTTCAAGCAAGCTTGTAGGATGAGGACAAAACTTGATCAAATTTTTTTGTCAATAGGTCAGTCCATTTGCCCCTCATGAAGTTTCCAACACCGTCTCTGTTCCCTGTAGACCATAAGCTGGGCTTCTACTGTCTGCATCTCTAACAGCTTCGGTCTCTCAAAACTTTCACTAGAATGGCCTTTTAGGTCCCATCTCCAAGATGCAAAGGCTTTCCTGGCACAAAGTCCCAAAGTTCTCCATACTTCTCCCAACGAACACTTTATATTCTGATGTCAGATGCTCTCAATACCCCATTTCTTGGTACCAATTTTTGTACCAGTTACTCTTATTTGTTGCTGTGAGACACCACTGTGGCTCAAATAACTTAAAGGGAGAAAGGGAAATTTATTCAGCTTATGATTCCAGAGGGGAGATACAGTCCATGATGGTGGAAAAGGCATGGCTGGCTGGCTGGCTGGCAGAAACTGGAGGTGGTCTAAGTCATGTCCTTTATGGAGGCTGAGTTGCAAGAGAAGAGAACTCTGCTTTCTGCTCGCTCGAGAGAAGACTCACCGACTCAAGCAGGGAAGGGTTAACCAACCTCAAAGTCCACCCCCTGTGACCTTCCTCCAGCAAGGCTCTCCCTCTTAAAGATGCCATGACCTTTTCAAACAACTAAAGATTCAAACACATGGGGGAAACTCACATTGCAAACCATGAGGATGAATTTGTAGGTAACTCTGAAACATTTATCCTTTTGTGTCTGGCTTATTTCATGTCTTTTTTTTAAAAGGGGTGCCAAGAGTTGTCTGATGATAATGTACACACACTACTGCTGTGTCAACACATTGCAGAGTCACCTGTACTAAGACATGGAAACCTGATCTTGCACCTCCTGGCTTGCAGCTCTGTGAGCTGAACAGACCTTTAGCTTCATTTTAAATCATCTAGTGTGGTATCAATCTAATGGGACTAATCAGTATATATATAACCTGGTATAACTATCAAGTTACAGTAACCAAAAATGGAGTAAGATGTTTTTGAGATTTGCCCCGGGTTTATGAACAGGTCCCCTGGCTGCTGGAGGATGTATTCTGCCACCTGGCTGTTCTCGCAAGCTGTCCTGGGCATGTTCTAAGGAGGGGAAAGCAGGAAGGGGAGCAGCGAGGAGTAGAACCTGCACTAGAAGGATGCTCGGTGGTTGCTCATGTAAGTTTTTCTCACTGTAGAGTGGGGCTGGGCAGACCCCTGATCCTGATTCTCAACTTTCAGTCCAGTCCCACCACAGCGGACACTTGTCTAGAGAGTCCTCCCTGAAGCGTGATGTCCCTGAATTTGTCTCCAGCCAAACCTGTGGCATGGCAGCCAGGGCCTCGGCCCACTGGCAGACCTCACTGTGCGCTAAGGTCTGCCTCAGCCAGGCCTGAACCTGTCGCTGCAAAGTCCCTCAGAGGCAGGACTCTCCAAGGAGACAGGAGTTTTTCTTGCTGGTGTGCTGAGTACCAGCTTCCTGGCCAGGCCCCTGGAGTGGCCAGTCACCCTGGAGCTGGATGTCAGGGAGGACCTGCTGTGTCACGTCTCCTCCGGCTCCCACTGTGATGCGTGATGAGCAGTGGTTGGAGGTGGAGCCTGCAAGAGCTGATTAGGTGTCTCGTGTGGGAGCGAGTGGTCCGTGCAGGTGACAGTGAGATGGTGCAAAGCGAGGTCGCCCTAGTAGTCTGGTTTGTCAGCACAGCTTGTCTGCAGTTCAGCTTTCTATCAAAGCTGACGTGGCATCAGCCCTCACCAGAATCCAAGATGACACCAGCTCATGGTCTTGGACTTCATGGGCTTCAGAACCTTTATTCTTTATAAATTACCCTGTCTCGGGCAATGTGTGTGTGTGTGTGTGTGTATTTTGCATGACATGAGGTGGAGGCTAAAAAAACCTTTGATATTGACACTTTTTCTTTTCTTTTCTTTTCTTTTTTGACACAGAGTCTCTTATTGAGCCTGGAGCTGTGGTTGCTAGATTGGCTGGCCAGCAAGCCCCAGGGCCTCTCCCATCTCTGCCCAGTGCTGAGCTTACAGGCACACACCATCACGACTGGCTTTGTATTAAATGTGTGCTCTGGGGATAGTAGGTCCCCATGCTTGGATGGCAAACACTTTACCAACTGAGCCGTACTTCCAGCTCATTTAAAGGACAGCACTTTGAGCAAGGTCTGGGAATGTACTTTGATGTTGCTGCCTAACCCAGGCTAGCCTGGAATCCATGACGCTCCTCCATCAGCTTGCTGGGCTCTAAGACGGAAGGCACAGCCACTGCCTGGCTGAAACGGAAAGCAACAGTGGCAGCCTCATCAGCATCGCCTCAGTTTTCGCTCTTACCTCAAAGTGCTGGAAGCCAATTGTTCTCGGGTTCAGCCGCAAGTAAGAGTAGATGGCCAGGGTAGCCGCTCCAACGATGAGGACCACAGCACAGAATATGCCCATCCCCAAGCCAGCATGGGATGGAGTCTGCACACGGAGCGGAGAGCTGTCATTCCTCTGCAGTGATCTCGCCCCCCACTCCAAGTGTGACCCCGGGCGTCAGTCACTTTTCTGTGTACCCAGAGAGGTACACATCTGGCCTTTCTCCTCCTGCTTGCCCCGTGTACCTTGGAGCAACTGCTAAAAGCAATGTCAGATTACCAGGTACCTTACTCCAAACGATTGCCGGGGTCTGTTCTAGAACCCCACCATCTGTTGTGATAACCTAGAGTAATACGGACAATTATTACGGTTCCAGTTTTTTTTTAATTTTTTTAAATTATTATTTATTCAATTATACATGTATGGTGTGTGCGTGTGTGCATGTATGTGTGTGCGTGTGTATTACCACAGACAAATTCGGGAACCACCATGGACACCTCCACCTCCTCCTTGTTTACTCTGCCTTGGGATTCACAGGCTCTGCCCTGCCAGACCAGAAACACAGGCCGCCCCCGCTTCCTCCTGCGTCTATACGTGGGGTCTAGGATCTGAACTCAGGATCTTCTGCCTGCAAGGCAGAGGCTTAACCCCTGAGCCACCTCTCCAGCCCCCGGTTTTATATGAAACTAAGGCACAGAGATGTTAAGCACTTGCCCAATACCACACAGCTTGTTAGAGGCAGAAGTGGGCTTTGAAGCCAATTTGGTCTGGGGGTTACAGAATTTTTTAAAAAAAATTCTTGGACAGAGAAAGAGAAAGTGTGCGTAAGGGCGCACATGCCAAGATGGCATGTGAAGGTCAGAGGACAACTTTCAGAAGTTGGTACTCTCCTTTTGCCATGTGACCCCAGGGATCTGACTCAGTGCTCCGGATTTGCAAGTAGGTGACTCTACTCACTGAGGTTCTTTACCGGCCCTGGTACAGAACTTCATTGAAGCTAGCAGCTTGTGCTTCTGGGAAAACGTTACGACACCAACAGTAATGGAAGCCCACTCCTGGGCCATCTGTACTTGGTATTGGGGACTATTCCGAGCACTCCATGTTTCTTAACTCAGCTGCTCACCAAATCAGGGAAGCAGATATTACGAATCTTCCTCACATGCTTTTCAGATGAGAAAACTGGTGCCTCAGAGACACCTCAGTGTGGAGGAACCAAAGCAGAACTTGGGGTTTCCTATATGTCTCCCAGGGCCTCTCCCAGACGCATCTCTTGCTGTTCAACAAGGGCTCTGCAGGGCTGGAGTGACCTGGGCTGGATGACATAGCTAGCGTGGGAGGCCCCTCTGGTCTCTGCAGAGGAGCTGGTAGGTGGTCTGGGGGCTGCACATAGGGCTCTTCCGGCCCCTTCACGGGGACCTGGACACTCACCGCCATGGCCGGGGGTGCTTTCAGAGGCCCAGAGATGACATGAATGATCCCGTTAGAGGCAATGATGTCCCACTGCAGAATGGCTCTTCCATCCACAAACCGAGTCTCCTAGAGAGATGAGGAGAGTCTGTTGATCTGTGGCCAGCTGGCCTGAGCTGAGGCTTGCTACGTGGGTTGCCTTCAGGCTGCCAACAAGCTAATTTGAGGGCTGTAGAGACTTCGGAGGACATTTTTCCAACCCTCTGTGTGACCAGCGAACCCTCAGAAGAAACAGCTTGGGGCATCAGTGGTAAACCCCACAGAGGCTCTGGGCCACGGCTCTCCTGCATGCCAGGAGTTTTGCATCTTGTATCCAGCTCTCTTGGGTTCCACATCAGTGGAACCGAAGTCCTGCACCCCATTTTCTGAGCCACAATCCCATTCAGGTGCCTCACGTGCACACGACATTTAAGAAGCACTAGTCTAAACTACTTTTCTTCCATGGCAGAAGTCATCTCCAGGTATCAATTAAATGATCACGCCCTAAAACTTAGGACCTGCACATGAGCCACTGTCCTGTGCACACCACTAGCCTCGAATTGCTGACCTCTCAGAACTGGCTATGAAGTAGATTGCCCGTGGTCACTTTGGCCAGTGCTCCTGCTGTCATTACTACCACTGCCACCACCATGACTTTTGTCATCAATTATCACCCGCATCCTCTCATCCTCATTCCCATGACTTTCACTTGCCTCCTCTTCAACACCACCATGAATCTTATCGGTATCATCATTACCACCATCAGCACCATCACCATCCCGACTTATTAGATGAGGAGACTGCGATCAGATAAGTCGGGTAGCCTAACTACTCGTAGTAGGCAAGCTGGCAAAACTGGGATTCATACCAGAAGCACACGTTTCGTTATGTCTGAGATAGAGGGATGTAAACGAAAGCCGAGAACCAATCCCTTGGAAATGGTTTCACGTCTCATCCCTCAATTTCTAACTTTGAAAGCTGGTCTATTATATGAGGGTCAGGGTGGTCTGTCAATATGGAATGTCATACGGTTATATAGATGTTATATATGTCATCTGCTAACTGTAGACTTGGAGTATAAAGCTTTTACATTATAATAGCTGCCATCTACTGAGTGCCTGTTGCATGCCAGGAGTTTTGCGGCTTGTATCCAGTTCTCCCAATTGACTTAGAAGATAGCTCATACTTGGCGGAGGTCATCCTGGCTAGCGGTGATGAGTAGCTGACTCCCCAGCCTGGTCCGCAAGGTTGTGCCATTAACAAGGTCATTGTAAAAAAAGATGCTGATGTTGGCAAGGTGATGCTCAATGTCCCGTCCAGACAGGTTCTGAGAAGAAAGAAGAGGCAGATAGTTCTTCAGCAAGGAATACGAAGGCTTACGTGTAGCTAGAATGTGGACTGAAAGTCACCCCTGTTGTCTGCAGTGGAGCGTCCAAGGTGTTCTGAAGAGATAGGGACCAGGCGGGCAGAGGAGTCCCCCGCATTTCCCCCAGCCTCAATGGCTGAGTAGTGTCTGGAGCCGACCGTCTGCTGCTTAGCCCTCTGTGCGTGGGTTGAGTACATCCCATCTCTCCTCTGTGTCATGAGGGGCTGGGGTGTGGACTCATTGTGCCAGAGCCCCTGAGGCTCCCCTTCTGGATCTTGGTTCTGTCTCCACACTTCCTACTCTGACTTTGGGTCTTGGGAGCTGCTGGCATGTAAGACATATGAGTAGAACGTTGAAACGCCCTGGTCTTGAGCCCCACCCTTGCTCCCTGCTGTGACTGGTAGACCATGCTCGGGCTTCCCTGCTGGTGCAGCACGAACCCTTTGGAGCACAGCCACTGAAAGACAGACTGGAGCCACTGACTGCCAATCTCAGACCTGGGCGTGCCAAGATTAGAAATGCAGCTGATCAGTAGGTCGGTGTGTGAAATGTTACAGAGAAGCTTTATTTTTGAGACAAGGTCCCTGCCATAGTTAATCTTGGGTGTCAACTTGACACACCTGGTGTCAACTAAGATCAGCTGAGACCACACCTGGCATTAAGTAAGATCAGTTGTCAGACCCCTGAAGAGATTATTTAGATCAATACATTTTAATACAAGACCAGTCCTAGATCCCATTGGAACCTCTCTAAATCTCATTGGAAGCTCCCAGTAGTGGACTAGATAAAAGGAACCATAGAACAGGAGACTGAGGAGAAGAAAGACTCTGCAGGAATTCTTCAGCCGTCATCTACTAGCCTCTCGGATGGGTGTGATGTAGCCTGTCTCCAGCTTTGGCCAGCCGGCCATGCCTCTTCCACTGTGAAAGGCTGTTATCTCCCCTCTGGAACTGTAAGCTGAATAAATCTCCCCTTTTCCCTTAAGTTGTTTGATTTGGATGATCTCTCACAGCAATTTGGATGCCTCTCCCACCAGTAGGGAGGGCACCATTACACTCCCATACTTCTGCCTGAAGCGTTGTGATCACAGGCATACACTGCCATGCATGGCAGAGTAATGTACAACACATTGTGGTGCCAGTTAACTGACTGGCGTAAGGTGCAGGCACGAGGCATCCACTCACCACATCCTCCTGCAGCCCACTGTTCTGGGGTACAAAGAGCGTGCTGCGGATGGACAGGTCAGTCAGGTGCTGCAGAAAAGCCCGGCCTCGGGCTGAATGGTTGGAATAGACCAGCACTTCCTGAGAAGAAGAAAGAAGCCATCAAAATGGGCTGCCCTAGTGTGCAGGAGATGGGTGTCTGTCTGGAGAGGGTTGGGGATGGGTGGGTGTTTCTGAGAACACTCCTGGTGCCAGCCTGAAGTCTGTCACCCTTCGTGTTTTCTCTCACTGCCCCTTGGGAGAGGTGAGGAGAAGTTTCCCTGCCAGTGAAGCTATGTCTGCGGTGAGGAGACCAGGCTGCTGTAGGCACCGTCTTGTTCCATAGCGGGTGAAGCAATGCCTGTCCCCTGCCAAGGCAGGATGACTCTGTGTTTTGTGCACATTGATACTGCCGCCATCTAAGCATGAACCTTGGAGCACCCACTGATAGTGCATACATGTAAGTGAAAAACTATCTCGTGAAATTATTGGAGTGTCTAAAAACCTATTAGGAACCAAGGGAGACAGTCGAGTACTTGCTGCATCAGCACAGAGGCCTGAGTTCAGGTCCCGATGGTAACCCCAGCACTGAGGAGGTGATGCAGAGACAGGTGGGCCACTGAAACTCACTGGCCAACTCATCTGACAGAAATGATTCTGTCATAAAATAATAATGTGCAGAGTAATCAAAGAAGACATCAATGTAAACCTCTGGCTCATATCTGCATGTACACGTATGTGCACATGCACCCACATACACAGAAGTACACGCCAAACACACTTGTGCATGATAAGATGGTCCTCCTCTTGACCACGAGCCTTGCTCGGTCCTCTGTCAGCTGCTTGGACACAGCCTCTCTGCTTCAGTGGAGGCGAGCAGACATGGTACGCACCGTCACGAAGTTTGTAAGCGAAGGGAAGGACATGAGGACTTGCAGCAGGTTCCCACTGCACGAGAAGCCGTCTCCCACATAGCCTGCCTTGCAGGTGCAGTTCACATCTGGAGAGCAGAGGCCGGGGACCACACAGCCAGTTAGACAAGAGCACCCTTGGGAACTGACTGGCTGGGCTGAGGTGCTCCTGCTGTCCAGCCTGGAGCCCGATGGGTGGGTGGGGCAGTTACCTTTCATCCGGTAACAGAAGACGTCCCACGTTTCACTCTTGTTGGGCCTGGGTCCGTAGTCTACTATCCCAACAACATTCCCACCACATTTCTGAGAGGCGTAGGTTGTGGGGTAGGCAACCCTCCCGCTCTCCAGCCAGCCAGCTGAGCAGAGGTGATACTTGGCCTGCGGAGACACAGACAAGACCGTCGATCTTCCGCAGTTTCGTACTGGGTCAGTTCTGATCCCTGATCAAGCTGCAAACTCCACCGAGCCAGTCTTACTCCTGTGCCTGCAACGTAGTGGGTAGACACTAACTTTCTGTCAGTCGAGCCATTGGTTGAAAACTGTGATCCCTTCTCGTCAGGTGCCTGGGTCCTCTATACTCACTTCTCTCTGCTCATGAGAAAGGATTTGCTACCAGACATTTACTCCAGAACAAATTCTTTGGCTTATGAGTCACTAGACCTCTAATTGATGACACAATTCTAATTCATCATCACCACCACCATCTTTTCTTTATCATCATCGCTCTTAATACTACCACTATCATCTTATCCTAACACTACTGAAAGCATCATCCCCAGCCTTATTATCACACTATGGATAGCTTATTTAAAGTCAGGATCTCTGCTTTGACATGTGGGCATTTGAGAACGGACAGATGTGTAGTTACATCTGCATCCACTACCCTGAGAGACACGACATTTTATTGAACCTTTCTGAACTTCGGTTTCCTGATATATGACACAGGAACAGTGACACTGACTTCTAGGGATGTCGTCAGGATGGACAGTCATGTCATTACAGCACCTTCCATGGCATTCACACAGTAGACTCCCAACACGGTCATGATGCTTCAAACCTTCCTGTGCTTCCTCCCAAGCAGGCAGCCACTTTGGACAGAGCGGCCTGCACATCCTCCTGCTGACTCTGCTGCACAGTGTCCGCCATTTGAGACCCACCTTCTGGGCATAGGAGAGCTGGTTGTAGGTGGCCATGGATGCAGCCTCTTTGGCACAGGCCTCTCTGGCTTTTTCAAAGGTCAGCTTGTACTGGCCCAGTGGGGAGCGGAGATGGAACACCCCAACAGTGGTATCTGGAAGAGGAAGGAAGGCAATCAGGCAGTGTCACAATTAGGTATAGGTGTCAACTTGATGGCTGAGGAAACAGGCCACATAATATCCACATGACAACTGAGAAGAGGGACAGTGTCTTCAATTGCAACAGCTGCTCTGCTGTCTGCCCTTTCCTCATCCAGAGCTTTAAGGCTGCCAGCCCAGCTCTCCTCTATCAAGCAAACCAGTCCATCATCTTTAAAGTCAATCTCACCAAAGTCCTTGTTCCCTTTACCAAAAACTGGGCCCACACAATACACAGCTCTCTCAGCATTTCCATTATCCAAATGGCCCATTAAACTCTGCGGAATGGTATTTGTAATCTACAGACTCAAGAGTTTCAAACATTTCAGTTTTTCCAACAAAACCATTCAAAATTCACAAAAGCTGCATAAACAGATTTATTAGCAACACCCCATTTCTCTGAGTGCAACCAAATTCTGTTGTAATTCACCTTCATTGTTGCTGATAAATCACACAAAATACTATTCTTAAGTCGGCTTCAACTTCATAGCACAAAATACCCTTCTTGGGCATTTATGCAGGCTTCTTGCCACACACTGCCTGAGTTCATGACATTCTCTGAAACCTCGGAGGAAGGAATCCATGACCTCCTCCCCCCTGCATTTTTGATGCCTCCAAAACCAGTACCATGTGGACAACATAGCTTAACGGAACAAGGGGTTTATTCTCTTGCAATAAATAGACTGGTTACAGTTTTTTGTCTAGCTTTGCAGGCTACCTTAGAATGGCTATTGTGAAAAAGACAAAGACATCACAAATGCTGGTATGCATAGAGAAAGGAGTACCCACATTGCTAATGGGAATGTAAAATAGTACAGTCACTCTGGAAAACAGCATGGAGGGTCCTTGTATTAAAAACAGAGTTACTTGGGGCTGGAGAGGTGGCTTGGGCTAAACATGACTATTTTGTTTTTAAGAGTGTTTCCGTAGGGCAGGTTACTAGACAGAGAAGTACTGAGTCTCGTGTGAGTAGTCCAGGGGTCTCTGTTGCACGCACTGCTCCACTGGTTGCTGTGCAGCCTGTGTTGGTGTGCCCTGTGCTGAACGTGCTGTGTCAGGCACTTCCCCCTGAGTGTGGGAAGGCAGGGCATTGTTCCCAGCATCCTGCCTTGCTAAGGACGGGCACAGCTGAAACAGCTGGCAGGCGCGGTGTGATGCCCACTCGTCTCACCACCAGCGTTTCCCTGGTATTCCTAAGCCACACCAGAGCAAAGCCACTGAAGAAGGTGGACACTGCTCTGCAGACTGCACAGATCTCCACCCGTGAGGGAGCCACTGTGGGAGGGGCGAGGTGGGTGAATGAGCTGTGTCCTAAAGGAAAAACACCAGCAACTCCTGACTTTACACTCCTGGAGGCCATAAATTTCAGATGAACTGACCCTGGCTGCTCACTTTTATTTCCATCCGTGTGTGTGTGTGTGTGTGTGTGTGTGTGTGTGTGTGTGTTTGTGTGTGTAAAAGAGTATACTGTGTGTGCCTGTAGAGGCCTAAAGAGGACTTTGAGAATCATTCTGGTTTGTTCTACCTCACTGCTTATTTCTGGGGTTTCCCAGGTTCCACCTTTTAGCGTCAGAAGTGCAGGCTGCCACCATTTCTGCCCACGTTTTTATGTGGGATCTGGGGACACAAACACAGGTCCTTCTGCTTGGGAGGCAAACGTTTAACTCATGAGCCATCTCTGTAGCCCCCTTTATCTCTTAACAGCAGTGGTCTCTAAAGTCTTTCTGCTTGGAAGTCCTGCGTGACCTTGGGCACAGAATGTCCCTCAGAGTGACAAGCTCTCAAAAGTCACTTTCTTTCATCTACTCATTCCAGCACCACCTTTGCGCTTGGTATCTCAGGATGGAAACCTCCCCCCCACCCAGAGCCTTTCCTTTTCTTCACTGCATGGTTCTCCCTCAGCTTCCTCCTGTCAGTCCAGACCCTGAGACCCAGAGCCACAGCCTGGACATTGCTCCCAGACTCCCAGCTCCATGGCCTTCTCTTGCTTCGCCATGTGGCACGTGCTTTTTTTTCTGTTACTGAACATCTTGAACTGTGCTTCCTGTATTTAATTCCAGTCCGTGGTTGGGAGGGTTGCTAAGCAACATGGAAAAAGGAAGCACTGGGATAAGTCCATGATAGTGGACCTCAGTTCCCCTGGTTCTGACTGTGCAGGTCTGATTGTGAGTTGGCTCCTGCCTCACCGGGTGTGGAGGGTGTGAGGATTCTTTGATTTCTGTTTTATCTTTTTTCATCTTTCCTCCCTTCCTTGCACACATCTGTCACCCAAGCTTGAGGACAGCAGGGTTTTGGGAGCCCCAGGCACACTGACCCTGGAAGTGGAGGTCGGCACACACGGCATCCGCGTGGCACTGCCCGTTGTCCTGTAAGCAGCGGTCCAGGGGCATCTGCTCGGGTTCACAGTCCAGCCCATCTCCCACATAGTGACTCTTACATGCACACTTGTGTTTGCCCTGTGGAAACAAAGTGGGAAAAGGTGAAAAAGCCCCTTGTCCAAGACCTCAAGTACTAGGGAACACCTGCTGAGCACAGGAGGGGCCCAGAAGGACCAAGAGAATGCACCCCACACCACCCAGTAGGGGTTGGAAATGGTCATCTTGCAGGGTCATGCCGAGGGGCTGCCACGCTCTTCATTAGCACATATGCCACGTCCTTAGAGGGCACCCCGTTCCCCAACGGCAGCCAACAGAAAGCTGCTCTGGCCACACCTTTCTGCACACGGCTGCCTTCCCCCTCTGTCCAGGGCATTTGCCTCTGCACCGAGCACTGTCCCTTCCTTCTGCTTGTGTGAACTCCTGAGTCTTTTCTTTCTATCTCCTTGGTCTGCACAGCAGCCCAGCGTGATGCTTTGCAACCGCGGACTGAGTCAGCAGACCACCTCGCTTCATCCCTGCGACCCTCCCCTCGGAAGCACGGAGACCTCACGTAGCCAGGCTCAGCCAGCACGAGGGGCTGGAGCTCACGAGGCAGCGACACTCACCGGGCCGGTCATTCTGCAGGTGGCATGCTCGTGGCATCCGCCATTGAGGCCGTCTGCACAGGGGTCTATCTCCACGCAGCTGTGGCCGTCCCCCTGGTAGCCCTTCTGGCAGGTGCAGGTGACCTTTGTACCCTCCTGGGAGCACTTGGCTTCCTTTGCACAGCCCCCGTTGTTCTGTTTGCAGAAATCCACAACTGCAAGACCAGGGGGAAAAGATCCCATGGGTCGCCGTCCGTGTGGGGCCGTTGGTGGATCCTGAGCAGTGTGGGGAACCAGCACTCACGTGTCCACGTCTTTACCCCGTTCCCTGGGCTCTCCATTGGACACTAGCATTAATGTCCTTGTGACACCCTCACAACTGAGACCTGGGGACCCACTGTCGTATTCCTATAGATTACTTGGCAATCATTTTCAGGATGAGTGTTTTTGAGGGGGCAGGAGCTGTGTGTAGAATGCTTGCGCGTGTGCCTGTGGAGGCCCACGGGTGACTTTGGGAATCCTCCTGGATGCTCTACCTTCTCGTTGCATGCTCTTCCCCTTCCAGGTCCGCAAGAACAGGCTTCTGCCATTTCTGCCCAGGTCCTTTTGCTTGGAGGCAAAGGCTTTAACCCCTGCCTCAGTCATTTCTCAAGCCCCGAGGTTTTTTTTTTTTTTTTTTTTTTTTTTTGCTGTTGTTTTTTAAGACAGATTTTTTAAAAACTTTATTTTGCGCGTGCGTATGTGCATGTGTATGTGTGTACATGCATGTGTATCAGAGGACACTGTGTGTCCCTGTGGAGGACCAAGGGTGACTTCAGGAATCCTCCTGGATTGCTTCTACCTCCTTTTTGCTTCACTCTAGGATTTCCCAGACCCGCCTGCCAGGGCCAGAAGTGAGGACAGCAGCTATTTCCACCAGGCTTTTTTTTTTTTAATTTTTTTTTTTTATTCAACTGTGCGCATGTGCGTGTGTATGTGCGTGCGCGTGTGTGTGTGTCTGTGTGTGTGTAGAACCACGGACGAATTCGGGAACCACCATGGACGCCTCCACCTCCTTCTGCCCCGGGATTCACAGGCTCCGCCCTACCAGGACCAGAAGCGCAGGCTGCCCCCGCTTCCGCCTGGCGTCTATACGTGGGATCTGGGATCCGAACTCAGGACCTTCCGCCTGCAAGGCGGAGGCTTAACCCCTGAGCCACCTCTCTAGCCCTCCACCAGGCTTTTTTTTAATGTGGGACTTGGGATCTGAACTCAGGGCTTTCTCCTTGTGAGTTAGAGTCTTTACCCCTGAGCTACATCTCCAGCCCCAGGGTTTTGATGTGTTTGTGTGTGTGTGTGTGGGGTGTTTGTATGTGTGTGTATAAGTGAAGAGTTTATACCCTATGGGACCCTTTGGGAGACAGACATCACCAACCCCATGATATACATGAGATATAGGGGTAAAGCTGCCAGAAGGTAACAAGGCTAAGGTTTGAACCTAGGCTGGCTAAGATCCACTGTATTGTGCTGGCTCTTAGGACCTTCATTTTCACAGTGCCCCAATTCGAACCTAGGCATAGGCTATCTCAGGAGCAGCTACGACATTTCTCCAGTCTGCACTTCCGCACAGAGTCTTGATAACCACTTGAGACTCTTAGAGTCATTAACACGAGGGACAAGATCCTCCCTCCAAGGATGACAGGGTAGAAAGAGGGATGTCATCGTTGAGAACTGGCCCACTTCAGGAACGGTGAGATCTAATGTTTGCAAAGAAAGTGTATGTCTTTGTGTGAATCATTATGCTTGGAAAAATACATGGCCAAGAATGCTCACTGTCCTTAATACCTATTATTTTTCCTGTTCCAAACAGGATTTTAGGTGGAATTTTGTTGTTGGTTGCTCAATGAAAATCTGCATTTCTGAGCATTTCCCCCAAATGGCTGTACGAGATAGTTCAAACACTTACCGTATTCATGTGCTGTTCATCTGGGCCCTGACTGATCTAGCCCACATCTTAACCACTGTAGACAGACAGTATTGGGTGTAACTCAGAGATCGATTGCTTCTCCAGCATGTGAACTCTGGGATCAGTTCCCAGTACTGGTGGATAGTGGTTCTCACTGAGTACAGAGGATGTGTAGGCTTAATTTCTTTCCCTTAATATTATAGTGCATTGTTCAATTTTTTAAAAGACTAATTATTTACTTGTTGAGTTCAAAAAATACTAGTAAAGGACATCCTGTTTTGTAAAGCAATTTAAAACCATGGCTTGGGTGACTGTGAGCAGACACCATAGGGGAAACTGAATCCTTAGAGGGAGTAGGCACTGCTGAAGAGTTCCAGGCATGAAATAGACGCACCGGGATGAGCCCAGCCAGCTGCGACCACGTCCTGCCGCTGTTCCTGTCATGCTGCTCTCTCACAGGCACGCAAAGAGTTCTCACCTGTGCATGTGATTCCGTCCCCTTCATAGTTCAGGTTGCACTCGCACGTGTTGTTCTCCGTACAGATGGCGTGCACAGAGCAAGGAGGCATGCACACTGGAAGCACAGCTGCAAACAAAGAGGCCGCCTGCATCCCATGCGCACAAGTGAAGAGTCGCCTCACCTAGGCGATTCTCCCAGGGCTTTTCAGGTTTCGTGAATTCCCCACCCCACATGGTAGAAAGATGGATGATTTGCTAAGGACCTCTGAACTTGGAGATTCTGAAATACATCTGCAAGGTGGGTCAGATTATAATACACGTGTGCTACCTTAGTGGCAACCAGTTAAAGCTTTGCCCCTGAAAAGTGGCTAGCAGGGATAAACTTGGCAGATAGGCTCCCTTGGCCTCAGGAACATGGGTTTCCAGGGGAGATGGCTAAACTGAAGGAGAAATTTCACTGCTTTCCAAGGATTCCATCCCCTTCATAGTTCAGGTTGCAGTTTGAGTCTGGCAGTTTGATGGCCAGATGGGAACCGTAGTGTGCCGAAACAGCCTGAAGCTGGGTGGGTCTTAGGAGGAGGCAGGGGTAGAACCGGAGTCAGCCATAATGTTAGAACTGCTGCAATTCTGGTTGCTGAAACCCACAAAGAGCATGGAAATGCCCTTCTCTTCAGGGAGTGCTGTCAATTTATAATGGAAAATTTCACCTTCGTCTCTTGGGCCTTCTAGAACCCACGGCTTGGGGATTGAGGAGGCCATAGAACACAGAAAAGCGAGGATCAAGATTCTGCCAATAATGATAGGGACAACGGTCCTAAAAACCTCCGTGTTTGATACAGTAGCTACAGGCACTGGGCACTTTGAGACTGTCCCACCTGTCCTTCCCTTGCAAAGCGAGCGACATGTGCACGTTTGCACAGATGAGCAAGGCGAGGCTCGCTGAGGACGGGCCAGCTGTGGCCATTCATCTAGAGAGTAGGAGCATCGGGGGCCAGTGTCCTGCTCTGAGAACTTCAGAGACTGAGTTTTCCTTGACAACTATTCAACTACGTAATGGTACCCTCAGCAGGGTGGGACCGCGGCCGGGTGCTGCCTGCTGCTGGCTGCTCCCCCAACAGACCTGCCCGAGTGTCGCAGAAGCGGCCCGTCCACCCTGTCTCACAGAGGCACTGGCCGGAACCCGTGATGCCCTCGTCACACTGTCCGTGCTCCGAGCAGCCGCAGGCTGGAACAGAAACAAGAGTGTTCAGTCACCAGTGACCAGGCCTGATGTCTGCCGCTCCACTCACCAGCCACCTGTGTTGGGCATCCGCAGCATGGGGGGCTCCATGTTCTGCCTGTGCTCGTTTTCCCCAGCATTCAGAAAATAACTTTCCTGCAGGTTACTGTGCAGCGTACACTACTGCGCAGTGGGGGCCCAGGAAAACCATGAGAGGGCCCTGTTTTCATAGCCCATGGTTAGACCTAACCCGCACTGGAATGTGTGATGATCAATGTCGTGAATACTGTGGACACAGAAAAGAGAGAGAGGCGCCATGGGACATGCCACAGGACGCATGAGGCAATGACCTCATTCAGGGCCTCCGGATGGAGAAATCTACCTGCAAATACAAGTTAAAAAGCTCGGCCACTTCCCCCCACCGCTATAGGGCTGTGCCCGTCACCATCTGCTCTGTCCTCCGCTGTTGCTTCCGCACTTCCCCCCTGTGGAGAATCCTTCCCAGGGCAGCTAAAACGACCTTTTCTATATGTTCACATTTCCCTGTTTACAGTCTTTCACTGACTGCCAGCCACACTTAGAACAGACGCTTCCCTTATGTAGGGTTCTTACGCGCTTTAGCTCCTGGCCACCCTCAGATTTAACTTCCTTCTCTTTACCCAATTCTTGCTGTTTCTTGCTTGGGGCTTCTGCCTTCGCTCACTGCTCCTCAGGGAAGTCACCCAGCTCTCTGATCTGCATGTGAGCGGCTCCTAGCTATTGACATATGAGACGTTCAATTCCACATGCACACATTTTCAGTGCTCAGTAGCCCCGCATGGCAAGACATTCACACTAAACGGCAGGGCTGTAGAATATTCTAGCATCGCTGCCAGTTTGCCTAACTGCTTACACTCCTGTGATCTCAGACAGGTCTCTCCTAAACAGTTCCTGTGAGAGGTCTTCTAACTCAGTACTTCCTTTTATTCCTGGTCCTGCTTGTCTATACCAATTTTACAACTATTTTTGTTCCTATGGAGAGCTGGGATATTTTGCTCTTCTCCTTGTCTCAAGACTGGCTGGCAAGGGCATTACTGAATCTCTTCTGCCTTGGTTTCCTCGTTGCCAAAAGTACCTACTTCAAAGGGTTGTGATAAGAGCCAGTGGAAAACCGTATGTGTCCAGCACACAGTAGGCACTTAGTAAATGCTGGTTATTGACACGTGTGGGATGAGTGTGTGTGGGGGGATGTTGTTCATCTACTGTCCTTGTTGGCTCTGAGTTTCTATTCTAGAGGTGAGGCTCTTTGCACAGATGGTAACTGGGACTACTGGGAGACGGGAGGTGGGTGGCGAGAGAAAGAAGAGGTGTCCACCCAGGTGATGTGGACGTCAATGTGGACAGGACAGGAGGCACAGGGGCATAGGGGAGTGGCCACGTACGCTGACAGTCAGGCCCGAATCTCCCTGGCCAGCACAGCTCGCAGGCCGTCCCGTTGAAGCCGATGTTGCATTGACACTGTCCTGTGGCTGATAACTGCTCGTGGCAGACACCCCGGTTATTGCAGGGGGTATCGGGTCCTCCAGGACATGCTGTAAGACATGAAACAGCAGGGGTCACGCAGTCTCCAAGACCAGGGCGACTCGGCACCTTTGTGAACATGCTGCGGAATCTGACTCATGCTGGGCGGCCCTGGGTGTTGGGGGATATTCGGGACCCCCACTAGGACATGGGACTCGAGAGTCACGTGTCTGACCTGATGCTTCTTCGAGTGGGGCCACGGACTGAAATGTGCACTGTGACTGGCAGTCGGAGGACCGGAGTTTGAGTAGGTTTGGGCCGAGTAATAAACTTGTTCTGAGCCTCAGCATCTTGGTTCTAAATGACAGTGGTGTTTGACAATAGTAATAATGATACAGTGAGTGCTTTACCCACACTATCCGATTACTGTGAAGACCAAATGCGCTGTTGCAACTGAGAAGTTTTTATTCATCTATTTAAGACAAGGTCTCATGTAACCAGGTTGACCCCAAATTTGTAAACAAGAGAGACCTTGTGCTTTTTGATCCTCCTGCCTCCATCTTCTGAGTGCTGGGATTACAAGGGATACAGTGCACCCAGTTTATGCAATGCCAGGGATTGAGCCCAGTGACTAGTGCATTCTAGGCAAGCACTCTATCAACTGGGCTACAGCCCCAGCCCACTGAGACTGGAGAGCTGAGCAAATCTAAGGATTGATAATCACTTTATTTGCAGTCCCCATTTTAATGGTGGAGGCTGGAATCTTGGTGACTGTGGATTCAGACAGCTTGCTTCTAGAGACTGTTGTAAGTGGGGGACACGTGGCAGTGAAAGCCACGGGACTGTGGAGTCTGTGGGACCTTGAGCTGCTTTGGATCCCTCTGGGCTTCTATTTCTTATCAATTAGAGGAGCTGGCAGTGGAATCTACCCTCGAGGGCTGGTTACCAAGACTACAATCTGATATGCATCTGAGAAGTGGCACTCAACAGTGTGCCTAGAAACATATATGGCAGATGGGATGTGCCAAGGAGGCCTTTGTATTGCTGCGGTGTGTTATTCATTAAAAGTTGTGTCAAGACATAAAGTATAGAGGATGTTCAAAGTCTTGTGACAAAGACCTGAAGGAGGGAAGCTGATGGTGGGAAGTCAATGGTATATGCCCTATAACGAGACTTAAAGGAAATCATGGCTCACAAAATCTATCAAAGATGGGGTCATGTCAAAGGACTTACAGAAATGTGCATTGATATTATAGACATCTCATAGCATTGACAATCAAATATATGGTGTTTCGGCACTGCAAAGAATGTGTTCAATAATAATGATAATTATTTAAATATTTAAAACTTAAGGAAATGTAATAATAATGGTAGTAATTTAATAGCTAATTATTAATTATCATTGTAATTACTTGTTAATTTGTGATACTAGGAATTCATTCATGCATGCAGGCCAAGTGTTTTGAACTACATCCCCAGGGTTCAGTAGTGATAATAATAAATAATAATTATCAGCCTTCTTTTTCTTTTTCTTTTGTCTGTACACACATATAAGAGGGCATCTGAGTGTACACCTGTGGAGGCCCAAGAGTGACTTCAGGAATTATCCCGGATTGTTCTACGTCCTTATTGCTTTGTTTTGGGGTTTCCCAGGTTCTGCCTTCCAGGCCAAAATTGCAGGTCTTTCCCATTTCTGCCTGGCATTTTCCCTTGGGACCTGTGGATCTGAACTCAGGTCCTTCTGCTTATGAGGCAAAGGCTTTGACCCCTGCCTGAACCATCTCCCCAGCCCTTGAACTCATTCTGTAGTCCAAGCAGGCCTTGAACTTGTGATTCTGTGCTTCACCAGTGTCGAGTAGCTAGGATTATAGGTCTGTGCCACCAGCCTCCATTTATTTTAAACAAAAGGGCAGATGCAAAATACAAGCACGGTGAATAAGGCAGAAGGACAGACAGACATGCAATTCTTCAGAGTGCACATTTGGGGCCTGGGAATCATGAGTCTGATGTTTCCCTACCTCCTTAGAACTTGGGTAAGTTCAAAAGCTGCCCAGTGAGAATGGCGAGAAGGAAGGGCGCCCTCACCCTGGCAGTCTGGCAGGAAGTAGCCTTTGCAACATCTGGGAAGCTGGATCACCAGGGTGCACAGCTGCTGGCAGCCTTCCAGGATCTTCCAGTATGGCCGCAGGTTGTAGGCACACTTCTGTCTCACGCCCTAAAGGAAGAGAGGGAGAAGCACCACCGCCGCCTGCCCCTCCAGGGGCCCTGCGCTCTGGGATCTAGCCCACCCCAGTGGAAGATCTCTGTACGGCCAGGTTGAAAATGGGATTTTGAAGGCACCAGGCTTAGGGTGAAGTCAGGGAGGGGCTAAGCTAGAGCCCTAGGCAGGATTTCTGCTCCGTGGAGCTGTTTGCAAATGTCCTGGTTGCATAGAGAGGGTGTGGGGGAAAGTTAGTTTCCTAGCATGTACATCCATAGCAAGGAGGGTGTGAATTATATTTTGCATTGAGGACGTGGTATATGCAATATACACACATCACAATTATATGGTCAGTAAGCCCCAGGGATCTCATCTCTCTGCCTACTATTGCTGGGAGGTATGCGCTACCATACATGTTTTCTGTGTGGGTGCTGTAGATCCAGACTCAGGCCCTTATTCGTGTGTGTGCGTGTGTGTGCGTGTGCGCGTGTGTGTAGAAGAGGGCATTTGAATATGTGTCCTTGTGGAGGCCCAAAGATAACATCAGGAATCACCCTTGATTGCTCTGACTCCTTTGCTCTGGGGTTTCCCAGGCTCCTCCCTCCAAGGCCAGAATTGGAGGCTGCTGCCATTTCCATCAGGTGCTGTTACGTGGAATCTGGGATCCAAACTCACGTCCTTTTGCATGTGAGGCAAAGATTTCAGCCCCTGAGTCATTTTCCCATCCCAGGTCCTCATGCTTGCATGATGAGTGTTTTTAAAAAAAATTTTACTATTCTATTTTGTAATTTAATTAATATTAATATTAATTGTGTGTGTGTATGTGTGCATCAGAGGGCTGTGTCTCCTGTGGAGGAGCAAAGATGACTTTGGGAATCATCCTGGATTGCTTCTACCTCCTTTTTGCTTTCCTCTGGGGTTTCCCAGGCTCTGCCCACCAGGACTGGAAGTGCAGACCTCTGCCATGTCCATTGATTTCATGTGGGACCTGGGATCATAACTCAGGATCTTCTGCTTCTGAGTCAGAGTCTTAACCCCTGAGCTATCTTTCCAGTCCATGATGAGCATTTTAATGACTGAACTCTCTCTCCATACCCAATGATTTGTTTTTATTTGAGATTTTACTACTGAAGTAGAAAGGTCTTGATGTGCATGTATGTGTGTTGCTAAGGACTGAACTCAAGGCCTTGTGCAGCAAATTACAAACTTCATCACTGAGCTACAGCCTTAATCAGTGACTTTGGAATAAGGAAAAAGATGTTTCATAAGTACTTAAGACTATGTACTAACCATTTAAATGTGCTCCATTTTTAAATTTTAGTTTTTCCTAGTAATTACAATCGGAATTGTGATTCATTTTGTTTTAAAAAGGCAAAATTAATAGGTCATGTAATTTGTCAAAGGTTACTTGACTCTACCATTGTCTTAACTCTTACTCTATATGACTTTCTGGGCTTTATTCCTACTTTTGCTCCTTGCCAGCTGTGTGAACCTTAGGCTGATTATTTCCTTTCTCTGCAGCTCATTTTCTCCTAAGTGGTGGCAAAAATAGCTTCCTATGGGAAAATGATGAGAAATAGGGATAAGCTTATCTTTGGGTCCCAGCACACTGCAGCAAACATCATATAGCCACTGCTTTCTACTTAGAGCCAAATTTGAACTCTCTTCTAGGTCTGTAATTACATGGATTTTCTAGATTGCTCCTAAAAGACAGGTAGTAGACTGTCAGGTTGCTTGGACTCAGAGAGTCTATCTCTACCGCAGGTCTGACTGCTGAAAGATGGCATAATAACACTTGTGGACCCACATACACGCACATGCATTTCTCCTCTACACGTGTACTTTTTACCTCCCAAATGGAGCACCCCACGGCTCTCCAAACTGATCATGGCGTTTACAATTACCTTCGGTTTGCTCCATGGTGGGCACTTGGGCGTACTGAAACAACTCCCACATTCTCCCTAGCACGCAAGAAGAGAAGGTTTAACATCAGGAATATTGGGACTCACAAAGACATATCCCCTGGTTAATGCCTAGATGAGCTAATTAAGAACTTGGTCTTGATTAAGATCTGCCTATGATCAAGACTGCACGAACAGTGCAGTCTTGCCCTGGAGAATTCTAAAGGTCTGTTTGGATCTCACCTCTTCGGATTAACTTTTTGAAAGAAGTTTTGTGTTGCATGGGGCTGTCCCAGGGCAGTGTGGTATGGGTATACTGTAGTTATGGGAAACACACATGCACATGTAGCTGCATGTTAAGTTTGCTCTGATCCTTTTGACACCTTTAGTTCCTCAGTTCTATGAGGTGCAACATAAGGTTAAGAATTCTTGATTTCCTACTTGACCTGTAGGGAATTGGCAAGGGACACTATTTAGCTGGGTTGGGGGGGATGCTGTTAATATACTTTGGAAATGATATTGTATGGTGTTTTTCCTCTGGGAACAACTTAATGCCAACTTGGACTTTATCCCTAGTCTAACCTGAAGAGTGCATTGTGTTCAATTTGAAACATTCCATCCTGGAGACAGGCTCAGAAAATAAACAGCATATTAGTCTCAGGAAGTTCCTGAAACTAAGACTGGTGGGGGTTAGTGGGGTATGGCTCTCCTCGGTGCAAAGGAAACAGTAAATAACTGATGAGGGAGGAGACCCCCTGGCCAGTCTGGAAGAGGCTCTGGGCAGCTGAACAGTCTAGGAAAGACTTCCACAAGCAAGTCATGCAGCAGAGAGCTCCGAGGTTCCAGCTTCCACGAGGCTCACCCAGGTGGGCTTTCTGGTGACGTAGCTGCCTTTCAGTTGTCCCTGCTCCTGTGAGTAACCTTAGCAAACTCATTGGCCCATCAACTTAAACTTTGGTGTAATTGTACTTTGGTCTGTTGCTGAATTCCTGTCTTGGGTGAATAGGAATTTATATGCTGTATCCACAGGAAAGGGTTCACACAATGAGAAGGCCAAGACTGCTAAAATAGAAAATAAAGTTGTTTTTATCTCTTGCTTTGGTTGGCATCTAAAACCATGGGATATTATTAAAGGCCTAAGGATGCTGGGCAGTGATATTAACCAGAATGCACTCTGCCATACAAAGTCTTTGAGACTCAAGTTTCCAAATCTGTATGATAAAGTTATAATAGCTATCTCACTTACGGTAACTGGCTAATAACTGGAAAGTCAGATGAGCAGTGAGCAGGGCCACTGATTCAAAGTTGATAATCAGCAAGTGGCACTGGGCAGATGTGAAAATTCTTCCTGTGGTGGAGGGCCCAGGACACCAGTTCATTCAGTGTTGCAAAAGGAATGAATGGAGGTGTATGGGGCACATGATATTAGCTCAAACCATATGTCGCTGTCATTTCTGTAGGCCTTAAATTGCCTACTAGGTCATTTTTATGTTTTAAAGTGGCAGGAGCTCAAAAAAAATTGTTTGCTGAAGAATAAGTGGATGGATCTGAAAATTATAGCAGATGGCCCAGGTTAGTATCCAAGAACCGTTTCCCTAGCGACAGGGAACGGATGGCCGAATGAGTGGAGGAAAAGCAAGACTGTTCAAAACCTGTGACTAGCTCAGCAGTGGCTTGCTGACTGAGCTTGAAGATTGCCATTGCTTGGCCTCGGGTCTCCTCTGTCCTGGTGACCCGCCCTCAGTGGCTTCACATACTGGTACAAGGACTTACCGAAACGTGGAAGGTAGTAAACGTATCACAGCGGCCCCCCAGGGTGGGATCCATCAGCAGACAGTCAATGCCATAGGCCACACCCAGGTCAAACAAGAGCTCCCGCTGCACGATCCTGCACATTTGGTTATTTAAAAAGAGATCACCCTAAGAGAGGGAGGGAGGAGAAGAAAGAGAAGGACAGTCAGCAATCCTCACAGTCCTCATCACAGGCACCTGCACGACTCTGTTTCAGGCCTTCAAACCTCTCAGGTTAACACTCACCACGTGATTGCCAGTTCCGCACTTAACACTCAGCTCTGAACCTTGCAGGGTCTTCCAAGGAGAAGATCTGGGGAGAGCCACCGCTAGAGCCTATGGGAGAGGGAATGCCATGTCACTACCCCATATTAAGGACAGGAAGGAACTCTGCCAACAAACCAGGTTCAGGTGCAAAGCTTCCTGTAAATTACAATAATTCCAGCTTTAAAGCAACAGCAGATATAATCAAAAGGAAGAATGACCACAGGCTCTCTAGCGACTAGAAATGACTTCTGGTGGGAAGTCTTAGCAGCTGGGGTTCTACCCCATCTGTGCTTGGGTGTCTTGGAAGAGGCTGTAAACAGTAGAAGGATGAGTGGATTCAGCTGGACAATGGCTCAGGGCACCATGATGACTTCAATTGGTCCCTTAAAAAGCTCTATGCAAGTCTTGACTCCTAGTACCTTAGAATATGATCTTACTCAAAAGACAGTCATTGCAAAAGTAATGTTATGCAAAACAAATTAATCCAGAAGCAGGGTGGACTCTTAATGAGTGATAGCCTTGGAAGAAAAGGAGAACAGTATGTGGGGACATTTCAGAGGGAAGGTGGCCATGTGAAAATGGAGGAAGATTGGAAGGATGTATCTACAGTCATGGAATGCCAAAGATTGCCAGAAACCATTAACAACTAGGGGAGGTACAGGAAAGACTCCTCTTTAGAACTCGAAAAGAAACAACCTTGTTAGGTACCTTGATGGCAAGGCTAGCTGCTAGTACTGAGGGAATGAATTTTTGCTGCTTTTGGTAGGATGTTGTGTAGCCCTGGGATGAAGTACGGGCAGTGTGAGTGAACAGAAGTGAGGGCACTAGCAGTCTTGAAGATGATGACCTCAGCCCCGGGTGTCAAGTCCTGGTCGAAGACTTACACTGCCATGTGTTCCTTCGCAATCTGGGTTCTCCTCTCTAGCTGATTGACTCGATACCTGATTAGCAAGCTTAAGAAGCTATGTGTTTAGGAATCGTGGGGGTGGAGGAGAGAGGCCATCTGGAAAAACTAGGTAATGTGTTGAGCTGCCATGTGAGTCAGAAAAACAAAAAGGTTAGCGTGTGGTTCAAAAGAGAAAGGATGCTCTCAAGTACTGGGTGCTGGTTCATGAACTAGAACAGGCCTGCAGTGCGCAGTGTGCAGCGTGGGTGGCAGTCAGAGAAGGCCACAGAGAGGCAAAGAGGCTGAGGCCCCCCTTCGTCCTGTGGCAAGCACGGAGACGTTGGGAGAACTGACTGGGACCTCAGTGCTGGACTGGATCATTTCCTGGGACATTTGCTTTGGCGCATTGGAGCAGAATACCATGGAATCTCGGATCACGTGGAACTTCAGATATTCCTTCAGCTTGTCCTTGTTGTCTTGGTTGAACAAGAAGTTCTTTTGCTCCAGAGGTAGGGCTTGGAGGGCTTGGTCCGTGGGCCAGAAGAGCGTGACCGGGGTGTGGATGGGGTCGGTGAGAACACTCAGCAAGCCTGAATCCTGAAACACAGGGTGTCATCCCTGGCAAGTGTAAGCACATGTGTGCGGGCCACACGGGCAGAGGGTGCTGTGTGCCCTTCCCCGGGGCTTGTCTGGACTCCTGATGGTTCAGAGTGATACCCCGAGAAGTGTGAGGCCCATTGCACCTCTGTAGTTGTGACCCAAAAGCAAATCAGAAAGTCAAACTTCTAGGCTTGTGCTAATAGGAAAATAAAAGAAGATTAGTATCTTTTTTAAAATAATACTTCTACCTAATATTTTACCTTCTGAAAGATCAGTTTAGTATTTTTTCATATTTCATTTAAAAAGGAAATCTTGTACAATCTTGAGATACTCGTCTACTTACAAACTTTTCAGATTGTATTGACTCTTCTAAAGAAATTGCAAGACAAACGGGGAACAATCATTTTGAGAGCCTCCTGTCACTTGGACACATGTGGACATTTTTTTCCTTTTCTTTTTCCCAACAGCCTCATGAAGAGGACTTTATTTTCTTTTTACTGAATCCCAGAGGTCTGCTGTTACTCTAAGAGTGTGTGTCTAACCAGGTCTTGGTGCATAGGTATACTATGACTATTAAGTTTTAGGGCAGGTAAAAATTAATTTATGCATAATTGAGACTCTCATTTTAACATGTTGAATCCCCATTTCTAAACTGTGCCCTAGAGGGTCTGAGATGCAGATCATTTGGGAGGAATTGAGAGCTTCGTGCAGAGATTACAGACTGTGCTATGGGGTCAGCAGGCTTTTTGAACCCTTTGAGAACTATCAGAGCAGAGAGCCCTTCAGAGGACACTGCCCATTGTTCCCTTATTCTCCCGTGTAATCTCTTGTTTGAACCAGAAGGGTCTGCTGGGTTCTTGGGAACAGTCTCTGCTATGGCTTGAAATTCCATTTCTACCTGTGTCCAAGGCAGAGTTTTTGCCTCTCTACATTAGCTTCCTCATCTCCTAAGGGAGATTCTTCCAATTAGTTGTAAAAAGGGACAGTCTCAAATATTCCACTTTCTAACTTACCCAATAGTTCAACAAACCATACAAAATTCTGTGGTTTCGAGAACTTTGATCAGGACTTCCCCACATTGATCCCATGACAGTTGGCAGGTGTAAGCACAAGCAAAGAAACAAACCTAACAAAGCAGACCTTCCTCAGGCAGGTCAGCCTTTAAATCATCTTCCCCCTAGGACCTTACCTGTATTAACTTGCTGAATCTGATGTAGCCATGGTTTCTTGCCACAGTTGTAAGATTTTGCTGCAAAGAAAAAAAGAACATGCAATCTTTCCTTTTCTAGGCATGTCTGGTCTTGCTGCACCAAGTGTTTATCTGTAAAGTTCACATTGAGAATCACACAATTGAGTTATGAAAAAAAAACCTCAAAATGTTTTAAGTAAGTTTATGGTTTGGTATTTGGCCATGTTCACAGCTATCCTGAAGGCCACAGGTTTGACACACCTACCTCAGTTCACCAGGTGTTTGAACATAAAACTCAACTGAATACAGTAAAGGCAAGTGACATTGTGGGCACCGTCCATTGGCTCATTAGCTTTTTTCTGCTGGAGCCATTCCATAATTTAGAAGTTGGAAATGACTCCCTTGCAGCTAGACTCCCTCCAGTATAAGGATAGCCACACAGAAACCCTGTGGCGAGTTTGCTGATGATCACCAGTAACATGAGGTGCAGCGCTTGCTAGCAGGGGCGCCAGACCTTGCGGAACACAGTGGAGGGGACACATGCCGTTCATTCTCTAGTGCTCTGAATGGAGGAACTAGAAAGATGGAATTTGCAGAGCCATGAGAGTCAGAATGGACCCAGGTCAGGGACCCTTTATTGCAGGCTTCCTTGGGATGTTTTGTTCCTGGTTGTGTGCAAAGTCAAAATCAGATCCTGGACTTCTAAGATATCTGGTGATATTCCTAGTAGTTTTAGGAAATTCCTTTTTGTATAAGTGAGGTGTAGTGGATTCTGCAGTCTGTAATGAAAGATACGGGTCAATGCTAACACATGAACTAAAAGGGAAACTGGCCTGGTGGCTCAGGCCTTTAATCCTAACCACACAGGCAGCTGAGTCAGAAAGATGGAAAGCTCAAGGTACTGAGTTCTAGGTCTGCCTGGTTAACTTACTGAGACCCTGTTTCAAAACTAGACTCAAACTAGACTAAAACAAAACTATTTTAAGTAAGTTTAAGTCTTCCCCCTAGGAAGGGGGGAAAAAGTCATCATGCAGCTCAGTGACAGAACATTTGCCTAGCACGTGTAAGGTCCCAGGTTTGATCCCAGCAGCTAAAAAAAAGTTAAATGTTCCCTTCTCCTGTTGAAAAGGAATTTTACTTGAGGTTTTAGTAATATCTAGTTACCTATTTTCTTTTCTTTTCTTCCTTTCTTTATCTTTCTCCCTTCTTTTCACATACTTCCTTCTCTGTGTAAGATTATATACTCTTGAGCACACTGAAGAAACAACTTATAAAATTATTTGTTTTTATTACTTTCTTGTAAGTCAGAGTCTGACTGTGTTGTCAAAGCTGGTCTCAAGTGATCATCTTGCCTTAACTTCCTGAGTAGCTAAGACTACCACATCATTGCACCCCAGCTAAAATTCATGTGGCCTTTGAAACAGACATTTGCTTATTTATGTCTGGCTGAATATAAAGTAGAAACAGCAACACTGCAGTGTTTCAAACTGATATCTGTAGAACAGAACTGAGAAGATAACACAGAAATCACTGTGCGCACAGCACGACAGCGAGTGGACCTACCAGAATCCTTCCTGAGGCGTCTTGGGGGGTGATCAGCAAGTTTTGGGGAGACAGCACTTTGTCTATGATATGGATGACTCCATTAGTGCTGATGATGTCACTGGATATGATTTGAGCATTATTTGTGTACACCCTATCCTGAAACCAAGTAAAAGAGAGTAGAAATGAGCTCAGAGAACAGATAAAATCTCTTCTTACAGAAGTCTCAACCATCGGGGCGGAGTCAGAAGATCCAGGTGACTGGAGGATATTATGTATTAGGATTTTAAAAAGAAAACCGAGATGAGAATGTAATTTTCACCTGAGATGAGCTGCAAATAATATATAATCAACCAAAATGGCCATGTCAATGCAATTCTGAAATTTGAAACAAATAAACAGCTGACAGTTGTCTTTTTTAATTTTAAAATTTATTGTATGTGTATATAATATGTATGTAAGAGAGGTTCGTGTCACTGTGTGTGTGTGTGTGTGTGTGTGTGTGTGTGTGTGTGTGTAAGTTAAAGGACAATTTTATGGAGCCAGTTCTCTCCTTCTACAACTCAGTTGTCAGGACTACACAGCAAGTGCTTTTACTTACTGAACCATCTCATCAGGCCAGTTGGCTTCTTTTTATAATATGCTGTGGACATCAATTACTCATCTCTATTTTCTCCTTTGACTATCTGGAACTGCTCTGCCTTAGTTTGGATTCCAGCTCAACCATTTTCTTGCTGAATGATCTTGGACATTCTTTCATTCTGAGTTCAGCTTATTTGGAAGTTGATGGTTGTTGCATTTAGCCTGCATTGTTGCTGATAAAATCACCATCAAACAACTTAACGGAACGAGGGGCTTATTCTCTTACGATTCCTATTTCCAGTTCTTAGTTGAGCTTGGCAGGAGAGCATGTACCATCATCAAAGGGCTGAGGGAACTGACCAGGCCAATATAAGAGCTGAGAGAGGGACGATCCTTACTTGCCAGACCAGCATGTCTGGCCAAGGGTACACAAGGATGCCTCCTTTCTCTAATAGTTTCCTCCTTTTATTCACCTACCCAGGGATTAGTCCCACCCATCATGGGCTGGGCCTTCCCCATCCACTCAACAATCTCCTGCAGGTTTGCTCTAGGCTTAACTCAACTCCCAATTCTCTACCAATGTATCCAGAGCTCAAACCCTCAACCGTCAGGTTGACACCTATGTCTAACTGTGACAATGGTCTTTACAGTATGTGAGCTGAGCGCATGTACAATTACTCAGCTCACATTAGCTGTCACTGCTGCTGCTCTTCCTCTAAGGGAAGACTTCCCAGGAGGCTGATCTCACCTGAGAAACGGAGATGGTAATTGGCTCGCCCTGGAGGGTGGTAACATTTGGGGTCAGTTTCAAGTTTTCCAGAAGTAGCTGCTGGCAGGCGACCACATGATACCGAAGCACCTGGGACATCTGACCTTTCCGGTCCCAGTCTACAATCTGGAAGAGAAGGTTGTGGGGGCCGGGTCAGAGGCATGGGCCAGAACTTGATTTGTTTTCCCCTTTCCTACACTCTGGGAAGTGAGGGTCCAGGTTGGCTTCTTTCAAAGGTGCAAGCAGAGACTTGTCCAGCAAGTCTTGCGCCTTCCTGGCCTCTACTATACAATGACAGCATGGGAGAGGCAAGGCCTCAGAGGTCCTCTGGCCCAGTCTTTCACAGATTGCTTGCAAGAACCCCAAAGCCCTACATTTGCAACATGCTCCTCAAAATCAAATAAAGAATTTTCTTGGAAAATATTCTGGGAAAGATTGTTCCTTCTCTTGGAGAGGAGGCGGGAAGAAATGGTGATGTATCTCCACTTGGAGTACAAGCGGGCACATAGATGGTTTCTCTGAGCAGACCTCTCTGCGTCCTGCTCCATTTCCCGATGGTTTCGGAGTGATGGAGACAGAAGCGTAGGCAGGTGGCCCCTCCTAGACTGGACACTTCTGTCTGACCCTAAGTCTCTAGTCTGGAAGCACTGCCATTGTTGGTTCCAGTGCAAAGTCCCCCGACTCTTCCGTTCGCCCCGGCTCTGCGCTCACCTGGGGCTCCTTGTTGAAGGAAGGAGAAGAAGGCACAAACACTGTGAAGGGCCCGGGCCCAGCCAGCTCTCGCACGGCATGCTCCTGTGGAAGGAAAGTGAGACCTGTGTCGTTCCTCACAGACACAGTTGAGCAAATTCTTTTTATATAGGTAGGCGGAGGTTCAAACAAATGCCAGAAAGTCAGTGCAGCCAAAGAGAAGATGTATGTGTGTGTATTTTAGTCTTAGTCTTGGATTCAAATGAATCCAGAGTTATGCCATCAAAATCAAGGATTTTTCTAATTAGGTGATTAACACATGCCTATCATATTAAAATTTTTGAAAGTATAATACAAAGAAGATGATAACTACTCTCTTAATCCCAACAGTTAGATACGATCCCTTTTATTTTCTTGTATCTCTTCTCTATGTGAATAGTTTATATAATTGGGCTAATATGGGCTATATGAATCTAAAAACAATATGATTCACATAATAACTGTCTCCTTGCAATTTAAGGTCATAGGATTTCTATGGGATTTTCTTCTAGACTTTCATATTTTGTTCTTCAATGTATCTGGAATTGTTTTGGATGTATGATGTACAGAAATATCAAGCTCCATATGTTTTCACCTACAATCTTAACCAGTTGTCCTGGTGTGATACTTAATCTTGATTGATGACTTGGCTGGGCTAGGAAAACCTAGAAAATTAATGAAGCACACCTCTAGGGTGCCTGGGAAAGCATTTCCAGAGATAATTAGAGCATGGGTTACTTATTCAGGATCTGGCTTGAGATCAGGCACATACACACACACACACACGCGCATATATTTCAAGTATTTATTACACACATATATAACATACACACACGTATGCATATATTTCAAGTATTTATTACACACATATATAACATACACACACACACATATATATATATACACACATATATGTATTTTGTAGAGCTGGGAACTGAACCTGGAATCTGGCACAGTCTAGGAAGGCACTGTACCATGAACTATTTCTCAACCGAGCCCTGAGAGCTAGAGAGATACACATTTTCTTACCTGCAACTGGAAGAAATACTGGGAAGTTCTTGAGTCCTTGGGGAGTTCCTACAAACAAAGATGGGAATTCCACTTAAGTCTGTGATTGCATATAAGAATACGGGTTTGAACCAGGGTGATTTTTCTAAGTTTGAAAATATCTGCTCCCCTCCACTGGAAATCCACCATGGTGGGTCCCTTTGGGGCTTCTCTTTGAGCCTTGCTGGTGGGATTATGTTGATGTTCAGAATGACTGATGCATGCATGCACACACCAATACAAGTCATGGAAATTTTCTTACATTTTTATATACTCCATGTCCTTTAGATATATCATCATGTTTAATTTTGTAGTAACTGGATAGAGTTAGCTTCATTATTTTCTTCATAAATTCAAATATTGATGCATGGGAAATGTCACCATAAACTCGAAATTTCCATGCTACTCTCTGGCAGAACTGAATTGAAATCCACATGTTCTGACTCCAGCCTGTGGGTCAGTCTTAATCACATCAGTCCCTTTCCAAGGATACACCAAGTTTCTTTCATTGTTGATTCATATAAAAGACTTTTTTTTTTTTTTTTTACAAAACCTCTGCCTGTCTCTGAGCAACCTGGATTATCAGCAGTTAGGGAAGTGGGTTACTTCCTGGAGACGTGTCTGTGTTACCTGGTAGATATTGCCGCGGCAGGTGAATCCATCCCCAGTATAGTTCGCCTTACATGTGCACGTCCTTTCTTCTTCTCCAGTGTGGTTGCAGATAGCAAATGGACTGCAGCCGCCATTTTTCTAATAAAATTACCAAGAGGTTGGGGAGGGGCTCAGTAAGACCAGTGAATTTGCCGACTTTTCCAAGCAATCTGGTGCTGAATTTTATTCACTTCTCTGTGTATGTTTGAGTGTGTGTTCACTCTCAGTATTATACTTTCTTCAGGTCCTGACAAATGTTTAATGTACCTACCACCCACAGTTTCATATACACTAGTTCTATTGCCCCAAGAATCCTCCCTGCTTCCTCTCTTCATCTCTCTCTCAATCCCTGGCAACCAGTGATTCATCTTTACTACCCCTGTGGTTTTTTTTTTTCTTTCCTAGAACATGACATTTTGTTCTCTCCAATGTTAGTTTTAGCTGGCCTTGTCTTCTTTCTTATTAGGTGCATAGAGAATAAACAAAACCAAACCCAGACAACTGGCTTTACTATTCAGTACCCAGCCGCCGTGACTGGGCAACCCAATTTCAAACTGGATATTAAATCTTGTTGGATGATGCTTGAGGGCTACTCAGCATGACTCTTAACTTTCGGAAATACAATCAACTGGCTTCTTTGGCTTGGGCACTTGCAATCAAGTACATCCCTAACCACCTGTGTGTTCTTGGGTCTCCTTAGGAGGGGAACAAGGGGGAAGGCTGTGGAAGAGGCGGCTGTCTGTTCTATACTTTCTCTCCATGTGACCAGGTTGCACAAGAAGGAAATGAACCTCATCATCCTGAATCAGGTCTGAAACTCCAAGGGGGACATCACCTGGCTTCTGCATCCTCTAGAAGGTGGGAAGGAGGCTCTGAGGCCTTAGATCTAGAGGCGTACTCACGTTTAAGCAGACATTGATGAAGGTGCAGACCTTCCCATCTCCAGTGTATTTTGGCAAACAGTTACAGACGGCCTATGCAGAAGCAGAGGCAAAGGGTCACTTTGAAGGCAGGACTTGCCTTTGGCCCCATGTACTGACTTTCAGATGTGAATTAGATTGTGGAACAAAAGGGTTACAAGGAACTACATCTGGGCTGGAGTAGGAATTAAGACTGTCTCACAAGCAGAAGGTCCTGAGTTCAGATCCCAGATCCCATGTAAAATGCCAAGTAGAAATGGTGGCGACCTGTGCTTCTGGCCCTGGAAGGCTGGAGCCTGAGAAACTCCAGAGCAAAGCAAAGAAGAGGTAGAACAATCCAGGGTGATTCCCAAAGTCAGTCAGCCTTGGGCATGCACGTGCACACACACACACACACACACACACACACACACACACACACACACCACACGGGACTGCATCTGCTTTGGTAACACCTAGTCATCATAGCCATCTCTTGGCACGTTAGCATTGGATTGTGCATTGGATCTCGTGTACATCCATCTTTGCTGCTAG
Organism: Typhlomys cinereus; assembly: GCA_023101885.1. Taxonomy (NCBI): domain Eukaryota; kingdom Metazoa; phylum Chordata; class Mammalia; order Rodentia; family Platacanthomyidae; genus Typhlomys; species Typhlomys cinereus. The sequence continues at coordinate 4,792,469 of JALPQD010000097.1, forward strand.
GGTCACTTTTTCTTTTTTTTTTTTTTTTTGTTTTTAGATTGTGCAGGTTCGGGAAAAAGGAAGCTACACTCTATTCTGCTCCTAGTTGTTTCTTGTTCGTCTCTGCCCAGACTGAGTCCCAGTGGAAATAGGTGCTAAGGGGAGGGTTTATAGTTCACCGAGGGGCGCACAGGGAAACAAGTAGCCAAACTCATTAGGTAGCCAAAGAAGGGGTGAAGACACTGTGCACAGGGGACGGGGACAGTCCCCTAGGGTCACAGGTGCTCTGCTTGGGATGACACTCAGATTGCTCTCTGCTCATTGGCTGGGAGCTCAATGCAAGGGACACCTACTTCCCATGGATCCTCCGGGGCGGGGGGGAGCAGCTTTTCTAATTCACACAGAGCCTCCCTGACTGCGGCAGAGGCCCCTGGCTGATGTTCGCTTTTTAGAACTTGAACCCATGGGTGGGGCCATTCAGAGCCACCTGGGTACTGTTCGTCCTCCTCTTCCTTCCCTGTGGGCCTTGGTCAAAACCTTTACCAAGAGGTCCACAGCTATGTCTTCTCAGAGATCAGTTCCCCGTCACCCCCTTCTGGGTCTTCAGGAGCCTTGAGCCCCAGAAAGCTTAAGGTTTCCCCATCCCATGTAAAATCTGAAACAAAAATGTCATTGAACCTGAAAACATGCAATAAAAAGCCCAACATGGAGTGCTCAGATTTTCTATGATTATATATATACACTTGTGCATATATATAATTCTTCATTTAAAAAATTTTTTTTTTCAGAAATCTTGGGCACTTGCTTGATCTATGGAGAAATACAACATGGAAGTCTATGAATGGCTCCACAGGACATCGGAGATGTGACTTTGTCATCTTCTGTCAGATGTGTGAACTGTCTTGCCCAGCCATTATGAGCTTACACTAAGCATAAATCTCTGGACTTTCACTTTGTCCCCTGCCTTGTCTTTGTGCCCCAAGACTCTCATCCTTTGATATGGGGACCTTTCTACCTCCCCTAAGCTCGCTTGCCCCACATGCTGAGCTTCTGCCTTGGCATCTGCATGTCAGAGACTTGAACCAAAGGAAAATGCGAGAGATTCTGGGCATCAGGAAGCTGAAAGGAAAGGGAGCATTTTTGGAGAAACTTGCAAGTATTTCTGGAATCATGTGTGGTTTGCAGAGTGTATACTTATCCACAGCAGGGAAGTTTTTTCTAGTTCCCTTTCTCCCCCATATCTCTCTTCTTTCCTTAAGAGAAGGCCTTTTCTACCTTCCTCATTTATCCGACACTATTTCTGGCTGCATCTGGGCCGAGGTCTGTTCTCCACATCTTTCTGTTCGGTCTGTATCATTCTTCCCAGAAGACTTAAGATTGCAGCTTACCTGATTGGGTCCTGTCTGTGTGCACTCTGCATTCCTGTCACAGCCACCGTGATTCTCCAAACATGGGTTGATTTCTTTAAGACAAAAGCCAATGCCTGCTCTGAGCATCAAGACTTATTTTCACAAAAAAAGGCATCTTGAGGGACTCGCTAGGGACTTGAGACTGCTTGGCAAGGTGACCAAGAGCAGCAAGCGTCATGATGTGACACAGTTTTCTAGCAATTTAGAGGCAGAAGTGGCCTAGTGGGAAGGGTACTGGATAGTTTCTCAAGAGAGATTCCAGCTGACTAAGTCCATCACCTGTGGACTTAAAGCTGTCTCTCTGGGGAACAAATATGAGTGCCAGGATGAGACTCCTACATTCCAGCCCACCAGTGCAATGGATGAAGAAATTTAGGAATCCAAACAGTCACAAGTACTATGCATAGGTTGTTTTGGAGAAGAATCATCAATACATGCTCAGTGTAGGAGGGCATTCTGATGAGGAAGAAGGCATTCGCTTGATGTGAAAGCATCTTTCCACTGATTGCAGCAAGGAGAAGAATAGTTACACCGTGTAGAACTCAGACAGCATCTTGACCATGTAGTCAAAATGTGAGTCATAAGTGAGGGGCGGACGGTAGCTATGAGATTGATGTGACAGCCATGCAAAACTTGGGACATTGTTTTTGTGACATTTGGACCTGGGACACACAAATTGAATCTAATCACAGAAAACCTTCAAACTCCAAGTGAAGGAGAAGCTATTAAGGAAAAAGGTGAGGGACCAGGGAGATGGCTCAATGGTTAAAACTTCTGTCTTGTAAGCAAAAGGACCTGAGTCAGATCCCCAGATTCCATGTAAAAAGTATCAGATAGAATGATGGTGGTCTTCTACACAATGACTGACATGTCAATGACCCCCCAAAGTCTAGCATGGACCACAAGCACTAAGATCCTTAGAGGCAAGGGATTAACAGTCATAATAGTGTTCCCATACTAAAGGGGAGACCAAGAAAGGGCTCTGGGCAATGCCACTGAGTCCTTGTACCTCACTAGAGTGGAGGACTCAGAGGGAAGTTTGACATTCACACAAAAGGATGGTCCAGGGAATGGGAGGGGGGGAAGAGGGAGGGAGGTATTAGGAGAAGGGAAGGGAGGGGGTGAAAGGAAGGTGAAAAGGGGGGAGGGTGCAAAGAGGACTGGGGAGGGGTGGAGGGAGGGGACGGGGTACCTATTAAGCTTGTATGATTGGGAAAAAAAAGAAATGATGGTGGTCTATAGTTCTGACCCTGGAAGAGCCTGGGGAACCCCAGAGCAAAGCAATACAGAGGTGGGGCAAGCGCTGTATTGGACAGAACACGCACGCACACACACACACACGCACACACACGCGCACACACACGCACACGCACACGCGCACGCATGCGCACGCACACGCACGCACACGCACACGCACGCACACGCACACACACGCATGCACACGCGCACGCACACACGAAGGCACACACACGCACACGCACACACACGCACACACAGCACACACGCACGCGCACACACGCGCACACGCACGCGCACACACGCGTACGCATGCACGCACACGCACACACACGCACGCAAACGCACGCACGCACGCACACGCGCACGCACACACGCGCACGCGCACGCGCACGCACACTCACGCGCACACGCACGCGCACGCACACACACGCGCACACGCACGCGCGCACACACGCACGCGCGCGCGCACGCACACGCGCACGCACACGCGTGCGCCACACCCGCACGCGCACACACGCGCACACGCACACACGCGCGCGCACGCACGCGCACGCGCACGCACACACACATGCACACACACGCACACGCACACACGCGCACACGTACACGCACACACACACACTACAGGGGGAGGAGAAGAAAAGCATGAGGTGGTAAAGTAGATTCTTAAATATCAGGGTCATAAAAGACAGAAGAAGGTTGAAAAACTGTCCCAGACTGAAAGAGACTAAATATGTGTACTTGCAAGTTTAATAATATTCAGTTTGAAAAATAACCTTGTACTAGAGGAATATTGGGACAACTGACTAATTAGAATGTGAATGATAGTTAGGAAAAGTGTAATTACCAGTAGTCAAGTTGCTGAAGTTGATAGCTATGCTATAGTTACGTAAAAAGCTGTCTTTATTCTTAGAAAATATTCTTGTTATTAGGCACAAGTGGAATATGACATATACAGTTTGAGTTATGAGTCTACACCAAGGAAGCAAGCGAGAAAGCAAACAGTATAGAATGTTAAGAAGAGAATGTAGGAAAATAACCAGTGGGTTTTTTATATGTGTTGCTGCCGCAACTCTTCTTGCAATTTTATCATTCAGTTAAAGAGCTAAAATTCAGATAACTTACTATTATGGCATACCTTTTTATTTTTTCTTTCTTTTATTTAATTTTTGCATGCATGCATATGTGCATGTGTGTATATACAAGAAGGCACTTGAATGTGTGTGCCTGTGAAAGCCCAAGGGTAACAGTGGAAATCATCCTGGATTGTTCTACCTTTTTATTGCTTTGCTCTGGGGTTTCCCAGGCCTGTCTTTACAGGGCTGAAATTACAGGCTGCTGTCACTTCTGCTAGGCATTTTTACGTGGGAGTGGAATCTGGGAATTTGAACACAGGTCCTTTTGCTTATGAGGCAAAGGCTTTAATCCCTGGGCCATTTCCCCACTCCTACGATATACTCAGCAGAATCATGGCAGACTTATTTTCAGAGTTAGTCTGTCATGTTGCTGAGCATAAAAAACTGTATTGCAAGCCAGCATTTTTCTTAAATAATATATAAACACATCAGGAAATAGGGTAATATAAAATTAGAGTGCCAGTCTTAAGAATTTCCTCTTCAGCATATTTTCCTTCTGTCATTTTTCTACAGCAAGGATGGACATCATTGTAAACCAATGAAAATTTAAGACTTCAGCCACCACCATAATTTGTAAAAGAAGCAGTTTCCCTTTTCTCCATGCCAGAAGATGTTGGCATATTGTGTGCATCTCTGCTGTGGTCTCGTCATTTTCACGGCCTTCGGCCTTCCTGCTGAGGGAGACTGCACAGCAATTTCAGCAGCAGCTCTAGTAAGAGCCCCCACACTACATTCAGCCATAGTTCTCTGCTTCTGACACCATTTCTACCAGCTGGTCCAGGGGCCGTGACCTACCTAGGCACACGATGCCATCGCCCGTGTAGCCTGCCTTGCATGCACACACCCGGCTTCCTGGGGTGGTTCTTTTACAGTCGGCTTTGGCAGAGCATCCTCCATTGCTCAGCTCACAGGCGTTGATGGCTAGAGAAGAGAAGGGGGAGGGGAAGAAAGTCTTTAATCGTGGGTGCCTGAGAAGAGGAAGATGCTTCAAACTATTCTGATGGGCACTGAGTTACTGCAGATAATTCCTTCACAGGGCAAGAAAGGATTCATTGTTTGCTTTTTTCTGCCTATTTTTTTTCCTCTTATTTCAGAAACATCTGGCTTCCAGTGTCAGGACACCTGCACATCCTCGGAAAGTCTCCAGGATAGGTAGGATATTCTAGAACACACACTGGACTGGTCACTGTCCTGTTGGGCCATGCCTTGATCAAAGCCTCCAGGAAAAAGAAAATGATGTGAAGAGACTCTGATTTTCTAGTAATGAATATGTGTTAGGCAACCTTTAAGGCTGACGGCTCACACATCCTAGCACTTCAAAGATAGCAACCACCCAACCAGGGTGGGTCTTTTATCATCTCCAACTTGCAGATGGAAAAAGAAAAGTACAGTCAAGCAATATTCCTAGTACTAGATCCAAACTAAGGGTCTCCTAATGACCCTGAGGCTTAACATCTGCTTCATTCTACCAGTGCACGGAGAGACAATGTCAACTCAACAGCACTCTGCAAGGAAGGTAATTTTAGGCTTGCTTTACAAATAAGCTTAGGGGGCTCAGTTAAAATGTCTGCAAAAGGCCACAAGGCTATTCGGAAGAATTAGGGCTTAAACCCTTACCTGGCTATTCCTGAACCTTGGTGACTCAACCATGCCTCTGGCCAATCAAATCTGATTGTTAAAGCCACTGGATGATTAAGATTATCTCGAGGCTATGAGCCACTGCTCAGAACCACTAGAGTAGCGTTGCATGTGTGCAACAGGTACAAAGCCTGACCGTCCCCAAACCAACGTGCCCCGGCCATGGGGAGTTTTGGTCCTGGTATCAGTGGCTGCTCAGTTACTGGTGAGTTACCAGCAGTGGCTGCCATTAGCTGCTGAGGCCCATTCAGGCTCAGCAACACCGATTTCACGATAACCCAGCAAGCTCCCAGCCAATTTCTTCTTGGCTTGCCTGTGCAGACTGTTCCGTTCCCTTGGAATCCTGCTGCACATTTGCACGAGGCTTTGCCATCTGGATTGAGAAGGCAGCTGCAATGAGAAAGGGCTCATGGCATATCCAGTAAAACAACACGTCATACCCGACTGTCCCTTCAACTCCAGTATCCCAATCCTCCCCCCCATCCTTCCCCACCCCCCACCGTGAGGCACATAACTGTGGCTTGGGAAGATAGTTCATTCCTGGCATTGCCCCACTACACAGAGAGAAAACTGTAGCCACCCAGCCAAATGACAGAGTGTGCATATGTAAGAGTCAGTCAAGGAACAAGGAAGGGGGTTACCAGTCTTCAGAGAGCTCCCCATTGCTCAGATGAGCTGTGTGCCTCATGTCAATCACACATGATCTAGTGGCCCTTGAGCGTCAGTGTCATTATTATTGTCATTTACAGGTGGAGACATTGTAGCTGAGAGGAAGCAAATAATTGACTCCAGATCACCCAATCAGTGTAAGTGACCAAGGCGGACCTTGAATTGTAGCCACTGGGCTTTCCATTAATCTACTGTCTTTGTAGAAGCCATGAGCATGTATCTTAGGAATATGAAAGTATGTAAGCTTGGGCTATGAATTGGGACCAAGGTTTATTGAAACCAAGCCCCTCTTGATAAAGAGTCCTGGTGGATGCACTGGGCTGGAAACGGGCACTCCTATCAACGGTCAGCAGAAGAGGGTTGAGTAGGCTTGGTCTGGCCAGTTGATGGACACAGCTTCAGAGGTATTTTCATTTTCTTCTTTACATTTATCTCAAGTCTTGCTACATGGTATTAAGAAACTACTTTCCTGAGGGCAGGGACTGGGATGAAAACTACTGAGAAAGAATCCTCTTTGCACTGTACCCAAAGAAGTCCAGAAGGCACCTACTTGGCGCTGGTGTGGCATGTCCCATTGCAGTCGTCTCTTGTGATCTCTGCAAGAGAGAGAACCAATTGCTACAGGAATTCTCACTTGAGAGTGTCCTGTTACTAGTTGGTGCTAGGAAAAATGATTGCGTTCTTTATAAATAACTGTCCACGTCATCCTAAGGATGTAAATCCAGACCACCATGTAAATCCCTTTGTAACATTAGCTACTACGCGGCTCAGAGACAAACGTGAAGGTTAGATATACTAATGGTATAGATCTCATTTGCTGGGCCATGCGTTAGGCAGAAAGGATGCAAGGGTGCATAAATACAGACTTTAGTGTGACACGGGCTTTGATGGTCTAAGTGTCGATGTGCGTTCCTCTTCCAGATCTTGATTTTTGTTCTTTTATTTATATTCCCCATCACATTCTTTCTAGTTTACTCTTTATCATTTTACTCCTCATATTTTTATGGAAATTCAAAATTAAAAGAAAATCAAAATTAACCATTAAAAGGGCCCTAAAATTAATTGTAATAGTTCATTTGGTTCCTTTTTTCTTAGGAAGTTTTGTTCCTTGACAGTTTCCACATATGGATACAATGTGTTCCAATTGTTCTATCTTATCTCCCTTACCCCTGCAGATATCATTCCCATATTCATGGCTTTTGTTTTGCATGTTTACTCAGGGTTCTCTGCGTGGTCATAAGTTTGGAGCTGACCATTGCAATCTGTTGGTTTCACTAGTGGATATACAACTGGATTATTATGCCTCCCTCTCCTGAAATCTGTGAGTTGTTAATAGCTCACCAGTAAGTGGGAGGGTACTATACTCATTACTGCCTACTATTTGGCCAGTCTGATGCAAGCTGGTAACTGTGGCTGCTGTGAGCTCAAGATTATCATAAACTTGTGTCATGCTTGTAAGTTGGCTTTTTAAAACCTAAAAGGGCCCTTTTGTTCCTCCCTCGCGTGCCCACCTGAAAAGGGATCCGCTCTCGGTCAGTCCTCCATCCCAGGTGAGTTACCCAGCCCCCAGGTTGCCCCTTGCCCCAGCTCCTCCCACCAGCCAGCCCTGGCAACACCCAGGCTGCCTCCGGTTTGCCTGGCCCAGGCCCTGGGCCCCAGCCCCTTTTTTCCTCCTGCCCGCCTGCCCGCCGGACTGGGAGAAGACTTGCTCTGGTTCTTCCATCCCTGGAGACTGGGTGGGCCACTAAATCAAGTCCCAGGTCCCAGGTGAAGAGTTCTGCCATCATCATCAGCCCCTCTGCCCTTCCAACCCACCGAGTACCCTCACTCATGGTCCACAGAGGACACATTGCTACTCAGACTTCAACAGAATCCAAAGAAAACCCGAGCAAAGCTCTAAGGGACAAAGGCCATACATCCGAAGTCCTCTAAAATCATCCTATAACATGGGAGAGATTCTTCACATCCAGCCCAAAGATAAGTAAACCTCCCTTTTTTTTTTTTTAACCATACTGCTCCTTTTTAGTATTAATTACTGTAGATTAACTTTTCCATACAGCCACCCCAAAAATATATACAACTCCAGGGATTATACCACTCGCTCTCACATATCATCAAGATACTAAATTGTAAACATGCACTACTATACTAATATTCACCCCCTGTCTATTTAACCTGACTTAACTGATGTGCTAACAGCCTAATAGCCTCATCTAGGAAATAATACTAACAACAGACAAACGAACCCAACTACAAGGCAAGCACAAGTAATAACTGCCCGAGAGTAGTAATACCAACTAAATCAGTTCAGTCAAAAACACACAGAAACTGAAAGGTCTTAAGAGACAAAAAGACAATGCCCAAGTCAAAGTGCAGATCCATGAGAAATAAAACCCAGGAAGAAAATCTCCCACTGAAAGAATTAACCCCATAATGATGGATTCCAACCAGAACAAATTCACAGATTATAGCCAAGAAAGCCAGACCCAAGATAACGACTTTCAAAGTATGATCATTACCATGATTAATACTATGAAAGAGGAAATCCAGGAGGAGTTAAACAACCGCATCAACCACTTTAAACAGGAACACAACAGACACTTGGAGGAGTTGAGAAAAACAGTTCAAGAAACAAAAATAGACATAAAGCAGTTAAAACAGTCTCAGGAAGAGTTTAAAATCGAACTAAAAGACAAGTTATCTTCAACCCAAAACTCAACAGAGAGTCTTATCAGCAGAACTAACGAAGCAGAAAATAGAATTTCAGATCTTGAAGACAAAGTGAGCGAATTAACCAGCTCAATGGAAGAGGTTCTTAAAGCCAAAAAGATATTGAGAGGAATATTCAAGAGATACGGGACACCCTGAAGAAGCCTAACATGCGCATTCATGGAATACCAGAGCAAGAATCCCAAAATACCACACCTGAGGAAATTTTTCAAATTATCCTAAATGAAAACTTCCCTCAACAAAAGAATGAGAGGCCGATCCAAATACAAGAGGCATTTCTCACTCCAAACAGATATGACCAAAATAGAAAATCGCCATGGCAAATAATAGTCAAAACACTCTACATTCAAGACAAAGAAAAGATGCTGAGAGCTTCAAGGGAAAAAAAACAAGTCACTTTTAAAGGTAAACCTCTGAAAATAACAAATGACTTCTCAATGGAAACAGTAAAAGCAAGAAGGGCTTGGAGAAACATACTTCAAGTATTAAATGAGCAAAAATGTCAACCCAGACTATATCCGTCATGATCGAGGGAGGAAGAAAAGTTTTCCAGCACAAAGACAACTTGAAGGCTTACATGTCTACCAAACCAGGCCTTCAAAAAAATGCTAGAAATGATACCTCAAGCTTGAAGAAAAAAACAAGCATATCCAGGAGGACAGAAGGGAAGTATAATACCACCAAAACCTAAATGTCAAACAATACACTTACAAAAGCCACTAAACATAAAAAATGTCCAGAATTACAAAATAATTTCTCCATTATAACATTAAATGTCAATGGTATTAACTCAACAATCAAGAGACACAGATTACAAACTTGGATTAAAAACCATAACCCATCAATCTGCTGCCTTCAGGAAACTCATCTCATCACAAAAGATCCTAAAAATAAAAGGCTGGTCAAAAATTCTGCAAGCTAATGGAACCAGGAAACAGGCAGGGTAGCCATTATGTTGTCAGACAAAGTGGACTTCAAACAAAAAAAAAATCATGAAAGACACAGATGGATACTACATTTTAGTCACAGGTATAATTCACCAGGAAGGCTTCACAATACTGAACATATATGCACCCAATACGGGCTCCTCCACATTCATTAAGAAAACCCTACAGCATCTAAAGTGAGAAATCAACCCCCAAACAATAATTCTTGGGGATTTCAACACCACCCTCTCAACATGGGATAGATCAACAGGCCAAAAGCTTAACAGAGACACTTTGTAACTTAACCAAACCCTGAAAGAAATGGACCTTACAGATCTCTATCAAACTTTTCATCCATGCACCAAAGAATATACATTTTTCTCAGCAGCACACGGAACTTTCTCCAAAATAGGTCACATATTGGACCACAAAACGAATCTCCACATATACAGGAAAGTTGAAATTCTAGCCTGTGCCCTATCAGACCACTATGGTCTAAAGCTTGACATGCACAACACAATAAACAACAGAAAATACACTAACTCCTGGAAACTTAACACTATGATGCTGAATGAGAATTGGATTTAGGAAGAAATTAAAAAGGAAATTCAAGATTTCCTGAAAGTGAATGATAATGAAAAATACAACTTATCAAAATCTTTGGGACACAATGAAAGCTGTCCTAAGAGGTAAGTTCATAGCTCTTAATGCCTACATCAAAAAAATGGAAACATCAGAAATAAATAACTTAACAATACAGCTTAAAACTTTAGAGACACTAGAGCAATTTGATCCCAAAAGCAGTAGAAGAGAGGAGATTAGCAAAATAAGGGGAGAAATATCTGAAATTAAGATTAGGAAAATGATACAGAGAATCAACCAGTCAAAAAGCTGGTTCTTTGAAAAAAAATCAATAAGATTGATACACCACTAGCTAAATTAACCAAAAGCAAGAGAGAAAAACACAAATTAACAAAATTAGAAATGAAAAGGGAGTTATCACTACGAATACCCAAGAAATTCAGAGTATTATAACATCATATTTCAAAAACTTATACTCTGTGAAATTTGACAACACAAAAGAAATGGATGAATTTTTAAGTATGGATAACTTACCAAAATTGAATCAGGAAGTTGTAAATTGTTTAAATCGTCCTATAACATGTGAGGAAATTGATGAAGTAATCTCAAATTTTCCCACCAAGAAATGTCCTGGACCAGATGAATTCAGCACAGAGTTCTACCAGACATTTAAGGAGGTAATAACACCAATACTCCTTAAACTGTTCCATCAAATAGAAAAGGAAGGAACACTACCAGATTCTTTCTATGAAGCTACTATCGCCATAATCCCAAAAATCTAATAAAGATACACTTAAAAAAGAAAACTATAGGCCAATCTTTTTGATGAACACAGATGCAAAGATTCTCAACAAAGTCTTAGCAAATCGGATTCAAGAACATATCAAAAAAATCATTCATGGGGATCAAGTAGGCTTTATCCCAGGCACACAAGATTGGTTCAACATACGCAAATCAATACACATAATCCACCATATAAACCAGTCTAAAATCCAAGACCACATGATACTCTTGATAGACGCAGAAAAAGCTTTTGACAAGATCCAACAGCCTTTTATGATCAAAAGCCTAGAGACAGTTGGAATGGAAGGAACCTCTGTCAATATAATAAAAGATGTCTACAACAAGCCAACAGTAAGGATTATATTCAATGGGGAAAAACTCGAAGCATTCGCGCTTCGATCAGGAACTAGACAAGGCTGTCCACTTTCACCACTTCTCTTCAATATTGTACTTGAAGTCTTAGCTGAAGCCATAAGACAAGAAAAGGAGATAAAAGGGATTCGAATCGGCAAGGAAGAAGTCAAATTATCTCTCTTTGCTAATGACATGATTTTATACCTGAGTGATCCCAAAAACTCCACTAGGAAGCTCCTGGAACTAATACAGAAGTTCATCAGAGTAGCAGGATACAAAATAAACATACAAAAATCAGTGGTCTTCCTATATGCACAGAATGAAAGAAGTGAAAAAGCCCTGAGAGAAACAATCCCATTTACTATAGCCCCTAAAAAAATGAAATACCTTGGTATAAACCTAACCAAGGAAGTAAGTGACCTTTACAATGAAAACTTTAAAACCCTAAAGAAAGAAATTACAGAAGACACTAGAAGGTGGAAAGACCTGCCATGTTCCTGGATTGGCAGAATCAATATCTATAAAAATGACCATCCTACCAAAGGCAATATACAGATTCAATGCTATACCAATCAAAATCCCAAAGTAATTCTTCAAAGAAGTTGACCAACAATCTCAACATTCATATGGAGGCACAAAAGACCCAGGATAGCAAAAACAATCCTGAGTAACAAAAACACAGCTGGAGGTATCACCATACCAAACCTTAGTCTATACTACAAATCCATAGTTATAAAAACAGCCTGGTACTGGCTCCAAAATAGACACACAGATCAATGGATAAGGGTTGAAGACCCAGATATAAGTCCACACAACTACAGGCATTTGATCTTTGACAAAGGGGCCCAAAAATCCAATGGAAAAAGAACAGCATCTTCAACAAATGGTGCTTGGCAAAACTGGATCTCCACATGCAGAAGATTAAAACTGGACCCGTACTTGTCACCATGTACAAGACTTAATTCCAAATGGATCAAGGACCTCAATATAAGGCCACAGACTCTAAAAACCTTAGTTGAAAGGGTAGGGAGCTGATTGGACTAGGCCAACAGTTCCTAATCGGAAATCCAATAGTGCAGCCAATACAACCAACACTCAACAGATGGGATCTTATGAAATTAAAGAGCTTCTGTTCAGATAAAGAGATTGTAACTTGAGCACAAGGCAACCCACAGAATGGGAGAAAATCTTCACTAACCATATATCTGATAGAGTTCTATTATCCAGAGTACACAAAGAACTTAGAAAACTAAACACCAAGGAAACAAATGAGCCAATTAAAAAATGGGCCTTGGAACTTAAAAAAAACTTTACCAAGGACGAAATTAAAATGTCTAACAAATATCTTTAAAAATGCTCCACATCCTTAGCCATCAGGGAAAGGCAAATCAAAACCTCCCTGAGATATTATCTCACCCCGGTCAGGATGGCAAAAATCCACAATACAAACAACACCAAATGCTGGAGAGGATGTGGAGAGAGGGGAATTCTCCTACATTGCTGATGGGAATGCAGGCTTATACAACCACTCTGGTGAGCCGTTTGGCGATTCTTAAAGAAATTAAAGATTGAAATGCCATATGACCCAGCTATTCCACTTTTGGGAATAACCCCCCCCCCCATACATCAAAAATTCACCTCGATAGCACAAGCACAACCATATTCATAGCAGCACTGTTTACAATAGAAAAGTCTTGGAATCAACCCAAATGTCCAACAGTTGATGAGTGGATAAGGAAAATGTGGTACGTTTATAGAATGGAATACTACTCAGCCATCAAAAATAATGAATTAATGCAATTTACCAGGAAATGGATGGAATTAGAAACAATTATATTGAGTGAAGTATCCCAGACACAGAAAATTAAGTATCGTATGTACTCCCTAATATATGGATCCTAATACCAAACCTACTTAGAGACTCACTCAAAGATAAATCTCTGTAATATCTACAGTAATTGCAAAGATTATAAAGAGGAGAAAAGGGGAAGGAGGGCCCTGCCAGAAACAAGGAGAGAGGGGATCATGCTACAGCAGAGATAATAGGCCACCATCAAGGACTGTGACTAAGTAATGAGACATCTGGTTAATCTCACAGACTGTCCTTCCTAATCACTTGCAACTGATGGGGTATGATCTTACCAGAAAGGGAGGGCATACAGTCTGGCAGATAGAAGGTAACCATTGTGCAAATGGGAGACTAACCCCTCTGCCCCCTGCCCTCCACCATGGTCTCCTACTCTTATTCCATCTACCTTTGAATCTACTCATAATAAGACTCTATTTTAACAACTTTTTATCTCTGGCCAGGGGGTAACATACAATACCCATCAGGATGGAGCCAAGGGCAGTGCAGGAGCAGCAAAACTGAAAAAAAAATTCAACAAACCATAATTCAGAACATCAGAGACTCTATATCAACCACCTGGAATCAGGCCTACCTAAATCTTTCCCCATCCTGAAGCTCAGGGAAATTTTCGGAAGAGGGGGCGGTAAGATTGTAAGAGCACAAGGATGGGAGGAGCAATGATATGTGAGATACTCCACACAAATTAGAGCTGAAGCAATTATAATAGGACTCTGTATGATCTGTGCAATGAGCAACATATCATTGACCCCTCAAAGTCTAGCATGGACTAAAGGCACTAGGATCCTTAGAAGCAAGGAATTAACAGTCACAATAGTGTTCCTATACTTAAGGGGAACACAAGAAAGAGTTCTAGGAAATGCCACTGAGTCCTTACACCTCATCAGAGAGGAGGACCCAGAGAAAAGTTTGATACACACATTAAAGGATGCTTCAGAGATGGGGGAGGGGGCACTGGGAGAAAGGGAGGGAGGGGGGAAAGGAAGGGGAAAATGGGGAGGGAGATCCAGGGAGCGGTGGAGAGAGGGAGGGGACAGTAGGGTACCTATTACGTTTGTATGAGGGGGGGACCTAAAAGGGTCTTTTTTTTTTTGGCATGTAAAGAAATAGACCAGAATCTGGCACATATCAAAGTGCCCTTATGTCATTAACTGCTAAATTTCTGTGATATGGTATAGGATACTGGTCTTGGATGTTCAGTTAGTAGATCCTGGAAGGTTAGCATCCAGGAGGAAGTTATTAGAGATATATGATGGTTGATCTTGATTTCACTGGTCACAGTTATGAAGGATTGCTAGTGCCCAGAGCTTGAGCCTTTAATTGTCAAGGTGATACCTGTGTCTAACTGTCACAAAAAGAGTGTAGACAGTGAAAACTAATCTCATGAAGTTTCAGGTAGAAACAAAGGTGATTTGGGACTGGAATAGAGGTCTTTTGCCTGTGCCCTGAAAACTTGGTAAGGCTGAATTCAAAAGTAATGGACAAGTGGTTTAGCAGAGGAAATTTCAGGACAACTCAATATCCAGTATACAGTGTGGTGACTGCTCACTGCTCTTAGTTAGAAAGGAAAGGAACACGAGCAATTTAAAACAGCAGAAGAAGTGGGTCCAAAGAAGCTGTGATTGTTAAAGATACTAGTGCCACTAAAGAGAAACCACTAATTGCGCAGTAAGGAACAGTAAGGAAAGTGCTCCAAGAGTAAGACCAAGGAGCTAGAAAGCTGCCGAGTTAATGTGCCTGCAAGAAGACCCTGAGAGGTCTTTGTGTGAAGATGTGAATGTGAAACTCAAGTTTCAGTGGCAACCCCAAGATGTTGGAGATGCCAGAACTGTGGGACATCTGCAAAGGAAAGCTACAGGTACCAAGTAGAGCCAGCCTAAGAGAGGGGCCACGTGTGCTGCCAGTGTAGACCATGGAGTGCTGATGATGCCATCGAGACCCTAGGACACAGAGGGACAGAGTCTAGTGTTTGTTCTATTAGGTTTTAGTCTTGCTGTTGCCCAATCTTTTTGCGTTGTGCCTTGATTCCTCCCTTGTGTACTGGAAATAAATAAATTATTTTGCAGGGACCTAGTTAAACTGCTTTGAGTTTCAGAAGAGATTCTGGACTTTGTGTTTTTGAACAATATTGAAACTGATAAGACATTGGGAATATTAAATATGGACTAGATGCATTTTTCATTAGGGAACAAACATGAGACTTCAGGGACCAGGGGTGGAATGTTATGATTTAGAATTAGGTGTTTGGGTGTCAAATTGTCAGGGGGGCCAATTCGTGATGACTAATCATTGTCAACCTGACTGGATTCAGAATTACCATTTGAGCAGAATCCTCATACTATGAACTTTAAAAAAATTTTATTATTATTATTTATTCAATTGTGCTTGTGCGTGTGTGTGTGTGTGTGTGTGTGTGTGTGTGTGTGTGTAGAACTACGGATGAATTCGGGAACCACCATGGACACCTCCACCTCCTCCTCGTTTACTCTGCCCTGGGATTCACAGGCTCTGCCCTACCAGGACCAGAAACACAGGCCGCCCCCGCTTTGGCCCGGCGTCTATACGTGGGGTCTAGGATCCGAACTCAGGACCTTCTGCCTGCAAGGCAGAGGCTTAACCCCTGAGTCACCTCTCCAGCCCCTCATACTATGAACTTTTGGAAGAGAAATTTCACTGGCCTTGGCTATGCCACACAGGTCCTAAGATGGGGACCTTGCCTCAAAAGTGATGTATTTTGTGTTAGAGGATTTATAGGATCAAGTGGGCTGGGGTGGACTTAATGTTTGTAGGTATGTTATTTCCTAATGTGGCCATAGAGGGAGTGCAGTGCCTGATTAGTGATGTTTGTCATGGACTGGGGAATGTGGAGTCTACATATACACACACCCACATGTGCACACACACACCACAGACAGCCACACACAGTGATTTTCTTGCTTTAGTGTAGATGATCTTCACTTTTTACCCTCATTCAACTGTGATTGATTGATTGATGATTGTGTTAGAGATCAAACCCGGGGCCTCACATGTGCTATTGAGACGCTCTGCTGTTGAGCCTTTGGTTGGCCGAGACCAGAGGTTGCCCTCTGTCCTGAATGCCAGAATTGCAAACGTGTGCCACAATGCTCAGCTCCTGTCTCTGTTGAACTTCTCCCCCACTCTCTTTCTAGGCTGAAAGCTCCAGTATACTAGAGGCAGGGATAGGAGCTGAAGCTAGACAATTGAGCGTGTTCTCCTTGGTGAATAACCTTTGACAGTCACCTGCTAGGAGACTGAGATACCTGTAGACAGTGAAAAACCAGAGCAAGTTGTCGAGTCTTGGATGTGGGAATGTGATTTGTGTTTTGGAAAGGTCCATCTTGTGGTGATGTGGAGTGTAGATAGGATAGGGATGGGAGTATAGACAGGAGATAAAGAGATGGAACAAAAAGTCTCTGGTGACGTAGTAGGAGGGAGAGTTGAATACAAGAGATGTAGATAAGGGGGGTGTTAGGAGATGTTATGATGGGAGGCACAGTTGCTTGGCTGGTGGTTCCCAGGTTGGGTGGTCAGTTATGTGGGTGGTGGGAGCTTTCTTCACAGGAAAGCAAGGAATTTGGTAATTTGTGTTTATCTCTACCTTCTTCCCCTCTACAGTATGAAGCTTAAAACCCCCACCCATTTGTCTGTCTCCAGTGTTTCCATCTCTAGTATTGACTCCTGAGCCTCACATGCCCAAGTGCAATGTCAGTTCCACAGTGATCACTAGGGCTTGTCAGCATTTATCTCCACAGAGCAACCATGAGGGTAAGGCTGTCTCATCCCGGATGATGTCCATATGCTCCGAAGGAGTTCAGCAGGTGTCTAGTCATAAAGGAATGAACTGATGGTGCTGCTCTCATTAGCTCTTCCAAGATGCCTACCATCCATGCTGCTACCTGAGTCATGATGTGGGCATGATACTTAACTTCCTTTTGCATCCACTAGTCTCAGTTTCATTTGACAACCAGGAGTTTCCATTGTCCCCGTCGCAGTTCAGAATTACATTAATCATCTCCTGAAAACTTGCCACAGCTTCCGGTCTGTTCCCTGTCCCTTCCTGTGAGGTTGGTTCTTCATGTATCATGCTCTTACAAGTGTATAGGGATGTAAGGGGGTAATCGACGATGTTCATTCTAGGGATTCTTTCAGACTATCTTCCTGTATGACCCCCACCACTTCCTGACTCCTCCCGGATTGTACTGCCCCTGTATCCCAACATCTGATTCTTGCTCGTTGTCCTGCCGGACTGGGATCCTTTGCAATTCTTACTTTGGGTTTTCAATGGATCTTTAGCTCTGTGTTTCCCTGGATATAGGATCTCCTGGAGCCTTGGTAATGACAATGTCCCTGACAACCTACATCCCTGGGGCCCTCATTGGCTTGGTGGGCATCGTGGCCTCCATTCTAGTCTTCGCCTCAGAACGGGGTGGTGGGTTTTTTGATGCCTGTTTGCGTGGGTTAATCTCTGCAATCTGATGATGGATTATTATATTGTAGCTCTGTTTAAAACCTTCCAGCCGGCCAGAAACAAGGAGAGAGACTACGGCAGAGAAAATAGGCCACCATCATGGACTGTAAGTAAGTATTCAGACATCTGGTTGGGCTCGCAGACTTTCCTTACTGGTCACTTGTATATGTTGGGGTATGATCTCACCAGAAAGGAATGGCATAGAGTCTGGCAGATAGAAGGTAACCATCCTGCAAATGGTCTCCTACTCTTATTCCATCTACCTTTGAATCTACTCTTATAATAAGACTATTTTAACAGCTTTTTATCTCTGGCCACATCTAATACCCATCAGGATGGAGCCAAAGGTGGTGCAGGAGCAGCAAAACTGAAAAAAAAATCAACAAACCATAATTTGGAAAATCAGAGACTGTACATCAACCACTTGGAACCAGGCCAGCCTAATCTCTCCCCATCCTAAAGCTCAGGGATATTTGCGGAAGAGGGGGCAGTAAGATTGTAAGAGCCTAAAGATGGGGAGGAGCAACGATATGCAAGATACTCCATACAAGTTAAGGCCAAAGTAATCATAATAGGATTTTGCATGACCTGCGCAATGACCAACATATCATTGAACCCCCAAAGTCTAGCATGGACCATAGGCACTACAATCTTTAGAAGCAAGGGATTGACAGCCACAATACTGTTCCTATACTAAAGGGGAACACACACACACAAAAAGAGCTCTAGGCAATGCCACTGAGTCCTGACACCTCATCAGAGAGGAGGACCCAGAGGGAAGTTTGACATGCACACTATAGGATGCTCCAAGAATGGGGGGAGGGCACTGGGAGAAAGGGAGGATGGGGGGAAAGGAAAGGGAAAAGGTGGGAAGGGAGCAAGGGGATCCAGGGGGGGTGGAGGGGGGGAGGGAAATGGGGTACTTATTAACTTTGTATGAGTGGAAGAAAAAAAACCCTCCAGCCGCAGCTCCCTGCTGGCTTGAGTGGGAAGCCCCGCTTCGGTGAGGTGGCTCCTACCTGCCACTTTAGAGTCTTTCTCTGTTCTCACATTCTTCATTTTTTTGGTTCCCTAAATGCGGCTTTCCTATATCTTGGAAGCCATTCCATGGTCTGGTTTCTGATTGAAATTCTCTCGTATCTCTCCACTCTCACCTGGAACACGGTTAGAAACCTCAGTGCCAGGTGCTGAGATTGGAGATTGGACCACTTGGCAATGGGAACCACAACCCTCCCCAGAGCACCAGCTCCCGACCCAGATATCCCATCTGTGAGACGATAATGAGTAAATAAGACCAATGCCGAAAGATTCAGATGAAAGAGGCCCACTGTGACAGTGTTTATGACAGCAGAAAATTGATTTAAAAAAATGTAATTGGGGTGAGGATGTAGCTCAATACAGCTTGCTTGTCATTCAAGAGGCCTCTTTCAGTCACCAGCATTGCAAAAAACAAACATACCCTTCAAAACATAGTTCGGTCTTACAATATTACAAGTATCATCTATTAGCTATGACTATCTGTATTCATGTGGAAAAATGTGCATGATCTATTGTGAAGGCACAATCCAGTGTGGAGAACACTACCTTCCACATATGCTTCCGTACCCAGCGAATATAAAATAGCAGTCATATTTTCCCCTCTGGTCTTATGAGTATGGGTCACGTTATTTTCTCCTTTCTGCTTTTCCTTATTTTACATTTTTTTTTTGCTGCAAGAAAGAGTTATATTAATTTCTACTTAGAAAGGAAAAGCAAGTGGCTCCCGAGAGACGCTGGGCTAAGGACAGATCATCAGCACAAAGGTCTCTCACCAAGGTCACATTTCACTCCTCGCCAGCCAACATCGCAGTCACAGGTGCCGTCTCCTGAGGGTCCTTGGTTGCATCTTCCGTGGACACAAGAACAAGCTGAGTGAAAAAACATTGCAGGTCAACAGACCCTGACCTGTGTTCAACATTCCATGGTTATTTCCTGGGTAGATTTCCTTGCACCACATTCTCTAAACTGGAACCAAGGAGTCCTTGTCTTTCACAGAGGGTGACATCAGGCTGAAGTTAAGGGAAGGATCATGCACAGGATGTAGGGATGTAGGCGAGCAGAGATCCAGGTCATATTTTAGCAAAGCAAGTCCTACCATAGCTCTGGGACATGACACTGCAGGTCTGACTTAAGAGAGACTATCTTCAGTCAACATCATCTAAGGGTCACCAGGGGCCATACAGGTTGATTTCAAAAGATGCCTATTTGATGCTGGTTTTATAGGTAAGCGCTAGGTTTAATTAAAAGACCTGCCCTCAAAATAAGGTAAAAGAGTGTCCAAGGATGATTCCCCATATCAACCTACACACACACACACACACACACACACACACACACGCATTCATATGTATGTGCATGCTCACAAGTATATACACGTGTCCACCCCACTTGCAAAGACACACAGACGCACGCATTCACGTTTGCACACATGCACGCACGTATCCCAAACACTCATACATATTAAAAAAGGAACTTGATGAAGGTCTGGGGGATGACTCAGTGGTTAAAGCACTTGCTGTGCAAGCAAGGATCCTAGATCCAAGCAGGATCCCCAGATCCTGCATAACATGCTGAGCAGATGTGGCAGCACACCTGTGATTCCAGTCTTGGAAGACGGTGACTGGAAATCCCCAGAGTAAGCTGTTTAGCCAAACTAGCCCTATTGATGAGCTCTGGGTTGATTAGAAATCCTATCTGAAAAAAAAGACCAAGATGGAACAGTGATTAAGGATAATTCCCAGTGTCAATCTCAAGCCTCCATAGGAATGTGCATATGGTGTGCATGTGTGCCCACGCACATGTGCCCTCACACAAGTGAACATGAACATACACATACAATCACCCCACATGTAAATGGAAAAAAAATAAATTGATGAAAACTATGAATACCATAACCCCCCAAAACCAAAACAAGACAAAACAACATCTCATTCAACTTTGGGCCTTGCTGGACCCCGTAAGAGTTCCCTATGGCATTTTTAGGTTAAGAAGTCCTGCAACAAATGTAAACAAGTAAGTTTTCCAAATTACGGGGAAAAAAATTGTGGTTTTAGTGATTGATTATATGGCCCAAGAACAATCATTCAATTATATATTGTTTGTTTAGCTTAAACCAGCTATTGGAAAAATAGTGATAATTAAGTTTATGATTTTTAGGATCATTTGTTTCCTAAACAGGGGATTGGAAGCTTCTTGCCTTCTCTTGCAGGTGTTCCTAACCACAAGGAAGTCAGAATTGAAGTCAGTAAGACTTGCTTTAAACTCCTCACTAGTTTTTCAGAAGACAGAGGCTCTTTCTTGCTGTTGGTGAATTAACACAGTAGCCTTTTCATGAAAGATGACTTGATTTAAGAGTCAGATTTTAGAAGCAAGCTTAGGTATGCATTCAAATCTCAGTTGTGTTTCTCCTCAGCTGACCTCATTCAACCTCCCGTCCTTAATATCTTTCTCTGCAAAGTGGCCATAATGACCCATGTGCATAGCACTCTTGTGTGGGCCAAACGGGATCATTTGGACACACTACGGAGCAAGGTCAGCAATAAGTAATCACAGGGATAGACTGTCCACAAGAAATCTGAGAAAGATGTTGGGTAGGGAATAATACCACTAGGTGAGAGTAGCTTGGTAGGTTCAGGTCAGTGACAAAATGTTTAGAAACACTACCCTAAGTAAATGACACAGGTGTGTGTGTGTGTTATTGTTGTTTCGTTTTTATTTTATTTTATTTTATTTTTTTGATACAGTATCTCCCTGTGTAGCCCAGGCCGGCCTCAAACTCCTGACAATCCTCCTGCCCCAGCCTGCTAGAATTATAGGTAGGAGTCAACAGGTGCTGCTTATTGAGGCTTTTATAGCTGGTGACAGTAATGGCAGGTAGGATTCTAGCTGCCTGGGAGGCGGCAGGGTAAAGAATACAGAACATGAACTGTTTCTCACAGGCTGCTGGCTAGTTTTTTTAAAAATTATTTATTTATTTATTTATTTATTGAATTGTGCATGTGTATGTGCGTGCGCGTGTGTGTAGAACCACCAGGGACGCCTCCACCTCCTTCTTGTTTACTCTGCCCCGGGATTCACACGCTCTGCCCTACCAGGACCAGAAACGTAGGCCGCCCTCCGCTTCCACCCAGCATCTATATGTGGGGTCTAAGATCCGAACTCAGGACCTTCCGCCTGCAAGGCAGAGGCTCAACCCCTGAGCCACCTCTCCAGCCCGTTGCTGGCTAGTTTTGACCCGGGGAGCTGGCGGGGGCAGGGGAGGCGATGCCCACTCACCTTGGTCGCAGTGGATGCCATAGTGGCCCTCCACGCAGGTCTCGCAGGCTGTCCCACTGAAGCCGGGGCCACACTGGCACACGCCGGTGCCGTTCACGCCGTCCAGACAGATGCCGTTCCCAGAGCACAGGTTCTGGCCGCCCCCGGGGCACGCCTGGCACTGGGCGCCGAAGAAGCCAGCGCAGCAGGCTCTGGTCTGCAATAGGACAGGGTGGGCGGCGCTTCCACCTGCTCTGGGGGCTGGGGCAGGGTGCGTGCGCAAGTTTCTTTCACCCCCCCCCCAGGGCTTGGAAGGAATGGGGGGGACAGGGCCCTCCGCTGGGTGAGCCTCAGCAGGTTCCGGGGTCACTTGTCTCCGTGGAGAAGATAGGAAAGAGGGGTGATAAAAGGCAAGAAAGAGATGAGGACGAAGCGGGACACAAGGATCTCAGGAAGGACGACTCAAGCACGACGGCTTTGTGAGCTAGAGGGAGGGTCTCCGTGCAAGGCCAGCTTGTGCGAGCCCCTGTCTCAAACAAATCCGTTTTGTAAAACGAAGCAAGCAAAACACGCTGGGCCTCCTGTGACCGGTTGGCCTTGACATCCTCATCTCTCCCCGCCCAGTGCTGGGATCCTAGGCCCACATTCCAAGAACAAAGAACACACGTGGTGCTGGACCAGCAGTAGGCTTGGAGCATCCCCAGGCCCCGAACTCTTCTCAGCGGATGTAATTACATCTGCTGCTGAAGGAAGGGAGGACTTGGGTGTTGGATGAGAGTCTCTAATAGTTCATGAGGCCCTGAGAAGTCTGTTTGGCTTTGACTTTAAGTACATTCAACACAAATTGCCTGAAGTGTCAATCTTTGCATTTAAGCCCTTCCCTCTCACACCCTCCAATACAGGCCGAAGGATAGGTGTAGTCCCCTAGGAATGAATCAGCGCAGGAAATTAATCAGGACAGAAATTTTCCTTCCGATTCTGAAAGTGACATCCAGAGATTCTGAATTCTTGGGGGGAATCTCAGTTCCTAAATGACCACATGCCCCTCCTAGTCCCTTAGATAAGCGAGTGGCACCTGCTTTGCCTTTTGCTTATATTTAATTAGTTAATTACATTAGTTATACACGTGCATGTGAGAGGAGGGATGTCCTTTTCACATCAGATTCAGTTTCTTCCTTGTGTAATTGAGGATCGATTTATAATATACAAGATTACATTAAAACCCAAGTGAAAGACTATTAAAAGAAAAAACTCAAGCGAGAGGATCAGTATTTGCCTTTTGTTCTAAATCACGATGTTGCGGCAGGCACACAGTATTTTTTCTTTATAATTGAATGCCTTTTTAAAAAAATTTCCTCCATTTTCTGGTTTCCACAGCTATTCTGAGTTTAATTACTACCACTGCTTAGGGTGACAAATGACGGTGAAGAGGAGGAGGAAGAGGAAGAACAGATGGTAGAAAGAATACACGCACAGGCATTTGGAAAAGTCAAGCATATGATTGAATTCCCCCTTGACACTGAAAATCTGAACGATGAGCTCATACTTACAATGACAGTTTTCACACACTTTGACTGACACCCAATGAAGGCAGACCTCTTTCCCATGAAATAAATGGTATAGATACATTTCCTTATCTCATTGCCCTGTGAAACAGTAATGATTTCGGTCAGTGTTTTTGGCAGGAGAAGAGTTTTTCAATTACGAAACACGAGGAAGTAGGTGAAACCTTTTTAACATGTTCTAGAAAAAGAGGGTGTGACTCCTTGGTGCTGCTTTATAAGAAGAAAACAGTCTTGCAGGGTTGGTGCAGAGGTCCAAACAGTCAAACTTCAAATGTATGCTACAAAAAGACTCAATCGGTTTTGGAAGAGATAAAAGTGTCCTGCCAGCCATGTGCACCTGATTGATTTAAGTCTGAGCTTTAATTCTTCTTCTGCCTTGATCCAAGAAAGGACTGATTGCTCATAAAGATTTATAATATACAAGATTACATTAAAACCCAAGTGAAAGAATATTAAAAGAAAAAACTCAAGCGAGAGGATCAGTATTTGCCTTTTGTTCTAAATCATGATGTTACAGCAGGCACACAGTATTTTTTCTTTACAGTGATTGTTAGCAGAAGGAGTCTGGGCACACAAAAAAAGAACGCAAAACCAAAACAGCAACAATGAAAACTCCAGAAAACATGGTCTTTAATGAATTTAAAGATAAATCTACCTCTCCCGTGTTTCCATCTGTTTATTTGAGAAATCAGCTATAGCTTCATTTGCAAAAGGATCAGGCAGGCAGTCTGTCGGGCTGCTATGTTTTGGGACATGGAGTCTGTCTTTGTTGATAAGATTTCTTGCTGCTGTCACATGGCAAGAAAATACCTTCTTGTACTAAGAGTTGGTTTATGTGCCTGTTTCAAAAGTTACTAATTAAATTGAGTCTCAGTCCCTCAAAAATGCATTTAAGAGTCCAAAGATGCATATCATATAAAGAGACAGAGTTAAATTAAAACCCAGGGAAGGAACATGGGCAGTGAAAATGAGGTATTTTTTTGATTTGCTTTCCAGTTTAGAGTCCCCTCTTATCTAGAGACTATTTAACCAGAGACGGCAAAATACTTACGAGCGGTTTTGTTCCTGATGGGCAGATCGCCGGCTGGGGACATTTCCCACACTTTCCCTTGGTAATGACAGAGACAGAGGTGATGTTTCAAGGTTACTAGGTACAGTACAAAGTGAGGCTGCCGTTGTAAGTGTAGAGCGGCAGGTTTTAGAATGCATAGCTGAGAATCAGGGGTTGTCGTCTGGCCATCCTCTTCAGTGTTCGTGGATGCTAATGCTTTGCTTCCGGTCTTACCTGTTTGAATATAGCTTTTTTTCTCACAATAATTTTCTGATTTTAATAACCTCTTAACGTGTGGAATTCTACACTCATTTAAATATAAATATAAATCAATTAGATATAAATAAATACAAATTACAAAAATATAAGTATAAATAATATAAACCTCTTTCCTTCATTGACTTCTTGGAATACTTCTGCTTATTGAGCCAGGCAGGATCCAGTGCCTGACTTTGGAAGCACATGGTCCAGACTGAGGACGCTCCACAGAAATAACACAGAGAGCAAAAGTTAAGAATCAGCAGCTCTTGAGTGTTACCTGCTCCTAAAATAGGAAGAGACTTCCCTGTCCAGTTCTTAACTTGGTACCTGGTGACAGTGTAGGATTACTGTTGAGAGTTCTGTTTCCAGGGTCAAATGACCTGGATTTGAATCCCTTCTCTACCAGCTTGCAAATGTGTGAGTAAGCATGTATGACCTAATCTCTCTGTGGCTCATTTTCCCATCTATAAAATGGAGATAGTCATATCTCTTATGTACTTTTAATGGATATATAGATTAATAAATACACAATGCTTAGAGTGGTTCCAGGTACATATTAAGTATCTAAAACACACCAGCAATTATTATTACTGAAGAACTGTCTCATTGACTAGAATGAAAGATTGCATGATTTCATGCCATATATGATATGATATGTCCACTTCTATATTCTTCTGGTAGATTTGGCTTAGCTTAGGATATATAGGTTAATAAATACACAATGCTTAAAGTGGTTCCAGGCACATATTAAGTACCTAATATGTACCAGCAGTTATTATTATTACTAAAGGACTGTCTTGTGGCACCATTGATTCAGAGAGGCCCTAGCCCCGCTCCCAGGAGGTCTGGTTATAGACAAGCCCCGGCAAGTCCATGCCCGGGACATGTCCCAGTAGAGGAACCATACAGGTGGAGGGATGAACAACCCATGGGAAGGAGGGATGAACAACCAATGGAAAGAGGCCATCTAATCTGCCTCTGCAATGGACACCTAGTAAACAGCTAAATGATTGGTGGCTCCCCCCCCCCAGATGGCCACACTTGACTGGACCCCTGACCCTACATAAGCTCAAGCACTTCCTGAAATAAATAAGTCTGCAGCCAACTCATCCTCTGCTTGTTGCTTCTCCTCTGACTCCTGGGGTCTGGGTGGTGATCCCGTTCCTGCTCGCCCCCTCGCCTCCTGCTCTGAGGCCCCCGCCGTTTTCCCTCCTTTCCCAGGCTGACCCAGCGGGGATTCGGCAACACTGTCTTGTTGACTTGAGTGAAAGATTGCATGACTTCATGCCTTATATGATATGACATGACCACTTCTATATTCTGGTAGATTTGGCTTAGCCAATACTTGCCATAGCTGTAACATAGGCCCCTCCTTCCTCGTGCCTGTGCTAGACATAGCATATTTCCCTTTTCAGAGAGCCAGGCCTTCAGAATCCTGCTTAACGCAGCCTTCCAGGCAGCTTTTTCTAGGCATTCCAGGTACAATCTACTAAACTAGAGGGTATGTCCACTAAGTGGTGGGTTGTGTGTTACTCATCTTTGTTATCTGTAGTCTATTATGCTCCTTGGCACATAATTGCTCATTGAGTGGTGGGGATCTTGTTTTTGTTTGTGTTTGCGTGTTTGTTTACAATTCCCTACTAGCAGAATAGAACAGAGCCTTACTGCCAGGCTACTCACTGAGTAGTTTCTGATCTACTGAACTGAGATACCCTGCTGGAAAATTCTTAAGCTTAAACAGTATCTAGAAAGCAACTCATCACACATCCTTTGCATCATTGACTCTGGATATAACTTACTCGTACAATCGTGGTGTCATTACTGTCACATCTGTTCTTCTGAATTTCCAGAACTTTCTCCAGGCCATGGATCACTCCCTTGTCAGTCGCTACATTGGTGTAGTTTATTGGAGCCTTATTTACATAGAGCTGTAAATAGGAGAGTTAAACGTGGCTTTATTAAAGTGGTACTGGGAGAAAGGGAAGACAGAGAGTGGAGATTCTTAACATGATGACAACCTGGAGATACCTCAGTTTACCTTAGAGTAACACACTGCAATAGACAGAACTTTGACCTGGGAAAGGGGAGTCTCAGCCATAGTCCTGCATGGGGTGCCATGCAACTGTGTGATGTTGGGCCAACTGCTTTTCCTTTCTGAATCTTATCAGTTCACTTTGTAAAAGAAAGAGGTTCTAGATCATCTCTAGGTGCCCATCATCCCTCAGATGAATTGATTTAAGTTTGTTTTGAAGTTTCTGTCTTGTGTTCCTTATCCTTGTGCCCACTGGCAGGATGACTTTATAGATATGCCTAGTTGCTTGGTCTGGTGGTGCAGCGTGAATGCTTCTGGCAACCAGGTCACAGAGGATACAGTTCAGCCCAGCCACATGTGCCTCTCTTGTAACTAATCTTCAGGCAACCTTCGGAAAGGCTAAACGACATCTACGCAAGAATGAAAATAACTAGATAGATTCGTTCTCAAATGTTCTGTTTGCACATCTTTATTGAGAGTGTCCATGAGCATCTAAGACTCAGGGACCAAGTCAATATTTAAAATGCGGCCAATGGACAGATGGCTCAGAAGTAAAGTTCCTGCTTTGTAAGCAGAAGGTCCTGAGTTCAGATTCTGGACCCCATGTAAAAATATCAGGAGGAAATAACGGCAGCCTGTACTTCTGATTCTAGGAGGTGGAGCCTGGAAAACTCTAGACCAAAAAAAACACAAACAAACAAAAAAAAAAAAAAACAGAGGAGATAGAGCAATCCAGGGTGATTTCCAAAGTCACCCCTGGACTTCCATAGGGACACACAGTGCCCTCTGATACACACAGACACACAAACACAGACACACACACAATAAATAAATAAATCTTAAAAATAATGCAGACAAGTGAAGCTCAATCTTGAACTGTAATTCTGTTTTGGTTTGTTTTAGGATAGTATACTGTACTGATTGATTAAAGAAAATTAGCTGAATCAATCAATGCACTTATTGATGTAATGAATATGAATGGAAGCCAGCAGTTCCTTAGGAAATTGGGGTGATGCTACCCCAAGATAATGTTTGGGGCTGTTGTTGGAGAAGAGAAGGGAAATTCTTCACTGGCCAATCTGCCCACTGCTGGATCATTTTTGCAATAGCGGGTGCTGGGCACTTGCCAGTACAGGCACCCCAGATGGGGCCCCACAGACCACAGATGCAGGGGTCTGTAGGAGTGGGAGGGAGATGGTTGGAATGCAGAGCAGGATGGAGTGGTAAAGGGCGGGGGGGGAGAAAAAGGGATGGTGGTGGATAAAGGAGTGAAAGACACATACATCCATTCTATTTGTGCATTAAAGTTTCAAAGAATAAAGAAAAAGTATAAAAAATTGGGGTGCTATATATATCTATGTGAGTGTGCGTGTGTGTGTGTGTGTGTGTGTGTGTGTTTGTGTCTGTGTGTAGGTAGGTAGGTAGATAGGTAGTCAAAGCAAGGTTGAGATTGGGGGAGGGATAAAACTGAAACTTATTACACTGAGCAGATAATGTTAGTCTCCATAAAACTGAAACTTATTACACTGAGCAGATAATGTTAGTCTCCAATAAAGATTTAAAAATCATAAAATATATATTAGACAAAATCTTCAACCCTCGGGCTGGAGAGGTGGCTCAGGGGTTAAGCCTCTGCCTTGCAGGCGGAAGGTCCTGAGTTCGGATCCCAGATCCCACGTATAGACGCCAGACGGAAGCGGGGGTGGCCTGCGCTTCTGGTCCTGGTAGGGCGGAGCCTGTGAATCCCGGGGCAGAATGAAGTGGAGGCGCCCATGGTGGTTTGCGAATTCGTCCGTGGTTCTACACACACACAGACACGCGCGCAAGCACATACACACGCATATGCACACAGTTGAATAAATAATAATAATAAAAAAAATTTAAAAGTATGCTTCCAGGAAAAATAAAATATTAAAAAAAAAAAATCTTCAACCCTCCCCATTGCAGCAGTATTATAATGGCCTCACTGAGTGCTTAAATTTCAATCTCCACTGAGTGCTACAGCCTTTTTTTGATTTGCTTTCAGTCGAGTGAATTTCTATTTTGATGTTTTGATGAGTAAGGACCGAGTTCTCTAGAGATGTTTCGAGGTCAGTGCACTTTCAGAAAACCATGAGAAAGATTTATTCAGTCGTAAGTGGCAATAGCACACATTACCAGAATCTCAAGATGCTGAGCTATTTCTGACTATCCCAGCATCAGAACATTTGATTTAATACTGCTTGATTAGACATTTAGAAGTCTGAACTGTTCCCATCATGAGATATATCCAGAGAATTATGGGTTGCACTAAAAATCTGATATAAACACACCTACTTGATTAGAAACCTCTTTTCCTCCGTTCTATTGTCAGAGAAAGTAAGTGACTCTTGATCAAAGCAAAGCTGCTATTGTAGGAATAATTCTTATTCTAAATCAGATCATTTCTGGACTGATGGAAAATTAACGTCACAACACTGAAACTGATTCAACTAACAGCACTCCAATATTCGTCTCTACATGATAAAATGAAGATGACAGACAAAAAACCTCCGAAAGTTCTTGATTAATAATCTCCAGCATAAGAAAATATATTTAGTTGGATTCTTAACACCCAGATGGAAGTCTTAAAGAAAAATATTTGCAATGAAATTATTTTCTAAGTGATAAAGAAAAAAAACTTTAAAAAATCCTCAGTTGATGACTCCGTGGTTAAAGCACTTGCTGTGCAAACAAAAAGACCAGAGTTAGGGTTTCCAGGACCAACTTACAATGCCAGGTGAGTGTGTTGGCATGCCAGTCATTCTGCCCTCTGAAGAGGAGCCTGGGAATCCCTGAAGCAAGCTGGCTGGTGAGACTGGCCCCATTGGTGAACTCTAGTTTAATTAGCAGCCCAACCTGGAGACAGGAAGGTGCAAGAGCGATCCAGGATAGTTCCTGGTAGCATCCCTGGGCCTCCACATGCATGTGCCCTTGTAGTGCTGGGATTAGAGGGCAGACCTGGATCCTTGGTGTCTCTTAAATACGTTTATTTGTTAATTCCACCAATTTTCTTGTGAGAATTTTAGAATTATATTGTTTCTTGTTAAATTTTCATAAATTTATCATTTATGAGAGAGAGAGAGAGAAAGAGAGAGAGAGAGAACAAAAGAAAGTGTATATATACATACATCATGGCACACAGATGGAGGTCAGAGGACAGCTTTTAGAAGTCAGTTCTCTTCTTCCACCATGTGGGCTTCCGGGAATGGAACTCAGATCGCCAGGTTTGCAATCAGGTACGTTACCTGCTGGGCGTTTCTCTGGCCCAGATTGATCTCTTTACTTGATATTTGAAATATATTAAATATTGGGTTGGGGAGATGACTTAGGGGTTAAAGTCTTTGCCTTGAAAGGACCTGAGTTCTGATCCCCAGATTTCATGTAGAAATGTCTGGCAGAAATGACAGCAGTCTGCACTTTCACCTTGAAAGGGAGAATCTGGGAAACCCGAGAGCAAAGCAATAAGGAGGTGTCATAATTCAGAATGATTCCCCCTGTTACCCTTGGGTCTCCATTGGCACTTGAGCGTGTACACACATACATGTTAAAAACATGTTAAATACTAGTTTCATGAAATCTTTCTATGAATTTTAACTATTTAAATACCTAGGCATCATGTGAGATAAATACTAGAATACTCTTGTGGTGGTTGGTGCAGTCTCTAGGATTATGCAATGATAATAATGTGAATTTGTTTAACTCCTGGGCCTGCTCCTAACACCCTGCGACCAATACCACATCCTGGAAATTGGCTTGAACAACCAGATTCCTTTCCATCTTGGAGACATATTGGGAACCGTCTGCTGGGATTGTGGGTCCAGAGCTGAAGGGGACCCAGTACTGCCTGGACACAAACTGTCTGAAGGATAAACACAGGAAAGGTGGGTGTAGTTCGGCCATTGTTTTCTGGTTGAACACAGACAGTTGTTACAGGTTGATGAGACTTAGGAAGTACTGGAGAATTCCTCCATTACGGAAGAGAAGAGGGTTGGGAGGAGCTGAAGCACTTGCTTTTGAATGAAAGGACGCACCTGACCATCATGGAGAAAAAAGCCCAGGAGGAAGGAGAAGCCCAGCATGGTCTCTCGGTGCATGCCATTATGCAAATCATTCTTCAGGAGTTTCTCCTGCAGGACCACATGATACCGGAGTATGTCTTCCTCCTGTGCCACAAAGAGAAGGAAAAGTCAATTAAGAAGTCAGTCAGCTGGCCAAACACTAGGCTGTGGCAGGACCATGAGGTTTACATGGAGTAGGAGTGGCTTGCCCAAGTGCAAAGCATCAAGGCACAAAGATACTGAAAAGTCCTAAGGCGAGTTGTGAATGGAAGAACTTGAGAAATTTCCAAGTAGGACGGTTAAGAACATCCAGATGGGGGGGTATGAAAGTGACAGGTAGATTTTAATACAGTATATAGATTTCAATTGCCCAAATAAATTCAACGTGAAATAGATGCAATCAATTTGTGTCAGAAAATTGTTGCCATATAAAATATTAATGACAAGGATATGAAAAATATTTCAAGTATCTCAGTATTATTATAATAAAATATTCCCAGCAAAATAAAATTGTGTGCCAAAAACTCGCCTTTTGTAAGAAAAACACTACAGCCATTTATATCACCAGTACGAAGACTTGGATTTAAAAGAGTTTTGATACCCAAAGGAATTTTCTTTTCTGTGGATAAAATCCACAGATAATTGCACAAGTGACTTGTGGAGTATTAGGATTGTGATTATAAATGGTTTGTGATATGTGAATTGTATGTTTGGTTGTTTTTTATATACTTAATGGGATGTTAAAGTCATTCTAAGATTTTTCTACATGAACAGAAAACTCATGTAGGTATGGACACTAGGTAAACGCCCTCAGTCAAATTTTTTTATTAAATATTTTATTTAATATTTTATTACTGTCTTCTAGGTGTCTAAATTTCCAGCCTTCCTATTGTACTGGTAATTATATATTATAGTAGAATAGTTTGTTGCCAACTCTTTATATTAAGTAATTCTTTTTTTAAAAATTTTTTATTATTTATTTATTCAATTGTGCATGTATGTGTGTGCGCATGTGTGTAGATATGTGTGTGTGTGTGTAGAACCACAGACGAATTCGGGAACCATCATGGACCGCCTCCACCTCCTCCTTGTTTATCTGCCCCAGGATTCACAGGCTCCGCCCTACCAGGATCAGAAACGCAGGCCGACCCTGCTTCCGCCTGGCGTCTATACATGGGGTCTAGGATCCGAACTCAGGACCTTCCAAGGCAGAAGCTTAACCCCTGAGCCACCTCTCCAGCCCCTATATTAAGTAATTCTTATCTATTTGCAATATTGTTGTCTAATAAACAATGAAGTTATTGACATGTAAAAAAAATCCCTGATGATTTCATTGGGCAGAATGGCTGTGACGAGCCCCTACCTCCAGTTTGTCTTTTGCCTAAGGAATCATGAGAGAAAGTTCCAGAGGAAGTTTCAGAGAGCTTGACCTGGATCCCTGCAGGTGGGGTGGTATGCTGGACTGGGGCCCATTCTGTCAGAGCGATCTTGTTAACTAGGGACTGCTGCTGAATTGTTTAACAGTAGGGTTAGGGGAACTGTTGCTTTGTTGGAATAGATCCACCCTCAGAGAGCTGCCTTGGGGAGGGTGAAGTCGGGGGTGTCCCCTATGGCCTGGATGTGGGGCCATGGTGTCCTAGATCTTATCCTAATTGGCTGCCTTAGAATCCCAGAGCAACTGGGCTTTGGATGCTTAAGATCTTTCTCTCTTCCTCCCGTATAAGCTTCTTAATGTGTTTACCAGCCACCAACACTTGTAGACCTCACTTCAAACCTAGTGAACTCAAAGCGAGTCTCATGGCATCAGGCAGCAGAAGAGAAACATAATATGATAAAGGAGAGAAGATCACTGAGCCACCGTATCTCAGCTCTAATATGATGGGATTTGGCTTCCTCTAAGGCTCTAACCTTGGAAGATGCTTGAGGGAGATAAGAGGTTGATGCAGAAAGTGGGATATCTGCCCTCTTAGGCTTGCTCCTGGCTTCTCCACATCTTTTCCTGCAGTGGCACTGGTTCTGTATGGCAGTGTCCTGTTACCTATAGAATGAGCTTCGTATCAGTCCCTCAGGTACCGGATGAACAGTAAGCATATGGGTTCATGTGCAGAGATCCAGAGACATGCACTAAAGGCCATTTGCAAGTGGCACGGGGAGGTGTGTGCATGTGTGTCTCTGCATGGGTCTCTATGAAGCATGAAGATCTGGACAAACAGGTTTTGATGAAAATGTGAAATGACTCATGAGTGATGGGTTAAAAATGCTGAGTGTTTGAGTTCTCACAAAATAACTTTCCCGGCTATTGTTTTGGATACTTACTAGGGTTGTAATCTTCTTTTCCCTGATGTAATTCTCGATGGCGTCATTGTTTGGAGCAAACACGGTGTAAGCATCTGCAGCCTCAATTGCATTTGCCAGATTGTATTGCTGCAAAAGAAAGACATGAAATTCTATGAGGGATTCCAGTTCCCAGGTAACTGGAGCAAGATGGTCATGCAGAGAACATGGTACTTGCAATGATGTAGCCCCGGAAGATGGAGTAGTCAGGCATCTGGTCCAGCCGAGTGAGTAGGTTTGGTAAAGAGCCAGTTAGACCTCTTTGGGGGATCAGCACCTGGGAAAAGAAACCACAAAATTCTGTCTGGTGAGTACATTTGGTAACATTTTCTATTCACTGGTACATATGGAAATTCTGTTGCTTTCTTTAGAAAGTTAAAGGAACCGGCACTGTGATTATTTTGATTATTCACAGAATAAAATTATTTTAGGACACAGAGTGACAAAGCTAGAAAGAACGTGGAAATGCTACTTTTTAAATCTTACTCTTAAATCAATTCTCCCATTTAGAGAAAATCTCATCATATGGACCACCCTAAGGAAGCCAATTCCACTTTTATTGATCTACTAGGGAATGCTCTGCAAATATAACTGAAATGCAATAGGTTGCAGTTAAAATCCATTTTTCTTCTCTTCACTTCTTATCCTGGAAATTTTAAGTCCATTGTAAACTGGCAACCTGAAATTGCTTCATGAAAATGTTTTGCCTAGTTTGTGCAGTGTAATAAAAACAAAAAGGGTACATAAAACATTTACATAAAACATTAGGTTTCTGAAGTGTGTATGTGTGTGTGTGTGCACATACGTGTGTGTTCTTTAACACATGCTAGGATTGGAGGCCAGAGCCTTGTGTAGATTGGGCAAACACCCTATTTCTGAGCTATATACAGTGCGCCTCCCCCCGCCCCCCCCCCCCCCTTTATTTTTAAAGAAACGAGGTCTTGCCTCGTAGCCTGGGCTAGCTTCACACTTGCTGTGATCGTCTTGGCTTAGCCTTCTGACTTAGGCTCCTGAGCACTGGGATTGTAGAGATGGCTCAGAACACCTAGTCTGACCTCTCATTAACGATTGGCATGGACATGGAACATTCAGCTATGGGTTTCCTAGGATTTCCTAGGGGTTTCCTAGGGTTTCTCCGCATACCCCAGGCCCTTTTCCATCTGCCTGACTTCCCTCATTCAATATTGTCTTCTATCCAGTCATCTAGAGGTCATCTATCCAGTCCATATGGCCATTTGCGTCTGCAAGCACAGCATGGTCAACCCTCAGACCCAGAGAACAATTCCCATCTCATTCTAGAACTTTCTTAACTGGAAGAGCGTACCGCCGGCACCACGCGTCCCTCGTTTCATTGCTCTCTAACATTTATTGAGTGTCCCCTACGGATCAGGCAGTGGACGCACCAATGACGCCGAGGCCCGGGCCTCGTCCTCGAGGGACGCAGGGCACGTGACCGGGGCGGCCCAGCCCCGTCCGCCGCCGGGTGGGGCGGGAAGGGCGTGAGCTAAGCACCGCCCACAGGCCGGAAGCAGGTGGTCTGGGTGGGGGCGGAGGGCGGGCCCTGAGCATCCTCCGCGCTCACTGGCTGCTCGAGCTGACATGCAAATGAGGCAGCCTTATTTCCGGCCGCCGCGGCCGCCATCTTCCGTGTCGCGCGCGCCCGAGCCGCCGAGGGTCTCGAGGGTCTCTCGGCGCGGGACTAGGCCGGCGTGGGATCGGAGGAGGCGAAGGTGACGGGAAGCGGGGAGCGCGCGCCCGAGCCCGAGGGCCCCCCGGAGGCGGGGCGGGCCCGGGATCCCCCCCGAGATGTTTCAGGTGCCCGTGGAGCATCCCGAGCGTCTCCGCGGCGCGCGGCCGTGGGTGAAGAGCGCGCTGGGGGTCGTGGGGCTGGAGCGCTGCGAGCGGCTGCTGGAGGACCTGCGGGACTTCGACCCGGGCGACGGCTACTTCCGGCGGACGGCGTGGCGCGACGTGGCGCCCGGGCCCGCGCGCGGCCGCAGCCGAGTGCGCTACCGCTCGCGGCCCTACTGCTGCGGCCTGTGCAGGTACTCGGCGCGCGTGCTCTCGGCGCACCGCAACCACCTGCGCCGCTGCCACGAGGACGAGGCCGACCAGGAGCTGCTGGTCGGCTGCCCCGACTGCTCCTTCTGCGCGCGGCCCCGCGTGGTCAGCGAGCACTTCCGCCTGTTCCACGAGCGCCCGCCCGCCGGCAGGAGCGACGGCGCGCGCTTCACCTGCGCCAAGTGTCAGCTGCACATCGCGTCCTATGGCAGCATGAAGAAGCACGTGCTCACCACGCACTTCCAGCACCTGCTCAACGCGTACGTCGGCCAGTCGAGGCGCCGCGCGCCTTTCTCGGGGGCCGGGGCTCCAGCCCCCGAGAGATACTTCTGCAAGAAGTGCAGCGCCGACCCCGGCAGTCAGGACGACCTGATAGTCCACATTCTGACCTCGGACGTCCACGGCGAGGTGGAGACGAAGCTGAAGTCGGCGATTTCAGAACATAGGAGGCCTTGGGTTCCCAAGCAAATGCATGCTGCCCCGAAAGCACGGGCGGGCCCGGCCGCACCGCCCGACGGCAATGCTCCTGGCACTTCCCGGCCAACCTTGCCACAAAATGGTCAAGGCCTGGCTGCGGTACAGCCGGTGTCTGCAGCTCCAGTGCAGCCCGTGACTCAGAGCCAGCCTGCTACCACATCCCAGGTGCAACCTGTGGCTTCAGGTACTTCCTGGAGTGTGACTAGTTCTCTGCCTCCTCCTCCTGCTGCTGCTGCTGCTGCTGCTGCTATGACTACTGCTACTGTTGAATCCCACTCTCCGCCTGCTGCTGCCGTTGAATCTCACTCTCTGCCTCCTCCTGCTGCCACTCTGCCTGCTGCTACTCCGTCTCACGTTGCTGTAGCGCCCAGCACTCTGCCAGTGGGCCGGAACAGCCTGGCACTGCAGCCTCCACCTCCTTCGGTGGTCTTTCTCTCATGGGAGGCCTCACCTAATCAGCTGGTGGATCCTCCTCTTCTACCTGTGAGTCAGTCACTTGGACCTGTGAGTAAGTCTGTTGGCATGAGTGTCCTCCCCAGGAATCAAGTCATGCAGCCTGGGAGTTTGCCCCTCCCACAGTCCATGGGACCTCCAAGTAGACTACGGAGACCTAACATCCTGCCTGCTGGTCTGGCCGTCAAGCCTGGGGTTCTGCAGAGTGCTTCGCCAGGGCCTATTTCTGTGGGTCAGTTGTTCTCATTTGCAGTCCTTCCTTCAGGCCAGATGACTCCCACTGCGGTGATTCCTGGACAGACAGCAGCTTCTGGGGTCCTGCCCCCTGGCCAGCTGGTCCAGTCAGGGGTTCTCCATGTTGGTCAGGTTGCCCCATCACAGGTTCTTCCCTCTGGCCAGACCGTGCCTTTCAGGGTCCTCCCTGCAGGTCAAATGGTGCCTTCTGGGTTGCTCTCCTCCAATCAATTGGCAGTCTCGGGTATTGTCCCTGTGAACCAGAGCCTGAACTCTAATGTTCTTCAGCTTGGTCAGCCCACGGCATCGGGACTTCTTCCTGTGGGCCAACTGGCCAGACCTGGCATGCAGAAGCTCAGCCAGCCTGTTGGCACCAGCATCCTGCCTGTGAACCAGCCGGAGAGAGCTGAAACTTCACAGAATACAACCAAGTCAGGCTCTGCTCTCAGGAAGCTCCTCCCTACAGGGACTCAGGTGAACGGGAAACCCACCTACACGTTTAGCGCTACACCTGTTGCTCTGCCTATTCCTTCCAGTCCTGGCCTTGTAACTGTCACCCCATCCCAAGTGCCCATCCAATTCCTGCCCCTGAGTGTGAGCACACAGGTGGCCAGCTTTCAGTCCAGCTCCACCTCCCAGCAGGGTCCGACAAACATGCTTGTTCAGGTCACTTCATCCGAAGCGGATATGAATCTGGTGCTCAGACAAACCAAGCAATGGAAAACCTGCTCTGATTGCAATGTGTCCTTCCCATCCAACATCTATCAGGCTCATGTGGAAGAGACTCACAAACAAAATGACTCTAACTCCAGTGAAAAACTTGAGCCCGAAAAGCTGGCAGTGTGTGCACCGTTCCTAAAGTGGACAAAGGAGAACAGTCACTGTCTCTCCTGCAAGTGCCTGGTTTCAGAAGAGGGGCTAATGTGCCACTTGCTCATGCATGGCTTGGGATGTCTATTTTGCCCACTCACCTTCCACAACATCCACGGTCTCTCGGAGCACTTGAAGATTAAGCACTTTGGGAAGAAAAAGCTATCCTTGGATTATAGTAACAGAGGTTTTCAGTTGAACCTGGATTGTGATGGAAACCTGTTGTTTCCCCATGTTGATTTCACTACCACCCTGCCAAAAGAGATGCTTGGGGAACGGGAGGTCTGTCTGGCTATCCTCTCTGGGATACACTCCCAATCACTGGTGCCCTTGTATGTTAAAGTGCTGCCTCAGGCTAACATTCCTAACCTGTCCAGTCAAGAGAAGCTGACGTGTCCCTTCTGTTTCAGCATGTTCATGATAGCTGATGCCTACAAGCTGCATCTGAAGGAGAGACACCATGTTATTCCAGTAATGACACGTCAATCTCTATCCTTTAAGTGTGTTCATTGTTGTGGGGTCTATACTGGAAATTTGACTCAGGAAGCCATTACTGTCCATTTAGTGGATTGTAGAAATGCTCCCAAGGTTAGTAGCTCACACCTGCAAGTCCATTCTGCCAAGGTCAGTAGCTCAGACCTGCAAGTCCATTCTGCCAAGGTCAGTAGCTCAGACCTGCAAGTCCATTCTGCCAAGGTCAGTAGCTCACACCTGCAAGTCCATTCTGCAAAGGTCAGTAGCTCACACCTCCAAGACTATTCTGGATTTGTTGAGAGTAGAGAAGTGCAGTTAGGCAACAGGGAAACAATTCTTGATTCTATCTGCCCTGTAGAGAAAAAGTGGTCAGATGGCCATTTGGAAGCGGAAAGTCAGAGGGACAGCGAGGAGCCCTTGCTTGTCCTAAAGATTGATGCAATATCAGACCCAGAGGAAGGAAACCGCTCTGTTCCTTTGAAGGGACAAAGTAATGAAAGCACGACAGAGGGCCTGGTAGTTAAGGATGACTTGCTCAAGGTCCTAGCATTAGATCCTAAAAATTACAAAGGCCATTCCTATGAGAAGAAAATACAATTTCTTAGAGATTATTTCCATAAGAAACCATATCCTAGCAGAAAAGAAATAGAATCACTGTCTTCACTCTTACTGGTGTGGAAAATTAATGTGGCTTCATTTTTTGGAAAAAGAAGGTATATTTGCATGAAAGCAATAAAAACCCATAAGCCCTCTGTACTTCTGGGTTTTGATATGTCTGAGCTTAAAAATGTCAAACATAGATTGAACTTTGAGTATGAACCACAGAAGTCAGCCTGATGTCTTACACAGTAGTTTTATCGATTTTGTACACTCACTTTTGGTCTGTTGTGTCAGTATCTGTGACTCTTCTGGGTGGTCCAGGTTCTCAGAAAGTCTTAGGTTAAAGAAGCAATTACATCTCTGGATTTCCACAGTACAATATCAGTTTGTTAATCTGTCATGTAAATTAAATCTATTGATGTTCCATCTGCTTTATATTTCTAGTAGTTTCAATATTGAATGTTAAAAACCTGAAATCTAAATTCTGCTTAGTCATGAATGCTTGATCAGTTGGAAATCGAAGTAGCATAGTGTTCTGTCAGCTTTAAAGGCAGCAGTTAAGGCCACATTGTATGTTTAGAGAGTGGGTCTAAATACATATTTTTT
Source organism: Typhlomys cinereus (assembly GCA_023101885.1). Classification (NCBI taxonomy): domain Eukaryota; kingdom Metazoa; phylum Chordata; class Mammalia; order Rodentia; family Platacanthomyidae; genus Typhlomys; species Typhlomys cinereus. The sequence continues at coordinate 4,831,660 of JALPQD010000097.1, forward strand.
AGGTATTAATTTTTGCTGATTCTGTGAAAAATATTTGCTTATGAGATTATACTTTTGGTTTCTTTTTTTCAGGTTTGTCCTGAAGCTTTTTTTGAAGTAAATTATAACTCATAGAACATTGAATGTTTCCATTTATTAAAAATAATCCTGAATCGGGTTCACAGCTCATAATCAAGCATTATTTTGTAAGTAAAGTCTTTGCAAAAGCAGAAATACTTTTCATTGCAGACTTGGTGACATAGTTATCTTTCCTCTCCATTGAAAGATAAGACAATATCTTATCTTTTCATGCCTTAGAATAAACATTGAGAAAACACACCTAGAATTATGGTAACTGAATTGCTCATGAACTAGCAGGGGAAAGAAGGACTGTGACACACATATATGTAATTCTTGCTGCTGTGTGTGGACCTTACTTGAAATAGAGTGCAGGTTTCAGATGCAGGATAAAGCAGGTAGACTGGAAGCTCTGTTTCCCTGCTTGGGATAGTTTGGGCAGACATGTTAGAGTTGGGCGAAATAGGCTTTCTTCTAGCCCAGGTGTCCAGATGAATAGGATTACTAAAGACTTACCATTCTCTCCATGTCTGCGGATGCCAACCATCCCCTCATATATAACATAAATCAATAGACTGGTAATGTGGACCAACCAGCTTGAGTCATTAGATGCATACAGAAAAGAGGCTTGTCCTCATAATAACATGATGTTATATAGATTAAAAAAAACATTTGCATGTAATTTTGTAACAGGTATTCCAAGCAACTGTGAACCTGGTTTGCTATCGGTGTACCCTTGTCAGTTCTGAGAGCATGTTGAGCTTTTTATATTTCAGAGTGTCTGTTTGAATTAAAATTTGTTATGCCACTGCCAAAAAAAATAAAAGTTTGTTTGAATATAGACATACAAGTATATTTCTGTGTTGTCTGAGGCCAGTTTTGCATCACAGAGGCAGAGTCGAATAGTGACAGACTATGCCATGCAAATTTAATGTTTACTATGGTTCTTATAGCTCCTGTATTAGAGGAAGACAAACATTTCTGAGCGGGGCAGAAGGGCTTGAGGTGATTAGCTGGCTGTGACAGACTTCTGAGCTTTGAAGAGATGAGCTGGGAGGACTCGTTGGATTGATGCCATGCAGCATGATAGGCAGGCATTTGTGGAAAGCAAGACTTTGAGAAAGCCACCCCTTCTAACCTTTGTAACCCCAAATGTGTACAAGTCAAGGGAAGTGGCGTGGTCTGCACTGTAGCCCCACTCCATCCTGTGGCCAGGCCTCTCTATGCAGTGCATAGTCTGCACAGATGTTCATGTGGCCTGACAAAAGCAACACAAAGCCAGTGGACAGATGGAACACTTGAGGCACGACACAACCCATGGGCTAAGCAGAGAACAATTGGGTGACACCATTCACGCTTGTGCTCACATAGCTTCTTCCTCAATCTAGTTACTTAACCTGGGAAGTTTTAGTTCACTTACAGCATGGCACTTCCTAGCTTAGAGTGGTTGCAAAAATCAAGTGAGACAAGGTTGGATGGTTCACATAGTGCCTGGTACTTAGTGACCCTTCAAAAATTCCTATTAAACAGGGCAAGGCGCTTGTACTGAGGAGGGACATGGAGAAGTGCGGTCACCTTCTGTCATTAGAAGGGCTTGGTTACAGTACAGGATAAGATCATTGATGGTTATACCAAATAAGTTCTGTATGAAGAAATCCCAGTGGAAATCAGAGGACAAAGCGACTAAAAGCAACATTTACTGGGATGCATTAAGCAGTAGACAGTGAAGATATTTAGCCCTCCACAGGAAAAAAGGCTCAGGTGGTTATGTGATGCAGGTAAGTGTTCGAACCCAGGCTCCTCAGCCCCTTAACATTTACCCTCTTAGAATTCCTCAGTGGTGAGAGTTGTGTGAGAGGGCTCCCCAGAGGGCTGGGACTTGAACCAGCCACCATGATAAGCTCAGCTAGGAGATGGGTTGAGGTACTGTCCTAAGTCATAAAAAAAATGTGGGAGAAGAGGGCATTTCATGGTGTGAAAATGGTGGTGTAGTGTGTGCATGTAGTGTGTCACGTGTGTCTTCGGAAATCATCAGGTATGTTGTTCGATCTCTCGCCATCTTATTAGGTTTCTCTTCACCAAGTTTAGAGCACATTGTTTGCTTATGCTGTCTGGCTGGTGAGTCCTGGGATGCTCTTCTCCAGCCATCCTGTGCTAGAGTTACAGATGCACACAGTCACATCTGACTCTTCATGTAGATGGTGGGGATCTGAATTCAGGTCCTCCTGATTGTGCGACAAGCACTTTGACCTTTGAGCCATCTCTCCAGCCCAATTTCATGTTTTAAAAGGTATTTTAGTACTTTGGAAAGCAAGGTCTGGGAAAGAAAAATACTGATAAGTAATGGTACTTTGTATCACACAAATTCACAGTTTCCCACAAGTGATGTTTAACTTGCTTTAACAGAGTTGCACTTCTTAAGCCTTGTGAAACAGAAGGACTTGGGCGGGGGAGGAGGACCCAGCAGACTTACTAATAGCCTCTTTGCTGAACAGAAATACTTGATGCGTAACTTAAGTAAGCTTACAAATGCCAAGTGAGAACCATTTTAATTTAAACGCAACTAGCTAATTGCATTTCTATCTTCTGAAAGTTCCTGTGTGTCCTAATTTCCAACTATCATTTTAACTGAAGATTCTAATATAGTAACTGAAAATTAGAGGGTAGCTTTCCAACCCTTTTCCCATTTTTTTTCTGTATTACACCTTTGAATATTATTGAATTGGGAGTGGGAAGAAATGATCTCACAATAGCATTTCTATTCCCCCCCCATTAGGTTCTTCCGTATCCTTTCTTCTTTGGGTGCAGCACTGCAAAGAGGGAGGTGTACAGTGATACATAACCAGTTGTTCGCTTTAGTTTTAAGTTTGGAACATGTTCCCATACACGAGAGAGGTATGTGTCACTACACTTGACAGAGGGTCTGATACAAAACACAAGCTAAGTGCGTCACAGCCGGGTTTGACTGAATGAGGAGGGCCTCCGAAGGGTTTCAGAGTAAAGGCAAATTTAACATTCAGACTGAGTATTTTGTCCCAAATGATGCCCTAAAGGGAGGCAGATCACGGAGAGAGGAGATGCTATCATTCGGCGTGGGGTTTTACCTTGTCGATGATGTGGATCACTCCATTTGTGGCCGCGTTGTCGCCATCAACGATGGATGCGCCTCCGATTGTAATGTTCTGCAAATGCAAACATGGGAAGGAAAGTGAACACACCCAGGGGCTAAATTACCTCTAGGTTTCCATGTTCAGGTGGCTGTGACCTCTATGCTATTACAGACCATGATGCATCATAAGAAAGAAATGGTCAAACTTATGATTAGAGAGAAGAAACTGCTATGAGGGAGGTTCTGTGATCTTTAGTGCTATTTTATTCTAGTTCATTGAAGTGCTGGGTGAGGCTCACTGAAGTGATCCTGTAGTTGGAGGAACACTGCATACAGCTGTTTCAGTCACAACTTGATTGTGGGTTCCCATGGCATGGATCAGAGTGATGTTGCAGCAGAAGCGAGGCCCTAATCCCATCTCCCATATAACCGATGTCTTTTAGCAGGGAGGTTGGCACAGTCAGCGTAGAAGGAGCATATCATTGGCAAGAGTTTGCTCCCTGTGAGGACACAGGCTGCCCTTGTTGCCCTAACAGGGAGCCAACTCTTGCCAAACCTTGACCTTGGACTTTCAGAACTATGGACAAAGAGACTATCTTTACATCCTAGTCTGGGGTACTTTGCTATAATAGCTTCAGCAAACTAACTTAGATAATAATCATTTCTCTGATAAGAACCCAACCACTTACTTTTATTTATTTATTTGTTTATTTTATTTTTCAGTTGTGTGTATGTGTGTGTGTGTGTGTGTGTGAGGGCACTGCGTATTCCTGTGGAGGACCACAGATGACTTCAGGAATCATGTTAGATTGCTTCTACCTTCTTGTGCTTTGATTTAGGATTTCTCAGGCTTCCAGAGCCAGAATTGTAAGGCTGCCACCATTTCCACCTGGTGTTTTTACACGGGATCTGGAATGTGAACTCAGGTCCTTCTGCTTTTGAGGCAGTCTTAACCCCTGAGTTATCTCTCCAACCCTTATTTTTATTTTTATTTATTTGTGTGTGTGTGTGTGTTTGTGTATCTCTGTGTGTGTCTGTGTATCAGAGGGCACTGTATATGCTTACAGAGGCCCAAGAGTGATTTCAGGAATCATTGATTGTGGATTGCTTCTATCTCCTCTTTGCTTCACTTTGGGATTTCCCAGCCTTCGACTTCCAGAACTGAAAATGCAGGCTGCCACCATTTCCATCTGGCATTTTTATATGGGATTCTGGATCCAAACTCAGGTCCTTCTGCTTGCGAGGCAGAGTCGTAACCCCTGAGCTATCTCTCCAGCCCAAACCTTTTTTTTTTTTTAAAGGATAATTGAAAGTGGAATGGGGGTTAGTAAAACCCCGCCTGCTCACCCTTCCAGCCTCCAATATGAATAACTGAGCTCTACTCTCTTCTTCCGAACATAGTCTCTGAAAGTCTCTTGGAATTGTGGGAGAGGGAGGAGACTTATATTACCCTTAGCCCCTGGAGAAAACACTTTGGGTCAACTTTGCATGTCTCTTTTCCTGAGAGGGAAACTTTTGTATTAGACACAGGAATGAATTCATTAAGAATGTGTCTTTCCAGCCAAATCTCTCGCCATCCTAAAGCTCAGGGAAACTTGCAGAAGGGGGGGTGGTAAGATTGTAAGAGCCTAAAGATGGGGAGGACCAACGATATGCAAGATACTCCACCAAGTTAGGGCCACAGTAGCCACAATCGGACTTACCTGTGCAATGACTGACATGTTAACGACCCCACAAAGTCTAGCATGGATTACAGGCACTAGGATCCTTAGAAGCAAGGGATTAACAGTCACAGTAGTGTTCCCATACTAAAGGAGAACCCAAGAAAGGGCTCTGGGCAATGCCACTGAGTCATTATACCTCATTAGAGTGGAGGATTCAGAGGGAAGTTTGGCATTCACACAAAAGGATGGTCCAGGGAATGGGAGGGGGAAGGGGGAGATACTAGGAGAAGGGGAGGAAGGGAGGTGAAAGGAAGGGGAAAGGGGGGGAGGGCGACTGGGGAGGGGTGGAGGGAAGGAAGGGATGGGGTACTTATTAAACTTGTATGACTGGGGAAAAATAAATACAATGAAAAAAGCCTTTATGGCTAGAAATCTTTAAGTCAGGGCTCTGATTAATTTATGTTGAAATCTACTGAGTCTGGGATATGCTAGTCCAGGTTGGATATTTAGTTAATGTTGCTCAGAGAATTAATTGGTGGTTCAAATGCCAATGATTAGCATGCTATACTAAGTACTCCACATGAATACACATGAAAGCTTATACATTTTAAATATATAACTAAAATTTTGGGTAACTCTAAATATTTGTGGGTTACAACATGGTATCTTCAGACACTGTTATTCAGGATTTTTAGACTATCCATCATCTTAACCACTTGCCATTTCTTTGTGATCACAGCTGTTTGATTGATTGGTCAGTTATTTGGGAGTACTGGAGAGATGAATGCAGGGTCTCCCACATTATCAACAAGTGCTGTACTATTGAGCTACATCTCTAGTCCCCTCTTTACCTTTTATTTTAACACAGGGTCTCTCCATCAGTTGCCTGGTTGGCCTTGCACTCGTTCTTTACATTGGACCATAAACTTGCAATCCTCCTGCTTCGGCTTCATGCTAGCTGAGATTACAGGCCTGCTTCACCAAGTATGGCTTGGCTATATGGTTTATATTCTACAATCTTGTTAACTATAAACCCCCTTCCATGTAGGAGAATGTACCCCTACCCCCAAGGAAGACACCACCTTCTAAAGGTAGAATTACAGACCATTCCCATTTCTGCCTGGCATTTTTTACATGGGATCTGGGGATTCGAACTCAAGTCCTTTTGCTTATGAGGCAAAGGTTTGGACCACTGAGCTACCTCCCCAAACTTAGACTTTAATTTTTAAAATAATTCAGGAAATAGCACAAGCATCATTGAAATTGTCAGGGCAAGATATATAAAAATAGCTGACGTGACCATATGCATGAGGTTTCTGCTTTCCAACCAATCAGCTGCAGAGTCCCACGTGTTCAGGTTCAGCCCAATGGACCCTTTTGCTAGAGCTCGCTGTGCTCGAAGGGAAGGTAGGAGAATTTTCCAACAGCTAGTGTCAGCAGTTATGATGTAACATTTCTCCCTCCCTTACCCTCATCCTTACCATCACCTCGGTCAGTTCACGGAAAGAGCTTTAATACAGCCAGGCAGCCAGATTTCCTCTGGGGATTGGAATCCTAGTCCTTGAGTCACTCTGGGAGTGCCAGGCAGTGAGCTTCTCTGGAGCTCAGCTGTCCCCTGCCCAAGATCTGTGCCTGTCCGGAGCAGGCATTTAGTGCGGGCTTGTGGCTTGGCTAACCATCTGTGAAGTTCAGGTAACTGTAACAAGTCTACCAGTAAGTTACTGGTCTTTTTCTTGGTTAACTGCACACCAAGATCGCAGCTTGGCGCTGATGATCCTTCACCCTTTCATGACCAGGCTGTGTCTGTGCGGAGGCACGTGCTGGTCCACCAGTGGGAAGGAGGTTGCATTTTCCTTGCATTTTTCTTGTGTGTGGTGGGAATGTATGTGCATGCATGTGTGCAAGCGTGTGTACAAATGTGTGCATGTGTCTGTGAAGGCCTGAGGATGACACTGCTTTTCTGAGGACCGATTGCTTTTCTAGCTTATTTCTTGAAGCAGAATTCTAGATAAGCCAGGAGCTTATTGCTAGGGTTACTACTGCTAAGTCAACTTGTGCTGGGAATCCCCAGTCTTGTCTTCTGAGGCTGTAATTACATGTCTACCTTGCATGTATGTGGGCTCTTGCATGGGGGGGGTCTAAACTCTGGTCCTCTTGCTTGTATAGCAAGTGCTATAACCACTGGACTATCTCTTTAGTTCTGAGACTACATTTTATAGGATCATTATTCTGTGTGTGTGTGTGTGTGTGTGTGTGTGTGTGTGTGTGTAGTGTGTTGATTATTTACGCAGGCGCTGTTCAGTTTGTACATATCTGGAAATTTCCATATCACAAAAATGTAAAAAGTGTAACTTGAACAAAGATACCAATGCTTCCGCTGAGCAGCCAGACAACGGAGCTATCTTACCCCATTTGCCTTGTCTAGATGAAGGAAGCTGCCTTGCAAGGATGTTGCCAGCATGTCAGAAGATGATAGGCTTTGCAGATCTTCCACTCCGTATGTGCTGAGCAGCGTGTGGTATCTAAAAATGCCAGGCCGTAAGAATGACAATGAAAGATGAGGGGTAGTTATCATTGAACAGTTAGGAGAAAAGCTCTGGGGTCAGACCATCCTGTTGAAACTTCACATTCTTTCCTGCAGCGAGGAGCCTTGGCTAGAGTCCATCATTAACTACTTCTTGCCTCACTTTTCACATCTATAAAGTAGGAAGAATTGTAACACTATTGTCTCTGGGTGGTGTCAACTGAATTATATGCCAGGCAGCCTGTGTGGTGCTTGACCCAGAGTTGGCTGCCAATAAATGCTGTCATACAATCCATGGGAAGGATGTAAGGGGAATCCTAGGACCCCCACCTCCATTCCACAGATGTGGAGGACAGTGTTGTTTCTCCAGACTGAGTTTCTAAGGGATGTCCCCTACTGAAACCAGTTAGATTGAGTGGAGAAGAAAGTAAACAACGCGCACTTTATTAGGGCTGGAATATTGTTGGATGACAACCAGAAGGTTTTCTCATCTTGGTCCATGTCCTCAATGGCTTGCTGGGAAGGCACAAGGACGGTGAGGTTCGAGGCAGCAGACAGCATGGGCCGGAGAGAAGTGTTCTGAGTCACGGGAAGAGAAAGCAATCAAAGTAGTGTTAGGAGACTAGCAGAGCTGACTTACATGCTTGGTGGAGACCACAGCTTCCCATGTGATACAATTCCAGAGATATTGGGAAGATTTCCTTCCTCCTCCAAATCCATCCCAACCCCTGTCTGATGTCACATATTCTCTTTTGAGACTCATCCATTTTATTTAAATGTGTGGTTCTTATAATTGTACAAATGTTCCTGATCATGTATTTTAAGTCCCTTAAATGCTAGTTGGAATGAAGAACTACATAATTTTGCTAAGAAATTGCATGCACATGGGTGTGTGTGTGTGTCTGTGTGTGTGTGTGTGTGTGTGTGTGTGTCTGTGTGTGTGTGCATACAAGGAGTTATGTGAATTCTAGGATGTTTTTAGAGTCAGATGGTGAGGAATTTGCAGGAAGTTTCATCAGGGGAGAGACTGAAATCCTGGAATCAAGCTTTACTTACATTTTATTCATGCTCAGCTCTGAGTAGAAGTGACTGTTAGGTTAACAATGGGATCACCAGGATGAAAGAAAAAACAAAACAAAACTTAGCAAACACAACGACCCCCTGGTTTGCGGCATGTGGTGATTTCTTTGGCGAATGCTCCCAATCAGGGCTGAGTTGAAACTTCCAACAGGACAACATTTAAAGCAGGGTGGGGAACCATGGGTCCAGACTGCTGGGCCAGTGAATACATGCGAGGTGTGACCACACGTGGTGGGCATAGGGGGAAGTCAGCTGCTCAGAGAGGTCTCAGTCTCTAGTCTTGACTGTAAAGGAAAGGAACAGGGCACGGGGGTGGGGGGAAGCAGAGAAAGGCTTCATGCAGAAGCAAGCTGTTCTTGGAATGTTCTACAGGGACCAAGAAAGACTTCTCTGGCACATGTCTATTGAAATGGAGAAAACAATTGTCATGCTATTCAGCTAGGTCAGATACTCTGGTCTATTCAAAGAGGAAAGAGATCCAGACAACTGGACAGGGTGGCGCTGGATTCTTCATTATAATACTTTCTAGGGGCAAAGGGTAAGGGATTCTGAGTACCTTCAGCAGAGAGCCAAGCACATCTGAAAGTGGCAGCTTATAAGTTCAACTTTAACTTGGCAGCTTCCTATGTGATATAATTCTGGGGACACTGGAAAGACCCCAGGTTTCCTTTCTCAAACCTACATAATTATGTATTGAGTAGCTTGCAAAAGTTAAAAAAAAAAGACCTGTGTGATGAATGATACTAGTTATGTAACTTTGAATGGTGGTTTGAAAAGCTGGTCACCCCAGCTAGCCCTAGATCAAAAGTTCTCATCCCTGGTTATGAGATAGCACTGATGAACAGGGAAAATCAGAATCTCTTGAGGTAGGAGCCTGGCAAAAGTTTGTAAAGTATTTCCCCTGGGATTTAAAATGTAGTCAGGTGTGGGAATTTCCGCTCCGGACTTCCCCCTTCTCAATCTGATATATTTCCAGTTTTCTATTACACATATTTCATATCTCTAAAATATCATATATTGCCAATGCTACCTTGTGACGTAGGTACTCACGTTGATCCATTGGTTAAACACAGCTGCTTCGGAGAGGAATGACAATTCCTGGTGCATTTCGTGCAAGGGAGGGCGGGAGAGATGAGAGAACACAGAGAGGGAACATGAAGAACGCCATCTCGGTAGGCTTCGGGCAGCCCATTAGCCTTCCTACCTGTTTCCTGTGCCAGCCTCCCAGCACCAGTGTAGACCTGCGCCCTTAGTCATGTGCATTTCCACACAGGAGCCTCAGGTCTTTCATGCTAGGGTGCCTCAGTGATCCTCCAGGCGGCGGGAAATAAATTAATCCCCCCAACTTCAAATGAAGCAACAGCCTGAAGCTCTTTCAATTCAGAATTTAGGTTTGAAGGTCAGGCTCCAAAGAGGGCTACAGAGTTCAACTAATAGCCCCTAGTCAGAGCCGATGTGGAATGGCAGCTTGGAGCACGGACTCAAATTGCCTGGAGTTTAACTTTTTCAGCTGTGGTCTAATTACACAGGCAAGTTACAAAATGACCCTTGGTTTTCCTCATCTGTACAATAGGGGGGGGGGATAAAAGCTCCGATTCATAGGACAGAGGATTTGATGGCTCAACTTGCTTAGAGACTGGCATGCAGTAAGCTCTCAGGCATTTTAAATGGACTTGCTGTGATATATAAGTTCACTAATGGGTCCTGGAATGGAGGGCAGGAAGGATACAGGATATAAAAGGGAGAAGGTGGCCTTTACTAGTCTTTAACATGCAGATGTTTTGGAGAAGTTCAGACCAAAAAAGATAATGAATGTGGCCAGTAATCAGTAATCATTTGAAAGCAGGTTAGAGTTTTTAGAAAGTTCTAGGCCCTATGGTTAACGATTTCAGACCTTGGGTCCCCCATTTACTAGCTGTGTGGCCTGGGGTGCGTGATTTAGCCTCTCTGAGAACTTGGTGCTTTCTCTGAAAACTGATCACTACGAGGCTTTCTTTCTAGGACGGTGTGAAACCAACCACGTTAATGCAGATGAAAATGTCTTTGTAAATGGCTGGAGGATCAGGACTGTGACTCAGTGGCGGGGCACTTGCCTAGCACTCAAGAGGCCCTAGGTTCAATTACCAGCCTGCCAGGAAAAAATAAACCCTCAGAGCAGAGACAGCTTTGTCTTGGGGTTGCCTTGCCTATACTTAACAGGTTGGGGGGAGGGGGAATGAAAATGACTCTGGTTAAAGTGCTTGACCACATAGGCAAGAAGACTGGAGTGCATTACATGCAAATGTAGCCATGCAAGGCAGGTTTATGACTTTGCCTGTCCAGTTTCAGGAAGGTGGAGACAAGGGCTCACTAACAAGCTGTTTAGTGAGATTCGCCCTGTCAGGGAGCTCTGGGTTTGATTAGAGACACTGTCTCAAAAGAGTAAGGTGGAAGAGTAATTTAAGGTGATTGCCAAGATTAGCCTCGCTTCCTTGGTTAGATTTATATCAAGGTATTTTTCAGACCTTCGTACATATGTTTATACACGTACATGTGTATCATACACATGCCCATATACATGCAAACACGCATCTACACACACTCAGGCTGCCCCCTTATACGTGAAAATAATGTCTTATGTAGCCCAGGCTGGTCTTGAACTCCTGAACTCTTGCTTCCAGCTGCCAAGTGCTGGGGTGGGTCACAGGTGTGCAGCACCATGCCTGGATTTTCCCTTCTTTTTCAGGAGTAGTTAAGGTAATTAAATAAGTAGCTAAATGAGCAACCACATTGTTGAAAGTCTTAATGGCCCAGATTGGGAGCAGACAGACCATAAACTGCCCAGAGGAGAGACAGGGCCAGGCCAGGGGCCAGGGCGATCATACTGGAGGGAAAAAGTGAGTCGGGACCACCCAGGTGGCTCAGTAGGTAAAGGTGCTCTTAGAGGAGTGTGTGTGTGTGTGTGTGTGTGTGTGTGTGTGTGTGTGTGTGTACGCGCACGCGCATGTTCCCTCCGTACCTCTATTGGGTCTTAGCTGAGACATTCATTCTCCCAGGCTCTATATGACTTGCACTCCAGGGCCTCACCAGGGACTTACCATGGCTGCATTTCCATAGCACAGGAGACCATTTCCCTCATAGCCTTCTTGACACACGCAGGTCCAGACACCAGATGAAGCAAGCTGACAGGTTGCCTGAGAAAACCAAGAAGGCAACGGCTTGTTCTCCCGACTAAAGTGTTAGACTTGGCTTATGTCTATCTGAGAGACGACAGGCTCTGTAGTGTGAGGCAACAAGTCTAAAATCACGGTAAGAATGTCGATCCTATGCGGAGTGCTCGTTTAGGGTGCACAAGCCTGGATTTGATCCCCAATGCCACAAGGAAAAAACCAAAACCACTTTGCAAATTCAGGTCTGAAAGATGTTGGTAGTAGCCCAGAACCTTCAGGGTTGTGACAAGACGGTCCTGTCTGCTACTTTTAGTCACAGTGCAATTCTCTCTTTTTCACCCCTGCCAGATTTAGCAGATGAAAACTTCAAGGCAGTTAAACTTGACTTTTGGACAAACAATGTATGCATTTGAGTATAAGCAAGTCTTATATCTGATGGGACACGTCTGCTGAAACTCATTCTTGTAGATATCTACAATTCAAATTCAACTGTTATCTTATATATATTTTTATATCTGACAACCCTGTGCTGGTTCTTCAGAGTGGAAATTGCAATAACTGCTTATAATTCTGCTTAGAGGAGTCCCCTTGGACATGAGAGATTTTGTCTGTGACCAAACTAAGACAAGAAATAACCTGTATGGTTTGGATAGAACGTGTTCCCTCAAAGATGACTATTTATTGTGCTAAAAGCTTGATCCCTAATGCATTACACACAAAGGTAGGACTTTGTATCATGAGGATTCTGACTTCATCAATAGGTGACTTATGGGCTCCAGTTTTAACAGCATTGTTTGGAGGTGATTGAAACCTTTGGAGGCAAAGCCTAGTTAGGAAACCATGCCTTCAGGGCATATCTTGCCCTTAACCTCTTCCTCTCTGGCTCTCTGGCTTCTGTCCACCATAAGAAGAAACATTTTTCTCTGCTATATTCTCCTACCATGAGGCTCATCACACACAGGCTGAGAAGCATTGAGCCAAGTGTCTGTGGCCCATGGTGACCTCTCTCTTCATGCACCAAAATAAACCCTCTTCCTTACAGTCATTTTCCCAAGTATTTTGTAATAACAACCCAAAGCAACAAACACAATCTACTTTTTTCTTTGTCAAGGAGTTTTGTTTAGTAATAAAGAAAATGTCAAATAACTCACCAGTGGGTGACATTTCTCTGCTTGTTCCAAGCATGAAATGATTGGTTCACAGTCGATGCCATTTCCTCGAAATCCCTTCTCGCACTCACATTCATTCTGCAATCCCCAAAACACAGGAGGTTTACTGAAGCAAATGTCTTTTAAGCTTTGCCTTCAAGCGTGTTGAAAAACAAGCTATGGAAACCATAGTTGTTCAACTCTACCAAAAAATGAACAGTGAAAATTTGCATTCCAGAACTGTTTATTTCTACATTCTATATTTTGGGTCTCAATCTGAAAGGTCCTCGGTATTTTCATTTTGGGATTCTTGACTTCACGGAGGCCAATCAAGGTGCTTTCACAGATGACAGATTCAGAAGGACGGCACATGGAAAAATCTGACCCAGTACCTAGAGAAAAAGGTTGAGCAAGCCATCTCCCATTTGGTAGAGATCCATGCACGATGCTACTGCTGCTTCTGCTCACTGTGGATCGTGCCTCCCCTCTAAGAGGACTCTGACTAAGACATCTTGTACACTGACAACCCACAGCAGAGGGCTCAGCAGCTGGAACGCCTTCATTCTGACACAACGCGTCCCTTCCTTTGTGAGACTTTCGCCCCTTGTGAGGATGCACACTGGCGAGGGGAGCTTGGGCTACTTTTTGCCCCCTTCTTTCCCCATGGGAACCCCGATCATCCAGTTAATCAATAAGACAGGGTATGATGAAAGTGGGTTGTGTAACAGATGAGAAAATATCTATGTTAAAACATAGGCAAGGAACTAATGAAGCTTTAGATGATTACAACTGTAAAGGAAACTTAACAACTCAGACGTGAACAAGGGGAGAAGGAAATGCTCCTGGACATATAATTTCCTCCTCTCTTACATATCCAGCTGTTTATGTGATCATACACCATCTTAACATTTAAAACCTATTTTTTTTTAAAAAGAGATGATTTCTTCAGATGATTAAAAAGAAACCTGTTATGGAACCAATGACGAGTCTGTTGGAAGACAAAATATAAATACATTAAAAAGTAAACAGAAAGGTCCACCTTAATAAGCCCTAGAAAAGAAAAATGAGTCTTTTAAATTATGTTTCTTTGATACTTTCATACATAAATACAATGAATTTAGCGTGATTCACCTCTTGCCACTTATTCTATCTCCCATCCTGCCCATGTCATACTTTCTGCTTTCCAGCCAGTCTGGGATGTCTATAGGGCATGAATGACTCTCATCAGTGAGTAAATTATTGAGGAAAGAAGCTTCCTTGTCCTGTTTGGCATTAACCTTAAATAATAGTCTCTCAGGGAGGTGTAACGAGATCTTCCCTCTTCCATAGTGAAATGTCGATAGTCCAACTTCTGTGCATATCTTGTGGAAGTACATTCAGTTTTTGGGTGCAGTAACCTGTCACTAACAGAGGGGACTGTTTGGCAGTGTCCTTCCCCACCCTCAGCTTCTTACATTTTTACCATCACCTGTTCCACAAGATTTTCTAAGCCTTGGGATTGATTGATTGGATGGAGGTGATTTTGATGTCTTATTTAGAACTTAGTATTCCACAGTTACTTATTCTCTACCCCTTGCCCAGTTGTGGTTTTCTGCATTAAATACTTTCTGCTGAAGAAGGATGCTTCTTGCTTGAGCTCTGACAGTGAAAAATGAGAAGTTTTAATGAGCCACTGACATTTGAGATTCTCATGGGATGGAACTACTGTCATTCAGAGAGAGAGAGGCGGGATGGGGATGTTCTTCTAGCAATGTACTAGAAATGAGACATGGTTGGGACTTGAGAGGATAGGAGAGCTAGGGAGAACATTCGAGCTGAGGACAAATGTCAGGACAGGAGAACAGAAGTGAGGGTGTGTGTTGGCCTTGACTGGAGAAGGAGTATTTCAGACTGCTTGAGAAAGTATACATAATGTGCCCCAATGGTGGATGACATAAGACAATTTCAATAAGTTGTGGGAAGAAGTGACTAGAACTTTCTTTTTTTTTTAATTTATTCAATTGTGCGTGTGTGCATATGTATGTGTGCGTGCGCGTATGTGTGTGTCTGTGTGTGTGTAGAACCACGGACGAATTCGGGAACCATCATGGACGCCTCCACCTCCTTCAGCCCCGGGATTCACAGGCTCCGCCCTACCAGGACCAGAAGCGCAGGCCGCCCCCGCTTCCACCTGGCGTCTATACGTGGGATCTGGGATCCGAACTCAGGACCTTCCGCCTGCAAGGCGGAAGCTTAACCCCTGAGCCACCTCTCCAGCCCGTGACTAGAACTTTCATTTCATGAATTTTATCTTTAAAAGTAGTATCCTGTTGTATATGCTTTTAAGGTGTATATATATATTATATTTATAAGGTATAGTATATAATATATATATTAAACAACTTCATGGAGGTATCAGATTCATTGGCAAAGGATCTAATATCCTCACTTGATGTTGGGCAGGATTTCCACACCCCTCCAAACCTGATGTCTCTTGGTATATTTGGCCCTTTAAACAGTATTCGATTTATTTATTTATTTATTTTTAAATTTTGGAATGCTTCACGAATTTACATGTCATCCTTACACAGGGGCGATGTTAATCTTCTCTGTATCATTCTAAGTTTTTAGTATGTGTGCTGCCTAAGCGAGCACAACGGTGTTCATTTGAATTACAGTTAGTTCTGTTTGGTATGTCTAAAACATTTCAAGTCAACTAATTCCAAGCAAAGGCAACCCTAGATTGGTTCTGTTTTATTTCTTACATCTGCCACAGCGAAACTTCCATCTCCCCCCTCAGAGTATTTTTCGCATTTGTCTGCAGAAAAGGAGACAGAAGAGAAAGGAGTTTCTGTATAGGATGAAGTGTGCCTTCCTTGTCCTAACTTTATACACTGACATCCTGAACTCCAGTACCTCTGAATGTGACTCGCTTGGAATTGAGGTTCTTATTATGTAATTAGTTAAAGATGAGGCCATACTAGGACGAGATGGACCCCAGATCCAGCATGACCACCGTCCTTCTGTAAACAGGAAAACACCATGTGAACATGAAGTCGGAGGTCAAATGAAGCATTGCCAACAAAAGTGGGCAACGAACCACCAAAGTTAGCCAAGATATACTGACAGTTTCTCTTGCACTGCCCTCAGAAAGAAAGACCCTGCCCACATCTTGATCTTCCAAGGCCTCCAGCCTGTGGGACAATCAGTGTTTGCGGTTCTGGTTTGTGATACTTTTATTTTGGAAGTCCTAAGAAGTGATTACAGACGCTAAGGCGCTTTTATTTTCATTTTCTCAGAGTCACTCTCAGTGTAAGTGAGCAAAACATGACCATTTCCTAAATGCTCAGAGAGATGTGCACCCGGGGAGAGCTCTTCTGTGATCAGACTCCTGGGGGCCCATTTCAAAGCTCATTTACTCTAGTCCCATGAATAGGCACTGATGTCAGAGAAATCAGAAGCATGAAGTAGGATAACAGCCATCGGACACCACAAGCCATGCACTTACTCTGCATGGATTTTAGAATATGTGCCACATCATTATTCATATTGCCTGGTGTCCTTGGTTCTGGCTGAGGACCCTGGTCCTGGTGATCTCTTACTCCATCCCAGCTCAGCGATACCTGAAGAACTGTTTACATAAATGTGTGAATGAATGCTTATGTAAATATCTGCTTGATTTTGTCTGCCTAGCATCTGCTCTCTTTCTGGAAAAATGTACCCCTATTTGTCTTTGGGGCCACCATTGCTCTCTCTTTTGATCTATATAATGAAATTCAATTAATTCTTCCATCTAGTTTCAGGACACAAGACTTGGCTTGAGCTTATCCATGTACTGCAAAACCCTGGCATGGGCTTGATTTTTGTAATTGTGTGCATAGACAGATAGGAATGAGAGGACGACTGGGTGGAAATTATATCCTGGAAAATGTATCCTATTATGTTTCGCCAAAAGCAAGGTAAGGCTGAGCTGCTAGAGATCATTCCTTACTCAAGAACATGGAAAGAATCTGGGCCGAGACAGAGATCCTTTGTGCTATTTCTCTAGTCCTGGATCATGCTATACCTGTAGTATCATCTGTATATAGACTTTAGAAATGAGAGAGCCAAAACATTCCTTTTCTTTTGGAGCAACTTTAATTGCTTTTTTTTCCTACTCTTAAAAGTTTGTGGTAAAATTTACTTGGTAAAGCCTATTATTTCAGCTACTTCCAAGTTCAGTGGTATTAATTCACAGTTCTATATAGCCATCACCACTATAGTTCCAGAATATTCCTCATATTCCCAAACTGAAACTTCTTCCCATTAAAAAAAAATAACTCCATGCTGGGCTTCTGCAGGTTCCGGGCTCTGGACTACAGTGGCTGGTGAGTCTCTCATTGCCACGGGTTCCCAGTCTCTCCTGTGCCCCCAGTGCCCTCTTCCCTCCTGGGTGCCTATTCCTGGTAGCCCCTGTGTATGTCCCTGGCTTTCACAGGGCTCTGGACTCTAGCAGCTGGAGTGACCCATGCCACCAAAGGTTCCCAGCCTTGCCCATACCTCCCTCCTCCCAAAGAAATCATGACTAGATATCACAGAATCCAATGCTGTACAACCTCATGCAATTGAGGATCCCAAGATTGGCTCTAGTCAACATAGGGCAGTCTTATCACCCAACCAAAGATAAATAACCTATTTTATTTTTCACTTACTCTCAGGGGTCTCTCACTCCTACTTAAGACTTCCATACTTCATACCCACACCCCAGACACCCACCCCCACTGGCTCTTAGTCCTTCACCTTTGCATACCCCAAATAAACTCTAAAAACTCTTATTTCTGCCCCCCCAGCTATTATAGCCTCATTATCCTATCCTCTTGAAGCTGTTCTGATACTTTAGCCAAGCCCCACCCACCAAACCTGACTTAAAACTGTCAACTTCTTAACTTAAAGTAGATCATTGATTCTTTCACCTCCAAACTAGACCTGGGCTTTCACTTTCACACCACAAGTGCACTTACTGTAACTGCCACGTCCACAAAACACCAGATAACCCTAGACTAACCCTCAAACAATTCCATCCCATCCAAATGTGGGGAAGCAGTTCCAACAACTGTCAAAGTTGGGCAAATCCCATCTGACTCAGGAGAGCCCAAAACACATACCTAGAGAAAGCAAACAAAGACCTAACTTAAGATGCCCAAGTCACATTGTAAAACCACATCCTCCAAACACCAGAAAAACATGTCTCCTATAAAAACAACAACACTTTAATAATAGATTCCAGCCAGAATAACTCCTTGGATATTAGCCATCAAGCAACAATCAAAATAATGTATTCCAAAAGTATATTATTAATATGATCAAAGAAATATGAGAACTACAAAAGGAATGAAAGGAATTCTGAAGGAGATGAATAAATTCATGAACATATATGTACAAGAAAATAACAAACAGCTAAACGAGATGAAAAAGGCAATCAAGGAAACAAGAATAAGCATATTCAGTTCAAAAAATTCCAAGAGGAATTTAACATGAAATAAAAATCAAGCTAATTATAATTGAAAACAGAATCTCATCAGAAGAACTGATCAAGTAGAACATAGAATGTCAGATTTGGAAGACAAGCTGGCAAAATAAGATCATTCAATTAAAGAAACGGAAAAAAAGTTAAAATGAAAGGAATACTCGTGAGCTGTGGGACACCATGAAGAAGCCACACCTGAGCATTCATGGAGTTCTAGAACAAGAAACACTTAAAGGCAAGTCTATCAGAAAAACAGCTGACAATGGAAACAGTAAAATCCAGGAGAGTTTGGAGAGGCAAACTTCAAGTCATGAATGATCACAATTACCAACCCAAGTTGCTATATCGAACTAATCTATCAGTCATGATTGAAGATGGAAGAAAAACTTTCCGTGACAATAATGAACTGAAGGCCTACATGACCATGAAGCAAGGTCTGCAGAAAATACCAAAAAAGTACTCAAGACTGAAGAAAATGATAATAAAAACATTCAAGAGGATAGAAGGGAAAACAATGCCAGCGCGACTACTAAACAAAGATCACAAAATTCAAAAAATGATAGAAATCAACAAACACTTCTCAGTTATAACCTTGAACTTCATTGGATTCAGCTCCCCAATCAAGAGACTTAGGCTAACAGCAAGGATTAAAAATCACAACCCATCAATTTGCTGCCTTCAAGAAACAAACTTCACTATGAAAAAATAGGCACTATCTCAGGGTAAAAGGCTGGTCAAAGGTATTCAAAGCAAACTGAACTAGAAAACAAACAGGAGTTTCCATTCTAATATCTTGACAAAATAGACTTCCAGCCAAAATAATTCATAAGAGACACAGAAGGATGCTATATACTGTTAAAGGAAGATTTCACAATTCTAAACATATATACATGAAACATGCACTTACCTACACTCATTAACACTAAAACATGTAAAACAATAATCCAACCAAAACAAGATAATAGTAGGAGATTTCAATACCTCACTCTCACCAACAGACAGATCAACAGGCCAAAAACTGAACAGAGACACGCTGGAACTAAATAGCCATAAACCAAATGAATTTGACTGACATCTTACCAAACTTTCCATCCTAACACCAAGGAATACTTTTTTTTCAGCAGCTCATGGAACTTTCTCCAAAATAAACCACATAGGGCCACAAAGCAAGTCTCCACAAATACAAGAGAATTGAGATTGCATCCTGTATTCTGTTTGTCATAGAATAAAGCTACACATCAATAACAAGGTAAACAGTAGAAAGTACACAAACTCTTGGAAACTAAACAATATGCTATTGAGTGAAGAATTAGTCTAGACAGACATCAAAGCAAAAGAAAATTCTTAGAACTTAATGATAATAAAAACACAACATACCTAAATCTGTGGGCCACAATGAAAGTGTTCCTAAGAGGAAAGTTTATAGCACTTAATGCCAACATAAAAAAACTTGAGTCATCACAAGTAAACAAATTAATGCAGCTTAAAGCCTTAGAGAAACAAGAACAAACCAATCCAAAATTAGGTGAGTGGAGATTAATAAGGAGAAGTAACTGAAATTGAAACAAAGAATCAATAAAATTAAGAATTGATTCTTTGAAAAAGTAAAATGAGATTGATTAACCAATAGTCAAATTAACCAAAACCAAAAGAGGGAAAATGTAGATTAATAAAATTAAAGATAAAAATGGAACTATCACAACTAATACCAAGGAAATTCAGAGAATCATAAGGCCATACTTCAAAAATTTATGCTTCACCAAATTTGATAATCAGAAAGAAATGGATGAATTTCTAATCACATACAACTTATCAAAGTTGAATGAAGATTAAATGAATTATTTAAACATTTGTATAACAAGCAATAGAATTAAAGAAGTAATTAAATCTCCCAACCAAAAAAGATTCAGGATTGGACGGATTGAGTGAAGAATTCTACCAAACATTTAAAGAACAATTAACATTACTATTCCTCAAATTATTCCAGAAAATAGAGAAAGAAGGAACATTTCCAAACTTTCTATGAAACCAATATTAAACCAAAATTAAAGAAACCAAATAAAGACACAATAAAAAAATTTTGGCCAATCTTATTGATGAAGATAGATACAAGTGTCTTCAACAAAATACTAGCAAATAGAAGTCAAAGTCACATCAAAAGGTCATGCACTATGACCAGGAGGTTGGGTTTATTCCAGAAATACAAATTTGGTTCAATGTATGCAAATCAATAAATGTAATTCATCACATACACAGATACAAAGACAAAAATCACATGTTCTCAATATTCAACACCTTTTTATGATAAAAGCCTTGGAGACAACAGAGAAGGAAAGAACATTTACCAACACAATAAAGACCATATACAACAAATCTAAAGCAACGATCATCCTAAATAGTGAAAGGCTCAAAGCATTCCAACTTAGATCAGGCCACTACAAGACATCCTCACCACTTCTGTTTAATATTGTATGTGAAGTCTTAGCTACAACTATAAGACAAGAGAAGGAGACAAAAGGGATAGAAAGAGGAAAGGAGGATGATATGATTCTATGCCTGAGAGACTCCAAATGTTCCACCAGGAAACTCTTGAAGCTAATAAAGAGTTTAGGAGAGTGGTGTGTTACAAAATTAATGTCCAAAATGAATGGCTTTCTTATATGCCAAGAATGAACAACAACGATAACAACAAAACCAAGAGAAACAGTTCAATTTACCATAGCTCCAAAAAAAGAAAGAAATACTTTGGATGTGAGAGAGCTGTACAATGAAATCTTTAACATACTAAAGAAAGAGATTATAGACAACACCAGCAGGTGGAAAGACCTCCCATGTTCCTGAATCAATAGAATTAACATTGTAAAAATGACCATCCTATTAAAAGCAATATATGGATTCAATGCTACACGAATCAAAATTCTAACACAGTTCTTCAGAGAAATTAATAAAACAATCTCAAAATTCATATGGAAGCACAAAAGACCCAGGATAACAAGAATAATTCTGATTAATAAAAACTCAGCTGGAGGTCTTATTGGATCTTAAACTATGATGCGAATTAACTATCTTAAGGATCTCATATAAGAAGAATCACCAATATGTGTCTCTTCATGACTGTTACCTGACTTAGCAGGCCTTCAGATTTGTCTGGGTTGTAGCGTTTCAGAATTTCCTTCCTTCTTAAGGTTGACTAGTGTTCTATTGTGTGAATACACCACATTTTTTTTCATGTATCCACCAATGGACACTGGGTTGTTTCCACCTTTTGATTATTTTGAGTAATACTGTTAAGAATGTGGTTGTACAAATATCTGTCTCTGTTTTCAATTCTTTAAGGGCATATATCCAGTGGTTGAATTACTAGATCTTCTTGTCACTCTAGATTTAATTGTCTGAAGAATGGCTGTTCTCTATTCTATTACCTGAGCCATTTCCCTCCCCACCAGCAATGCAGAGGGCCCGAGATACAGATTTATTGTCATATTTCCCTGTCTCCAATTGTCACTCTCTGAGAAGCAGCCACTGTGGTCTATCAAAAACAGTGAACCCCCAGTAGTATATATAAACAGATGACAAACTGAAGGATTGTCTTGGATTACACTTTGATCTCTTTCTTGTAAGTGGGTAGGCTGGGCAGTATTGTAAATAATCTTGGTGGGAGTCCTGTTTTCTTTACCTATTTCTCCTAATCATATTTGCAACCTTTTAGCTACCAGTGAGGGATACCGCTGAAAAGACTTTCAAGTAAATCCTTTTGCCTAGTAGTTATGAAACCCACAAGGCACCCCCAACACTTCTGTGTCAATGTTAATGCTGTATTGATCCTACAAAAGATGTGTTCAGCCCCCCATTCTTGGAGATGGGAAAGAGGGAAAAACAGGAACATTATCCTAAGCTCCTAGAGATATCCTTTTTTGTATCTTGACTAGGCATCAGACCTCCATTTGCTGTGTGAATTCCCCTCAAAGGAAAGGGGAGTCTTGAGCTATGCTTCAAAGTCCCCTCAAGCACCATTCAAGTATTGTTTTTCTTAATTATTGACATGTGTATGGAAGAGTGAGGTCTACGGCCAGAAGGCTCTGATGGAAGCCCGAGAGGTACCATGGTGAAGCAAGGTTAGTCCTCATACCATTCCCATCTTCACAGGGAAAAGATGTTTCAAAATAAAATAATCTGAAGGTCTAACATAAGTCCAACTCTAAAAGGCAAAAACTGGAAACTATCGCAATTCAAAAAGATGTGTTGGGTGGACTTGGGAGGCTAACCTTGGTGCCCATCTTCCTTATCTTGTGTATTTTTTTTTTTTTTTTGTCCTATGGACCACTCCTGGTCATCTGGTCTCTAGGCAGAGATGGGAGCAGGTAGGATGGATGGAGAAGGGTCTATGTCACGGCCACAATTTTAGTACAGTTCATATCATCTCCCCTACATCTCATTGGTTCCCAGGCATCAGAGTTTTTGCCTTGGTTTCTATTAAACAAAGCCAGACCAAGGTGGGCCATGAGTTACAGGTGAGTGGAGCGTGTCCACGGGAGAATGACTAAGAAGGCTGCTTTGGATTCAGACTCTGTGTGAGCCACCATATGACTGAGTTTCTGTGTCACTGAGCAATTGCAGGCCTCTCAGTGCTTCAATTCCTCTTTGTAAACTGGATCATAATACTCATGTCAAAGGTTTGTAGTGACAATCCAGTCTCACTGCTATGATCAATAGAAAAAAGCTGCAGTAATCTCTAGCCAAAGTACTTCTGTGGTTAAGGATTAAAAAAAAAAAAAAAACCACCTCGCAGTAGGAATCCTGTTTCTCTTTGCTTTCTTCTACAAATTGCATTTACCTGTCCAGGGCCTACGTACAAACAGGTGGCATTGTCATGGCATCCCCCCGTGCCAGACAACAGGCAGTTGTTGATCTCCACGCAGTCTCTTCCATTCCCTGTCCAGCCCTGCTGGCACACGCAGCTGTATGTCCCTGGGCCGGTTCGGATGCATTCTGCCTACAGGGGGGAGAGCGAAATTCTTCACAGAGTGCCCAAAAGTCTCAGCCTTCAGTTGTCAACTAACACAGTGTTATGGGGGTAACCAAGTACTTTCTGATTGGATTTAAGGCCTGCTCAACAGGAGGGAATGCATATCTGGTTACTGTAAACCTGGCTAAGAACCTGTGGATGAGGAGGTCTTAGGCCTCCTCACTGCTGTTGTTCTAATTACTAAACACTTATGTGTCAGTCCATAGAGGTTACCGCAGTAGGTATTACCTCCCCTTGAACTCCCTAATTCCCAAGAAGACTTGTTTTTTCAATGGATGGTTCCCAGAGAACTATCTCTACTGTGGTCTCTACCCTAAACAGAACATCTGAATCTCTATCTTCCACATCTTCCCAGCCCTAGACTCAGGGACCATTACAGAAGAGAGGATGGAAAGAATGTGAGAACCAGATTAGGAGGAGAAGTACCCCCAAACAGTGTCTGTTGAATGTAAGACCACTATATGAACTTACTGCATCTGTGTTTGCCTGTACAAGACCCACACAAAATTGGACTGTTCAACATTACAGCAGGGATAAGGGAAGAGCTCATGTGGCTCCACCTTCTAGCTAGAGGAAGGAGACCCACCTGCTTTAATGATGTGGCAACATATATATACCACCCACGCAGCCCAGGAGCATGCTAGAGCAAACAGATCCTGTTAGACTCAGGGGGTTACATATACAATAAAGAACTTGGGACAAGTTCTTGGTGGAAGAAGGAGGGGGAATGAAGTTGGATAAATGCAGGGAAAAATGACCAAAATTCATTATATGAAATGATAAAGACATAAAAATAAAGTTTAATAAATAAATAAAATATAGAATTCAAACCCAGAGGCTTCACGCATATGATCATTGGCCAGACACCGCCTTTAAGGACTGTCTTTCCCATCTCAGAATTTCCTTAAAACAAAACAAAACAAAACAAAACAAAACAAAAGCCAGGTAATAAAGACTAGCACTCACATTGGGACTGCAGCCTCCTGGGGTTGACTCTACGCAAAGGTCTTTCTCAGAACAGTCAGTTCCATCCCCTTCATAGCCTTCCTTGCAAATGCAGCTGTGGAGACATAAACTCAGCCTTAGAGATGTAGCTGCCCTCACTCCCACCCCCAGCTCCTTGCAGGGCTGGCTGCCACTCAGAGATGAGCCAGTCAATGTGGGGCTTAGCAGTCAGCGCTGCAGGGAGCTTGCGTGGAAAGGTAGCTGGTCTATGTTTGGGGTCTGCAAGTCAGATGTGGCTGGGTGGGGAAACCCAAGTCCCATTTTTGCCATTGCATGACTCGAGGGAGTCCCTTCACAGTTGGAAGACTTTGTTTCCTCATCTAGAAAGAGGGTCCGAGACCTCGAACATAAAGTGGTGGTTACAGTTAGCAATACTGGCAGAGAGTTTAGCGGGACCACTGACACCATTAGGTGTAGTGCTGGACAGTCTATGAACTTCTTGATGCCCAACTTAGTGCTGATTATTAGCTGTTCTTCAGCAGAGAGCAACCCTGTCTTCCACATCTTCCCAGCCCTAGGCTCAGGGACCATCACAGCTCTGAAAGTAGTCGAGGTAGGTTGTGGGCTGTTTTAGTTTCTTCACACAAAGCTAAATGCTTCACGCGTATGTGATGGTGGCAGTCACATGAGACCTTTCTTTCTCCCTTCGCTGAACCCTCAGGTATTTCCTTATTCCCCACACTTGACAAACTCAGATACTACATTCTGTGAGCGGACGGTTTCCATCCCCCTCACCTGTCAGACATTCCTCTCAGAATGTTTTGTCATAATATTTTTGCTACTAAATGTGAACCATTCATTCAGGCATCCATTTGCTGATCATTCTTTCATCTGTTTGCTCAAAGTCTATTGAAAATCCTGTGACAGATGCTGGTATCTCATGGTTCTAGCATACCACCCTATCCTCCTGCAAGTTCAGTGTGATAAACGTTTTGCAAAATTTCAAAAGACTTTTTCTCCTGGATTGAGTTTCTTAGAAGAACTATATATTTTCTCTGCAGTCCACCTGACAAGATGGTTCAATGTAGTCTAAGGCAGGTCACTAAGTGTTTAGATGCGGGTTGGCTCCATCTACTGGTGGATTGCGAAGGGTTTTCCCTTCAAGACCTACCTGGCTGTCCCATTCCTGTATTCACAGGTGGCATGGATGTGGCAGAACTGCATGTAGGGCCCACAGACTGAGGTCTGCCTGTCACAGAGCTTCCCAGCTGTGCCATCTCTGCATGTGCCCACAAGGCAGGCTCCGGCACTGTCTACCCTGTTGTCACATGTTCCGTGAGCACATAGACAGGCTGGAAGAGAAGGAAGGAATGTTCAGGACTTGGGCAACACCTGTTCCCATTGGGGTCCTGTCTCCCAGTGATTGTGAATCTTCTCTTTCACTCCACTGCTGTCAAAGCAGGTCTGGGTTGAACTCAGGGCCTCCAGCATTTCTGAGTATGGGAGACAGTCTTGGAGAGGTGATTATCCCACCCACGAGGTGGAGGGAGAACTTGGTCCCTTGGCATTTTCTATGAGCGTAGGGGAAGGAGGTGGTTTATGATATGGTAAAAGGGAGTCGCAAATTCAATTCTCAGATATGTTGTGGTTGAACATTTTAGGTAAGAAATTTCTCTCTCTCTTGACATTCTGGAATAAGTAGAAGGGATTTCTCATATTGGTAGGGCCCTTGATGGGCCTATACATTTGTTCTCTGTTATCCCAGCAAACCAATGATACTTAGTGGCCAATATTTGGGCCATGACTTCACTCAAAACCCTGAACAGACCTTTCAACACCTTGCTATTCCTCCCCTATTTAATCAATCAATCAATCAATCAATCAATCAGTCAGTCAGTCAATCAATCAATCAGTCAATTTACATGGGTGAGGGTGGGTGTGTGCTTTTAGAAGAAGGCACCTTATTGTGTATACCTGTGGAGCCCAAGCATGACTTTGGGAATCATCCTGCACTGCTCTACCTCCTTATTGCTTTGCTCTGGGGTTTCCCAGGCTCCACCTTCCAAGCTGGAATAACAAGATGCTACCATTTCTTCTTGGCATTTTTTTACATGGGATCTGCGGATCTGAACTGAGGTCCTTTTGCTTAGGTCCTTTGAGGCAAAAAGTTAACCCTTGAGCCATCTCTCCAGCCCTTATCCCCTATTTTTCAGTTGTATAAAATGAAGCTGAGAAGAGTAAAGTGAGTTGTTCAGTGTGTCTTCAAGTTCCCATGCAGCCTGACCCTGGGCTGTCCAAATCCATGTTTTGCAGTGATTGTGATCACAGTGTATCATCATCTTAATCAGCATTTCCACGCCTCCACTGTCATTTTAAAATTCAGCTGCCTTCCTTGTTTTTGAGTATTCATATTTAAAAATTGCAATGTGGGCTCTGGGAAGGGAGTTCATTCAGTAACGTGCTTGTTACTGTATGTGTACGGTACATGCACATAGGAATTTGAGTTTGAGCTTCAGAACCCACATAAAAAATTCAGGCATGATCCCGAGTGACCATTGAAACTAATGCAGGACTACATGAGAGGGGGATCTTCTTTACTTGATGATTTGCCTACTGGTGGGCTGTTCATGTCCCAGCAATGCAGGAAGCCTCCTGGACGGGTCCAATGGATCACATATACAAGGGGTCATGGGAGCAGGAGTGATACTGGCTAGAAAGGAGAACAAGTAGGGTGGCATGGGAAGGGATAGAGGGTGGGTAAGTAGGGTATGAACACATGGAAATTTATTATATTTGTATATGAAAGCTTCAAAGAATAAAAAAGTCAGGCATGGTGGCATGCATTTGTAATTCCAGCACTGGAAAGCAAAGAAGGAGAATCCCTGGGGGCTTTCTGTCAGCCGGCCAGTCTTGTCAAATTGGTGAGCTCCATACCAAAGGCAAAAACCTGTAAGGTACATGTTCCAAGGTTGACCTCTGGCCTCCACACACACACGCGTGCGCGCGTGCGCGCACACACACACACACACACACACACACACACGCACACACGCACACACAGAGGAATGTGAGTTCTTGAGACTCAGGTGCCTATGCATAGTGATAGTGAGAAAGAGGTTCAAAGACCCTCTTAAAGGAAGGTAGTAAAGATTTGAACATATGATCCAATATGAAGGACTCTGAGCCCTTCCTCCAGTGGGGACTAAAGAGACAGGAACCCAGACAGGCACTTGGAAGCAGCATCCAGAAAAGAGTAGACAAACCCAAGGGAGGAGGGAGCTGGATTCAAAACAAAACCCACTGAAGCGAAATAACTTTTATAATATTTGAAGGAAGCCAAAAACAAGACCCCAACAGCCATAGACCCAGTATAAGAGGCAGAGCCCAGTTCCCCTTCCTGCAGCCTCTGAATCTGCTGGAAGCTCAGACAATGCAAAGATTGTTGAGTCTTGGAATAAATCCCTGTTTTCATCCTGGAAATCTTACTTAGCAAATAGAACAACAGTAAGATAAGACTGATGAGACTCACACTGCTCTGCTTTCCCCAGATAATGATAAACTACAAGAGGGAAAGAGCGTATGCTTTTACCATATGTGGGGAGTTGGGGGTGTGGTTATTGATTACTTGCTAGGTGCAACCTCTGCACTAAATATCCCAAAGAATGTTCTACCTCAGCACTGTCAACAACCCATGACATATCTTTGGATTCTGTACTTGTGATTCCACATTTTTTTAATGTGTCTGTTCTAAACATATCTATCCAGTCTTTTTTTCCTGGTCCTAAACAATAGAGTCTAACAGCTGTTTGTGTAGCATTTATATTGTATTTGGTATTATAAGTCTCCTGAAGTATATGAGAAGATCTATATAAACACTGTGCCATTTCATAAAGGATTGTTGCAGGTTTTGGTGATAGTGTTGAATCTTGGAATTAATTCCTCATCTATACTGATGGACAACTGCTCCAATATTATCTTCATTTACTGGATGGAGAAACCTACAGAATTCTTCTCAGGTCATATAGTCAATAAATTGTAGAAGAAAGCATTTAACCTCTGGATGGTCTGACTCTATAGGAAGTTCTTATCTACTACCTTCACTCTATCGTCATTTCTAATATTAGCTTAGAAATATGTCTCTAAAATACATGTATTTAAATATACATAGGATGTCATTTCAAAGAAGAACACTTCTACCATTGCATTTTCAATGCCTTCTATTCTACAAGTACCTTGATATGTGTGTCACTGCTCTTAAAGTAACAGCAGCAACAGTAAGAGGTGATAATACCAGCCAGTACATTTGTAGTGCACATTACATGCAGGACATTGTTCTAAGGAATGTTTGCCATGTCTAACTTTTGCTAACTGATGGGTAGTCTCAGTTGCCAACTTGAATCTCTTGTGGGAGGAACCTCTGGGCATTCTTGTGTGTGTGGATTATCTTGATCAAGTGAGTTGAAGTGGGAAGACCCTCTCATTTCCTTGGGCTTGGAGTCCCAGACAGAATAAAACGAGAAAGCAAGCTGAGCAGAACATTCATGCTCTCGGCTTCCGGGTTGTGGATACTGCGAGATCGGCTGCTTCAAGCTCCTGCTGTCTTGACTTGCCCATCCTGAGGGACTGTCCCTGACTGTAAGCTGAAATAAATCTGTTCTTTCCCCCAGTGAAGATGTTGGGGTATTTTATCATAGCAGCAGAAAATGAAACTAAAACATTAATCTTACAAAGTACTTAGTGGTATTATCATTCTCATTTGACAAACTAAAGAGATGTATAATTTGTCCAAAGTCCTATATTCTTAAAATGGAGGAGCTAATTTCGGGCAGAGACTCCTTGAAAGGGAGCAAATCTATTTCTTAATTGGACTGATTGTTACTTCAGGAACATAGAGAGAAGTTTCCAAGTGTGGTCCCTGGACCAGTCCCTGCCTTCTACAACCCTCCTCCCCCCGCCCACCCCAATCTGCACATTCTCAGGCCCATCCCAGGCCTATTGAATTAGAAACTCAGCAGTTAAGGAGTCCCCTCCCCCCATTAGGCACATGCTTTGGTGCGGGAAGCAGCACTTCAAAATGCCTGGTAATGATGACAATACCACAAGCAAAAACCCCAAGACATTAAGCCTGCATTATTCACATACTCAGTGTAGGAGGGATGGTGGAAGAAAGTTCTAGAAGCACTACTTACTTTTGTTACACTGAGGTCCATATCTGTTGAGGTCAGAGCAGAACTGACACTGGGAACCTTGGAAGCCATCCTGGCAGGTGCATGTCCCGTTGCCATGGAGACCATCTGCACACTGGGAGCAAAGGTGGGCCCCGCCCCATGAATCATTAAAACAGGTAGGAAGGCAGCCGCTTTCACTTCACGACCTGACTTTAAACTCAGGTTCAGCTCCAAACTGAAAAATGACTCTTGAGACATTTGAGTTATCTTGCAATAGGACTGGAATGCAAACATAGTGCGTGGGAGTCCTAAGTCAGGATTTAGAATTTAAAGTGTACTGTTCAAGGTTAGATTGGGTTGTTACCTCCTCTGAACGGAAGCATTCTGACTTGGAAGGAAGAAGGCACAATACCCAGGAAACCAAGGAGACGACTCACAGAGCTTAGACGATCAAGAAGCATAGAAAGTTGAAGACCCACAAGCCCCCTCCCAGGGTTTATATGAGCAGCAAAAAAACTGCTCTTCAGTGAAGTTGCCTGCAGGTTGGACAGGGAAGTGTAGAGATGCAGTTTCTGCGCACATGCTGGGACGAACCTTCTCTTCTTTTAGTAACAGGTGCAGTTCTCTGAACTCCTGGGAACAGTGGCCATCATGCAGACTCTTTGGTTTGGCAGTTTTTTAACTTAACCATGTGACTTATAGAGGTCATCCTTCAGCATGCAGGAGATGGCATGCATCAGGGCCCATCCTTACCTGTCCATTTCCTGAGCAGGGATTAGAGAAGCCGCCCGGACACGGGGTGCAGTCAGGCCCATAGAAGCCTTTACAGCACTTTGGTATCTGGAAACGACATGTGTGTTGTTTTGGGCGACTCTAAGGAGACCACCGATTCCCCAAAGGAGATGCATTTCTACTAGTCCCATCCAGTGTTGCTCCTGCTTATGATGAATTCTCCTCTTTCACATAAGGCTGTGGCTAGCATGTGGTCATCTGGTTACCATCAACTAAGCATTTTCCATGGGTGCAGTAGCTTCTAATATATGAACAAGGCAGATGAAAGCTTGGGCTCATGGAGCCTAGTAGGGAGAGGTCGACATGGAAGTTAAAATAGAGAACTAAAGGCTGGAGATGTAACTTAGTGATTGAGGACTTGTCTAGGAGGTGCAAGGCCCTCAGGTTCGACTCCCTAGTAATGAAGAATGAATGAACGAGAAAAAGAAGATCATTCTGAGACTAGCAGTGCCGGGACAATGAGGAGCTGGAATCACGTGGTTAGAGATGGAAGAGGTGGCTGGGGTAGGGGAGTATCAGATGGTGACAGAGGAGGGGGTAGGCACGTTTGATGGGAGGTAGTTAGTGTGCATGGTGTCAGGCAGGGGTGTGGGCAAAAACCATCATAGAGCCTCAAGTAGAGGGTGGACTATGTACAAGTGACCATGTATGTTAAGAGGGAGAGGGGGACCCAGGGAGGTGTGATGTGGGAGTGACCTGGCTACTGGGAGCCCACCTCTTGATTCCTCGCAAGAAAACATTCGATTGTCCTACAATCCACTGTGACCATGTAGACCCCAGGGCCTAACAGTGTGGCTTTGGAGCTGCCCAGGTCTTGGTGACCGGGAGGAGACCCTGCCCACACTCTCCTCACCTTGACAGTAACATTACAGTATCGGGCACAGCCACTCTTCAGTCTCCGTGTTCTGCTGCTGTAGACACATTCGTGTGTGAAGAGTTCCTGGAAGGAAGCCCGCAGACGTGCAAAAGCACTGTGGTCCGCATTCCAGTATTCTCTGGGCATCGCACACCCTCTCCCTGTGCCCACCACTGTGGTCCATGGTGCCACTGGCATCAGAACACAGACCTCACCAGCATCCCTGGAGCCAAGTTAGAGCTCTGCCACCTTCCCGAGGCCTCTCTCCTTGTTGGCATGCAGGCCAGGCTTTGAGCAAAGTACACTGTGGATATTTGCACTGCCTCTCATGCCATGGCAGACAACTCTAATGGATCAACAGACGCTCTAGGGTTCGTCCCACATGTGGCCTGGATTCTTCTTCCTGATTTATACCTATCTCTAAGTTCCTCTTCTGTGGAAGTATTGGAGGCAGTAAGAATCTATCCGTACTTTTCAAAAACATATACCAACTAAAATTGCAACAGCCCAGGCCTTTCTTTTTTAGGTGTGGGGGCAGATTTAGCTGCATCTTTCCATTCTGTAACCCTTGATGACTACTTTTAATTACTTATAACTCTCGTTTATTGAGAACTTATGATGGACTGGACATGTTTCACATGAGCTTAACAGTTTCCTAGTCCATGTGATATTGTGTGTGTGTGTGTGTGTGTGTGTGTGTGTGTGTGTGTGTGTGTGTACCACAGAGCACTTGTGTGTGTCTGTGGAGGCTCAAGGTCTATACTGGGAATTGTCCTGGATTGCTCTACCTTCTTGTTGCTTTGCTCTGGGATTTCCTAGGCTCCATTCTTCAAGGCGAAAAATGTAAGCCACTGCCATTTCTGCCTGGCATTTTTACGTGGGATCTGGGGATCTGAATTCAGATCCTTTTGCTTGTGAGGCAAAAGCTTTAACCCCTCATTCATCTCCCAACCTGTGAGTTTTTAAAATTGACAACGAAATAAAGGATCAGACAGGCTAATCCATTTTTCCCTGCTGGGAAACTCTGCTAGTAAGCATCTGTTCAGAGAATAAATTTATCACCTACTGCCTTTAGGATCACAAGTGATCACGTCATCTCTGTGAGTCTCAGCTGCCTCCTGTGACATGGAACAATAGTGCTGATATCAGGTTTTATCCCAAGAATTAATTTTCAGTTCAACTTTGGAAATAGATAAATGTTTGTGTCAAGTTTGTCCCTTCCTTTTAGGTATTACAGAAGAGAGTATTGAGACCTTTCCTGGCTCCAAAACCCTAAACTCTTAGCTATCTGAACCACTAAGGAAGGAATCTTCCAGTTCTTTTCAGAGTTTTAGAATAGTTATCCTATGGATCCTGGCATCTTATAAAGTCATGAGAGGCAATGTGGAGGTTCTTTTCTTTCCTACTCATGCATCTCATTTTGCCCACTTTCTTCAGGATGAGGTTCTCTGAAGAGTGTCAAACACACAGGTCCAATCATGGCTCTGCCACGCATTAGCTGGATAGTCCTCCTGCAAAATTTTTGTCTCTTTGCAGAATGATGGTGCTGACAATACGCCTCTCTCCTGGGTGGGGTGGTTACTCGACGGGATCTGGGATTAAGAGATAAACCTTTGGACGGGTCTCTGGGGGATTATCGAGATTAACAGATGTGGGGAGACCCACCCTGAATGTGGGCAGAACCATTCCATTGCCTTGGGTTGTGGACTTTATAAAAAGGGGAAAAGCCCACTGAACCCTAGCATTGACTTCTCTCTGCTTCCTGACTGTGGATGCAATGGACTAGCACTTCATGTACTTGCTGCCATGATTTCCCCACCACGAAGGACTGCATCCTCTTGAACTGTGAGCTAAAACAAACCCTTCTGTAAGCTGCTGTCGTTGGGGCTATTTTATCACAGCAACAGGAAAAGTATCTAACACACTGAGGTTTCTGCATGGAAGGTGAGAAGAGAGTCTGGACGCAGCAGTCACTGTGGTACCATCTGGTATGACTTTCTCTTTTCCTCCCTTTCCTGCTCCTTGTTGATCATGGCTACAGGTCTCAGAGATGGTTTCATTAAACACCTGAGCACCTGTTCCTTCTTAGGTTTAATATTTTGCTTTATTAAATACTACCTAGTAGGACTGCTTAAAGAGCTTAATATTCTCCATAGTGCCATAGTGATACATTCTAAGATTCAAGGAACTTAACACTTTATTTATTTATTTATTTATTTATTTATTTATTTATTTATTTATTTATTTATTTATTTGTATCAAAGAACACTGTGTGTCCCTGTGGAGGACCAATGGTGACTTACTTCAGGAATCATCCTGGATTTCTTCTACTTCCTTTTTGTTTCACTCTGGGATTTTCCAGGCTCTGCCCACCAAGGCCAGAAGTGTAGGCCACCACCATTTTTGCCTGATATTTTTATGTGAGACCTGGATCCAAACTCAAGACCTTCTGTTTGTGAGGTGCAGTCTTAACCCCTGAGCCATCTCTCCAGGTCAGAAATTATTTTTTATAAAGAACTTATGTGCAGAAATTTATATCATTTTTTTGTCTCAGAATACTTTACTTTTACTAACAGGGTAGGATACACAGCATGTAATTACAGATTATTGTATAAACATTTATTCTTTTAAAGATTGAATATGTCAAGACAAAACCAAACCAAATTATATCACTATCTTATTTAAACAAAAAAGACTTGTTCATCTTTTTGCCCTGAGAATCAAGTACTCTGTCTAGTATATTGTCAAAACTCAATAAACATGTGTAGAATGTAGTCAAATTTGACAAGTTTTAGATAGCTGTAGCAGAGTTTTCTGACATTTTTATCAACTGATAAATAATAATTAGATTATTTCATGGGGCATAGTATGATGCTGTGATAAATGTTTTCATTGCAGAATGACTAACTCAAGCTAATTACTGTAATTTGTCACTCACATACTTACTATTTCTTTCCAGGGAGAGCATTTAAAATCTGTTCTTGAGGTTAAGCCCACAGGGCCTCAAAACAAAGCAAAAGGACATGAGAGACATGATGTGGGGAAAGAACTGGTAGGGAGAGAGTTATGGAGAAAGGAGGAGACTGGGAAGATGGGTTTTATGGTAATCAGAATGCATATTATATAATATACATATATGTAAATGCACATATAATATGTATATATCCATATACCTTTAAATATGCATACAGTGTACATATATGCAATATATACATATATCAATAACAAATTTATTTTTCCTACTTGAAACTGTTTAGTTTCCCTAGTATTTCTTTTATTTTCTCCAGAAAAACATTTGGGAAAAGCCAGTACCAACTGTGGACTTCATTTAGGAGGGAGAAGTAGAAAGGAAAGGCTGCTTGGTTTGGGTGCTATGCTGGGCTTTATTTGTGCTAATACCTTTGTTATCTACAGATAAAGAAATTTAGAGTAAAAAAGTTAAACACTTGCCCAAGGCCAGTGAGCTGTGATTCAAACACAGATCTGTGGCTTCTTTCCCACCCCGTGCCCCCTGCAACAGCCAGGAGGCAGTTTTGCGCCAGCCCAGACCCACGAATATAGTTTAAAGAAGGATGATGGAAAGACAGAGCACACCATGAGGTTGCTTGGATTTCATGAAATAGTCTTATTACACTCACCATGGGCTTAGAATCGGCAGGACATTTGCTCCGGTACATAAGGGAACAGCTCACACAAGTGCCCTGGAAAGAGACAAGAAATCAGCACAGACATCCCTTTGAGAGGTTCAGGACAACAGCTCCATTCCCTGTTATAAAGGGGGTTCCATTGGCCAGTACTCCCCCTGCCCATGACTCCCCTCCAGGGTGCAGAGGTGAAGCCAATGCCAGGAGGCGTGTTGATGAAGAAGCTGAATCTGCCCAGTGCACCCCTCTTCTCTCTGGACAGAAAGGCACCTATCCTCAAGGGAACCCTGCAGCTGTCCCTGTGCCAGGGAGTTAGTGCCAGAATAGCCACAGGGGCAGGGCCTTAGTCTCCAAATGGCTTGACCGTGTTGAGTCTGGGCAGTGATTTTGGCCTTCTTATCTCTAGATTCTCCTCCAGTGCTCCTGAATCAGGAGGGAGGAAACGTGGCATACATCCCAAATTTCTCCAGCATACATCCCAAATTTCTCCAGATAAACTCTCTGACATTCTCTGTCTGGCTCTGTACCTCAGGAAGTAGACTAGGAAAAGCAATCTCTTGGCCAGCAGCAGGGGGGTGTCGGTGGCCAAGAGGGGAACAAGGCACCCTTTCTCTAGATTCAGTGCCCACGTTCGAAAGGGATTATAGGAGCAACCATCGGTGTGTTCTTGAAGCAAACTACCCTAAAAATGAACATCTGCGCATATTCCTGCAACTCTGGGGTCAGATGAAAACCCCCAGAGGACTTTGACTGGCATAAACTATGCCCAACAGTCTGAAACAAGCAAGTCATTACATCATTTGTGAGCTCTGCGACCAAAGAGCAGGATCCATACTTTGCAGGTGTTTGCCGTGGCTAATCTATTTCTAGCTGTGGTCAAGACAAGAAGGAAGGTACATGCCTTCAATTCCACCATTTGGAGGTAGAGATAGGAAGATTGCGTGTTCAAAACCAGCTTGAGCTACATAGTTAGACCCTACCTCAAATAACAATGTGAAGAGAAAGAGGAAAGGGAGATGGAAGAGAAGGAGAATACAGATTTTTTTCCTTGTTCAATACATTATTGATATATTATTATTCAAGTGTTCAGACTAGAAAGGCCCATTATTGTTACAATTTTGGTATTATGGCTTCCATAGGAAAGACTGTATATACAGCAATATTGGAGTTTCAAATATTTTGATTAAAACTGGAGTAGCCAAAAAAAAAAAAAAAAAAAGATGCCAAAGAACCAGAAAAGACAAGCCACGGAGGCTCATGGGGAACAGAAAGGCAGGTATTTGAGAACTACAGAAAAGTGGGTGAGGCTCTAGCCCAGGGAATCTACCAGCAAAGAAATTTAACTATTACAGAGCAAAGCTATGAACCGGTGTTTGTCAGGGCATAGTAACAAGAGAAGGGGAAAGTCAGAGAAAGGTCCTAAATCCCTAAACCTTAATTGGATTCCACGATTGTGGTAGAGTAGGCAGAATGGCAGTTCCCCAAACATCCATAACTTCCTAAGCATCAGGACATGGCTACTTGGGAACCAGAGTCTGCAGATGTGATTAGTTAGCCTAAGATGAGATCATTCCAAATTAGAAAGTGTCCCTAAAATCAGTGACTGTACTCTTCATAGAGAGAAGACAGGACACCGAGAGATACAGAGAGAAGAGACACAGGAAGGCAGGAGCAGAAACAGGGGTGACAGCCATAGGCAAAGAATGTCCAGGGCTTCTGGGAGCCGCCAGAAGCACAGGAATTTTCTATGCGAAGTGGCACATGCTTATAGTCCCACGTACTCAGGAGGCTGGGCGGAAAGAGCTCTTGAGTCCATAGTATGAGACTAGCCTAGCTAATACCATAAACATGTATCTCAAAGTCTAAGTCAAACTAGGGGGAGAAAAGAATCCTGGAGCCCAAAACCTCTGAAAGGGAAGGATCAATCATCTTGCTGTTACCTTGTTTTCAAGACTTCTGCTCCCCCCCCAAATAGATGACTGACTGCTGTGTCAAGCTGCCCCAGCTGTTATGGTATCTTATGGCAAAGCCTGGGCAGCATCTCATGGAGATCCTGTCAGATCCTTAATGCATACCTGATGCGTTGGGGACTCAGGACCCCACCTCTTCATGGGGACACATCCTTGGGGATGGGGCTCCCACGGGGAGACCCTCTGCCATTGCTTTCTTGGCTCCTGCTCTGAGTGGCTGTTTGGAGTCCTTACCTGAATTCTTTGAGCTCCCTTACCTGCTTCATTTCTCTCCTTGTTTCGTCACATCGATGGGGCAGAATCGGGACGATGGAGGGGGGAATGAGGACTCCAGCCAGTGTGTAAATTCGGCCATTCTTGGCAATGGCTTCAAGTTCTTCCATTGCCACATCGTTTGCCAGAATCTGCCCCTGAAAGAAGCAGTCACATCTTCCACTCTGATGACAGGAGTGTGGGCAATCCCCTAGGCATATGTGCATAGTGACAAATGTCACCTGGAACCACCAAGTTACTTAACTTCTCCCTGGAGAGAAGGTTGCTGTTAGAATGTGCTGTCAAGAAACTGAAACGAATCTCTGACTGACATCAAGAAGAATGTCCCCACAGAAGGTCCTGACATGTGCTGAGGTGAGACAGAGGCTAACCGACTTTCATCCTGCACTCGCTTTGGGCAAGTTACTTTTCCTTCCCGCTAAAAGAAGACTGCATTGATTCCAATGCACTCGCTGACTTCATCGGCTCTGTTCTGGGCTCTGTGCATGTACAAACAAACACGCAAGCCCCTGCAAAGGAGCTAAGAGAAGAAGCAGAGAATGAAGGAATTCACAGATTTCTGTTTCCTGCTTTCCCCACACTTGTTCCCCAGGAGACCAATGGCAGTTCCATCTTTCTGGTTGCTCAACTCCAAAACCTATAATCACCTTTGCTTTTCCTGGCCTTTACCAACCTATCCGATCTCTCAGCAAGTTTTGTTGGGTCTGCCTTCCAAACACGTTCACAATTCCCATTTTTACTCTTACTTCTTGTTTTTTTCCTCTTTCCTCTTGTGACATATTTTGCTCATTTACTCTTATTATCTATTTATAGAAGGACAGTCCCATGGAATCAAAGACTTTTGCTTGCTCATTGGTCTGTCTTCAGCACCAAGGACAGTGCTGGGCACAGAAAAGTGTTCGTTCCATGGACCTGTTGAAAGGGTGAGGTCATCATTATCACCAACGACGTTGAGGACAGAATCTCTGTGCTGCTGGATTTGCCACCAGAGAGTGTGAGCGGAACTGACTAATTGATTAGTAATTCCTTTTGAGTTTTAAACTAAAAGTCATGTTGCTTCTGTCTCAGGCCTTTGCATATGTTTTCCCTGCTGCCTAGATTTTCACCGAAGTTCATTCTAACCCATCCTTAGAGGTATGGCTAAGATGACCTTCCTGAGGTCCCCCTAATCTGCTGCCTTTCCTGGAGCCCTCCTATGTGCTCTCCCAGCCCTCAGAACTTCTCTTGCACCTGCTGCAACTATAATTAAATGCTTTCTCCATCACCTAATGCATAGATTAATTCTGTTTTCTCCTCTGAGATATGTCTGTCATTTATTCCTGCTTTATCCCTTGTATCTGGTGAAAGAAGTGGACGAGAAACGGAACATCTGTTAAAGACATGGGATGTGTGCGTTAGAGGAGGTGGTTCAGTGGGTAGAATGCTTGCTTGCCTGGCAAGCACAGACCTAGGCATTAGATTCCCAGAACACACATTTGAAAAGTTAGGGGGCAGTAGCGTGTGCTTATATAATCCCTGTGCTGGGGAGGTGAAGACAGGTGGGTCTCTGGACTTGCCAGTCTAGTAAAGTTGGTGAGCTGTAAACGAGTGTGAGAACCTGTCTTCAAAGGGACATGGACAGCACCTGAGCGGATACCAGGTATTGTCCTCTAGACTCCACATGCACCCACACACTAATGCATACATGCCTGCATACGGGTGTCTGGCACACACGCATACCTGCTTACATATGATCACTGCGACACCCTAAAGACTCTAGACCAGCGAGTTTGCACAGAGGCAGGAAAACCTGATGAATCGGCATCACTAGAGCAGATATGTGGGTCTGTATGCTGTAGCTCACTTACATTGTTGGTTATGTTGAACCATATCACCTGGTTGGCCATGCTCCTGATGTGAGGGGTTGAAATGAGAGTGGCCACTTCCAGCTACAAAGGAAAGAGATCAGTGCAGACATTTGTGGCAGAACAGCGAGTCCTTGCTTGGAAAAAAAAAGTCCTCAATACAATAATTATGGCGACTTTGATATCACGAGTGTCTGTGACTTTGGAGGTTCTCATTTATGACCGAGGGTTTCCTCAGTGTTACAGATAAAAGTATGTCATAGATTCTCAACACCAAGATATTGGGATTCAAGACTGAGGTCTGGCATTTTGAAAGCAGGAATAAAAGTAGCAAGAGAAAGAGGGAGGCCAACCTGGGTAAATGGGACAATGTGGTATCTGACAAGTTCCAGAAGTTTCCGTGAACCCTGCAAAGAAGCCAAAAGAGTTAAGTCAACGGAGACAGTACCCTTTCCCTTTCATGGGAACCCTCCCACGACTTTGGATACTATGTCATAAAAGAAAACAACTATTGCCTCTTTACTGGGGAATCTAAGAAAAATTTCACATCCATTAAACATTCACCAAATCTCTTAAAATTAAGAAGTTCATAATGAAGAAGCTCTGCAAACACACTGTGCATTTTTAAAATTTAATTTCGTGACTGTGAGACAGAGACTTTGATCCAGTGTATGTGTGAACAGGTCCAAGGTCACACAGCTCACTCGAGATACAAGACCAAAGATGTTCTAAGGCTTTATTCTGGATTTGAAGCTACAGGCTTCTGTTCTCAACTCTCTTACTTGCTGCATTAGTCAACATCTACTCTTTTGGCCACACACCTGTCTTTTAGGGCTATTCAGCTTCAGGAACCATGATCACTTTTCCCTTCAAAGGGGGTTGTGATAGTTAATCACAGAGGAGCTGTTGTCAGACCACCTGAAGAGACTGCCAGATGATAGAAAGAAAACCTCAACTCTCTCTCTTGCCCAGTGACAGTAAACTCATCTTCTCTGCTGCCGCCATTCTCTGCTGACATCAGAACCCAGCTTCTTTGACCTTCTGATGTGATTGAAGTCCAGAGATTCTCTAGGAATCCCCGGCATTCAGCACCAGACTGCGACTGCTGAGATATCCAGCTCCCGAACTGATGTCGGGCTTATCATTCTGCCCCGGCCAGCACAGTATGGACACAAGCTAGGCTCTTCACAAACATTATGCCAATACGTTTAAAAAAGAAGGGAAGGGCTCTGGAGAGATGGTTCAGAGGTTAAGCCTCTGCCTTGCAAGCAGAATGTCCGGAGTTCAGACCCCGGATCCTATATATAAATGCCAGGCAGAAGTGGCAGCGGACTGTACTCCTGGTCCTGGAAGAGAGAGCTTGGGAAACTCCAGAGCAAAACAATAAAAAGGTAGAACAATCCAGGGTGATTTCCATTATTACCCTTGGGCTTCCATAGGCAGACACATTCAAGTGTTCTCTTGCACACACACACACACACACACACACACACACACACACAAAATGCACACGCATGTATTTAACACCTGAGGCTCAGTTTTCCCTGCAAGTAAAGGGATTATCTTGAATTCCTTCCCTAACTCTGCTTCAAGAGGAAAGAACTCAGTGGGATGATTCACCTCTAAGTCTAATTAATTAGCATTTGGGTCCATTTTGCAAAAAAGAAGGGGCCTAGAAGTCAGTTGGCAGAACTCTGGTCACTGTGTATGCTGGGAGTCTGGGCTGGCCAAGGTCGTCAACACCATCTAGCCAGACTGACAGAGTTGTACTTGCTTCCAGACACTGTTATCCAAGAGTACTTTCTCCTTATGAGGACACTCGCTTCTGCTGTTTCGTGTCAAAAACACTCTAAGTTCTTTGGTGACAGAGGCACAGAGTGCATTTTTACTACCACATTGTTAATATGATGGTGAACTTTGCAAACTATTTTCCTTTGTCCTACTTCATTCACAAGGAATCTGGAGTTTGTAAGGACAAGACTCTCTTTCCCTCTGCTTTCATTCCCATGTAGGTCAGTGAGAAGCTATACATTGGGGCTTGCTATCAGCAGCATGATCTCCATGCAGATGG
Organism: Typhlomys cinereus; assembly: GCA_023101885.1. Taxonomy (NCBI): domain Eukaryota; kingdom Metazoa; phylum Chordata; class Mammalia; order Rodentia; family Platacanthomyidae; genus Typhlomys; species Typhlomys cinereus. The sequence continues at coordinate 4,872,465 of JALPQD010000097.1, forward strand.
GGATGGAGAGATGGCCTTCAAGGACTCCACTAAAGAAACATACTTCCCATTTATTTTCTGTTTTGATGAGGACTCTCCTTTTCCCAATGATATTCTTTCCTGAAGCTAGAGAGAGGAGGCTCCTCTATAGGCTGAGAAATTGTAATTCACACAAGTTCTGGATGTGAAGAATAGGTAGAAATGATCATTCTAAGCCTTACTAGAAACTGAAGAAGGAAACCAGATTTTGTTTCAGAACAGAGAACTCAGGCCTTCTACTCCTGATAGGTAGAAGGACTTGAACTTTTGAGATTAAACCAAGTGCTACACATTGGCCAATTCCCACATTTGTAAATATTCCCCCTGGAGGCCTACTGGAAACTATAGTGAGCTGGACAACATGTACACAGGCACTGATTGGGAGCTGGAGGTGGCAGCTCCCACCACCACTGGGAGGGCTGAAGGAATAGAGAAAATGAAAAACTGTCTGAACAAGGGTGACCAGCAGAGAAGTAGTGAGGTTATATTTTTCTATTCTAGTTTAAAAGGCTTCACTTGAACTTTTAGTGTATCCTGTTTAGGTGCCCCCAAATTCCTCTATTATTATAATTTCTAAAATATTGGCAATTAGAGGAGGCCATGATATCTATATTCTTAGGGTTTTAATGATTTCCCAGGGGAGCAACAATACTTTTCAAGCTTACTTTAAAGTGAGTGTGAATTCTAATGACAGGCATAAGAACTTTTCAGCAACAGCAAGAAAATGTGAGTGTGAATTTTACTTTTAAAATAACTTCCTATCTAAGACCTTAGGGGATACAGCATGTTTAGTGGAAACCCTTAGCTAATTCTTTTATAGATTGAATGTTTGTTGGCAACGTAAGATATGTCTTCTGCTTTATTTCCTTGATGTATCTTTTTTTTTTTAAGTTTTAGAGTGTTCACCAGATGTGCCGGTGGATATTTGAAAGCACTCTAGCAAGGACCTCCGAATCAAAAAGGCAACTACTTTCAAGGTTGAAAATCAGCCTGGCTGGGATTTGCCTGCGTTAGGGAGCAGAACGTCTGTTCCTTGTCTTTACTGTAGCACCATGAATCATAGTGCTTGGGCTGCGGCTCCAGGGTCTGCTTGCTTGATAGGTTCCAGACGGGATTTCTGACTGTGCTCGAGTCTGGCTAACTCCCACCTCCCACATTCTAGGCAACCAAGACTAGTCTGTGTGAAATCCTGGGTAGCCTTTCCCCAGTGCCAAGATGGCCATCCAATCTTTGGGCCCTTGACACAAATTTATGACCTTCATCCAGTTCCTCTTTTTGTCTTTCTAGTGAACACGATTTGACAATCTGCTATCCTTCTCCTTGGATCTTGATTTATACATCTGGGAGAGGAAACACAATCATTTCAATTTTGATGAGAAGGAATCCATCATCTTTCCAGGTTTGAATGTGATAGCACTGGAGGACCAAGGTATCTAAAGAAGGGATTCTTGTGGAGAGAAGAGAAAGCAAGGGAAAGGAAAGATTGCAAGATCTAAAAATTACATTGTTTTCTTTTCAAACTACAACTTAGTCCCTAGATGATCTACTTTAGGCAGCATTCTTTAGTGTGGTTTTAGAGTTAGAATGCAATTAAATATATTGGTTTTACTACTGAGAAACATTACAAGACCCAAGATGAATGAAATCAACCATTTAGCCCTGGAATTGCAAGTTGACTTTCTGGACTCAAGCAATCAACTGATTATACTCTACTGAGGAGACTTGAGCTGAATCTAGGGGCAGTTCATAAGTATTTGATTAGTGATGTCTGCCTTGGTTGTGAGAGAGTAAGTGTTGATACATGTGATATTTATTTTTCATGGTTCAGAAAAAGCTGGTGTGGGCACAGACTGAGGCAGCGATATGGACACAGTCAATGGGGTACATACCTCTGGAGAAAGGAGGTAATCTAGGATGCCATCCTTCATGTTATCCAATGCTTCATTACTTGGAACAAAGATGGTATATGGCCCGCCAATCCAATCTTCTTCTAAGGCAGGTCCAACATTGGTTTTCTGTTTTGAGAAATTAGATTTTACACCTGTGCCCCTTCAGACGAATATTTAAAGTAAGTCTCCAGAAAGTATTTGGAGTTGACATCTCTGTTCATTTTTACAAAGGTTTTAACCATTTTTATTTTTAGGACTCCATGCCAATGTACACACCTCTAACAGAGATCTGAACTTGCTGTATCTTGGTTGAAGCATTGACATGATGGTTTGCTGAAAAGAGAATTTCGGTTAAAAGTCTGTAAAAAAAAGTAGCTCAGGAAATACGGATCTTGATGTTAAGAAACCAGTGACAGAGTCTTGGTGTCAGTATGGCTACATGTGAATTGACCTGGCCAACTGCTATATATGATACAACTGTTTGCTCTGATTGAACTAGCAGTTCAAGGCCATGCATTCTGCAGTGGTCTTGGCCATGTTATACAGGGCAGAAGGAGAAAATCACATTACAATAAAAACCGTCCTTCTCCATGAAGTGCAAAGGACAAACTTCCATGACTATGGGTTGCCAGGTTGCGTTGCGCTGCTGTGGAATCCTCCCACTGAAGTGAAGCCCAGTGCTGGCAAGCTCTGCATGGCTTGCCCCTTACTTTGGCCTCACTGGTCTCACCTGGGGGTTGCTCTTAAGCGTGGGCTCTGTCTTGTCCATGGCTCTGTCAAGGATGTGCACGAGTCCATTCGAAGCCACTAGGTTCCCCTGGAGAATCTTTACCTTGTTTCTGCCTCCGTGAAGTTTTAGCTTTAGCTGATTGTCCTGAAATAGCAAAAGGAAGATAAGATAAAATTAATACGGCGTTCTGGAAAGGGCAAGCATTAGATTTGAAGGCAGAAGTTCCGAGTCCTCAGATCTGCCACTTATCAGCCGTGAGGCTTTGATGAATCACATGATCGTATATCTGCTGGGCTCACCTCCCCTGATCTCCATTAAGTTCAATGAAATGATGGTGGATATGTCATGAAAAATGAGCATAAGACATTCCAATGCTCCTCTAACACACTGCAAGCTCCACAAGGGTAAAGAATTCAGTTGACTACGAATGTACCATCTGCTTACATGTGCAGAGAAGGAGCACAATAAATGTGCTCATTGAAAGAATAACTAATTTCTTCTCTGTCACAGTTTGCTTGCATGCTGCCAATAAATTCATGGCCAAGCAACTTAAGAGGGGGGGACAAAGGGTTTTATTCTCTCTTATGACACTTGGTTACAATTTCTTATCTAGCTAGGAGCCAAGGGAACTGGCCACACCATATCCACTTCTTAGAGAAAGAAAAGAGAGACAATCTTCACTTGCATGTCTGGCCAAGCACACTGAATGGCAACTTCCTTAATCAGCTCCCTCTATCTTATTTACCTCTTCAGAGACTAGTCCTACCTGCCATGGGCTGGGTCTTCACCACAGATTTCTGCAGGTTTGCTCAGGGTTTAACTCAATTACTAATTTTTTTCCAAATGTGACTACAGCTGGAATCTTCAATTGTCTTAGCATTGAAAAAAATTCATAAATCTACCAGCTACCAACAGTAGATGCAAATAAAATAGCCTAGTCCACAGCCTACATATGTGGTACCTGTTGTTTAACTATGTCTTGGCTAAGTAGACTGGTAAAAGGAGTTACTTGTGAAGGGGGGGTAGTTTTATTTAAAAAGCAAGTAGAACTAATGACATTAGGCAACAGAGTGCTATTTGGAGAAGATGGATTTACTCATTGCACGTGTGTGTGTGTGTGTGTGTGTGTGTGTGTGTGTGTGTGTGAATGAGTCACATCATCTTGTGTGAGGATAAAGGTTTCTGCTAGGTTCACCTCACATTGCTCCTTCTCTGTGCAAGGCATTTAAGTAAATGGTATATTCATAGTCAATTGAATCCTTTAGCCTTGTGGAGCTTGTGGTGTGTTGGAGGAGAGCACAGGAATGTCTTGTTCACATTTTGCATGAGATATTCTGTGAAGGACTAATTGCTCTCTCTATATATATTGCTTGGATCTGCCTTTTATGGCTGAAATTGCAGGCTGCCGTCATATCCACCAGGAATTTTTTAGGTGGCATCTGGGGATCTGAACTCAGGTCTTAACCCCTAAGCCATATCCCTAGCCCATCAATATCTGTTTTAAAAGGAACACTGATGGCGTGGAGCCAAGGCCTCCAGATGAAACGGGAAGCAGCTGAGTGATGGTTGGTGGTTGTGAAAGCAAATGTAGGCTAGACACAAATCCAACATTCCTGATCTCAGTGTTGCCCCGTGTGTAAAACCCAGGGAAACGCCGACCTTGTCTCTGTTGAAGATTTCCCCTGACTTCCCAGCCAAGGTGTAGAAGGTGTCCGTGTCGTTCATCTGCCCGGTGCTCATCTGCCCAGCGATGATGTGGAGTTTTACAAAGTACCGAGCAGCCTCATTATCCATCAAAAGCTCCTTTACCTGGGAAAAGAGAATAGGTTGGACTGATTGCCAAGGAGAAAATGAGTTTTACTACACACACTGTGCCTCATCCAGCATCAAAGATCCCCAACTTAGTGGATCCCGAAGAGCTGTCTGTGGGCTCTGCCAGGTGCAGATAATGTTTCAGGCATGCTTAGACTTGGGGCCAGGTCTTGAAAGGAGTGAAAGTCTGGAGGGTTAGAGGTGATGCCCGGTGCACTGCCAGGCAAGGGCGGCAGCCCAGTCCTGAAGCTGACATGGTAACTGTGCCAGTTAGACACAGGTGTCAACTTGACCATTGAAGACTGAGCCTTTAAGCACACATCTGAAGAACTGCCAGTCCCTGAGCAGTCCTGAGCAGGAGATTATTTAATTGATACAGGGAGAACCAGCCTATCGTGGGTGGGACCATTCCCAGGGAAGGTAGATAAAATGGAGAGAACTGGTTCAGTGCTTTGGCATGTTGGCATGCAGATACTCACGCTGAAAGTTTTCAGTGTCTTGTCTGAAGGCAGCAATACGGTGAACGGTCCCAGGTTGCTCAGGGGCCAGGCATAAGCTTTGTCTTAGGAGTCGAAATATGCAAAGAAAACCCAATGTGGGTCAGTGGCACATGCAGAGTGAAATTATACAGTGGGACTGGGTCCATTTGATCCCGTCTCTCTTCTGGTTGCTGCGTGTGGCTCTTAGTGAAATGTGACATTCTCGAAGAGCCTACAGCACCATGAACTGCTGGCCTGACACGATCCCAGAACTTTCTGAGACTTTCCTTCCCTTCAGTCTTAGCTAGGATTTCATTACTGGGATGAAGCATTGAGTATGACAAGTTTCTCTGATAGCCCCAGGTCCTCGACCCTGGGCCTGGCTTGCTGATCTGTTGTAGTCATCTTTGTGTGCAAAGATGCAGCCCTTGGCTCCATCAGAGGAGCCTACCTTGGCCTTGGTACTCTGTGGATGCCCGCTGGAAATGCAGAACCTTACACATGCATTCCGCCCAGGGCCCAGCGAATGACGTAACCAGCCCATCTCCTTCACCCTGTGGAATCTGGGACATTAGTGCTGGCTGAGTGCTCTCCCATGGTAGGTCTCACAAACCAGTACCTTGCACTGGGGAAGGCTGAAAGGTCAACAGGAAAATGTTTTGGGGGGCAGGCTAGTCTACAAAGGACACTCTGAAACCCCTCGCCCCAGTCCCATCTGGAGTCTTGAGATTCTTAGGGGAAAGTGGAGGTTTCTGGAAAATTTTTCTGGAGCTCAAACTGTGTCAGTAATGCTTGATTTCCCCTGCCCCCGGGCCAGGAGATCTAGCAGAGAGTAAAACCTCCTGTAGATAGTGCAGTAAGGGCGATACAGAGAACACGGCTTTGGCCTGTCAGGACTCTGGATGCTCACGTCTTTCTGGGAGAACACGTTGGAAACATAGCAAATGTAAACATAAATGTCAATATTTTAAGACTTCTATTTATTGGTCAGGTCTGTGTTTTATTTTTTGTTGGCTAAATTTGTGCTTAGTTGAAGTCTTAGGTAAAGCTATGGTCAGCTGCAATATTTCATCCTCGAGAGGTTGTGGAATTTGCATTTACAAGCATAGAAAGGGTTTTGTTTGTTTGACTATCACCCGGGGGTGATACTGTTGTGGGTACTTAGGTTAATATAGCTTCCTGCAAAAAGTGTGCACCTCCTAGACTGTCCTAAAATTCAAGCTATACCTCCACTGTTGAACATGGATTGTGACAGAGGACCTTAGTCACTCTCTCTATTGCCAACATTACTTACCAGTTTTTGTTCATATTCAAAAGACATTTGAGGTCAAAGGAAAAGAGGCAGACTTTAAGGACAATGGCTCTCCCTCTTGATGTTTTAGCTGGTCTGTTAGCCTAGGACAAGCTCAGGACCCTGGCTAGCTAGCTTTAGCTCCCTGCTTCTTGTACTGTTAGAGTTCATGGAAAACAGCCACTGCTCTTCCCTCTTGCCTGCATGGCCTGCCCCTCGAGGGACTGATCCCAGGGATCAGATCTGGAAGATGCCCTGAACTGAAAGAGGGCTGCTGTGAAGAAGACATCTGTAAATCACTGAGTTGCTCATACCCAGGAGAGAGATGAAAGGGGTCAGCTTTCCTTGCCACTTTCCTCTGGGTTTGGTGTTTAACTCTCTGAGTTGTTCCATGATGTTTCCATAACAGGTCAGGCCATTGCCCACATAACCTTTCTGGCACGTGCACCTGGAGGGAGAGGGATGTCACATTCTCACGGTCTTAGAGCCATTCATTGAATGCTGAGATCATATGGTCCGATGTCTGTGTCATACAAGGGGAAAACCATGTTAGACTGGGAAAGCCACACACACAGGGAGCAGTCAAATGCAGAATCCGACATGCAGTTGCCCCTTTGGAATGGATAATAATTGAACACATTTATGAGCACCAGCTATCTTTGCACGCTCTTTCTTGCAATACTTTTCAAAGCACGGCTCAGACGCCATCCGCATTAGAAACGCTCAGAATGTTTGTTACTGATGTAGATTTGAAGAGCCCTGTTGCAAAACCCTTAAACTGGAAGAAGGTATCAAAGACAGCCTGCAGGTCAGTAAAGACTCAAAACATTTAGTTCCATGAATCATGCATCCCCTACTTTATCCCTTCCTAGCTGAGGTCTCTCTGCTCTGGGAAGCCCGTCCTCAAATATGCCTCCTATCGCAGATCAGATGCCTTGCACACACTGTCATGACACCGTGTACACTTTCTGTAACTGAAGTCACAGCTATATTTTTATCCTGATCTATCTGGTTATGGGAACTATACCTGCTTGCCTCTCTAGTGAGAGTGAGGACTTGCCAGGTGTTAATTCACTATGATCACCCCAGGATGTAAAACAGGGTCAGCTTCCTATAGTTACTTAGGCAACAGTCTTAAGTAGGAATTGAATTAAGTATATATTAGAAACAATGAGACTACCATATAAACAGTAAAAACCAATATGCAAGTACAAAGCCACAGGTAGGTAGCAATTGTTTAGTCTCACAAAGGTTAACAGTGTGGAGTGCTGGGGAATGCTTAATATTCCAAGAAGGAGAAAGTCATGATTGACAGCATTTTGCAATATCAATGGTTTATCATTGTATCTTGGCCAATTTCAAACTACTGACATGATGTCGACAAGTTTGTGAAATTCCTGAAAATGTGGCACTCAGCAAGCTGTGGTTGTGGCCCGTGATGACTCTCTGGAAGTAGAGCCGAAAGCAGGCTGAAATTGACAAGATGTGTAGGAAGGTGTCATTGACTAGGCACTTGGAGATGAGTGACAACATCATAGTTTTGCAGTGGTCCTGCCATCGCTCAAAGGTGACTCATGTTTAAGACTGTGTCCCAGAGAATAACTAGCCTCGTTAATCCAGTTGTGCTTCTAAATATGGCCTCTTGGAGAATAGAGCTAGTTTCAACAAGTTTGTGGAACGGTCTCTCAGAGACCCAGCAGATTGCTGCAGAGACGTGTCATGAGCTTCCTGCTTCACCCTCACATCAACCCTTCACCCTCACAGTGATTTACCCCAAACACAGACCTGGTCCCTTCGTGTTGCAGACCCTCTGACTCCTTTCCCTGACAGGATATGCTGTGTCAGGGATGCCTGCTGCTCCCCCACAAATCTCAGCAGCACCAAACTGACTTTTAAAAAAGATTTCACTGCGTAGCCCAACTGGGCCTGGAACTTGCTATATAGCCCAGACTGGCCTCGGATTCTCATTCCTCCTGTCTCAGCCCCCCAAGTGCGGGGATTATAGGTATGCATGACTACGCCAGGCTGGTACTTTCTTTTTAAAGGCTGCTCTCTTCTCTCAGGCTATTTGCTCTACCTGCAGTGTTTAGCTCCTTCATATGACAATGGAGGCATCCTCTGCCCTAGGCAGCATTATTTGTCCTCCCCAGCTGCTGAGCTGTGCCCTGTCCTGCCAGACGTCTGGTAATGCCACCCCAGCTCTTCCCACCAGATCACCTCTGTAGGTGTGGTATCCTCTGCTAGACTGGAAACTCCTTATAAACACGGGTCCCAGGGCAAACACCCCCTTGTTGAGCCAACTATTTACTAAATACTTATTGTAGACTGCTTGCCAAACCAGAGGATTATAGCAAAGGATGCTCTGCATTCTCACAAACGATGCCAGCAACATGATAAAGCCACTCTTTCTCAGTGGGTCCTGGCTTCTCATTTATAGGTGGGTTTCATAGTACTTTAAAGTACTATGATAAAAAGTAGCCATTTTGCAAATGGGTGATAGACCCGTCCCTCACTGTGGTTTCCTACTTTTAATACATCTACCTTTGAATGTGCTCTTATAACAAGACTCTAGTTTAACAGCTTTTTGTCTCTGGCCAGGAGGTGACATACAGTGCCCATCAGGATGGAGTGAAGGGCATTGTAGGAGCAGCAAAACTGCAAAAGAAAATCAACAAACCACAATCCAGAACTTCAGAGACTCTATATCAACCACCTAGAACTAGGCCAGCCTAATCTCTCCCCATCCTGAAGCTCAGGGAAATTTGCGGAAGAGGGTGCGGTAAGAGTGTAAGAGCAAAAGGATGGGAGGAGCAATGATTTGCAAGATACTCCACACAAGTTAGGGCCGAAGCAATCATAATTGGACTTTGCATGCCCTGAGCAATGTCCAACACACTATTGACCTCACAAAGTCTAGCATCTGCTAAAGGCACCAAGATCCTTGGAGGCAAGGGATTGGCAGCCACAGCAGTGTTCCTATACTTAAGGGGAACGCGGGAAAGTGTTCAAGGAATGGCCACTGGGTCCTTGTACATCATCGGAGAGGAGGACTCAGAGGAGAATTAGGCATGTACAAGAAAGGACTCTCTGGGAATTGGGGCGGGAGGCACTGGGGAATGGGGAGGGAGGGGTGAGGGGAGGGGGAGCAGGGTTCGGGGGGAGGAGGAGGGAGGGAGGGAACTGGTGTACCTATTAAGTTTGTATGAGCTGACATAATAATAAAAAATGTAAAAAAAAAAAAAGTTCCCGGGAGTGAAATCCAATATTGAGGTGACTGATAGATGGAAGAAGCCCAGCACTTGGCACATGATGAGGATCAGGAATTGATGATGAGGATCAGGAATTGATGGTGATGATGACGATAACAAGATGAATGACAGTGCTGAAGGTAACTTCTAGAACGACAGCGGTAACACAGAGGTGCGGGGAGACAAGTCTGTGACCCAAGAACTATGTGGCAGAGTGTCGTATAGAAGGTTGAATGGGTGCCACAGGGATGAAGGGAAGTGACCTCTTCTTGGGGGGGGGGGAGCAGCAAGGGACAAGTCCTTAGGGGAAATGAACATTTAAGCTAATTCTAGAAAGATGCAGATAAGTTTCTCAACTAGACAACTGCCAGGAGCTTGTTGGTCGGTTGAGTGTTCAGGGTCTTTATAAAGGAGTAATTTTCCACCCAAGCTTTGCCTGGCACATCTGGAGACAGCTGCGCTGTTCACCAGTGCAAAGTAGGGGATCTCTTGATGTCTTCCAGTGGAGGGCAGGAATGCTTTTAAACATCTTACCATGTATGGGCCAGTATCCTCTGCAAATCCCCACCTCCAATAAAGTAATTGTTCTGACAAGTCCTGTACAGCTCTGAGGCTGGAGAGCTTTGTTAAAAGGACTTCATAAGATGGATTTGATCTTGAAACAACATCTATTTAATGAAATCAAATAACAGTTCTCAACTTAAATATCAACCTTGCCAAGGACTGTGCTATACTTATTTAAGGAGGAAGTGACTGAAAATCTGCGAAGTGACGCAGTCCCCACGGTGGGAAATTAGTCTTGCTACAGACTGTACAAGGTTCATTTGAAGACAACCAGGAGCAACACGATGCATAACCCTTGACAGCTCCTAAGTATGCTTTTCTCTAAAAGTTTCTGCAGCTTTTATGTGGCCAATAGTCTGTTTTGTATAAAGTGAGAGTGGGTCCCATTTTTATGGCTTTGGTGCTGAATGGAATGCATGAGACATAAATATTTTTAATTTTTGTTTTAAACGTCAGTTCAAAGTCTAAGACTTTATGAGGTTGTTTTCTAACACTCTCTGTTGGCCATAACACATTCACAGCCTAGCTACTTTGGTGAATTGGTTTCTTTATTGGGTATAAACATCTCTTGCTCTCTGAAGGGTTTAAAAACATCTATAAACTATTTGGATTCTGTGTTACGGATCTGGAACATATAACGACACTGGGTGTAATTTAGCTACTATCTCAGATGTGCCCAAAGTATTAGATCAACAGCTTCCTTCATTTCTTCACGACTGTATTTCATTCCTTTATTGATTCATGTATTCTTTCAAACTCTCTCACTTCACTGTTTTAGTCAGTGAGAGAATAGTCAGATAGGACAGGACCCCTAAAGGACTCATATTCTTGTTGGGCATTAGATCTAATCTGTGAAGCTAGCATTTATTGCTAACTCTTGAGCCAGGCAGTCTTCTAAGAGTCTTGTTGTACCTTTGAATACAGCAGCCACAAAAAGTGAGTTCTGTGATCAGCGTCATTTTAAAGAAGGAAATTAGGGCATGGAGAGGGTTCCTATCTCACATAAAATCACACAGCCTCTAGATGGCAGTGCTAGAGCCCCTCTACACTGTAGCATGTTCTCAGTTCTGGTCCATATGTGCTAGAACAGAGCCCAGAGGGAGCAGGACCATAGTGGAGGGCAGGGGAGAGATCCTGGAAGGGGAGATAATGCCAGCTGAACATTGAGGCTTTTCACATGTCTCTCACTCAGAGGAAGCAGAAGTGCATAGACAGCAGAGGGTTTTCTGAGTAAAAACAGGTGGGAGGCATAGAGCTGGGAGTACCAGGGCACATTTAAAGAGCAGTTTGATGGCTTGTAGCCTTCCTTCAAATTCACGTATTGAACTCCTTATCCCAAACGTGATGGTATTAGGAGCAGGATGTGATTAGATTATGAAACTGAAGCCTCATGAATGGAATTAGTACCCCTATAATATAAAAGAGACCCAAGAATGTTCTATAGCCTTCTATCATGTGACAATGTAATGATTTAGAGGGTGGCTGCTTGCAACCTTCTGGTGACCCGATTCAGACTCCCAGATTGCAGAACCTTACATGTGTTATATAAACACTGAATATAGTCAGTGTCACCAAGTGTCCAAGAGTCTGAATTTCACCATGTTTACTGTACTTTAGCATAGCTAGAATGTAAATTATTCTGTTTCCAGTCTTCCTGCTAGGTTCAGCCTGTCTTCTTTTCAGCCAACTTGAATTCCATAAAAGAGATGTTCTTTTCCTGTATTGCTCTTTATTCTCTATCTTTACTAATAGGTAAGAATAATAGAACAACCATAACATAAGCATGATACTATTTGTTCTTTATGATAATAATCAAAATGGAGCTTAGAATTAAAAAAAAAGTTAGCCAGCTCTTCAAAGGGAGGTACTGTTGGTCTCTCTAGCCCACCAGACAGATGGCACGGTGGGACTGTTTTTTAGATGAGTTGGGCTTGCCTGAGGTTGCCCCAGTAGTAAGTGGAAGAGTCTACATTTGAACTCATTCCTCTCCATTGGGTGGCCTTCTGAGATGATACGATCTTGAAGATTATGAAGAAACTCTTGTCATATTCAGGAAATGAACTAAATTGCCTGAACATTAATGACTTTATAGCTTACCAGCCAGACTTTTTACCTTGGCTTCCTGCTAGTGGCACTAGTCAATTATTTGCCTTCCTGAGGAGAGAATAAGAAAGTCTGTGGATGATATATATACCCATAAGTTCATTGTTAACTCTACTGCCATTCTAATCAAGTTCTTAAAGCTTATATCATTCTGATATTCCATTTTCATTTTTAGATTTTGTCTTCTTAAACACTGAAGAAAGAAATTAATTTTTTTTTTTACTCATATGGTTTCAGAGGATGGTAGACTTCTATACCCTGATTGCTTTAGCTACCTACTTTACTAGACTTTTGTTTAAAGATGTACTTGCACTCACGTGTGTGTCTGGGGCCTGAGTATGTGTGCATGGCCTCAGGGCCTCAGTTGGTGGAGTGTGCTATTTCTGGGTCAGGCTCCGCTTAGGGATTTTATGAATGTGATTTCATTCCATCTTCATCACAGTTCCCATGGAGGTAAACTCTTAACTCCCTTTCTAGCTGAAGAACTATCAGTTTAGAGAGGTTAAGTGGCAGAGATGGGTATAAATGCAGCCATACTGACTCCCAAGTCCTTCAACTTCATCTACAGTGAATGCATTTGTCTAAAAAGAACATGAGATCTTAAAACTCACCCAGCCATAGCTACATATTGAAGACTTAATTACAAAGGAATGACCTTCAAAGAAGCCAGAAGGGCCCTCTGGCAGCAAATAACTGTTTTATAATTGCCTGGTTCAATGTCACCATGACTTCAAGCTCACAGGGGCAGGGTGAGTCCTTCACAAAGATTGATGACAAGGAGGAGAACTAAGGGACCCAAAGATGGTCTGGGAGACAAAGGCTTGGGTTCCGGCCTCTGTTTAATCACTAATAAAAACAACACACTTGCCAAGAGTATCCACAGAAACACTCATGTAATTGTTATGAGAGTTGTGGAATAGATACCACTGTGCTTACTGTACACAGAGAGAGACTGACATCAGAGAGACAGTGCCTCTTCCCAAGGGCATACATCTAGTAGACCCCAGGGCCAAGATTTAACCTCCAAGGTCTTTAAGCTCTGCATATCATTTCCCTTCCTACCATGTGGAGTGCCTCTACTTGGGAATTAACAGACAAATATATTTCCTCATAGTAAACCTTTCCTGGAATCTGGAGTTCAGGGAACATCTCTCGTGTTTATTCATTTTCCCAAGTCTTGTTTTGCATCTCTAAAACGCAATTTCAGGAATGAGGAAACAGCCATGTATGTTAGAGGTCAGATTTCTGTAATTCTACCAGTTATCTGTTTTCCCAGGCATAGTGACTCCCTTCTCTATTTGATCTCTTCATATCTGGTCATTGGGCTAATTCCGCATCCCAGAGCACTCTTATGGACATTATGAAGGAAATGACTACTGACTGATTAAATAGATTTACTGAATACATACTATGCCTCCTGGTTTTACTACACGGATTACGGTGGACCAGAGCTGATTGGGACACTCTTCAAGGAACTTAACTCATCAACTGACCCCACTTTCACCATTGGGAGAGATATAGTGAGACTGAAAAGACTTACTGGCTTTGGCCTGGTGCGATCATGGTGCAGTTTGCATTCTTATGACATGGGTTATTTGATTCACAGATGTCCGTTATACTGCATCCCACTCCTGGTACAAAATTCCGGAAATGTTCCTTGCACTCACAGTGAGACTTCCGGAGATGGGGAGAGAAAACTAAGTTGAATCCCAGTGAGTGATATCAGCTGTCATTCTCTTCCAATCCATATTTTCATTCTGCCATGATAGCAAACTCAAAGTAGGCTTGACATGTAGACCTAAACTAAACATTGGTCAATGTTTCCACAAATGAAGGCTGGTTTGTGAAGTTTGGCTTTTTGGTTTTGTTTCTTAAACCTTGACCTCATATATGATCCCTGGCTTTAGATTGTCTACAGGTGAATAATGGGAGCTATTGTTGCTCTAGAATAATGGTTTTCAGCCAGGGCTGGGTATTGAGCAATGTCTGAGGATATTTTTTGTTATCAGGATGGGATTACTGGAGACTGAGGATATGGTTAAACATCCTACAGTGTGGGAAGCACTTTCTAATCCAATGAAGAATTACGCAGCTCAAAATTAAAATTATTGAAGTTGAAAACCCTGCTCTGGAGTAAGTAGGACCCTACATCTCTGTCTGGAGCAATGCAGAGCCTTATATCTCTGTATGCACCTGAGACTACCCAAGCTGCCTCCTGGCATTTATGGGTTTTCCCAGAGAGGTCTTCATTTTGGGGATGAGAACTCAGTTCCTTGAATTTTTATGAAACCCCAGTTGGTATTGGAGTGTGATGTAGTTTTGCTCCAGAAGAGTGAAAGAATAGACTTTCTGGGACACTGCCATTGGGGTGCTGAAAGGTTAGGGGGTTCTGTGACTGTTTGGACTGGACACATTGCACGTGGACAGCTTTTTTTTTTTTCCAAAGATTTGACTTAGAGTCAAGGTCACAGTTGGCATCTACTAAGAACTTGATGGACAAATGAAATACTAGGGACAGGACTCTTTCAAATGAACTCTTCAGAAGAGTTTCCAGGTCAGGATAATTTTTTTTATCAGCCAAGATGATGACATGATTTAGAGGGACTGCATCCCACCCCGGTATAGTCTCACCACTCCCTACAACCTACTAGTGCTGCTCACATCAGATCAGCTATTGTCCCTTTGGGAAAAGGCATTTTGGGTTCTAGGTGCCTCTCTTAAAAAGAACAGAGGAGGATGGATAAGGTTAGAAAGAACAGAGGAGAGAGGATGTTGAACGTTTGGTGACAGTTGATTTACTAATCTAATTTGAGTTCTGTCCACATTCTTTCAATTACCATACAGGAGGGGGTTAGGAAAGAACACGGTGAAGTTGAGTTTTGACTGGGGTCAGGGCGAGCTGGAAGGGCGGGTAGTATGGAGAAGCCCTGAGATCAGACTCTGATATACTGAGGACTATCTGGAGAGGAAGCCCAAACTGAGCATGGAAAGGGAGACGGAGAAGGCACAGAGGACTACAAGGACAATAACACCAGGTCACTTTTGGCAGTTGTCCTACTTTGGGACACACCAGCTCCATGCATCCTTAGCTTACCTGTCCAGGCCCATCATATTTGCACACTGTTGACTTTGCAGGGCAGTCTCCATAGTTGGTTTGACAGGGGTCTATTGGCAGGCA
This sequence comes from Typhlomys cinereus, assembly GCA_023101885.1. Lineage (NCBI taxonomy): Eukaryota > Metazoa > Chordata > Mammalia > Rodentia > Platacanthomyidae > Typhlomys > Typhlomys cinereus. The sequence continues at coordinate 4,887,777 of JALPQD010000097.1, forward strand.
CACTTGACCATCTCCATGGTAGCCTTCTCGGCACATGCAACTGTGCTGATTTGGTCCCAGGAATGTGCAATGAGCGTCAGGGTGGCAGGGATTCCGTAAACATGAGTTGATGGCTTAAGAGATAATGAAAAAATGGGAGGTGGTGTGCTAGATACAAGTGTCTGAAGGCAGAGGCTTTACACACATTTGTAAAGAATTGGTAGTTAAGACAAGCCCCAAGCAAACCTGTAGGAGATTGTTCAATTAACGAGGGAATAGCCAGTCCATAGTGGGCGGGACCATTCCTTGGACAGGTAGGTGAGATGGAGAGTTTCAGTAAGTTGGCGTACTTTGGCAGACACAGTCTGGTAAATGAGGAAGTTTGTCCCTCTCAGCAATTTTGGTGGATATGGTATGGCCAGTTCCTTCCACTCCTGGTGTTGGTATGAATATTCCCACTAAGCTGGGAAACTATGAACTGTAACCAGAATCATAAGCTGAAATAAATTCTTTCTTCCCTAAGTTGTTTGACTGTGCAGTTATCAGAAATGTGAAAAGAAACTGCACCAGAGTAGCATAGAGAACTGATTTGTGAGAGACTTTGGGGCCATGAAAACCACAGAGACAATTCCACGGAGATTGCTCTTTTGAGAAGGAAACATTCATGTCATGTAATTAGACAACCCCCTTCACCAAACAGATTCACAAATGACCATCAGAAATTACAACTATAAATATTGGCTGACATGTTATAATCAATATGTGCTTTGATAAACACAAGTCTGTTATGTATCAGAATCTACCACACAATGAGCTTTTCTTTTTAGAGAAAGTTTGTCCCTTAGTTATGTACAGATGATCGACAGGTGAATAGGAAAGCCTTGAGGCCCCCAACCCCCGTGATATAACTGAAACACATCAGTGCACAAGGGGGTAGGAAGGGAGCCCTACTCACGTTTACAGTTTTGGCCATCGCCTTCATAGTTGGGAAGACATTTGCATTCGAGTTTGGTTTCGTCGCTACTGGAAGGCAAACATCTGGAATTTTCTGGGCAGAGCAAGGCTGCACATTCAGGAACAGCTATGCAGAAAGATTGTTGGGGAATTTGCATTAGTAGAATAACCAGTTCCAGAAACTCTTCTATCAGGAAGTATTAAGGCTCATTGCAATAATTTAAAACATGGAGAATGCATAAACTCAAAACTGATCATTTTTGTTGTCGTTTTGTTTGTTAACACAGAATCTCTTTGTAATAAAATTAACCTTATTTTTAATTGATATTAAAAATGAATGAGTTTGTGTGTTTTCATCACCCCCCACCCCACTTCCTATCCCATCCTATCCCATTTCATCCCAGCCATTCATCCCCTCCAGTCCATTTCCCTCCTTCCCCCACATCTCCCTACATGTTTGAGCCACTGGGTCTCGCCAAGAATGCCTGTGTTAGTGCCTGGGCATCTGTAAGGATGCAAGCGGTCCACTGGTTGGCACAAATCTCATGGTTTCTCTGGGTGTTAAAACAGAGTCTTATGTAGCTCAGACTGACTTTAAACTTGTTACGTAGCCAAGACTGGCCTTGAACTCCTGCACGACCTGTTTCAGCATCTGAATCACAAGCCTTGGAGTTGATTGACACACTCATTCTACGCTCCTTGATTTTTATCTGGCACTTGCTCTTTATCTCTTGGAAATGCAGGAAGGCAGAGACATGATGTCAAGGAAAGAAGTTCAAAGTGACCTAATGATAACATTAGGAGCTGACTCAAGTTACTGTGGACCTGTGGTATCCAGAAGATGTACCACTGTATTTCTGTCAACAATTGGAATATCTAAAAGTGTCTATGAACTTTAATTTTTTCTTTATTTATGTTCTTTTAAGGCTTTCCCCATGAATTTATGTCCTTTTCATTCTTAATTCCCCAATCACAACCCCTATTCATTATAGATTTTCTTTTCTACTAGTCTCCCTCTGCTCTTATGGTGTGTGTGTGTGTGTGTGTGTGTGTGTGTGTGTGTGTGTGTGTGTGTGTGTGTGATTAAGTCCTATCTGGGTTTCTGTTAATGTCATGCACCTGGTTGCTTGCTGGAGCAAGGATACTAGACCAGTAGTGACCATTAACCTTATTGTATAGCTCAAGGCATCGACTTTGGTGTTTATTTGTTATAGCAGCTGGCCTTATTCTAACTAGGACAGAACACAGCCAAGTTCAACATTAGAGTTTTTTTTTTTTTCCAACTTTGATTTTTTCCTTACAAATGCTAGTCTTATCTTTCTATACCTAGCCCTCCCACTTCCAGGGTAAATCCTCAGAATTGGGGATGTAGTAGCATCCTAGAAGCAGGCCTTAAAATTCAGAAGGCTTTTCCCTCCAGCTTGCAGAAATCTGCCCCTTCGGAGTCATTTCTCTTATACCCAAATGTAGTTATTATCTATGTTTTCAAGGTGTTACACAAAAAAATCAAAACAATCCCAAAACACCTGCCGAACTCCCACCCCACTTCACTATGGGTGTCGTGTGGATTTATTTGTGTGTCTATCTGTGGATCTCTTCCCCTTCTTATGTTTATTGCTGATTTTCATTTCTTACTCTGAATATTAGCTGCTTCTTGGTCTATTTTTAAAATTAGGCCATTGACTTCATTTTAGTATAAAAATGCAACTGCCATGTGAATTGCAAATATTTTTGTCCCAGTCTTTGGTTTATCTTTTGACTCAACTGAAATACTTTTCAGTTGGAAGCAAATCTGACAGTGTCCTTCTTTGAGTGACTTTCTGGATTAGTCCCCTGCCTTGCTCAGAAGGAATCGTCTCAAGCGTTCTCTAGGCAGTGACAGGAGGGGCTGGAAGGGGGTCAGTGAGGTCCCAGACGATGTTCCACTCAGCTGAGGTTGGGTTTGAACTGGTGACAAGCACAGTTGTCTCTTCAGCAGAGAAGGTTGTCAAGACCACTGCGGGGACTTTCAATAAAATAAGTTTGCATTTGTTGAGCTCTAACGGTGCTTAACCTCTTTTATAGTGGACTAAAATATGGAGAAGTTGAGAGGGTCTAGCGTCATAGAGCACGTGACCAAATTTCTAACATCTCAGTCCCCAAATCACCCATAGGAACCTAGGAACCTCTGCCACAACGGCTGGACTCCATTGGGAGGGCTCTTCTTTCCAGAGAGATGTCAGGGTTTGCCACCAGAGGGCAGAAGCAGGACAGAGCAGGGGCAGGGGCCGCTCTTGGACGCAGAGTGGGCCTTCTACGCATCTGTTTTGTTTGCGCTGCTACTACATACTTTTCAGAGATGTCCGCCCAGTGCCACAGTGCATGTCCCTTAGTGACTCTGTCCCCGCCTGAATCCAGTGACCACTTACCTTCCCTCGGCCCACCCTACACAGACACTTCGCACTCCGTGTTCAACCCCCATCCCCTCCTTTCCTCTGTGCCTCGGCTCACCGGCGTCCCAGACGGCTGTGCCTGCTGGTGACTGTGGTCCCATGCTAGCCTGGCAGAGCGCCCAAGGTCTCTGCCCCTCTGTGGGCTGCCACCTACTCTCTCTCTCCCGAAGCCTGGGGACGGCTCCTCCTCCCAGGCCCGCCCTTCCTTGACGCTCCGGCATCCCTCGACCACTCTCTTTGCATGTTTACAGCTGCTTTCAGGACCCTCATGGAGAGACCTCACCTTATCTCTGCTGCTGGGTGACTAACTGGAGGGATGGTCTGCTGGCCTCCCAACCCTGATGTTCCCCACGCCCCTCTGGTACCCTTTCCTCCTGCTCAGCCTTCCCCCAGGACGGCTGCGGCCACACACTGCTCCGCCCTCCCTCCTCTGCTCTCCTCCACTCTCGTTTTAACACTTCTGCCTAACTTTGGGGCTCCTCTAGTAAAACATTTGATGATGATCACCCATAAGTAGAACCCCCATAAGGAACGCAGATCGTGTCCCCCTGCCCATCTTTGGCCTGGCGGAGCAGATGGGAGCTCCGGGCGCTTACGTTTGTCACAGCTGGGGCCCGTGTACGCAGAGTAGCAGTCGCAGGCTCCGTTGCCGTTGGGTCCGCTGCTGCAGACGCCATGCACACAGTGGCACGCTGTGGGCAGAAGAGCATGTGTGTGGGTGTCCATTAGCTGAGAGACACGACTTCTATAACACTGGGGGGGGGGTAATAGAGTCAGACAACCCTTACTGAGACTCTGTTTGATGGGGTGGAGAAAACCATGGGGTCGATGTCCTGGAGACCCTAGTTGGAATCTTGGCTTCATCTTTCATTAGCATTGGGGTTTTGGGCATGTAACACAGACAGGGGTGCTGAGGGTTTTTGTGGAGTTAAATGAGATTGTGGATCTGAAGCATGCCCGGCATGCCGGGTGCACTGGAGTTCCTTGCCTTACTTGGCTCTGGATAACTTCACAAGCAGATTAATTTAGTGCCTTTGTGTAAACACCTGTTACAGTTAGAAGAGTAAAGCTATCATGGACTCAGATTCTGGGGGTATCAGGCGTCTCTGCAAATAAATGGGGTAATGCAAGTATTAAAAAAAAGAAAGAAAAGGGGGAGCTGGAGTGTCTCAGGGGTTAAGCCTCTGCCTTGCAGGCAGAAGGTCCTGAGTTCGGATCCTAGACCCCACATACAGACACCAGGCCTAAGCGGGCGGCCTGCGTTTCTGGTCCTGGTAGGGAGGAGCCTGTGAATCCCTGGGCAGAGTAAACAAGGAGGAGGTGGAGGCGTCCATGGTGGCTCCCGAATAGGCCTGTGGTTCTACACACACACACACACACACACACACACACACACACACACACACACACGTACATACATACACACACGCACACACACACAATTGAATAAACAAAAAAAAATGAAAAAAATATAAAAAAAAGAAAAGGAAGGAAATTCAATAGGATCCGGGCTATTTATCATGTTTCCTGCTTGACGTAGATGACCTTCCATTGTGGTGACAGATCATTTCATGGGTGACAAATGCAGGGCCTTTGGTCTAAACGGTCACCTCTCAGCACACATCTGTTGCCTGACTTACTATCAGGCTGGCCAGTATCTGCCTGTGCCAAGCCCTCTGTGCAGCATGCTGTGTTACTGTGCTCTTACAGGCCATAACAAAGCCCTCTAAAGAAGGCTTGAAATAATGCAGGCTTATCTTAAGTAATGCAAGCTTATTTTAGATTCTGGGGGGGGCACAAGTGTGTCTCATTGGAGGACAATCAATGTTGCCAGTGAGGCTGTGTTTCTTCTGGACTCTCTTCCTTAATTTTTTTTCCTGATCCTTTATCTGCATTCCTGTATTTTTTTCTGCCTCCCAGGCTTCACAGCCCCTTTCTCCCAAGCTAACAAAAGAGCCAGGCCAAATCTTCTCTCTTAGCTCTCTCCTTGCCTCCCTCTTCTCGCACTGTGCCCTCCTAGGAGATTCAGGACTAGTCTCCTTATCTTAGACCAAGTACTTAGCACCCTTAATCTTATCCACAAACTCCATTCCCCTTTGCCATATAACAATAACAACACATTCACAGACTCTAGGGGCCATTGCTCTGCCCACCATATATATATATAGGGTTGGTACATGGGAGCAAACTTCCCATTAGCTTGAAAGAACTACAGTTAGCAAGATGTACTTGTCAAAACGGTCCCTTTCCAGTTTTCTGCTTTTACAGCGACTTCTAGTTAAACCCACAAATCTGAAATCTTGAAAGTAAAAATACACATCATGGAGTGGGGAAGTCCTTATGAGATGCCACCCATTCCCGTGGAACTATTAGTGGTTACTGGTACTTGTGGGCAGGGGAGCTACTTTCTTCAGTGATGTACCCACTGACGTATTGCCCAGGCTCCAGCAAATGTTCAGATACATGCTAATGCAGGCGCGCCTTATTGCATTCGATGAATTACACACACAGAAGAGGGGGGGATGAGACTGGGTAATATGGGGCAAAAATGACTTAAATTCATTGTATACATGCATGAAACTGTCAAAGAATAAAAAGTTAATCAAGCATGGGTTACTGGATTTTAAAAGTTTTCCTGAACATCAAAAAACCTACAAAGTCCTTGGTATTCTTTACTTATGACTCCTGCCTTGCTATTCTGCTCTTGTTTCCAGACGTTTGGCCCTTTCTCAGGTCGCTATCTGGCTTCACCTAGATTATCTTGTAGCATGCTGTCAGCCTTGCCGTCCTCTTCGTTCTGTTCGTGTCATTCAGCTAGCAAGGGCATCAACGGGAACTATCCATCGCTATCTCAAGCTCCATCACACCCACCTAATTTTTTTTTTTTAAATCTTGGGTTTTGGGATTGAACTCCGGTCCTCATAACCACAAGGCCAACACTTTTTTGCTGAGTGACCCGTTTTGTGAAATTCCTCATGCTCACTGGGGGAATCCCTTTACCCCCAACCAAGCAGATATCAATTCTCCTCAGTTAGATCGATGCCTACGAGGGTGGGGGCCTCCTCTATTCCAGATTTTCCTTGCGTCTCCCACGTTTCCCTGTCAGGACATGCCACAGCTGCACAGGTCAAGGAGGACAGCATCCGGCAGGAGGGGCGAGGGGAGGACGGCGAGGCAGGCAGAATGGGGGCATGCAGTGTTATTGCCCTCAATGGAATTTTGTCCCCTGCGGGAGCACATTGGAGTCTAAACCCCAGAACTCCAGAAAGGACCCCGTTCCTTCCAGACCCACCAGAGGTGGGAAGACACTGGAAGGAATCTTTGTGGAAAGTTTCCAACAGAGCATGGCCCTGCCAACACCTTGACCTTGACTCTTAGTGTTCAGAACAACAGGCTACCCAGTTTGAGGGGCTTTGATACCTTAGGAAATGACTATGATTATTTATTTTGATTACCAAGCTGCTTTCTTGTCCCTGCAGCACGAGCCCTCCCTCCTTCACTCTGGACCTGTGCTTGACTTGACCCAGGGCTTTCTAGCAGTAGTTTTGCCAATGTGCTTTGCATGCATTCTCTGTTTAATGCAACCTAAGGCAGATATCACTGCTGTCTTCATATTACAGATGAAAAATTAAAACTAATTAGCTAAAAGTTCACTCGGAGACATGGAGAATGAATTAGACATGTCACTTCTATTTCTGAATGCATGTGTATATATGTACATGTATGTATGTATGTATGTATGTAGTATGTATGTATGTTTGAGACCAGACCTGCTATAGTCCAGGCTGGCCTTGGCCCTACTAGATAGCCATTGACGGTGACTTTGAACTTCCAATCCTCCTGCCTCCAGCCCCTTCAGGTGCTGGGTTACAGGCATTTGCCACCATGCCTGGTTTACACAGTGCCCCGGATGAAACCTGAAGCTTTGCGCATGCCAGGCAAACTCTATACTGAGGGAGCGACATCCCTGGTCCTCATCATTGCTTTAAAACTTGACTGGTTTTGTTTCTGTTTTAACAAAACACCTTGATACCAATGGCTATAGATTTAGGAACAGAAAAGTTCTGGGAGAAGTCAAGCAGGAGATGACTGGAGAGGGGGAAGGGCCACAATAGAAAAAAAATCTTTTCTATAAGAAGAGTTATTTATTTTGTGTGTGTGTGTGTGTGTGTGTGTGTGTGTGTGTGTATGAGAGAGAGAGAGAGAGAGACAGAGAGATGAGATATGGGACCTGAACTCAGGTCCTTCTGCTTGTAAGCCAGAGGCTTAACCCCTAAGGCATCTCTCCAGCCCCTCAATAGAAACATCCTTACATGGGACTTAATAGAAAAGATTCCATTCCATTTGTTCATTCATATATATATTCATTCATATATATATATTCATATATATATGCAATGCCATGTCTGCTGCTAGGTTTTATATATGCCTAGCAGCAGACATGGCATCAGTCACAAAGTCACAACACAGCAGCTAACACTATTTCACCAAGGGGCTCACAGACAGAGTGGTGGGGCAGACAGATCCTCAGGATATGCGATGTCTTGTGTTCTGGGTTTCCACCCAGCCAATGGAAGCGGCTGGGGACACGGGTGGGATGAATGGTCTCAGGTGCTGACTGCAAGCATTGTCCTCGTTGCTAACCCTATCTTCTGGCAATGTGTTGTGAGCCCCACTGCTGTGTGAGCCTCTCCCTGGGTCCCGTCTTCCAGCACGGCCTCTGCAGTGGATTAACTGACCTGGTACGGGCAGCCCATGACGCTTCTGATGCCACATTTCATGGCTGCCAGCCCACTGCCAAGAATGTGTCCTTGGGAAGGAGGACTGAGGGGCAGAGGGATTCCCAACTGGTCACTGAAAGGTCTTAGTACTTTGTGACCAGGCCTTGGCAAATCTCTAGAGACATGTGAAATGTCAGTGGTCTGACTTTTAAGTGTCCAAAGCTCTGGGCACTCTGGTCATGAGGGCTGGGGCGTGATATGTCCAGGGTACAGCCCATCAGCTGCTTGGGCTGTTGAAAAACATGGTGCATGCTCACCAGGGCGCAGAACGGGAATGAGACACCGGGAGTCAGATCTTCTTTCCTGACAATAGTCACACGGCCTTAGGTCACGTCTCTGCTCTACCGGGACAGTGCGGACCCCAAAGAGATCACGTAGGAGGAGCTGAGCCAACACTGCCCACTGTCCTTAACAGGATGTGGCTGTGAGATTGATGTAGGGAAAGCGGACTTTGCTTTGGGCCCTAGCTAAGAGCACAGCACTCGGCAACTAGGCCGTTGGCAGCGGAGATGAAAACCCTTGGCTGGTGCAGCTCTGAATCATCTCTAACCAATAAACAGCCCGGCAGGAGAGTGAGCTGGCAGCAGGGAAAAGTCAGCCTTAAAAATAGACAGTACCTAATAGAGCTGTCCCACTTTCCGGCAGGAATGCACCTCCTTAGGGCCAGCACTGCAACACTGCGTGAATGAGACAACACTGGCACCCAGTGGACGCCTCACTTGAAGCGTTGGCAAGCTCTCTCCCCCTGGCCTATGCAAAAGGACCAGGTCCCCGTTCACTCATTCCTTCATTCACAGGGGACTTGATCGCTACTGTTTTTGCCCTCACGTAACGGGTCTCTGTGCACGGAGTTCTTGCGGCATGCTGCTAAAGAGCTTGCAAAAATTGTTTCCCCCATTTCCCCACGCAGGCAGGCAACCCTTGTGTTTCATGATGATAAAGGGAGTTAAGGATCTTGCTCTGCGTTGGCTTCAGGCCACAGTCTGTCTTCTCTCACTGTGATGTTTGAGCTGTGCGCTCCACTATGGCCCTCCTGGCCATGCGTGGCTCTTCACATTCAAATTCAGTACTTGGTAGGAACTAAGGTTTAAAACATAGTTCTTCAGTTGCATTAGCCCCATTTCAAGAGGCCAGTGGCCGTGTTTCTACTATTGGAATCAGAACTTGGAGATTTTCCCCCTGCATTTCTGTTGAGGCTTGTAATTTTCTTACTTAAAAACACAGAGTTCCAAACCATTTTTATCCATTTCATCTTTGCATCCTCCATGACACAAGCATGAAGAGAAATTACTTTCATTTGCAAATGTTTGGAGTTGCCATGCATTTTTGTGTACTTTAGTAACCAATACCATTTTCTTGGTGGTTACCTGGCTCATCTTTGTTCTAACCTTTTACCCACAAAGAGTAATTCAGCTTTCCTAGGAGACAAAGGATACTGTGTTTTTCTTCTTTCTTCTTTCTCATTTCAGTATTTATTTAGTATGCATAAATTAAATTCTCGTTGACCCTAGCAGAAGGGGCCACTGGAGAAGGACATACATCATTTCTAAGCAGTAGATTTGATTATATTTTAGTTACTGTCCTTTTAAGCAATGTCCAATTAAGCAAAAGCAAACTTAAAGCACGTGGAACACCATTATGGAATAATGTTCTGTGGAGTTGTGGGTAGGAACACTTAACCATTAGGACAAATTAGGTGAAACAATAATAATAGTTAACATTTACTGTGCTCTGATGTACCTCATTAGGTTCTCATAAAGGCTGCAATATTATTTTTGTTTTATAGATAAGAAACATTAAGGGACTATGCTTTGTGAACTTATTCAAGATCCTCCAATGAGCAGACCTGGAATGGAGATTCAGCCGGAGTTTAAAGCCTCAACTCTCGTCTCTTCATTTGTCATCTCTTGAAATTGTGCTTCTGTGTCAGGCCAATAACACTGGGGTGGATTAGATCATTCATTCAATCATTTGTGTACTTATTCATTCATCTAGCCAAGTGTCTGCTAGGCAGGCAATACTGAGCTACTGGAGAGAGGAATACAGTGGGGGTCTGGCAAGAACACCGTAGGAGAGAACGAAGAAATGCTTCCACCATTGCAGATGGATATATTATATAACATGCAAATAAACTCATGGGGGCTGAAGTCTGTCTCTGTAGGTTTTCTTTCTGAGACATTTAATAAAATAGACCAAATTAACTTTCCATAAAAGCCAGGATCTAGGTGGAGAAAGGCAAGCTGCCATGTCCCTTGGTGGGAGGTGTGGATCTGGCTGACCTTCCTCACCACGGCCACATTCCTCAGGCCTTGCTGATCCTGTGTGCCGTAGCCAGCTTCCAGCCTCCCTGGCAGGAGGGTTTGTGTGACCCTCCCCACGACAGCCCAGCCTGAACACTTGCTGGAAGTGACAAACACTTAACATTCTCCTCCAATAACTATCACTCTGAAACATTAGAATGTGATGGGATCTATGGCGGCCTTTGACATCCTTGGATGGGAGTGTTGGATCCAAAAAGACTTCAGGTCTAGGCTGGGCAGCTAGGATCCCAGAACCAGTGTGAGGGGAATGGCCAGCAGCAGACTGCAGGAGCTCAGAACCATGGATGATGGATGTCTCCTTCATCCTATCAGATTTGAGAGGTCATGCTTTCCTTTTCTCAGGTTAGACTTAGTTACATATAACTGAACTACTCAGTGCCCCCACCATTCCCTCCCCATGGAATTACAAATGATTGACTGCACAAAAATCAGACCTACCCGCTGAACAGTTGGGCCCGAATAAGTTGTCATCGGCACAGGTTTCGCAAGCTGTTCCACCAAAGCCCCCCTGCAAAACATATCGAGTGGATGACCGCAGATTGTGATCCAGGAAGCCCCTGCATTTCTTAAGTATATCTTCTGCCACACCTTTCAATCAGGGTTCTTTCTGTTTCTTCCTTTATTCCTGCAGAGTGGTGTGTGTGTGTGTGTGTGTGTGTGTGTGTGTGTGTGTGTGTGTGTGTATGAATCCTTGTATCTGTTTTTTTTCCTCTAAATGTCTTGAGTTCCAGAGAAGAAAGCCATCATAGAAGAAAGCTGTCATTGTTAGCTCAAAGATATAAATACCCAGCAAGTGCTAATAGCACATCATGGTTTTGCCTAAGGCTGAAATAGAAGGACTTTCTGAAAATGGCTGAGATCATCCCTTGCAGAAGGATTTCTTTGTGTTTAAATCCTCTAAGGCTTGAATTCACAAAAAGTTATTTTGGCCATAAAGAAATTCTTCAGTTGCCAACTTGCCCATGGTTGTCCAAGAAAGTTCGCTAGCAGGGGTTACTATTAAAAGTTGCAACATGCAACAACTGATGAGACCAACAGGTAATCCTTGTATGTATGATAAAATATCGTTACATGTATGAACTCACTTTCCATCTTCAATAATAGGTAATACAGGTAAATATAGGTAAATAGACTCATTTTAAAGACACACACAGCAAGGCTGAGCAGGAAAGAAAGTAACCCACCTAAAGACCCCCTATCGACCAAGAGATCATTTTGTAGCACGGCACAAATTATTGTGTGTGTGTTGTGGGGGATGTTGGCATATCCACAGGTAAGTGTGGGGGGGGACAGAATTGTTGTGGGGGAACTTCTCAGCACTTACTTGGCAGGAGCAGCTTCCATTTCCTTCCATGCCTTCATCACACGTGCCCCTGCCGCTGCAGGGAGACCCCGCTCCTCCTGGGCACTCTAGGAAATGAAATAGGCAGGATTCATGCATACAATCTAGAAAGAATATAAGCATACTACAAGATGCACTCAGCACCTACTGTGTATCACTTAGTGTGCTAGTTGCCAGTGATGATAAATGATCCAAGACCCTCTTGATGTACTCTAGGATTCCTGGGGGGGACGCAGACATGGAAGCAAATGACCCTCAAAACAGTCAGGTGTTCTTGTACAAGGTATCACTAACTATATAGCGTCTTGGACATTTGCCACACACTTTGAAATGATGTCATTAAATGGGGGTACATACTTGAAACAGACTACTAGGAATTTCTGGTGGGATCCTGCTCTCTTCTTGCAAAAGGGCTGCTATCAGAAGCTGAGATTGGCACCTGACTTTCAGTTGCACTGAGCATCTTGTTCTCTCAGGAGAGTTTCTGCTGTGCAACAATGTAGCCCAGGGGGTCCTCCTTGAAGCTAAGACCATGTATGCACCATGCCCTTGAACCTCCAGACCTGTGAACCAAGTAAACTTTTCTTCTTTTAAAAGTTGGACTACTTCAAGTGTTTTGTTACAGTAACATAAACAAATGGATACATGGGAGTGGACACAAATTTTCAGACCGCACCAACGGTTCTTGCACAAGGGGACCTTGAAGCACAGTAAAGGACGCCAGTGGCTCACTTGGTCTGTCTGGTCTTCAGAAGAGCAGCAGTAGTTTGCAGGTGCTGAGGAGGCAAGAGTTGAGTTGTCCATGTGTGGATATTTCACCCCCTCATGCTTTCTGGTTTCTCCTACTTCTTGTATTGAAAATGCAAGTACATGACACATGTGCCTTTTGGGTCTGATCTTTCCACAACAGTAGCAGAGGGCTTCGAAGCCAGGGCAGAGTTCTGGGGTCTGTTGTTCCATCCATAGAACACACCTTCGCTAAGAGCAGGAGATGTCGGGCCACGATACAGTAACAAAATTATCTCTGCCATTTAGTGGTCATGCATCTGTCGCCCAAGACAACAAGCAAAAAGCCAGGAAAATAGGAGGGAAATGGATAGGAAACAAGAATGGTTCTTGGAAAAGGAGGGTGGATGAGATTGGGGGTTAAGGTGTGAAAACATCAAAAGTTTACTTTATTCATGTATGAAACAGTAAGAGAATAGAAATAAAAGAATAAAATAGTCTCAAAATCACAAAAAAAGTTTGCAAAGTGACAGTAAGCCAAGACATGCTGGCGCATAACTGGGAAGAGTGGCAGAGATAACCAGGGCACAGCAATCAGCATGTTCTGGGTTCAAATCCCAGCTCCACCCTTTGCAAACTGTCCCTCTTTCTCCCTTTCACAAAGCTCATGCTGGCTGTGAGATGCAGCCCGGCGGGAGCTAGACATGCCGTCCTGCTTGTGGGCTATTGTTGGGGCTGGATTTTCTTTGAAATGTCAGATGTTGAGAGAAAGACATCATTATGAGACTTTGTATCGCTAATATATGTCTCTACCCCTAAGAGAAAGAAAGGACAAAAGGAAGGAAGGAACAAAGAAAGAAAGAAAATAGAAAGAAAGGAAGGAAGGAAGAAAGAAATGGGTTTGGAATGCTCACCAACTGTTGGTAATGAGGGAAGAGTCCTGAAGGCCACGTGGGAAGAAGCCTACAGTTTGGTGCGCCCCCTACTGGATGTCTTCAGCATTTAACTCAAAAAGCCTAAGCTTGGAGGGACTGATTTTGATCTGGCCTCCATGGACTGAAACAGCCAGATGCTTAAGGAAAGACGTTGTTAAAGCTTTTGGGCCACAAGAGTAGCAGCTGAAGATGAGGATGGAGAGACTGCAGAAGATGGCAGGAACTTCAACAAGTAGGGACTAGGGAGGTAAGTTGTTGGGGCTCATGGGTTGGACCCTTGGATTCACAATGTTGAGTATGAGGGCTGAGAGCATTTTCAAAGAGTTTGCTACTACACAGTTGCTCCTGGGCCTTCCCAGCTGAGTTGGTGCTTTGGGAACAAGCGTCTTGCTAAGGCGTCTTGCAAGATGCCCTCTGGGTAGCACCCAGCGTGGATCAGTCAGATGCAAAGTCTCTTCTACTTGAGACCTAGCGCCTGGTGCTGCCTCACGGAGATGTCCTTCTCTGGCAATTTAGGCTTGTAAGCAGTGACACCTGAATCTCTCTCCCACTCACATTCTATCCTTTCTCCAAGCATGGAGGAACCAGGAGTTGACTCCTCAAAAAGTTGACTCCTTCTACCTTGCATTCCTTCCATCCTGTCCGGCAGGAAACACCCCACATCCCACCAGGCCTTTCCCGCCATGAGTTTCCACTTTCCAATAGCTAAGACACACTCGCCATCTCTGTCTCTGACGCCGATTCTTTGTGAGGCATGCGGCAGAACGTTGTGCAGTCATCTGTGGGGATGTAATTAGGTTCTAGGCTACAGCCTAGATCAGGGAGCTTCCCCCACTACAGCTTCCAAGAATCTGACTGTGGAGCAGGAAATCTGGGCCTTCTTCCTAGGAAGTTAAAGCTTTAGTTTTCAGACAGGTGATTCTTACTCAGTTCTTCTTTGGGCCAGCTGACATATGACATTAAGGAAGAGAACTGTTTCCCCTTTAGTTAAACAGAAATGATTATTATAAATGTGTGTGTGTGTGTGTGTGTGTGTGTGTGTGTGTGTACAGGTGTGCATATCCTACAGGGCATACTTGGAGGACAGAGGCCAGCTTTGTGGAGTTGATGCTTTCCTTCCAACTTTAAAAAAAATTAACTAATGTTTTTCTATTTTGTTTTTTTTTTTCATTTCTTCTAATTCATTGATATTTTCATACATAAATACATTGAATCTGGTGTTTTCACCTCTTACTCTCCATTCCCTCCTCCAGTGCCCTGTTGTCTGTTCTCCTTTGCAGCCAGTCTCCTTCCTACCTTGACGCATCTTTTCATGTGTGACCCGCCCGTTTTCATCTGGGATGTCGGCACCGACAGTCACCGGAGCACCTCCTGGGGCATGTTGGGTAATCTTCCACCTCTACGAGAGCTGCTGGAGCAGAGCTCAGATCATCAGGTTTGCGGGCAAACACCTCTAGCAGCCGAGTCAGCTTGCTGGCCCAGGAACTGTTACAAGTTCACTTCCCTTGTCACTCCAGAGCTCTCAAGTCTCCAATTTTGAGAGCATAATTACATGCCACTAGGTGACCTCACCATGGTGCAGACATCTCAGACTGTATTTAGAAAAACTAATATGGCTATGACAGTTCTAGGCGATAGAATATTATATGATCACCACAGTATAGCCTGTTGCTGACTGAAATGTTATTATAAAGCATGACTGCACCTTAAAATCCATCATTTACTCATGAGCTCACACTTTTTAAAAATTTATTTTATTTTATTTTTATTTATCCGTGTGTGTGTGTGTGTGTGTGTGTGTGTGTGTGTGTGTGTGTGTAATCAAGGGCGAATTTGGGAACCACCATGGACGCCTCCACCTCCTCCTTGTTTACTTTGCCCCAGGATTCACAGGCTCCGCCCTACCAGGACCAGAAACGCAGGCTGCCCCCGCTCCCCCCCCCACGTCTATACGTGGGGTTTAGGATCCGAACTCAGGACCTTCTGCCTGCAAGGCAGAGGCTTAACCCCTGAGCCACCTCTCCAGCCTGAGGTCACACTTTTTTAAGCACAGCAGGACACTGGGACAGGTCCATTCCAGCAGAGCATGAGACGCTCTCTTGAGGACTTTGCCTATATTTCCCCACCAGGATTATTTGCTTAGAAATGTGTATAGTCCAAGACATTTCCTCCGGAGCATCCTTGTCTCCCTGTCCTGCTTCCCAAGGTTAGAGTTGCACTACTGTCTGACAGCTTCCTCTTGATTCAGTTTCCCTTGCAGGCTTTGACTCTAACAAATCTCTTGTGTGCCTGCTGCATCTCAGATCTGCTTTTTGGGGGGACCTGGACTAACGTGCTCAGCTCTGGAGGCTTTGTGAAAATTAGAAAAATTCTGAACTTGGCCTAATGGATGGCTTAGCTGGTAAAAGCACTTGCCTTACAAGCATGAGGGCCTGAGTTCTGTTCCCCAAGCTTGTGGCTCATTGGTCAGTTGGTCTAGGCTCTTTGGAGAGCTCCAGGTCAATGAGAGGTCATCCTGAGGACGACACTCAAGAGTGTCTTCTGACCTCCATGAACACGCATGTACATGTGCATAAACAGGATAAACATACATATGCACAAAAATAAAAAGCGTGAACAACTCCCTCCCCACTCTTCTGTCTGTATCTCCCCAGACATGGAGATGAAATTAAAGTAAATCAATGGCGATGGCCCTTCCTTGGGTAGAGCAGGTGCATCCCAGAATGCACGGCGTGGCTAACCAGGATCAGCTGATTTGGGCTCATCATCGCTCCACTGACCACTGATAATCTGCCACAGTTGCTGCAAAACCTGACACTTCGCACTGGGCAATACAGGTCCCTGGGTGTGAGACTTGGCAGGATGTATTTGTAATACTTTTTCAAGATAACGTTTGAGACTTCCTGGGCATGCTGGGAGAGTTTCAGATTGGAAGGAAATGAAGATGTTTCTGTTGTCATTCAACTGGGAAGCGACTCCAATGAGTTGATTGGCCTTTGCTTTGGATATTGGGTAGTAAGTGGGCTGAGTTTTCAGCAAAATGCTCCAAGCTTCAAGAAGGATCTGCTATGAATGAATGAAGCAAGAGGGAAAATCTGACAGTTAACTAGAACAAACAAACCCTATTTCAGAGGACACTGAAACACTAGGCAATTGGTAGAAGGCTAGCACAGAAAAATGTTGTATACGAATTAGTAGTTCGGTTCTTTTGGTACATATGTACAACATCTAATAGAGGTCCATATGAGGTTTAACTTCTAAATTGCATACTAGGTGTATTATAATGAAAGAAAATTTGGTAAAGTTCTTATTTGGCAGGTACTAAAATATTTTTAATGTTGTATTCCTTAATTTTATTGAAACAGTGTGTATCTTTAAGCATTTTATGTTGGGATTTTATGCTTGTTATTTACACAAATTATAAGACTCTGCTTAAAGTCTTCAAAATAATTCTAAAAATTCAGCCCAGGTGTAGCACAAGACCTGTGAAACTACATTGTGCACATTTTCTTTTAGTCAAAGGAGATGCAAAATTCTGTACTCTAGTTCTAGGTCAATAAAAGAAGCTTCAAGGTTTAACATTAATTCTCAGTCTATACTTTCGTAGGCACAGGCTGGCCTTGAACTCATGGGTGGTCTTCTTGTCTCTGCTGCCCAAGTGCTAGGATAACAGGTGTATGCCATCAGGTCAAGCAAAGCCCACGTGAATATAAAGATACAATATATTTAAGGTAAATGAGAGAAAAGGATATGGTACATTAACATAAAAGAAAGCTAGAGTTTATGATATTGATCAAAGCAGATTCCAGAGCAACCAATTTTTATCAGGATAAAGAAGATGATTTCATGCCATGAGGCCATGATGGTGAGGAGTAATTGTCAACCCTACACCTAGTAGGCCTCCAGGAACACCTGAGAGGGGATCTAGATTAAAGACAGCCTCAGGATAGACCTGTGAGAGAGTCTTGATTGTCTTAATAGATGTAGATGAAGAATTACGTAGTTAAGACAGTCCTCTGCAGAAGCCTATGAGAGAATGTCTGGATTGCATAACTTATGTGGGAAGACCCAGCTCCTAGTGGGTGGTACCATTCCCTCAGCAGATGGATGAAGGTGGAGAGAACTAGCTGAGCACTGGAAAGTAAGAAAGCACGCAGCATTGATCCTTGCCTTCTGGTCTTGTGGATGTGATGTGATATAAGAAGGAGGAGGAGGGAGAAGGACAGAGAGGCCATAAATTACCAACAGAAAAAATGAGAGAAGAAGCATCATTGTAAGTCTTAAAAAATGATAGCGAAATGTTTATATCAAAAATTTGACAATATAGGTGAAATAGAAAAATGAATATAAAAGATTACTAAAACTCATGCATGAAGAAATATATAACATGAATATATACATATATACATACATATATACACACATACACACACACATATATATATGTATATATATGAAGTTGAATTTGAAGCTAAAATCTGTCCTACACAATAAATGCCATGAAAAATGGATTCATTCCTATCTCACATTTAAGGCAAGATTTCACAAAAAATCTTCTAGGAAGTTGTAAAAGCAAGAACCTGTCCCAGGTCAATTATATGAAAAACATTATAGCCCTGATTCCACAATCAGATACATAGCAAACGAAAAGTTAGAACAACATTTCAAATGAGCATGTGCAACAAAATTTTAGTTAATTAAATCTAGCAGTATACAGATAATACACTGCATGAATATAATATGCGAAGGTAAGAAAAATAAACATGGAATACATACACTTTGGCAACTGTTTTTTTTCTACCTTTCACTATTGGAGATTGAATCCAAGTCCTCACACATGATAGGTAAACACTTTACCTCTGAGATAAATCTCAACTCAAAATGCATGTAGTGTGGAAAAATAGTCTCTATTCCCAGACAAAACGAGCATCTATGGAAAAAATTCCACAGAATTTGCAAAAAAATTAGCACTAATACATAAAATTAATTCCCAGGATGCACAAGGCACATAAATCAATTGTATTTCTATAAATGTAATATTCTCATGAAAAATTAGTTATCAGAAAATTTAAAATTCATTAAAATAGTACCAAATGCAAGGAAGCAATACCATTAATTAATAAGATAGCAGAAACTACAAATCTGTGAACTGAGTTCTATAAAACACTAATCAGCAAAATAGAAAAAGTTCAAAATTGGTAGACAGCTATATCTTGTGGCTACAGGGTAGAACATCTAAATGTCGGTCTCACTAACTCCAATGAGAAAACTCAAGTGGAATATTATGGATAGAAATTGACAGAGTTATGCTTACATGGTATCAAAGCAAAGGTATCAAGTAAACCAAATGATTTTTGAGGAAGTTTGATTGGCAGACATATTATTTGATTAGAGATTTGCTAAAAAGCAAGACTGATCAAGACAGTTTGTCCCAGTGAAGGAGGTGACATACAGATCATTGGAGCAGAAATGTCTAGAACGAGACATATACATCAACGGCCAGGTGGTTTTTACAATGGTTCAAAGGCAGTCCAAAGATGAGACACAGTTTACCAGGAACTTTGCTGAAGCCCAGTGTGATGGAGTAAACCTCTAATCCCAGCACTTGCAAGGAAAATCAGAAGTCAAAGTCACTCTTGCCTACCTAGCAAGTTTGAAGCTAGCCTAGAACACATGAAACTCTGCCTCTTAAAAAATACTGCTAAGCAGGAGAGAAGGGGAAGGGCCCCCCCCCTAAAAAAAGGAGATAGGGGATCACGCTTCAGTAGAGAAAATAGGTCACCATCAAGTATTACATGTAAGTAGCGAGACATTTGGTGCAGCTCACTCTCACTTCCCTTCCTGGTCACTTGAGACTAAATAGGTTTGATCTCACCAATTAAGGAGGATATAGAGACTTGCAGGTAGACAGTAACCATCCTGTAAATGGGACACTGACCCCCCTCACTGCCGTGTCCTACTCCTATTCTTCTGTCTACCTTTGAGTCTCCTCTTATATTAAGATCTTCATTTAAACAGTCTTTTATCTTTGGTTAGGAGGTGACCTTTGATACCAATCAGGATGCAGCCAAGGGTGGTGCAGGAAAAGCAAAACTGAAAACAACAACAAACCATAATTCAGAACACCCCATCCTAAAGCTCAGCAGAAGAGGGGCCAGCAAGATTGTAAGAGCCTAAAGATGTGGAGGACCAATGATATGCAAGATACTCCACACAAGTTAGGGCTGCAGCAGTCACAATTGGACTTTGTGTGACCTGCATAATGGCTGACATGTCAACAACCCCCCAAAATCTATCATGGATCACAGGGGAGAAGGCTCCAGGCAGTAGGATCCTTAGAGGCAGGGGATTAAGAGTCATAATAGAGTTCCCATACTAAGGCGTGCCCAAGAAGGGGCTCCAGGCTATGCCACTGAGTCCTTACCCCTCACTAAAGACAGGTTTGGCATTCACACAAAAGGATGCTCCAGAGAACTGGAGTGAGAAAGGGGGAGACAATAAAGAGGGGGAAGGAGGAATGGATGTAAAAGGAAGTGGGGAGAGTGCAAGAGGGATGACTGGTGAGGGGAGGAGGGAGGAAAAGGATGGGAGTACATATTGAGCTTGTATGATTAGGGAAAAAAATGTGGGAGGAAAAAATTTAAAAAAATTACATAATGGAAGGTATTCTCTCTCAATAGTTAACAATGACAAAAAACAAAAAACAAACAAAAAACTGCTAAAAATAGAGATGAACTTTGACCCATACCTGTAACCACATACAAGAGTTAACTTGAAGTTGATACTATACCTAATGTAAATCCTAAAATTATAAAGCTTCTAGAAGAAAAATCTTGTAAATGTTCATCTAGGAAACGATAACTAGACATGACATAGGAACACTGTGAAAAAAACTGCCATATATTTGCTCACCATAATAAAAGATATTTTCTAAAGACACTGAATATGCAAGATACCCCACACAAGTTAGGGCTGTAAGAGGATAAATGATGAGATCAGATTGTGAAGGAGTATTTGTAAATCACATAGCCAACAAATAACTTGAATCTCTGGTATTTAAAGAACTCTTCAAATTTAATGATAAGAAAACAAACAACTCCAAAGATATATACACAAAATGATAACCATGTGAAAGATGTAAATTGAAATGCATTAGAATAGTGCCTCTTAGAATGACTAAGAGAAATAATCTGATTGTGTCAGTTGTCAGCAGGGATTCTAGATGATAAGAGCTCCCATACATTGCTGGTGGAGGGCAGCTTGGAAGTTTCCTATGAACATACATTCAACTTATAACCTAGTGCTCCTGCTTCTAGATATTTATTCAATCAAAAAGAAAACTATGTTCACAAAAAGATCCACACCCAAAAGTCCAGAGCATCTTAATCCTTAACTGCCCTCAACTACAAACAACCTAGAATGCTTTTGAGTTAGTGCCTGGGGAAACTGCACAGTCACAGAATGGAGTACTATGAAGTGCTATAAAGGAATGAATTTATGGATACGTGTCACAGTATAAATCTGAAATGCATTATGCTAAAGGAAAGAAACCAGGCTCAAGAAGGTCCATGCAATATGAAGACATTAATACGTAATTTTTTATGGACACAGAAAACAGTATTTGTCAGGAGCTGGGGACTGGAGGGGAATTTTGGGGGAAGATGTAACTTTTTTTAACTGTGGTTTTCAATATTCAAATAATTGGGGTTGGGGTTGTAGCTTAGTGCTGGAATGCTTGCCTGGCAAACTTAAGGCCCTAAGTTTGATCCCCAGCACTGTAGCAACAAACCATCAGAAGTTACTATACCTTACGAAGGGCGAATTTAACTGTATATAAATATGGATGAAGAATAAATGAAAAAAAAATCACTAGAATTTGTTACCAGAAATTTCATTGACTTCTGTTTAGAACTTAGAAGAGTTTTTTTCATAGTTTATTTTCACTAAAAAGGAAAACAAATTGAGGTGGGAGAACCAGAAGTGTGTATTTACTTATTTTATTTTATTTTATTTTTGCAGTGCTGGAAACCAAACCCTAGGCCTTGTGAATGCTAGACCCTCATGCTACCACCTGAGCCACATCTTTAACACAGAAATGTATATTTCTACGTACATTTTTAAAATTTATATATTTATTTGAGAGAAAGCAGAGAGAGAGAGAGAGAGAGAGAGAGACAGAGACAGAGACAGAGACAGAGAGACAGAGAGAGAGACAGAGAGAGATTATATGTAAGCTTAGTGTGGAGGTCAGAGGAGAACTTTCTGGAAATCGCTTCTCTCTTTTCACAGTTGTGGATTTTGGAGTGAAACTCAGGCCACCATGTTCGCACACTGGTACTTTACCCACTGAGCCTTACCGCTGGCCCAGAAATGAATTTTTTAAACACATGGTAAGTCATATAGTTTCCTCCCTTTGGTCTCTAAATCTTTTCATCTTGAATGTTATAATGTAGTTGAAAGCATGAGAATGTTCAGGAAGAATTTTGTCAGGTTTGAACAGTGGTTTTGTAAGTAACTGATGTACTATCTGGGGGCAAAGGTTTCTTCATCTTTGTTTTTATCTCGTGCTGTCCTTGCTTGCTGTATTGTCTCTCTGTCATCTATCTGTCTCTATCATCTGTTAATTATCTAATATGTAATCTACCTACCAACAATCTATCATTGATCACCTACTTATAATCTATCTTCTCTCTCTGTTATCTATCTATATATTTCTATTTATCAATCATTTATCTATTTATCATCTATCATCTATATATCATCTACCATCTATCTATCATGTATCAATTATATTTACTAAGCTGTCTACCAATATACTTATCATCTATCAATATATCATATATTATCTATCTATCTATCTATCTATCTATCTATCTATCTATCTATCTATCTATCCATCCATCCATCTATCTGTCCGTCTGCCTGTCCGTCCGTCCGTCCGTCCATCCGCCCGCCCGCCCATCTATCTTTATCATCATTATCATCATCATCATCAATTTATGCAGTACCAGGGCCTTGTTGATGCTGGGAAAGTATGCTACCATCAGCCCTTGCTCTTTCTGTATTTATTTTTATTGTGGTGGTTCTTGTTTGCCACCTAGACCCTGGGCTAAGTGACAGACAGGTACAAGACAGCTAGATAGCCATATAATAGTATAATGTATGCATTATCGAAGCACATTGCTCCCTCTGACCCTCCAGAGCTGTCGTTATTTCACCTAAGAGGAGACAGGGGCACTAGAAGGACTGGCCACAGGGTCACACAGCAATGGACTTCCCACCCGGCTCCATCTGACTTCAAGGTCTCCTCACTACGTCTCTGCATAGCTGATTATGGTATTTTGCAAGGTCTGTGTGGTTTTACATGCCGTTCACTCAGCTGATGGAGTCAACATTCCCCGGGTGCTTATCGTTGCTCTCAAAGCCAGCAGTGGCTTCTCTCTGGGTTTCAGAAGAAAGCAGAGCAGGGTTAACCATGACAGAGGAGAGAGACTTGGGAGGTTTCTGTAAAGATGTCCCAATGAATCCTCGTCCTTGAGACGAGCAGGCTTCTTTCTATTCATCATCTAGGAAAAGTGATGCTATGCTAAGGGGTTTCCCTGCCCCTCAGGTCTCTATTCTGCATTTTGCCCTGTCGGAAGTGCTATATTCTGGCCCACCTGTGAGCTCAGGGCTAGAGTTTGGATGAACTTTGATTGTTAGGGTCTGAATTCTGGACTCTAGGCCCTGGGACCTGGGAGTGCGGCACCTGGAAGTGTTTCGTTTAAGGGGCAAGCAGGGCAGGCTGCAGACTCTTCCAAGTTCCCAGCATAACTGACTTCCCTCATGTGCTTTTGTGTGTCAATCTCTCACTTATCTGTTAGCGTGAGGGAATATCACATATGTGATTAGAATCAGGGCCTAGTCCTCATCAGTCATGTGCAGCACATAGTAGGCACTTCATGAACGCTTGCTTTTTGTGGATTGGCCAACCCTGACAAGAACTTTGTACAAGGGTAGCAGGAGTTAGTAGGAAGGAGGATACTCTCACTTCATGGGCTAAGCAGACTATTTTAGCATACTACTTGTTTGGTTTTAAAATTAAAAAAAAAATTAAAGCAAAAAAATCCATTTATTTACTGCATTCGAAATCATTTTCGATCAGCCTGGGGCCCCCATCAAGAACACAGATGGTAAAACTGACATTCTCAGCAACTGGCCCTGGAAGAACAAGGACTGAATCTGCTTTGAGGGCACATTTGTGACTCCCGAGGAGGCTGACATGGCTGATAAGACTATTTTAGGTCATTATCACGCTTCCCTTTGGTCAGGACTACTCTGGGGGTCTCTTGTGTCATGACTTTTCTCATGCAGGAGATTGTAAGTATTACAAGCTGTCAGCAAATCACCACTGATCTGCTTCTTTACAGGAAGATGATATACTTCCTGCCCAGCAAACAGGTCAGGGGTTTCCGTGGAGCCTTATCTCCTCGGAGACTCTAGTGGTACTTAGTCCTGGCCGCCACCTTTGTTTAAAAACACCCTGTATAGCACTCACAGAAAACATGTCCTGAGAGTCTATCCAGGCGCCATCTATCCGCCTGGGAAACGGGCATGATTTGTGTTTTCCGTGTAGACTCAGCATTATGGGGGCCTCCCAGCGCAAAAAGACTCACTGAACAGCACAGTTGCAGATTCATGCAGTCCGTGGTTTATTTATAACCTGGCAGTATGCAGCAAAGCATGTGAAGTGGGAAAGAGATGCAAATAATACAGCATGAACAGTAACTTTACTGCATATGGTGTATAAGGACCTAGAAAAAGGAAAAGCAAGACCACTTCTTTTTGGAATAGATCATTGAGCTTCAACTTGTTTCCTGGTACCTGAATATTACTGTGGTCACAATAGTATGTATATTGTATTGTATATTGTATTCGCAATTGTTTGAAAAATAAAGAGATGCATACATGGGGGGAAAAAAAACCAGTTTTGCCTCAATGCTGGTCAATGTATGGTGATGTATACCTTTGCCTGTAATTCCACCAGCTGGGAGACTGAAGGAGGAGGATTGTAAGGAGTTTACGGCCAACCTGGGCTATCTAGTGAACTTCAGGCTATTTTGAGCTACAGAGCAAGCTGTTGTGTCAAGGAAAGAAAGAAAAGAAAAAAAATAGTCTGTTTTAATGTGATTAAGTTCTATAGTTCAAAATAGGTGAGACTTCCATATGCCCATTTGATAAGGCAATAAAGGTTTAGTTAAATTAGATTAAATTCAGGTAGAAACACCATTATTATGTTATGGTATTCTTCTCTCCAAGTGGGAACAAAGTCTTATTTTTAATTTCAGATGAGGGTAATTTTTTTTCAGTTTTCTCTCTCATGTGTATATGTGCGTGTGCACCTGTGTGAGAGTGCACTTGCATGTATGTGTACATGTATGTGAAGGTCCAAAGATAACATTGGGAGTCTTCAGTTGCGCTCCACTTTTATTATCAAGACAGCGTCTCTCAGTTGAATGCAGAGTTTGCCAACCAGCTGGCTAGTTAGCCAACTTGCCCTAGAGATTCCCTGTCTTGGCCTCCAGAGCCCCAAGATTGGAGGGGGTCACCTCGCCTGCCCAGCTTTTATACAGATTCTAGGGATCTGGGCTCTGGTCCTTACACTTTCAGTTGCACTTTACCCACTGAGCCATTTCTCTGTCTCTTATCTTGCTTTTCCTGTGTTTTCTGAATTTTCAGGATTGATCAGTTATTTCCTGAGTCAGACATTATGAAAATCATTTTCCCAGTGGGCAGGAGATGTTGCTTTATGATAGGTTTGTTGTCGCGTTGTAAAAGGAAGCGGCTGACTGCCCCTTTCCAGCAGACACAAGGTCATTCCGGAGGCTGGGAATGTGTTTCCTCAGAAAAGAGAGATGGACCCGTGTCAGCGGCTCTGACGTGGCCTTGTCCCCGAGGAAATGTACTATGATAGTCAAGACCTTGCTTGTCATCGCCATGCAGCCCGAGAGGCGAAGCACACAGACGGGGAAGGGACTTATCTTCTTCCCAGGCTAAAGGAAGGAAGACTTTCTCGACATTTAGCATGTTTGGAATATGAAGATAAAAGGGAAGTACCCTTTGGCCTCAGCCAGAGAACAACAGATATAGTGTTAGGTCTCCATTTATCATGCGCTTGACTTCTCTGGTCTCGAGACCTCTTGCAAAAGAGATATCAGAACACTCAAAGAATCTCACTAGGTGCTTCTGATTTTGGGGATGAACCTTGCTACACCTGCCTACACAGGCATTACATCATAATATAAGCACTGCTGAAGAATTTGGGTTGTGCTTCAGGGGGTAGCCGTTGTTAAGGGGGTTCAGGGAAAGGGGCTCTTTTCTTGCCTTTTGTGATCAGGAATCTATTTTGACTGTGACTCACTCATCCCTTAATTCACATAACTTTTTTTTTCCCTTTAAGATTGAGTCTCATGTAGCCCAGGTAGATCTTGAATCTGCTGTGTAGCCAAGGATGACTTTGAGCTCCTAATCTTCCTTCCTCCATTAGTAATGTAAGTGCTAAAATATTTATACATTGCCTTCTTTGTCTCATGTGCTATTGAAAATAGGGCTAGATAGATGGCTCAGGGTTTAAAGCCTTTGCCTCACAAGCAGAAGGACCTGAGTTCAGAACCCAGATCTCACGTAAGAATACTGGGTGGAAATGGCAGTGGCCTGTCATTCTGGCCCTGGAAGGCGGAGCTTGGGAAGCCCCAGAGCAAAGCAGTAAGGAGGGAGAGCAATCTGATATTATCCTTGGACTTCCACAGACACACATACTGAGGTGCCCTCTGAGACACACACACACACACACACACACACACACACACACACACACACACACAAACACACATGAAAATTCCTTCTACGGTTTTGCAAAAAACTCCCCTGACTATTTTTTTTTTTTTAACAAATATGGAGACCAAGATATAAGCAGGAAATTTGCCCCAATTTTTTTCCCTCCTGGCTGTGGAGGGATACAGTGTTAGGCCTCCATTTACCATGTGCTTGACTTCTCTGGTCTCGAGACCTCTTGCAGAAGAGATATCTGAACATTCAAAGAATCTCTCTAGGTGCTTCCGATCTTGGGGATGAACCTGCCTACACAGGCATTACATCATAATACGAGCAGTAATTTAGATAAAGCCTTTTCTTGTTTAGTGACAGCGTCAATTGGTGTGTGTGTGTGTTTGTGTTGACTGGGGGTAGTGTTCTTTCTGTTGTATCAGGAATTCTATAAGAACTGGATAGAGTCATGGCTGTGCTGGGCACCAAAGGCTGTCCTTGAAATCTGGCAGTGAGGGTTAGATGCTGTGCCTATCGGTTGGGGGAACATTTGCACAGGGCAGTTAACAGAGAGAAGGGTCAGGGATATCTCGATCCCAAAGCATGACCTGATACTCTAGGCTGAAGATTCCTCAAAAGAGAAGTTAGAAATATCATAGATATTCTCTATTCTCTCTCTCTCTCTCTCTCTCTCTCTCTCTCTCTCTCTCTCTCTCTCTGTCTCTCTCTCTCTGTCTTTCCATGTCTCTGTCTCTATGTCTCTATGCATCTCTTCTTAGGCAACTGTGCTTCAGGCACTGGAGAAAGCAGGAAAGAGCAGCCTTTGGAGCCAAGTATATCACTTAGCTTCTCCAAAAGGAAACTGGGGAGAGGCCCCGCTCAAGTGTGTGTGTCCACCGTGGGAATAAAGCCAGCTAATGCAAACATGTGTTTTACGATTTAGATCAGACAGAAAGCTGAGGGTCTCTGCAGTACCTAATATCAGTAATGCAGAACAAATGGAAGCCATTATTCACTGGTCATTAGTTATAGAACAAAAAACACGTAAGATACACTAAGAGGTGTATAACATGGGCTCGACTATTTTTTGATATATAGAATTCCACCAAAAGGACACAGGGCAACATATGTATAGTCTCCTATGTGTAGCAGCATATGAGTGGAGATTTTTATACCCTTTTTTAGAAAGGCCTTTCTAGGGGCCAGTGAGAGAGCTCCATAGGTGAGGTAACTGCCCCAAACCTGATAACCTAAGTTTGATCGCTGGAAGCCCACATGGTAGAAGGAGAAAACTCATGTCTGCAAGTTGTCTTTTGACTTGCACTGTTGTTCCATGACATCCATATTCTCTGTTTGTCTGTCTGTCTGTCTCAAATAAGTAAATAAAATACCTTTAAGAAGAAAGGTCTTTCTTAGAAGCTATATGCGGTTTGCCTTTGTTACTGAAAACAGAAAGGAAGAGAACATGCCTCTGCCCTCCAGTGGATACAAAAAGATATTTTCATCATATTATTTTTTAATGTATGTACTTGATGCGTGTATGGGATGAGTGAGTGCCTGTGTATACACACGTCATGACGTGTGTATAGAGGTAGAGGGTAGCATTTGGGTGCTGTTTCTTGACTTTCTCTCTTGCTTGAGATTGGGTTTCTTCTCCACTGCAAAAGTCAGGATGGATGGCCCCATGAATGTCTGGAGATTCTCGAAGTTTCTGCCTCTTGTTTCTCAAAGGCACATTGGGATGACACACGCTCGTAGCACTCTGTCCAGCTTTTATGTGGGGTCTGGGGATGTGAACTCAGGTCCACAGACTTGGGAAGCAAGTGCTCTATCCTCAGACCTCATCTTATCTTAGAAACTAGGGAACGAGTGGTCAGTTCATGAATTAAGATTTCTGATTTGGTGGGGAGGGACTTACATAACTTACATATAATGGCAAAGACTAGTCACTGAATACTGACATCTGTCCTCAGTATCAGCTGTCACATGACAGACTTCATCACAGGAATCTGAAAAATATTGCTCACTGAGACCTGGCTAGTTTTCTTTTTTTAAAGTGGAACCTAGTTAGAATTAATATGTGTATTTTACATTTAATTTTGTGTAGGCAACTTTATATAGTTTCTTGCTAGTATATATTTTAAGCTAACATTGTAGGTTTTGATATTCCATCCTAAGATGTATGGTTTTAGAATAATTAATGATCATTTTTGATATGTATAAAAATAATTTTAGTCTTTGAGCTGTTGTAATGAAGATGCCTCTTAAGAAAAAAATGTATTTGGAATCATGATGGCTTGATGTTCTATTTTCTTTGACCTTATCCTTACGTATACATATACACACATAATATATTCCTATATCATACATAAATGTATACCACACATATATAACATATGCATATTCATATGTCATATATATGATATGTGGATATTCTTTCAGTTATTCCTTTTTTAACTTATGAAGGAAGTCTTTCTATTGTTTTAAGATTTTTTTAAAATATATTTTTATTTGGTGTGTATTGTGTGCTTGTGTATTGGTATATGAGTGTGTGCATACCTCAGGACACATGTGGAGTTCAAAGGACAACTTACAAAAGTCATTTCTCTCCTTTCACAATTTGGGTAGTGGGTCATCAGCCTTAATGGCAAATATCTTGACCCACTGAATCATCTCATTGTCTTTCTTTCTTTCTTTCTTTCTTTCTTTCTTTCTTTCTTTCTTTCTTTCTTTCTTTCTTTCTTTCTTTCTTTCTTTCTCTTTCTTTCTTTCTTTCTTTCTTTCTTTCTTTCTCTCTTTTTCTTTCATTCTTTTCTTTCTTTCTCTCTCATTCTTTCTCTTTCTTTTTTCTTTTTCTTTCTTTCATTCTTTCTCTTTCGTTCTTTCTTTCTCTCTTTCATTCTTTCTTTCTCTCTCTTTTTTCTTTTCCTTTCTTTCTCTCTCTCTTTCATTCTCTCTTTCTTTCTTTCTTTCTTTCTTTCTTTCTTTCTTTCTTTCTTTCTTTCTCTTCTTTTCTTTTTTTTAATTTTTTTAACATTTTTTATTATTATTTCCGCTCATACAAACTTAATAGGTAGACCAGTTCCCTCCCCCCTCCTCCTCCCCCTGAACCCCCTCCTCCCCTTCCCTCCCTCCCCGTCTTCCAGTGCCTCCCCCCCAATTCCCAGAGAGTCCTTTATTGTGTATGCCTAACTCTCCTCTTGGTCCTCCTCTCCGATGACGTACAAGGACCCAGTGGCATTTCCCTGAACCCTTTCTCCTGTTCCCCTTAAGCATAGGAACACTACTGTGGTTGTCAATCCCTTGCCTCCAAGGATCTTGGTGCCTGTAGCCGATGCTAGACTTTGTAAGGTCAATCTCTTTTTTTCTTTCCTCCCTCCCTCCCTTCCTTTCTCCTTCCTTCCCTTTCTCTCTCTCTCTTTCTTTTCTTTTTTCTTGTTTTGGAGACTTGTTTGCTATATAGTCCAGGCTGATCTCGAACTTGCATCTAATATAATCTGGCCTTGGCATCATGATCCTCCTGTGTTGCTCACTACTAGGAGTACAGGCCAATACCCCGGCTCCAAGGGATTCTTTGAAGGACAGATCACAATCTCTGACTATATTAAGATGATTTCTTTCTAAAAACTGGCAGGCCAAAATAAATTATATAGATGAAAATGGAAATTTCTAGAAAATGATGTTCACATTCTCCTTTTATTAGACTTTCTTCATCTGAAATTCCTATGAAATGGAACGTGAAGGAGCAAGTGTCAGGGGTTGAGTCACTCACCCATGCAGTCCGGGCCCCAGCGGCCAGGGCAACACTGAGGTTGTAAGTAGTCCTTCCGACAAATATGGCGGCATCCGGGGAGAGCCCGGGAGTATGCTCTGATTGCAAAGGTGTACCTTGGAGGGCAGAGAGAGGATGGTAACTCCTGATCAGAGCTGCTAGATGATAGAGTTACCCTAGATTTTAATTTTGATGTTTATGCTTAATGATATTAAAATACAGATTGAAAACATTTGGATTTCTGGGTAGACTAACAGTTGATCATAAATAATTTCTCATTGTTATAAATGGTGAACTAGAATGAAAGTCTTGGAAGAGTCTAAGCATAGGCCTCCACTTGTCATTGACTGTCCTAGCAGCCAGTGCAAGGAGGGAGAGATGATAGGTTGCATGTTCTGAAGATTTGAATTGCACCTGTTTTTCAGATTAGCATGTTATTGAAGATATCATCTCTGTACAACTGTGGCAAAGGTGGTAACAAGGTAGTTAGCAGCATGTACCACAAATGTGCAGCATATGGGCTGAGAGGTCTCTGTGGATGCGGTGCTTGCCCTGCAAGCAGGAAGACCAGATACCCAGATCCTTTGTAAAAGCTGACTGGGGTTGGTGACTACCTATATCCCCAGCATCCCAGGGTAGAAGTAAAAGGGAAATTTGTGAAGCTGTTGTCTAGCCTTCATTTTCAGAAAAGGGAGACTCAGAGGGAGGTGAAAACTTGTCCAAAGTACAGAATAAGTTATTGGCAAGCTGGGTTCATGATACAGGTTTGAATACGAGGCCAGAACTTTGCAGAGAAGTGATTGACGTAGAAATGCCTGTCGTGGGAGGCAAAGACAGGAATCCCAAGGCAAGCTGGCTAGTTAGCCCAGCCCAGTGGAAAGCTCTAGATTGGAGAGCTACTCTGCCTTGAAAATAAGTGTGGAAAGAAGACAACGTACTATTACTTTGGGGCTTTCACATATATGTACACATATGCATACTTACACCTGCACACATGCAAACGTACACGTGTAGCTCCCTATCACATATACATATGCATAATCAACCAATAAACAGAATAATGTGAAAGTGAGTTTGAGGTTGTTATCTCAAACAGTCCCCGAGATACAGCCAGTTCTAACAGCAGCATAAGACAGAAGTTATGGAATTGCTTTTCAGCGTCTTTGAGACAGGGAGTCCCAGTTTGGAGCTTCCATTCCTAGGGTGCAGACACGGACACACATTTTCTTATAGCTAGTACCTGCAATCTCGAACCCCGACAGAGTTGTTGGTAATCTTAGTGTAACCATCCGGACACTGGACTGCCAAGTTAAGAGAGCAGGACTGGCACTCTGTCCTGATTGTGTGAAGAGTCTTCTTATCACATCTCTTCGCCTGTGCAAACACAACAAAGGACACTGGTTTCCATTATCAGCATTACCAGAGCATGGCAAGACATCGGGATGGGTTGGTCTTCTTAAAGTCTCATCTTCATGGAAAGTTGGGGTGACTGGGAGTGACTGGCTTGCTGCTTTTGACCTTATCTGGAAGAGTGTTGGATCAACAAGCGGCATGGCTGTGACTGTGGATACGGGTGGAGCCCTGGTTCATATTACATGCATTTATCATGTCACTTCCCACACTTACTAAGGTGAAGAACCTGAAGGATACTTGTTACATATGGGTTATTGTTGGAGCAGATTATTGCAGACTAAATGCTCAGAGATCAATTGTCTTCAAGGATAATGTTGCAGAACTGATTCCACAGGAATGTCTACCATGTGGTGGTGGATTTAGTTCCTATTCCAAAGATACCTGCAGTGTTTCCATTTCAATCCAGTCTCCGTGGAAGCAGGGGTGCTTTTCTGTTTTGTCCACTACCACAGCCAGAGTCCCTCGGACACTGTCTGACTTACAGTAGTGCCCAGCAAACATGCTGTGAGTACACAAGTGAGCTGAGGACATCAGGCATTGTAGGACTGGTTATTTAGCAACATAAGGTGACTCAGAATTGACTGCTTAAATGAATGACCCAGGCTCACTTTGCTCCTGATGCAGGGGCTGATTCTCCCTGAGAGAGTCTCTCCAACCTCTCAGGTTTTCTTAATCACTCCAGCAAGCTTAAGATGAAGTAGCCTTGTACAATGAAGACAGACTGATCTGGGGACTCAAAATCTAAGTCTGGGCCGAGCTCTCTCTCTACTGAAGTGTGCAGTCTGCAATGAGCTATGGGTGAGAGTTGCCTGGCATGGTGCCTGAGGTATCACGGGGACCCAGGTTGGCTCCTGTAACCCTTCTCTGTCCTACCACTGAGTCTGACCAGTGACCTGACCTCACAGAAATATTCTCTCCCCTTTCCTTAGCTTCCTGACCTAGATCCTTCAAGAGCCAACTTTATACCTTTTCTTTCACAAAGGCCCACTCATTTCCTTCCTTTGCTCTGCTGCTATTCTTGATTGGCCCAATGGGCTTATTTTGAGAAAGGGTGTCATAGGAGCCCAGACAGGTCCCCAGCTTTCTATGTAGTCAAAGGTGATCTTGCCCTTCTGAGTCTCCTAAGTGCTGGTACGTGTCACTACTTGGTTTATGCAGTACCCAGGCACAGCCCAGGCTTCCTACATGCTAACCAAGCACGCTCTCCTCTGAGCTGCATCCCCAACCCTCCACGTGTGAGAGCCTTTGCTGTCTGCTGAAGAATGACAGGCAGTGTGGGGCTGTGTCTCCTATGTGCAGAGGAAATGTCTTCAACTACTTCCGAGCTCATTACAATAAACAAGCTGTTGCAGAATAGCAATGGTTGCGCCGTTGCAAAGGCATTGCTTCATGTGCTCTTTGCCACTCTGGGAGAAGTAGGGCAGGTGTCACAGGCATTCCCCAGCAGGGACACTGAAGGAGAGGCTGACAGGATGATGAGTGACTGGCCCAGGGTCCTGCTTCTCCCTGAAATTTTTGCTTTTACTGGAAACTTCTATTTCATGATTATTACGAACTAAAACCAGCCCTGGATGTTCCTTGTGGGGTAATGATGAACTCCACACTTAGACACAGTTTGGATTAACATTTTTTAGCTACTAAAATAATGTTCCATTGTTTTTAAAGCTGGAGTTTTACTTACACTGGAGTTTCTCCTTGGATAGGTGGACAAGACGATGCCATTCGGGCCATTCCTTCTTGGGAGGCCTGACTGACATCTTTTAAAGAAAGCCTTCGGATTGGGGATATAGTTCAGTTAGGAAAATGCTTGCCTAGCATTCAGAAGCCCTGAGTTCAATGCCCGATACCCATAACCCAGTGTGGTGGTGCACGCCTATAATGCCAGCACTTAGGAAGAACAGAAATTCAAGGTCATCTTCAGCTTCATCGTGAACTTATGTGAACCGTATTAAGAAAAATCCTTGCTCTTTCAAATTGCCTTTTGCAAATGGAATGGCTCACTAACCTCTGACTCAATATTTATAAATTTAAATCACTTGGAGAATAAACTCAATTCTGTGTGTGTGTTGTGTGTGTAAAAGGGCACTTGAGTGTGCGTGCCTATGGAAGCTTTAAGAGTGATGCTGAGAATAATCCTGGATTGCTTCAGCTCCTCATTGCTTTGCTCTGGGATTTCCCAGGCTGTGTCTTCTAGGGCCAGAATTACAGGTCACCACAATTTCCACTGGGCATTTTATGTGAGATCTGCAGACCCAAACTCAAGATGAGGCAAAAGCTTTAGCCTCTGAGCCGTCTCCCTGGTCTAAAAACTCAGCTTTAAATGCTAGCTATGGCTTCTGCATGGAGACAAGCTCCCAGTGGAGATGAAGAATCTGACCATTCCTACCATCTGTGGGACGAGGACCAGAGAACAACTGAGGCTTAGTGGGACTGCTTACTTACTCAACACTGAGGGTTGAGCAGCTAGCAAAGTCACAGCAGCCCCATGACTTTTCCTCTGGAAATATCTGAAAGTCATGGTTCTAATGCACCCCTCTCTACCTTGCAAACTAGAATGATAGTCATCATGCCATGGGCCCGTGCTATCATGAAAAACACTATCAGAATACAGCCAATGGAGCCAGTTCACTGCTGGTAATAATAATAATAATTAACAACAACAACAACAACGATAATAATAGTAATTCTTAATAGATTGGCTTGGTTTTTTGCAAAATGCATTTTCAACAAACCAGCCTGGATTTGCTATTGCTGATACTTGATTTCATGTTGGGATGGTAGCTGTGTGAGTGGCTCTTGGGTATTGATGGGCTGAACAGGGGCCACCAGGAAGGTCGCTTTAGTCTTCCTTCAGTAGCTCTGCAGAAGCTGGGAGGGATGGATGGGATGATGATGGGTTTTGTAAATGTTTCTGCTTTTTCTCAGCAAGGCATCATTCACTCTGGAATTCCCCTGGGCTTCACTCCACAGATAGAGTTAACTGTCTACCCTTGGAAACATGGGATGGTGACGGTAAATATTCACAGTGATAAGACTATTAAAACAAGCCAAACCCAGAACATGCAGATCTACCATGGAAAAAGAAATATAAGTATCAAAGTCAAATTTCCAGCATGGAAATAGAACCAACTGGACCAGCCTAATCACAGAAAGACAACCTCAGTTTTCTAGATTTTTCTCTTGATTCGATCCATTCCAGATAGGGCATTTTACCCATGACCACCTGGGAAAACAAACATTTCTTGAAGATGTCATGAACACGAACAAGGGACAGCATTTGAAAGTTTCATCTTACCTGCTCTGTGGCTTCAGCTGAAGAGCAGAGTCTCTGCACAGCCAGTGCCAGGAGGCAAAGTGTTAGAGGTTGAAGCATCTTGCAGAAAGACTTGCTCCCTCCCGAGCCAGTCAGCGGTGTAACTAGTTTAACTTTGTTTGATGAATACTCTGGGAATTCCTTCCCATGACCTTGTCTACTTTTAAATTCCTTTCTTTTCCTTTTCCTGACTTGAGCCAGAAGGTAGGTGAGACCGGCCTCAAGTCCACAGCGACAGCAGATCCGGGGTCATGGTGGAATCGGACTCTCTGAGCTGTAAATATATCCAGACTGAGTGACAGGATTTCCTGTAGGGGTGAGACAGAGACCTGGAGCTATTTAGTTCCCAGTGTCCTGCGTCCTTTCTACCACACCACGGACCATCCCCAACCTTTCTGTCCCAGACGCACGAGTCCAGGCTTGCTTCAGAGACTGTGGGCATGCCTTCCACTAGGCACAGTCCCTGACATGGAGAGACTGTCCTAGAAGCCTGGTATTTTTTTTTTTTTGGAAGAGGTTAGCATCCTCACCACCCTGTTGTTTTGAAATTCCGTCTCGGTGACAGCAGGGTAGCATCCCCTCCTCCTCTGCTTCTCGTTCCCTATAGTTGGAAGTGACTGAGCCTCTAGTTCTAATTCAGCTCTTCAAAGTCAGTCTAATGTCAGAAGCCCTCTCTCCTGTTCCTCCCTGAGTTTTTTTTTTGGCATGTGTGTGATCATGTATGCATGTGTGTATGTGTGTACAGGTGCATATGTGTGTTCCTATACATGTGGAGACCAGAGGCCAACATAGAATGTCTTCCTTGATCACTCTCCACTCTCTGTATGTTTTGAAGACAAGCTCCAGGTCTCTTACTGGACTTGAAGCTTGCTGATGAGACTAGGCTGCCTGGCTAGCAAGCCGGGGGATCTTCCTGTCTTTCCCTGCCAGTGTTAGGAACACAGGCTCAGACCACTGTGCGCATCTTTTATGTAATCTCTGCAGATCTGAAGTCTTTGTGTTTGAGGGGCAAGCACTTTACTGCCTGAGCCATCTCCCGGGGATCCCCCCTTCTCTGAATTTTGCACACTGTGTCATGGAAGCCCAGCCACACACAGCAGGCTGCCTATCCATCTGTCCCCTGTGCCAGCTGTGAATTCCTGAGGGCAGCTACTTGGCGTTCACCATCTTCTCTGCACACCCTGTTTCTAGAGCAGAGACTCAGGTTTGAGAACCATAAAAACCACGGTCGGCACTCTCAACACGTCCTTTACACCAGTCCCTCTTTCGGTCCTGTCTGTTGTGTGGCTTGTTTTAGCCTCCCTACACTTGCTGAATAGTGAGGACTGCTCTCTCCAGAGGAAACCAAGGCAGAGAAGTTAGACATCTTATCTGGGTCGCATAGTTCGTGGATGGTGGATGCGGTGTTGAAATAGGTTTCAGAACACATGCGGTTCCCCTCTCCTCTCTGCTGCCCACATGTCAATGTTCAAGAACGCATGAGCTCCAGAGTGGCTGGAGAGCGTGATAGACACCTGTCAGACTCAGCACTGAGGTAGCTGATGTCCAGGCTCGTTCATAAACTCGACAATGAGTTAGTTGGGAGAATCACATTGTAGGTTGTGCTGTATGATGGCTTTGTGTCTATCCTGCTTTGCCCCCAACCCCCACCATGTTGGACATTTGGAACCACCTTAAGCATCAGTTTCAGAAGTTTTCTAGAACAGGTCCTTTGGAGGAACACTGAAGGTCTAAAAGGAGCTGAGAACTCCTAGCAATCTTTTGCTTCTCTGCCTGACTGCTGTGCAGAATGTTGGGGAAGCTTAAAGATGGCTGATGTCTGGCCCTTCTTCTGAGGGACCATGTCAGAATGCTTGGGAGCCAGGCACGGGCAGGGGATTTTCGAGGTTTCCTAGCTAGTTTTTAACTGGCCTGGGCTTCTACTTGAGGAAAAGTTAATTGTGACACCTATGAGATTTCTAGGTCTGTTTGCCATAGCATCCATGTTACCTCAACGAATACACTAGGGAAATATATCTGAAAATTTTTTTCCGATAATTCTTTCAGAAGGATATGAATAATAAAATATCCGAGGTTTAGAATAGACTGGCTTCTAGGTGAAATAGTAAAACAAACCCTTGGTAACATTTTCTAAATACAGTATTGATTTAGTTCTGAGAGATGTGATGGTGAGAGTCCGGGAAGAATTGTCTTACCAGATAACTTCCTAATTTCTGCAGTAGAACATAACACATGAAACAAAACCAGTTTGACTTTGTTGGGGACCGTTTGCAAACTTTTGAGACAAAGGGATATCTATTTTGTTTTCCTTTTGCAAATTCATGTCAACAATCTCCAATCTGGAGTTCTCCTGGTCTCTCTTAGAGAAAAACTGGCTTAGATTTCAGCAAGGAGACACTGTTGGTTTTAAATTGTCAAGGAGTAGAAGTTAGCCCGATG
Organism: Typhlomys cinereus; assembly: GCA_023101885.1. Lineage (NCBI taxonomy): Eukaryota > Metazoa > Chordata > Mammalia > Rodentia > Platacanthomyidae > Typhlomys > Typhlomys cinereus. The sequence goes on from JALPQD010000097.1 coordinate 4,924,988, forward strand.
TATAGACTTTAGTAACTAGATGCATTAGAAATACTTACAGTTTACATGGCTTCATTCAGAAATCATCTGCATAACTGTGTTAATGAGTTTGGTTTGTTAGGTTCTTTCGATTGCTAGGAACAGCAGGTTGTTGTTACTTTAAATCCCTCCCATCCCTTAGGTGCCAGCAACTGATCACTATCTCAGAACGAACCAACCCCCTGCTTGCAGAGGGTGGGAGGTTGGGAGGGGCGGGGTTTCTCAGTCACTCTGGATCTTGATTATACAATATGCCATGTGACAGACAGTTGCATGAATCTCCATCCTTTTCCTGCCGTTGCTCTGAGGGGCTGGATTTCCGGTCTTTACATTCTGCCGATTTGTAGGTCCCTTCCTGGGTAGAATGTCCATTTCTCTTAGTGAGCTTCCTGAAGCTCCTTTTTGTAGATTATTGTGGTCTCTGATTCCTTTCATTCAAAGCGACTTCAAGACACAGGACTTTGATTCACACGGGTTCGTCTATTCCCCTGAGAGTCAAGGGCCGTTCACAGGCATGGTTAAGAACTGGGGGTGCCTTCCTGTTTCCAGGGGTGCCCTGGAGTCTTGCTGCTCTTCCCTGTGACTGTTTAGATGTGGACCCATGTCCTTGATCCCCACGTGCTGTCATCTGTGCTTAGTAGTGCAGAGTGGGGGGGTGTTTTCTCTTGGGTGACAGGAGGGATTGTCTCTTGCTATATCAGGAAAGATGTAAAAAAGTATATGTAGGGTGCATAACTAGGACACTTCCTCTGTCGCAATGTTAGGTATCCCACTGGCCTTTGGATTCTGGGCTGTGAATCTCCAGCTGTTAGTGTTTGAGTGTCTTTGTTCTATGGCATGCTAGCTACTGAGTTTTTAGTGTTTAATCACTTGGTAGAATAAAACACATGTGTGCTTTAGTAGAGTTCAAGAAGGGGGGATTATCACCACCATCATCATCACCACCACCATCATCATTATCACCACCACCATCATCACTATCATCATTGCCATCTCTGCCATTGGCACCACCATCATCACCCTCATGGCAGACTCCCTCATCCTGACGCTTTTCCTCCTGTGCTATGCACCCTGCTAGCTTTTAACCTTATAAGTTTAACCTGATATTTATAAGGATTTAATGCATTTCTATATCTACCTAGATGTATATTATTAATGAGGACACTGAACATTTGCTATGAACCTACTGTACAAGTTTTCCGTGTGTGTGTGTGTGTGTGTGTGTGTGCGTGTGTGTGTGTGTGTGTGGTGTGCCTGTACAAGCACATGCAGTTGCCAGAGGGGGACCCACACACAATGCTCACTCTTTAAGGGCAAAGGTGGACTAAAGCCAGCGATTCAGCTTACCGTAATGCAGATATAACCCCACCTGTGATCAGAGGCTATCCCACATCTCAGGTCTTCACAGAGAGACACTCTTTCAGTTTCCTGCCATTTTTTCCAGGGACTGGAGTGTGAGAGGTTAGATACCAGGGCTCAAGAGCTTGTGGTTTTAGGTGGAATAGTTGTCTCTCTAGGTATAGAATGAACACGGGGGGAGTTACCTCCCCCCCATGCAGGAGCTGATGGATAGAAGTCTGGGCCTTCGCCCGGACCTTTAGCCCCACCTGGTTTTTCTGCACTGTGCTCTGGGAGCATAAATCAATGACCTGGTTGTTAGTAGGACAGGGCTTGAGGGTTTCCTGCCCACGGGTGAGGTCCTGCCACTTTCAGGAGTCAGCTTTTCCAGGCAGGGAATGTGTCCAAACACGTGCAGCCCTCTACAGCTTTTCCTCTTCCTCTGCCCAGTCAAATCTTTCCATACAGCCAACTTTTGTGTATGTGTCTTTGTGAGGCGATTTTTTTTTTGTTTTTCCTTTTTGTGGAAGCAAGTCAGCATGTCCGGCTTTAGGAAAAATTGCAAAGTAGGCAAAGTAGCTTTCACACTCTACCCTTCCCCCAACTTCCTTTCAGCATCTTTCCTCCTCTCATTCGGTCATTCAATGAATCAGTCAGTATGTAGTCGGTGCGCAATCATGCCAGGACACTTTTCTGAGAAAGATGTAAAATCACAACAGACAGATTATTTAATACTTATATAGTAATTGTTACTATACGATTGACCCCCCTTTTTTGAGGTAAGTTCTCAGGTAGTCATGATCTTGCCATGGGAGGGGAAGGAGTCTTGCCTCTGACTTTTGCCTGATTGATTCTTTTCTGCCCTCAGTTGTCATTTAAATGTCACCCTCATGGTGACCCTCACACACAGGCTGATGTGGGTATCAGGCCCCTCCATTGCTCCATTTTAATTCGCTGCAGGGCATCTACTTCGCAGGTCCCAGAGTCTTGTTTGTTATTATCCCCCTTTTCCCATAGAAAGGTTGGGTCCAGAATGCCTTTCCCAGTGCTTGATTCCCAGCAGCTGGGCAATGCAGTGTTGTGAATGAATCGACCACAGATTTGTTAGGTATTTTATGCTTTTTGTACGTTATATTGTTAATCCTCTTACAATTCCCATGAGAAACATACTATTGTTACCTTCGTGTTACAAATTGGAAAAGTGAGGTAAGCAGAGAGCTCCCAGCAGGTAGGCTGTATAACATGTGGGGCCTAGCGCAAGATAAAAATGCAGGGCCCCATTGAGAAAATTATTAACCATTTGAAGAAGGACAGTGGCCAGGTAAGGACTCAGGAGAAGTTCATTCAGTAGTGCAGCCAGAGATAGAAAGGTCTGAAGAAGGGGAGGGAGTTGCTGTGTCCATCTCAGAAGGAACATTCTGGAAAGCCTTACAGTGGAGGTAGAAGTGGGAGGCAGGATGGAAGCAGCCTTGGTGAGACTTATGGAAAGCATTTGTACGGTTCTAACGGGAGGAAAAGACGTGATTTGACCTTTATTTGGAAGCCATTATTCCAGTTTCTGTGTTGAGCACAGATCTTGCAGGGTTGGGGGGAGGCAGAAGAGAATGTTCAAGCCTCTGTACCCCACAAGCCGGTACTGGAACTAGGGAGTAAGTAGAGATGGGGAGAAGGGGTGCGCTTCCCAAGGAAGGGCCACAGCGTTTGCTGGTGGTTTGGATGCTGGACGTGTAAGGGAAGAGAGGAGACAAGGATGGCTCTCTGGGTTCTGGTCTAAGTAGCTCAGAGAACCAGGTGATTGTCTAGGTGACCGGGTGCGGAAAGCAGGGCTTTGCAAGGGAAAGTGAAGAATTCTGTCGGGGAGGTAACGATTGAGCTGCGCATCCATTCCAAACAGAGATGTCAAGGGACAGTGGAAAAAGTGAATTGAGTTTTAGGGACAGGCATGGGCTGGTATGCACACCTGAGGATCCTATTTAAAGTCTCCAGACAGAGCGCACAGTGACAGAATGGGAACTGATAGAGCTATAAGAACCACCCTGTGACGGTCCCTAATCCCTGGGGATTTTGTGGTCTATGGGAACAGAATCAATGGAACTTTGAGGGCACCCCCACACACGTGTGCACACACACATACCATCTTTGTGCAGTGAAGTGTGCCAAGGCCGGGGTGGGTTATTCTCCTCCTCTCTTCCCTTTGCTTTCCAAGAGGAGTGAGCAAGAGACTGCAGTGTAGACAAGCTACCCGATGTGCGTGCGGTTATTTCCTTCCTTGTGGGCACAGAGCTGCCTCCGGGAGTCAGCGAAGTCCTCTGGAGGCCGCAGCAACCTGGGAACTGCTGAGAACCTTAAGGGGTCTTGAAGCAGCCATCTTTTAGCTTGGTAAAGTGATCCAGGAGCACAAGGTGGAGAGCCATTCTGTTCTCCAGGATGAATATGCTGGAAAGAATTCTGATTCTGCAAACCTCAGCGGGCCCTCATTGCTTCCATCCGTCCCTTGATTCTTTGATTCCACCGGCAGAGCAGACAGAACCAATGCAGGACCCAGACCGGGCACCTGGCCGCATCGCTGCGGAACAGCGACCCCGTGTGGCAGTTCTGTTTCCCACGCATGACTGGATTTAGGATTTGTATTCCAACCCCTGCATCCGTGTGCTAAATGCATGCTTGTCCTCTAGCTCGCTAAAACTCATTGCCATTGCGATGGTCTGAAGAGGTGAAGCCTGAGAAGCCTGAGGGCTGGTAGGTGGTGTTTGAGCAGAGCAAGTTTGGTCCTCTCTTGCTCTCGGTTTTATTCTCATCTTGTACCATAGGATGATGCAGAGAGAAAGATTTCTTTTGCAGATACTGGACCTCTACCTTCCAGAACTGTTGAACCATTGCATTTCCATTCATTATAAACTGCCCATTTGCAAATGTGCAATCTATAGCAACAGAGAGGGGACTATGCTTTAGCTCCATTTCTTTCATGTGGACCGCATCTCAGAGCTTCGTGGTCCTCAGGACTTTAGACATACTTCCTCCTTGTACCTGATCAATGGGATGGGAAGCATCTTTCCACTAAAGTCCCAGTAAACCTTTCATCTTCATGCATCATTAGCTTGGGCGTAGTTAAATGTCCCTTGGTAGCAGATACTGCCTTACTACTTTCCAAACCAAACTTCCTTTTCATCTGCGTTCACAGTGTAAGGCTATAGTTCCCAACCTCTCTTGCAGTTCATGTGGCCCTAGCGGCAGACTTCCGGCTGGTAGATTTGGCAGAAGGTCCTGATGGAATGGGGATGGACCCCCAGGGAGATCTTAAAAACAAAACCACGTGTTGAAGAAGGTAGATCAATAAAACAGAAGAAGACTGATATCTGAATGACTATAGGAGCAAGAATTAATACCCCATCACGTTAAAGCTATGGATAGTTGGTGTCTTTGGCCTGCTGGGAAAGCTATAAGAATGAGTTACAATAATATAAGACAATCAGGGACTTGGAATGGGTCCTTTAGTGAAACTATGTGGTTATATAGGAGGGACCAGGTTCTCAAAGGAAATTCAGGTTAATGCAAGGGGTTCAGGAGACAGTGTCAATGACAAATTACCAAAACCAGTTCTGGAGGCAGGATTCTCCCTCCAGAGGTACTACCATCCTCATGTGTTGACCTGAATACTGAGTCAGCTCTCGGGACAGCTGGCCCATCCCTCCTTTGAAAACCCACTTCTATTGCTTATCCCTCTGTTGCTTTTATTTTATTTTATTTGTAACTTGTCAAGAGAGTGTCTCGCCCTGTAGCCCAGGCTGGGCTCAAATGTGTGGCAAACCTCTTGCCAAAGCTTCCTGAGTGCTGGGATTACCTGTCTGTCACCCATCTGGTCTTGCTCCAAGATCCCTGTGCACTGAGGAATTGCTAGCCTCTCTAGAGGAATGCAGGGTTCAAAGACGAGCCAGCACCCACCTCGTGCAATGGAGAGTGATTGAACATTCATCTTTAGACCAGGAACTTGGGCAGAAGTTTAGTTGACAGTTATGTTCAAGTTCAATAATGTAGCCCAATGTGAATCCCAACCAAATCTAAGCTGGTGCGTTTATCTAGTTTCTGTTCTCAAAATGACTGCGATGGGCCTCAGGGTGGAAGGTTCACTTCCTCATACACTGTAGAGCTCAGTATGGATTTTGTTGGGAACCTGAGTCCTTTGCTCTGTTAGAGAGGAGTGCATCACTTCAGGGCTCTGCTCTCTCTTCTCCATATGATCTTCATATGAAATTCAATGGATTTTCTGCAATAACCTGTTTCCCTTCCCTCTTTGTGGATTGAATAGAAGAACACAGAATGCTTGGAGCTGACTGACAGGAACTCAGGAGCATTGTGCCTGGTTCCCAAATCACAGTTATTCACCATCCATTCCCAGCAGTGGCCCAAGCAATCCTCAGGACAATGACAGAGCTGACTCATCAGTATGAGTGGTGTCATAGTTAGGCACAGGTGTCAACTTGACTGTTGAGAGTTTGAGTTCTGGGCACATTTGGAAGAATTAATGATTGGGTTAAGCATAGAGCGAACCTGCAGGAGATTGTCTAGTTGATGGGGCAGACACAGCCTATGGTGGGTGGGACTAGGCCCTGAACAGGTGAATACAATACTGAGAGCTGGTTGAGAAAGTTGGCATCCTTGTGTACACTTGGCCAGACGTGCTGGTCTGGCAAGTAGGGATTGTCTGTCTCTTAGCCATTATATGGTGATGGTGTGGCCAGTTCTCTCGGCCCTGGTATTGGTGCGTGCTCTCTCGTCAAGCTGGATTGAGAACTGTAACTGGACTGTTGTAAGGAAATAAACCCCTTGTTCCTTTAAGCCATTTGATGGTCATTTATCAGGAACCATTCAGGGGAACTGCAACAAGTGGTCGTGTCTTCACGAGGTCTTTGTGGGGTGGACTGGAATTAATTCTTTCCTACTTCTTCACTTTTTCAAAAAATATTTGCTGATGACCTTCTGTGTGCCAAATGCTGTATTTAGCCTACATCTCTTTAGATGTATGGTCATTAAACTTTCTCTGTAAAGGCTCAGAGGGCAAGTATCTTAGGCTTCCTAAGTCCTTAGTGTATTTGACAGCTGCTCAACTTCCTTGTAATGTGCTAACAATTGCAGATGATATATAGACAATTGAGTGGGTTGTGTTTCAATAAAACTTTATTTATAAAACAGTGCACTGTAAGAATTTTCCCTCTGAGGGAAATATAGGTTGAAATATATATATATTCAAGAGACTTTAATTTGTCTACTTCTACTTTAGCTGGATTCTGACCTCATTCCATATCCATGCATTTCATTTTCTTTTTCCTCCCAAAATTTCAGAACAGGGAAACCCTCTGGTCAGCAATAAGTTGAAATCATGGAGTCTTGGTGTCTTGGTTCTAAGGTTCTGTGGTTAATTTTTTTGTTTAATAATAATAATATTATTATTATCAACAAAACAAGAATAGCTTAAAATGATATGTCCTTCTTAGAATTGGTAGGGAAAAGGATGAAAATTTGAAAGAGAAGGTTTGGGTAATAGTAATATAAAAATTATTTTCGACCAATATCTTTCAGCATAGTTTATATTATGGTAAAATAAATAACATCACATATTTACAGAGCTCATTTAAGACATTAAATACCATGCCAAATCTCATCCATGTGTTGTTTGTGTGTGTGTTGTGTGTGTGTGTGTGTGTGTGTGTGTGTGTGTGTTTTGTGTGTGTGTGTGTGTGTGTGTGTGTGTGTGTGTGTGTGTATGGGTCGGGGACATATGTACAAGAAGGCATTTGAGTATGTGGGTCTGTGAAAATGCAAGAGTGGTATTAGGAATCATGATGGATTGATTTACCTCCTTATCGCTGTTCTCTGGGGTTTCTCAGCCCAGGTTCCTCCTTCTAGGGTTAGAAATATAGGCCACTGCCATTTTCACCTGGCATTTTCATGTAAGGGCTAGGGAGATGGCTCAGGGGTTAAAGTTTTTTGCCTCCCAAGCAAAAGGACCTAAGTTCGGATCAGTAGCCCTCTGAGGAAGATAGGGTTGGTCTATGTGTCTTACAGCTGAGATACGGAACTTGCAGTGGTTTGGTCCCAGCTAGCAAGCATGGAATTGAGACTTGCTTAATGTCTTCCAAGTGGGCATTCTATTTGCCATCGTTTTGCTTGGACTAGAGGGTGATAATGTGTGTCTCGTTAGGATTGCATTTATTTTAAAATAAGTCTCTTTCTCGGATGGAACAAGCTTTTCAGATGTGGAACACAAAATGCTTGGGTCCCGGGAGCTTGGCATCCTGACGACGGACCGTCACTCACAAATACAGTATCCAGGGATCTCATTAAATCCCAATGACAATGGGACGCAGTAAAACATGAAGTGCAGCTGTGCACCGGAGGAATGTCGCCCGTGGGACGCGAGGCCTGGTCTTTCTCAGACTGTGTTGTGGTGCCCTGGGCAGAGGGCACATGCTGCAGCTCTACCCCGTGTGTCCGACAGCTGACAGCCCCCCACTTTCCCCACTTGCTGGGGAAGGGGTGGTCTTGTCCATAGATTAGGTCTTGAAAGCTGCCTCTTTGCCTGTCTTTTTGTTGTGTCGCTCAAAAGAGTCTCTCAGCGGGTGCAGTTGCTGTCAACAAAAGGAGCTGTCTTTGAAAAGAGTTGGGGCAGGCTTCCCTGGGGGGCTGCTCTGCTCACGTGGAGGAGGGCTAGTGTGTGTGTGTGTGTGTGTGTGTGTGTGTGTGTGTGCATTCACTTAGATTTTGCAAATAAGTTGTACTGAATCACGCACATGTTGTATAGAACTTTGTGCTTGCATGCAAGCAAGTCTCTTTGTGACCAAATGTCCTGTATTAGTGAAGCATACACTGTGTTTAGACAAAACAAAAGGATTTCTGTTTCAACTCAAAGTGCTCCAAACAGAAGTCACCTCCAAGAGACATCTTTCCTAGGTGCAGTAGTGAAGATTATCAGAGAAATGGTGGAAATTGTGATGGTTAGGCCTGAGAGATCTGAATTTGAGCAATCTCTCTCTCTCTCTCTCTCTCTCTCTCTCTCTCTCTCTCTCTCTCTCTCTTCCTCTCTCTCTCTCTGGGTTCGTGGCACATACGTGGAGGTCAGAGGACAACCTTGGGTGTGGTCCTTGCCTTCTGTCTTCTTTGAGACAGGGCCTCCTGGTTTGGGCTCTGTGTATGTCAGACTCTTTAGTCTGTGAACTTCTGGATTCTCGTTTCCACCTTCCCTCTCACTGCAGGAGCTCTGGGATTAAGGGGTTTGCTACTGCATCTGGCCTTATGTAAGTTCTGGGGGTTCAAAGTTAGGTTCTCATGCTTGGCTGGTAGGTACTTTTACCCAGCTCCTGAAAGTCCGTTCTGTCTCAGAGAACTTTGTAACCTTCCATTAGACGCTTCAAGCAGCTGAGCCTCAGTACTTTTGTTAAATAATGAAGTCACAGCTGTAAAATGTAGATAGATATTCTTCTGGCTCTAAAAGCTTAAGACTTCATGCAAATGACCTTTGAAATGGAGGAGGAGGATGCCTTCTCACTAAGGTCTCTCAGTCTCTCAAGTTTTCCCGAGGAAGTGTAGTCTTGACAAACCCTGGATTTCAGATTTCTGGCCTCAAGATCTAATGGAGAATAAATGTTTGTGTATTCTTTTAAGCCATCCAGTTTGAGGAAGCTGTTCAAATGGACACCAGGAACTATTTAGTGTCTAAAAGCAACTGAAACGATTCAATTCCAGTCAGCTGTGAATTCACCCAGCTGTGAGAGAGGAAAAGACAAGAACAGGAGGCGTGCATGTGACACAGCGAGGGATGTAAGTTGTGAAACCATGGAAAATATGCCCCAAATGATTTCAGCAACAACAAAAAAGATCAAGAAGGGGCTGAAGAGATGGCTCAGGGTTTGTTAAATCCTTTGCTTTGAAGACGGTAGGACCTGAGTTCAGATCCCAGATCCTGTGTAAAAATGTTGGATGGAAATAGTGGCGGTCTGCACTATTCCGACTCTAAAAGGTGATCCCAGAGCAAAGCAAGATGGAGGTAGAATAATTCAGGGTGATTCACTATGTCACCCTTGGGCTTCTACAGGTACACACACACTCAAGTACCCTTGTTCCCCCCCTCCAGATCAATAATAAAAATAAAACATCTGCATTCACACCTGCACCTCCCCAATGTGTTGAGAGAAACACACAATGCCTGCTATGCTTATTTGAGCTTTCAGGTGGCCGCTGACTTTATTTCCATGCGCAACTGATACAGAGCAAGTTCTGCTGTGCAGAACTAACCCCTGCAGTGAAATTCAGCTCATCTTCCAGCTGCACCTCTTTGCCACCGTCCCTTTTGCACCATGTCCCCTCAAACTATAATCCAAATTTTTTTTTCTTTGCTTAGGTTGCTTTGGTTAGGGTGGTTTTTTTTTTTTTTTTTGGTTACAGCAACAAGAAAAATAATAAAGCAGCTGTTCATGTGTTAGAGATGGCTAACTCCTTCCAGTAAATAAAGAATTTAGATTTGCTGGTTGCTTTGGCAGTCTTTTCTAAAAGTTCACCATCAGTCCTTAGCTTCCCAACAAGCGTGTGTTTCTGCTAGGTATCCATTTGGCGAGAACATGATCTCCTACTCAGAGGACAGCCATGCTGCTCAGGAGACCACATGTATTAAGTTCCTAGCAGCTGTCATTTCCTCCTCCTCCACAAGGAGGAAGCTGGAACATAGATTTCTCAAATAGGAGGCGTGGACCACAAAGAACAGTTGTATTTGCAAAAGATGGAGAACAGAACTCCAAACGGCATATGTCAAAGCTGGATCTTGGGCTCTATCAACAGAAAAATTGGAAGACCGAGTTTGTTCAAGACTGTATTGAGAAGGCCCTCCTTCTTCTAAGCGCCTCACTTTTCTTTCCACTCAAGCATGACTCTGTCAGGGTGGTCCCCACCCCTGGCTGCTCCATGACCAGCGGAAATCCTGCCACCAGAGCCCATGGGACAAGCCTGGCTCTCTACAGCTAGAGTTGTCAGATTAAAATAGCAAGGCCCCAGCTGAATTGCAGGTAACCAACAAATTTGGTCTATTGACATTAACATGTGCCAAATATTGCTCGAGGTTACTAAAAAATTATGTGGCGTTTTTAGAGTTGTTGAAGTCTAAACTTACCAGAGTATCTTGCATATTTGTCTGTTATGTTCACTTTTGCTTCTCCACTACTCCAGCTGAAGGAAAATGAGAGTAGTGCAAAGTGAAGAGAGAACGTGGTGTTCTCCAGGGAGAGAAGCCTGTCTTGTTTCTTTCAGATGTTCTATGACTATAAGATGCTAATCTCCGCATCTGTCTTCATTTGGCATTCGCCTTCTCCCCTCTGTCATCATAAATTCTGCTAGGTTGCTCTCCGACATCACCAGAACGATGCTGAGAGATGTCCTATTTCTTTCCAAATGAACTAGTTTCATGGGGTGCCTGGAGAATCCCAATTTCAATAGCAGCTTATCTAGTTTGTGGAGTTATTGACCAATTAGCTGAAGCTTCATTTGGATACTTTTAGGGAAGAAGTGAATTGAAACTTATTAAATGATTACCCTTTTAAAAAGTTGTATGTATGATATTCTCTGTGATCTACAAAACACATTTGTATCAATCTCTATTAGCCTTTATCATATCAAATGAGTTAGAGACGACCATTTTGTATGTGTGTGTTGGGGGGACTCAGAAAAGTCCTGTGACTTTTCCATTGGCAGCCGAATGGCAGCCAGTGAGTCTGGCCTCAAGGCTGGCAAGTCTGATGGCAGCATCATGGGCTTTCTGCGCTACAACAGCCCTGTTGAAGATGTCCTATGTATCCACTGCCTTGGAGCAAGCACTATTATGACTCACTCTTCTGGGATAGTTTCATCGTGGTTTGTCTTAACTGAATAATGTACTCTTCACAGATGTGCTCAATGACACAGCTACCAGTTGTCAAGTTGGCATTTGCAGCTAATCGTCACATCTTCTTTCTGAAACCATTAAACCAATTCTATCAGATCATGAGACAGGCTTCTTTTTTTTTTTTTCTTAATGTTTATCATTCTTTTTTTTTTATTTCAGCTCATACAAACTTATTAGGTACACCAGTTCCCTCCCTCCCTCCTCCTCCCCCCCCCGTACCCCCTGCTCCCCCTCCCCACCCCTCTCTCTCCCCATCCCCCAGTGCCTCCCACCCCAATTCCCAGAGAGTCCTTTCTTGTGCATGTCTGATTTTCCTCTGGGCCCTCCTCTCTGATGACGTACAAGGACCCAGTGGCCTTTCCCTGAACACTTTCCCATGTTCCCCTTAGGTATAGGAACACTGCTGTGGCTGCCAATCCTTTGCCTCCAAGGATCTTGGTGCCTTTAGCAGATGCTAGACTTTGTGAGGTCAACAGTGTGTTGGACAATGTGCAGGGCATGCAAAGTCCAATTATGATTGCTTCAGCCCTAACTAGTGTAGAGTATCTTACATATCATTGCTCCTCCCATCCTTTTGCTCTTACACTCTTACCGCCCCCTCTTCCGCAAATTTCCCTGAGCTTCAAGATGGGGAGAGACTAAGCTGGCCTAATTCTAGGTGGTTGATATAGAGAGACAGGCTTCTTTTAGCTGGGACTTATCAAGATATTTCTCTTTTTGGCCTCTTTCAAATATGCCCTGTAATATTTTACTTAAGTATTTTAACTGGATAGATTTTAATTTTTTCTATTTCTATTTTCATATGTATATATGCATGGGGTGCACACATGCATGTTTGCAGGTGCATATGTATGTGGATACACATGCATACATATGTACATGTATGTGGAGACCTGAGGCTGATACTGGGAATCGCCCTCTATTGTTTTGCTGCCTTGTTCTTTTTGAGACAGGGTCCATAATCAAACACAGAGCTCACCAATTGGACTTATCTGGACTAGCCAGCTTGTTCTGAGGATTCCTAGCCTCTGCCTTCCAAGGTTGGAGCAACAATTGTGTTGCCATATCCACTTAATATTTACATGGAGTCTGAGGATCTGAACTCTGGTCCTTTTGCTTTTATGGCAAGCCCTTTGAAAACTGAGTTATCTACAGCTCAGATTTTACTTTTTATGATTTTAAGATAGCAAGATATATTGGTTGTATATTAAAAAAGAGGTGGACTCCTTTTTCTGTGAATGTAGTATATATGTGTATATACATTTATACTTCTCAAGAAGATTTTAAAATAAGTGAGTACATAAAATGCTAGTTAAAATATAGAATAGGGCTGGAGAGGTGGCTCAGGGATTAAGCCTTTGCCTTGCAGGCAGAAGGTCCTGAGTTCGGATCCCAGATCCCATGTATAGACGCCAGGCGGAAGCGGGGGGCAGCCTGCGTTTCTGGCCCTGGTAGGGCGGAGCCTGTGAATCCGGGGCAGAGTAAACAAGGAGGCGGTCCATGGTGGTTCCCGAATTCGCCCTTGGTTCTACACACACACACACACACACACACACACACACACACACACACACACAATTGAATAAATAAAAAAAATTTTAAAAAATATAGAATAGTCTGGCAAGTAAGAGCTGACAGAAGGAGAAAAGGAAGGAAGGAAACTAATTTCTTACAACACAGTGAGTTAAGAAAATGCAAGGAAGCAAACCTCAAAGTCGAGGTCACATTCCATGAGAGAACAATAATTTTTTTTTTTATAAAAACACAGACAACTCATCGTGGGAGAGGTTCTGCTGAAAAAATGAACAGTATTGTAACGTGTGAACTTTACAAATGCCATTTGGTAAGGATGATGCTATTTGGTAATTTCAAAAGGCTGACTTCCCTCGCTGTTAAAGGCATGCAAATGAAAACCTGGAGGTGCAAATCTTCCTGTAACATTTTGGGAAATAGTTAAAAGAAAGAACAATTATTTTAATAAATGTATGAGGCATCCTGATGAGATTCCATGGTTTGATGAGATTGGCATGAGCTGTGACGTTCTCCAGTTTGTGGTAGCAGTAGGTGACATAGATAAGGAGGGGTCATATTAAAGTACCTCTCCCTCCTGTTTCTGTAAGTGTGTGTGCAGCATGTCCGCCGCGAGATGGCAGTCGAACGCAAGCCATCTCCATCAGTCTTGGCTGAGGACCTGCTGTGGCTGATCGAACGTCTTTTGAAAGCCTGATGCCATCCACACTGTTGTATTAACCAATTAATCGTGTTCATTATGGAATATGATTTAAAGTAAAAAATGATGTGAAGATCAAGTAGATAAATCTATTTTGGTGTGTATGTGTGTGTGTGTGTGTGTGTGTGTGTGTGTGTGTGTGTGAGAGAGAGAGAGAGAGAGAGAGAGAGAGAGAGAGAGAGAGAGAGATTGTGGAGGTCCAAGAGTAACCTCAAGAATCATTCTGGATTTCCCTACCTCCTTATCGCTTTGTCCTGGGATTTTCTGGGCTCTACCTTCCAGGGCCGGAATTACAGACGACTGTCATGTTCACCTGGCATTTTTATGTTGGATCTGGGATCTGAACTCAGGTCTTTTAAATTGAGAAACAAGCAACGTTTTAACCCCTAAGCCATCTTCCCAGCCCAGTAAATCTATTTGTAAATCTATAGCCAACACCAATTATTTACAGTGACTGTCAAAGTAGTGGATATATACCTGCATGCTAGACAGTCTCCTCAATAATTTTACCTTTTGTGGTCTCTCTTCTTTTTAAGTCTTATAAGCTAGTCATGAGTTAGTCTTATCATGTGAATGGTTGGAACTTAAATTAGTGCTATTTTCTTCTTTGTACGCATCATTTTGAACTATTTTCAATGCTACTTCTTTTTATTTTATTTTTCTAGTTTTACAAGCGTATTGAGTACTTATCTCTGCTTCCCTCTATCCTCTCTCCCTCCTATTTTCCTCCCTTCCCTTCATCAATCCGTCCCACTCCCTCCTGTCCTCCTGCCTGTCTACTTCTATGGACCTCAGGGTTCCCTCTGGCTTGTCTGTCTTGTGGGGGTTCCAGGCTCTTATGGCATAACAAGTTGCCACTCTTTGGTTGCCACCCCACTGATAGGGGCATTTCCTTTCACTCATCCAGCTTTAGTGTCCAAGGTTTCCACGTATGTTCTTATCTCTCCTGAGTTCCTCTGATAGTCTGTGTGTGCATGTTGGTGTGTCAGTCATTATTCAGGTCTGGTAAGGACAAGTCTCACTTCAGTGAGTTCCTGGATGCAGCAGTCCTGCCTTGGATGGAATGTCTTGTCCAACGGTGGACCTTCCCATCTTTAGATTCTTCCAATCTTATCGCCCCTTCTTCTGTGAAGTTCCCTAAGCCTTAGGACTGGGGAGAGATTAGATTGGCCTGCTTCTGTGTGAGCCTTGCTGGGTGGCCGGTACTCTGGAGTAAGGCTGGCCGTTGCTGTCCACTTCACTGCTCGTCACTGGCCTAAGCTGTCAACACTACTTCTTAATGCAAGAACAGAAAATATTAAATTTCATGTGGTTTGATGGATAGTTGCATATTTTGCCTTATTTTGTCTACATTTTCTTAGGCAGAATTTCTTTCAAGCTCTTGTCTATTTTGGGAAAGCTGTTTAATTAGGATAAATATACCCACCAGCTAGATCCTAACCATAGTATGTCACAGAGCAAAGGGCCAGTCGCAACCCTTGCCCAGTTCTGGCTCAAGCAGTCAAGCAGGATTCCCACACCATTGTGGGGTTTCTCACCTACCTGAAGTTTACCTGCTATCCTGTACCAGCTTCTGCTGAGGTCTGGTTTCAGTTCAGATTAATAAAAACCTCATTTTTTATATTTCAAAACAGAAAATATATATATATATATGTTCTATCTGACAAGTTCTTTTTGCCTTGCGGTGAATTATCTTGTGGTCCAACAGTTTTTTTAAGTAAATATTTTATTTATTTAATGTGCTTGTATATATGTGTCTGTGTACCAGAGGGCACTGCATGTGCTCATGGAGGCCCAAGGGTGATTTCAGTTATCATCCTTCTCCTTGCTCTTAGTTTTGTTCTCGAGTTCCTCAGGCTCCATCTTCCAAGGCCAGAAGTGCAGGCTGCCCACCCATTTCCACATGGGATCCTAGATTGGAACTCAGGTCCTTCTACTTGTGAGGCAGAGGTTTAACCCCTGAGCCATCTCTCTCCAGACCCCACAATTTCATTTTAATGAACATTGATGAGGGCAAGGTGACCCTGTCTACCTTCCTTCTTTGCAGGAATGTGAAAACAGTTTCACAAGACACCGAACCACATTGCATTGTGTGTCATCATAACATTGAGGCAAAGATGAGGCTGTAATAATCAAAAGTCTTAGTTTTTTGTTTTTCAATAGACCCCCATTGTTGCTTTGTTAAGTCTTATCCCAACTTCTAGAACCTTTAGCTCCACACCGAAATTGGAGAGTTTGGCATGCAGTACCTTTTACAATTTCTTAGAAGAATTTGCATTTGAGGAAAACTTGCCATAGTTCTCTCAGTCTCAGAACTAGTTCATATTCTTATCACTGTTTTTCTGGAAGTACTAGGGACTGAACCCAGGGCCTTGGGCATCCTAGACAAGAACTTTCCAGGGAGCTACACCCACAGGTAGGTTATAAGCTTCTTGGACAGAGCCATATCTGATATTTCTTTTTATTATTATTATTATTATTATTTATTCAACTGTGCGCATGTGCATGTATATGTGCCCGCGCGTGTGTGTGTCTGTGTGTGTGTGTGTGTGTGTGTCTGTGTATGTGTAGAACCACGGACGAATTCGCGAACCACCATGGACACCTCTACCTCCTTCTGCCCGGGATTCACAGGCTCCGCCCTACCAGGACCAGAAGCGCAGGCCATCCCCGCTTCCGCCCAGCGTCTATACGTGGGATCTGGGATCTGAACTCGGGACCTTCTGCCTGCAAGGTGGAGGCTTAACCCCTGAGCCACCTCTCCAGCCCCCATATCTGATATTTCTTAACACTCCTCTCACTTGAGAGATGGCTCAATGCCTGGTTCTCAGAAAATGATTTAATTAAGCGTTTACTGAGACAGATGGATGTAAAGACATTCAAATGTAAAGAATCACAACCTGACTAGAATATTACATCTATTCTTAGGACAAAGGCTTTCCTACTCATTCCAACCTCAATCCTTTAGAACTTTCTGTAATTGTTGAAGTGTTGTATGACCAAGTTACAGCTGCTAGCTGTAAATATGTACTGATGACTTGAAATATGGCTAGTGGAAAGAATTCAGAATTTATTCTTTCGTTTTAGCCAGGTAAAAGTTAAATAGCTGTGTGGGGATAGAGGTTGACATATTGGACATGCTGGAGGACAAACCTATCTTTTTCTTCCATCTTTCTGGGGTCCTGGCTGGGACCCTCTAACAAAAGTGAAAGCAACCATAGGAAAGCATGAATACTTACTGAGCATAAATTTTACATGGTATTGAAGTCTTCGTGAGGAAATAAAGAACTGTAGAAGTTGTAAGCAGAGTGAGTTTTTTAAAAAAATATTTTATTTATGTGTGTGTGTGTGTGTGTGTGTGTGTGTGTGTGTATCAGAGGGCACTGTGTGTCCCTATGAAGGACCAAAGAAATCATCCTAGATTGCTTCTACCTCCTTCTTGCTTTGCTCTGGGATTTCCCAGGCTCACCCACCAGGGCCGGAAGTGCAGCCCGCCATCATTTCTGCCTGGAGTTTTTATGTGAGACCTGGGACCCCGAACTCAGGACCTTTTGCTTGCAAGACAGAGTCTTAACCCCTGAGCCAGTGCCTTTTATGCCAGGTGAAGACTCCAGAGGGACTGTGATAGGACAAAGTATGAGTTAAGTATAATGAGTGAAGCCTGGTAAGTTCACTGCATTCCACTGTGTGTCCTTGAATCTTCAGGGAGAAGGATGCTCCTTTATTCCAGGTAGAATATATATAACATGGAGGCTTTAGGGTCTGATTTAGGGACTAAATAGAAGGTTCGGCTCCTGCTCTCTCAAATTCCGTCAGCTTAAAATATCCGGTGTGGTACTATATGTTGGGGCAGCGTATTTCATGCTACAACTCAGTATGGAAAATCTGGGCAGGACATTATAAAATTCCAGCATGTTCACTTTTCAAATCCTTTCACCTCTCCTGTGATGTCCTCCATCCCAACACCTGGGCACTCTGCTTGACCATCTGATGTCCTATCATCTCCCACTGTTCCCACAGCCCTTGGAAGGTCCCTATGAAATACTTCTATGTTAAGCACTTATTCTGCTCAACCTATCATGTAATCAACAAAATTGCACTGCATCTAAAAGCAACCAGGAAAGAAGAGAGAATTTAATAAGAGAAACTATCTTATCATTTTCTTTGGGTAAGATGTGTCATAGATCCTTCTAGAAAGAGAAGCGATAGGGTTATTTGAACAGTGACTTTAAATTTGTTGAAATACCAAAATATGAACTCTTTTGTAGAGACAAAGGTAACTTTTTAAAATTGTTCTTAAGTTGGCCAGATATCTCAGTGGATGAAAATGCTTGTATACAAGACTGATGGCCTGAGTGTCTGAGTTTGAACTCTGGTTCTGACAAGGTGGCAAGAGAGAGCTGACTCCTAATCACAGTATCCCGTAGGCTTTTTTTAACCCCTCTTTTTGATCTGTTCCCCAAAAAGTATATAATCATTTATTTTCCTACTTAAAATGTAATTTTTGAAAGAAAGAGCTAGGCTAGGATGGAGTCTCCTGGGACCTGTTCCTTGGATGAGTGTGTTACCTGTGTGTTAGTACTTAGCTTCATCATCAGTTCTGTAGGCTACTTCCCTGACCTACTTCAGTAATCACATGGAAATGTGATTTTTGGACACTTTCTCTTAGATCACACCTTGTTGTAAAGACATAATAAGGCACAACCAGCACCCATGCAATGCCTCGGCAAGTATTAGTCATCTCGGTTTCTACGATAAGGCATGCTGTCTTGTGGAGAATCTGAGTCATAATAAAGTTTGTCAAATTGAGCTTTGGGATTAAAAGTCCAGGTCACAGACAGAAGGAAGAATCCCAGGGTCACAGACAGCGTGCAGGTGCACTGTAAATAAACTGATTGAATGTGGAACAAAGAATGAAGCAACAGGAAGACTGAGTCTATGACATAAAAAGATCAGGTAGCGAGCTACCTTAGCAATCTAGGGTTATCCAAGTGTGAAGTTCATGGTCATATATAAGTTAATTGGATCAACTTCTTTATTGTTGGGCAAGTATCTCCTTAACCATAGCACAATCACCCTGTTACCATTTGGTTCTAGTCCAGATACCTAAACTTTTAGCTATTTAGAGTTTAATTTTATTGGACATTTTTTTTTTGCATTCTCAGCCCATACATGCTTTGTTGCTAAAAATACATATATACACATAGGTGTCAAGTTTCCAACTCTCACAGTTCCTTTTTCAAGGAATAAAGTTCCTTCAGAATTTCCAAAGATGCATAGATGAAGAAGCTGCCTTTTGTAATACATCCAACATATTCAATGAAGTTCTTGCAGGAGCATCTTGTAAACCAGTGGTGCAATGGAGACTACACTCAACAGCCAGTAAGCAGTAACATAAAGGATGCAAATAAAGTCCTGGGAAGTGTACTTTCAATTTTTTTTAATTACAGATAACATGCTGTTAGAATTATTTGTCTGATTCCTGGGGTGATGGTGGCAGTGTCTGGGCATTAAACTGTGGGCTCCATATATACTTAGGCAACTGTTTTACTGAGTTATACCTCAAACACAAAGGCATATTTTAATTGAGAATATTGTATACAATCACCAAAATACACAAAATATTTTGAAAATCATTAATAACCACAATTATATTCTGACTTTAAAGCTTAGAAGTCTGCACTAGAGAAATTCCCTGTATTGTTTGCTTTTTCTACTATCACTCACTTTGTTTTTTTCAGCATTAGCTATTCAGTATGTTTTAGTGGACCATTGTGAACAGATTGTCAAACCCTGAGACCTTAAATATTTATTGGTTGGTAGACTTTGTGTTAGTAAATAACAGGAAAAATTGTATCTGGATACATCTCACTTGCTGTGAGTGGAAAACAGAGATCACCTTGATTCTAGTCCCACTGTGAACGGCTGGAGTTACCACTGCAGCTGACATTCGTAGCAGTCCCACAGAGAAAAAATATGAGGCGAGAATAATTTTAAAACTAGTGTTTTCAATCATGTAACATGTAACCTGGATTGAACCACGTGAAACACTGTCTTACTTGAATTATTTTCTATGTCATCTAGGCTTCTTTCATACATTAAAAACTCTTATTTTTTTACTTCTACTTGTTACTTGAGTTATTTTAAAGTCAAGACTTTTTAAAATATTGTATGTTAACACAAATTTTCTTTCTTTCTTTCTTTCTTTCTTTCTTTCTTTCTTTCTTTCTTTCTTTCTTTCTCTCTTTCTCTTTCTCTCTTTCTCTTTCTCTTCTTTCTCTCTCTCTCTAATACTGGTAATTGAACCCAGATCCTAGTGTATGCTAGGCAAGTGCTCTATCATTACACTGCATCTAGTCCTTTCAGTACAAAAGCCGATATTTGTGCATCCAGCTAAATGACACATTAAGTTTCTTTTTTTTTAGAGGAGAAAAAATCTTTTTCTGTTCATTTGGGATCATAAACTTAAGCAAGATATCATACCAATCTGTCAAGAATAAAACTCTGGCTACTAAAAATAGTTTTTAATGTAATATTATAACAAGCTAAATAAAACCTTAGATACCAGTATCCTCATAATTCTACAAGTAGAAAAGATCCTTTGGCTGTGGGGATTCTTTCTGGCTAGCAGTACTAGCACCATCCAGAATGATCTGAAAAATCTAAATATGTCCATACTGACTCTTCACTTCCAAGGTACTAATTTGGCTTTTGTAGGAGGGGTCTAGCTATGTTGCAGGCTGTATCCAGACCCTTGTTCAAGCAGTTCTTCCTCTATCTCTGGAGTAGAAGGGACTGAAAGTATGGACCAAGCTCTTATTGCACATTTTAATTTACTTGCATGTCTTTTCTCTTTACTAGTTCTTTTTCTTCTTCTTAACCTCTGTTAGCCACTCTGGAATAACCAAATTAATAGTATGAATTTCTTCTTGCCTTTGGCTATGCACATTTACTCAGATTTATCTGTCAAAGAATAGCAACTAGTATAGCTATCAGGATAGCAATTCTAATGAAAGCCAGAAATAGTGGAAGTTTTGAGTTTTTAAATACATAGATAGTAGCTGTCAACCTAGCATAACTTGCCAAAATCTAATAGTCAAAGAGTAACAACTGTAAAGCCTTATTACCAGTTTATGAAAGATATAACATTAATTTTGAAAAAGTGGGTTATGCTTTGTACATTATTTTCAACATGATTTCATGTATCAGGTATATCAAATATCTGCCTTAAGTGGTTGCTAAAGAAACCAGATTTGTATGTTAAAGTTAGCATCCACCTTTTAGCACCACTTATTTATTTACTTACTTATTTTTGCATGTATTTGTGTATGTATATGTGTGCATGCATATGCACGTTCCTGTATGTAGGGCTAGAGGCTGACTTGAGTTATCATTCTAGATCACTCCCTCTTTTTTTTATTGTGTTCATCTGTGTGTATGTATATGTGTCTCTGTGATTTTCCCCTATTAAAATGATAAGAAAGGATAATATTAATTAATCTAATTCTGGACAACTGAGTATCTGCATCTATTTACATATATATGTCTCTGCTAATATCACCTCTATCTATATAAATCTCACCTATATCTATATTCTCTCTACCATCTATATCTGGAGATGGACAGATAGACTGCCGACAATGAAACAGTCTCTGCACTCAACGTCTCCAAGGAAATACAAAGATGATACTAACTGTACTTGTTACATCATGGTAATCCTTACCTGAAAAAATGCAGTTGAATCCTTAGGATCCTTAATTGACATGCATTAGGGGATCGATAAGTATAAGCAATAATTATTGTTAAAATTGGGAGAGAAACTTTGATGTCTTGCCCTTTTGTTTCGCTTTGCTTTTTTCAGACTTCTTTTACTTTCTAAGCAATTAACCCTCTAACTCTTTGAAGACATGCCTCTGTTCAGACTCCGGCTACCTTCTCTTTCCAGTTACCTTATCTCACAGATGACCTACATTCTCATGCTTTCCTGTCTCAGTGTCCACAAAGATTTGACCAGGAAACTGGAAACCACGCTAGACATTTCAAGCAGTTAGAGACTCATTCAGGGAATTTAAAGCTCACAAGATGACTGGAAGAGCCGGATGTCAAGATAGGTGAAAGTCAGACACTTCATGACGAGTTTTTTTTTTTTTTTTATTCAACTGTGCGCATGTGCGTGTGTATGTGCGCATGCGTGTGTGTGTGTCTGTGTAGAACCACGGACAAATTCGCGAACCACCATGGACCGCCTCCACCTCCTTCTGCCCTGGGATTCACAGGCTCCGCCCTACCAGGACCAGAAGCGCAGGCCGCCTCCGCTTCTGCCTGGCGTCTATACGTGGGATCTGGGATCCGAACTCGGGACCTTCCGCCTGCAAGGCGGAGGCTTAACTCCTGAGCCACCTCTCCAGCCCCTTCATGACGAGTTTTAAGGAAAGGAAACTGGCGATTATAGGAAATGGTCACAGTTAACCTTGGTTGCTATCACTCAAAGGGGGCGAATCTTAGGGAGAAAGCTGAAAACTGGACAAACCTCAGGCCCACCTTTCACTGCCTTTTGTTGCCATAAAATGGAATCTGCCTTGTGCCAACATCTCTTATTAGTGGGATCTAAAATTAACCCAAAATCTCAAGTCCTTTCTAAGGGATTCTGGGAGGCATAGTTTTCAGACTTCTAAACTCTTGGTCAGAGGAAAATGTTGAGTAGTAGTGGGCGAATGCTGCTAATGAACTAAGAAGCAATAAACATAGTGTATTTTTTAAAATTCCCTTCTTTAATAGTTCTAACAGCATTAATACCTAAATATGCTCAAATGCCTTCTTAGCAAAACACTCTCGGTTGCATGCCCCCCTGTAGCACTGGTTTAGTTCTCTCTCTTATTTCCTTCTTTGTTAGAATTTCTTTGGAAAAAATATCTGTGCTTTCTGACCTCCTACTTTTCTTCAATACAGATTGGTTACTGTCCCCCCACAATCTCCCAGAGAGCTGAGACCAAGGTTATAGCATTTAATGTAGCATGTTCTATAGAAGTTTCTGCATAGACTCTTTCTTCTTTATGAAATTATCTGCTCCTTTAGCTTTAGTATATGTGATGGTTTGAATGTGAATCCCCTCTCCAACTTCCACAGGCTCATGCATTTGAATACTTGTTTCTCTGCTGGTGGTTCTGTTTGGGAAGGTAATGAAACCTTTAGGGTGGAGCCTTGCTGGAAGAATCATATCACTGGGGATATGTCATGGTTTGAAATGTGAGTTGTCCCTTACAGGCTCATGTGTTTGAAAGTCATGGCACTTTAGGAGGTGGAGCCTTGCTGGAGGAAGGTAGTTTCAGGGGGTTGGCCTTGAGATTGATTAGCCCTACCCTGCTTCAGTTAGTGAGTTTGCTCTTGAAAGCTTGAAGTTTTGCAGCTCTCAACCTCCATGATATCTGTATTGACTTAGGCTGTCTCCAGCTTCTGCCAGCCAGTCATATTGTTTCTGCCATGAAACACTGTATCCCCCTTCAGAACTGTAAGGCTGAATAAATCTTTTCTCATTTAAGTTGCTTGACTTTGAGTGGTGTCTCGCAGCAACAGAAAAGAGTAATCAGTACAGGATAGGTCTTGAAGTTGGGTAACTGGACTCTACTTCCCCTCTCCCTTTCTTTCCTTCTATTGCTCTTGGTCTCTGCCTCCTGATAGCTGCTATGCCATGAGCTGGCCTCCTGCTTTGGCTGCCATGCTTGCTACTGAGTGTTCCCTGCCATATAAACTGTATATCTTCTGGCACCATAAGCCACATAATAAACTCTTTCTCCCTTAAGTTTCTTGACAGTATTTTCTTGCAGCAACAGAAGAGTAATTTCAACAAAATACAACTAACATTGATTTCTCTTCAAACCGATAGAACTTGAGTTACCAATTACTGTTTTCCACACAATGCCCTTCATACCTAACTAATAGAGCGTTGATTATATTTTTCTTAAGATGGCCAGGTTCACATGGTCTAACAATTCTCAAGGTTAGAAAGTATCAGGTCCAAGGTGAAGATCTGGTATTTTCTTGGCACAGGATTGCTACTGTTTCTAGAAGGCACTTGCCTTCTGACTAGCATGTGGCTATAGTTGGAGACCCTGGGCCACCTTTCATATCCAAAGAGGTAATAGTACTTTGAAGCAAGGCTATAGAATCTGTTAATGGGTCATGGAGTTTTTTTGAGACACTTTTTTAAAGTATTGGGCAGCAAAATTGCATGAGTAGAGAGTTTCTTCATTTTCTCCTCTTCTAGAGCATGAGGCTTTCATATTAATAGAAGAGACAAAAAGCAGCTTTGAAAGTAAAATAAATAGCATGCAAACTAGTTTGTACAGAGCCTCAAAATAATTTCTGTGTTATTTATCTGAATCCTAACTCTATCTCTAGGATAACGACTGTTACAAGAAAACAATTTAAATGGCCATCAAAAATTTTTGATATAACAATAATATCTAATAGAATATAAATTCTGCAAGTGTCAGTAGTTTTGAACAATAGGTTCTTTGCTGATGAGATTAAAGAATTTATGCATTTGACATGCATTATGTACCCAAGGATGAAGCTAAGCACTCAGTGTACTTCATTTGATAGCATGAAGACAACACGAAGCAGGCATTATAGTGCCCCCATTTAGTACAAAAAGAAACTGAAGCCTGAGAGAAGGGAAGGCTTGTCTATGATCATGTTGTTAGGAAGTGCTGGGCTAAGGCAGCAATTCTGCAACAAGGATTTTTTTCTGATCAGAAAAGTGCTAATGGAGCTGGGGCAGTGGGCTCAGAGGTTAAGGCCTTTGGCTCACAAGCCAAAGAACCTGAGTTTGGATCCCAAGTTCCATCAGAAAAATGCCCCATGAATATAACAGTGGCCTGCAATTCTAGTCCTGGAAGGCAGAGCTTGGGAAACCCCAGAGGAAAGCAGTAAGGAGGTAGAGCAATCCTGGATGATGCCTGATATCACCTTTCAACCTCCACAGACCCAAACCTGGTCCAAACATGTACACACACACACACACACACACACACACACACACACACACACACCCACACACAGTGCCACTGTTGGCTATCCTTGAGGTAGGAGTAGAATATCCAACCATGTCATGCATTTTCAACGCATTGTTTTCTAGTGCTAATGGAATTGCTGATATTTGCATCTTTTCGACCTGCAGAATTGTCAGTTTCACACATTTCAGTGTAAAACATGTGCCATCAATGTCGTCTCTGCAGATATTACAATTTAATAAATAGTTCCAGAGCGTTAACTATCCTGAGCATAGCATGTGCTGTAGTTCCTGAACCTTCTCTGTTCACAAAGGCCTGGGACCACTCAGAGGATGTGATTACAGAAAACAGATACTAGAGAAAGAGAGTTTTTAAGCTTAGACCCGCAGTGAATAAAAACAGTCACGAAGACCTGTTGAACACAACGGAGCCTAGTGAAATCAAATGAGCCACAAGCTTTCTTCACAAGTAAATACTATTTGATCTCATTGACTGAATTCCTGGATGAAAATCTGAAGGGACAATTTCAGAAAATCCAAGTCTCCTATAGCTAATCCGATGTTTTGGACCTGTGACAAGCAACCATATATTATGCAGGAAGTCTAGCAAGTACTGAGTTGGAGGACCTCACTGTTATTGTTGCAAGAAGTTTTTGTCAGCTAAACATTCGTTTTCATCATTGGCATTATGAAATGAAATCAGGACATATCTAGGTGCTCATGCCCCTCTGTCAAGCCAGTTGGAAAGGGAATCAAATACTGTAGGTATTAAATTGTAGCCCAGACTCTGAGTGACAGGCCTTGGCCGAAGTCCTGACTGCAAGGCACAAGTCCCTGTTGTCATGTGGTCCAAGCTTTACTTGTCTGTGGGGCAGGAGTGGCTCCAGGTGAACTCTTTGAAGACTCTTATCTGTGTCTTACTCCATACTACAGGATACCGGCAAGCCAGACCCTCCTGTATCAGTTAGCAGCATGCTCATGCATCTGTATTTTCTCACATAGTAGGTCTACCTGCTAATGAAAAGTTAAGACACATTTGATTCTCATAACAAATGACATTGTTCTCCCCCATCGAAATTGTAGGTTGGAGTCAAAAGTGTTCTATGGAAATGTATTAATTATGTCTGAATGAGGATTGAAGATGGAAGAGTTATTTTCCTTTTGATTACATTTAACTAGTTAATAACTAATTCATTAATTATTTAAGGCAGGGTCTTATGAAGTTCAGGCTAGCCTCAGACTTTCTATGTAGCTAAGGATGGTCTTGAACTTTTGATCTTCCAGCTTCATTCTCCCAAATTTGGGATCACAGGAGTACACCACTCTGTTTAGCTTCCCCTTTGGGATCACAGGAGTACACCACTCTGTTTAGCTTCCCCTTTGGGATCACAGGAGTACACCACTCTGTTTAGCTTCCCCTTTTAGTACATTCAATTTACTGTATTATTTGTGATGTGCACCGCCAATTAAACACATGGGGTTTTTATTCTATAAGATACAATGCTAATTCTTGTATAAAATATTTTAAGTATAAACCAAGTGGAGAAGAGAAAGTAAAGTTCCCACATTCCATGATGGCCACAGGTAGTACTTGATATGTTTCTACTCATGGCATATAAATAAATCCACTCATAAAACAAACTTAGGTCATACTCTATATGCTTTTGATCTCTTGCTTTTTTTCTATTTTATATGCTGTAAGTGTTTTACATCTTAAGCAAATACTCTTCCCTTACATGCTTATTCATGACTGCATGACATTCCAGGATGTTGTGAAATTAATAGAACTTTTCCTATGCAAAGTGTAAGGAAGCACAGAGAAGTATGGTAGGAGGACACAACTTTCAGCCTTAGCTTTCTGGCAAAATCAGCTCCCTGACCGCTATAAAATGCTGATAGAGATACTTGCTTGATTGTCTTGGAGTGTTGCTGTGAAAGTGTGTTTTCAGCATAGACCAGGGTAGAATGGCAAAGGATTCTTGTAAAGAGATGCATTTCATGCCACATAGTTTAGAGAGGGCTTAATCTCTTAATTTTTCTTTTTTGCATGAAGGTGGGCACACATGGGTAGGTATACGTACACGAGTGTGCTTGAGTGTGTGGGTCATCAGAAGCTAAAAGGTGATAGCAGGAATCATCCTTGGTCACTCCTCCACCTTATTGCTGTGAGTCTGGGTTTCCAATTAAACCCAGAACAAGACATTAGGATGAGTCTGGCTAGTAGCCTGCTCTGGGGATTCTCAGGTTTTGCCTTCTAGAATAAGAGGTAAGATTGCCACACTCCCCAGTTGAACCTGAGGAATTTTGACTCAGGTCCCTTTGATTTCTAGACAAGGGCTTTAATCATTAAACCATCTCCCTTGATCTTAAAAATGGAAAAGTTCCCTAGCAAACATCACAATCTAAGCCATGGATCAGTTTTAATCTGGTATTTCATTATTGGGTAGTTAGGAGAATTAAAACCAGAACCTCATACAGGTTAGGCAAGCACTCTACAACTAAACTGTATTATCTTTCACCTCATTTTTAAAATCTAGGCTAAAATGAAATTCCTAAAGAACCAACATACACTTTCAATGAGTTTTTATACTTTTCAATCAGAACCTGTGTGACTCCTGAAAGCTCCATTTGCAGATGAGCTGAGGGCCTTAATCTTTAAACGAGATCACAGATTAGCTTTGTGAATGCACAGGAAGGCAGAGACAACCTTCAGACAGAGACACCGCTCCACTCTATTCAGAAGGCAAGATTCCTGGTGTTAATATGTTTTGGTGAGCGCTAATTCTTTTTTGGTATGTGTATACATGTGTACGAGTGGGTGTGGGAACATATATGTAGAGCACATGCATGGTATATACATGATGCATGTATGGAGGTCAGAGGTCAGTTTCTTTAGCACCTTCCATTTTTTTTTGAGACAGGGTCTCTCATTAGTGTGAAACTTTGCCATGAATGTTAGGACTTACAGGCTTCTGAGCTTCCAGGGATCCACTTGTCTCTGCCTCTCATTTCACCAGTGCTGGGATTACAGGCATGTATCATACACCTGTTTTCTTACACGGTTCTGGAGATATGAACTCTGGTTCTCATGCAAGCAAAGCAAGTATCTTACTGATTGAGCTGTCCTCCTGCCCCTGAATACTTTTTTTTAAAATAATAGTTCCCAGGTGAACAGGCTTTTAGTTAAAATATTATTTGTTACTTATACAAATGAAACCAGGAGCTCAGAGACAATACAGTTATCTCACCCTTTTCAGTTCTCAAACCCACCCCAATGTAGCCCAACTTTCCATGAGGGAAGAAACCCCGGATTGTACCCACTGCTAGGCTGGCAACCTTCCAAGTTATCCTCATACTCAGCAGAGGGCAAGGAGGATGTGGCAAGAAATTATGCCAGTCAATTAGGCAAAATCTAAGAGTCCTGTTGATGGCGAAAACCATCAGGATGTGGCAGGATTTGCAAAATGAAAAAGGAAAAGAAAAACCAAGAAACAAGTGGACAACAGGAAGTCTTGAACTCAGCATTGCTGGCACAATGCTTCCCTGTCTCCAAGACTAGGCATATTAATGTTTTGTTCAGAGCAAAGTGATTTTTAGGACTAGTTTGCACATACAGATGATTCAACTCTGAGAGGATGAACTTGATGGATTGATCCTGCCTCTTTATTGCCACGGTGATCTCCCCCACACACCCACACCCTCTTTTTCTCTTCGAAATCCATTCCCTGGAATTGTTGGGCGATGTGGGAAAATATTGTGACAAACATGGCTGTTTACGTTTGCTGTGGGGGCGACTGTTTTGTTTGCCTGGCGTGTTGCCTCAGTCGCCCCTTTTCATGGCTGGCGGCTCCTTGACAGCTCGGATTCCTCCGCTGACATCTGTTATAATGAGAGCTCTGACAGGAATAGATTTGCAAAATGATGAGCTCACAATAGGACAGGAGCCGCTCCCCAAACTTCGCTGCAGATAAACAGATGGGGTCTGAAAACATAGCATTTGAACCGATTAGGTCTAGGTGAACGCCTGTATTCAGCACACTGAAGAATCGTTCTGCTCTTCCCCCCACTGTAGACATAGGAGGGCTCCTGACAGCTTGGGGTGGGCGCTTTGCTTCCTGATCACTCTCCTGGAGACAGACCCTTCCAGTCCCTCAAGAGAAGCACACTGGGCATTTACCCGGTGCCAACCGTCGCACAACAGAGCAGACTCACCCCGCATGCCTCTATAAAGAGAGCCGGGGCAGCACATGGGGAGTTCCCACTCGCCACAAATGCGGGCTGTTTGTGCTAGTTAACCTTTTCCAAGCCCGGGTCAGCTCCTGCTGGGAGGCAGGGGGCGATCTGCAGGGAATGAAAGCCTGGCAGACCCCAAAGTCTCTTGCACCGCTTTGGTCCCCAACACACGCCACCGCCTCTGCAGAATACCAAACAATGGTGTCGCATGGTCTTCTATCATAAGTCAGCCAGGCCATGTGCTGCTGACAGTTTGGATTCCGGGGAGATGCACCCCCCACCTCCCTGCCCTGGGAGCATCTATCTCCACAAGCTTCCAGATAACTTGTGGGCTTGGGCTGCTCACCTTGTTTACAGAGGACCCTCGCTCTCCCCTCCCCCCAACAACAACAACAACAACAAAAGGATGAGATGAAGATTTTCCCATCTTGGGGTTTATCATTTTTAGCTTTCCATGAACTGTGTAAAATCAAAGGCTTCAGGAATGTGGTTTCATAACTCATGCCCTTAAGCTTAAAAAGGGAAGGAAGCCAAGCCGAGTAGAACACTGTAAGAGGAAGATTCCTAAACAGCATTCTGTGGGTCTCTGGAGGGGAACTGGACAGTTTCCAGGGTGAGGTGGGGGGCGGGCAATGTGATTTAAAAAAGTAAGCATGGTGGGTGAGCAGGGAAATTTTGGAAATGACTTTCCATGGGGTGGAATATGGGGAGCAGACATCTGAAAGCGATGAGAATTCAGCAGCTGAATATTCAAATATCATCAAAGGGGAACACGATTTCCACAAATTGCAGGTTGAAATATCAGTGCAAAAGCCAGTGTTCTTACCAGTAGAACTCAGACCCTTGGACACATTCCAGGAAAGACCCCAGCAGTCTGTAGAGCTCCAGTCCTCAAACCCCTCACCCCTGACTATCTCCTGCTGCCACCCCAGACCTGTGGATTGCTGGGCTGAATTAATTCAGCACCATCTGTGGCTGGCGCAGCATGGTTCAGAATGGCATGTTTACTAGGCAGTGAGAGCCGGTAGGAGCCCAGGTGAGGAGAAAACAACAAATGCGAGTTGGTTGGGCGGCGCTCTGCCAGGAAGGCACTAGGTCTTCTAAACGAGGAAGCTGAATGAGAATCCAACATTCTGGGAGTTACAATCTGAGGAAATGCACCTTCCAGTTACATCCTTATTTGTCAAAGGATGTCCTTCGGCTTCTAGTGGCAGTGAAAAGCAGAGTGAAGTAAACAAAGACTGAGATAATATGGATTTTTTTTTAAATTGGGATGACTAGACATCATATGCATGTGATAGGGTGGGAAATCATGTTTTCAAGTTGTGCCTGTCATAGAGGCTCTTGGGTATCTGGAGGTAGACATTTATTCGTTTCCATAGGACCATGGCATAGAAGGTAACATTGATTTACATTGGTGCACTTTTTTTAATGCAATCTCTTGCATTTCTTTGGAAGCAGTGAGTGGTAGAATGAAAGGTACAATGTGCCTTGGACAGCTAGAACATTTAAATCTTGGCTCTGACACTCACTGGCTGCTTGACGTTGAACCCATGCCTTAATATTTTTTTGGGGGGGGGGCTTTGGTTTCTTGACATCTAAAACACAAGCTGACAAGATCACTTTCGGTCCCTGGAGGACAAACATAAGAATATCTATGAAAATATCTAGGGTAGTATTTGATGCAGAATAGGTGCTGTGATTTGTATACAGTTCCCAGAGGTCAATGTGTCGAAGGCTTCCTGCCCAGGGTGGTGGAAATTGGAGTTATTTTAAGACTTTAAGAGGTGGGATCTAATGGGAGATCCTTAGGCCTTTGGGGGGTATCCTTCAAGGACCTCGATCTTTTTTTCTTGCTTTTTGCCTTTTCACTATTGTGTTCTAGTACCTCTACCTGAGGCTGAGAGCTATGGACCTTTTGGATCTTGGACTGGAAGCTCTGAAACTGAATATCAAGACAATCCTGGATTCTGACAGGTTATCTCAAAGTATCTTATTCTCAATGCAAAGCTGACTAACACTGTAGGCAAATAAATTCACATTTCTCCTGCTGTGGATTGCATTTTTAACGTCAATTCAAAGCTTAAATGACCCTGATCAGCACTGATTTTATTTATAAATTTTGTTCGTTTGCTTTAGTAGTTGTACATGGACTATTTTCTCTTTCAGCAGGCATTAAGTAATTCTGGCAGACACATAGCAACTCTGTTATTTGTGAGGTTCACTGTGATATTTCCATATGTGTACACAATATGCAACCATCTGATCAAGGTCATTGTTCTATCCGTCACTTCAGGCATATGCCATTTTTGAGGGCTAGGAACACTCAAAATTTTGAATAGTAATTTTATTTTGGCTATTGATTTCTCCTTTTGTTCTCCTTTATATTTTCTCTTCTTGATTTCTTGAACCTGAGTGACTTACATTTGTTAGGTGTTCCAACCCACTCGTTCATTCAATGAAACCTGTTATAGACCTAAAATAAGCCAGCAATGCACAGGAAGCAAACATACAGTTTGTGTTGTGAGATAATTGACATTTTATTGGAGACAGTAGGTAAGAGAACTCCAAAAGTCTGGATGTTCACAGTGAGGATTCCCAGGAGCAATCACTATATTCTACTCATTTCCTGCTAGCATGGAGCTCTGTTTAGATGGGCTTTTGCTGAATGTATTAAAAATATTAAAGAATGGAGGTGTATCAGCTCAGTGGAAGGCACAGCAGCCGCCTCTGGATGAAGCATGGGAAGCTGGATTCCTGATTAGCATGAGCAAGTCAGATGCTGAGAAGTCACGTGTCTCCCAGGGGAAGGGTGGCATCCTCATCATGGGTAGTTTTTAGGTTCTGGTTCCTTGAGAGACTTATGGGAGCTGAATGCCATAACGGAATTTATGATCTGAGACCTCACATAGCCAGGCTTGTGGACTTCTAATAGTAGTTCGTTTTCAGTCAACACATCTATTGAAACACGCAATGGAGAGCACTACTCACAATAGTATGAGCGATAAACTTTATTAGCTCATCAACCAGATATCAGAAGGAAGAAGAAAGCCCGAAGTTGGTTTATATAGCAACTGCGTGACTTCTTACCTGTTGTCTCCAGTAAAATAGTCAAGTTCTTGGCCACCCAGTCTCACCCCACCTTGTCTCTCTGAGGGCTTCAGTACTATCTCTTCAGAGTGACTTCTTCACACACTCCAGATAGCTGTCATAGTTCAGCTCTTAAGTACAGACACCCTCATACCCAGCAGCTGGACAGAGTCCACTTGTTCCTAAATGCTTGTCTCTCTTTATGAAGAAATGTTTCAGTAGGATTTGTCTCCCAGTCTTTGCTCAAATTACAACATATACCAAATTTAACCAATCAACAAGAAGAACAGGCCCAGCATGTAGGCTGCCAGAACTCACCTGGAAGCTGGAAAGTGAATATTGCTGTATGGGAACTAATCAGTTCTTTTAGGCTCAAGAATTTTACTTCATTGATAATTAATCATGCGCCTGGCCAAGTATGCTTTTCATGACTTAGCATCTTTTGGATCCAGGACAAAGCAACCCGAATCAAGGACAGATGCAGGTACTATGATACTGACCGCCCCTTGTCACTGTGACATCGCAAGAATGCCTGGGAAACATTCTTGGAGGTGTCCTGTAACCATTTTGACATGTAATTCAATGCAATCTGTTGATGGACCTGGGAACATTACTTCTGTTCGTTCTGCCCCTTAGTGGCCATTCACCATGGTACACCCTGTCAAGGAATGGCCCACGGCATTGTGACAGATAAATATACTTAGCGAATTACACATTCAGATCAGCCCAAATTGATCTGGTTCACTTTCACTGTGTCACGACAGTCATTCTGGTAAGTGACAGGGTTGATGGCTGCCTGGGGATGGCAGACTGCGTTCACTGCTGGCATTTCAAAGGAGGGCTCGTCCAAGGTTCTCTGGGCTTGTGTAAATGGAGGAGGGTGTCTGGAGGCTTGGAAGGCTGCTCTCCCTGGCTTTGGAACAAAAGGGCACACTCAGAACATGTGACCACGCATTTCTTTCTTGCCACCACTTGGCGCCCCCAGTAAGCATGGCTAGGAACTATGGGACCCCCCTCCCCCTTTTTTTCCCCCTTACTGTCTGATTCCTCTCTGTATGCACAAGCTGTCTACCCTGGTACACGGAATGGATTGGGACAGCTGCAGAGACTCAAGTTAACGGAGCTTTTTCTCCCCTTTCATCTTCCTTTGTAGGTGAGGTAAAGACCAGAGAACAAGCAGAGGATGGAAGAGTGAGAAATCCTTGCGAAGGGATAGGCAGGATGTGTCTCAGGGACTGCAAGAGGGAGCCAAAGGAAAGAGTCAGATTCACTAAAGCAGAAAGACAGAATAACTGAACTTAGCTGGGAGAAGGGACTTTTTTTTTTGAGGACTAGGGAATTGGCGAATGATGGTGTTTTATTCAGAGTATATATGCCTGTTCGTTGAGTGGGCTCTTTTTTTTTTTTAAATGGTTTCTTTAAACATGCAAAAGTGAGGATCCTTTCCTCCCTCCCTCCCTCCGTCCCTCCTTCCCTCCCTCCCTCCCTCCCTCCTTCCCTCCCTCCTTCCCTCTCTTTCCTTTCTTCCTTCCTTCTTTCCTTTCTTCCTTCCTTCTTTCCTTCCTTCCTTCCTTCCTTCCTTCCTTCCTTCCTTCCTTCCTTCCTTCCTTCCTTCCTTCCTTCCTTCCTTCCTTCCTTCTTCCTTCTTCCCTCCCTTCTTTCCTCTCTGTCTCTGTCTCTTTCTCTTTCTTGTTTTTTCACAAACTCCCATTTCCCAGAGGTCAAGATGCTAACTCACCTCTTTTTTCCCCCATGTTTGCACAACTGTCATGATGGTTGGTGGGGCTTCAGATGAGTCACGTGAATGCAGGAGAGGTGGTAGGTTTTTGGATATTGCCTGTACAAGCTTTGAGTCAAAAAGTGGTGTCTTAACATATTTCCTTTTAGTTACAAGACTAGTGCCCTTGTGATTCAGTTCCCCGTCAATAGCAACAATCATTAGGGAGCAAGCCCTTCAATGCACAAGACTTTGGGGGTGCACTACATGTCTACACTATAGCACTCGCATACTATATATCCTGTAGGAGAAGATCAGAATTCAAAATGCAGACTTTGCCTTCCACTTAGTGCAAGTTGCCTTTTCTCCACTGTATTATTAAGCTGAGCCATTGTAGGCTCAGAACTGCCTAGAGATAAATTTGGCTATCTTTGTGTTTACTGCAGATAAAAATCTCCCTCTCAGTGTTTTGTTTTATCTCTCTCTCACTGTCTCAGTAATCCAGTGTTTTAAGATACCTGGCTACTCCCCCATGGTGTCAGTAACCCAGTTTGACTAAAGTCCTTCCATCTACAATCATGCCATCATGATTGGACAGTCCGCTTTGCATGGCTTCATTTGACTCCTGCCCTTCTTCTTGATCATTCCTTACCCTGTGGAAACTTTGAAGTTTTTGGGTTTCTTCCAAGATTTCCATGTACCCTGTGATCAAAGGTATGCAAGAACTCGTGCCTTCAAGTGTACTTGGTAGATGCCAGGGAGTTAAAATGGTCAGTATGTTTCTCACTCTTTTTGTCATTTGTTTACCTTCCTATTATAGAAGGTATAATTTTGCTTCAGACATTTAAGCCTGTTTATACAATAGCATTTGAACTTGCATTCTGTGGTCCATTTTGCTTACCATTGGGTTTTCTTCCTCAGCTCTTTGTATCTGAAACTTATGTTTTAGTCCTTTGAAAAATTCCAAATTGCATAGAAACAAAAAAATTATCTTGATAACAACAACAATAACTAATAATAATAAAAATAATAATTAGTGTGTGTGATTTGTGTGGAATATGCATACTGTACCCCTGGGTGTCTTTAGAGGCAAAAGATGTTGGGCTTCCTCATTAGCTTATTAGCTTATTCTTATTTTTATTTCTTATTTGCTCATTAGCTTATTCTTTTGACACAGAGTCTTTCGCTGAACTTGGAACTTACTGGCCGCCAGCAAGCATCAACAGTCCTCTTACTTCTTCACTCCATAGTGCTGGAGATACGGGTGCTTATACCAGGCTTTTTAAATGGGTTCTAGGAATTTGAATTCGTGTCTAATGCTTGTACAGTAAGTTGTCGCTACAGCCTAACATTATTGTTTTGGCTATCAAATTTAAAGCACAATAGCAACTTCTTTGAATAAGTAGCTACCCACAAGTTGATTACTCTTTTGAATGGCTATATACTCACAAGTTGATTGCATGTGTATTTTAATAAGGATGATAAACTACTAAACATGCCACGAAACTATATAATTTCCTGCATATCAGGTTTCCTGTTATGATTCTGGGTGTAATGTGTTTTAAAGTTTCTACAACTTTTGTTAAAAACTTGCTTCTAAGTACTCCCTATTCTACAGTGTGTCCATAACCAAGCAAAATAGCTCAATGGAAGACACACACACACACACACACACACACACACACACACACACACACTTCCACATCTTTCTTATGCACATTAGCTGCAGTACAAAAGTAAAATGTAATTTAGTCTTTGTCTAAGTGAAATGACTAATGAACTGCAAATACAGACAGCATTCTCATTCTTCATAGAAAATGGAAATTAATATCCCCTTTTATATAAATTCCACTTCACATAAAGCATCACACAAAATATCACATGATAAAGCTCATCTTCTTATGCCAACGAAGCATCCCTTTTTATTAAATGTAGTTTGCAGTACAACTCAGTGTTCCATTAGAAAGTAGGCAGTTTGAAAACATAATATTTGTAGTTCATGGTGTTGTGTTTTTTTTTTCCAGTTTTTTGGAACTCGCTCTCTGTAGCAGTCAAAAGCCTTGATTTGCACTTTACTGATGAGGGGCCAGAGCTTGGAGGGATTTAGCATTTCAAGCTCAGATTCAAGTCCAATGCGCTGGAATGGAATACAAAGCCCAGTTCTGCATTCATTATCACTTAATTATACAATCAGTTGGGTTTTCAAAGGCATTTTCCTCTCCAAAGCAAAATCCATGCCAGGTACTTTTGTTTCCCTGGGATGACATTTCCATATTTTTTTTAGAATTTTTTTTCTTTTTAAAACTTGCAACTTTCTTGCTGTAAACTCAGGAACATTCTTATGTCACTTTCCTTTCCTTAGTGATCTCCTGCTTGACAGCATAGGCCACTATTCATTTTTTCCCCAATATGTTGTTCTGAAATGCAAAGCAGCAAGTATATTTTTCGCTTTTCATATGACCAGCCAAAGAGAAAGATAATCAAACTCAGTGTGTGTATGTGTGTTTCATTTCATGTTTATTGTCTCTTTAAAAGTCAGTTGCACAAAATCAACAATCCTTCTTGCATTAGTCCAGAATAGGGATTTTTCAGACTCAGCACTGTTGATATTGGACTGAGACAATTGTTTGGTGTGTGTGTGTGTGTGTTATCTGTGTGTATGGTGGCAGGGTGGTCTGTTCTAAGCAATGCACAACATTAAGTAGCATCTCTGGCCTCCATCCACTAGATGGCAGGACCTCCAACCCTACACCCGTTTGCATCAGCAAAAAACCCCTTTAGACATTGTGAAATACCGTCCTGTTCTCCAGTCCGCCCTCTCCTCAGTTCCCCCGAGTTGGTGGGGTGTGGGGAAAGATGGTTCCTGATGGACTAGACTAGAACTCGAAGAAACTGCTTTGCTGTCAAGTGGTTTTGGTTTTCTCCTCTACAGGCATATTTGGCTATAGTTTGTCAATGTTCAGTTCTTCATTTGAAAGCGTGTGTGGCAGATTTCTAAGACACTTGGATCTAGAGGGTTTTATATTATTTCTATGAAAAAGCTGGTGCAGGCGGGCCCAGGCAAAATATCTTCCAGATTCTGTCTCTGCCTTCCTTAATGCCTTTCTTATAGCATCTAGAACAATCCTGGAAATGAAGGCAGACCATATCATTCTTCCAATGGTGTCCTCCTCCCTTAGAGATTAAGCCAAAGTTGCTTCAAGGCTTGCTCAGTCCTGTGGGATCTGACCTTCTTCCTAACTCTGTCTCCTTGTTGCCTATGTCCACTCACAGAGTGCTTCACACTCCCACCTCAACACCTTTGCCCTAACCCTCCTCTCCCTGCCAGGAAAGCCTTTGGCTGGGAGATAGGCATGGCTCCATCTCAGACTGACTCCTTGTTGCTGCTGGGTGCCACCTGTTCAGAGTAGTTTCTCCTGTGAGCCCATCACTTACTTCCCATCCCTGCAGTCTAAGCTTTTTTTTCTTAAGCTACTTTTTACCACAAGTGTATGAACATATGTTCTGTTTTTGCTTGGTGGACTGTGAGAGTTATGAGGCAGACACTGCTAGTTCCTGGCATATCACCTATTAATTTATCAACATGCATTTGTCATTCATTAAATATTTGTTGGAGTATTGAATAGTCTCTTATTAATGAATTTAGTACAAATGGGTTTGGTGCTCAATATTAATTTCCTTCCTAAATTAGAGACCTTCAGGTCTAGGATGAGCTCAATATATTCAGAAAAAGACCCTACTTCCTAATCTCAGGGTGAAAATCTTGTTTTGACTGAAGGGAAGACTGTCTTAGAGCTAGTTTTGTTAATCAGAACTGTTTTCCATGGTAAGGGACAAAAAACTCAGATGGGCCTTCAGACGGGCCTTTTCCCTCTGACCTCCTCGCTCTTCCCATCCTCTCCTTTCCTTTCCCTTTCTCTCCTTTCCTTTCTTTCTCTTCTCTTCTTCTTCTTCTTCCTTTCTCTTTTTCCTTTCTCTCTCTCTCTCTTTCTTTCTCTTTCTTTCTTTCTCTCTCTCTTTCTCTCTCTCCTTCCTTCCTTCCTTCCTTCCTTCCTTCCTTCCTTCCTTCCTTCCTTCCATCCTTCTTTTCCTTCCTCCTTCCTTCCCTTTTCCTTCCTTCTTCCTTCCTTTTCCTTCCTTCCTTCCTTCCTTCCTTCCTTCCTTCCTTCCTTCCTCCTTCCCTTCCTGCCTCCCTCCCTTCCTCCCTCCCTCCTTCCTCCTTGCTTCCCTCCTTCTTCGTCCTTCCTTCCTTCCTTCCTTCCTTCCGTCCTCCTTCCTCTTCTCCTTTCCTTCCTTCCTTCCTTCCTTTTTCCTTTCCTTTCCTTCCTTCTTCCTTTTCTTCCTTCCTTTTCCTTCCTTCCTCTTTTTCCTTCCTTCCTTCCTTCTTCTTCCTTTCTTCCTTCCTTCCTTCCTTCTTTCCTCCTTCCCTTCTTCCTTCCTTCCTTCCTTCCTTCCTTCCTTCCTTCCTTCCTTTCCTTCTTCCTTCTTTCTTCCTTCCTTCTTTCTCTTTTCTCTCTTTCGTCCTACTGCTGTGACTTCACTTTTTCTATATTGAGATTAAAAGGGCGAAATAAAGCTTCATGTTTCCCTTCTTGGGATTTATACAAATGTCCTGCCTCGACCTGACCTGCCTGGAGCCACAGATCTTCCTCCGAGCCAGGCAATGTGCTCGCTCATGTGCCCTCCATGTGCAGGAGGATCTTCCCAAGTAAATGTCATTAGGGTCTTACCTAAAGGTATGAAAGTAAGTTCTGGGCGGGCCGAGCAGTGATGGCTACTAACTTACGGAGGCTACCCTTGCCTTAACCTCAATGTCAGCATCCTTACAAACGTCCAGGGTTCTGCTGAAGGCTTGTATCATTCCCTTGAACTTCAAAGTGTTCAGAGCTGCACGGGAAATGCAATAGGAAGTAGAGAATGTAATTTACTTTATCTCAGGATACAGTATCATAGATAAAATGATGGCTTGTCCATTTAAGAAGGGACCCGGACGCTTCGAGAGTCACCCAGACACTCCTTGTTAACCTCCAGACGTCCGGACTAAGTGCATTCCAGAGGCAGGGGTTCCTCCTTCCTAGAGAGGTGACTCTGGGGCTCTCTGTGTCCCTGCCACACAGTCTAGCCTCTCCAAGAAAAAAAAAGTCATTTTGAAGATTGCATTTCCTTACCAGAGATGCTGAACAATGTCACCAAGCCCACATAGGGACCTAGGACCGTATCTCCCTAGGGATCTGCTCCCACTTGCACTTTTTCCAGCAAGTCAGCAGCTCTTCTGAATCATCAGATGCCCGTGTCTGTAGAGTGCGGAGCAGTGGAGCTGTGAGGAAGGGAAATGAGTTCGTGGTGAAGTGGGCCACTGTAAAATGCCTTATTGAGGGTTAAAAAATATTTTTTAATGGTGTGACAATGTTTGTTAATCCCTTAATTTCATCTATATAAACATGTAAAAACATGCATCCATTATATAGATACATATGTTAAATATAATTTTGTCACATATATTTTCTAATGAATAGTTATTATAAATGACAAAAATGCATCCTATAGGTGTAAATTACATGGCTTTTATATTATTCCAAACATGAATTGCAATTCAATGAGATCCAAGGTGAAAAAAAAACATAGAAATTATTCTTGTGGATGGGAGGAAGAGAAAAAGTCTTTCTGTTTTTATTTAAAGTATCTGTTTAATGGGAGCAACCTCTGAAAGCTAGCTGAATTGCATCGTTCCACGTGGGAATGCAGGATAAAATTACAATATATTTCAGGGATAGAACAGCTATGCATGAAAACCAAGCCTATTGATGCTAAGTTGGTTCAACCCAGATGCTCATTCCCACTTTCCATTTTCTTTTTTTTTTCTTTTTTTTATTAAAAATTTAATTATACATTTTAAAATTTTTTACCAGTTCCCTCCCTCCCCCCTCCTCCCCCTCCCCTTCCCCCAGTGCCTCCCCCCCAATTCCCAGAGAGTCCTTTATTGTATACGCCTAACTCTCCATTGGGTCCTCCTCTCCGATG
Source organism: Typhlomys cinereus (assembly GCA_023101885.1). NCBI lineage: Eukaryota > Metazoa > Chordata > Mammalia > Rodentia > Platacanthomyidae > Typhlomys > Typhlomys cinereus. Next base: position 4,964,571 of record JALPQD010000097.1, read on the forward strand.
ACATATAAGGACCCAGTGGCATTTCCATAAGCCCTTTCTCTTGTTCCCCTTAAGCATAAGATCACTACTATGGCTGTCAATCCCTTGTCTCCAGGGGTCTCGGTGCCCTTAACAGATGCTAGACTTTATGAGGGCAACAGTGCACTGGACATTGCGCAGGGCATGCAAAGTCCCATTATGATTGCTTTGGCCCCAACTATTGTTGAGAATCTTGCAAATCGTTGCTCCTCCCATCCTTTTGCTCTTACAATCTTACCGCCCCCTCTTCCGCCAATGTCCCTGAGCTCCAGGATGGGGAGAGATTAGGCTGGCCTAGTTCTATGTGATTGATATAGAGTCTCTGAAGTTCTGGATTGTGGTTTGTTGATTTTCTTTTGCAGTTTTGCTGCTCCTGCAATTCCCTTCACTCCATTCTGCTGGGCACTGTATGTCACCCCCTGGCCAGAGACAAAAAGCTGTTAAACTGGAGTCTTGTTGTAATAGCACATTCAAGGGTAGATGTAATAAGAGTAGGAAACCTCACTGAGGGAGGGGTCCATCACCCATTTGCAAAATGATTACTTTTTATCTGCTAGACTATATGCCCTCCCCTTCTGGTGAGATCAGGAAAGAACGTCTGTGAACTTAACCAGGTTTCTCATTACTTACTTGCAGACCTTGATGGAGGCCTATTTTCTCTGCTGTAACATGGTCTCCTCTCTCCTTGTTTCTGGTGTGGCCCTCCTAACCCATCTCTCTTGTTCATAATCCTTGCAATTACTGTGTTACATAGGTTTACTTTTGAGTGTCTCAATGTGGGCTGGGTGAGTTTGGTACTAGGAGCCACCTATTAGGGAGTACATACAGCGCTTAATTTTCTGGGTTTGGGATACTTCACTTAATATAATTCTTTCTAATGACATCCATTTCCCAGCAAATTCCAGTAATTCATCATTTTTGATGGCTGAGTAGTACTCCATTGTATAGATGTACCACAGTTTCCTTATCCACTCGTCAACTGTTGGACATTTAGGTTGATTCCATGACTTTGCTATTGTAAACAGTGCTGCTATGAACATGGTCAAGCTTGTGCTATCGAGGCGAACCTCTGCTGCATGGGGGGGTTATTCCCAAGAGTGGGATAGCAGGGTCATACGGCATTTCAATCTTTAATTTCTTTAAGAATCTCCAGACGGCTCGCCAGAGTGGCTGTATGAGCCTGCATTCCCACCAACAATGTAGGAGAGTTCCCCTCTCTCCACATCCTCTCCAGCATTTGTCGTTGTTTGTATTGTGGATTTTTGCCATCCTGACCGGGGTGAGATGATATCTCAGGGAAGTTTTGATTTGCATTTCCCTGATGGCGAAGGAAGTGGAGCATTTTTTAAGATAATTGTTAGACATTTTAATTTCATCCCTGGTAAAGTTTCTTTTAAGTTCCAGGGCCCATTTTTTAATTGGGCCATTGGTTTCCTTAATGTTTAGTTTTCTAAGTTCTTTGTGCACTCTGGACAGTAGAGCTCTGTCAGATATGTGGTTAGTGAAGATTTTCTCCCATTCTGTGGGTTGCCTTTGAGCTCATGTGACAATCTCTTTATCTGAACAGAAGCTCTTTAATTTCACAAGATCCCAACTGTTGAGAGTTGGTAGCAGTGATTGTGCCATTGGATGTCTGTTTAGGAAGTGTTGGCCTAGCCCAATCAGCTCGAGGGAGTTCCCTATCCTTTCAACTATGGTTTTTAAAGTCTCTGGCCTGATATCAAGGTCCTTGATCCATTTGGAATTAAGTCTTGTACATGGTGACAAGTACGGGTCCAGCTTTAATCTTCTGCATGTGGAGATCCAGTTTTGCCAGCACCATTTGTTGAAGATGCTGTTCTTTTTCCATTGGATTCTTTGGGCCCCTTTGTCAAAGACCAAATGGCTGTAACTTTGTGGGCTTATATCTGGGTCTTCAATCCTTATCCATTGATCTGTGTGTCTATTTTGGAGCCAGTACCAGGCTGTCTTTATAACTATGGATTTGTAGTATAGACTTAGGTTTGGTATGGTAATACCTCCAGCTGTGTTTTTGTTACTCAGGATTGTTTTTGCTATCCTGGGTCTTTTGTGTCTCCATATGAACTTTGAGATTATTTGGTCAACTTCTTTGAAGAATTGCTTTGGGATTTTGATTGGTATAGCATTGAATCTGTATATTGCCTTTGGTAGGATGGTCATTTTTACAATGTTGATTCTGCCAATCCAGGAACAAGGGAGGTCTTTCCACCTTCTGGTGTCTTCTGCAATTTCTTTCTTTAGGGTTTTAAAGTTTTCATTGTAAAGGTCTTTTACCTCCTTAGTTAGGTTTATACCAAGGTATTTCATTTTTTTAGGGGTTATAGTAAATGGCATGGTTTCTCTCAAGGCTTTTTCACTTCTTTCATTCTGGGCATATAGGAAGGCCTCTGATTTTTGCACATTTATTTTGTATCCTGCCACCCTGCTGAACTTCTTAATTAGTTCCAGGAGCTTCCTGGTGGAGTTTTTGGGATCACTCAGGTATAAGATCATGTCATCTGCAAATAGGGATAGCTTGACTTCTTCCTTGCCGATTTGAATCCCTCTTATGTCCCTTTCTTGTCTTATGGCTTCAGCTAAGACTTCAAGTACAATATTGAATAGAAGTGGTGAGAGTGGACAGCCTTGTCTAGTTCCTGATCGAAGTGGGAATGCTTCCAATTGTTCCCCATTGAGCATAATCCTTGCTGTGGGCTTGTTGTATACAGCTTTTATTATATTGATAAAGGTTCCTTCCATTCCTACTGTCTCTAGCGTTTTGATCATAAAAGGCTGTTGGATCTTGTCAAAAGCTTTTTCTGCATCTATCGAGAGTATCATGTGGTCTTGGACTTTGGACTGGTTTACATGATGAATTACATTTATTGATTTGCGTATGTTGAACCAACCTTGTGTGCCAGGGATGAAGCCTACTTGGTCCCCGTGAATGATCTTTTTGATATGTTTTTGAATCCGATTTGCTAAGACTTTGTTGAGAATCTTTGCATCTGTGTTCATCAGGGAGATCGGCCTATAGTTTTCTTTTTTAAGTGAATCTTTATTAGGTTTTGGGATTAAAACGATATTAGCTTCATAGAAGGAATTTGGTAGTGTTCCTTCCTTTGCTATTTGATGGAACAGTTTAAGGAGTATTGGTGTTATTAACTCCTTAAATGTCTGGTAGAACTCTGTGCTGAATCCATCTGGTCCAGGACATTTTTTGGTGGGAAGATTCGAGATTACTTCCTCAATTTCCTTATATGTTATAGGACTATTTAAATAATTCACAACTTCCTGATTCAATTTAGGTAAGTTGTGTTTACTTAGAAATTCATCCATCTCTTTTGTGTTGTCAAACTTCACAGAGTATAAGTTTTTGAAATATGATGTTATAATTCTCTGGATTTCTTGGGTATCCGTAGTGATAACTCCATGTTCATTTCTAATTTTGTTAATTTGGGTTTTCTCTCTCTTGCTTTTGGTTAGTTTAGCTAGGGGTGTATCAATCTTGTTGATTTTTTCAAAGAACCAACTTTTTGATTGGTTGATTTTTTTCTATCGTTTTCTTAGTCTCGATTTCAGATATTTCTCCCCTTATTTTGCTAATCTCTTCTCTTGTACTGCTTTTGGGATCAGATTGCTCTAGTTTCTCTAAAGCTTTAAGCTGCATTGTTAAGTTGTTTATTTCTGATGTTTCCATTTTTTTGACGTGGGCATTAAGAGCTATGAACTTACCTCTTAGAACAGCTTTCATTGTGTCCCAGAGATTTTGGTAAGTTGTATTTTCGTTATCATTCACTTTCAGGAAATCTTGAATTTCCTTTTTAATTTCTTCCTGAATCCAGTTCTCATTCAGCATCATAGTGTTAAGTTTCCAGGAGTTAGTGTATTTTCTCTTGTTTGATGTGTTGTGGATGTCCAGCTTTAGGCCGTGGTGGTCTGATAGGGCACAGGTTAGAATTTCAACTTTCTTGTATATGTGTAGATTCATTTTGTGGCCCAATATGTGATCTATTTTGGAGAAAGTTCCGTGTGCTGCTGAGAAAAATGTGTATTCTTTGGTGCGTGGGTGAAAAGTTCGATAGAGATCTGTGAGTCCATTTCTTTCAGGGTTTGATTAAGTTCCAAAGTGTCTCTGTTAAGCTTTTGACCTGTTGATCTATCCCATGTAGAGAGGGCGGTGTTGAAGTCCCCAAGAATTATAGTTTGGGGGTTGATTTCTTGCTTTAGATGCTGTAGGGTTTTCTTAATGAATGTGGAGGGGCCCGTATTGGGTGCATATATGTTCAGTATTGTGAAATCTTCCTGGTGAATTGTACCTGTGACTACAATGTAGTATCCATCCGTGTCTCTTATAATTTTTTTTGGTTTGAAATCCACTTTGTCTGATAGCATAATGGCTACCCCTGCCTGTTTTCTGCTTCCATTTGCTTGTAGAATTGTTGACCAGCCTTTTATTTTTAGAGCGTGCCTATCTTTTGTGGTGAGATGGGTTTCCTGCAGGCAACAGATTGATGGATTGTGATTTTTAATCCAAGTTTGTAATCTGTGTCTCTTGATCGGTGAATTAAGTCCATTAACATTTAGTGTTATAATGGAGAAACTATTGTTAATTCCAGACATTTATTATGTTTAGTAGCTTTTATAAGTATATTGTTTCGCTTTTAATGGTGTTATATTTGCCTTCTGTTCTCCTGGATATGCCTGTTTTTTTCTTCACGCTTGAGTATCATTTCTAGCAGTTTTTGAAGGCCTGGTTTGGTGGCCATGTATCCCTTAAAGTTGTCTTTGTGCTGGAAAATTTTTCTTTCTCCCTCGATCATGACTGATAGTTTTGCAGGGTAAATCAGCCTGGGTTGACATTTTTGCTCATTCAATACTTGAAGTATGTCTCTCCAAGCTCTTCTTGCTTTTACTGTTTCGACTGAGAAGTCATTTGTTATTTTAATAGGTTTGCCTTTAAAAGTGACTTGTTTTTTCTCCCTTGAAGCTCTCAGCACCAGTTCTTTATCTTGAATGTGGAGTGTTTTAACTATTATTTGCCGCGGTGTGCTTCTATTTTGGTCGTATCTGTTTGGGGTGCGGAATGCCTCTTGTATATGAATGGGCCTCTCTTTTTTTAGATGAGGAAAGTTTTCCTTGATGATCGTTTGAAAAATTTCCTCAGGGGTGGTATTTTGAGATTCTTGCTCCGGTATTCCATGAATACGCATGTTAGGCTTCTTCAGGGTGTCCCATATCTCTTGGATATTTCTCTCAAGTATCTTTTTGGCTTTAACAACCTCTTCCATTGAGCTGATTAGTACTCCCACTTTATCTTCAAGGTCTGAAATTCTGTTTTCTGCTTCATTAGTTCTGTTGATAAGACTCTCTGTGGCGTTCTGGGTTGAAGATAACTTGTCTTTTAGCTCAGTTTTAAACTCTGCTTGAGTTTGTTTTAATTGGTCTATGCCACTTTTTGTTTCTTGCACTGTTTTTCTCAACTCCTCCAGATGTCTGTTGTGTTCCTCTTCAAAGCGATTGATTCGATTATGTAATTCCTCCCGGATTTCCTCTTTCATAGTATTGAACATGGTAATGATCATATTTTGAAAGTCGTTATCCTGGGTCAGGCTTTCTTGGCCTTTTTCCGCGGGTTTGTTCTTGTTGGAGTCTAACATTATGGGATTAATTTCTTCAGTGGGAAATTTGTTTACTTGAGTGTTGCTTCTCATGGATTTGCACTTTGACTTTGGCATTGTCATTTTAACTCTTAAGATCTCTCAATTTCACTAAACTGAATTATTTGGCCTGGGGTACTGGTGGGCGGGGCCCGAGCGGGGACTTACCTAGGGCGCGGGGCGAGGCCCAGGTGGACCGCGCGCGTGTCCCGACCGGCGGAGCGGGGTGGGGTGAAAAGGGAGGATGGGCGTGGAGCTATTTAACCCGAGGGCAGCTGGGGCGGGGCCCGGGCGCAGGGGGAGGTCCTCCTCGTCCCTCGGCCCCTGCGCGGCTCCGGCTGGATGGTGGGAGTCAGAGCCGGGTCCCTGTGGGCTGACCTGGGGTCCTAGAGCGCGCGGTGAGGCCCGGCTGGATCTCGCGTACGCGTCCCGACCGGCGGAGCGCGGTGGGATGAAAAAAGGGACCTCCATTTTCTTTTATCTGTATTTTGCAGAAGAGTGCTTTTCTTGGTTATTTAAAATGCATTTCAAGACCGTCTATGAGGTGTTCAAGCTTGGCTCAGGGGCGGAGATTTATTATTTTCCCTTCTTTTGAAAATGGTAGACTTGGACAATTACCAGGAAAATGATTCCTCCCTAAGGTCCCCAACCAATAATTTAATTTCAGATGGACCAAGACAACTTAACACATTTATCCTTAGTTGTTTTATCTTTTCTCTTTCTGACTTTCCTGACTCTTCAGTGAGAAATATTGCGTGATTGGAGCATGAGGTGGTTATGTCACAGATGGGAAGGGCATTGGGGAGACCCTGGTGTGGATCAACTACTTTAAATATACCATCGCTGTTCTGAGCACTCAACAAGCATCCTTTCATCCTGGTGTGACAGAGGCCAGGGAGAAATGCCATCTTAGTCTCCTCTGAGCTTAGTCAACTTAGAAAGTCAATGAAAGTCCTCTGTGCCTTAGTTCATGTGTAAAATAGGGCAAATAACGGTATCTATCTCAAAGGGTTTCTTGTGAGAATTGACTAGGATATTATATGTGAAACACTTCTAACTCAGTATCTACTCAACATTTAAACATTTATAAATATTAGAGATTGTCATTATTTCTTACATGACTGCCCCCTTTTTACAAATAAAGGAATTACATATAGATCAAATAACTCATGCAAAGCCATTCAGGGCTAGCCATCAGGAATTTCTACCTCTGTAGCAGAAGCTGTTTTTCCTTTTCATATTAGGTTGCCATTAAGGAATTTGTAGTGCAGAAGGATATACATATTTATACATGAGAGCAATTTATAGCAATAAGTAAGTAAATAAATAAGCAATACAGATGGTGTTAGGATGGATTCTGTGTAGACCTGGAGATGAAGGCATTTCACAGCAGGTAACACTGCTTCTTAGCAATACTATAGACAAATCTAATTCCATTAGTCTTATATCAATTTTAGTTTATTTTCTGTTATTGGGTTTGATTTTCAGATTTGGCTAGAAATGTCCTAAGGAACTTATTTCACTGTGTCTGATCTGATTTGCATCTTTTTAAACTTTATTGTGTGTTTGCGTATGTGTATGTATGTATCAGATGGCACTGTGTGTCCCTGTAGAGGACCAAGAGTGACTTCAATCATCTTGGATTGCTTCTACCTCCTCTCACCCAGGCATTGTCCCCCAGGGCTAGAAGTGCAAGCCACTGCTGGTTTCTACCTGTCATTTAAAAATTTTTTTTCTCCCACATTTTATTTTTTTTCTAATCATACAAGCTCAATAGGTACCCCTGTCCTTTCCCTCCCTCCTCCCCTCCCCAGTCATCCCCCATTGCACTCTTCCCCTTTCCTTTCACCTCCCTCCCTCACTCTCCCTCTTCCAGTGCCTCCCCCTTCCTCCCTCCCATCCCCTGGAGCATCCTTTTATGTGAATGCCAGACCTCCTTCTGAGTCCTCCACCCTAGCGAGGGTTCAGGAACTAGTGGCATAGCTCGGAGTCCTTTCTTGGGCTCTCCATTAGTATGGGAACTTTATTATGACTGTTTAATCCTTTGCCTCTAAGAATCCTACTGCCTGGAACTTTCCCCTGTGATTCATGATAGACTTTGGGGGGGGGTGTCGTTGACATATCAGCTATTGGGCAGGTCAGGCAAAGTCCAATTCTGGTTGCTGCAACCCTAACTTATGTGGAGTATCTTGCATACCGTTGGTCCTCCATATCTTTTTAGGCTCTTACAATCTTACCGCCCCCACTTCTGCAAGGTTCCCTGAGCTTTAGAATGAGGAGAAATTTGGCTGGTCTGGTTCCAGGTGAATAATGTAGGTCTTTGGTGTTCTGAATTATGGTTTGTTGTTGTTTTCAGTTTTGTTTTTCCTGCACTGCCCTTGACTGCATCCCAATTGGTATTGAAGGTCATCTCCTAACCAAAGATAAAAGACTGTTTAAATAAAGATCTTAATATGAGAGGAGACTCAAAGGTAGGTGGAAGAATAGGAGTAGGACACAGCAGTGTGTGTGGGGAGGGGTCAGTGTCCCATTTGTGGGATGGTTACCATCTATCTGCCAGTTCCTATAACCTCCCTGATTGGTGAGATCAAACCTGTTCAGTCCCAAGTGACCAGGAATCTACCTGACATTTTTATGTGGGACCTGGGATCTGAACTCAGGACCTTCTGCTTGGGAAGCAGAGTCTTAACTGCAGAGCCATCATCTCTCCAGCCCTGATTTATATTTTTAAAAGATTGCTCTGACTGTTCTATGGGCAGAAACACTGGAGACTGATGATTTGGGAGTCTCTCTGGAAGCTTGTGGTGGAAAGGATGTCTAAGATGGAATAGAGTTGGCTGAGTGAAGGGGGTGGAGGGTGGCGAGGAAGAAGATTATGCCAATCCCAGGAAAGATTTCAATAGAACTTGAGAAGATGAGGGATGAGCTGTAGAGGAATAGTCCAGGTGGCATTAAGCATCACGGTAAAACAGACTAGTGCAACACATCAGGGTAGGTAGACTGAAGAGTAGCACCATCTTTCTGAGTGACTCCTTTATTCCAGGCCAAAGTACTTCCCATATGCTATTTCTTTAAACATAAAATGAAAACAATTTCTAATTTTTCCAAGAACGTCTAGAAATTGGGATTTTTGTCTCCTGGATTTTTAATTGTTGATAAGCTAATTTAAAAAGTTTTCTTTTTTTTCCGTATGCCAAGTATGAACTCAAGGCAAGATATCTGTGGTTTGATTTGACTTCTCACTTCCAGATTGTGGCTTTTCTTTTTTCTCCCCTCCCCTCCCCTCCCCTTCTCTCCCCTCCCCTCCTCTCCTCTCCCCTTCTTTTCTTTTCTTTTTTTCTTTCTTTTCTTCTTTTTTCTTTTCTTTTCTTCTTTTCTTTTCTCTTTTCTCTTCTCTTCTTTTTTTCTTTTCTTTTTTGGAGCAGTGCAACAGCCAGTTTTTTTTTTTTTTTTTTTTTAAAAACACATTAGGAAAAGATCTCCTTTTCTTATGCCTCAAAGGCAGCTAAAGGCAAATTTTCATATTAAATATGCTTAATAACGATGACCAAGAGGAAAATACGGTAGAACTGTCCTGTTCTTTCCAGCACTTAGGATCTGTGAGCGTCCAATATCACTGGCGGCAATTGTGCTGATGTGTATATCGCAACATTCGCTGTGCCAGCTAGATACAGGTATCAACTGGACATTCGAAAGGCGAGCCTTTAAGTACACAGATGAAATATTATTTTGGTTAGGACAAACCTAAATGAACCTGTGGGTGGGATCATTCCCTGGGCAGATAGATAAGACGGAGAAAGCTGGTTTAGGATTTTGACAGAATGGGAAGCTAGGGAGTATAGTCCTCGTGCGGCTTTGGATGTGGCTCGTTCAGTTCCTTCAGCATCTGACGTTGGTATGAACTCTTCTGCTATCATGATGAACTGCAACTCAGAGAACTGCACGCTGAAATAAAACCCTTGTTCCTTTAAGCTGTTTGGGTTCTGTGTTCATTCGGCGAGAAGATGGAACTAACATGCCCACTCTTTTAATTACAGAACATTCTTGCAGTAAAGTACCACTGATTTCTAGCTGATTAATATTTATAGTTTGCATTTTGGCTAAATGCCAGGCATATTCGTTTGAGTTTTCCTGGCTTCACAGCTCCCTTTGCTTCCTCCCTCCCATCAGCTTATTTGTGGGAGAACAACCTTTGTCTCTCTCAGTTTCACTCGCTTTCTTAAGCCACAAGACTTCTATCTATGAGGGACATTTAATGAACAAATATATCTAATAGAATAATTTTGACATGACTTTTAAGAAAACCACTTTAATACTTATGTTTCAGAGCCTTTGGGGAAAAGGTCATGATAATTTTGAGTGTTGCTCAAAAATTGATTTCCCTGTCATAAATTAGATGGATATTAGGTAGATCTCATCTGTATCTCATTTTTTTTGATGTCTTGCTGTATCTTCGATTTGTTCATCTTAGAATCCTAAAATCTGTATTATGAAATATTGCAAAGGAATTTGACATTTTTTAAGAACTTTTCTGAGTGTGGGACCATGTTTCTCATAGTAAATGTATATGTTGCATATTATATATCTGTTGTATTATCATTTTATATGTCCAAACTTAGATATTTCAGAGGTGATATTATCATCCCTAAAATGGAAAGACTGTGCATATGTCCATGTACATTATAAAGTACCTCTTTGAAACCTCTTTGTTTTCTATATCATGACCAATATCAGCGAACTCATGTAAGTGTGCTTGGACAATTTCAGTAGAATTATAACTGCTCATCCTGTTTCTTTCCATCCAAACTCACACTCTCCTGTCTCATAAGATTCAGCGAGAACCTTTCCCTCCAAGGCCCTGGTGTTCAGTGCCTATTTGCTGAGGTTGGACAGGGGACAAGGTATTAGACTCTGCTCCTGATCTGGCTAGTGTGGCTCTGTTGACCAGTTTCATTCTGTTTGGGTTCCTTGCAAGTCTCTGCCTAACACAGTTGTCCTTCTGCTTTGAAAAACTGTTGGTCCTTCAGAAAAAAATGTTTCTTGGCATGCTAATTAAGTCTCTTCTCAACACTCTCCAAATCAACGGGCCCTCTTTCTCTTCTCCACGGTTTTGGTTTACTCCCAATAAACTGTTCACTCACCGTTCTTCAAACCCATACATTGCTGAACTTTTGTTCTTACTGCAACTTCTCTCCTTCCTCCTTTACCTCCTCCTCCTTTTCTTCTCCTTCTTCCTCTCTCTCTCTGTATGCGGACACATACGTGTGCACATATGGGGGTCCGAGGTCAGCTTTAGGTGTCCTTTCTCGGGGGCTATCTATCCACTTTGGTTTCTGCACACGGTCTCTCATCGACCTGGGAACTTGCCCGCGTAAGCTAGACGGACGTGGCCAGTGAACCTCAGGGATCTCTCTGTATCTCTCTCCGGAGCTGGGATGGCAAGTGTGTCACTACTCATTGCCTGGGCACGAGGACTCAAACTCAGATCCTTATGACTCTGGAGCACATACTTTACAAACTGAACCATCTCCCCAGCCCCTCTGTTCTTAAACTATTTTCCTTAGGGTTATGGAGGCACCGTCAACAAAGATTCTATACATGAAAGGACGCAGTGGTACACATCTATAATCGGAGCACTCAAGAGGCAGAGGCAGAAGGATTTCAAGTCCAAAGCCAGCCAGTTCAATGTGCAAGTTCCAGGTTAGGCAAAGGTAGAAAGACCCTGACTCAAAAGATCAGAGACTGAGAGGTACAGCTCAGTGGTAGAAAACTTGCTTCTCATGCACTAGGCCCTCTGATCTCCAACACTGAAAGAAACATTCAATGGGATGTTCTCATATATTGCACATATTATGAAATTGCTGCAGTCAGACTGATCAACATGCCCTTCACCTGATATAACCACCTGTGTTTATGTGTGGGTGTACAGTGGCAAGTGCTCAAGTTATGCTATCTTAGCATATTTCAAGTATACCATACAGCATTGTTGTGTTTGGGACAGGGTTTTGCTGTGTAGCTGGACTGGCCTAGAACTTGCTCTGTTGACGAGGCTGGCTCTAAATTTGTGCCAATCCTTCTGCCTCTGCTTCTGAAGTGCCAGGACTATAGATTAGAAGGCAACATACCTAACTTTTTTTTCCCTCTTCCTCATCCTTTGAGGTGTTTACCCTGATAAATGGTTATCTCTATGAGCGCAGGAATCTTTATTTTTGTTTTATATGTGGTAGGTTCTCAAGGAGCACTTAAATGTGGTAACATAATCAGCGAAGAGCATTTATTGGTGCTAAGTGTGCAAAGATGAACCTCTGGGGGCTGCAAGAGCCCCTGCATACTTCCGCTGTCTGTTACCTGTGTACAGATGGAGTAATTGTATTTTAACTTACCCTGGGTGAGTGTTAATCTTGTCAGGTTGATTGGATTTGGAGTAAACTAAGAGATACACCTCTGGTGGACCTGTGAGGACATTGCCAGGAAAATTAACTGACAAGAGACGACTCTCCCTCAAAGTGGAGCTCAGATATAAAGGGGTCCAAAGAAAACCATCGCTGCCTGTCAACCTTCAATTTCTGCTGGTGAGAGGCATCTATGTCCATGCTGCTAATCCTTCTCTGATAGAGTATCTAGCTTCTTTGGCTGTCCAATGTGGACCAAAGACTAGTGGTTCTCTTTGCAGCGTGTAGATGGTCATTGTTAGATCATCATCCTAAACCCGTCTTAACAATGTAATCATTCTACTGGTTTTGTTCCTCAAGAGAACCTTGGCATAATTCTATGTATTTAGATGTGGATCAAATAGAATACCTGCTTCTAAGAATTCTCAACTTCATGCTTTAATTTTTAAAGCATTTGCCTAATTATGTAAAAGTGATATTTTGATAGTTCCCTTTCTCTCTTGCATAGTAATGATACTCGATACACTAGTGTGTCATTTTCTGGGAATATCATTAATAAAAGTGATGCTATTACACCAATGAAGTGCACTTTCCTGCGTGGTAACAGTAAATTTAAAATATTAGTACAAATTAGGCTAAGTCATTCGCATCTAGAAATCAGCACTGAAAAGTTTTATTTGTTGATCATGAGATTTTAGTTAAAGAAGATGAACAAGGTCAACGATACAAAGGTTGCAATAAAGAATAGAGGAATTGTTGAATAAAAAAAAAGGAGGAAACCACAAGAAAAATGTTGAGGTGAATGGGAAGTTTAATAATCACTTTAATATAAAAAGATGTGACTGTGAAATATTGTAGATGTGGCTGAGGGATGGGGCAGGGTTCAGTCTTTGGTTTAGGTGTAGATATGGAAGGAATATCCCTTTCTGCTGGTCTTATTATTTGGGACAGAAATGTCCCATAATAAACTCATCTAGAAAAATATGTATATGCATATTCTGAGTTGTGATTAAAACTTAACTAGGTTTACTCCACTCTCCTGTCTCCCTACTTGTTTTCTCCTGAGCAGAAAAACCCCAGCCATCCAGAGACTGGACTTCTGATGGGGGTCGGGGTCAGCCTGTATTTAGCTACTCTGTTGCTGTGAGACAAGACTCAAAGTCAAGCAACTTAAAGAGAGAAAGGGAGATTTATTCAGTTTACAGTTCCAGAGGGGAGATACGGTCTTCTGCATGGCTGGCTGGTAGAAGCTGGAGGCAGCCTAAGTCACGTCTATCAAGGAGGCGCCGCGCTCCTGCAAGCTCAAAAGCAGACTCTCTTAACAGAAGCAGGGCGGGACTAACTGAACCCGAGGTGACCGCCTTCCTGCAGCAAGACTTCCTAAAGGTGCCATGACTTTTCCAAACAACTGAAGAGTCAAACACATGTGCCTGTGGGTGACAAGTCACCTCTCAAACCATGACACAGTCTTGGCCTCTGAGGTGCCCGTGACTACCGTGCAGGGTCAGAAGCTCTGCATCTGGCTGGGGTAGCCTGCCGTGACCCCAGCATCTGGAAAGTTGGGGTAACAGGATGCCTGAGAGTTTGCGTCTCAAAAATCCAATAAACCGATTCTCACCCCTCTAAACCCAAACCGGAAGCTTGTCCAAACTGAACAAGTTCTGATGAAAACATCATTTCTGGGCTTCGGGGCCAGCCTTCTCTGTTCAGCTCCATGGAATCCTCAGGCAGATGTTAACTGCCTTTATAGGCGCTGCCAAGTAACTGGGAGCTGCCACGGAGGTGTCGAAGAGGCAAAAATAGAATTTCTTGGCTGTTTCTCAGCCAGAGAGCAGGTCTTTGACTCCAAAGCATCCAGAAGTTGGCTCATTCCCACCTATAGCCCTGCGCTGCCCCCTGCCGTTAGCTGCAGCTGCGCCCTGCACTGGACGGTTAGCGGTTCAGGGTGGAAAGGGAACTTTTCATCTCTGAAACTACCTCCATTCATGACAAATCCAGCTCTTGGGCTGCAAGGCCAGCAAGGTGCCACTGACCTTCTCCTAAGGAAAGCCCCCCTGAGCTTGGCTCTGGGCCACAGAGCAGAATGCCGGAGGAGAGGTGTGGGAGTTATCTGTGACTTCGGTGCCAGGGATGAGGGAGGGTCTATCCCAGATGCTGGCCCCATTGTGGTTGCCCGGAGACTGCCAGGCTTTCAGAACCGCGCCCCGCCGCCCGGCACACCCCAGGACTCGGGAGGTGTAGGTCACCTCGCGTGGAGGAGGCGGTGGCGGCGCGCGCTGGACGGGGCTTCTGCAGCCTCAGGAGAACCGCAGCAGGCAGGTCATGTCTTGGAGGTGGGTTGCTGCAGTGGGTTGCTGCAGGGGACTCTGGCCACCTCGGAGAGGGGAGGCGACTTGGGAGGGGGTCACGGGGAGACAGTAAGCGGGGGATCCTGTCCCCGTGGGGGATCCCGTCCCCGTCGCCAGGCCCCTCCACTCGATGGAGCAGTCTCAGGACCAAGGCGACTGAGGAGGGTTCCGCCCCCCCCCCGCCCCTGCGGCCTGTACGGGACCCAGGCGCACACGCTCCTTAATCCCCCCAGCCCCCCACCCCTGTTGCCCAGGCGACGGCCCAGACGAGCAGGTGATGCATTGACAGCGAGCAGATGGTCCCCTGCGGAGGCGAGCGCGGCCCACAATGCGCCCCGCGCTGCGATCCCACTGCGCCTCCCCCGCCCTGCGCCCCACCGCCCGCATGCTAATATGCCGTGGGGGAGGGACCGGGGGCGGGGCCGCGGCAGGCACGCCCCAGCCGGTGCCCTGCAGCCGCCTGGACTCTTTCTTCTGAATGTCCTCCCCAGATCCCTCCGTCGGAAGAGCGGTCCTCCTCCCCCTTCCTCCCAACCCTCTCTTGCTGTCCCCTCAGTGTCCAAGTAAACTTCCCCGGAGATCCAGGCCCACCCCTCCCTCCTCACCCACGGCTCCGCTCCCTTTCTGCCCGCCTCCGCTCCCTGCTGGCATTTTAATGCTCTATCCCCGCAAGACCAGAGGAATGGGTTTATCTCTGCCCAGCCTAGGTGTTTGCTTCCGAAACGGGGATTGGCAATGCTAAATATACAGAGAATTCCCCCACTCTCACCCCACTTAAGGTCTTTCAGGCAACTTCTGCCTTCCCTTTTGGAAGTTCAGAAATAAATCACTCTTTCTCCTGTGACTACTGTGCTTGCCTCCAGAGAAACAGTCCCATTCACACACCCTTCTTCCTCCCATTCATTTGTTCATTTCACACACACACACACACACACACACACACACACACACGCATCCTTTTCTATCCTATTCACCGCTGTGTGGCAAATTGAGGCGGTCTAATGGTAAGGGCATGAAAATTGCTAGGCAGTATTCACAAATTTAACACTAACTTCATAGCTGTCACATAAATTCACTGCCCAGCTTACTGTATAATGGCCACGAAGCAACTTTAAGGGAAGGGCAGGGAAAAAAATCCGAAGACACTCCACAGTGTGCTTCTTTGATTCGCAGATGTTTTTTGAAACCATTACTACAGTAACTACTGATAGCTTTAAAAAAAAGGCTGTCCTCCTTTTTTATTTTACAGTAGATAAAAAATGCCAAATGCCAATAAAGGGTATTTAAAAAAAAGCCACGAGAAAGAAAGAGAAAAAGAGACCAGTGAATAAAGTTGGGACAATACAGGGTCACAGAGCTGTCGAAAACAACATCACAGTGTGGCGGCTGGGCAGGCGTACAGAAAACTTCTTGTTTCTTGATTTTTATGGAGATTTTGTGTAGAGCATGAAGCACTCTCTGAACAGGTTTAGAACAAGTGACAAAGAAAGAATTCACAATAAGCACCCATTCGATAGGCACTGTGCCCACCAACACCTGTGATTTACAAAGAGGCATTGCAGGGACAGAGGGAGGGTGGAGGGCTGGGGATGTTTCATTTCAAAACTTGTCCACATCTTTGCTATGCAGACTTAACCAAAAACGAAGTATGTGATTCTTCCGAGGGCTCTTCCCGACTTTTTCAAATGCTTCTTACTCATTTTGAGTATTGCATTTTGGTAAGTTTTTAAGCAGGGGAATATCTTAGTTACTAGAATTCAAGGACAGGTCAACATGTAACTCTCAAAGGCAGATATGTTCGAAATCATTGCCTAAGACTGAAAGGTAGTTAGAGTTTTCACTTAAAGGATGTACAACATTTGCACTTACTTAAAATTTGTGAACATCCCTTTTTCTTGCAATGTTAACAATATCCTTTATTACTCTTCTCTCTTTCTCTCTTTTTCGGCTTTCCATTTTTACTTTTTCCATGTTCGTTGTAGTCTCTCCAATTAATTTAGGGAGCTAGGCAAGCATATATAATCACAAGGTGATGAAATGATTTTAAATTAGGGGAATGTTGAAGTTTGCTTGCATATTGCTGGTAAATTCACGACAAAAATGGGAACGAGGGATTTTTTTTCTGGTTTATAATTGTCCAGTTACAGTTAATTCAGTTTGGCAGGATAGTTCATACTAACACCAAGAGCTGAGGAAACTGGCCACACCATTATCTATGAATCCACAGGGCTACTAAGAGAGGCACAGTCCTCACTTGCCAAACCAGCTTGTTTGGCTAAGTACACAGAAGAAGGCCAGTTTCTTTAACCAGCTCCCTCCATCTGATTCACCTACTCAGGAGCTAATTCTACCCACTATGGGCTGGACCTTCCCCATCAATTAAACAGTTTCCTGAAGGCTTGATCAGAGCTTAATTCAAGTATTAATTCTTTTTTTTATTTATTCAATTGTGCGTGTGTATGCGTGTGTGCGCGTGTGTGTGTGTGTGTGTGTGTGTAGAACCACAGGTGAATTTGGGAACCACCATGGACCGCCTCCACCTCCTCCTTGTCTACTCTGCCCTGGGATTCACAGGCTCCACCCTACCAGGACCAGAAACGCAGGCCGCCCCACTTCCACCGGGCGTCTATACTTGGGGTCTAGGATTTGAACTCAGGACCTTCTGCCTGCAAGGCAGAGGCTTAACCTTTGAGCCATCTCTCCAGCCCCTCAAGTATTAATTCCTTACAAATGTGCCCAGGCAGAAAGCCTTCAATTGTTGAGCTGACACCTGCATCTGACTTTGACAGGGAGATTCCCTTTGTTTAGGGAGTCTAAGGACTGCCTCTCCAAGGAGGCCACCTTCCATTGGCCAGTGAGTAGCAAGGGGCAGGGCCACACAAACAGTGCACATGAGAGCCCTTAAGGCAGAAGAGTCCCCGTGGGTCCCCAGTCACTGATGGAAGGTTGTGTGACTGAGGATCCCAAGAATGCTCTGGAGAATCCTGTAAAGTTGGGGACAGATCATGGAAGTGGCGCATGGGAAAAGGATGGATGCTGTTCTAAGAGAAATAGGAAGCTGCTGAAGGACTCTGACCTGGATCTTCATGACTGAACTTAGCATTTAAGATGATCACTGTTGCTATGTGTAGTATTGTTGTAGTTTGTTTCACGATGCTGTAACAGAACCCCAAAGATAATGTTGAATGGCAACTTATTTGATTCAAGATTCTCATGGCCAGGTACAAGAGCTGCTGGCATCTGGTGAAGGCCACACTCTGGCCTCATACCAGTATGGAAGGCAGAAAGGCAAGGGAAGACCAGCAAGAGAGAGAACTCAGTCTCAAGTCTTTTATAACTGATGCGAATCCATTTGTGAGAGTAGAGTTCTCAGGGCTTTGGTGATAGAATCGGACATGAGGTAGCTGGTTTTGGAGTTGTTAGAGGGTCATTTTTGTCACTCAGACAAGAAATCATGGTATCCTGGGCTACGTGATATTAAGGGAAACAAAAAGATTGTTGGATTTGGCTCTACCTTAGAGATCCATAATGATACATACCCAATCATTGAAAAAGTTGATGAGGACCACTCTGGGGGTATAAGTCGAGAATTCTGCTTCAATGTGTTGATTTCGAGTTGTTGTGGTAGGGACGTAGGAGATGGTGAGTGCTAGGGTCCAACAGCTGATTTCTGGGGGTTGGGGTAGTCGTTTCATATATATTGCTGAAGATTTGCCAGGCAGCATGGCATGAAGGGGTGGGTAAGATTTTTCCACTTTGCTTGAGTTCATATCAGAAATGGCAGTTGGCATTGGAGGGGAGGACCCGAGAAGTCAGGAGCTGGGACTGGAACCATTAAGGGGCGCAATGAATGGATAGCACAAACCAACAGGAGCCTGTGGACGGGGCAGGGAAGAGCTTCTTCCAGAGAGGTCATAGAAGCTGACAAGTGAAGCAAGCCTGGGAGAAGCCACGCCATGGAAGCAGAGGGATGGTGGAGGGAGCGTCTGCCAACGCCATGTGGCTGTCATCTTTATAGATGCTCTCCATCCAGACGCAATTTTCTGAGATTGGGTTAATTTTGAGAAATCAGTAAATCAATCTCTCTCTCTCTCTCATTTGCAGTCTTGAACTCATGATCTTCCTGCTCCACTCTCTAGAGTGATGTAATTACTAGTGTAAGCTACATATCTAGGTGAATTCTGCCTTTCTCTTCAGAGTCCTGGACTGTAGAAATGACACACAGCTTTTATCAATGCACATAAAATGACTCTCCTGAGAACAGGCTCCCTGGAAGGATGCATTGGAGAGCAGGACTTAAATTTTAAGCCAGACGTGTTTCCTGATCTCTGCAGTCCGAGTTGACAGTAGATAACTGACATGCCAGCAGAGGAGTTCGGCTAGGGTAGACAGAAGAGACTGCAGGCCCAATTAATTGCCACGACCACAAAGTCTGTCTGCCATGTAGAACTCAAGGTTTGCCGCATCTGGGCCCAAGGAGGTGAAAGAGGAGGCAATATAATATAAGGTAGACCCTTACTGCTGGTCCGGTGAAGGTCCTCAGAGATGCAGGAATTTTCCAGATCCACCAGTTATTGTTTGAGAGACGAATAAGGGGTTGTTTCATTATTTTTTTCCCTGAGGACTATACCAGAAGCAAATAAATCTAAAATTCCAAGGAAATGGAATGGGCAAAGTAGTTTCTTCTTCCTATGGTATATTGTAATTGGAAGCTTTTTACATATAGTTACAAACCTCAACAAAGTAAGGGTATTCATGGGAAAGACACTTAGAGTGAACTCTGGGAGAGAGGGAACGGCGATGACAAAGATGAGAAAAATACTTTTGAATCATGAACTCCAAAGGTTTCCAAGTCCATATACTTTTACAAGTGAGTTCTTGTGGGCTGAGAATGCAGCTCAGCGGTAGAGCACGAGCCTTCCACACACAAGGACCTGCGCTCAGTCCTCAGCACTGCTGAAGCAAGCAAGCGAGAGCATGAGTTCTTTCAGTGCTCTAAAGAATTGGAAGTTCTATGCATGTTCCTGTGTATGCGAGAGAGCACTTGAGAATGCGTCACTGTGGAGGCCCAAGGCTCATACAAGGAATCATCCTGGCTCGTTCTCCTTCCTTATTGCTTTGCTCGGGAGTTGCCCAGGCTTCACCTTCTAGGGGCTGAATTGCATGCAGGATGCTGCCATTTCAGCCCCGATTTTTATGTGGGATGTAGGAATCTGAATGCAAGTGCTTTTGTTTATGAGGCAAAGGGTTTAAATCCCTGAACTATCTCCCCAGCCCAGGAAATGGAAATTCTTTATAAAAATTGTTATGAAACATAAAAGCTGGTGAAGTTTTTTTAATATCTACAATATCAAAATTGGACCAAATAACAAAATAAAACCACAAAGTACTTTACGGATGAATAAATATGCTAATTTTCTAAAAACTCCATGAGTACATTGAATTCATGAGGGTAGATAGGCTATATTATAGTGGTTCCCAGTATGTCTCATTTCATGATAGTTTAGCACTAAGAATTCTAGAAACCTTTCACAGTAGTAGGAAAAATAGGAACTACAATCCTGACAACTTTGTTAGATAACAAACATAATGTATAATAACTATTTCTTATAGACAGTTTCACAGAGTAGATGTAAGTACTTGTTTGACATATTACTTTACTGTGAGAATCGTTACTTAACAAAAAAATACCAGGGGACTAATAAGCTAGAAGCACAAATAAGACAAAGACATTGTTGTTTCAGTCTGTTCTGAAAGTTGTAAGCAATCAAAAAAGACACGAAACAAAAATAAGTGATATAGCCAGTTTAAATGAAGAAGGTCAGTAAGTATTTAAATAGCATTTCTCACCAACTGGATCTGAGAATAAACCTGAAGTACGAGGCATAGAACTGCTAAAGTTCAGTAATGAGAAGAACTGAGCAAACTCCAGGGGGAAACGAGCTGTGCAGAAACACAATCAAAGATGAGGAACGTAGGGTGTCCCTGGCATTTTGCTTCCATCCTTCCCTCCAATATACCCGTTGCTTTCCGTAGAGAATCTAACCATTTTTGGAAATGATAGCTTCTCTCTGTTGTAATCATTAAAAAAATTTTAAGTTAGCATACAGACTAATTGCCTTCATTATGACCCTTCCACAATGTATCATTGTATTTGGTTCTTTTCTTGCCTGCCTTTCCTACCTTCTGCCCCTAAATAGTCCGCTCTTTAATGTCTTTACCATGTGAGACCTGTCCAGTACAAGAATTTAAGTTGTATAGAATTTAAGTGTGTGTGTGTGTGTGTGTGTGTATAGAACCATGGGCGAATTCGGGAACCACCATGGACCGCCTCCACCTCCTCCTTGTTTATTCTGCCCCCCGGGATTCACAGGATCGGCCCTATCAGGACCAGAAACGCAGGCCGCCCCCGCTTTTGCCCGGCTCTGTACCGTGGGGTCTAGGATCCGAACTTAGGACTTTCTGCCAGCAGGACAGAGGCTTAACCCCTGAGCTACCTCTCCAGCCCCCAGAATTTAAATTTTTCAATGTACAGTTTTGGATTTTTTTTCTTGTCAGAAAAGACCAATCAAAAATAGTTTGTGCAGCCACACAATTATATAATCCCTGTTCATTGATTAGGACTTTTGGACCTCACATGCCACATTATAGCTTTTATGGATTTTATAGTGTTGGTGATCAACAAGTAGAGTGTGGCTACTGTATAATTAATACTAAACACAACAGAAAGGCATTCATAGAGATAAGCTATGTAGAGAAAAGACTTGATTTATTAAGAAGATGTAGTAACTCTAAACTTTGGAGTAACTAAGTATAAACTCTCAAAATTAATAAAGCCTAAATCAATAACATCACAGTTAAAAATAGAAAGTTCAGGGCTTGGTGAGATTGCTCAGTAAGTAAGATGTCTTCTAGTAAACTGGTGATCTGAGTTTGATCCATGATTATCTACATGGTAGAAGGAAAGAATTGACTTCTGAAAATCATTCTCTTCCTCTGACCTCCACTTATGTGCCGTCACATACATGCATGTATTCTCTCTATATATCTATATGCATACATACATGTATATATATTTCCCTTTTTATCTCCATCTCCCTTCCTCTCTCAAATAAATAAATAAATAAAGTAAATATTAAAAATAGAAAATCCATATACAACAGTGGAAGGGGATAGTGCATTTCCCAGTAATTAGTAGGCCAAGTAAATGAAGAAGATGCATGCAATGATGAATTGAACAACTTAAGTAGTGTGCTTTATCTAGGATTGTGTCTATTTACTAGATAATGTTTATAAAAGTTGACAATATGGAGACTGTAAAACCATCTTCAATACGTTTATTAAACTTGGTCTCAAACATAGTATATTTAAGAACTGACTTGGCACTAATTTAGGAATTAATGGCAAAAATAACTGGGAAATACCACATCTAAACAATTAATGGGCTGAGACGTTTTGATGGTAATTGAAAGTCATCAGAAATGGGTGACAATGGAAACATTGCATTTTAAAACCCACGAAGAGTAGCACTGGGAAGGACATAGTCAACAGTTATTAAAACACAGTAGGAAAGAATACTGAACATTAGTGAGATAAGAATACTAGAAGAACAGCATTAAAAATCTTGTATTAGGAAGGGAATAATTAACACACACACACCCCCAAAACTAACAAATTAGAAAGTAAGTAAATAAATAAGATCAATGTAGTTTGGTTCTTTGAAAAATAAAGAAAACTGACAAGTGTCTGGTAAGATTTGTCAAGAAAGTGAAGAGACATGTAGCATAAATAACATTAAGAATTAAGCAATAGAATCAATTTATGAAATGTAAGTAGGAATTACATATCCAGTGTCAGTAAATTTGGAAATCTAGAAAATGAAAGGATAATTTCTGTGCAGCACATAGTTGTCTAAAGCTGACTAGAAATAGAAAACATATAACCTTATGATTATGCAATCAAGTACATCAATATTTTATATTTTTTCATCAGATTAAGGTGATGTTATCAATAGTTGTTCAAATATATAATAAAGAAGGGATTTTGATCCTACAAAAGCGAATGTCGATTGTGAGAAAAAGATAATATATCAATTCCTTTTACGGGGCTAGTTAATCTTGATAACAAAAAGGTAAGGCCCCATTAAGGTGGGGGTGGGGCGACTTTCCTTCTTGAGTACTGAAAAAAATTAAAACTGTGCAAAATGTTGACAAAGTCTAACACTAAAAAGAAATCATGTCATGACCAAGTTGTTTCTATCCTATGAGTGGTGTGATTTAATATTAGAAATTTAAAAAATACCATCACATTAACAGGTTAAAAAGAAAAATGTGATCATCTTAAAAAATTCAGAGTAGACATTGAATAGAAGTCACCATCTGTTCCTAATTTAGAAAGAGAAATGAGAATCCTTGCAAGGTGGGAATAGAAAAAAAAGCTTGTTTAATTTTATATAAAGATACCTAGAGAAGAATTTAGCCACCTCCCCCCCCAAAAAAAGAAAACACAACAAATATACTTGACAGGAGAAATGTACCAATTCTTGTCAATATCAGCCCGTGTCAACAACCAGCCTGTGGAACTTTTAAGAAGGATGACATTGGTTCTGTCGGGACTCCATCCTCTGAACACGAATACCTACTGATCCGTCAGAATTACTTCCTGTTATTTTTCACATGCTTTTCTTCTTTGTCAGTCCTTCAATTCTCTATAGTCAGTTTCCCATTTTCTTTCTTTGATAGAAATCATTCAAAATGAAAGCTTCAAAATAAAAGATACAAAATTATACATCGGAATGAAGAAGAGCAGAACACATATAGAACTATTGGAGGTGAGAGATTGAGGTCAGTTCACCATGAGATACAAGAGTCTATGAAAAGTGTTTCTCAGTTTTCCCAGGCTTCTCCTATCTGCCTTTGCCTTGAAAATTCTAGCAACTCCCAGAGCACTCAGCAAGGACTGCATAGGAGACGACTTACTGTATTTATTCTATAGTAAATCTATTTGAGGGGAAAAACACAGATTCTCACACCACCACAGTTCCTGCATACTATTTTAAAGATGCAAACTAGTATGGTAAGACAAAATTGAATAATAGATATTGAAAGGAAGAAGGAAGAAACAAAGCTGCCAGTATCAGTTGCTCATAGTAACACTCTCAACCTACAGGCATTTTTTTTTTTATCAGATATTGATGTGAGCATATAGCTCACATAAGGTAAGACTGTATTTCTCTACCCTAGGAATTATTTTAAAATAAAATATATCATTTTCCTTGGGTGTAATCCCAACAGTGGAGATAAGAAAGCAGAAGAATTCTGAGTTTAAGACCAGCCCAGGCCATAGCCAGATCCTTTCTCAAAGCCAAGAAAGCAAACAGATAACAAAACAAAACAAAAGGAGTCTTTAATGCAAAAGTAGATGAAACAAACAAACCTAAAGATGAAAGAAACAAACCCAACCAAACTCAGCAGTACCTAGAATAAAGTTTCTAGAATAACACATTACAGTAGACAGACCTTAGAAGCATGTAATGAATTTCTTTTGAAATTAAAAGAAAGTACATGCTCATGGAAAAGATGATTCACTTTTCCTTCTTGCAAACTGGATACAAACCTGTTAACTGGCGTTTTCCTATCTGTTGTTTCAGGGACCTGAACTCAAAATTGGATTCCTAAAGTGACATAGGACGGAGGAATGAGAGAAAAGAAGCATTGTTACTGAGCGAAAATCAGAGCTTCATAAACAGGATGCAGGTAGTGTACAGAAAATCATTCAGCTTATACCTGTTTTCCATTTTTTTTTTTACAACAGTGTGTTTGCTTCATGTCAGTCCCTCATTTTGATTCTTGATCCATGCTATGGGTCTTAGAAGAATTGGTTACTTTCCTTATCTACCCATATTATTGCAAAGATATTGCAATGATCCAATAAATATTACATGTCTTCAGAAGATAAATCTAACCCTCAGGAGGCATTATATTTCTGTTAGGAAATCTGAGAGGCATGTGCTTGCTGCCTTTGGCAATGTTCTTTTGCTAAGGTGACCCATACCACACAAGTGGGGTACATGCAGTTAAAGCAACTACTGGTATTTTTTACAAGCTGTACAAGTTCATGTTTTCAAACGAGGGCAGAAGGAAAGTGAAACTGATATGGCAATGTAAAAAATATACTATATTGCTTATTTATCTTATAACAAATTACCATAAACCTAGTGGTATAAAGTGTCACCAATTTATTATATTACAGTTCATAGGCAAGGAGTTAATGCAGACTTGTTTTGCTTTTCTTTTATTTTCTGGAGTCTTTTCAGGAGCTATTTCTTTTCCAGCTTCTTGAGCTGCCTGGACTTGACTCCTTTTACTCCATCATCAGAGCCAGCAGTAAGCAGCAAGCCAAGTCTGTCTCGCAATGCATCTCTCCATCCTCTTCTGGGCTCTTCAACACTTAAGGACCCTTGAGCTCTCCTCGGGCTCATCTAGATAATCCAGGATAATCTCCACCTTCAGGTCCTTAATCATAGTTGCAAAGTTCTGCTACTTTGCCAGTAAAACAGCTTATTCAGACATCAAATGTTAGGGCGCAGCTATCTTAGGGGAGACAGGAATAGAAATAAACTTCTTAACAATCAATTCCTGACACCCACCCCTCCCCTTCTCGGCCCCTGCTCATCCTGTTTTGACCACCTTGTCACACTTTCGCCTTAGTGCTCACTGACTGCCCTCGGCATCCCATTCCCTTTCCCATTCCCCAGGAGACACGGCTCATGTCCATTCGTGTACTTGCGCACGTGCCTATCATGAACCCTCTATTTAAAATTCATCCTGTGTCATCTATCTTTTTATTCGGCCTCTTTTTCCAACATAGAACCTCTCATTCCTTTTTAGGTCTTCCCTCTGAAGGCCGTTTCTGGGTCAGGTTCATCCCTGTATATTATCTACAGAGTCTAGGCAAGTGCCCAGCACATAGTAGCTTAAGTAAAAGTATGAATGAGTCCACCTAATTTTGCCCATTAACATGCCACGTAAGCTGGAACACAACAAAATACTCAGCAACAATCCAGACACTGTTCCTCACTGGAGAACCTCATTTCTTCTTAAATAAATGAGTGCATCAGATCACCTTACAAATAAAATCTTACTTTAACGACCAGTTTTCTTAAAACTTGAGCATGTGTTCATGCTGTAACCAATAGCCTATTAGATTTAACCCCAAACCTGTGAGAAATAATCTTTTCTTATGATTTCATCACTGGTCTTTGCTATACTACTAGATACGAGATGATTTGCTATAAAATGTTTATCATGGGAAATATCACCTTGTGTCCTATGACAGTACAGTCACATTCCGTCTTACTCTCTAGAAGTCTAAAACAAGTCAAAACCTGCTGGAAGATCAAGGATTTTTAAAATATTAAAGCCTGAATTTTCAGTTTAGCTTGTAAAGTGATTGAATTTTTTTTAAAGCGTATACTGTGTGCCTCTGTGTTTCTTTTAAGAGAACTGATCAGTGTAAATCAATAAAAATATTTTTCAATAATGAAGATAAATTATACAATACAAGTAGCAGATTTAAGCTGCCAAAAGTTAATGATGGGCTCCTGTGAAATATCAGCTATCCTTCTAGAAAGACTTTATATTATTTGTAATTTTTTTTAGGATACAGATTGATAATAATAGTTAAAAAAAAAGAGTGCTGTCATTTTTGCTGCCATTTGCAGAATTCTTGCTCTGTTCTAGTTGCTAAATCCTTCAGAATCATTATTCTGATCAATCTTCTCCCTCCACAAGGCTGTTGGGTGTTTATCAGTTTGTATATTGAACAAGAGTATTCATTTGGGAAACTCTTCCTCCTTATTCTCACTAGTTCTAGGGTAGCACCTCCAATGTGGTACCTTGGAATTTTGGCTCTCAGGATAGACATGTAATTCAGTCTGGACCAATCAGAATTTGAAGTGGGAGTCATATTGAAGGCAATCAGAATTTTGTCTCTCAATTTCTGGAAGAGAGGTTCCTTTTTAATCTTTGGTCAAAAGCAAAAAGAATGTAAACTCAGAGCTGTGTAAGGATTGTTCAGAAAGAACTGGACAAAATGAAGCAAAGACAGAGTTCAAACCTCTGATTATAAGTCTTATTTTCTCTACTTTATAGGAGAATAGAGAATAGAATACTGAGATACGTGTTGGTCATCAAATGGCTAATGAATAGGTACACATGGAGATCTTGATACCCCAGCCAGCTTGACTTCTACCATATTTCTTTTACTTTCTGTGCTATATCCGGCATCCCACATCCACAACCAGTCACCCACTCTTCCCATTGAGAATGGTCCTTGAAAACACAGTAAGGAAATGTACCTTCTGCAACTGTGGCAGTGGTGGCTTAGATTTGTGTTCTGATGAGTTTTTTTTTTTTAATTTCTCTTGAGGCTTCAGAATTGGAAAGGTAGGAGAGTGTATCTTTTATGTTAATTCTAGTGGAATAGAAGTGATCACTTGAAATTGGTGTTGATAAGGTGTATTAGTTAGTTTTCAAGTTCCTGTGACCAAATACCTGACAAAAAGCACTTAAAAGAGGTGGAGATGTATGTGTGTTGGGGGGGATGGTAGGGGAGGGCTTACAGTTGGAAGAGATACTATAGTCCATCATAGCGGAGAAGGCATGGGGACAGGATCATGTCGGTAGTCAGGAAGCAGACAGGAAGCAGAGTGGGATTTAAAATATCAAGACTTTCCCTCCTCAGTGACCCACTTCCTTCCATGATGCTTTCCTGAAGGTCGCTTGTTCCAAAGTGGAGCAAGTGTTCAAACTTATGAAGGGCATTTCACAGTCAAACTACAGCAGAAGGCCTCACTGGGTGACCAGGAGTGAGGAAAATGGTTATTAAATCTGTTTGAAATATTGATCATTTAGATTGCAGTTTGGAAGTATGGATTTGTCTATTTATTTTTGCATTGAGGATATGTTGAATTGAGGACTTCCAACTGTGGCTCAAGGCAAAGAATTTTTCAATCATTAGCTCATTTATGTACCAAACTAAATCCTTCAATAGTCTGTTCGCTGTAGGGAAATGGTATCTTCCAACAAACATTTCCCTCTGTAAAGCACCAGACAGGACCACCCCACAATGATAGGAACAGAGACATGACTTGAATTTAGATTCTGGAACTGAATCATTTATGGGCGCTACTCTTTTCTGGCAAGAGAGATGCTAAATCACAGACACCTGAAAAAAATCGTCATGTGCTGGTATTGTTGAGGATTTTTTAACAACTGCATTGGGCCTCACATGTTGTTGGTTAGACGTTCCATTTCTTCATCTTTGGTCTAAGTTACTTAGCAATGACCAGCCCAGCTATGCGCCCACCATATTGTTTTGCATGTTTGACTAGACCATTGACAGATTAATAGGAAGGGTAAATAGCAACAACTGCGGGAGCCCAGTGTGGGGGCATCAGGATTGACTACGCTGGACTTTGTTGTGTTTGCTCAGAGGAAGCCGCAGCAAAAGCATGCTGGGACGAGGTGACTAGGGTCGTAGGCATTTGTTTCTCGTCTCTATACAAAACAATTGTCTTCTCAATGGACGATGGCTTTTTTCTGAATCTACATGGCTCTACGGACGAGGAAGCATTTGCTATTCCAGGGTGCTGGCTAAATCACACACACAAATGAAAAGGCCACACAAAAGTTCAGATGTACTGTATTTCTCAGAGAATCCTTTGACTCTTGGAGATTTTGGGAGAGAAACTTGGGAAAGTTTATCCTAAGAGTCCCTAAACTTTTACCTATTCACTGCTAATTTCCAATATTTGATGTTTATAGTTTCATGAAGTTCAAAGTGATCAGTATACTTTCTTTTCTACTGATTTCATAAACATAGAATCCTCTAAGATTTAGCATTGTTAACTTGGCAAGTTCTGGCTTTGATGAACTGTATTTTGTCTCAAATTTGCTTTCCCTTGAATTGTTGTGGATGGGATATATCAATAATGACAATAATCTCTGGGTTTTAAAAAAATGAAAAGTGGTGGCTTCAAATAAAATCCAGGACTGTATTTCTGGTAGACAGATTTCTTCAAGTATGGTGATTTTGCATTCAAATTCTTCTAGTTCTACGCCAGCTATAAAGGTTCCTCACTGAGTTTTGATTAGTCATTCTTGATCTGTCTCTGCTTCACTGTGTATATGTGTGCATGCAGAAGTACGCATTAAATATACAGGTCTCTCTTTCAGTCAGTCACTTTTCTTGGGAGAAGAAGAAGGGTGAGGAATGGCATTCTACAATGTTTCCTTTCCATGGTTACAATTCTGCTTTATTGTGTCTGAACAGATGCTGTCTGACATCTGTCTTATTTTCTGTTTCCTTTTCCTACTTTACTCTTTCACTCAAACTTTCCTTTCTTTAGAGCTCAGGGATAAGGAGCTGAAAAAGTGTTATTTATGGTGGGAGTCATTTTAGATCCTATAATCGTCTTAAACTCAAAAACAACCAAGAGCTGTCTTTTCCTTCCCTTGCCAAATGGCTGGGCAATATTCACTCGCGCCTTTGTTATCGGAAGACCAGACTGTGCTTATTGAGTGTACTAAGTTACTATTTTTTGTTGCTGTGAGAGAACACCCAAAGTCAAGCAACTTAAGAAGAAACAGGGAGATTTATTCAGCTTACAGTTCAAGAGGGGAGATATAATCTTTCATGGCAGAAAGGACATGACTGGAGGCAGAAGCTGGAGACAGGCTAAGCCACACCCATCCAGGAGGCTGAGAGCTGCTAGACTGCCAACTGTTAGAGCCCTCTGGAAGGAGGGTGGGACTCATCCACCTCAAGGCCCACCCTCTGTGACCGCCTTCCTCCAGCGAGGCTCCACCTCCTAAAGGTGCCGTGACCTTCTTAAACAGATGAGACTGCGGGGGACACATGTCAGACCATGATACAGAATCTCCGCTATGTGGAAGACACTTAGTCAAGGACTTGACATGTATTTACTTAGCAAAAAATACATGCGAGGTATCATTATTTTTCCTACTTTCTGGATGATTTCATGTTATTTGTTCTTGTGTAAATTATAAGAAAAAGGCATTATAATTATGATCTTTGATATTCTGTGTGATGGAATCACAGGAGTATCCTCTAGGATGTCTAGGAAGTTCTTTCCCTTGTCTAATCCATTATCCATCTTTCATTGCCTTTCTTTGAGGCTTTCACTGTGGGAATATTTTGGGCAGCCATTTTATTTTTTTAATATTTTATTTATGTTTAGTGTGTGTGGAGAGAGAGAGAGAGAGAGAGAGAGAGAGAGAGAGAGAGAGAGAGAGAGAGAGAACTGTGTCCCTGTGGAGGACCAAGGGTGACTTTGAGAATCATCTTGGATTGCTTCTACCTCCTTCTTGCTTCGCTCTGGGATTTCCCAGGCTCTGTGAACCAGAAGTGTGGGCTGGTGCCTGTTCTACCTAGCTTTTTTATGTGGGGCCTGGAATCTGAACTCAGGAGCTTGTGCTTGTGAGACAGAGTCTTAACCCCTAAGCCATCTTTTTAGCTCAAGAGGCAGCCATTTTAATGAAGGAACTTTGGATGTCAAAGGTTTAGAAGCCTCTCAAATTTTCCTTAGGAAGAAAGGTTTTGCTTTATTTTGAGTATGCATGTCCTGGAATTGGATTATAACAGCCCCCCTAACTCTCCCCCCCCACCTTGTCAGGGATGTGCTGTCTTTTCGTGTCTTTCTGAAGGCTCAGAGCCTCTCTATTCTCTGAACACAAGCGCCTCTTTCCTCTACCTTGCAGGAAGCTTCTCTGGATTCCCCAGTGTGGTCCTTCATCACTCTGGCTTCCAGGTGTGTCATGGTTTGAAGTGTGTCCCCCACAGTCTCATGTGTTTGGCAAGGTCATGGCACCTTGAGAGGTGGAGCCTTGCTGGAGGAAGGCAGTCACAAGGGGTGGGCCTTGAGGTGGATTAGTCCCACCCAACCTCCAGGAGAAGTCTGCCTTTGCAGCAAGCAGTCTGCAGCTCTCAGCTTCCAAGATGTCTGCGGTGACTTAGCCTCCTCCAGCTTTGGCCAGCCAGCCATGCCGCCTCTGCTTCGAGAGACTGTACCTTCCCTCTGGAACCGTAAGCTGAATAAACCTCCCTTTCTCCCTTAAGTTGATTGACTTTGAGTGCTCTCTCACAGCGATAGTTAAGAGTAACTGTTACACGGTGCCAAACAGTTCTTGTGAACGTTCAGATTTTGCTCCCTCCTGTTGTTGATACTCTTTTTAAAAATATTTTTATTTATTTATTTATTGTGTGTGTGTGTGTGTGTGTGTGTGTGTGTGTGTGTGTGTGTGTGTATCAGAGGGCACTATGTGTTCCTGTGGAGAACCAAGGGTGACTTCGGGAATCATCCCGGATTGCTTCTACCTCCTTCTTGCTTCCCTCTTGGATTTCCCAGGCTTTGCCTACCAGAGTCGGATGTGCAGAAGGCTGCCATTTCTGCCTGGCATTTTTACGTGGGACCTGGGATCTGAACTCAGGACCTCCTGCTTGTGAGGCAGAGTCTTAACCCCTGAGCCATCTCTCCAGACCTGTTGTTGACATGCTTGACTTTTGAGCCCAGTTAGTTATCTCATTCTCATGTAACACCGTAAATCTCTGGACAGCTGATGGTCCAAACCCTGGGAACAGAAAGGAATGTAGCTGCCATTCTGTGTAGCCTCACACAGGCTCTCCATGTGCTATGAACGTTCTCACACTCTGAGGTCCTTAAAGTAGAGGGATCTCCCACAGTGCTGCCCTTGACTCCAAGCCTAAGTGTCTGCAGAAGATGAGGAAGCTGTTAGGTCCTCAGCTAAAGGAATGAGGAGTGATTTTTGTCCCCCTTTTTTGGATGAGAGGGGCGTGTCTTTCTGCTTTTTCAACTCCGTAATGAATATGTGTTACTTTTACAGTCAGAAAAGAAAAGAATGGTATGAACGTATCTTTTGCATATTATGTTCTTTTTTTGTCACCAGTTTGCCACTAAAGAGACTTGGTAGAGACTGACCACGGGTGCCTCTATCCTGCAGGTCTCTTCCTCACTGTGAGCTCTCTCTAACTAGAGTAGGGAGTCCCTTGTTGGTGATTGGCTTGGAGGTTGTAGAAGCGAAGGGGCTGAGAAGGGGATAATCAGCCAGGGTGACCTGTGGATGTCTGTGAGAGTACGCAGCCCAGGATAGCCCCAGGCCCGCACTTGGCTTCTGGCTTAAAGCCGGAGTCTGCAGGGTGGTTAGCTGGGTTTTAAATTACTCAGCCTTGCAAGATCATTAACAGATCACCATGAAAATGCTGTCATCTCTAGCATCCATGTCTCTCCTGGACTCACTGCAGTGGGGCTTTGTTTCAGTGCCTAAGATTCACTTGTTAGTTTCACGAAAAGGAGAATCTCTGATTTCTAGGTAATTTACACCTTGAAAGAACTCTTCTGAGGGCCCTTTCTCTCCCCAGAGGGTTTGCTGTGTGTCTAGGGCTGAGAACAACTCTCCTTAAAGGCAATGGGAGTTGTGTGAGGTCTTGACTGGGACAGCATTCCAGAGTCACTATCTTCTATCAGCAAAAAAGGATGGAAGAGATTACCTTTTAATTAAGAGGAAAGTAAGTCTGGATTTAGAACAATGAGAATTTTACCTTTGAAACTCTGATCTGAGAAGGATGTTTACTCATTCCTCTGATTAATAAAATTACATAACCATCCTATTTATATAACTTTCACATCGATTGATTTTTTTTACAAGTCCTCAGGCAATAAACAACTTTTTAAAATCTATTTTTTATGAAGTTTTCTCTTTGACAAGTTCACAAATGAAAGCAATGTATTCTGCTTGCTCTCTCCTCAAGCCTGTCCTTCTCTCTTCCATCCCTATCATCCCTTCTTCCTTTCTACCAGTCTTTTCCAAAATTCATGACTTTTCATTTGGTTTGTTACCCAATTAGTTTAACCAGGGCCATCTGCAGCGGTGTTGCAGTCCGTCTGCATGGTGGCTGATAAATGACCATCAAACGGCTTAAGGGAACAAGGGGTTTTATTCTTTTACAATTTCTGGTTACAGTTCTTAGTCCAGCTTGACGGGAGAGCACGCACCAACACCAGGGCCGAGGGAACGGACCACACCATCACCATATAACAGCTGAGAGATGGACAATCCTTACTTGCCAGACCAGCATGTCTGGCCAAGTGAACAGAAGGATGCCGACTCTCTCAACTAGCTCTTTGTGATTTATCCAGGGCTAATCCCACCCACCATGGGGTGGGTCTTTCCCAGCAGCTAGACAATCTCCTTCAGGTTTGCTCTGGGCTTAACTCAACCATCAACTCTCTACAACTGTGCCCAGAGCCCAAACCCTCAACAGTCAAGTTGACACCTGTGCTTAACTATGACAAGTGGATTGGTTCTACACATTAAAGCCTGGTGGGGTCACCAGTGAACACTGAAGGTCATGTCTCCCCCTTTTCCTGAATCTCTCAATAGCAAATAGTTCAGCAGTGAGGGGTACTCTCCCCCTATTTATTTAACCTAGTGAATTCTGAGATTGAATTTGGGACCCAGAATAACAGGCCTCATGGAGGAGAATGGAAACTGCACCTTGGCTGTTCTGAAAATGTTAGGTCTTATATTTGTTTATTATGTCTAATTTATGAAAGTAAGCTCGATTAAATTGGCAAGAATTAATAACTTTATAAAATAGTAATTGTAAAAAGTATAATTATTTAACCAGCTGAACTTGTGGTATTGGACTTTATTCTCCAAATGCAATGGTACTATATAAGGCATGTTTCAAGGAACATTACATGCATCTTGACTTGTTTTCTATTGGCTATCTAGATTTGCTATTGGCATAGATCATTTGCATTTTGAAATGAGTTCACTTGTTTAGATCGGTTAGAGGGAAAACATTCCTTTCTTTGTGAAGTCTTGTCCAATGTACATGTGATATTACGGTTAGTGGGCACCTCTAGAAGGGCTTCAGAATCTCGTGCCTCGAAACGAGGAATTGCACAGAGACATGTCAAAAATGGCAGAAGTAAGGACAGTTTACTAGAAAAAGACATATTTCCCAGGGAGGAATCAGGATGGAGCAGGAAAGAAGACTTTGGCAGCTCAGCTTTACGCTAAACCTTGGGCTCTCAGGTCACATAGCCCTGACTTCTGGGTCATTTGCGTATTATGGGCTTTCCCACATGTGCTCTGGAACATGTATTTTCACACAGGACTTTATGTATCATATGTCTCATTAGTATCTTAAATCTGCATCCAGAGGTGCGCATTGCAGTACTGCAAAGAGCCAAGAGTCACCCTCCGACACTTTGATGTGTCTCTTGAGTCTGTACTAGTTGACTTCAGCTTTGTGCAAAGCCTTCCAGACCACAACTCTCTGCCCTACTCTTCTGCTTCATGTGAGATAGGATGCCCGAAGAAAGGGCTTAAATTCATTCAGGAAAATAAAACTCTCCACCAAAGGATAATAAGCTAATCCAAATCTACTAAAATCCAAATGAGTGTGGCTTTTGGTAATATGCCAGGAAATTACTAACCAGAATATTTATGAAGTTTCTGTCTTTTAACGGGGTCCTCTCTTTCTACTCCCTATCCTCTCCATTAATATAACAGAAAAGTATCTAACGTGTAGTATACAGTGATAATAAACTGATTATGTCAGTATATGCATATTTTATGTATATCCAGTAAATCCAGGAAATAGTAAAACTGCTTGCTGGTGTCATGAATACAATTCTGGTAAATATAAAACTAAACTGTGTCAGCGATGCACACAGAGGAGGCAAATACTTTTAAAGATTGTTTTATTTAATGGCTTACAGCAAGTACTCAATTTGCCTCAGGTGTTTAAGTGGTTCAGTGAAT
Organism: Typhlomys cinereus; assembly: GCA_023101885.1. Classification (NCBI taxonomy): domain Eukaryota; kingdom Metazoa; phylum Chordata; class Mammalia; order Rodentia; family Platacanthomyidae; genus Typhlomys; species Typhlomys cinereus. Next base: position 4,998,863 of record JALPQD010000097.1, read on the forward strand.
TCAGTCCAGTTTTGGCTCATCTCATCATGACCCCTTTGCACAGGTCCGTAGTCAGCTGATCTCAGGATGACCTCCTCTACAGTCACCTGTCAATCACAAAAGCAAGCTTGCTGATTTTGGTGAGGTAGCTTTCCCGAATGGGGGACTGCTTGGTTGGCTGATGGCTGATCTAGACTGGCCTTATGTGGACCGACTTGACCTGGCATGCCACTCTGTGTCTTTTACCTGCTGGCAGGCAGCCCGAGTGAGTTCTCGTGGAGACAGGGTGACCAGAGTGAATAAATCTGATAGCATATCCCTTTAAAGCCGGTGGCACTGTTTGCATTTTCTCACCTCTCGTTGGCTAGAGCAAGTCATAATGGCTGTGTCTCAACTCAGAGCAGGAAGTGCTACAAAGTTGGCAGAAGAACTTGCCAAGCTGATTGAGACAGTAAATAAGACCAGTCCCACATATTGTTACACTACTTCTTTTGCATGTTTGAGGATTCTTAGTTTTATTATTTATTTATTTATTTGTGTGTGTGTGTATGTGTGTGTGTGTGTGTGTGTGTGTATCAGAGGATACTGTGTATCCCTGTGGAGGACCAAGGGTGACTTCAGGAATCATCCTGGATTGCTTCTACTTCCTTCTTGCTTTACTCTGGGATTTCCCAGGCTCTACCCACCAGAGCCATAAGTGCAGGGTGCCACTGTTTCAACCCGGCATTTTTTTTTTTTTTTAATGTGGGACCTGGGATCTGAACTCAGGACCTTCTGCTTGCAAGACAGAGTGTTAACCCCTGAGTCATCTCTTCAGCCCCCATATTTGAGAATTCTTGTTTTCTTTGTCTTTTCTCCTTTAAAACTGAGTTAGACAGCTACCATAGCATTTCGAAACAATGACCTTTTGAAGCTGGCTTTTGATTGCAAGAAATCTAGTATCTGAGAAGGAAAAAAAGTTTTCTGAATTCTCAAGGCTTTCCTGGCCGTAGCTTGGCAAATTCATGACATTTTTATCATAAGGAAGTTGATTGGCTCTTCTGAAAGATAACCTGGGAAAAAGGGATGGACTTCTTTTTTGGGATACAGATGGGAAGGGGAGACGAGGGAGAGGGAGTGCCCAGAAGATAGTGGGGTTTATGGGACAGAGAGCAGAAATGAAAACTGATTAACTGTCTACAAGGTCTGCATGAAAAGCAGAGTCCTTGGTGAGATCTGGTTCCTCTTGGTGAGATATGGTCCTCTCGGTGAGATCTAGTTCCCATGAGAGCAGTCTTTCCCAAGTTCCAAAGTGTGGTTTCAGATCACCATCCTTAGTACTGTCTCAGACTTGACAGAAATTCAAAATCCTTGGCCTTGGACTGTTAGAAAAAAGGAGAGGAAAGAGAGATAGAAAATGAGCCCAGGCTTCATCCACAAAGACTGAAGTTTATTCAGGAAGCTCTTACAAGGGAGCATCAATTTCCCTGGGAGATGGAAATTACTATTTTGGAGTACAGGGTGCAAGCTTTTAACAGTTGAGGTTTAGGGGATGGGTTTGTTTGGTCCCAGAATGACAAAGAGTTTTTCAGTCATTTGTTTTCCTTACCATATCCTGTTAACATTCTTGGTGGGGTCTCTGATTTTCTGATTGCAGATCTATGAAGTGGGGTTTCTGGTCTGAGGTCTAGTTCTGAATCTGTCACTTATACCCCAAGCATACTGATTTGAAATGCTTTGTCTGTTTCTATATAATATGTCATGGCCACTTAGCAGGTGAAAATAGCAAACTTCTTACATGTTTTGAAAGTCAGGAATCTGGGATTTTGGCTAAATGTCTCTGGCTCAAGTTCTCTTATAGGCCAGAAGCTGTTGGCTGATGTCATAGTGATCTCAAGACTGATTTTGGAAGAACAGATCCAGTTCTAAGCTTGGGGCCTTGTGTAGGGCTGCTTGCTTGTCTTAAGCTTTATTTATTTACTGTGTGTGTCTATCAGAGGGCACTATATGTCCCTGTGGAGGATCAAGAGTGACTTCTGGAATCATCCTGGATTATTTCTACCTTCTTCTTGCATCCCTCTGGAAATTCCCAGGCTTCGTCCACCAGGGCTGGAAGGTCAGGCCACTGCAGGTTCTGCCTGGTATTTTTATGTGGGACCAGGTATTCGAACTCAGGACTTTCTGCTTGTGAGGCAGAGTCCTAATCCCTGAGCCATCTCTCCAGCCCTGAGCCATCTCTCCAGTCTGAGAGAGCTGCATTTTTAAAACATTTTTATTTTTTTTTGACAACTTAATCTTGAAAATGAAGAACAATTCTGTTGTTCTTACTCATTGAAGGTGAGGTACTTGCTTCTACATTACAGTCAAGGCAATACAGAGGCCATATTGCTAGGCCAATAGTACTTTGGAGACTGATTATCACCAAGCTGTCCAAGTACTGTGTTGCTTATTGTGTGTGTGTTGTGCCAGGACATCACCTCTCATGGTGCTGGTCTCCCAGAAACCCACTATGCAGCCAAGACCCACCTGAACTCTTGAGTTTCCTGCCTCCACCTCAGAGTGCCATCATGCCTAACCTGCTAAAGTTTGAGGACTGCTGAATTTTTAGAAGACAAAGGAGTATTCAGAAAAGAATTCAAGAATATAGGCACTTTTGTTCATAATTAGCTATGGATTTTAGATATCACAATGAGATGATTTTAGCACTATGCTGTGAATTTTTTATTATGTCCTACATAAGAAATTCCATTTTCTTAATTCCCTTCATGCCTAAATTGAGTCAGTTAATCTTACCATATGTAATATATGTGGGGGATTATACTTCCTACTTTGTTCTATTCTGTTCTAGTTTTTTTTTTTTTAACTCTTTTCCACTGCATTCTATTCCATTGAAATAAACTGGAAAATGTGTTCCACACAACTGATCTCATAAGGATCCATTGGTTAGAACTAGCTGCTGAAAGTACTTGTTTGTGGGAATTCAGAATTATAAGAGAATGGGGGTCATAGTCGGTAGAAATTCCTTATCTTGATAATTTTGAGACTCGACAACTTGGTCAATGGTAATAACCCAATAACTCCCAGTTATGAAATATTGATGCTTGCCACATACCAGACGTCGTGCTAAAGTTTCATGCATGTATCTTGTTTTCTGTTATTTTTAAAACGATGCTGTCATGTGCTATTCTTTATAGCTGCTATATTAGTTACTTTTTGTGCTGTTGTGAGACACCGAAGCTTAAACAACTTAAGGGAAGAAAAAGAAAGATTTACTCAGTTTATGGTTCCAGAGGGGAGATACAGTCCACTAGAAAGGCCATGGTTGGTTGGCAGAAGTTGGAGGCTGCCTGAGTCACATTAGTTAAGGAGGCTGAGGATTGCAAAACTGCTCACTGAAAACTGTAAGAGCAGACTCTTCCCAGAAGTAGGGTGGGGCCCACTCTCTGTCACTGCCTTTCTCCAGCAAGGCTCCACCTCTTAAAGGTGCCATGATCTTCCCAAACAACTAAAGAGTCAAACACATGAGCTTGTGGGGGCGACTCACATTTCAAACCATGACAGTTGGAAATTGAGTTTTCCTTCATTCAAGGGAATCTGAGGTTTAGAGAACTTATCCACTTTGAATGATTTCATAGGGGTGAAAAGTGGCACAACCAGAACGCCAACTTGCCAGGAGTAACTCTAGTTCTTGATTGGTTCCATGACCTTGCTAAAGACCCTCTCAGATCATGGGAGATAAGGAGATGTGAACATGGTATATTTAGTACAGTCCCCACGGATGGTCTTTCAGGAGTGAATGGAGTAGGGTCTCTAGACTGTCATCTGTGCTTTGTACCCATCACACAATGTTGTTACAGAGAGACAAACAATCTTGGGTTTCTATTTCATCTATGTTCTTGCATTTTGAGCTTTATAGGTCACCTGCTTCAGAGTAATGCCTGATCTTGACCAGAGAAGTTGCTTTATAATATCCTTACTCTTTTACAAAATATCTAATGTGTGGGTTTTAAGGCATGTTCTGGTTTGAGTATGTAAAAAAGGCAGAAAAGAGCAGCAACTTATTGTGTTGTGATCATACGAGATTCTTCACTGTCTAACAATCTTCTATAGCTTGTCAAAAATGGCAATAAGTTCAGCTTTCTAAGTGAGCTTTAGAAAAATTAGCATATTTGACTTGTAAACTCCACTGTATATATCCCTTGGTTTAGATTAAAAGCCAGCTATCAGAGATGTGATTATTTCTTTTTCAAATGTGATACTTGCATAACATTTGTAGTTTCAAGACCTCTTTTACACACACACACACACACACACACACACACACACACACACACTTTGTAGTACTGGGGATTGAGCCCAGGGCTGCAATGCATGTTAAGCAAGAACTCTATCACATATATTTACTTTTGATTCTTAAGGTAGCCCTGCAATGAAAAAAAATGATAATTTTGTAAACAGTTTCCTAGTTGTAGAAATGAAAACTGTAGAAAGGGAGACTATCTCATCTGGAATGCTGGATGTGGGTTGAGTCATTTACATCTCAATTTTCCAAAGTGGCAGGAACAAGGTTAGGCAAGTGAGGTTACTTACTCAAAGCCACATAGGTAAGAAAAGCAGAGCATTTAGTGGCAAGCACTGAAGTTCCCAAACTCTTAGCTCAGACCTCTTTCTGCTATACCTTGATAGTTCTGGTTCAGTTCCATGAGGTTAAGTACACAAGTCAAAGTTATATCATTCATGTCCACATGTTTGAAGTATTAGGGAAACATTTTGCGATGCAAAATGTGTCTGGAAGGGATTCTATGCATGTTTCTGTAATCAGGAATGTATTGTTCAATTTCTCAGCAGCCCTAAAAGTTCGCAACTCTAATTTCTAAACCCATGATACGACTTATCCTGTAAAATGAACAGTGAAGTGCAGTATTCTGGTGTCTGGATTTTGAGAGCTGTTTGTCCTCAAAAGTAGGAATAGCCTGTAACGTAGCCTAAAAAAAAAAGGTATCCCTCTTCCTTGCCTGAGCTAAGTGGTTAGATTGTCAACATCTTTTGCATTCTTTTCAATTATAGGTTTGAAATGTCATGCTTGCATATTTATAAGAGCATCAAATAAAACCTCACCATAATCCAATCAACAAGGCATAGAATTTTATGTACATAAAATGTATTGCTATATTGGAAGTTAATGAAAAGCAGTATTATTAATTAGTTTGTACTATCAAAAACTCACAGGAGTAAAAAAATCAACTATAGATTGTAATAAGAAAATCCCAAGTGACCGTGGAGAGTCACTCCCTAATATGCCTGTGCCCCATCCCTCCTTGATACTAAGCATGTAATCTTGTGAGAAAGAGGCCAGTTGTCAGTTATCATTCATTCAACTTTACATTAGATCAAGGTTTTGCAAAATGCAACATATGCATTTCTTTTCACGTATAAATATATTTAGTTCCTAATGTGCAGATGGGGTTTCTGCTTATAAATAGGTTGTTTGTGACTCAAATCACATAGTCGCATAGAAAATTTAAACCTGAACACATTTACTAAATGTTCAAAGCTGAGATTTCAAGATGTGCAATTTTGTGGATAGGTTTTGCAGTCAACTTTTATGAATCTTTTTTGTGTGTGAGTGTGTGTGTGTGTATCTGTGTGTGTGCATGTGTGATATGTGTGCACATATGCATGCAGAAGTCAGATGATACCCTGAGTGTTGTTTCTTAGTATTTGTCCTTCTTCCTTTTTTGAGACAGTTTCTCACTGTCCAGGAACTCACCAGCTAGGCCTAGGCTGGTGGATCAGCTCTCCAGTACCAGGATTATAAGTGGGTTTTGAGGATCAAGTCCTGGTACCTATTTGGCAAGTGCTGTACTAACTGAGCTGTCTCCCCAGCACCTTAAAAAAAAAAAAAAAAACAACAACAAAACTACAGCTTTCCTGATGCAGAATAATGGGGCTGAGATCTAGGAATTCCTACTTACTTCTTGACTGTCCACTGGCTAGAAGAGAAGGGTCTTGAGTCCCCAGTTATGAACCAAGGGTTAAATCTCCAATTAATTGTGTCAGAGGCCACCTGCTACATACCTACATGAATCAGTGGATATAAAACAATAAATTTCAATAGTGTGTAACTCTTTTTTTTTGGTAACTCTTAAGCTTCTGAGACTTACCAATCACAGCAGCAACCTGTGATGGTAACCAATATTCCTTGTTACTCTTGTATCCCTAGTGTCAAGGCCATGTAGATGGAACATTTCAAGAAGACATAGAAATAAGGGAGTGAAGCCAGGGGACAGCTCAGGATAGAGCAGCCACGTGTAGAAGCAAGTTTAGGATATAGGCAGCTGTCGGTGGAAACGGGCTCCAGATACAGGGAGCTTCTAGTGGAAGCGGGTTCAGAATAGAGTAGCTGCTAACAGGAGCAGCCTCAGGCTATAGGGCAGCTGCCAGTGGAAACAGGCTCAGGATATAGGGAGCTACCAGTTGTAACAGTCTCGGGGACCCACGGAGACTCTTAGGGGCGGGGATAAGCTGGCGCGAAGTCAACGACACAGACTCCGGGAGTCAGGCGAGTGGCAACAGCAGGCTCGCAGGCTTGCAGGCTGGCTCGTTTATTATAAGTATGGGGCAGCCTATGTACCCCACCCAACATCCCATAAGTCCCAGCGTGAGGTTTGCTGAGTCATCCTGACCGGATTGGCCCTCTCAGCCAGGCGCTTTGACGTCAGCACTAGGCGCGGCAGCAGGTGTAGCTTGGGGAATTTTCATTTGAGCATACAGCCCATACAGCCCATACAGATCATCCCTGAGTGGCATGCTCCCCAGGTGGAGGCATTGTAAGTAATGGTTGATCAGAGACCTTAATACAGGCCTGCCTGCTCCGTTCCTCCTACAACCAGTGAAAGCAGGCTAAGTATATAGGGAGCTGCCAGTGGGAGCAGGCTCAGGCTACAGGGAGCTGCCAGTGGGAGCAGGCTCAGGCTACAGGGAGCTGCCAGTGGGAGCAGGCTCAGGCTACAGGGAGCTGCCAGTGGGAGCAGGCTCAGGCTACAGGGAGCTGCCAGTGGGAGCAGGCTCAGGCTACAGGGAGCTGCCAGTGGGAGCAGGCTCAGGCTACAGGGAGCTGCCAGTGGGAGCAGGCTCAGGATACAGGGAGCTGCCAGTGGGAGCAGGCTCAAGATTTAGGGAGCTGCTATTGCAAGCAGGCTCAGGATATAGGGCAGCTATCAGGGAAGTTGAGGAGGTGGGTTCCTTGCACTGCAAGTGTGGACAAGGCCGGGGATTAGAGGATTCTCAGGAAAGTGTGATGATGTCATTAGAATCCTGTCACTATGGCAAGGATTCCAGACATACCAAGACCACTGTCATTTGAAGCTGTCTTGTCCATATGTTGCTTCTTAGAAAGAGCTCATTGACTCACAGATTGGTTTATATAAGTGCTCCTTTCTGAAATTTCTAAGTTTTAATTTAAGGTTGCCTTTACAAGTGGAGAAAATGTGGCCATTATGAAGCCATGGTGGGCATGAAAAGATTCCTCTTGGGTCTGTAAAGAGGCCTTGTTTCCCAGGACTGTTCTTAGTCAGTGGCCAGCACAGCAGATAGACTGAGATGGACCTTTGCTGGTTGGTGCAGGATTCGCCTGATGTTGCAGTTACTCTGCATTGTTGCTGATAAAATTCATGACAAAACAGCTTAAGGGAATGAGGGGTTTTCTTTTCTCTTAGGATTCTTGGTTACATTTCCTTATCCAGCTTAACAAGAGAGCCCGAACAAACACCGAAGGCTGAGGAAACTGGCCAAACCAAATCCAGATGACTACTGAGAAGGAGGGACAATCTTCACTTGCCAGACTAACCTGTCTGGCTAAGAATACAGAAGGATGCCAACTTCCCTAACTAGTTCCCTCCATCTTATCCACCTGCCCAGGGAATAGCCCCCCAACCACAGGCCGGGTCTTCTCCATCAACCACACAATTTCTGGCAGGTTTGCATGGGGATTATAGATTACAGTCCTTTAAGATGGCTAACATAACATACTAACATCAGGAGTCAAAAGAACTGGTCACACCATAGCCAAAGGAATTGCTCACAGGAAGGGAATTTTTTTTTTTTTTTTAAACTTGCTCATCTTCCAGTTTTCCAACCAGCTCTCTTCCAACCAACCTACTCAGGGAATGGTTCCACACACATGTGGACTTGATCTTCCCACATCAGACAATTTACAGATTTGCCCAGAGGCCTGTCCTAAATAATCCTTCATGGTGTGCCTGAAGGATCAGCTACCAGTAATCAAGCTGATATCTGTAACTAATTGCCACAGTAGTCTGTTGTCCACTTCTGAGAGGATCTTAACTGCTCCAGAAACTGTGACCGTTTTAATCTTCCAGTTTTTAAGTGTAGAAAAAGGGATTCATTCTCATAAAATGTGATGGAGTATGTGGTCACTGGCCCTCGTTCCCTGAGTAGGTGAGATTCTATCATAGACAGTGCACGGTTGTTCTTCTGCTGTTTGCAGCATCCTAGTTTGGCTAGGACCACATCTAGCCCTTGTGTTCTGTCACAGAACTTAGAAGATAACTTTGCAAGAGACATAACTTTCAAAAGTTGTGAGTGTGTCATTTGTATGCATGGTCCTGTGTATGTACATGCATGTGTGGGCGCAACACATGTGGAATCCAGAAATAAATGTCAAGTGACTTCCGTTGCTCTCCATCGTACTTATTCATTTTTATCTTGGCTGAACCTGGAGCTCATCAATTCAGCAGGATTAACCAGTCGGTGAGCTCCAGGAATCCTCCTGTTCCCCGCTCCCCAGCATGAAGATTAGCAGACTATACCACCAAGCATGACTTTTTATGGAGGCACTAGGAACCTGAACTCGGGTTCTCATATTTGCTCAGCAAACACTTTATCGACCAAGTCATTTCTCTAGCCCAAGCACTTGCTTTTAAATACAGGGATTCCTGGTGGGTAAAGAACAGAATAGAAGAAATATTTACATTTTAGATGTTTGTATTCTGTTGAAAAGGAGCTGGTACCTGCACATGTTTTTTTCTCACTCCATACCCCCACACATTCCATTTTCCCACATGTCTTTTTTGGAGAGTAGTTTTTTCCAGTGAATTTTTGGAAAAGTTTGTCTGAATTTCTTTTCTCCTTATAAAAGAAAGGTTGAAAGCAGCCAGTGTGAGTGTTCAGAGGGGACAAATGCTCCTCCCATCGTTCTTTGGATTCGTCCCTACCCCGCCTTTCCCCATTTTCTTCATGTGAAATGTCTCATAATTAAAAAGTGCAGATTCTATACAGACACTGAGTCCTTTCAGTATAGACTACATTTCCAAAAGTGGTTATTATGCATGGATGTGCTTGGAGAATTAGATTTCTGTGGTCTTGACTTTAATTGCCCTGTCTAGATCTGTGATTAAGCTTTTGTTCTTTGTCTCAAGATGACCGGTCAATGGAGTTGTGTGGTTTTAATTTCATCTGAAGTGCAGTTGGAGAAGAGGCAATAGAGCTGGGTGCTTTTCTCTTTTCCTGCTTGTTCCTCTGACCGTTATCTCAATATTTCAGGTTTATTACACGCTATTACACATAAACAGTGATATGAAATAGCATGATGTCGTGACCCGATTTTTTTGAGTACAATGTGGAAATTTTAATTAAAAAAAAAGCTGTGAGACAAAAGGGTTCAGAGACTTACTCTTTACTTGTGCCTTAACCCTTATCCACAGAGGACAGAGTGCATAAATGTGCAGCTTGTGGGAAGTGAAGAAAGACATAATTTAATATGAAATTGTAGGTCCCTGTCTTCCAACATCTGTTACTATGACAACTGATTCAAATGCTGGAAAGAACAAAGTATTTAGGCAACTTAACTAGATGCTTTTGACAGCATGCGAACTAAATATATTTTAGAAAAAACAGACACATGCAGTTCCTTGTTCAGCTGACCTGGCTAATACCATGAGACACTGCTGTGATAACTGGGAGACTTGCACAAAAGAATATAGTTTAGAAGCAGCAACTCTAGCCGGGGAAGCAGGCACGGAAGCTGCCTTGCCCCACTGTGGTGGGGGAAACCAGACATGGGACTTACAGCACCCTGCTGAACAAATATCTCATTCCCCTTTTCTGCACCATTAAACTTCTGATGAAGGGGCAGGAAGCAGGGTGAGGACGCAAACACGGAAAAGAGCAAAGCGAATTTCCTAAGAGCAGCAGTACAGAATGCACCCTGCCAGGGACTTCCTGTTATTGTCCATATTAAAAGTCACCTTTCATCTCCTTAGGGAGAATGGCATAGACATCCAAGTAGAATTGCAGACTCCTAGGATTAGCCCCTTGTTATCAGGTATTGGAGGTTGAAAACAGAAAACAAATAAATAAAAGAGACTTGGTTTTATTTATTTTGTGCATACGTATGCTCACATGCGTGTTCATGCATGCAGGTATAGATGCACCTATGTGTGCATGCAATGGAGCCCAGCGGAAGCCTTGAATGTCAATGTTAGAAGCACTCTCCTCCTCCTTTGAGCAGGTTCTGTATTTGGCCTGGAGCTCACTTATTAGACTAGACTGGTTGGCCAGTCTTTTCATTCTTTGATGATTTCATGCAATATAGGCAATGAATTTAAGTCATTTTCTTCCCATATTATATGATCCCATGACCCCTCCTTCTTCCATTGAAATTATTTTATGTTTTCAACTAGTCTCCCTTCTACATTCATACAGTGTATTGGTGTGTGTGTGTGTGTGTGTGTGTGTGTGTGTGTGTGTGTGTGTGTGTCACTGAGTTTCATAAGAGAGGTCTGTGTAAGCATGTGCCTGGACGCTTTCTGGATCATGCATAATTTATCAGTGTGTTCACCACTGATGCTTCTGGCTCCCCTTCCAGCCGGCACTCACTATCAAGTCCTTCAGGATGGGGTGAGGCTCATGAGTTCTTCCTCCTTCCATGATGAAATGCAGAAGGGGCCAATCTTGTGCAGGTGATGTGCAGGTAAACACAGCTGCCATGAGTTCACGGGTACGACCCTGTCAGGTCCAGGGGACATATTTGTTTGGTGGGACCCCTCCTGTTCTCTGGCTCTTACATCGTTTCTGTCTCTTCATGAAGTTCCTTGAGTCTTTGGTAGTGTGGATGATATACAGGTCTTCTTTAGGGCTGAACTTTCCAGTCGTTTATTCTCTGTATTTTGGCCAGTTGTGATTCTCTCTATTAAAGTCTCCATTACTGAAAGAAGCTTCTAGATTGAAGGCTAACAGCTCCTCTAATCTATGGGTTTATAAAGATAAATGTTTAGAAAACAGTTTGATTCCATTCCATTTTTTAAAATTTATAAACAATTTTTATCTATGATTGTTGTGTCCTTGTGTGGAGGTGCATGTGCTACGGTGTGGGTGTGGAGGACAGAGGACAGCTTGATGGAGTCATTTTCTTCCTCCATCTTTATGTAGGTTCTGGGGATTGAACTCAGTTCATCAGACTTGTGCAGCAAGGGTCTTTGCCTGCTGAGCCATCTCGGCAGCCTGTTTCTGGTTTAAGGCAATGTGAATGAGGTTCAAGTTCTGTGAACATAGTAGCTTTTCACTACATCCTTATGAACATGACATTCGAGGGGAAAAAAAATCACAAAATTGAAAAGAGGCATAGACTTAAGCTCCCACATTCTTTGTGGTGCATGAGCTTCTTAGAAATTGCATTTTCAGGATAGTTGTTGAGTCAAATATTTTCATTCTCTTGATGAAATTTTTGAAAACAAATTATTTTAGAAAACAAGATGAAGAAAATGTGAATAGAACAGAATTTTCCTAGATGGTTAACTGATTTAATAAAGTAGCAGGTGAGAAGTACTCTTCAACTTGTGAGGAAGTTCCAGAAGGAAAAAAAAATGTGTTTAGATGCAAGGGGTCAACTTTTGCATCTCTAGAAGTTAGTGACACATCTTAGCCTTTTAGCAGTAATTGGTTCTCATTGAAATATAGACAGTACCACACATGCAACAAACATCAAGGAAATAAATAGCCAGTGTTAATTTCTTTTATATTTTATTATTCGCCATGGGCGTTATGTGCTGAATATGTGCTAAATATTCATATAACGAAAGTGGCAAATAATTAGTTAAAATACTTTGTCGGCCTCTTTCTCAGTAGTAAGCACAGTGCTTCTGAAACTATGGCATTTTGAACCTAAATATATACGGTATTAGTCATGGGTAGTTTTATATTACTAAAATATTTTATTTATTAGAGAGGGAAACATGAATACCACAGTGTGTGTGTGTGTGTGTGTAGATCACAGGATAAATTTTAGAAGTCAGTTCTCTCTTTCTACCATGTGAGCTCTTGGTATTGAATTCAGGTTGTCAAACTTACATTTGGTGTCTTTATCCACTGAGCCAGCCATCTTGTCGCCCTGTTTTGACTTTTGACAAGTTTTGGGAAATCTCTTTAATGCCTAGAAAATATTGTGTTAGTATCAAAAGCATTTCGATGCTTAAGAGGCTTCGTTTTAAAGACATCGGAGATACCATCATCAAGGAGGCAACGAGAAACAGACCAGTACAAGATGTGGTTTTTTAAGATTGACGGTAGAGTGCGTTGGAATGTGCCACTCTGAGATAAGGGAGGAGTTGCCTAGAACAGCCCTGGCTCTGTTCTTCTTTCTCCTAGTCAGAAACATCCTATGACACTTTAGCCAAGTGAGTCCAGTTACGTCTGAGACAGCTGACAACAGAATGTCCTGAGGTTTTTGATTGCAGCAAGGTGTGGCGCCTTCAGAGACAGCTCTTGGTCTGTGTTGGGAAGCTTTCCTGAACCTTGCAGTACCAGCATGCTGTGCACCTCAAGCTTCTACTGTTCCCCCATTGCCTGAGTATAACGAAGTCTCTTTCCTTCATGTTGTACCTGCAGGCGGGTGAACAGGGTGGCTGGTCTTTGATAAATATGCTTTATATAGAAGTCATACACAGGCCCTTGGATAATATCAAAAGTAGTATTTTGCAAGTATATTTGTTTTAGTAGAAAAGTAGATGTTTTAAAAGTTCCTGGTTCACCCCATGTATAGTTATTCTAAGTTTGAGAGGATAAAATTTCAAAAAGCTACAAATAAATAATATCAGGAATGAAAACTAGGATGTCATTGTAGATAAGGAGATTAAAGTGATGATCAGGTAATGAAAACAATTATGTCAATAATTTGACAAACAGGTAAAATGAAAACATTGAAAGCAATGTAACTTGCTAAATCCTTGATAGAACTGTAATTTTATGTAACTATTCATATGGAATGTATGAAGAATAATTTAAGAAGAAATGGAAAAATCCTCGTGGTCATCAGAGAAATGAAATAACACTCTAATAAGTATTTTAATAGGAAAGTAAAACTAGCAGCTAGTCATAATTTGTCTTATGGACAAATTACACTGTAAATTTTTGAAGAACTGATTATTCTAATGTTATGCAAATTAAATCCCCAAATTTGGAATAGTCTTTGTATCAAATTGATTGTGAGACCCTTTCCATATTTTCAGTTCTTCACTTCTCCCTAAATATACGCCATCTGTAGTGATTTTTCTATCTTCTCCCAAAAGCAGTATATTTGGGTTGTGGTTAGAGAATGTGGTAGAAGCGATGGTGTTGGAAGTGCTGATGTGATGCTGTCAGAGGGGTTTGTGTGCTCTGTGCTTTTGGAATCCTGACACTGTCCTGTGACTACACTTGGGTCAGCTGTTGGATGTGAAAAGCATGTCACCCATATCCAATCAGCTGTGAGGCAGGTGATAAGGACTTCCTAAATTGGCCCAGATCTCAGCTGCTCTGTCTGCTGAACACGGACTTATTGGTAAAGGCCAGCCACGGCCACATCTAGTGTAATCATAGACATTTCTAGCTGACTCATGAGCAAGGATAAATGTTTATTCCTTGAAGTCATTAAGTTTTAAGGTGACTTGGTTAACTGAACAATTGATACCTAGAAATGGATTGTTGTCATAACAAAAGACTGAAGGATATGATCTGCTTTTCCAACTGGGCTTTAGGCAGGGGCTGGAGAAACTAGGGGAACTCAACTGTTGGGCAAGCCTCAGGAAATGGAGATGACATCAATTATTAGAAGTTGGGCAGAATGACATGTGGCAACACTATTGACTGCATTAAGTTGGAAAAGGGAAATAGACCTAATAAACATTTGGATTTGGTAAGCTGGTTTTTAGACAGGATGCTCAAAGTGTCAACTGATTGCCTCCAATTGTGGATGATGCAATATAACAAAAAAGGAGATAAGTTCAATATATATATATATATATATATATATATATATATATATATATAGAGAGAGAGAGAGAGAGAGAGAGAGAGAGAGAGAGAAAGCAGAATTGTTAGCTTGGAAAAACAATGGATTCTCTAGGATCTCTCCATTTGTCCAGAGATATGTGAAGTAACATGGAACCTGAAGCCATAAATAAACTCAAAGTTGTGACTTTTACACTATTTAGAGAATTAAGGTGATTCCTACATAGATTTTTAACTGAGAAAAAGGGCATCTAGGAATCCTAAGTATGTTGTCTCACAGTAGTTTGACACACCTAAAAGTAAATGCTGATTTGGAGAGAGAAGTCTTATTACAATTGTGGATTTTTATTTTGGCAAATGCATTTGAGTGGAGTATAATTTATAAAAAAAGTCCATGAATTTCTTGAGTGAGTTGTACAAAAGACTTCCAACAACTTGCCATAAAACAGGAACTCCAAGAACAGCACCCTTGAGATCTACTCCCAGAATAAAGCTGGAGCCTAATCAAAGATGTCCTCCCAGTAGCAGAGGATGGGGTTGCCTGGCAACGTCACTCAGTAAGGTTTCAGCATTGTTTTAGAATACTACTATGAATGCACAGTAGTGTCTAATGAATCTCCCTGTTCTCCCAAATTGTTCATAAGGCACACATGATCTTGATATCAAAATGAGTCAAAGAAAACATAGGAGACTAAAATGTAGCACATTTTCAAGAACATTGACTTAAGAATTTTTCTAATAATTCAATAATTGATTAATATGAGAAAATTAATTAATAGTCTTGATATTAAAAATGAAAAGGTAGGGCAGAAAAGGAATATCACAGGCCAGTCTCTATCATGAACAATGACATAAAAATCATGCATGCAAATCTACTGAGCCGAAGGTACCATGTTAGATTTGCTTCAGAGAAACAAGGGTGGTTTAGCATGAGGCAACCAATTGATTTCCCTAGCTAAAAAGTAGAAATCTAGGGGCTGTGTTTCTGGGTACATGTGACAGCCTAGGTGAAGGAAAGTCTCAGAATAAGAAAAAGAATAGACTATTCCACAGAGAAAAAAGGGAGGAAGAGAAGAGTTTCATAAATTCACTAAGGTTCTGAAACAAAACAAGCAACTTCTTAAAGCAACAGAGAGACTGGTGGTGGAGAGAAATAAACTGAATATGGTTTTGTTTGCAAAGCCTCCTGGCAGGGTGAGGGAGGAGGCAGAAGCCTCTCCCAAAATATAAATCCTGGTATGACTCAAGACAAGTCAACAGCCCCCCACAAGTCTCAGTAGTCCAATTGTGGGTGTTGACCAGACAGTGATTTCTCCAGCAGAAGGAAAGCTCATTTTGCTACTCTGTTTGACTGATAGGGTGGTGGTTGGGACCACTTTGAGAGAGAATATATTATTAAACAGCATGCTAACTTGGGGGCATGAGATCAAGGGACACCACAGATTGGTCATAGTTGCTGGGTGAGAGAAGGTCCAGAGGGAAGACTGGCAGTGGAAGGGGGGTGGTTAAGGAGGAAAGAAATGCTGACAAGTCAAGAGTACAAGGGGGCAGGAGGCTGGCTTAGACAGGAAAGTACCGAGGAACAGATTTCATCAACTAAAGTAACTGTAGTGACTGATAGTGCTGAGCCTGAGACTAGCAAGTGGAAGAAAATTCTGGAGCGAACTGTCTGCCATTCACTGCTGTAGAGCACAAGAACTCTGCAGTTCTAGGAGGGTACGTGTGATATCCACAGTGACCTCCTCCAGCAGGGGGTTCAGTATTCAGAGGGGTCTCGAACTTAAGATGACAGCTCTTCTGTCTGTGTTGATCTCATTGCTGTGGTGGCTTCCCACATTCCCAACGCACTTAGGAAATCTTCTTTGTTCCCTGAGTTGAAACACTAGCCATCCCAAGGTGTCTCGTCTGAGGAAGCTGGGAAAACCCTCCCAGCAGACAGCTGGAAAGCTAAGTGTGCTTAGCAGAGGCTTCCAATATACGAAGAAGGAAGCCCGGGTGACGACAGTTCTGGCGGACATGAGATCAGATTCAGGAGCAGCCCGTGCCACAGCAAAGACAAGACTTCACTTTCAGCTGGCTGTCACCTGTTTTGTGAACATAATCAGCCTGTTTGAAAATCAGCTTAGCCTAGTATATAGAAGTTGCTGGTTATATACCTGCTTTCCAGCCTATGCATTTAGCACTTCAATTTTGGGCTTTCCAGAAGGTTCAGTGGTTAAAGGGCAAAGTGGTTACAGAAGCAAAAGAACTGGGGTTTTGGTTTCTGGATTCCATAAAATACCTGGTAGATGTGGCAGACTGCTTGTAATTGCACCCTCAAACAGCAGAGGCTGGGGATCCCCGAGCAAACTGGCTAGTTAGAATTATCCTCTCTGTGTGCTCTGGGCTTAATTAGAGACCCTGCCTCAAAAAGAATAAGGTGGAAGAATGATTGAGGCTGG